>CM056556.1:23827668-25200168 GCA_029721515.1 Synanceia verrucosa | reverse complement strand
CACTGTTTTCAACAGACTAACTAAATGTAACTTACCAGCTGAACAACTTTTGTATGATATTTTTTGGATGCCAGTCTCTTGCTGGTTATTCAGAAAAGTCAAACAAAAAATAAATGGAGCTAAATCATTATATTTGTTAATCACATTTGGAGTCTGTTTAATGTTGCTCTATGCCAGATGGAGGTCCACTGGTCAACTATGAGATAGTGGTAGACAGTGTCTTGACGGTCTCGGCATTCTTATCAAAGCACACTTCCTCTCACAGCGTCAGCAAGTCGAGCCTGTTGCTGCTTAGACGGCACTGCTGTCACACAGCTTTCATCACCTTCCCTTTACTCCCAAAGCCGTCTTCCTGCAGCCCAACACACTCTCATCACTGACAGCTGACGCCCCCTGGCTCCATATCCCACTTTACCTCACATCCAAGTATCTTGATGTCTTCACATTTACAGCTTCAAAGTCACACCTAAACCTTCAAACAAGTGGAGGAATAAAACCTTTTATGGAAAATGTTGGATACAACCTGTGTAAATCTATATTTAGTTTCAAAACTGAAGAAGACGGCCACTTTTCAGGACCAAGCTATTTGAGGTCAAAACATCCATCCATCCAGAGCACCGCTTATCCTCATAGGGTCGCGGGGGGGCTGGAGCCTATCCCAGCTGTCTTAGGGCGGAAGGCAGGGTACACCCTGGACAAGTCGCCACCTCATCGCAGGGCACATAGAGACAGACAACCATTCACACTCACATTCTCACCTACGGTCAATTTTAAATTAGCCAATTAACCTAATCCCTTCCTCCCACCATCCAAGGTGGGAGGAAGGGATTAGCCGAAGCCGAAGTACCCGGAGAGAACCCACGCAGACATGAGGAGAACATGCAAACTCCACACAAAAAGGCCCCAGGCCCGGGATTTGAACCCGGTATCTTCTTGCTGTGAGGCGACAGTGCTAACCACTACACCACCGTGCCGCCCCAGGTCAAAACATATTTATTTCTATTCACATTTATATGCAGTGCTTCTTAAAATCATTTGGGCAGCTGCCCAGTTTTTCTCAAAGAGCATCCAGCATCATGAAGCACTTTAACTGGGATGCTCTCTTACTCAGTGAGTTCCCTATGCCTCATCATTTTAAATAGGAGTGAGGAATTTAGATTAGATTAGATAGAACTTTATTGATCCTTTCAAACAGTGCCCTCTGGGAAATTTAAGAACAAACTAAGACATTTCCAATTGAATTCATTTTTTTTTATAACCAAACACATTTTTTGCTCTGGATTCCAAATAAATAACTGTACTTTGGCATCTCAATCAAAAAATAAGAATGTGCTATTTTTTCTGCTTTTTTGTAAAACAGTAAATTTGTAAATTCATGGATAATATTTGCATATGTAGCATGTAGCATTTAAGATATCATTTTTGATTAAAGAGCTTGTACATACTAGTGGATAAACCATTAATAATATATTACTGTTAATTTAGGGCAGCGGTGGCAAACACCACTGGTTGATGGTCTAATAAATAAATGTATGTCTCTCTCCACCTGATAAACAGTGATATCTGTTTCTGTCCCTGCTGTCTCCTCATGTGTCATGTCTGGTTTTTACTGCCTGTTTATCATTAAAGCTGATAGCATTTTGTTAGTTTTAGCTGCCTGTCCAGGGTCTTGAAAATAGTTTTTTAAATCGGTTTATTTAAAAAAAAACAAACCACAACTTATTAAATTGATCCCATTGTTGCATGCAGCAGTTGTAACATTTGATGTACAGAGTTAATGTCAGTTACTTCCACCTTAAATTCATCAGGTATTGAGTAAATTTGAGGACTACACTTTTGAAGTCTTTTAACTGGTTTGCAGTGGATTATTTGATATAAAATTTTGTGCAATACTATTATTTGTTTCATCTCAGTCCCTCATCAGTACATACTACGTAGCTTCATATACCATCCCAGTTACATCCTCTTCCTTCCAGACCATCGAAGTTACAATGTGGTTTTCTGTCAGTTTGCAAACAATGTATGAAGTGTGTCACATGACAGGTCTGGACTCTGGATGAACCCTAAAACCCACCATACTTCACCCATGATTCACTCAGGGAGAGCCTCCGTTAACACTCCTGTTGTGCCCATTGCCAAGTCCCCAAATGTGGGAAACTTGACGGCATAATTTCTGGTAGTGGGAGTCTGCATTTGCACTTTTCTGTATTATCAAACATGCTTTGTAGTATATACTGTCTATATGAGTGTAGAATCTTGAGGACAGTTGATCACGCTCTCACTTCTTTCAAAGAGCAGTCATAGTTTGCATGCATCTTATCATGCTTCCCCACTGTTAAAACCATCACTTGTGTCGTTGGGACCTCTGACCTCACCCACGCCCTCTGGAATTCTGGGAAGGAATGTCTGGGGTAGGGGAAAAGGCAGAATGAAGCGCTTTGTGTGTGTGTGCAGTGCAATGTTTTCTATTGCAGCCATTCAGCCCACGCAATTTCCACAGAAAGATGTGATCATAAACCTGCCTAGACTTTGCTCTGGAACAGCCTGACATTTTAGCTCAATGTTTAACCATAACTTTTTTGTGTGTTGATCTGACACCAATCAATTGGCTTTTGAATAAAAAAGAAACTACTTAAGGTTAGGCTACAACGTGATTTTCAGACTTCTGTTGTCCACAAAGTGTCATGTTAACACAGGTGCTGACCCAAAATGCAGTCTCAGACAAGGCTGGCAAAAAGTGAATTTATTTGGGATGTGTGACGAAAAGGGGAAGGTCCAGTGAGGTGGAAGGAATGGCTGAGGTGAAGCAGTGGGCGGATTAGACGGTGGTGGCACGGAATGTGGACTGTCCGGGGATGATCGGTGGAGAGCAGGCAAGCAGGAATATGGCAGGAGATGATGATGATGAACCTGGGCACAAGAGGATCAGAGGTCAGAGATTGGCTGGGAAATCAACAGGAAACACAAGGAGTAGTTGTAGTTGTGGAGGTCCGAATGTAAACTACCAAGTAGCAGAACAAACGATCTGACAAAGCGGGAGGAAAGCCAGGGTTATATGCAGTTGAAGTGATGAACTGATGGAAGGCAGGTGTGCTGAAGAATGGCAGGTGTGCTTCATCTGTGATTATCCAGGAGGGACCAGGGAGGTGTGCCACGCCCACACACACAAACACAGATCAACAAGGAGAGACTGACATGATAACACAAGAAATACAAGGATGGGGAAAACAAGGGGAACACAGGGAATCAACAGGGAATCGTGACAGTACCCCCCCCTCAATGGGCACCTCCAGGTGGCCTACCAGGCTTGTCAGGATGCCACTGATAGAAGTCCCGGATTAGAGAGGGATCTAAAATAAGCTGACGAGAAACCCAGCTCCTCTCCTCTGGGCCATATCCCTCCCAGTCAACCAAGTATTGGAAGCCCCGGCCCCTACGACGCACATCCAGCAGCCGCCGGACTGTAAAGGCAGGATGTCATCCACAATCTGGGCGGGTGGCGGGGGAATGGCTGGCGGGCATAATGGGCTGACAGAGACAGGCTTCAGTAGGGACACATGAAAAGTTGGATGAATTTTCATAGACCGTGGCAGCTTGAGCTTCACAACAGAGGGATTAATGACACTGTCAACCTCGTAGGGACCAATGTAACGAGGGGAGAGCTTCCTAGAATCCGTCTTTAACGGAATGTCCTTAGAACAGAGCCAAACTTTCTGACCTGGGGGCTGGTGTTCGAAGACGGTCGGCATAACGGCGATTGCGGTCTCCAGAACGGAGTAGAGCAGAGCGAGCATCCCTCCAGAGCCTACGACACCGGCGAAGATGGGCCTGGACTGAGGGAACAGCAACCTCACCTTCTTGGGCAGGAAACAGCGGTGGTAAGTAACCCAGAGAGCATTCAAATGGGGTCATACCTGTGGCTGCACTTTTTAGTGAGTTGTGAGCATATTCAATCCAGGGAAGATGGACACTCCAAGAAGTGGGGTTCCTGGCAGACACACAACGGAGAGCTGCCTCCAAGTCCTGGTTGGCTCGTTCTGCTTGCCCATTGGTCTGTGGATGAAAAACCAGAAGACAAACTCACAGACGCTCCAAGGGCCTGACAGAATGCCCTCCAAACCTGAGAGGTGAACTGAGGACCACGGTCAGAGACAATGTCCAAGGGAATACCGTGAAGTCGAAAAACATGAAGCACCAGGAGTTCGGCTGTCTCAAGGGCAGAGGGAAGTTTAGGAAGAGCCACAAAATGCACAGCCTTAGAAAACCTATCCACAACGGTCAGGATGACAGTTTTACCTTGCGAAGGAGGCAGTCCAGTAACAAAATCTATTGCAATGTGAGACCAAGGTCGTCCTGGAACAGATAAAGGACGCAGTAGACCAGCAGGTGGTTTGTGTGATGCCTTCCCCCTAGCACACACGGAACAAGCAGAAACAAATGCCCGACTGTCTGTGACCATGGTGGGCCACCAAAAATACTGTTGCAGGAGTGACAGGGTGCGGCTGATCCCAGGATGACAGGCAAATCGGGACTCGTGTGCCCACTGGAGGACTTGAGAGCGCACCGCGTCTGGGACAAAGAGACGGTTAGCTGGACCTAGACCAGGGTCTGGTTGGTGTTGCTGAGCCCTTTTTACAACATCCTCTATCTCCCAGGTCACAGCTGCTACCACACAGGATGGAGGCAGGATGGTAGATGGAGCGACGGGAGCTTCTTCAGACTGAAACTGGCGGGAGAGAGCATCGGGCTTGTTGTTACTGGATCCAGGACGATAGGTTAGGGTGAAGTTAAATCGACCAAAGAATAATGCCCACCGGGCCTGATGAGAGTTGAGGCGTTTGGCTGTTTGAATATAGGACAGATTCTTATGATCGGTCCAAACAATAAATGGCTGCTCTGCCCCCTCCAACCAGTGTCTCCATTCCTCCAAGGCCAGTTTAACAGCAAGAAGCTCACGATTACCAATATCATAGTTTCGCTCGGCAGGTGACAGCCGACGGGAGAAGAAGGCACAGGGGTGTAGCTTCTGATCAGAAGCAGCACGTTGAGAGAGGACTGCTCCTACCCCTGTATCAGAAGCGTCCACTTCTACAACAAACTGGCGTGACGGGTCTGGGTGGATGAGGATTGGCGCCGAGGTGAAACGTCTCTTGAGATCACTGAAAGCGGCTTCAGCTTCTGGAGTCCAGGAAAAGGGGAGGATTGGGGATGTGAGTTTGGAAAGGGGAGCAGCAACACGACTATAGTCTCTGATGAATCGGCGATAGAAGTTGGCAAAACCAAGGAACTGTTGAAGCTGTTTACGGAAGTTGGTCTGGGCCACTCCACAACGGCTTGTGTCTTGGTTGGGTCTGTCTTCACTTGCCCGCTCTCGATAATGTATCCCAGGAAAGCCACTGAAGACACATGGAACTCGCTCTTCTCAGCCTTCACGAACAGCTTGTTGTCCAAGAGTCTCTGGAGGACTTGTCTGACATGCTGAACGTGTTCCTCTATACTCCTAGAGAAGATGAGAATGTCATCCAAATAGACGAAGACTGATCGATTGAGAAAATCACGGAGGACATCATTAACTAAGGCCTGGAAAACAGCAGGAGCATTGGTGAGACCGAAAGGCATTACCATGTATTCAAAGTGGCCTAGGGGAGTGTTGAAGCCTGTCTTCCATTCGTCTCCTTCTCTGATCCTGACAAGGTGGTAAGCATTCCGCAGGTCCAATTTGGAGAAGATGGTGGCTCCCTGTAAAGACTCAAAAGCAGAACTGATTAAGGGCAAAGTATATTTGTTCCTTATGGTGATGCTGTTAAGTCCGCGGTAGTCAATGCATGGCCGCAGAGTCTTGTCTTTCTTGGATACAAAGAAGAACCCAGCACCCAGAGGAGAAGAGGAGGGACGTATGATTCCTGCGGCCAAAGAGTCATGAATGTATTTTTCCATAGTCTCTCTCTCTGGACGAGACAGGTTATACAGTCAACTAGAGGGCAGAGGAGCACCTGGGAGGAGATCAATGGCACAGTCATAAGGACGATGAGGAGGCAGAGATAGAGCTCGTTGTTTACTGAAAACTTCTCCTAAGTCATGGTAGACAGAAGGAATGGTTGTCAAATCAGGAGGCTCAGGAGCAGAGGGGGGAGACTCCGTTTTAACAGGTGTGAGAGCAGACTGCAGACACGAAGCATGGCAAAATGAGCTCCAACTCACCACTTTTCCCACTGACCAGTCAATGTGTGGATTGTGCTTTTGAAGCCAGGGCAAACCAAGGACTATGGGGGCCCGAGTGGAAGGCAACACATGGAACTGGATGGTTTCACGATGGTTACCAGAGAGTAGGAGATGAAGGAACTCTGTGCGATGAGTGACCTGAGCGAGAAGTTTTCCATTAAGAGCTTTAGCATCCACAGGAGTGGAGAGTGGCTCAACCAGAATGCCAGCTTGAGCTACCAGGTTGGAATCAAGCAAGTTCTCATCTGCCCCTGAATCCACTAGGGCGAGGAGGGAGAGAGTCTGAGAGTTAATCATAATAGTGGCATCTAGTTGAATACGAGTCCGGGAAACAAAGAGACAGAAGATTGACTCACCAGAACCCCGACTGCTACTGATGAGTCTTCTCTTTTAACCGCAGGGGACAGGAAACCAGGAAGTGTCCTGCCTGGCCACAGTAAATGCACACTCTAGCTCGAACTCTCTGCAGACGTTCCGCTGGGGAGAGACGGTTCCGGCCCAACTGCATGGGTTCCTCTTCAGAGCTGGAAGGGTTACTGGTGGCCAAACTGGATGTGGGCGGTGCTTCGGAACCCACCCTGGGAAAAGGTGCGGGTACAGGAGACGAGGAGGAGATCCAGGGGACAGGACGGCCAACTTTCTCCCTACTACGCTCTACTTGAGGCGATTATCTAGCCTAATGGCTAAGGCAATTAAGTTATCCAGACTGTCGGACTCATCTCTGGCAGCCAACTCATCCTTAACTGCTTCACTTAACCCCTTAAGAAAAACCCCCTGGAGTGCCTCATCATTCCAGCCTAACTCTGCTGCAACTGTTCTGAACTCAACCGAATACTCGGCTACACTGCGGGCGCCTTGGCGAAGAGACAATAGACGCTGACTGGCAGCTTTGTCTTTAACGGGGTGGTCAAAACCTTTTTCATCTCTGTCACAAAACTGGCATAGGAAGAGTTAATCAACGGGGACTCATTCCAAACAGCAGCACCCCAAGCTCTAGCTTTCCCCGTTAGCAACCCAACAATGAAAGCAATCTTGGACTTATCTGTAGCGTAAGTCTGTGGCTGTAGATCAAATACGAGGGAGCACTGAAGCAAAAAAGACTGACAAGACCCCAGATCACCATCATAGCGCTCAGGTGCTGGGACATATGGCTCTCTGGACAGATTGGTAGTCATAGCGGAAGGTGGGCTAGGAATAGAGAGGCTGGGATTAGCTGGAACTGATTGGATTTGGGCAGAACTAACCTGGTTCTCAATTCTGGACACAGTAGCAGTCAAACCTCTCAAAGTCTCCACTACTTCCCGAAGAACACGGTCATGTTGGCCAACGAGGGTTCCCTGGGAGGAGAGGGCTTGGCGGAGCTCCGAGGAGGCTTGAAGAAGCTCATCTGAGACCGCTGGGTCAAAGTTCTGGTCAGATCGTTCTGTCATGTTAACACAGGTGCTGACCCAAAATGCAGTCTCAGACAAGGCTGGCAAAAAGTGAATTTATTTGGGATGTGTGACGAAAAGGGGAAGGTCCAGTGAGGTGGAAGGAATGGCTGAGGTGAAGCAGTGGGCGGATTAGACGGTGGTGGCACGGAATGTGGACTGTCCGGGGATGATCGGTGGAAAGCAGGCAAGCAGGAATATGGCAGGAGATGATGATGATGAACCTGGGCACAAGAGGATCAGAGGTCAGAGATTGGCTGGGAAATCAACAGGAAACACAAGGAGTAGTTGTAGTTGTGGAGGTCCGAATGTAAACTACCAAGTAGCAGAACAAACGATCTGACAAAGCGCGGGAGGAAAGCCAGGGTTATATGCAGTTGAAGTGATGAACTGATGGAAGGCAGGTGTGCTGAAGAATGGCAGGTGTGCTTCATCTGTGATTATCCAGGAGGGACCAGGGAGGTGTGCCACGCCCACACACACAAACACAGATCAACAAGGAGAGACTGACATGATAACACAAGAAATACAAGGATGGGGAAAACAAGGGGAACACAGGGAATCAACAGGGAATCGTGACACAAAGTCTCTTTTGTCACACAGTGAGGCCTGAGATGACCTAGTCATTCCTATATAACAAAACTGCATTTTATGATCATGTTTCTAATCCCAGTCAACTGAAGTCTGTGTAAGGAGAAGGTGGAAATGTGGATAAATTGCTGTTTAACTGCTGTTTGTGTCCTGAAACTAACATTGACCTGTAACTTAAATATAACATGTAAATAACATACTTATTATAAGCCAAACCAGAATATTTAAAACCCTTACTGTAATCTGGGAGAAAATACCTTGTCGTGAAATTTGAAATGCAGTTTAATTTTATGAGAATGTCATTTTGTTAGACATGGCTTTGCACCACTACTGCCTCAGTGCCCATGAGCACTGCTGCAATCCTCTTTCCTCAATGAGCTCCTGCTCTTGGCCATTTGTAAGCCCTTGAATAATGAGGTTCCATTGGGCTTTTTGTTTAATTTGAATAGATTCATTCACACATATTAATTTACAGATTTAAAGACGACTCACTGTTTGAGTGACTAAAAAAAAATGAAAAAATTCCATCTTCTTAAATATTGTGTTGTGGGAATTGCAGTGTATCGATGGTGAATAGTTTGGATGTGTCATTCCTCATATGGTTGCAATTCTAAAAGACAGACTTTAAAACTGATGATACATATCAAATATTTGGTGCTTGGCATTCTTACAATTACACTTGGAGTTAGAGGATGCAACTTTAAATGTCCTAGTTTTCATATTACTCTGTATAAGAATGGATATTTAGATAAATTTACTGGTTGAATGGCACTGGATTTCAGGCAGATTGTGTAATCAAGATAGAAAAAAGGACTCAAGTTGCACTTCAGCATCTGTAGTGCTGAATACAGTTTGATCTGAACCTCTGACCTGCGTATGGAGGAGAGAAAGCAGAAGCAAACAAAAAAAGGAAAGTTATTGTTTTAGTTGATATTAAAACTTGGCATAAAAGTTGAAAATGAAACCTTTCCAAACCAAGCCAGATGTAGATCTGCTGCCAAAATTGACGAAAATAGTTAGTCTTCAAATTGCTGGGTTTGTCAGCAACAGAGACGCAGATGTGCCCTCAGTTTTAGCCAGAGTCCCCCCTTATACCCACCGGCACGTCACCTGACGAGCTTTGCTGCCAGTGACAAAAATACTTCAACTGCTCCCATCGCTTGAATTGCCTCTTTTGGTTGGCGGATATGCTTGTGTTTCTTCATAACACCCACCTTCTTGTTCCCTCATCATCCATCTCTCTGTGATACATTTGCGAATCTGATGGATTTGTAGGGTGCTGATATAGTCGGCTGTCAAGCTCTGCACGTGCTACAGCGAGTTGCCCCAGATACAGGCTGAGCAACAGGGGAAACATTCGATTTTCGTGGTTTATACCATAATAGGCTTTTACCATTAAAGGCATCTGGGCAGAACCAACATGGCTGGTTAGAGAAGTGGGTGTTTGATTCGAAAATTGGTTGACACATAGCTCTTTTTCAACTAACGAGAACCTGACGTATTATCACATTAAAACCAACCACTGTCTGTCAAATAAGGATGCTGAGACGTAAATTTTATGTCGTGAGAAAATAAGTTTTCTTGAACTGTAATTGACAGTGCAGTTTCATTGACAAGGAACTTAATTTGGAGACCAGACTGGCTGGTATATCTCTACTATAATTACAATGTGAACACAATACTGCTTCTCATGGGTTAAAGCTAGCTTTAAAACAAACATGTGAGAAAAAGATCTGGTCTCTGTGGCGGTCACTGAACTGTAATTAGACTGTGATGAACAGATGTCAGTGTTGCTAATTTGCTTTAGCGACTTTATTTGTCGCTAGTGCTGCTAGCTTCTTTCAAGACATTTTGGCATCACTGGGCTGGATGTTTCAACTGGATCATTATAAAAAACTGAGAGTACAGCATTGCCAAACCTGATTTTAATGGAGATTGCTTTAAGATACTTGTTCTTCAGCCTAAAAAGTCTAAAAACTTCCTATTTTAGAATATGTTGAATTCAAATTGATTGACCTCCCAATGCTGAGGCTTCACCAGTTTCTTTTAAATTCAGTGTGAGTCAGACTCGAGTCTTATAAAACCTTTTCTTCAAAAACTCTATATTTGGCTCCTTCGCAGACCTTGAATCAACCCACACAGCCTCAACCCGAAGTGACTACAGTGATCTTTCTATTACTGCTGAAGAAAAGAGAAGGAAGGATGGAGATATTAAGAGAGAAATGAGCAGAAAGAGGGGGAGAGCCACAGGAAAGAGGCTGCAGTTAACAAAAGGCGATCTCTAACGGCTGTGAATCATCTGTGCTGTCTCCACCGAGCCCACGCAGCCAGCTCAAGAGGAGTATAAATAGTCATTATCATTTGAAAGCAACAAAATGGGAGAAACGGCGAGCAAACATCACATCCCGCCCACACAGACAGACCTGCTCTCAGGCCCACTTAACTGATGCTGGTGATTTTCCCTTTTTTTCACTGTCTTGTCTGTTGGTCTCTCTTTCTCATTTACACTTTCAGCATAGTGTCAGTTGTGTCCAACACCTGTCTGGTGTCAGTCTGCAGGAACGTATCAATAAATAAGCTACTTATAGTTGCTCATTACCTTCACTGTGTGTTTTCATGAACACAAGTTTAGGTGCACACAGGTGCCGCTAAAAGCTGCTCCTTTCCTATTGCCAGTAGATAAGTGTGTTTGGGAAACAATTTGAGTCATTTTTTAAATTTTTTAATTCAAGTTTCTTGTCAAACATTTCCATACGATACCATAAAGGACAAAGACCGAGTGTTAAAATCATATCTGTCTGACAGATCTCAATGTGTCCATCATAGCAATGCTTTCTCTGTGACTCAGGCAGTTAGACCCCTCAGGGGTTCTTGGTCTGCTGTTGTTCTCCTTATATTTAGCTCAATTAGGCGACATGATACCTTCTTATGGGAGTGCCTCCATTGTTATGCTGACAACCTGCAACTGTATGTGTCAAATTTACTGTAGATTGTGCCTCAGCTATAGGAAAGCCTGTTTGTTTGCTGGGAGGAGCTGGCTGTCAGCAAATTCTCTTTTATTAAATTGTAAAACTAAATCATCTAAATGATAACCTTGACTTGTCCTGAGATGGTGGTGAAATACAGCGCAAGCACAGTTTTAAAAAACCTTGGTGTCATCCTTGATCAATCTCTCATATTTACTTCCCATATCAGAAAGGTGACAAAAATAGGTTTCTTCTACCTTAGGAGGACTGCTGAAATTTGTCTTTTAGCTCTTTGAGTGTTTTATAAAAAAAGTGCCTTGTGCCAGCGTTTTTTCCCATTTTGAGTCATATTTCAGCTGTTTGTTTTTACCTTGTTCTATTCTTCTTTTATCAGAGGAAGAGGCCACTTTCACCAAAAATGACACTTTTTGCCCACAATCTATCTGTTTTGCTCTCTAATCATGATCATCTCCACTTCCTGCTTTGATCTCTGTGGCGTATACCGTCTCTTTATGCTCCGACTGCAGGAGACCACGATCTGCGCCCTGCTGTCAAAAAAACACTTTGATGTGTTATTATGTCGATGGCACTCAAGTGTTGTTTTTTTAAATGACGTTGACATGTGTCAGTGGTGCTCAAAAAGTTAAGGATGCTGAGGTTCTTCTCCATTCGTTTGTGACGTCTAGACTGGATTATTGTAACGCTCTTCTGTCTGGTTTGCCCAAGAAGAGCTTTCACAGCTTACAAAGAAATATGACCACATCTCACCAATACAGGTCTCACTCCCTGCTTCATGTCAGAGCTGACTTTAAGTTGTTGCTCCTAACATATAAAGCCATGAATGGCATTGCGCCATCGTACTTAAAGAAGCTTACAGTCCCATGTGAACAGCTTGTTCAGTGGAAGTGTTCAAAGCTTCACAGCTAAAGACCCACCTGTTTTCTGTTGCATACGGCTCATAATTGGTGATATTTTTACTGTTGTTTTATCAGTTTTATTGGTTTCATCTGTTCATCTGTTTAATCTGTTACCTGATTTTACCCGAAGGTGCTATTTAAATGAAGGCATTATTATCATTATTATTATTATTGTTATTAGTATTAAATAATGCTGCCTTTTTTTTTTACGAACATTTTCCTGTAATATTGTTTGGATGATGTGCAGGCTCAATCCTGCAGTCCCTGAAATGTTTCGTACTTTTTTTACGTGAATCAGCAAAGCTGCATTCCTCTGTATGCGTGCGTTCTTACAGTGTGTTGACTTCAGACGTCCACATTTTTCTCTCCCAGTCTGCCACGCCATATTAGTGAAACTATAATAACAGCCTCGTCACTAGTTGTTTCCTGTCATCAGTGTCCGCCCACGGCGGGTTGTTGTCACGTCAAGGAACAGGAAGTGGAAGTTGGTGATTAAGGCAGATCCAGGCCTGCCTGCCCAGTGTGTTTCCAGCTCAGGTATGAGTAATGCTGCTGACACAACTGTGCCACTTCAGCCACAGAATATGGGGAAGAGAGCTAATAAGGAGGCAGTGGGAGGAAATGGCACTTCATCACTTCAGCATCCCAGCACTCTCTACCACCTACTGGGCAATAAACAGAATACTTCACAGGATTGTTGACATCTACCAAAATAGACACAATATGTAACTCATACATGATGCTGCTGTGCCTGTGTGGATCATCATGCTGCAGTAACTGGATGGGATGATTTTGGTTTATCACAACCTGGGTTTCATTTTTGTTGCTGTCATTGAGGTATGAAGATTTGAGACAATAACACAATAAAACGCTTACTACTCATTGGTTGGCTGCCAGACAATATATCTTTTCAAAAGCAAATTCACTTTATTCTTTCAGTGACATCAATGTTTAGTTGAATTAGTAGTTCGTAGTCTGTTTGTCATCTGGGTTTAATTTTCCAATTTCCTCAGAAATACAAGTGGAACAGTGTAAGCTTTCATTTGTGTCATCATGTAGTGAATTTTACAGATGGTGAACTTTGATAGATTACAGCCCTGAAGAGCATTTGAAATCTGAAGATTCACAAAACATTTCTGCTTTGTAAATATTTAGTATATCTATATCCCACAGAATCAGGAAATGACAAGGACTTTCTCCCAGGAGGCCGTTATTCACTTCCCATGTTAAACCAGAGTTTAACATACCTTTACCATCTATCTTCCACACAAGTTACACCTCTTCCAGTGCAGTGTAACAGATTTTAACTATATTTTTCTAACCTAAGTGGTTTTGTTGCTTGAATCTAACCAATTACTCTATCCTTATTCACAGAAATGAAAGGTAAAAAAATAGATGCCCCTCTGTGTCCTCTTTGAGTCATTGTGTGTCTCTGTTGTCATGCCAACGGCAGCGGGATAAACAAATGTGCATCATCTTCGGGCCATTAACCAGCAGGGGCTTACAATGATAAAATAGACACCAGAGTATCGACAAACAGAGCCTGTCCCTGGTCTGGTTGGTTAATGGGAGGAAAGAGGTGAATTCAGGCTGTTGGTAGCTAGTCATTTTAAATTTTTCATTTTAAACTTTTTAAATGCTGCAAAAAAGAAATATATGTTACATTACTTTGATCAGAAGTTAGGCTATATGCTACACTTTAGGGAAGGAGAATTACAAGAAGAAGCAGAGGCTGCGAATTGGTTACAAGTTACAAAGACAAATGGAGAAAGGTCTTTGGGAAATTGTCTTAATTGGGTGAGTTTATTGGCCTTCATGTCAGCTGATTAGTTTTCACAGACATACATACACCAAGGCAAAAAAAAAAATTAAGCAAGCCTGAAAATGTTTCTTTTCCTCAATTGAGGAAGTTACCGTTATTTTATAAACCCGGATGAGTAACCTCATTTATTAAAGGCTTTTTCTAATGTTTCTTTTTGTAAACCAGTGGGGCTTGATATTTATTTGGTTATGAGTGGTGTTTCTTCATCCATCTGAGACAATTTTGCGATGTCAATGTGGTTTCACTTGAAGGCATTTGCACAGTTTCTGACAGATACTGAGCCACAGTGAATCTCCTTCCTTATTGGTCACGTATGAAAATGTCAAAGGCAAAGATATTAAGTCTAAATATGTCAATAATTCAGTTTATGTTTGTATGTTTCTTCACTCTGTATAAATAAGTGCCCAGTTCTGTATCTTATTATTGTATTTAACTGTCTCTGCAGTTTCTCTCAGATTATTCTTCCAGTTATTGCAAAAAAATTCTGCGCAATAGCCACAGAACAGAAGACACATTGTGATTTAATGAATCATTCTGTTTCTCCCTTCATTTACTTTAGCCAGCCTTTAATGAAACACCTCTGCCCTGTTTTCTCTCCTGATGAAGGCCCCACACAGCAGTCATCCCTCTGTTTGAGTAGAGGAGGAAGTCCATTAACAAACAGCGGGGGCCACACCGGATGGCAGAGCCCGGGCACTTGATGAAGGCTGCAGGCTCAGGAGCCGACAGAGCCTTGTAAATATTTTAGTGAGTCTAATGTAATGTTTTCCCTGGCTGCGCCCCCCCCACCTCCATCCCCCAGACACACTTGACACTCAGCTTTACTCTTCAGCTCATTTCATGATGTCTGATTATTAATTCCTGAAGGAAAGAGGTCAGAGGTCAGAGTCAGATGCACAATAGGACCCTTGGAGCTGGTCGGAGCTTCAGTGTCTGCAAGGTTCAAGCACATCAGCTGGGTAGATGATCATCAGTACAGCAGATTTTAAAGCGTTATTCCACCCATTAAAACAAAGTGAACCCAGTTTTACTCAATGCCTTCTCTTCCTTAGTATACGTTTTTGTTGTTACCTTTCAAGCAACCTGTTCTCAGTTACATAAATGTTTTATGAAAAAGGAAATGCATCAACAACATTTGTTGGACCTACAGGCTATATGCATGTTTTTAGTAGCATAAAACATTTAAACATAACAGAGCACACGTTTAAGAAATCCCTGTGCTGAGTCTATTTGGGCCAGACATGCTGGCTCCAGGATTTCAGCACAGAAGAAACTTCACAACCTCTGACCTGCTGTTTTTCTTTGGACCTGGGACAAAGTCGGACGTTGAGCTCCAAAGCCGAGCCTGTGGGCCTCCGTCTGTCGGGCTGACACTTAGGTGAAAGGTAAGAAGAGGAAACCTCCTGAAACCAATATCCTCTTTGTGTCGAAGCTTCGCCTCCTCCACCGGAATCAAGACATGTTAAACCTCAGAGCAAAGAGCGACTTAAGCAGATTTAGCAGACTGCTGCTATATTATGCTGACAGAAAGAGGTTTCTGGTTGCATGAGTTCCCAACAAAACATACAGAAACATGTTAATGGAAATGAATGCCACAGGAGAGCTTAGTGTACACCAACCAACCTGACTCAAAAGAAAAATGAGGAGGGAGTGGAGTGCAAAGGCATGGTTTATGAAGAATTCATAACTTAGACTGTATTAATGAATATGTGTTAATTGTGTTAATGTATTTCATTCAGAAACATCTGGTTGATGAAAAATGAAAAAGAGTCAGATGCTGTTGCAGGCACGTAACCATACAACAATATTAGAAATATCCAGTGAAAGGGAAGTAAGTGGGTTGAGCCATCTGTTACACCAGGAAGGAGCGCCGCCTCAGACATCATCATGTGTTTTTTACAGCCGTTGATCCGTTGAATCTACTTATTGGTAAATGCGACCTCCTTCCTGGTGACACTGTGGGAGGAAAACTGGAACCACAGAGGGAAATACACCATTATAGTGGGTATGCATGTGTGTGTTCATACTCATTCATAATTATCCTGGTGATTACCGTGAAACCCTTGAAGGCTGGTTGGCTGACTAAAGTACACAGACTTTTGGATACAGAGAGGCAACTGGAAATATACTTTTTAAACCTACAAATATACCATATAAGCACAAATGAATGAAAAGTAGCTAAGAGCAGAACCAGTTTTTGACTTGTACATAACAGCCAACCATTGTCCAGGTTTTTTGTTATTTATTCTAGTTATGTTGTTATAGTTTTTACGGTTATTGTTATTATTTGGACACAAACCATGATCTTTGCCTTAAACTCTTTATTCCAACAGAGTAGTTCTGCTGCCTAAACCCAAGCATTGCATTTTGGTTTTTGTATTATACAAGGCTGATATGAAACATATTCTTGAAATGTATTTTATTTTGCAGAAATGTCAAAATCTTTTGGCGACTGGGTTGTTATTGCATTTCTATAGTTGAGAGGACTCAATGGCGTTGCACTCTCTAGACTTACCATTAAACTGAGTGTTATAAGATATGACTGGTGTCTTTCTATGTTATTTAGAAAAAAAACAACCCAACATAATAGACTCTCCACTATATTCTAATTTCCAGGTTTCAGCTGTACAAACAATACTTGTCAACAAGTTGGAAATAAGAAAAATATCATAGAATATCAATATGTTTTGAGGAAGTGCTGTAAGAATGGACAGAATTCATTCTTTCCTCCAAAGCCTCAAATCAGTCCTCACAAGACAGAAGTACACAGGGCACACACATCAAAAATAATCCCCATTTAATAATGATGTTTACTGTGGCAGTGTCCTGCCTCCTGTCAACCCTCCCTCCTCCAAACTCAAACAAACACACACAGGAATGCAGACGGCCCTCGCATAATTGACCGCCACCTGCCTGGCCCTGACCCTTCCTCTCCTGTTTTACAATGCAGGGGGAGTGTTGAATTGCCTTGACCCCTTGTTCAACTCAGCCAAATTGATCCTGAGGAGTGAGACGGATAGGATGGCGGTTGAGCTGACAGACTATCGGGCGAACAGAGTTCAGTTCACATTGTGGTTTTCCATCTGGTCAAGGTAGAATAGCTGGTTAGTGGAGTGAATATCAGCCACATTCACCTGCTGTCACTGCCTTTGTTTTATAGCAGAGAAAATGACTGGAAAGCCTTGATCTCATGTGGGTGATATTCCACCCAAAATCAATCTTCAGTATCAAAAGGCAAACAGGTGGTGGTGAAAACTGTCTTCCTTCACAGGGAAACAGTGTGATCAGCTTGGACTTCTGCCAGTTGACTATTTGCTGTGTAACAGTAAAAACACTTGTGTATTGAACTGATCTGATTGGTATAAGACCTCCTTGACTGTAGGCGCTTGCTTGTCCTCACTTCAGTTTCTCTTCCTGTGCACTGACTCACTTAAGTTGAATAGCCAATAATTTTCATCAGTAACTATGAAAAGTGGACAAATGCAATTTCATCTGCTTTTTGTGTTCCAAGAGAAAAGTGTAATGCACAATCAAAAATAGCCTTATTTGCATTATGTTCTCATCTGAAAATGTCATTAATAAATTCTTTATATCAAAAAATGAAATATGTCACAGCAAGTGAGGACTTAGATCGAAGCTCTGCTATAGAGTGATACATGCTGTCTGACCCTGCAAGCACAGTGCTGTGTGGCTCTTGGGTTCCACAGGTTGGACTCCTTTATATTTTTAAAGGAAGTGGGTGGAGAGCAGAGCAGACAAGAAACTGGAGTAACACCTGTTTGAGCAATTCATGCAGACACCACCCACAGCTTCCTAGAAATGCTAAAATATCATTCCATACTTTCCTCTTATTTTCTTCTCCTCTCCTCCTCTGCCCCTCAGGCTGGATAATAGAGAGTTAAGAGCGACAGCTGCAATTCAACTGCCCCAGGAGGGGGCATCAAGGGGGTGGGACCACAGGAAAAAAGAGACGATGAAAAGGAAACAGGGAACTGAAAATAAATTCTTTCCAAATGAGAAGGACAGGCTTGTGAGTCAAAAGGTCACTGGGTTCACACCTCACCTGCAATACTCACCTCAGCCAAAGAGGAAGGCGTGAGAAAGGAAAGCAGGGACATGTTAAACACAGAGTGTGAGGAATGGGCTGAGCGCTGAGTCAAAACAGTTCTAAGCCAACAAAAAATGTCTTAAATTAGTATTATGTATGTGAAATATAGCACCTTGTTTTGGCAAGTCTTTTGGTTGTCTGTTCTCTACCAAAAGTTGCTTTTCATTACGAAATCACAAATAGAATTTTAAAGTACACAGAAATGTATAACGACAACATCTCAGCCACATCACAAATGAATAACATATGTTTTTAGTGGTAGCAGTAGTGTACCTTACCTGATGAAGTAGTTAATAAAGTATTGTACTTTATACTGCCGCCTGATGAGTATTTTAGGTACTTTAAAATGAGGTTGAGATGATTTTACTGTTTAGATATTGTTCCTCTCCCATCAGTTCAAGACGAGTCATGGACAGTGAGTTATCAGGATAAACATGAAGTTAGGTTTAGGCAATAAAACCATTTGGTTAGGGTTAGAAAAAGATTGTGGTTGATGTTAACTTGACTGACTTTGTGACGTAATAAAAATGTTGATTTAATTGAAAGCATTACAACTTTATAGTTTCTTCCTTCTTTTTTCCTTTAACAGCTGGAATTATATTATTTTTCTTTTAAATGTTTCTTAAAAGAACTCAAATCTTAAATTACACTGCTGGTAACAGTGTGGCTCAATGATGTGTTTTAATAGTATTTGTGGATGGAGCTCTATGACACAGAGGAAGAGGATAGACTGTGGCTACACTCATCTTTAATGGGATCAACATTTCCACAGGATTTGTTTTTGTTTTTACTTGGCACAATAATAATTTCAACTGTGACATTTTAGCCTTTATTTGAATAAAAGATGTGAATGGTTCATCCTCGACTGGCATTATGTGTTCTTTTTTTAAAGTAGAAATGACTTGAAGGTGGGGGCGCTAGTGAGATGAGAGCAGTGTAGACGTGTTTTCTAGAGCTCCTCACAGCACGCCAAATCTTACTACTTTAAAAGCCGCTTTTTGGACACTTGACTCGCTTTTTTTGTCGTCATATAGTTTTCTTTTATACCACCATTGAGTGGAACGTAAAAATGTCTGTTAAAACTGCCCGAGGTGGAAAAGCTGCCGGCCGCCCGCTGGCCGACACCATGGCTAATACAGGCGCTCAAGCTGGCAAGAATTCACCGGACAAACTACTGGACGAGGACGAAGACGATCTTCCACTTGCTTGGCAAAAACTGTCAAAAACGCTTTTGCAGTCTTTCAACGAGCGGTTTGATAAGTTTGAGCAAAGTTTTCAGAGCATTCTGTCCGCCCAGCGGGAGCTAACCGAGAGACTGGCTAACACCGAGACTCAGGCTGAAGACCACGAGCACCGTATCAACGCGATGGAAACTTCAATTGCTGATCTGCGGCAAGAAAACAAAACGCTGCGGGCCAAGCTCGGATCTTGAAGGGAGATCCAGGCGCAACAATATCAGAATTGTTGGCGTCCCAGAAGGTGAGGAAAAAGGGAGACCGACCGAGTTTGTGTCCAATCTGATTCCCAAACTACTGGGGGACGACAACTTCACTAAACCGGTCGTCATTGACAGAGCGCACCGCGTACAACAGCCCAAACCACCGGAAGGATCAGACCCCGCATGATTATAACCGGGTGCATCTAACACAGGAGAAGGAAAAGATTCTGCCTCGGGAGGCAGAGTTCAATGGAGTACAAGGTAAACCTGAATCCTAATTTTCCCCCGACTACACTGGGTGGAGGTGATGGAGCAGCGGCGGGCTTCCGTACGCAAGGCTGCAGGTGCTGAGAGAAAAGGAGATTCGGCACTCTCTCCGCTTCCGGCCAGACTTCACATCCACTACCAAGGGCAAGTAAAAACATTCAACCATCCGGAGGGCTAAGACTTTGTTAATCAGAAACTCTGAAAGCTCACTCTTCTAAACATAGATGAAGAGAGTCTAAATGTGTTCTGAGAAGACTTTATCATAGCGGTTTTGATTTTCAATGCTGAATCTACGTTTTTCTTTGAAAATGTGTGCTACTGAGGGGCGGTTAGATGGAGGTGTTATCCTTTTTTTTTGACCGGCGATCCCAGAGGTGGATGGGGATAACCATGCTTCGTTTGGGGAAGCTTTGGTTGGGGGGGTTTGTTGGTGTATTGGTTGACTGTTCATGTTTTTGTTTTGTGTTTGGGATTGGCTGCCAGACTGAATGTTACGTTTGTATTTCACCCTAATGCAAAAGGTACCCTATGTGAATAATGTGCTGGATTTCATGTCTTTGGTCTCTTGGAACGTACGTGGGTTAGGTCACCCAATCAAACGAGGCTAAGTGTTTTCACATTTGAAGTCACTAAAATCTGACATAATATTCTTACAAGAAACCCATGTTGTAGCTACACAGCATAGGAAACTCAAGGCCAGTTGGATTTCACAGGTCTATCAATCACCATTCACATCAAAAGTCCCGAGGCGTTGCCATTCTATTTCTGGAAGGCTGTGCCTTTTAGATATCAGTCATCTACAATTGACCCAAACGGCAGGTTTATAATCGTAACTGGGCATATAAATTCATTTCCTGTTACCCTAGTGAATATATATAATGGGCCGAACACAGATGACCCTGCTTTTTTTTCGTAAGGTGTTTGATCTGATTCCTGATGATGATTCAAGCCATATAGTGATAGGGCGATTTTAACTGCTATCTAGATCCATATTTAGACAGGCTGTCTTCTGCCCCCACCTACTATTCTTGCCGACAAACCATTAACAATTTGATGAAAACAAAGAAGGTGGTAGATATTTGAGACTGCAGCACCCATCTGACCGGGATTACTCTTTTTATTCACCTGTTCACAAATCGTACACACGAATCGATTATTTTCTAGTCGATTCCAGATTAATCCCTAATATTCACTATACTAAATATCACAATAATAATATCTGATCATTGTCCTGTTAGTTTTAATCTTGAACTGTGTTCCTCCAGACAAGCTTATAGCTGATGCTTTAATCCCTATCTTCTTGAAGATCAGACTTTAAAACATACATCACTACACATATAACACAGTTCCTCAGATAACCAATGACAATGGGGAGGTGAATGATACAATATTATGGGAAACCCTCAAAGTGTATATATCAGAGGGCAAATCATTTCTTATGAAGCTACAGTTAAAAGGATTAAGCGAGGCAGATTGGAAGAGATTGAAAAAAGAGTTACAAACTGTTGAACAGATTTACAGAAACTCACTACTACAATCTGATTACAACACAATTCTTAAGTTAAAGTACGAGTATAATACCATTTTGGGAGATCAAATAGGCAATTTACTATTGAAACTTAAAGCGGAGGCACTTTGAGCTGGGTGACAAGCCACAGCAATTATTGGCAAGGCAGTTAAAGGAGAACAAGCAAAACGAGCTATTTATAAAATAAGATCTGAATCTGGAGAGATGCTTACAGACTTAAAGGACATCAGCGTGCGTTTCAAAGAATTTTATTCAGATATTTACACTTCTAAATCAGCAGCTACACAGGAGAACTTTGATCAGTTTTTTAATCGCTTCACTTTCCAAAGTTGGGCTGCTTCCAGGGAGAGTCTGGACTCGGACTTCTCACTCTCTGAGTTACAGGATGCTATTAGAGCATTCCGACTGGCAAGCGCAGGTCCGGACGGGTTTGGACCAGAGTTTTACAAAGCCTTTCATGGGGCCCTTGCACCTTACCTGTTGAGAATGATTCGAGACACATTTAAAAACAAACAGCTTCCACCCTCACTCAGTGAAGCAAATATTTGTGTTTATTAAAAAGGACAAGGATGAAACAGACCCGGGTAGCTATAGGCCTATTGCCCTGCTAAATTATGATTTGAAAATAATCACAAAAGTTCTAGCGAACCGGCTTGGTAAAATGTAGCAAGTATCGTTCACCAGGACCAAACAGGATTTATTCCAGGCAGATACTCCTTTTGTAATGTCCGCAAATTCTTAATATCATGTATACAGGGTATGGCAAGGATGACAGAGCAGCTATACTGTCCTTAGATGCTCATAAAGCATTTGATATGATAGAGTGGCCCTACTTATTTGCAACATTGAAGAAATTGATTTCAGACACTTTCATAGAATGGGTAAAAATATTGTATAGCAATCCGAAATCTTCTATTCTAACAAATGGTGACAGATCTGTTCCATTCACTCTGCAACGTGGAGTCCGCCAGAGGACCGTTGTCCCCCCTGCTGTTCGACATAGCGTTGGAGCCCCTGGCCTATCGGCATTAGAGCACATCCGCATATTAAAGGTATTAGGTCAGGCAATACAGAGATCTGCGTGACTCTGTATGACGACCTTCTTGTCTGCTTAGCTGACCCAACGGTCTCTGTCCCCTTCTTACTGGAATATATAAATTCCTTTGGGAACATCTCTGGCTATACCATAAATTGGAGTAAGTGTGAGTTCATGCCTTTAACAGATCAATTTACTGACGATTTCCTGACAAAATTGCCTTTCAAAGTGACGAAAGAGTGTTTCACCTATTTAGGGCTTAAACTGACAAAAGTCCTAAACATCTCTTGATTCAACTTCACAGGGGCTGTAGAAAACTCAAAAAATATAGAGTCTTGGAGAATACTGCCTCTATCTATGATGATAGGTCGGGTAAATGCAATCAAGATGGTTAGTCTGCCTAGGTTTTTATACCTTTTCCAGAATCTGCCCATATACTTAAATGCATCTTTAAGAAGCTTGACTCTATCATATTGCCTTTTGTATGGGGCTACAAGTCACACAGGATATCCAAGGTTCACCTTCAAAATCTTCCAGAGTGGGGGTCTAGGATTGCCTGTTTTCAAACACTACTACTGGGCAGCCAACTCCAGGGCTATCACCTACTGGAAAAATGGAAGTGTTGAGGCTGAGGAGAGTCCACTGTGGCTACAGCTGGAAGCTACTGCAGTTGAAACGTCCTCACTTCCTGCTCTTTTGTTTTCTGACTTAGCCCCAGTAGCCAAATTAATTCAACAAAATTTCATTGTGAAAAACTCCTTGCGAATTCTAAAACAAATAAAAGTGGCCTGTCAAGTTCCCTGTGCCTCCATACATGCGCCCATATGTCAAAATCACTCATTCTTTGCCTGCCCAGTTGGATGGGGTGTTTGTGGTCTGGAGAGAGAGGGGTATTATAACTTTTTCAGATCTGTATATTAATGGCCAATTAGCATCATTTGCTCAGCTAAGCAATAAATTTAGTCTTCCTAACTCTCACTTCTTTCGCTACCTCCAAGTCAGACATTATGTTCAGGAGAACAGGCTACATTTTAATTCCACCCCCATCACCCATCCCTTTCTTGAGACCCTTTACTCCCCCAGACACCACACAGTTGATATCGAAATTTGTGAGTTGTTTTACTAATTCAGTTTCCTCTGACTTCATCAGGAAGCTTGGGTCAAAGACTTAAACTCTGAAATATCAGCAGAACTTTGGGAGGAAGCACTTTCTCGGGTCCACTGTTGTTCTATTAACTCACATTACAGGTTAATTCAATTTAAGGTGCTTCACAGATTGCATTATTCAAAAACAAAGCTAAATCGTATTTTCCCATCTGTGTCTTCGGTGTGATAAGTGCCACATTGCTGAGGGTTCATTGGCACATCTTTTTTGGTTCTGTTCTAAATTACACAGTTTTGGTCAGCTATATTTGAGCAGCTGTCAAAAGCTTACTCTAGAAGTCATTCAGCCTAACCACGACCTGGCCATCTTTGGATGCTCCACTGAGACGTCCGTACTACCATATGACACACAGCTTGCTCTGCAGCTAGGAATGGTGGTGGCCAAGAAATGCATTTATTAACTTGGAAGTCTGCCACCCCACCCACCTTCGCTCACTGGCTCACCGAGATGTGTTCGGTTATCCAAATGGAGAGACTGCGTCTGCACGATTCTAACAAACAGAACAAATTTGAGAGAATCTGGGGCCCCTTTCTGGCCCAGTGCCAGATGTGATACCTGACTCTTTCACAGGGTACTTCAAGTTAATTACTGCAAGTATGTTTTTCTCTGTAAGTATATTAATGTAAAACTGTAACTGTCTGGCAGCCCCCCTTGTTTTGTTTTGTTTTTGTTGAGTTAAAAACTGTAAATAAAATATTAAAAAAAAAAAAAAAAAAAAAAAAAGAAATGACTTGAAGGTTTTGTGCTGTTTAGCCACACAGGAAGCTCCACAGAAGATGAAAAGTCACGGATGAGAGATTTAAATATTCCCCTTCAGAAAAGCCCTGAAAACACTGCACCAGTGAGCACGGTGCACTCTGTATAACCCCTTCTTCCAGGCTAGCCACAGGCCATCGATCTGCACAAAGGCCTTTTGGGGCCCCTGAGCGAGGCGGAGCCATGGCGAATGGATGAAAGCGAAGAGGAAGGAGGAGCAGGGGTGTATCAGACGAAAAGCTCCAACCACCAATGAGAGGCAGATTTCATGCTGTCTGAGAAGCAGAGTGGACAGAGCGAAGAAACACACGAAATCTCTGTGTGTGCATGAATGTGTGCCTCCATGTTGTGTGAGTTTGTAACCCCAAGTGTGTGTAGGAGAAACAGGAAGCGTTGAGCTGAGCCACTGAAAGGTGTCAAATGTTTTGTGTGTGTGTGTGTGTGTGAAGTAGAGGAGGGATTAGCAGGACAATGCAAGGCAGTAATCTCTGTTTTTCCGTTCCTTCCTCCTTCTCCCTGCTCCCTGGCAAGGTTCCTTTACTCTCTACTGTTACTTTTGTTTTTACAACTGTGAGAGAGAATTACAATGAGAGAGAAAGACGCCATCAGAGAGTACAGGAGAGAAATTTGCAAATGAAAAGGTAACAAGGTGCTTAACCAACCAACCACCAATCATCCACAGCCGCTGAGGATCTTTGAGTGACCCTCACCTGGCAATATTGGCACTAGTCAGTTAAGGCACAACAAATCAGCAGACAGAGACAAAAATACTTATTGTTTACCAAATGTGTATTATTATATTTATATTGGGCTAACATTGGCGAGTTAGTTTTGGTTCACTTAGACATTCTGCAGCTTTCATGTGTTGTGAAAATTTTCTGTCCAGTGAAGACACAATAAAACAATAACAACAAAATATTAAAAATAAGCACTGCCAGTGGTAGTACATTCAGTACAATGCTTTGAGCTGTGAGTTTGAAATCTCATCTCTGTTCTGCAGACAGATAATAAAAGAGCAACTCTTTGGGCAACTGAATCTGTGAAGTTTATTCACCGGACTCTTGTGTAGTGAAAGAACCCTTGGAAATTAAAACATCCTGACAGAAAATTTCCACAACGCGTGTGCAAAACCAACCAGCTGGAACATCACAGGTTGCAGCACAGGAATTTTTTTACTGCACATTTCTAAAAATGAGTTTTTTGGTTTACCTTGCCAGACCTCATTTACTCTGCAAAGTCACTCCTCATTTTCTGTTGCACTGGTGGGTGAACAAGTCAACTTGCTCATACATTATTTCAATATGTCGTATAACCTTTCACATTTTTTTGGGAAGGAATATATCAAGTTACACAGAGTCCTGTGAAACATTCAAGGTGTCACCAATGTTATGGGACTTGTGCTAGCAGGGAGATAACACAGGAGTGTTGATGAGAGCACCAGAGCAAATGGTGCGGAAAAGACCCTAAAAACCCCAAAAGGGTGGTGGTGGGGTTAAAGGTCAGGGGCTTCCTGTGCCCTGTGAAGCAGTGTTTTTCCTGTGGGTCATTCAGTGGTTCTCTGGAGGGGCGGTATGGATCATGGTGGGGTCAAGAGGTTGGCTTTTGAGTTGACAGCAACAAAGAATTAGATGGGGAGGTGGGCAGATAAGATGGTGGCTGCTCTGTCGAAGCTGAGAGGATCTGAATAGAGTCTGCTCTACTCTAGTTTATGTGACAGGGTTATAAATGCTGCTGATATGGAGGATTTAAGTAAATAGAATTTAATTGGCACAAGCATGCTTTTTGTTGAGGGAGCACTGTGTGAGGAACTTTTCACCAGTTATGAAAAATACAGTTAATCTACATGAGTAACCAATCAGTGACTATATTTCTATGTATTAATTTCTATATGGAGCTTTCTCCTATCCAGCGAACTGACATAGTTACATCTTATATGAACCGAGGTGTTTTTGGAGTGCTCTGCTGGTGCAGCAGCATCTCTGCTGCTGACAGGAAGAGACTGAACTGACTGGTGAGGAAGGCCAGCTCTGTGCTGGGTTGTCCTCTGGACCTGTGGAGGTGGTGGTGGACAGGAGAATGATGGTCAAGCTGTCCTCTCTGATGCACATGTCCCACTCTCTGCAGGAGACACTGGAGAGCTCGTTCAGCGAAAGGCTGCTTCTCGAGACATCGCAGGTCTTTTCTTCCTGCAGTGGTCAGACTTTACAGCCAGTACTGCTCCCAGTAACCACTCAAACCACAATGGACATAATGTGCAATATAAAAAAGGGGAGCTTCAACTCTCTCATCGTACCATATTTCACTAATGCTCAGTATTGTATTACTGTTCTTCACGCTGCTCTTCACCCTCAACATGTGAAATATTTCTGTCCATTTCGGTCATTTATGTTGTATATTTGCTGACTTAGTTCTCCAACTGGTGTGCCGCTCATTTTACATACTGTTTACTGACCTATATGACTTATCAGTCCTGCACATCACTTTCTTAGACAGTGTTATTTGCTTTATGCCTTTTACGGTGTTGCCTACTCACTTTTAAATAAAAACCAAAACAAAACAAAAAAAAAACACTTTTCTACTTTGCCTACTTTTATTTTTATCAGTGCTTCTTATTTTTGTATAGGCCCTTATTTATGTTGGTGCACACACCTTGCTCCATACCTGCTACTGTAACAGTGTACTCCCTGTTGGTGGGACGAATAAAGACTTATCTTATTTTATCTTATCTTATTGCTTCTCTCATTCAGATCTGATTTCACAGCTGCTTTTGTCCTGCAGTTGTAACATTAATTTAAATTATATTTAGTACAGATAAATACATAATATACATATAATAACATGTAAATATATATTCATGTGTTATTATAGTTATTTTCAGATGCATACTTGTATTTTGGGATTCTTCTAGAACGTGCTTACAAACAGAATCAACTGGTGGCCCATTATGTTACTGCCAATCGATGGGCCATTCTAATCAAATGTGTGTTACTCCTGACACTCCCACACATCACTGAGCAAAATGCTCCAACACCAGAAATGTAATGTAATGTAAATGCAGCATAATGGAAAAAAATTATCAACTGTTTGGCTAATATGGATGACATCATGTATTATGACATCATGATGCTGGTTTAAGTAGGTGCAGTCATCTGTTTTTGTGCTACCTGTGGTGGGGTAACTTCCATGCCAGGTCACACCCATTCCTTTTATCATAAAACCTGACGCAGCACAACCACTTCTTAGTTTATATGTCATGACAGCAAGTACATTCCCTCCTGCTGTTAACACATCTGACTGCATTCTTTCTCAGACTAGCAACAGGCCATAGCCTTGCCAATGTGGAACACATGGAGGAGTAACATTCATGTTGTGAATGACTATCAAAACATACGCCTGGCCTGCAGTAAACAAAAATCAAGGTTGTGCTCAAATGCATTTCTTTGCAGTGCACTATTCTAAAGAGCACCACCCATCATTCTTTCTATATGCAAGGCAGACAATAATGACAATTGGCTCTCACTTGTAAAGATTAGTTTCTATTACCAAGAATGCTACTTTGTATAATTTGTTTGACATTAATTACTGGATTGAGCACTTAACTGTCAAATATTTTTATAGTTTTCCTCTCAGATGTGAGGAATGAATAATGCTTTCTGTGTTCTGCTTTATGTAAACTCAGTTTTCCTGAGGGGAACAAATCATCTGGCCACCACAGCCAGTAAACATACATATACATTTAAACTATTCACACAAAAGCAGAAACACATCACATGATGTGCTCAGTTTGGTTCATTTTACCAGCCAGAGACAAGCCCTTTTGTAAGATGAAGCACTAGTGTAGTTGCCGCAGTTGCACATAGTTTAATACAGATTTTGAATGGCAGTTAGTATATCCTGTACATTTTCTCACAAGCTAAACAGAGCTTTCTGGAAGGGGGGTCTTAAAGAGACAGGCACTAATTAAGAGCGTTGCAGAGTATATCAATCCAAGCATATTCAGACAGAGAATATGAGAAAAACAATAGACTTAAATGAGTAAGTAACTAACTTCTGCTTCTCATAAGACTGAATGCTGAGTTCAGAGATCAGTCACAGGATGTTTTGGCAGCTTTCGCAAATGACTGAGTATAGAACAGGTTGTCCAGGTGAGATAACAAAAGAACTAAAACATCATCAGGTACAGCGTGTGCTCCACCTGTCAGGGTACAACCAGTGATACATGTATACAGGTCACATCAGCAGCTTCACAAGTTAGTTTACTATTTCTCTGCTTTGTGCAAACAGGTTGTGTGCAGGCTGTGTGGAGGAGGATGAGGAGGTTCTGGGTGGAGAACGACAATGGCATGACAACACTTGTGAGAACGTTACCGGAATTATTTCCATCTACATGGCAACGTGATAACGAGTGACAAGGATGTAATACATGTGAAACACAGAGAGAGACCCTTGAAAAAGAACGAAAGAATGCGATGAGCATGTGCATGAAGTCCTTGTTTACTACTCCTTCTGGTCACGTGATGACGTGACATCATTGTTAGCAACAACGCCGGGTTCGCACTGCAACTCCGAAACGGCGTTATCAGATCTCCTCACTCTGAAACCCATTGTCAGAAAATATCTTTGTAGGTCTCCGATAATGCCAGTCATCTGTTTGCAAGGCGGAATCGGTATTTTTAAGTTTAAGTTTGTCGCAGAATTCTATTGTCGTGTAGAAGGCACCTCAGTTGATGCTTGGCAAAGGAAAGATCAAATCCTGTTCTTCATTATTGCAGACTGTTTGGTCAAAGCAAAACTCACTAAAACTATTTCAAAAGTTTGTACTGAGTGCATAAGAGAAAAAATCCACTCTACATGTTACATGTTGGCCTATTTGAAGCTTCTGTGATTCTGTGTAATTTGTCATTTAATTACATGCAGGCAGAGTGCTGTTATTAATCATCTTTAATTGTGCATTCAAGTGAGCAAATACAGCAGAAAATACTGTATAAAAGTAGTGAAACGCTGTGGTGGATGATTTTGGTATCATTGCCATTATTATATTTTTAGATGACTTTGCTATTTAAATTGTCACATGCATTGAACTGAGTTCCCCTCCTCTAACTCTATTTCCAGGACAGCAGTAACGTGAGCCGTCGTTGCAAAATGGTAACGCCGTTTTCCTCACCATCCTTCCTTTAATAACAGATGGTGGTTACTGCAGCGTGTCATAGATCGACGGTGGCCTCCAGATAACATAAAAATGCCAAAGGATCTTGCTAGAGGCAGTGTTTGTCCTTTCTGGGCTGCTGTAGAATAATAGCAGAGCAGACTGTGAAGAAGGTTGGTTCTAATGATGAACTCTAATCTTACGGAAACACAGTTCTGTTTCAGGTTATTAAACACTAATGAAAACATAGTTCTGAATATTATGTCCCAGTTCCAGTTCCATGCGTACTTACGTGTCTTTTAACGGCTATGAGTCTCAGCAGCACTGCTGACCTCATCGATTTGAGCATTTATTTGATGTCTCCTCTTATGGCTCCATAAAACAGAGCCTTAGCAAAGGCACTCCTATTGTTTCACTGAGCAAACATTTTTTTTACTTTTCACCTCTGAAACCAACATCAAAGCAGCCCAGCATGCAATGTCTTTAATCAACAGAAATCTGTAAAATCTACATGAAGACATCTGGAGCGGCAGCAGAGATGCTACACAATATAACCGCCCCTGACATGCCAACAAGAACCTGGCTGACCTCAACTTGATCCTCCTGTCTGGAGCTACAACAAACCAGAGGAATAATGAGGAATAAAGCCTGTTTTATTGCCATACGGAAAGGAAGTCACTTAATGAGGGAGATGGAGGGGAGCAGTAAAGCCAGAGGCTATCTGTCTGTTTACAGCCCCTCATATAAAAAACAAGAAAGAGAGGAACAGTATATTGGATGCCAGATAGCTGAGTGGTAGGCTAAGGCACTCTGATTTGGAAACAGATGTCCCTCCCATGCAGTGTGTGTATTCATGTTCTTTAATGGTGACCATTCACATTAAAACTCAGACCTTTGGTCATGCTGTGGTAAAACAACAAACCCAGTTGCTCAGCAGACGTACAGGTATGTCACTGTGCTGGACACTGGTTTGAAGAAGATGTCAATAAGTAATCAAGCCAAATATTGTTTTTTGATAAAAATCACAAACTTTCCTAAAGAGGTCTTTGCCAGGTCTACAACACCCGCCACCATTGATGGATTGTGGTGACCAGAATTGTTTTTGATATTAGCTCCTTCTCAAGAAGTGGCAGTTTGGAGCTCCACAACACCATATTTTCATTGCACAGTGGTTGATTGACTTTTTTTATACTTTAATGTGATTTTTTTGGAGAGTCTTTACAAGATGCAATAACAGAGCCACATAACAAAGCACAATTTATCACTTTAAGGGCAAGTCAAAAGATCAAGGGGGAAAAAGTGAAATCACACAGGCATCATATTCGCACTGTAACTTGAGATCCAAAAAGTTGCACTTCTAATGGTCTCAGTCATTCCTTTGAAATTGTGATTTCTATCAGAAGAATTTCTATCTGACCCCTCAACTGACTGCAGTAACATGGAGGTGTGCTTGTTAGGGACTGTGCGCTCTTACTGTTCATCTAGCAAGGCTTAATGAGCTAGGACAGGGTGTGGAGGAATAAGGTTTAAGGATGTTTTAGGTCAATAAAAGCCAACAGCCAACAGCTAATTAAAGAAGCTGGAATGGGAGTAGATGGGGGTTAGGTTCAGGAAGCACTACAGCTACGTTTGCCTGCTGTTCTCTTTCCGATTATGGCAGCAGCGGCAGGCTGGTAATGAAGTAGCTGTGGCACAGCAGATGGGAGGCTGGCTAATGGCGGAGCTGCAGGGGACAACTTCAAAAGAGCTGCAGAGGAGTGTAGAGCTGCTGGGTGGTGTGAAGGCTGCACTTGAGAGGAGGTGAGAGGTTTTTTTTATGGCCAAACAAGAATGTTAGTGTAGTCTGGCTTGTTTAGTCTGGTCAGATAATAAGGCGCATTTACAATGGCTCTGTTGGGACGAGGTCTGGTTGGGAAAACGTGAACAGAGGTCATGTTTTGAGAGCATAAAACATGCAAGCTGTTGGTTTAGGTTGCTAAGAAATACACAAGTGGGACCGTTTAGGTGGATCCCTGACCTCAAACCTGCCTGCCAAATGCTCAACTGAATTTCCTAAATTAAAGCCAGTTCGTGCAGCCAACTGTGGCAGTCAAACCTGTTATGATGTAGGTTAAGAGGAGGTTTTGCTGTTGCACAGCTGACTTAAACTAATGGCAAAACTAGCGAGCAACACAGAACACATTGCACTTATTTTATCCCAACATACACACAAAAAACTCAATTCACAAGTTAAAGTCTTTGTCACGGACTTGGGACGTAGACAGATGGCATCAAACCAGAAACTATCATCAGCTGCCCCCAATACCCGGATCATGTGAGTCAGGTTAATATGGGATATTGACTGGCCATACAATCAGCTTAAAATGCTCTCTAATAATGTTGGTTTCAAGTTAGGCAAATATCTGGCTCTTCAGTTTCCTGTTTTAAGCTTTGTTGAAAACAAAATAAACCTGCACTTTAATCAAACATGTCACATAACTTGGCATGGTGGAGAGGAGGATATGCTGCCCAGGCTCCATCCATTTGGCGTGGTGGAGAGGAGGACATGTTGCTCAGAATCCATTGCAGACAGCTTGATGCTTCTCTTCACCCCATTGGACACTTTCTCTCCATACAATGTAATGTATGTTTTTACATGGAGTGTCTATGTGTGTTTTTTAATCTTGTCACTCTGTACACATGGCATCTATTGCACGTCTGTCATCCTGGAAGAGGGATCCCTCCTCTGTTGCTCTTTCAGAGGTTTCTACTCTTTATTTTTCCCTGTTAAAAGGCTTTTTTGGGGAGTTTTTCCTTAGTCAGTGTGAGGGTTGTTTGTAAAGGACAGAGGGTGTCATATCCTGATTGTACAGCATTCTGAGGCAAATGTGAAATTTGTGGTATTGGGCTATACAAATAAAAATGACTTGACCAGACTTATGATTATAATAATAATTACTCACATTGTTCTTATTATTCCTCCCTGGACACACATACATAAACACAAAAACAAAGGCAGACCCACTCTAATGCATCCACAATGCATAAAACACACACTCTGCTTCCTCCTCCTTTTCGTATTTCTTCCTGACACACACACACACACACACACACACACACACACACACACACACACACACACACACAGATCCTCTGGATCCAGCCTAAACAGGACAGTTACTGAGGTAATGGTCCTCGGGGAGAGGCAGCCGTTCTCTTCTGAGCTCCTCCTGCATTATTGAAAGGCCAGTTCATGCATGTCAACAGGAACTTCCTGCCTGCCTGAGCAAGTGTAAGGGATACACACAAGGACCTGTCCACTCGCATGCTCAGTAACCCGAGAATGCCAAGGCCCGGCAAAGAGGAGCTGCCACATCCGCACTGCTGGGGTAAAACCGAGTCGGGTGTACGTGTTGCGTAACCCACTGGGACCTGACACAGACGGCGGCAACAATGGAGTGTTTGAAATGTCCTCTGCTGTGATTAGCGATCAGAAAGCTGAGAAAACTGAAAGGGTTTAGTTCATGGGTTTTTTTCTGTGAGTTTGTGAATGCTAGTAAATGAACAGAACAGTGAGGATTATATTCTTTCAACAAAGGACAGTAGCTGGTGCAACCACATCCTGATCCCCTAAAACAAGTCTAAGAGCCCATTAGCCCGCTTTCTAATCAAAACTTTACATCATTTGAATATTAAGGCCTTTAAGTTAAAAAAAATATCAATCACCAATCACATTTACACACAGACATTTTTGGAACAGGTTTGATTTTCTGTTTTTTTCTGCATCTGTGAGAGCCACTGCACAGACCACTAATGCTATCCAAAATGGCATCTGATAAGCCACATTCATTTGTGATTTGCTTCATTTATATATCACCCAACATAAAACAATATATAACAATCAAGGTAAAGAATTAGGTGATGCACAATTGATTGTGGAAGGTGAATCAGTAGTAGTCAATGAAGTCAATGGTATACTTTTCCTATGCCTAACCACATGCTTTTGTTGTTTAAACTCAGTAAAGGTATAGTGGAAGTTTATTTTGAAAAGAGACTGTATCCATGTAATAAGTGGGAAGTGTAAGCTTCCTGTACAGGGTGTCATCAGACCACTTTGCATGTTGACTACATGTTGCTACATCCTGACACTGATGAGTGTCAATACATGGATTCCCACTCTGGATGTTTGATCCTTTCCTTTACCCAGCACGACACATGAGATGTTGTCAGTTTGTCCCAGATCAGGGCTGTCTTTATGCTTATCGCTGAGCTTGTACTGCGCTGGTTATCCCCTCAGCCTCTCCCGCCCGGCCCAGATCGCCTGCTCTCAAAGGATGTCATGGGATGCGGAGAGGAAGCCAAATGTAACCACAGCAGTTCACATGACCACTCAACAAACGCAGCCATTCAGGGACAAGTTTCACTAAAACCAGCATTTTTCACAGTGCATCTGCATCCTGTGTACTACTCTGTCTACTCTGGGTATTTTTTAAAAACAATATATATATTTTTTTCTGTATGGATATTTTTACCCCAGTGAGAGCTTGTGTCACAGAAATATAGCCTCTATTTGTCTGGTTGTTTTGTGGGAAATAAATCACATTTTCCTGCCCATTCTAAGCATTCATTCTTTAAAAGCAGCCTTTTGAGTCACATTATTGGTGTTTGTTTTAAAGTCTGATTCTTTTAACAAGTGACAGCTACAAATGACACTGTCCAGCTGGACTTGTATACCACACTAAACATTAAATCACTCAATTAAATAATTAATGAAACAGTGACGTAATAATTTTAGTTAAAAGGTAAATAATTCAGAACCGTTCAGCTCCAGTCACATGGTCATGTTCAAAACAAAAGTTAAAGAACAACCACAGTGTGTTGCCAAAGAGGAGAAACAAATGCGACATAATAATGTGAAAACAAAGTCTATAAAGCCCGTCAGCAGAACAGGGTTGCATGAAGTGCTTTAAAAGCTGCCATTCATGTTCCTCACAGGCTGCCATAAAGCTTCATTTGCTTGACCTCTGACATCTGAAGAGGGCCACTTGTGGAATTCCCAGCAGACCTTTCATGTTGTAAAAATTCAGTGTATCCTGGTAAACACAGAGGGGTTTGGCCTTATCCTAACAGGGAGTTCATGAGGTCACCGTGGATCCTGCCCACACACACACCTGATAAGCAGCAGATTACGGGTTGTGCTACTGGGAATGTCTCAGTGACCTTTGAACTCTTTTGAGACAGACCAGCGACCACACAGCAACAAAGGAATGCATTATAATCATGATGCGATAACAATGCATAATATTTCATGTGTACAAATTAGTAATTTGTCTTTAAATTAATAATTCAATCCATCAATTTAGGTAATTTTAGGGCATACATTATTAATTCTTCTATACAAATGATCAAGACTTTCACCCATCTGCTGCTACAACTCATGAATGCGTTCACCACTAGGATCATAAAACAGGCTCACTTTTAACACCCGGGTGATGAATCCTTACTTCACAGTGGAAAACTGACCTTCAGGCCCGTAACGTTAAACTCCAGCTTCCTGTAGCCTTTAAATAGGAGTGTCATAAATTACAAGAGGGATTGTGTCACTTCAGTGACTTCAGTTTTGACCGTGCATCCTCACATATTTTCAGTTTACAATAAACAGATTAATGAAAGGTGCATATATGTTCCTGTGCTGCCTTCACTGACCTATTTTAACCCAGCCCCTGAAAAATGATCTAAGACTGCCAAAGTCAAGCATCTGACTCAACATAGGATCACTGCTGAGCGGAAGCAGAGGCTTGTGAGCAACTAAAATATTGATGCCGTGAAAGGAGTCGTGCGTTCCCAGATTTTCCTGCAGACCAGGGACATGATGCATTTTCTACAATCCAGCTAGGTGACGTGTTGGTCTCTCAGTAAGAGGGTTCAAATAAAAAAAAAACATATATTTTTCTGATAATGACTTGGGAGCTTTACTGTCATGAAAACAGTCATTTCATATGATTTTTGTTTCAACAAACAAATGAGTCTTCTATTTCATTTTTGTACTTTTGAGTTAACAAATCCTTTTAGCTCAATTTACTACACTGACTGCAATGCACAGTTACTGCATGTGTTTAAAACAACAGTTGGTAATGTTGAGAAATGAGCAAGAGAACTCTAGATTTTTATAATTATCCAGCCAAAAACATCCTGGTATTGCCAAACATTTTCCATTGACAGTGGCGAGCAGCACTAACTCCAAAAGCCCCTAAATGTAGTGAGAATGCGACCAAGTCAGCAACACATTGACAGGCTACACTTCCAAAATTCTTATAATGAACATGACTTTTGTTAGTGCTCACAGCTCCTCATGTTCAGTCATTTAACTATAACAAAAAAGATTTGAAATTGATTTAAAAGATTACCAACCCGAGCTTTAAATAAAAGATAAATGCACCACTGACTTTGCCAAAATGACACATTTCACACCTTGATATCTTGAACAACAATCAGTTGGGAAGAAAAGATGTTTATGACCAGTTGATTAGTGGAAATAATTAGTTAAGGATGTTGGTGATTTTATGGGGAAAAAAAAAATCATCTTTTGGAATCTGATTCATACAAATCCCTGTTACCTTGAGTCTGGTAAGAATCTGTTTGATCAGTTTGAGGCTGAAGTAACTGCTGGCCAATCGACTCATGACACCATGTGGTCGCAGCATGCAACTGTTTTACAAGGGTTTGTCATTTAGCAGCACCACTGAAAAACGGCTGTGCTTTTTTTTTTGTTCTCCAGGAATATAGTATGAATGAAGTAGCCTACATCCATTCACACAGGATTGGAGTATGATTATATTTAAGCCATTCTAAAAGATTATTTGCTTGTGTGACATTGCATAATACACCGAATGAGTCAGAGTGGCTTTGGAGGAAGAGTTAATGAGAACACTGTGTGTGTGTGTGTGTGTGTGTGTGTGTGTGCAGCGTTAAATACATGTGTGTTGTGCAGGCAGTTACGTGAAAAAGACATACAGTGCATGGAAAATGGCTTATGAGAGGCAACACGTCTCATGTTTAGGGTTCATGAAGTGCCTCTCACGTGGCTTCCACACAGTTACATCACAACTCATGACTAATGCAACACCCCGTCTACTTCAGGTGTCACACATGTTACTTCTGTCCGTCCATGTTCCTCTGCATGGCTGCAGATATCTTTACATTATGCAGCAGGTAGCTCCACACCAAACAATATGATCGGTCACAGAGGCAGTCCAGCACATACTGTACACATCCTACAATAAAGCCTTGCTCTTCTCTGATGTCTTTTTCTCTGCTGTACTCCTGTGTTCGCCTCCTCTCCCTGTGCTTTGGGACGCTTTGAAAAGATGCTCTTCAGTGTTTGAGCAGCAATACAAATACTTAGACTTAGACTCAGACTTAACTTCATTGATCCCTTTGGGATGATTCCCTCTGGGAAATTTAAAATTTCCAGCAGCATATAAAAAGAGCAGTGCACAGATAGAAAGAGCAGCACACAGATAAAAAATGAACAGTAAACACCTAGCTTAATATTATACAAAATATAAATATAAATATAAAGAGCTGAATAACATTGTATAACACTATATTTGTTACTCTTTGTTGCTGTTTAGAATTAAGGGGGATCTATTATGCTTTTGTGTTTTTCCCTTTCCACTGTGTCACCTGTTGTATAGCTGTTTGCACATGTGAAATGTCTGCAAAATAAAACAACAATATCCAGGCCAAAGGGCCACAGAAACACTGCTCCTGAACTCCCTAAAACACCTTAAAGTCCCACCTTTTCTTCCATAATGTGGTGATGTCACCATGTAACATGTTGTCCTCAAACAAAGCTAGTTAGAATGGAGCTCAAGCAGAGTCAGAAAAGTTAGTTTCAGACTGGGTGTTGCATGAGCTTTTCATGCAGAGGGTGAAAACGGGTGCAGCAGCACAGTTGCTGTGAGAAAAAGTAGTTCACTTCACTGGCTTGGAGTCGTCTTAACCAGCAGCAGTTAACAAATATGGGCGTGTGTGTTTATCCAGTCTGAGCCAATAAACAATGTTTATGACATGTGTGAGCGAAAGTGGCTCCATTAATTGTGTCACATCACAACATTTCTTTGCCTTACTTTAAAATGTTTTTTTAATATGTGATTGGCAACATGCAGCCCATGATACAAACTGTCCTTTTTGGATCTGCAGGGAGTTATGACCATCAAAATAAAGAACACTGAATCTGTGCACATAATGTTTTGGATTCATTTCTATTTCTTACAAAAATATATAAATCTTGTTTGTTTGGCCTGTGCATTCTCTTTCACATCTTTTATTTTTGTAATTTTCAGACAAATTCAGAAAAATTGTCACATAGTGGCAGCTGAAATGTCAACAACAACAAACCTACTGAACATCAGACTGGTATGGATGTGAAAGCTTCATAACAGAGTCCATCCTCTGTGCTTGTTCTCCTGCTCTAGTCTAATCATAGTGTACGTAAATGTGGATTTGATTGTTATAAGATCACAGGGAGCGCTGGAACAATGAATCATATTGGATTTGTGAAGAGGCACGATGGAAAAAAACAACACGCACTGCTGTCAACATGTCAGGTGAATCATTTTATTTATTATACGCCCTTAATCACCATAATTATAAAGTTATGTTGTGTAAACACCTTCTGCGATCTCCAGGTTGTGACATTGTTCAATGAGAGTGAGTCACCCGCTAACACCACGAGAAAAAATAGAACGCTGTTGTGAGTCAGTATTATGACTTCTTTCCAAATATTGGCCTTCTACTCTCCAACAGTAACAAAGGAGTTTTTGAGTGTTTAGAATCTTGAAAACTTTAGTTAAAATTAATAATAATACAAACAGATTTTACTTATAATGCAGTTTTCATCAATTGAATGATCTCAAAGTGTTACGCACAGAGAAAGATAAAAACAACATAAAAGAATTACACACAGAGAAACACAACATAGGAGATTTTAAAGCTAACATAGGTAAAAGCAGAAAAAATTAGGATTAACCAGCCATTTCTGAACCCTTACTATTGATTGTGCATAGTCTTATTTCTGCAGGTAATTATAATAATTATAATTATAATAGTTATAATTAAAAGAAGCCAGAGGATGGCACGGTGGTGTAGTGGTTAGCACTGTCGCCTCACAGCAAGAAGGTACGGGGTTCGAATCCCGGGCCTGGGGCCTTTCTGTGTTGCATAAGTCTGCATGTGTCTCCATGTGTCCACGTTTCTCTCCGGGTACTCCGGCTTTCTCCCACAATCCAAAAATATGTATGTCTTAATTAAATTGACCGTAGGTGTGAATGTGAGTGTGAGTGGTTGTCTGTCTCTATGTATCATGTGATGAACTGGAGACTTGTCCAGTGTGTACCCTGTCTTCTGCCCTAAGACAGCTGGGATAGGTTCCAGCCCTCCTGTGACCCTGTGAGGATAAGAGGTAGAAAATGGATGGATGGATAAAAGAAGACATTCAAAGATGCAACATCAAACATCAAGTATAAGTCACTGTCTGCTGGATTTTCTGGTGAACTTCCTTAAAGTAATTTTAAGCAACAATTATCAATGTTTTATTTTAACAGTGGGCTTTCTTGTCCTTGTCGCTCACCTTTATTCCCGTACAAAGGTATCGGAAGCAAAGTACTGGAGTCCAGTTCTTTGTGTGGAACATACGGTACAGGTTTGGCTAATAAAACATTTCATATTGTAGGTTTTTCCCCAAACACCTGAATAGTCTTCCCAACTCTTCCTAACAAATTTAAGGTGGAAGTAACTAATGTTAACTCTAGCTATCTCATCCCACTTCTAAAATCTGACAAAATGTGTGTGTTTATCCATTCCTTCAATTCCCTCCAGACTTTCCCCAAGAAAGGCCTTTGTGTAGTTTGTTATCTGTGTTTTTATAGTTTAATTTTAGCCATTTTTATATTAGATATATACCTGCAACAGAACCAGTGTCACACAGAGCTATGTTTACCACTGTACCACAAAAAGCAGCTACTCTGTCGTCATATGAATGACAGATTTTGAAGTTATATTACTCATAAGACATTTGAAATTAGCATACTAATTAAGTAAATAAAGCTTGCGGTGCAGACAACGTACATCATCTCTGAGTATGATGTCTAATCCAAGGTAAAGAAATGAAGGCTTCCATGAATGTGTTTTCATTAGCAACTACCTCATGGTTCACGTTCATGTCATTATGCATAAAAAGTCTGCTTGCATGCACGGTGTCTGCTATACTGTATGCTACAAAGTGGACTGTGTGTCAAAGCCAACATATGCGTTTTCAAATGGTGTAGACACCACCGGTTGTCTCATTCATTTCACAAACCAGTGATTTTTGAACTCAGTGCCATGCATGAGACTACAGGTAAATACTCACCATACTCACCATCTATTGTTTATACTGTTCACTTTGTCTGTTTGACCTTTCATTTATAAAAGAGAAGGACGTTGATTAAACTCACCACAAGTATGTAAAGAAGTTCAATTAGCTCAACATCTACAGTGATATACAACATACATATACATGCAGCAGTAATTTTAACACTTTGAGTGCCAGCCATTTTATAAAACAGGAAGTGCCTAGTTCCAGTGTTTTTCCCCATTTTCAGTCATATTTCAAGACCCACAGAATATTTTTCCTATGTCTCTGAAAACACTGAATAGTAGAAGAGACTCTCTATTTCATCATGAAAAAAAGTGTTTGTTTTTACCTTGTTCCATTATTGTTTTATCAGAGGTAGAGTAGAGGACATTTCACCCTAAAAGCCACTTTTTCTCCAGAATCTGTTTTGTTCTCTAATCTCGATCGTCTCCACTTCCTGCTTTGATCTCTGTGGTGTATACCGTCTCTTTATGCTCTGACTACATCTCCCAGAAGCCCCAAAATTACTCACAGGCTGTGGGAGACTACGATCGGCAACCTGCTGCCAAAAAAACCTTATTACGTCGATGGCACACGTTGGATTTTAAATCACATCAAAATACGTCAATGACACTCAAAGAGTTAATGTAGAAACATCAAGTATAATAGTTAAACACTGACAGGGAACATCTTTCCGCATAATGCTACCTTTACTTTGATACTTTATGTACATTCTGCTTACTTACCCACCTCCAGTAAGGTTTCAACTGCTTGATTTTTTCTTGAAGTGGAGTATTGTCACAGTGTGGTATTAATATGTTTACATAAGTGAAGGATCTGAATTCTTCTTCCACTACTGATGGGCAACATAAAAATTTCCATCCGCTGATGCCGATAATAATAATGACGCCGGACACAGAAATCTCAAGCATTCAGACATTACACTGGATACCAAAATTCCAACTTATTTTGTCACTTGCAAATTAGTCCCATTATACCCTGATGTATGACGTATGATGGAGGTGGTTGATGTTATCAGTGATCATCATCATCTACATCCTGTTTGTCTCTGAATCAGCACCTGTCAGTAATTTGTCTGCATTTGTTTTTATATGTTGTTTTCTATAAAAGTTATTTATACATTTTTCCTTAATGTCTTTGTCATAAGAAAGGTCACATAATTTATGAGTATTTGTCATGTCAAAATCGCAGCATCAACACAGAGCTGAAAACACCAGTGATGTGGGCTTTCTCCAGAGGACTCCTGAATGATGTCATCTCAGGGCACCCATATATAATTTAGCCTGCTCACTCATAGTGACGTAAGCTCTGTAGCATTCAGCTTTAACAAAAAAAGAGAGATGCAGTTTTTTATGATCTAGTGCTTCGGCGCTCACCGTGCTAAGTGAGTAAGAAAGGTTCAAAAGAGTCCAGATGCTCTGATGCCTCTAAAGTCAACAGTAAGACAATGTGAATCAATGTTTCAGTGGGCAGTCTAATGAGTCAGACTTGGTAATCTGCCCACTGTGTTTGTGTGCATGTCAGAGTCAGATTTTGGCTGTTTCCTACTGCCATTGTTGTGTCTTTGATGAGTAAATTAATTGCAATTTGTGGCCTTAAACTTCCTGCTGCCTTCTTTTGTCAGACGGTGTGAGCACACACTCCGTCAGCACCTGTAATTACCTAAATGTGTCTTCTTTCACACAGTCTTTGTTTTACTCACAAAAGATGAATGTGACAGGTCTTGTGGGATATTTGTGAGTACAATCTGGAATCATATATGTGTACTTTAATTCAAATGATTATCACATTATTAGAGTCTTTAGCAGGTGTTTTGTAGGTGGTAACAATTTTATAATAGTGTTGTTAGTATGAGTCAACTTTACTCATGGGGGGAAAAACATACATAGATTCCACTTGAGTCCAGGATGAAGAAGACTGGTTGGATAGTTTGGATCAGCCACTTGGCTCCTGGTCTTGCTGCTTACAATGTTTCCAGTATCTGTTTAAGCTGTTTAAGTTCAAATGAGTGGGTCTCAAGATATGAGTATAATAACACACAGGGAGGGACGGACAGATATCCCATTCTTTACAGTTAAATTGTATTTACAATAATGTCACGATTTTCACAAAGCTTTGGCTGATCATGGAGGGAAACATGATGAAGAAGGAAAACAGTGGTATGACAGAGGAGGTCAAGATGTGACTTAGTCACGTGACGGAGATATGAGTCATTATTGAGGGATTTTCAGCACACGACATGAGCTGGAATGACTGCAGTCAATGAAAAATGTGACAGTGGGTTGATGTAGGTTTAGGAGGTGTACAGTAAAACCTTTGCACCTCCCCACATGCACAAGTTGTTTTTACTATAATAAATTCACATTCAAGCATGGGCTTGTTATTATTATAGCATGCAGGTCTGTATAGAGAAGTCACATGGTCACATTGACTAGTTATTCTGGACAAGTTCTGGACAAGTTATTTGCATTGGGTCTGAAAAGTCTGTTAGGGTTTTAATACAGTGATAACATTATTATGAATATGGCAGAATTAAATACATGATGCTGCCACCAGATGAGGAATATGTTGAGCAAATGCAGGAAAAATGCAAACACAGTGTAATGCCAAAATTCCATCCATCCATTATCTACCACTTATAGGGTCACAGGAGGGCTGGAGCCTATCCCAGCTGTCATAGGGTGAGAGGCAGGGTACACCCTGGACAAGTCTCCAGTTCATCACAGGACACATAGAGACAGATTACCCCTCACACTCACACCTATGGGCAATTTAAATTAGCAAATTAACCTAATCCCCATGCATGTTTTTGGATGGTGGGAGGAAGCCGGAGTACCAGAGAGAACCCACGCAGACATGAGGAGAACATGCAAACTCCACACAGAAAGGCCCCGGGCCCGGGATTCGAACCCTGTACCTTCTTGCTGTGAGGCGACAGTGGTTAGCACTACACCACCGTGCCGCCCGCCAGTATTCTAATACACCAATATTCAATGCCAAATCAGGATTTAGTGTAGTGAGTAATATAATAATAACTTGGTGCCATCAGAAGAGCGAACCAGACACCTACGTGGCTATTGCGGGGGCTATCTATTAGTCCAACACATCTGGCTTGATTAACCAGTTCTGAGGCTACATCTTGCAGAGAGAGTCAGAAATACAATTTCTATTCTTTTCATAGTGTCAAGTCAAGTCAAGTTTATTTGTATAGCCCAATATCACAAATTATGAATTTGCCCCATTGGGCTTTACAATCTGTACCGGATATGACACCCTCTGTCCTTTACAAATAACCCTCGCATCGAAAAACTCCCCCAAAAAAATCTTTTAACAGGGAAAAAGAAACCTCAGGAAGAGCAACAGAGGAGGGATCCCTCTTCCAGGATGGACAGGCGTGCAATAGATGCCATGTGTACAGAACAACAACCATGAAAACACATTAACACTACATATAAAATTGTATGGAAGTGTCCAACTCAATATAACAACAGCTAATATACAGTGTGTATATATAGAATTATATGAGAGTGTCCAAGGGGATGAAGAGCATCATCAAGCTATCAGCAAAGGATGAGAAGCACGTCCTCCTCTCCACCACGCCAACCAGAAGAAGCCTGAGCAGCACGTCCTCCTCTCCACTACGCCAAACAGAAGAAGCCTGAGCAGCACGTCTTCCTCTCTCCACCAAGCCAACCAGAAGAAGCCTGAGCAGCACGTCTTCCTCTCTCCACCACGCCAATCAGAAGAAGCCTGAGCAGCACGTCTTCCTCTCCACCACGCCAACCAGAAGAAGCCTGAGCAGCACGTCTTCCTCTCCACCACACCAAACAGGAGAAACCTCCGCAAGATGACCTCATCACCACCACGTCGCTTAGAACCAGAAGATGAAGCCTGGCTGGTCTGCACAACCACTACTCCACCAGGTAGACTGGGTCCATAGATACCTGTGAGATGAGAATGCACAGGGACTACTCGTCTTCTCTCCCACCCTAACAGATACTACTCCCACTACTCCACCAGGTAGACTGGGTCCATGGATACCTGTGAGATGAGAATGCATAGGGACTACACTCTTCTCTACCACCCTAACAGATACAACCTGAGCAGCATCGCCTCTTCTCCATCTCACCACCATCACGACAGACGAAGCCTGGATGACACCACCTCCTTCTTACCAAGTAGCCTCAGCTCACGGACACCTGGGAGCTGAGAGCACAGGGACTCCGGGGAAGAAGATGAGTTAGTAAAATGACTTAATGGAGGCATCGAAATGAAGAAGAAGAGAATCTCAGTGTGTCAGAGGAAGTCCCCCGGCAGTCTAGACCTATAGCAGCATAACTAAGGATTGATCCAAGGCAGCCTAAGTCAGCCTTGGCTCAGTCCTAACTATAAGCACTATCAAAAAGGAAAGTCTTAAGCCTACTCTTGAATAAGGGGATGGTGTCTGCCTCCCGGACTGAAAGAGGGAGTTGGTTCCACAGAAGAGGAGCTTGATAACTGAAAGCTCTAGATCCCATTCTACTTTTATAAACCCTAGGAACCGCTAATAGTCCTGCATTCTCAGAACGCAGAGTTCTAGCAGGATTATAAGGCACTATTAGCTCTTTAAGATAAGATGGTGCCTGACCATTAAGTGCCTTGTAGGTGAGGAGGAGGATTTTAAATTCTATTCTAGATTTTACAGGGAGCCAGTGCAGAGAGGCTAACACCGGAGAAATATGCTCTCTTTTCCTGGTTCTGGTCAGAACATGTGCTGCAGCGTTCTGGACCAGCTGGAGAGTCCTGATAGACTTATTAGGGTAGCCTGATAATAAGGAATTGCAGTAGTCCAGCCTAGAAGTTACAAAAGCAGGGACTAATTTTTCTGCATTGTTTTGGGAGAGAATATGCCTTATTTTAGCAATGTTATACGCAGATGAAAAAAAGCTGTTCTAGCTGTTTGTTTCATGTGGATGTTGAAGGACATATCTTGGTCAAAAATTACCCCTAGATTCCTTACAGTGGTGCTTGAGGCTGGTGCAAATCCACCTAGAGTAAATAAGTCATTCGATAGGTTATTTCTGAGATTTTCAGGGCCAATTAAAATAACCTCAGTTTTATCTGAATTTAACAACAAGAAATTGTGCGTCATCCAAGTTTTTATATCCTGAAGACATGTTTGGAGTTTAGCTAACTGGCTGGTGTCACATGTTCACTCAAATTACCATCCATTCCATTATTAAGGTGAACTTTAAGGTGACCAGGTACATAAACATTGTATAGAGGGCAGGGAGTCAGTCTAGGCCCAACGGCAACATATGTTGCACATATTAGTAAAATTTATTAGCAGATTAAATCTTTGTTAGTTAATATTTGTGGCCTTTAAGCTGAATCTACATCATTTTATTATAGAGTTCAGCATTTTCTGCTGGAAGGCCTTTGAGCTTCTCATTAGAGAGGCGCCTCTGGTGTGGTTTGGGAGTTGGGTGGAGGACTTTTAGGAACACCTTCTCTGTAGCACATCAAAGCCCACGGCCAAGACGTTGAAGTCTGTGAGAACACACTGTCAAACTCAAACTCCTGCATGGTTCCTCATGTGACAGGTCAGACTGATGGAGGCTCAGAACTGTTTGTAATTGGCCTACAAACGGTCAATAGTGTATGCCACATAGAAGTGGTATACTTCATCTAAGAGCTCGGAACCAAAGACTAATTTCTTAACATTCATTGAGAATTATGAAAGAAGATGAGGAGTTTTTTGTTTCTCTAAAAGGGGAGGCATCCCCTGATGATGACATTGAATGGCACAATGAATCTCTACAACTCAAAGGAAGTTGGTCTTTGGATGTTATTAATTAACCATTTAACTATATTAACCGACAACACAAATGAATGACCAATGATCAGTGCCATGCAGACACAGCTGAACCAATTAATGCAGGGGGGACTCCTTGGAAAAGCAGCTGCATGAGTCCATGACAATGGATGCAACATCGTGGCTGCTCAGTCAGACCAGTGAACAGCGGACTGCATTCAGTTGCCTGGGATGGATTTAACCTGTTTGTGGGTCAGTTATTGTTGCACTCGTAAGGCAACTTCAACATAACTGTCATCTCGTTGGTTGACGTTAAGTCAGAAAAATAAAACCAAAGTCAGAATTCCTAGTCTGTGTTATTACAAAGTGGTATTTTATTGTCTAGAGACCTCTTTGCAGTTGTACATTAATCACTTGCACAGAACTAAGAGAGGCTCATGAAAAGTCTTAAAGAAGCTCAGTCCAACCTTCTGAGTGTACTGCATGAGCGTGGGAGGAAGCTGAATTCCTCCCACCCTCACATCGCCGGGTGCTTCATCTGTATATGTGATATCTAGTGAAAAGCCATGAAACTGGGGAGGTGGGTAAGAGGTTTTTACTTCCCATTTTGTATTTGGAAATTCTTTAACTTAGTGAGGCATTTTGATGGACAGAAACTAACTGTAACCATCCACACATCTTAAACGTTGATCAGAATTCGGTCAAATTAATTAAAATAAAGCTAAATTATAAGTCAATTCTAACAGGACCGAATCACAAAAGGATATACTGTTAATTTGAATGATGGAGTCAATCATCAGTAGATGAATAATAATGTATGGGGCACTATCATTGACTGTTTATATGCCCCTGAACAGAGGTTAAAGCTGACAGCAATGCTCGCTGGTTAAAACAAAACAAAAAAATGTTTGCAGTCTTAAACCTTCTTATCAGAATTGGAAAATCACCAACCAGTTTGGGGGTGGCTGTAGCTCAGTGGGCAGAGTGGTCGCCTTTCAACCCCATGGTAGGTTCGATCCCCTGCTCCTACTCTCTGCAAGTCATTGTGTCCTTGATCAAGACACTTATCCCTGAAGTTGCTCCCTGTGCGCTTTGTATTGATTAAATGTATGTACCTACCTGTATACTGTATATATAAAAATGACCTCTAATGCTGATTCTCATCTTTCCTTTAGATTTACAGGAAACACTGCTGCCGGTGCCAGTAGCACATCCCCTCAGAACACTATCAAGCCAGAGGCATGCCACATCAGAAGCATTCTGCAGCTGGCTCGCCTTCCTGATGCTGGTAAACAGAGCCAGTCTGGGAGAGGACCTGCATCATGTGTGTACTCACACCTGGCTGCCATGTTTACCTCACAGTCAACTTGTCAAACATTACCATTATGGTTTAAATGATGAAAATTGAGTGAGTTGATGTGAATGCATGTGATGATCTGTGTGTTTTGCTTTCACTGCACACTTTATGGTTTCAGAGGAGCTACTTTTATCTTTTTGTTTCAACTAAGATTATAAAGGTGACCGTGTCAAGATACACAGTGGTATGAAAAGCATATAGTGCGCATATGTGTGACATAAGTGTGTCTGCCGTATATCCACATCGGGGTCACACACTCGACTTAAGATCAATTGGGGACGGCATGTGGAAAAGGGGACAAAGTCCATGTCCTCAGTTGTTCAAACTTTGATTTTGGGTCAGTGGTTAGGGTTAGGTTGAGGTTGAGGTTAGGGTTAGGTTTAGGCAATAGGTTGTTGTAGTTAGACTTCGGGTAAGTTTTTAGGAAATAAAAGTTTGTCCCCAAAGTGACTTAAACCAATGTGTGTGTGTGTCTGTGTGTCTGTTTGTGTGTGTACTGTAGCACATCTACAGTATGTTAATTGTTATAATTAATTAATTAAAGTTTGGGCAGAAAAATGTGCAAAGAACCAAACTGCCAAACTGAACATCAAAAATTAAGTGTGAAGACACATGACCACTGCCAAGGCAAAAACATTGTTTTTCCCCTGTTCTTCCTCCATTTCTTCCCCTGTATTTTTATGATACAGTTCAACCTGTTCTTGTCTTTTGCAGTGAGGGACCTCCAGCATATGTCCAACCATGAGCCTCATCAGGATTCAGAACTTACCACAACGCAGAGACCACCTTTCAAAATCCTCAGCAACGTCCTCACCACAGCCGACTTGGGACACATCAGAATATAGAACCACCTTAACCTCTCTGCAGCCTTCAACACAGCCTCCCACTCCATCCTTTTCACTGGCATATCTCACCATCTCTTACTTCTCTCGAGCGAAAATCAGTTTGTCTCTATTAACAACTCCAACATGTTTGTGGGTTTGTGAAAGGCACTATATAAATAAATTGTTATCATTTATTCAGCTCAATAAATGGGATATTTACATACATATTACTGGTTTATGCAAGATGTTACTCATCATGCAATTATTCATCTCTTGGTTTGTTCTCCTGGCTACTCTTTTATTCTCTTATCCCTCATTTTTACTGTAGGTGGTAAGCAATCTTTCTGGGTTACGCAATATCAAAGACGAAAGGAGAGGTTAGTATGTCAGAAGGATGCTTTGAGGGCTGACATTAACGAACCAATTACTGAGGGAAGCCAGAGTCATAGGGTCAGGTAATGTGACACATAAACCATGTGACTGATACTCATTCATGTCTTTTCCTGTTACCTAACATTTCATTTTCATGTGCTGTGCTCTTGTAACTTGTAGTTGTTTGGTACCAGTCTTCTAAATCACCACCCCATCTCTAATAAGTTGTTATTAGAGGTCAGTGCCGGTATATTTTAAGAAAATAGATGAGGAAATAGGCAACTAGGAACAGCGAAGAAGTTAACTAGCTTGCAAACAATAGCAAGGCAAGTCTGTTTTGTTCTCTCTGCTAATGTTGAGCAAACACAGTCTGTCACTGACAAAGCCTGATGATCAGGTAAAATTATTTTCTACTTTAAATCTTGTTGTGAATATGAAGTAGGACAAATTAAATGTCATGTTTTCTGTCCATTCTTGTCAGCATTCTGACCTTAAGAACTTTTAAAAACAGAAGCCTGCAAGGTGATGAACATTGTGTTCTTGCTTAGTCATTTGTACTGTACTGAGGTGTGAAGGGAGTTGATTAATGTGTGAGAACAGTATGCATATCCTCGTGATCTTCTGTTGACTTTCCTTTTACCTCAAATGAGGTGTGGTGCCGTCTCCTCCTACTTATGTTCAAAGGAAAGCAAATAACAATATATTAGAGCTGTCAGCCTGATAATCACAATTCGATAAAAGTCAAAAGATAACACAGTATTTTTTTTAATCACGTTCATCACATGCTGCTATTTTGTCACCTCAGCACACCGTTGCTTATAACAGCTTCCTGCTTCCAAATGCTGCAGTCATGGAGATGAACAACAGCAATACTAATTCTGAAGTTCATTCTATTTGAAAAAAAAAAAAACACCCTCCCAGGTGTAATAAGCTATGCATTTTGTGCATGCATTTCTGCACATTTCTCATTGTGAAACAGTGTAATTCTTCCAAAAATAACAGAATAATCACTTTGACATTGTCTCCTTCCTCCAGATCATACAGTAGTTGTGGCGTTTCTTTTGTGTTTAATAAAAGACAAGCTTTATTTTTGCGGTAGATATCCTGTTACCTTTGGCTCGTTGCACTCCATCGGATTTGAAATAATCTTAATCAAGTTCAAAAAGTAAATTTCTTTGTATTCATTTGATTCCTAATCAAAATACACTGCTATTAATTCATTTTCATTTTTAATATGATCTCAAAAGCTGGTGAGGATTGCAAAATAATATTAAATGTACAATAAAAATGTGACTATTCATTTTTAAAATATATTGAGCCCTAGAATATATAAAGATGTGGACAGGCTCTTGGTTTGAGTTGATGCATCTGGGGCTTTCTTTTCTTCTTTTTTATGAAGCACAGTGCACCACCATTGCAACACACAACACCTCCCCGTCAGCTTTGTAACCACTGAAACCTCACTGATTACCATAATCATCATCATCATCATCATCATCATCATCATCATCAAACCACATCACTCACATAATGGTGATCTTAATCTGTCCTGCAGTAAAAGGATGGGATCAGTGCTGGACTGCTCGTCTCTTTTTCATTCTCTATTTTTACAGCCCCTCCCCCTCTCTCGCTTACGTAACAGGGTGATCACTGCTGTTCGCCTGAATGAAGAGGAAAATATGAATGAAGGAGAAGCCAGTCTCTCTCTTCCTGCTTCCTTCCCATCCTCTCCCTGTATCTGTCTTCCTCTGCTCTTTCTCTTCTGGCTTTTTTTTCTTCCTCTCATGCTTTTCTTTCCTCTTCTTCTCTTTCTCTTACCATCAGATCAGCATGGGGGGTGTTGCCGTGCAGATTATATACTGTAATCCTGAAGTGCAGTGATGCAGCACGTGCGTTATTCAGGAACATGCAGAGGACTGGATGTTTCTGGTTGCCTTCATAACATGGCAACAGCAGTGGTTTATGACCACTCTCTTCCACACCCCCTCATCTCTCTCTATCTTTGAAGTTTGAGATCATGGGATGGTTTCACTGCTCAATCAGCAAAACAGGAGCAGGATGAAAAAGGGAGGAGGGAAAGATGAGTCTACAGGGTCTGAGAGGGAGGGGAAAGCATGCTGTCATAGGGGAAATGTACCCATTCAGAAATAGTGACCTTTACACAGAGCAAGAGACAGAATAAGAGAAAGAGAGGAGAACAGAGAGATATATAGCCTACAGGTTTGTAGCAACAGATAGATGTAAAGCATTTGGAATATGTGGAGGGAGGGTAAACTAAGAGAGTAATACAAGAACAAGGGAGGATTTTGTGCTAAAAGAAGAACATGATTAATGAAGATGTAATGTTGATGGTGTATAGACTAAATCTATCTATCTACCTATCTATCTATCTATCAAAATGAGGTTAACCCCAAGGTCGATGATACAAATTTACAGACGTGTGACAACAGCACCTCATCATTACAAAACATATCTACACAACACACCTAGCTCATTTCACACACAAATACTGTGGTATATAGCTGGCTTGCTCACAAAGCAAAAAATGTGACTACAATTTATTGTTCTTTGCTTATAAGTACAGTAGCCATTCTTGTCCCTTTTTGTTTTGTTTGTTAAAATTAAAATAGCTTGTAATGTAGATGGTAGAGAAACAATTGCAATCAGTGTAACGTAATGTTTGCTAAACACTTAACACATCACTGTAAAGTGACATTCATGTTGATGTGCTCTGTCAAACCCATAATCACACAAACACAAGCCGTGTAACTGAAGGTCAGATCAGGAGTCAGAAAATATGAGTGTCAGTATTGGGGTTCAGTGGGTTGTTCCCCATGCTCTGTGTGTTTGTGTCTCTATTAATTTTGCCTTTTTTGAAAGGGAAGCAAGGTGAATATTTAGAATATGCGCTTAAACATGAGCATGATCTGATTTCAGTTTTTTATGTTTTTCTGAGTATGTGTGTGTGTGTGTGTGTGTGTGTATTAGTTATGGGGACATAAATCTGTTCACACAGTCACATTGTGGGGAGTCTTCTTCCTTCTGGGGACAACATGCATGTCCCCATAATGTAAACTGTTACATTTTAGGCTGAAGTCTTGGAGAAGATTTAATGATAGTGTAAGGTTAGACTTTGATTAGGGTTAGGATTATGCAGGTACTGGTTATGGTTAGGGTCAAGGGAAGTGTCCAGGAAATGAATGTGAGTCAGTGTAAAGCATCTCATTGCTGTGTCACTCTATTTGCTTGACTGAGAAGGAAATAAAAGGTAACACATTTTCATTGTCTCCTAATAAAAGTCTAGGTAAAGTAAGAATAAAAATGTAATCTAAGCTGGCCACATTACAGAAAAAAATATAATTGTTCCACATTGTCAAATTTGAACGACAAGAACAACTACATACAATACCCATCAGAGATTTTTTTTACCCAACATTACTGCCTTAAATAACACTAACCCTGTTGGTTAATGATGTTGGTTAAAGTAGGAGTTGAAAATTGCTCATTTTTTATTCTGTTCTGAAGTTATTTACTGACCCCTTAAGTCATTTGAGTCATTGCTGCAGCCTTCACACACAAGTGATGAATGGATTCATTCAGGATCTACATTTTTTCAAATCCAGGGGTCAGAGTGTAGGATTACCTCAGCTAATCTTACACTGCAGTGAGATGTAATGACCTGTTGTTACAGATTAGGATTTACAGTGTGGGTCCTGTGTAAACCTTCACCTATAGATGAATGGGGTGTGTGTACTCAATGAAAAAGATCACAAGCGACCTACACAAACAGCTGATGGAGAAGTAGAGAAATTTTCGGATTTTTGCTGACTTGAAATCTGAGTCCGAATTAAAGCACTTCATAATGTTCATGATGCTGGATGGTCTTTGAGACAAACAAGGCAGATGGTCTAATACATTTGTTTAGCACTGTATGTATACAGCATTGTGTTCAGTTCTCAGTGAACTGTAATTTTAATCCTCACATAACCAGCTCTGTAGTCATATATCCTTCCTCAAATTCAAAAAGTTGTAGCACCGTGAAATGGCCAGTTCACTCTATGCTAATCCCTGCCCCTGGAACCAATTGTATGTTTAGGATTCTTTTGTTTGACTTGATGACACACTGAAGCAATCCATAGCATATATGGCCCTTTTCAGAATTGTACATTTCAAGTTTAGACAAAACTTTTTTTTTTAAACTTTTTTTTTAATCTCATAGAGAATACTTTAAATTTAACACTTCCAGCATTTGCCAAGCTTCAACATGTAAGATTTTAAATATTTAATCTGAAAATCAGCGTACTAACAGTAAAATCGGTCAACTGTGTTGCAGACAAATTAAGGCAACTATTTATAGTACTTAAATGTAATACATTTTAAAACCATGTCTTCCCTAAGAGAACTTTTGTGGAGTCAAAACATTGACACATTTCATTGAAAAGTTAACATGTTTGCATTTTCTCTAAATATCCATCCATCCATGAAAGAGAAATTCAAATCTGTTCAAACTAATTATTCCAAGATTTGAACTTATGGATAAAATATACTTATATTACTCCTTCAAGTACACTACATATATTTACCTGAGGCCACCGGTGTGGAAGTGTTTATGCATATTCTTATCTGTAAATACGACGTGTCTATCTAATACCCATCCATCCATTATCTACCACTTATCCTCGTGGGGGGGCTGGAGCCTATCCCAGCTGTCTTAGGGCAGAAGGCAGGGTACACCCTGGACAATTCTCCAGTTCATCACAGGACACATAGAGACAGACAACCACTCACACTCACATTCACACCTACGGTCAATTTAAATTAGCCAATTAACCTAATCCCCATGCATGTTTTTGGATGGTGGGAGGAAGCCGGAGTACCAGAGAGAACCCTCGCAGACATGAGGAGAACATGCAAACTCCACACAGAAAGGGATTCAAACCCAGTACATTCTTGCTGTTAGGCGACAGTGCTAACCACTACACTAACTAACTAACTACTACCCCTTCTCTAAATTTAGCTCTAAAAAATGAATTAAATGCTTTGATGCTTCATGTAGTGAGAATGTTAGTTATGACACAGCTTCTGGTTTAATTGTTAACAATAAAACATGTTTAATTATCATATTTTGAAACAAAACTTTGAAGAAAGAGAGTTGACAAATGCTGAGAAGTGATTGGGAACATCTGACTCTGTTAGTCACTCATTAACATCAACTCTGATATCATTAACATCTTGACATTTTCCACCATCTTAAACCAGATACATATCATGACTAAAACCATAATTTTAGGAATTTTCATCATATAATTGTTTTTTAAAAAAAATGGAGAGATTCACTAGAATACCATAGTAAAAGATTTTTATTTCAATGCTGTAGGTTTTTTTTAATGTGGTTTTATAACAGAGTTGACCAGATCATAAGGACCAGAAATATATATGTATATATTTTTAATGATGAAATCCCGTATTACAGAAAATAAATACTCTATGCAACTGATTGTAAAAGTATTTATAGATTTACTACAAAAAACTACAAATTATACTGAATTATTTCATGTTAATTCAAGTTGAACATGTGAATCACAAACTGAAGACAGTCAATAATTGGTGGAGTGGGAATTATTTAATGAATATTTTACATATAAATTGTGCCTAAAATACACACCAAACATCGTTATTGGTGAACATTGAAACTAATTAGCAATAATTAAAACAGATTCTGTAAAGATGTTTTTGGGGGAAATAAGCAAAGGTTTTGTTTTTCTTACCCGCAATTGTGAAATGACACATACATAGCACATCACATCAGTTCACAGTTATAACACAGCCAGTGTTGAGCGGCCATCTGGTATGAGTCCAGGTGGGCCCAGCGCCTTGGAGGGTCAGTGCACCGTGAAAAATCCAGTGTTTTACCAGCCATGCAGCCTTGTCTGTCTCTCATTGGCCTGACCATGATGTTCAGTCAGTTTAGCAGAGAACTATCACACTCTAGGATGTACCGCCATCTTCTGGACAAAAGAGTTTACAGCCAGCATTAAGATAGACACCACCAATAATTTAGTGTGAGTAAGACTGTGGACAAATTTAACCCATACTATAAAACAACAAATGTAAACTAAGTGACATGAGTGATATTACTGCACAGTTTGAAATACATCAGGACATAATTTGTAATAATGTTTTAAAAACGGAATAAGAAGGAACTAGAAACTAATGGGGACGGCACGGTGGTGTAGTGGTTAGCACTGTCGCCTCAGAGCAAGAAGGTACCGGGTTCGATTCCTTTCTGTGTGGAGTTTGCATGTTCTCCTCATGTCTGTGTGGGTTCTCTCTGGTACTCCGGCTTCCTCCCACCATCCAAAAACATACATGGGGATTAGGTTAATTGGCTAATTTAAATTGACCGTAGGTGTGAATGTGAGTGTGAGTGGTTGTCTGTCTCTATGTGTCCTGCAATGAGGTGGAGACTTGTCCAGGGTGTACCCTGCCTTTCACCTTAAGACAGATGGGATAGGCTCCAGCCCCCCCGTGACCCTATGAGGATAAGCGGTAGAAAATGGATGGATGGGTATTAGATGGACACGTCGTATTTACAGATAAGAATATGCATAAACACTTCCACACCGGTGGCCTCAGGTGAATATATGCAGTGTACTTGAAGGAGTAATATAAGTATATTTTATCTGTAAGTTCAAATCTGTGAATAATTAGTTTGAACAGATTTGAATTTCTCTTTCATTTGAGCAAATTGCATGCATTTTGGTACAAAACCTGTACAAGTACGAAGTATGAGTATTGTCTACTTTTGATGAAATTGTTAATATTACATGCATACCAAACTAATAAATCACTTTTAAAGCATGAATGAAGTGTTTTGGGTCGCTTACTTTATTTTGCAACATGAGTCCTCTGCAGATGAGTCTTCTACAGCCTCCATTCACTGCAACCTTCTCTTGCTGGTTGAAGCACATTTATATGGAAATGTGCATCTAAAGATTAGCAGCTGGTCAGAGCTCAAGGGCAACCCTACAAATAGAATTAATACAAGCACACAACAGTTTGTTAACTGTGAAAAAACCCAGCACAGGTTTGAGTTCATCCACTGGTTCTTCTTTGACAGTTGTGATAAATGTGACACAGACAACTATCTTTGCTTGTGTGTTTTTTAGTGCTCTCATTTTTTCTGTAAGCATAAAAATCTTATGATACATTCAAGGTGAAGTCTGTTGAAAAATACTTAGGAGAACAGATTTTTAATGGGTTTATATAAAGCAGAAAAAATAAATGATAGGGGCTGGGTGTTTGCGTGTGTCTGCCGAGTAACTAAAGGAAGCTAAAGTAAAGCAAATCAGTTCCGTTCCGCCCATCGTTGATCTACGAGGCCTTCAGGCATTATTCTTTGGGCTGCTATTCAGCTTTGCTTCTGATTTTTAAACCTCAAACTACCTACTGATTCTCCCTACTACTACTATGCCTTCAGTGTCTGAATAGATCGTTGTTGAAATTTTTTAAGTTGAAAACTGAGCTGAGGACTTTGGCTGAACAAGGTTAATGCAACAAATTTTTAAATGGATGTGTTGTTACAGGAGTTCATCTCTAGCTAATTTTAAATTACTCTGAACACCTTAAGAGAATTAACAGGATAGCTGGAAAAGACTCACACATGCGCTGATCGATTAGCCCAACAAAAACCAACTGGTTTCTGCAATAACAGATGACCACGAAAATTAAAGTGACATTTTTGCCTGTGAGGGACAGTTGAAATTTTGTTCCAGGATGGTGGTGAATAAAGATCTGAAACAGCAGATCAAACTAAAAAATCTAAAATTTTAAATTGTGCCTGTCAGTGCATCTCTAATCTGAATAATTGACTCAATGAAGGATGGCTAATGTTTTTGTTTACAACACAAGAGTGACCCATGTGAAACCCCCTTCAAACAAAAGCCACTGATTGATCACTGTGTCAATCAATTTCTGTGAGACTGAATCAACAGGGTAAGGCAGCACACATAGAGGAACTGTCCTCTCACGCATCTCACAGCATGATGTAGGTTAACAGCTACATGTGATTGTGTACTCATGTGATTATCCAAGATTAACTTGTAGTTCTCCTAATGCACCATCCTTTGTTCCCAGTGGTGTAAATGATCCCACTGAAATCATGTTAGCTAGTCAGTTGCTTAACCCGAACTGACCCTTTTCATCATTATAATGAGCTACGTCTTCAGCTAAATGTCAATGACTTGGCATGTCATTTGAGGAAATATGAGAGAATTCAATCATGTAAATATTAATTACTTTAGTGTTATCTTATGCCTATATTATGTTGGACCAGAAACACCAAGGTGACTAAAGGTGAGGTTACACAAGACATATCTTAATACACCATGTGGCATGACAGGGAAAAGCAAATAAACACATCCCAATTTTTCTTTTTACATTTTTCTTTTTATTTTAATTTTATGTGAATCTTGGCAGTCTGTCAGTCTGTTGTGTAAGATTCCGGTCATGATTTGATTTAAAATTCTCACGTTAGATGGATTCCTGATTCTCAATAGGTCCTCTGCTCAAAACTGTTCCTAATTTGGAACTGATTCTGAATTAATTTCAGGTGCTGCTTCAGTTTGCTGAGCGGTAATTCATTCTGTATGGCATGAATGCAGAGGAAAGTGTGTCTAAATTTATGTTTTTTATATATATATATTTAGAAATATGTCAACTAATAATCCAAGCACACATTAGGCACAAGTTTACTATTATTCATGCTAATAATAACAAGGTCTTAAAGGCTATTAATAGAGAATTAGCAGTAATTTATTTAAAAGACACCTATTTCATAATGACTATAATTTGGCAAATTTATAAATGTTACAATCCTTTCATCAGCAGACCTGAACCAGAGACTCAATCACTGTTGTGTTACCGTTTTTAGTGATAGATAGTGACTTAACAGACTTTTCTTTAGATTAATTAATTCACATTTATTTAAGTTAAAGTCCAGCTTTCAAAATGTTATTTAAGTAAAAGTATAAAAGTATAAAAGTATAAGCATCTGATTTTTACCAACTAATGCATTCATGTTTGAAGGTGGATCTCATTTTAACAGTATAAGCTGAACACTTATGTTACTTAATAATGTATGCCTACCATAGTTTATTAGCTATATATCTTGTATTAAAAATCTGCATCAGCAATATAATTGGTAACTAATGAAGCTGCATAGTAAAGAATTAATACCTCAAAATTGTACTTAAAAGTGAGATTTCCAACAGCAGCCTTAAGTGCTGCATAAATATTTTAAAAGTGCCTTGAAACTGTGCATTTCAAATGAGCCAGTAGGGCTGTCCATGATATCAGAAATCTACCATATTTAGATCAAATGTGTCCAAGTTGATTTCTAATTTTAGGAAATAAAAATAGACACAGGTTGTTGCCATCCAATGCAATTCTGTTACAATTCCATTGAAATGCATTACAACAGTGTTTCAGATATAAAGGGTAAATTCAGGAATATTCAGGCAGATAAATTGAGGAAAATAAAGAGTTTTTGTGGGACCATGATCCTGGACCACCTTGAAAGCTGGAGCCTATCCCAGCTGCCTTAGGGCGGAAGACAGGTTACACCCTAGACGAGTCTCCAGTTCATCACAGGACACATAGAGACAGACAACCACTCACATTCACACCTACGGGCAATTTAAATGAGCCAATTAACCTAATCCCCATGCATGTTTTTGGATGGTGGGAGGAAGCTGGAGTACCAGAGAGAACCCACGCAGACACGGGGAGAACATGCAAACTCCACACAGAAAGACCCCTGTACCTTCTTGCTATGAGGCAACAGTGCTAACCACTACACCACCGTGCCGCCAAAGAAAAGACAATAAAATCAAAATAAATACGCAATGAATCCCATGCACTTCAGCATTCGCTCCTTTATATATTACATTACTATATTATTACTATATTATATTATATTACTTTATATATTACTGTGACAATATCTCCTTCAAACACATATTGGTATTTCTTTGTGCATGTTTTCACACATACACATACATAAACACATCAGTGTGACCTATGAAAATGTGAGAATGTTGAGTAATAATAATAATAATAATACTAATAATAATAACTTCAATTTATATAGTGGCTTTCATGGAACCCAAGGTTGCTTTAGAAAGGTAGAGTAAAACAAAAAACATGATAATTACTGGCAGATGTTCAAAAACCCGGAGTTATACAGATTTTTTTCTTTATAACTATAAATAGCCCCGATTTACTACATTGTTTATAATGCTTGTGTTTTTAATTGCTTGATTGAAAACAATTTATTTGTACATCAGCCATGTAATTTCTACTTGTTAAAGTTTATTTAGATTTTCTCCAGTGGTAGTTTTGGCATAAGTATTTCCTAATGCTTTGATTTGAAACTCAGGTCCATTCTGTTGCTGTGGGTCTGTGTCAGTATGTCTAAAATCAGAGTGGATCCGAGCAGCCTTGTGGTACGATCTGATCAATGCTGCATTATTGCTCTCGTAAAAGATGAGGAGAGGCGAGATGCCGTGTGACCTGTGCAGTGTAGAGGAAAACTGTGTATTATTATTATTATTATTATTGTTATTATTATTATGACCCTCTTTTCAGCAGTGGCTGCTTGTTATCTGATTTGTGACACATCATACATTTAGGATTGATTTTTTTTTCCTGGTCAGGCTGGATTTGACTGTCTTTAAAAACAAACAAAAGAAAACCCCAAAATGTAATTATATAAATGTTCAGGTAGCTTTTCTATGCAACTAACTATAAGGTATAATTGTGTCTGACATATGAACGTAGATATTAGGGGTGTAACCATGAGGTGATTGTGGAACTTAAAATTTGAAACATGATTTTGTGTACCGTTACACCCCTATGATTTTTTTGAGGCGGTTAGAATTAATGTTTCCCTCACCTAATTTTACCTCAGAAAACACAAGTATACATACGGCCCCACTTTAAAAATATTCAAACTAGCCTTTTTGGTTATTTCCAAACTTAGCTTTATTCATGAGCTTATTGATTAGCTTAATTTGGAACCATACATTACTGCTTTTTGCTGGTGAGCATTTGCTTTTGAAAAGGAAAGTCGTGTACAGTATATGTGAAATACTTAATTTTACTGCATAACTTAACTGCCTTAACTCAGACAGGGCAAGTATTTCTATTCTTAGAAAAACTGCTGAGATATGTGCACACTTTGCACACACATCTTCCACCCTGACCTTTTTCCTATGACTTCTCTCTACACAGCACATTTCCCACTATGCCAGTATAGGTTGTGCTTTTCTGCAAAGGACTGTCACACTCATGCTGATCACTGGCTTGCCCATGGCCACCAGCTGCTCCTTTAGCTGGGAGCGTCACACCGTCACAAGGGTGCACGGCTCATCAAAGCCTGGAAATGAAGCTGTAATCAATTCCTCATGATGGACATTTACTCACATGTTTTATTAGTCACTGTCTACCGTGTCTTTATGGTTAAAAGTGGCTGGTGCCATTACTATGTTTCTGTTTCACAATACAAATCTGAGTTATTTTTGCTACTAGCTGCTCTATTTTTGAATGTGTAAAGTATATGAAGGATTATTTATCTTAAGTATACTGTATGTAAGGTATCATGCTCTAGTTGGTTCTCCAATGCTTTGACTTAATGAAGCTACAAAATTAAACCAATTAGCTTTATCAGAAACAAAGTTCTCTCCTGCACCACTCCAACACTGCTGTGAAGGTACAAAGAATATTTTCAGTGCAAGTAGTACCATGTCAAATCCCTTCAGACACTTTGCTGTGCAGATTCTCAGTAGCAACTCCAGTAAAATAAGCTGTAAAAAGTAAAAGTGGGAAGCACTTTGCTTTAAGTAAATCTTACAGAGAGAGCAAATTTATTTGAGTCTGGACATGTGTACCACTATGCAGAGATTTATCGGAGCAGCTTACGTCATATGAGACTTCAGATCTTTTGAAAACGCATGAAAGGCAGTTTTGCATGTGAGCAGGAACAACATAGTGTGAAATGCTATTAAAGGTTGCCTACAGGAGCCTCTTTGTGGTGACGATGTATACGTAGCTATAGAAAGAAAGAGATACTGTAAATGAGAAAACCAAAGTGGGACATCAACCCTCTTTGATGTTCACAGATTCAGCCTCACACCGGGCAGCACTTCCAAAGCGAACAATCACTGTTGTATCTCCTTTGACAAAAGTGCCAGCTCTATGCAGTGCAATGAAACATAATATATGTAAGTTCCATTGGTGCTCCGAACCAAACATAATTATTTATTTTCTTCATTCAGTTTTGCTTTAGTGCAAACAGCTGCACCATTTTTCCTTCTCACACACAGCTGAAGTACAGACTTCTCTTGGTTCTTCGTAAGACAAGCTTAAATTTAAATATAAAGCAAGATTTTTTTTTTCTCTAACATTCTATAACTTCAAAGTATTGGATGGGCATGATTGGTAAAGAATATTTCCACATATTTATATTTTCTGACATTTATTCCCAGTGCAACACAGTTATATACGCCCTTGTTTTATGTTCAGAACTGTTAAGCAGTTCTGCCAAGGTGGTTGAGTTTCATGAGGTATGTAAGTGAACAGGTGGAATTGAATAGCAAGCTGCCCAATATTTTGTTTGTGCATATTTGGTGGAGAAACCTATCTGGTAATTTTATAACAATGTGAAATTACATATGTCATATTTGCAACTTTGTTATCTATGGTGTGCACAGCATTAAATACCATTATAATATAATAATGTGATAAATGAGAACCGCACCTTTTTAGTTTGAAGTTATGCATATTTAACGTCTTCACCTGTATTTTCTATGAAGAAGCCTGAAAAGTGTTTCTGTTTCCTACAGCTAATGAAATATCAGTAATGATATGATAGTATTACTAAACGTTGTCACCTGACATCCTTTGAATTCGTACACTTTAACTGATGACCTGTGATTTATTCATCTCAAACCAACATGAGAGCCAGTTGTTGAGGTCACCCTGGGACATGACAATGATGAAACATCTTTTCTATGTATAAGTTTCAGTTCCTCAGACTAGGTGTGCTTACCTCCCTGTCAGTGAAGGTACTGTCACTTTGTGTATCTAACAATGCATGGACAAGGTCATCTAATGTGATCCCACAAGTCATTCAACCCCAGCACAGTTTCCAATCAGACAAATGAAGCCAGATGAGTTTTGCTGCCATAGTTTGAAGCCTGCAAAATCAAACCAAACGTCAGCATAAAGTAAGTTTTGACAGTTTTTGTTTTTGTTTTTAACCTTTCCAAACCACACCTTTTGTTTTATTTTCTGTCAGCGTGACAGAGGTGAGGGACAAACTCGACACATGCAGCACTTGAATCTCTATTTTGTTTTCTCCTCCATTTTTTGCCATTGCACTTCCTCCTAAAGCCGTCCTGAGTGTGCATCGATGCAGACTCGCTATTTAAGGGCTCAACAGTCCACTTGCTCTCTGCCCAACATGGTTTGGGACGACCCTTAATGAAGAAGAGCTTCTGCGAGGACGAGCAAACGGAGGGCGAGTATGTAGGGATCGGTTTGGGACTAGGCCTGTCTCTCAGCCTGTCATACCTGTCATAGATCTGACGTCTAGCATGAGCAGCTCTCATGTCCCTTTATACTCCAAATCACACATCTGCATGTCCAGCTCTTTCCTGTGATTTTCTTTCGTTATAGTTATTTTATCTTTCTGCTTGCTTTCCTCTTGCAGTCTTTTGTATTGAGCTTCATTTGCAGTTCGCTCAGCAGCTGCATCCTCTCTTGTTGCGGGTATGCTAGCTGATTCAGAGCGCTGACACTTATGGTGGACCATATTTGGAGTGGGAATAGACATGTTCATTTGCTATCAACTGTGATGCCTTTCATGCTCTGCATCAAAATCACCATCTTTTGCAGTTAAATGTTAATTTTTGATTTTTAGATGTCCTTATAGTAGCCTCAAACGCATCAATTTTCCATCTCAGTTCAGTGGTGTGGCACGCTCTCTTTTGTACTGCATATCCGTACACTGTGACCAAAAGCCTGTGCAACAAAATCTCATTCTGTATACAACTGCAGCATATAGAATGACAATAAAGTCTGTCTAAGTAAGTCTTATTTCAAGTTACGCCATCATTATGTCATTCTAATCCCTTTTCAGTTATGTCTGCCATTGTGTACTGTCTTGTCTTTCCATTTGTAGCTTGTTCCTCTGTTCCTTCATGTCATCCATTTTGAATTTAGTTGTAGACCTCACCGACTATCAAGCTGCACCTCACTTTCTGCCATGTGTCATGCCGTCTTGTGCAGTGAGTCCTTTGGCAGGGTGATGTAGCAGGCCCAGCAGAAAGATGGTCATACACTTTCACTGATAAACTGTGATTATTCAAATAAGAGCTAAACAAGAACACAAAAAAATAACAGTAACCACCTTGCACCACATCACCACCAACCTGCTTCTTCTTCAGCCACAATTTCAACAGCCCTAATATAAATACAATTATTATTTCAGAGAATTTTGGAAAAAATCAGCCTTAGAACGCCTTTCAAGGCTGGTTCTTTACATCAAAATGAGACTTAACTCACAGTTCAAAGCTTCAAGAGAAAAACTATTGTACACTACTGCAAAAGTAAATTTGGTTACAGACCGATCAATAAAGACGATGAAATGAGATTTAATAGAACTTAAAACAGAAATTAGCAATGCCAGGAAAGTATTTTTGTAAGATCAGGTTGGAGCTTCTGGATTAAAAAAAAAAACACAGAAATATTTTTAATTTAATTCCATTTATTTAATTTGCTGCACAATTATCTTATAACAACATTTTAAAAAAATATTTCATCATTTAAAATATACATCTATGGTCGGTGGTGGTATGGTCTTTACCCGCAGGTGACTAATCTTGAGTCTTGAGCCCTCTGTAAGCTAACCATGGATAAATCCAAAAAAAGGGAAGGTCTCACAAGAAAATAGAGAGTTTAATTCTGAGTGGACAGATTCCTTTGACTTCACTGCCAGCAATGACTTGCCTGTGTCCTTAACTTGTGGGGACAAAGGGACAAAGAGCGCGACACTTTATTTTATTAATTTTCCACAAATATGTAACAATGATGCATACTATAATAAAATTTTTTTAATAAAACTCATAATATAATAACTGGTTGATAATGTAACAAAATCCTGAGCGTATAACGTAATTAAATTTTGTGCCTAATATAACAATTCACATCAGTTATTACATTATGAAGCAAGCACAATAGTTTCCTCCTAATTTATTTACTTTATAGGGTGACTCAGACTATTGATTGATGGGATAATTGCTTCAGCGTAGAGTGCTGCATGCATTTAAGAACCAATATTTTTTAATGTAATTCGAATCTCATACACAAATAGCCCCTTCCCCTCCATCCCAAGCCCATATGGGCTATAAGACATAAATTATAATTGTGTAACATCTTTCTACAGGAAGTCTGGGCTGTTTATCAGTAGGTTAACTAATACCGCTTACGATGATATTCAGCATTTCACTGATTATCTAATATTTGTTTTATTTTATGAATAAGTTTTAAAAGGGGGAAAAATATCTGTGTGAAATACTATGGTGCATTTTTGTGCATAAGGCACCCTGGCACCACGGACACACATGCATTTGTTTCTGAGCACTAAATTACAATAGAAAACTACTAAAAGAGTTATTTTATGCATGCTGCACCCTACATTGAAGCAGTTACCCCTTAATCAATAAATTGCCTGTAATGTCATAATATTAGGAGAAAAAACATTGTGCTTGCTTCATAATATAATAAGTCCTGCAAATGCAAAATGTTGTTACTTATGCACAAAAACTTATTACATTAATGCACACAGGATTTTGTTACATTATCAACCAGTCATTACATTATGAATTTTATTACATTTTTTTTATTACATTATGCATTGTTGTTGCATTATCAGCTTCTACAGGCCTGCATAGTTCTGTGTTTAATTTTTTAGACCTACAAATGCACACTACACATTTTTTCTCCTCTTCAAAAGAGTTTGGATAAAAATAGAAAGTAAAGTGTCGTCACTTTTCAATGTCCTCATGAATTCATCCATCCATTTTCTACCGCTAATCCTCACATAGGGTTGCAGGGGGGGCTGGAGCCTATCCCAGCTGTCTTAGGGTGGAAGGCACGGTACACCTGGACAAGTTGCCACCTCATTGCAGGACACCTCTTGAATTCAGATTTTGAATCTGCGTTTATTTACAATAAGACTGCATGATACACTGGTATCGTTACTTGCGCTCTTATGTTACTCGTGGTCCAATATTCTGTGCAGTTTGTTCAAATTCCTCAGATTACTACCTAACTACCAAGCTGAGAAAATGATCAGCTGACCCAGCAGGACCTTTTATCAATGACTTCCACTCTCATGACCAGTTTAAATATTCCATGACATAGGAGTGAATTGATTTCACGTTCCTGTAGCAAGAAAACAGGTTCCCACTTGGCATGTGAGCTGGTGATGCATGTCTAATTCCTGAGCATGAGTGGAAAACAGAACAGGGGGCAGAAGTGCTTCTCAGGTCAGATGAGGTTTCCATTGAAGATAAATATCAAAGGTTGTAAAAACAGAATTACACATTTAGAAATGATTAACATCTATAATGACTGTAATGTGATGTGACAGCACCCAGGCCCAGACTGTGACATGGAGTCTAATTTGGCAAACCAACTATAAAATTGAGCATGGCTTTGCTCGTATACATTAGTAAAATTTTTGAGGGGGTATAAATGATTTTTATTATTCACAAAGTTTTTGTTTTTCGTTATCGGTACTTGTGTTGAATTTATAGTTATAGTCATATTTATAGTCATCTAACATAACTTGTTACATTAACGTATTGTAACGTGAAACTAGTATTACAATAATGATAGACTGCCTTTTCAATCTTTCCCTGTCTGTTACTGAGAATGGGGACAGACCATCATCAAAAAGACTTCTGACCAAATGATGACACATCTCCTTTAATTTATATTCATAGCTTCACTGTAGGCATCATGTCTGGAGCAGAAAACAATGACTCATTAGGGATAAAAACTGATACTCATCAAAATTTCATCCTACCTAAATGTACTATCATGTGTCACATGACAACATGGTATCCTTTGTAGTACAGGTGAACCACTGTATTTTAATAACAATAGTGACAAAATGTTGTTTTACTCTAAACTTTTGACAAGAGAAGAAAATTAGTATGGCAAATTAAATATGCATGTGACAAACTGTGCTTGTCTGCTCTCATAGGATCCATCGTCACACAACAGTAGGCACATGACCACAAGTCAGAGTAACCAAAGCTTACATTGGCTCAGCAGCAGAACACAAAAGTCTCAGAGCTTACAAAATAAGAGTCACTCTCTTTCTGGCTGTGACAGTTTCCCTGGTGACGTGAGGTGGTGGCGATCACTTTGTCTCCTCAGTGGCCAGTCTGTGCCTGTTGGTCTGTGTGGACTTAACTTCAGTCCAGAAACAACTCTACACCACCTTGCCTCATTTTATCAGAATGCGTCTCAGTACAGAGGAGAAAATAGAGCTGGGACTCAAGGAGCAGGGGAACGTTAATCCTGCATTTGGGGTAAGTGAAGTGTCTTCTTAATTATCTCTTTGGCTTGGCTTTATCACACCAACAAAAGTGTAAGGATCAAACACTGGGCATGGGTTTGAGATCAAAGTGATTTACTTGTGATTTTCATAAACATACTGTACATAATGTAAAAGCAGTTTATTGTAATTATTATTACCATTTTAGTTTTACTTAAAAACTAAGAATGAAACAGTACAGATTCCTTACATAACAGCAGTAGGAGTTAAATATAAGCCACTGAGGAATGTGAAATGACTAAAGTGTGAATGTGTTCCACAAAAGACGGGATATTTCAGGGGAATTGATTGCATGGTTTCAAAGTAAGTGGCAAATAACAGTATTGAGTGTGGTAGAGATGGATCAAAGAAGAAAGAGGAGCTCGACATGCTCTTTGACCAAATGTTAACAACGAAACAGAAAGTAAACGAATGGTATGGAAGTGGAATATGTGATTTGTGTGTGAGAGTTGTGGCTTCATGGAGTGTGGAAGTGTACACAGCTGAGGCTAAAGCTGATGCCCCCCTCAATTTTCTCCACATCCCAATTATCTGAAGAATTTGGAAAAATGGGAACAGCAAACAAACAGCCCAGCTTCGTTTGCAGATGTGAAAACATGTCTGTCAACATCTGCAAAATAATACAGGCAAAGGAATGGGCCGATGTTTAGGCTATTATTTCCCTTGTATGTATGCTACCTGACACAAAGGCCCAGCATGAGAGTTCACTGTAAAATGAATTCAAAGACGTTGAACTAGGATTTATGCAGGTTAAAAAAAATCAATTGAACTTGCTGACTTTGGTATCCAGATTAAGTATTCATAATTTACATATAAACTCTTTAGAACTTTGGACCTCCTATTTTTAAATCAGTTGAAACTGCACTTCATGAGATCCACCAAAAAGTCTTCTAGACTTAGGCTTAGACTTTTAGGCATTTTTAAGGCTACTTTAGGACAAAAACTGCAGAAATGTAAAGTATATTAAATCTCTTAGATCGAGTGTATCTGTACCTATTGTGATAATTACGTATCTTCAAAAAAGCAAAGAATTTCAAGAATAAAACGGTGATAAGTTAACTGGAGAAGAAGAATCACAGAAGAACATCTATGCTGCATTTTAAAACAAACACAAGATGCATCTTACAAGAAGATATAACATCACATTTTCGAGCTCAAAACTTCAAATGCATATTGCATGGCACCTCTTTAGATTGATTATGGTAGATTACCATCATAAAATGGAAGCAGATAAGGACACATGTTGAGACCAAACGATTACAGTATATGCAGCAGTCATATTTTTCATTTTTAACTTCTTTCTTCTTTTATTTGTCCATGAACTGATTTCTTAAATGAGATACAAATATAAATACATTTTGTGACTATAAATGGACACAAGGCTGTTATACACAATATACATGACACTGGGTGTCTTTTCTGCCAGGGATACATTTAGGACTTTTTTTATTGCAGAGAAAAGAAATGGGCCATTTTTTTACTTTTGAACAAGAGAGCTATTGTTTATAGGTGCAGCTTCTTGTCCAGTGGCAGCCGAAACAGGGTTTCAGGTATCAAGACAGGATAGAAGAGGTAAATTCCAAAAACAAAGGATGGCTTCATTTGAAGCAAGACTTCCACCTCTCTGTGTGGCTCACTTGCTTTAAATGTTAAATTTTTTATGTTTATTATATTCTGGATGTAACTTACACAACGAGCAAACATTGTACTTGTTCGTGCTATTTCCACACATAGTACTGGTAGTATTGTTGTTGAATATGGCAAGTACTGTATGTGTTGCACGCGTGGTTGTACTGTAGGAATGCTTGGAAACTGCTCTTCTACTAGACTCACAGATGTGATGATGAACTGTTTTGCCTCATCCAGAATTTCACAGATTGGAATTACAATGTTGGAGAGATGAAAGCAAAACTGACACAGTTTATGTTTTTATTTAAGCCAGGTCGTTATTATGTTTTTTTTTAAATATATATTTAATAATGGCGAGGCTGTGTCCTATTATCCTTGATTTATCAGTGCCTGAGTTGGTTTGCCTGAATGTCTGGTTAAATGCTAACAAACTGAGCGATGGATGCTCGGGTGTGAACTTGTTGGTTGTTTGAGGAGGTATTTCGGACAAAACGTTCACTCCCTGGCTCCAGTAAGAACACTTCACTGGGAGAAATGTAACTGTTACTGTCAACTGCTCTTTTTTATTGTTTTGGATTACTTGTTTTGATTAAGGAAACATTGATGGAACTGCCTTATTTAACACTGCTAAGCATGTTTTAGATTATAGTAAAGTTTTTTAGAGAATAGCACACACACAGGTTATGAGGAACCTGCCACAATACCCAGCATTCAACCAGTCTACATAATATGCAGGTTTGAACCATTGTTAAAGTTCACAGATGCTGCCAACATCAGTCATCCTGAAACTAAAACACTCGTCTCTCTGCTGCATCACAGCAGTTCTTTGGTATTCTTCAGCTTTATAGTCACTGACTAAAGAGTCTCTTGAAGCTCATCCATGCAGCCAGCCAGCAAACTGATTGGTCTTCCACGCTCAATTTATCCATCCATATCGTCACAGCTCTGACGTGGAAGGCACACATCTCAGCACATGATACTGTACCCTAAATAAGCACAGTGGCCAGCCTCAGTGATGATTAACCACACTTTGAGCACCGTCTGTTTTCTGTTTAGTTGTACTTTGTCTAATTCCAGCATTTTCAGCATTCTTACAGTTATTTATAGGCTATCACAGCACTTAAGGTCAAGGTTAAAGGAAGACTGTGGTCTTGGTTTCGTTAATTATGAACTGAAGCAAATGTTTACATTATTAGCATGCACTTTTTAATCCTAACCAAGTGATTTAGTTGCCAACCCTAATCACACATGGGACTTAGGAGATGAACCTGCTGGAAAAGTCTCTACAGAGTTAATCATGTCTAAGTATATTGAAATAGTCAGACCACCTGGACTAATTACAACATTAAAATGCACTTGGAAATGTGAGTTATTCACAGTAATTAGTTACATTTTACATTTGAATTAAATCCACCAATACTTGAGTGCTGTTAGTTGAGTTTGATCTTGCTGCGGAGGTTTTACTTGTATATTTCATTTTTGAATTTACTCAAATCACACAGGAAAAAATATATTTTGCTCCCTAATAGTAGATAACAATACAGATAGTTGCAAGTCAAAATGCTGGTATTGCTTTCACTCTGTGAAAGATCAGGACAGATTTTGTGGCTGTGATACTATCACAACCAGAACTGAAGAGACAAGCTGATGGTTGTTTGTTTAAGTAATTCAAGATTAATCAATAAACCCAGACTAATAAAACCATGGAGCATCCAGCATGTCTAGATAAAGTAAGTGATAAAATATACTTGTTTTTTTACAGGTGAACTGGACCTTTGTCTAAGAGAAGTAGTAGGAAGTGTAGTTTCACCACAGGTTAAGCTGATCCTTGCTTCCTCTCCTCTTACTAGAGTGCAGGTAGACCACTAGATGGAAGCAAATGGCCACGTAATCACTGAAGCAGCTGCACACACAACTGAGAGAGAACCTTATGACGTAAGAGTAAATGAAAGACAGAGGAGTTGAATTTGTGGTGCAGGTTAGCATGGTCTGTCTCTCTCATGTGACTATTGTGAGAGACAGATGCAAAGTTGGGGTGTGTAGAATAAGGCCTTTTCTTTTAAGTGTTGATGTAATGTCAGACCGGCCCTTTGAGACCCAACAGGTTTCACAATGTTGGTTGCAGCATGTGTTTTTGTTGTGGGTCCTTGGGGTGAAATATTTTCAGATCTGCTGAAGTCTGGATTTTATCATGTGCACTGGCTGTAGTGTGTAATATCTGAGGCAGAAAGTGGAAAGTAAGAACATAAAACATACTTCAAACCAAGCGTGATGCCTAAAGCCTAAAGCAGGATGGAAACATCACCAGTCAGTTTCTTTATGTGGTTTCATTTATGGTTCATTTATGGTTGAGATGTGTGGTTGTGAGTCCCTGACCTACTTAGCAGAGGTCCCTTGCCGCTCATATTTTCAAAAGTCAAGTCTTCACTTTCACCCTAAGACAACTGGGATAGGCTCCAGCCCCCCTGCGACCCTACGAGGATAAGCGGTAGAAAATGGATGGATGAAAAGTCTTCTAGAATTTTTTAGAGTTTGTAATGTAGGGGGATAATTTTTTACTTTAGCTACTCTGAAGACGGAACTCCTCATTCTGAATGAAATAAAATAAAAGTACTACTATTTCCTCATCATGGTTTGACAAATTTCAACCAGCTTTCTATTGATATAATGGGTTGTATTTGCATGAACAATGTGGACCTTCACTCCATGTTGCCACTCATTAAACATCAAAAATCCACCGGTTGACGCAAGACACAAAAAGTCCAGTGGACTTTTAATGGCACTGAGCTGTTTGTTCAAACTGCAGATCATATTTTTGCATTTTCTGCATTTCTGCCCCATAGCTCATCACTGCTCCAAAATCACTACCTTAAAACACAACTACTTTATATAATACACATATATAACTTTATATATAACTTTATGTTAGTTATATAAATGTAATTCACCATTGAAAGTATTCAGCCCTAGATGAGCCAGAATACAGTGACCGGAGAGTTGACCCTTGCCGAGGACATTGCTGCTGCCGCTGTGGTAAATGTGACCTGATGGAAACTGAAGAGCAGTCATTGTGTTGCAACACATTTCTCAAAGCCCAGTGAAATTGCTGAAGCCAAAATTACGAAGGAAGTGGCAAGAGGATAAGTAATGTTGTGCATTGGGTCAGTTACATACCCCGTTGGGATTCACTAAAGAGGAATCATCTACATTAGACAGAGGCATTCAAGGGTCTTTTTGAACAGAAAAAGTCCATAAAAATATTTATGTGAATCCTTCTTCATGTATATTTTTTTTTTCTAAAAAATGCCAGATTCATTAAAACATTGAGGTCAGTTGAAATCATTTCATTTCTCATCCAAGACGCTTTTTCAGTTCAAAGCCTCTGGGATGAGAAATGAAATGTCTTCAAACCTTAAGCAAGTCCAGAGATTCTGTCTTGCTCTTTTTGATTTACCTCTACCTTGATGACTGAGAAGCCACACAGACATGCCTAATTTGTTACACCTTGTTCTTACAGCGTCATCTCATGTGTCAGTATGTTGAAAAACACCTCTCTGACACTTCAAACAGACACATCCTCAATAGAGTTTGTACAAACCTTTTGGAAACTGATCTGTCCCATGTGGACTACGTTAAGAGAAAACTGACCTCTTTGCATTTGAATACAACTCATGGGCCCCATGGGCCATCCCATAATATGCTACATACACAAATATATAATACATACCATGCATAATCCTGAAAAAATTGTATTGTAGCCTAATGTTTTTTTCTACATATCAGCCAGATATGAGAAGAAATCAGAAGTGATTGTACAAAACCACAGGAAGCTGATCTGTCCCATGTGGTCTGTTTTCATCTACATCCATCACTTTTTCCCAAAGGATGCCAAAAAGAATCCCATGAAAATCTTAGACAGAACAGATTGCCTGTCCATCACAGGGACATGGACACCTTCAGAGACCAGAGACCAGTTACAGTCTCTAAACTATAGAGAGAAGTACATTCCAAAAACTTGAATCATGCCAAGCAGTGACAAGCATCAGTTTGTAACTCACCTCTGATTTGAATGAAAATAATATAGTCTGTTGCAATACTACCGTGGTAATGTCTGTACAACACTGTCTCTCTGTCCACATTCCACTGCATTCTAGAAATCTAAAGTAATCGCAAACTTAACATTTCAGCTGTGACTGTGGCCCCTTTGATGTTTAACACTTCTATAATAAAAGTGTATGCCATCGAAGTTACGTGAAGCATACACTTGTTAACCCATTGAGTGCCAGCCGTTTTATAAAACAGGAAGTGCCTTGCTCCAGCGTTTTTGCCCATTTTGAGTCACATTTCAAGACCCACAGAATATTTTGTACTATGACTCTGAAAACACAGAATAGCTCAAATGAAAGCAGAGGCTCTCTATTTCATCATGAAAAAAATGTTCTTACCTTGTTCCATTTTTGTTTTGTTAGAGGTAGAGTAGAAGACACTTTCACCAAAATCACCACTTTTTGTCCAGAATCCATACATTTTGCTTTCTAATCTTGATTGTCTCCACTTCCTGTTTTGATTTCTGTGGCATATACCATCTCTTTATGTCCTGACTATATCTCCCAGAAGCCCCAAAATTACTCACAGGCTCGGGGAGACTGTGATCGACAGAAAAAACACTTTGATGGAGAAAGGCGTAAATGGCACTCAAAGAGTTGCTCTTGAAAATCATGATTTTTTAAAAAAAAAAAAAATTTTACCACTGGAGCAGTTACATGTTGAATTTGGGAGACAGTGTGTTGTTAAGGGCATTATGTACTGTATATCCATCATCTGTACTAAACTAAGCCAACAGCTCCAGATTGCAGTGAAGATGGATTTACCTGAACCCTCACTTTCATAGACAAAACAAAAACCAAAACCATCATGAAACTCTCTGGTGTGCTCACAGCAACAGAGTGATAGAGAGTGATTGTATTAAGGTATGATTGTGTTTTCAAAAAATCTAGGTCTGGGAGTTGGTGTCCAAATAGCTTTAGAGGAGTGAAAGTGGAATTCGTAAGAAAATATTGTCTTTTACTTGATGTTGCTGAACATTAATGAAGTGATGACTTGTTTTTCTCCAAGGATAAAGACAGTGATGAACAGCCACAGCTGACAGTCGACATCGGCGAGCCACACACAGAGGCCCTGGAGGAAACTGTGGACAAAGGTGCAGACTTGGTTTACTCCCTCAATGACAGGCCGCCATGGTACCTCTGCATACTGCTTGGCTTCCAGGTAAATAAATCTTAGCTTGTTGGGTCTAGTGTGCTCTTTTTGTAGTTTGTGTATGTCACTTGTGGTTCTTCAGGTGAGTTATCAAATTGGTGGTGTTGAATGATACCAGTTGAGTGTTGTCTTTTGACACCGTGAAAAATTCCCAGACCACTGACATTTCCTCTTTCCTGCAAGTAACATCCTCACAATCCTGCACTGCATATGTCACATGTTGAGACAAACTCCATGCAGAGAAAGAGGGACAAACAACAGCAGCTAAATGAAAACAGTCGCCGGTTGTTCATGTCGGAACAGTTTTACCCATGGGAAATGGGAAACAGCTGGAAACTATCCGAGCCATGGCAGGAACACGGGTGGCTTAAACATCAATTAATACAAAATAAAACAGGAAGTGACAAGACAATAAGACATAAATAAAACGGTAAATTAACTGAACAGACATGACACAGACAAACCAGTGTTCAGAGAAAAAAAAGTAATGAAAAAATCTTTAGTTCATTTTTTTGGGGGTAAAAAAAGTGAAAGCCTCTTTTCTGTCTGTGTGGCTGTAAAAAGTAGTGAAAAGGTGAAGTGTAAAGGTGCAGTATTGTTTTTTTCTGTTGGACTGGAGTATGTGAATACTAATATGATGCACATTAGCCCACCATTGGGCCAGCCTCTGATCTCATTACAATAGTCCATATCTGATAAAGCATAGGCTTCCTTTCAAACATTCACGCCTGCAGTATATGTTTGCATTTGCAATGTCAAATCTACAACTATCTCTTGTGCATGTTTGTATAATCTATGCTGCTACTTATATTTCTTTGTTGTATGCCATTTGTATTTACTGCTGAAATAGGATCATTCAGATTAATTCTGTCTTTGTGAAAAAAAAGGACATGACTGAAAATCCTGCTAGAGCATAACAAAATTAGAAGACCAGACCATCATGGGATTATGCAGCCTTGACATTCAAATCATGCAGTAAAATTCGTTATAAGGAAGCTCTGTGAAATGGATCAATTTTATTGATCATGAGCAAGGCCACGGGTTTTGTTTCATCATTGATTTTGAACACTTAATGTGTAATGAAACACATCATTTCCTACTTTTTGGTGAATTTGCATGCACCATTTTATGGAGGAAATGTCTTATTTTCCATAAAGGATGAAAAAAAAATCAGGCACCAATTAAAATTGTAATGGAAGGTAATGCTTTCAAATATTTGTTCTCATTCAGATTAACTTTTCTAATGTAATCTGCAGTGTTTCATGAACTTACTGTCATTCAGTGTTTGGAGACTATTTCTCCTACATCTTTATATTTCTGACATCTTGTCCTCTGTTTCTTTTTACATCAGGAGCCCTTCAAAGTGCGAGGTGGATTTTTTTGTTTCTTTACTGGCAAATAGTCTGAATTTAAAGAGGAAATTCTAAGACAACAATTTAATTCTAAGAATGTCACCAGGTGCATGTTTTTGACAGAGGACTTGAAATTACATGTTTCAGCAACATTTTTTAAAAACCTTTCTGCACATCAATTTAGACATTTTTAGAGATTCAGAGTTTTCTTTGCATTAAAATGCCCAAGGCTCAACCACCAACACAGGAGAAGCAAACAACATAGTGTGTGTTGGATGTGTGGATTGATATACTATATTCTTTCCAGTTTAGGAAGTATGTAACAAGACATCGTTAAGATATAATTATAATCACTGACTGCTTGGTTTGTTGTTTTTCCAGAGTTTGGTTATATAGAAAACACTGGGTCACGCTCTTTTTGGAACATAGAAACAAATTATGCCCTCATACTTTCCAGTCTCATAATTTCAAGTCATACAAAGTCTTTGTGTAAACATGAAATAATACCTGACCCCAGTAGAAGCTGAAGAATAAAAAAAAAACCTTTAACACTAAAATCAAAGTAAGTGGTACACCAAAGACTAAGTATTTTTTTAATTGGAAATGGCCTTTCAAGTCAGTGTTTTATTGTCTATCTTGTTAAAGTCATGTTTCAAACAGATAGATTACAGCAATGACCAGTTTAGGGTCTAGTAACAAAGGTTTGTGCTTGTTAACACCAGAAAAAAAGTTTACTTTCATGAGGCACTTTGAAGAGAAGATTCCTCTGAACGGGAAAAACACAAATAGGAAACAAGGAAACTCAGTCAGAAGCACACGTGTCCATGTCCCCACATGCACACATGGATAGATAGTGCTGGTCTGTGGAAGTGTGCTGACAACAAAACATTTGAGAGAGCTGAAAATGAATTCGGAACATTACTCAGTATGTGAGCAAAAATTTCAGAACAAACAGGCATTGATTTCAAGAGCAGAATTGATAGTACAATCCTGATCATGCACACACTGTTTGGTTAATGGTAATGTAGCCACCGTGACATATAGCTAGGACTTACTTATAAAGTAATTAACTTTGCTTTTGGTTCCCTAAACTAATCAAAACTTCAAACATATGGCACAATAGAAGACAGTCATGTGAGGACACCCACACAATGTGAGCTGGCTTGATCTAACATGCCAGGTACAAAATTATCACATATTCCCAAGCTACTATTGAGCTACTCGGTGTGGTATTTTTCCTCTTAATCTGATCTAAAATAATATTAACATTGGGGCATATGCTTGCTTCCTGGTGTTATTTCAACATCCAAAGTTTGGTTCCGGCCTGGGATCTTTGTGACATGTCATCTTCCTCTTGGCTAAAATGTAAAGAGGAAAGCACTCATATAAAATGAAAAATAAAATCTGTTCTAGAGCACTACATCATAATCAAATTTTATTTCAACTGGGGAGAAAACTTTCCAGGTCCCTTTGAGTTGCCAGATAGGAACTATTTATATTATTCTATATTTATTGAACAAATGATTTGTAGCTCATCTAGACACATGTCAGCTATTGTGAAGGGTTTTTGGCATCTAATTTTTCCATAAATTATTCCAGGGTGTGGTTATTGTAACAGAAAGTAATTAAAATGAACACTTGTCTTGGTTTCTTGTTGAATTCAGAGGAAACCATGAATAAGAACTAATTTGGTGTAAAAGGGGAAATGTTTTTTTTTTTCCCCCAAAGGCTGATCTGTTTTTATCTCCCCTGCAGCATTACATCCTAGCGTTCGGGGGCATCATCGCGATCCCGCTGATCCTGGCCGAGCCCCTCTGCATAAAGGACAACAATGTTGCCAAAAGCCAGCTCATTTCCACCATGTTCTTTGTGTCGGGATTTTGTACATTGCTGCAGACAGCTGTCGGTACCAGGTAACTCCCTCTTATTGTCTTGCTGCACCAATGAACAAGGTCACAGAGAGATCTTGACATGTACAAGAAATTCTCAGATATTGTCACCCTCTGGTGTACAACAGGTACAAACTGAGGCAACGTCCCAGTGAAGCTGTAAACATCACTTCCCTCACTTGCCCTACATACACAGCCTACTTGGTATTTGTCCTGTGATGGTGATAAACATCACTGCTGGTCAAAGCAGCAATGATCTATGTTTGCAGATGCCTGAAGCTCAGCTAGGCTCATGCAGGCACTCCTGTGTTGGTTCATGGGAAGTTAAACAGTGAGTCAGTGTGCCGCTGTGCTGTATGTGACGCTGACAGTGGAATGAGCTTTGCCCTCCAGGAACAGTTATCCTTTAAAGCCTTTTGATCTCCAAAGTTTACATGGCTTAATTTGTGGCTTACCTTTCATAATAGAGATGTGAAATATTACAGCTGTAAAGCACTTTGATAGGAAAATCCTTCTGAAACCAATGCATCAATCTCTTCGCCTTAGCGCAGCATAGCTTCCTCCCACACATGCTTTACAGTACGCTGCTGTACAGGCTGCCACACACACTTGCCTGCCCCCATTGCTGAAAAAGTAAGCCTGAGCAAATCGCTAATGCTTTTGTTTGAGTTCACCACCTACACAGTTTAACAAAAGCTAATCTTTATACTGTGCTATGAAAGGCTTTTGTGAAATAAGGGAAATAAGAAAACAGACAGACAAAGGTGCATACATGCTGTGTAAAAGATAAAAGCATATATTACAGGCAGTAGTCATACAGCAGTTTTGCTTCCTGGCTGGACTGACCAAACCCCAGGTCTGTGATTAAAGCAACATGGTCAATAAAGCTTGTTTTGAACAGATCCGGGTCATCCCACAGAGAAGTGACATCATTTGGTTCAGTGACCTCTGATCTTTAACCCTGTCTCCGCACTGACTTGCAGGTTACCGATTCTCCAAGGTGGGACATTCAGTTTCATCACTCCAACCCTGGCTATTCTTGCTCTGCCCAAGTGGCAGTGTCCAGCAGCCAAAGTATCTGTGATGCTGTCAGAGCAGCTGCAGAACAACACCAGCTCTCTGCATGGGGAAAATGAAGATGAAGTTTGGATGTCACGAATGCGTGAGGTATGTAGAGTAAAGCAGTCTATGATTAAGGGATTGGGAACCAGGGTGGGCGTTATGTTTCCATTCCATTCCAAAAAAATACATTTATTTACAGTAAGCTGATCTGAACAATATTAAAAAATGAAATCGAAAAATAGGCCTTCAAAATATAAAAAAATATAAATTTCCATTAATTCCTTTGATTATTTTTTTCCAGTCACAGTCAATGAGCATGAGCTAACTTTGTGAATGGGAAATGGCAACAAAACATTTTTGTTTAACTGCAGCTTGTGTGTACAAAAAACCTGGCATATATGTCTGAATTTTATCCCTCTTGCCATGTCGTCCACAGATCCAGGGAGCCATCCTGGTGTCCTCTCTGCTCCAGCTCGTTCTGGGTTTTACCGGACTGGTGGGTCTTGTACTGAAATACATCGGCCCACTGGCTATCGCACCCACCATCAACCTCATTGGCCTATCTCTGTTCATTGAAGCTGGGAAGAAGTCTGGGGGTCACTGGGGAATAGCAGCACTGTGAGTGGATGATCTTTTGCACAACAAATACAAATATCTTCTTACGAATTGTTTGACAATATCGTTCTCAGATATAATTGTGATAAACAGTATTCTTGATATAAATATCTAAAATAAATATGTAAAACTTATTGAGGTTATGTCCATATAACTTACAATAACGCAATAACATTCAAATTATTGGACTCCTGTCCCTATTTTGTATGATAATAGGGCTCCACAATACTGGGAAAGCATGCAGTATACAAAAATGTTGTTGAATACTGCAATGGCAATATTACTTGTGATAAGTAAACAAATAATTTCTTACTGCTAACATAAAGCTGAGGTGAGTACAATTTGAAGAAGTATTGTGCAGGCACTGGAAAAAACTTCATTTCCTTACACTTTTCCTTTTCATTCACCATGCATAGGGGACAGGCATTGAGGGCAGTAGTGCTCCATCTGTATGCTGACATGCAGCGTGTCAATGCCAAAAATATTCACTCACCCATCCAAATAATCAGAATCAGGTGTTCCAATCACTTCCATGGCCACAGGTGTATAAAATCAAGCACCTAGGCATGCAGACTGCTTTTACAAACATTTGTGAAAGAATGGGTCGCTCTCAGGAGCTCAGTGAATTCCAGTGTGGAAGTGTGATACGATGCCACCTGTGCAACAAATCCAGTTGTGAAATTTCCTCACTCTTAAATATTCCACAGTTAACTGTCAGCTGTATTATACGAACTTGGAAGTGTTTGGGAACGACAACAACTCAGCCACGAAGTAATAGACCACATAAACTGACGGAGCGGGGTCAGCGGATGCTGAGGCGCATAGTGCGAAGAGGTCACCAACTTTCTGCAGTCAATCACTACAGACCTCCAAACTTCATGTGGCCTTCAGATAAGCTCAAGAACAGTGCACAGAGAGCTTCATGGAATGGGTTTCCATGGCCGAGCAGCTGCATCCAAGCCATACATCACCAAGTGCAATGCAAAGCATCGGATGTAGTGGTGTAAAGCACGCCGCCACTGGACTCTAGAGCAGTGGAGACGTGTTCTCTGGAGTGATGACTCACGCTTCTCCATCTGGCAATCTGATGGACGAGTCTGGGTTTTGTGGTTGCCAGGAGAACGATACTTGTTGGACTGCATTGTGCCAAGTGTAAAGTTTGGTGAGGGGGGATTATGGTGTGGGGTTATTTTTCAGGAGCTGGGCTTGGTCCCTTAGTTCCAGTGAAAGGATCTCTGAATGCTTCAGCATACCAAGATATTTTGGACAATTCCATGCTCCCAACATTGTGGGATCAGTTTGGAGCTGGCCCCTTCCTCTTCCAACATGACTGTGCACCAGTGCACAAAGCAAGTTCCATAAAGACATGGATGACAGTCTGGTGTGGATGAACTTGACTGGCCTGCACAGAGTCCTGACCTCAACCCAATAGAACACATTTGGGATGAATTAGCGAATACTTTTGGCAATATAGTGTAGCATTTATCGCAGTTCAAACTGTCTTTTGCAATGACATGCAAATGTGTATCACGCACATTGATATCTCGAAAATGGATAATTTCAGATAAATTGTGCAGCCTTATATGATAGTCAACAACGAAAAAAATTATTGAGGATATGTCTATAAATTACATAATAAGTCAATATAATAATTACTGTGATATAATAATTACTGTGATGTGTATGCCTATTTTAGTGTACTGTATGCATGTACAGATAGGTGTCAAGTTTTTTACTTTAAGAACAGTGTCTCATTAACTCGTTCAACCACAAACGTCCAGAACTTCAAGTCGTCTCTGAACTTCTTTTATGAGATGAAAGCCATCCTGCCTCATTTGGTGTTTTTATGATGTTCCCAGCTCAAGTTCGAAATCTCTCACACATGTTGAACTGGGTTGAGGTCTGGGAATTGCTCAGGGACACCTCATAACCTGTATGGAAGCATATGTATTTGCTGGATCCGTGAACTCATTTATCCGGCTATTTCCTTTATTATGTCATCTGCCCATGACTGGGGCTGTATGAACTATAATGTGTATTTGTCATATAGCTGAGCAAGATTAAATTTTGAAAAAAGTATTCAATTACTGTATTTTATCGATATGATAAGAGTCATGTGCAGATATTTCAACAGCAAAGTTATCATTTACAAATATAGCACAGTTAGGGAAGGCATATGAATGCAAGGGATTTTGATCAGAAACATATGGATAATATAATTTCTGTGTATTCATTCATTCAATACCACATTCAATAGCCCACAATTTAAATCTACCACATCTCTACAACTAGTGCTCGTGAAATCTGCTTTCATTTACTGCTGCCATCTTGAGACAATGCAGAGTGATCCCTGTGGGTTTTAAAAGGTTCAGCACATCCACCTCCTGGTGCCATATATGGATGGTAATCGGTCATATATCCTTCTTAGCCCTAGTGCCCTGACATCCCCTCCACACACACACACATACACACATACACACACACACACACACACACACACACACACACACACACACACTTCCACCACCCTCCACCCACAGCAGTCCCTGTGCAGGATAACCAGCAGCTTACAGCCACAGACTCACAGACACTCCCTAAAAGAATTAGACTCTGCCAGTCTCTCATAAGAAGCAGGGCAGGGAAAATGTACAGGCTATGGCAAAGATTTGCTCTCTATTTGTTAAATGCTAAACAACCAACCATAGTATATTATTTTATCTCATAGTCATGTTATAGCATAAATAAGGGAGGAGTTTTATATCAAAAACACTGCAGGAGACATCAGAGGACTTTGAGCTTAAGATTCCCATAGCTAAGGAACTCTAATATCATATCATCATCTCCTGCACCCTTTTACCCCCTCTTGTCTTTGTCTTTCATAAAATATCAATTAAGATATTTTTTAGAATTGTTTTTGCTTTGTTTTAGTTCATGAACATCGCAACAGAACAGTATTTCAGACACAGACAGACAGATTTATGCTGCTGATGCAGTCACAGGTTTAATCTGCATCAGTGTTTCTGTTACAGTGGAAATGTTTGAATTGGATTTGAATGACTTACTCATTATGTGGAACAGTGAGAGGTCTTTTCTCACTTCACCAGGCTCCAGGCATGCATCATGTCACTTACATCCTCCCAGGACAGTGTTTCATGCACAGTGTGTAATATTCATGCACAGCATGAAGTGCTGCACACACAGCATGAAATACCACTCGAAGGCAGAGAGCTGAGTAAAGTCTTTTAAAATGTTTCACTTACATCATTGTAAGTGACACTGCTGTTTATCCACGAAACTTGACTCAATGACAGGTATAATGTTGGCACACCTGCTGTGTAAAATTGACATGTTTCCACTTGTGATGTGTGAAAGCAGCCACACTTAAGGGGAACCACACAAAGGGCCTTTATGGTAACAACTACAAATCATGCATCTTGTCCTGTCTTTCTTTTTCCACAGCACGGTTTGTCTGATCCTCCTGTTCTCCCAGTATCTCAGCAAAGTCGATGTTCCAATGATTGCTTACAAGGATAAGAAGTGGAAGGTTTTCCAGTATCCCCTCTTCAAACTCTTCTCTGTGAGTTGCCAACACTATCTCGACCTTATGTGTTCTGTTTATCTTCTGTCATAAAGAAAAACAAACATGACACTTTAAATTCAGTCCCAATTTATAACATCCATGCCTTTTGCCAAAAGCATCATCTATTACCCGTCACTTTAAAGACTGAGTTTAGGATTCTAATCCAATTCACTTGTCAATTTCAGAATATATCTTCTCATCCCTGTACAGTGTTAAGGACTGAAAATAACTCGCAGCGATGCTCACCCTATGTGTATGTTCAAGTTTTGTCAATAATATACAAAGCAAGCTCACAAAGACACAACGCTGACCATGCAACTAAGCAGATGAGAGAAGATGCCACACTGGAGGCTGGAATTACCGCTCTTCATGATCCTGCAATCCCACAGCTTGCACTCTGCACCATAGACACAGCTGCAGTGGTCACAGATGTGCTGAATGAAAGCCAATTAAAAATAGAATATGAAAAAAAAACAACAGGCAACAGTCTTTTTTTCTTTTTCTTGGCTTGAATAAATACAATCCCAATCAATATCAATCAGAGCTACATATGCTGCATTTTCACCGACACAAGCTCCATATTAAAAGGAAGATAAGATATTGGAGATACTGAGAGTGATAATAGCATGCATGCTCAACACATGAAAGATTAAAGGAATGACAAAAACACAAAGTGAATGCAGCAGAAGCTCCAATAATGACTCTGAGTTTGTTTGGCTTCAGGGTTGGAATGCTGAACAGTTCCATACAGGCAGAATAATGCACACCTTTAGAAAGCCTAAGAAGCAAACAAAAGAAAAAAAAAACCCTGAAGGGCTCTTGATCTTAACGTAAACAGCGTTACATTTTTTAAAGCTATTCATCATTAGTGATTGTCCATTGTTACATGAGGAGCAGAAAATGCAGCCCTTTTTAGTGTGAAGGAACAAAGCTAGGGATTACCTCGCAGCATAGAAAGAGGCCAGTTGCTGTATGAGGATAGTCATCACCTCCTCATCATTAGGTCATATAATGTCATTTGAGGACTTGGTTGAATAAATTGTAGGGTGAATATGAGGTTTTATGGATTTCATCAGTTTATCTTCCACTCAGATTCTATAGGTGAAGATGTCGACAAGGCCTTAAACCAGATATCAAGGAAACGTAAATACATTTTTCTGGCATGTTCCCTGGCCTTGTAAACAAAGCAGGCAGAGTAGGACAGGAGTCATCAAAATAGAGATATAAATAAAAATGAAAAATAAGAAAACAACGCGGTTGTGGAAACCTTATTGCTTCATACTGAAAGCTGTTCACTTCAAGGTCATTGGCTTGTGATAATAAACAGAGATCATTTGCTATGTGAGCCTAGGTGTTGGTGGCTTTGATATTGTGAAAGAATTTCAGTGACATTTTGTGTTGCTTGAGGTTCAGTGTAAATGTACTGAGACGTTCTGTATGTGATAACGCATTCTAGGCTTTGTTCGGGATGTGCGGCGCCTGGCTGGTCTGCTTCTTGCTCACCGTTTTTGACGTCTTTCCTTCAAAGTCTGATGAGTATGGCTTCTCAGCCAGGACTGACATCAGCCTGGACGCTGTGACAAACTCCCCTTGGTTCCATGTACCTTACCCAGGTAAGATCATAAATATCATCTAATTCATTGACATTTATGCTCCTTAATACAACAGCAATATCCACCTGCCTTGCACAAAATGTTAGTAAATTGTTAATTATTTGCATGTGCATAATTATATTTTGGGTTACTACCACAACATAAAACTTGAACTGCTTGAGGTGCAGCTCCTCTTTTGCCCCTTTGTGAAAGGCTCTTTTTGAGCTCCTGTGCCAAACTTGCCCTTATACAAATGTGTTACTTGGTGACATTACCATGTTACAGTAGAAATGGCTGGAGTGAGTGAGGTGTTTCAGGTATGTATCTCAGGGGAGAGGAACTCTCTTTGATGTGGACTTTTGGCTTTATAAGTTTGCAATTTTTACATTAAAAAATACACGAAAGGAAAGCAAGAAAACACAAAAGCTTAATATGTTAGTAGAATCAAATAGTGCATCGTCATGCACAATCCATGGCAATGCCAATCAATTGCTCTGTACTCAGCCTTTGCTATCTTTCCATGCACACTATATTCTGTGCAGTAGAAGCACGTGATGTCACCTCAACACAAACATGCTTCTGTCTGCCTCATATACACGTCCTAGCGGGGTGTCGACACATTTAGATTCTTGACAGTTTTATTTGAAACCACAGGAGAAAGCACCACTGACTTCACCACTTCAAAAATGCTTGGAAAAGTTGGCTTGTGCAGATGCTACCTCACTATTTCATCAATAAAAGAGCTGAGAAAGAAGCTCCAGAAAAGCTATTCGATTCAGAAAACAGCGATGCTAGCAATGTAGTTACACTAGTAACACTGATACTTATAATGATATTGCATCACACTAATTGGTTAAGCCAGGTCACAATTAAATCTTACGGATGTATTGCACAGTGTGATTTTATTTGCAACACGAGGTAACTAAGAAGATATAAGATATTAAATATAATGTCTATGATATTTTACAATATCTGTGGATACATCAGTGCTGCTTAAAGTCGTGCTGTAGTTATTCAACTAACAGTATTGCTTTGATAAAAGTCACAGTGTTTTTACTGTCAGCAGCATTGTCAAAAATTGCTGAATGCTGCAATTCTTACAGTTTATTCATCTTGTGCGCCATCCCTATTCTTAATTTCATTTTTGAAAAACATCAAAGCCAAATGCATTCTACAGCTCGGCTGAGCTTTGTGCAGCTGCTCTTTAATGGCCCGCCAGAATGTTGCTGAATCTCTTGGAGCAAATGTAAATTATCCTGAATTTAGTGTCAAAAATTGGATGATGATGATGATAGATCAATTAAATAACAGATTTTCATAACCGCACTTGTGAGTTGGCTCTGACTTAAATTTGAACTGGCAACAACTTGTGCAGGACTTCCACGTGGAGCATGTGTTCCTTAGCTTCAAAGAATGTGCCGATATAATAAAATGAAAACTTTGGCCTGATTTTTCGAATTAATCACCTCAGCAGTTTATGTTTTTTTTTATCTTATACTGTAATTTTGTTATCTCGCTCTATCTGCTTTGTTCTTCACTGCACAAGTCAATCTATGGATTTATGGTGTTCAAACAAGTCGTCAGGCTTCAGTTTGGTAACATTAATGGATAAACTTTTTTTTTTTGATTATTGCACATAGTTCTCGCTGTTTACAGACGGTGCATTCATTTGGACTTTGTCATCTTCATTTTAGCCAGAAATTTTGACAGGAGCAGCTGTGCCAACAAAACTTTATGACATTTTTATGTGTGAGCAGGCCCAACACATTTGCTGTGAACAAACTGTTAAAATGTCTTTACGCAGTGTATTTGACAGGACACTGTCTTACTCATTGTGTATAAGGGACACTGAGTAAGGATATTGACAACATTAACAAAATGAAACAGAGAAATCAGCCTTTTCACCCCTTCTTCCATGCATGACATATAGTTAGAGGGCTTAATCAATTATAAACACATTTTTTTTTTTCCTGTGTCTTGCACCCCCCAGATATCGACATACCTACCGTAAGTGCTTTAAATGTAATTTATGCAGTTTGACATCTTCACCTATTGATGTCTGCTTCAAGAACATACTGGTCCTTTGGATAGAATAGAGCAGATTTTTTTTTTATTTATGCCCCATAGGGGGAAATTCACTCACATAGACAAAATTACAGTGACAAGCAAACAATAAACAAATAATAGCATAATTGTTAAACATACTTAAAGTAAGCATATTTTCCACAGTGAAATTGTTCCTGCAGTGACATGCATTAAGAAAATAATACAAAGAAAACATCAGCATGTCTGTATTACACATTTTCTTCAGCACATCACAAAACAGAAGGTTTGATAAGGTTACTTTAATAACTTACGAATCCAGTTATTACAATATTAAAGTTAACTTGACTTTGATAATAATAATAATAATAATAATCATAATAATATTTAAAATAAGATAACTTAACTACTGCCTGTTACTTTTGGATTCCCTCAATACAAATTATGCAAGTAAAAATGAGAAAAGAAAAGTGTTGAAAGGTCAGCACATTAATGTTGCCTCATTTTAACTTACAGCAGCAGTACAATATGTACCCATATAAATTAAATCAAATTCAGCCAGTTTGTCCTGTCTACACACTGCTTAACCACAGCTGTCTCTCTCCCTGCCTGCAGAGCAATGAATGAGCAGCTCTCATTCTTTGATGACCATTAAATTTACTAATAATCACCAGTAATCCGACTGCATCTTTTTTCCTCTAACTCAATACATTTTTAATTTTACATTTTTACAAGACATCAGCAATTTACGCAATATTCGCTGCAAAGTGCCTGAGGATATGAAAAAAGCCATCTGTTTTTCAAGGACTTCCCCGTATGTATAAATTAGTGGGACAAGGTTAACATTTAAGACTGTCATTACAGTCGGGGTAGTACAGTAGAGATCTGAATTAGAGGTTTTGGTGAAAGGAGATGGATTTGAAAGGAGCCGATTTCAGATGTCAGATTCTGTAGATATCACTAAGCAGTATGTTTGGTCTGAACCAAAATTCAATAATTAAGTTCTGATATAATAAGATATAAAGTGAGCAGCATCCCTGAATCAAGTCGGAATGAAGGACCTTGTTGCGTATTACTACTGTCTCTAAGTGGAAGTGCCAATGCAAGGCCTTGATGTATTAGTTACTGATGCTCAGTCAGTTGTGCAATGCCTGTGTGTATAAATGTACACAAAATGTTTAACATTTAAAAGTCTTCTCACTAAAGACATGATTAAACTTTGTTGTTACTGTTGGGGGAGTCCATGACTCAGAATCCCCCATCAACCTGTTGAGTTATTCACGTGAAGAATTATTAAATCCATGGAGGTTTCTGTGGGGCCTTCAGGGATGAGCTCAACTACAAAATCTTATCTTGGAAACTAAATCTTGGCATCAAGTAAACCTTTGCTCTGGTAGATGTTTTTTTTAACACTGATGGTCTATAAATGCTTTAATGGTTTAGGAGGAATGGTTTGTCTTTTAACATACTTATTTGAACCCTCTTGGCCTCTCGGTCGTCTGGTAGCAGTTTGCTTGTCATTCCCTCGCTCAAATGAAATATACGTAGCACATTTAGGTAGTTTGTCATCAAGAGCTGGAACAAACCTCTAATTGTTCAAAAAGTTGAAGGAATTTGGCAGACAGATGTTTTGTATCTCTATGTGTGGACATTAAAGCATTTTTACTCTGTACACATAGGTCAATGGGGTTGGCCCACAGTGAGCGTGTCTTCAGTGTTGGGTATGATGGCAGGCGTCTTGGCGTCTACCATGGAATCAATTGGTGACTACTACGCTTGTGCTCGCTTGTCTGGCGCCCCTCCACCACCGACTCATGCCATAAACCGGGGTATCGCAGTGGAGGGCATCGGCTGCATCCTGGCTGCACTGTGGGGAACTGGAAACGGCACCACATCCTACAGCCAGAACATCGCAGCACTTGGCATTACCAAGGTGCGCATCACAACAGCCTCCTCATGTTTTTAAGAACACTCTAGTGTTTTAAGGTGCACTTACACAGGCATATGGTGCACAGCATTAAATTCCTTGCTGCAGCAAGGAATACAGGGGATAAAAGAAGGGAAGCATGGATGCACCTTCACTTAGTATTTAGAGTATTCTACTAGCTCTTATGATGAGTTAAAAGAGCCTTGTAAAACGGCAATGTTAGTGAGAATTCTGTGTGGGTTCATCCCCGCATATGTCAGCTTTCACATTACTCACATTTATTTGAGTCATTCTACAGTAAAAACATAATTAAGATTAGTGCACCTTTACTTTGTGTAGGAAGTGAAAATCTGTTTCATCTGTAGCACCTGGTCCTGGTGAATAACAATGACTATATAATATAATTTTAATGAATGAACTAAAAGCAAGACATAAAATATATTTTTTAATTTTTCCACAAACAAATCTTCATGCTTTCTGAATAATTCTAAGCTGGTATAATCACAGTTTTTCCACACAGGAACTTAAACTAAAGTAATGTTTCACCCCAAAAGATGAATCAATTACTCATCCCATGTTACCTTAAACTTGTATGCTCAGTACATCGCACATCTGTGCAAGAGCGAGACAGATTTTAATCAGTAAGGGTTTCGCAAAGATGTGGAGATTCACTATTTTTTATGCATAAACTGTCAGCTGAAACCAGTGGTGGAATGTAGCTAAGTGCATTTGTTCAAGTACTACTTATACTATCTCTGGGTATTTTCATCTTATGTCACTTCATATTTTTACTTTTACCCCACTACATATATTGGAAAACTTATTTTGCCCCCTTTTAGGCAATTAAATCAATCGATTGTTTTGGCCTTGCAACTCAAAAGTGTTTACATAAAGATCAAATTCATGCAGAAAAAAAGATATACACAAGCGCAATCATGGCTGTTATGGCTATTATGGATTATGGATGCTTGGCACAGACAGAAACCTGTAGCACCACCTGAGGGTAGAGGGGTAAATTTGATTCAGTCCTCATTCTCTATTCTATATATCCTGTTCTCTTTCTATGAGAGAACATCCATAACAAAGTCTGTATTCTGTCTCTTGACAAACATTGATGACATTCATGTTATAGTGACAGATGTGGCAAGTATTTGGTTGCATTTTTTTCAGTGTTCAACAAGAATGTAATGTCAAAAGTACATAGCACTGAAACAAAGTATGTCAGTTTGATGTACCGAAGCCTGTATTTAAGCAGCCCAGATAAAAGCTGCTAAGCCACAGCTGAATATTTATGGCCTCTGCGGGCATGACCTGAGCATTCCATCTAATGTCTATTTTCAACTCAAAACCATTGCAGATGGGATAGATAGCACCCTTGTTAAGATTCTAATTAGTCCCTGTGTCCACTTAATGACAGGTTGGCAGCAGACTGGTCCTCCAAACGACCGGCCTTCTGATGATCGTCCTGGGGATCTTTGGAAAATTTGGGGCAGTTTTTATCACCATCCCAGACCCAGTCATTGGAGGCATGTTCCTTGTTATGTTTGGAATGATCGCAGCAGTGGGAATATCCAATCTCCAGGTAAACACATTTCAATATTGTAACTTATATATTCATTTGGAGGACACTTCATCAGGATGATCGCTCTTCCCTGGGAAAATCAAGAATGACTACACAAAACATTCATCCTGCTGAGGGGGCCTTTGAACCCTGACCCTGTGACCTGAAATACAAGCAGAAAAATAAGATTTTTGTGGAAATAAAAAAAAATACCCTTATTTGGGTAACATATCAAACAGATTATAAGCTTGCAGACAAACAAGAAAACAAAATACCAATGTGACTATTTAAAGTTGAGATCAAAGGTTGAGTATTAAGTAGCCTCTTAAAAGACTGTCTGACATAAAATAGTATGCCATAGCTCACACTGCAGACATATTTAGCATATTTATTTCGCTCTTAAGCTTGAATCCATAATGCATCCATGCAAGTTGTCTCTGCATGGCGGTGATACAACGGTCCAAGTTCAAGGTCAACTGTTCCTGCTACAAAAGATGTATGTGCTGCTTAAAGCAGGAGTGTCAGTGGAAGTTTTTGGCACTGTTGTCCATCAAAACAATCCACAGAGTTATGCTGTCAAAGGACATTTCACTTTGGATGTCAGTTCAGAAAATACCAGGGCTCTGTGTTTTTATCACACAGAGAAGAAAAAAAGAGATATAGCAGGAAGCAGATCCACAAAATGTGTCTCTCCTAAAAATATCACAGTCATCTTATGCTTTTCCAGCACAGACACACTGGTCAGTTCTGACATTTGATAAAAAAAATATTCTAAATAACACAAATCACTTATGATTTTTTTTGGACTTCAACTGCAATGCAATCCAACTGTTGGCTGAATCATCTCAAACAGCTCCTGTAAAGAAAAGTAAAAAAGTATTTTGTTGGGAGGTCCATTAGTTTCCAAGCAGGAGGAAGTATTTACCATAACTCATAATATATAACTTTTACGAAAGACTTTTTAATCAGACAATATATTTATCCCATGTTTTTCTTCTTGTCAGTCTTTGAAAATCGATTTAACATTATGTTTGGATTTTGCGTTTATTTTAAATGCTGCTTCTTTGTACTTACTAATTAATCAGTCAGTGTACAGTTATAGACAGGGTTATTCCCGGACTGGTCTGAATTGACATCACATTCAGTGAAGTTCAAAAACTGAGATTACAGCCAGCCAGAATCTGAAAATAAAGTGTCTCTCTCTTTTCCTCCAGTATGTGGACCTCAACTCGTCCCGAAACCTGCTCATCCTCGGCTTCTCTACCTTCAGCGGCCTTGTTTTACCTTCTTGGTTTCACTCCAACCCTGGCATAATTGACACAGGTGATTTTCTCACAGACATTCACTCAATCATGTAATCACATTTTCTTACAGCAGTTTGCAACACACAGCCTCTGTGCAGCTCTGCAGAATCATAATAGAATAATATAATCTTTTCACTCCCCACCTCTACTTGCAAATTCACACATACTTGTGTCTTTTTGGTTGGTTTACTTTTATTGTTGTTCAGATGCTGATAAATGCATATTGGCCCTTACTGCCAAAGGCAAAGATAAAATCAGCAAACAATGTCAGGAATTGGCACATTTGAGGTGTAAATCCTTATCAGAGGAGCAATATGGACCTCTGACAGCAAGTGGGAGGCTGTGTGCTCCCAGTGCTGCACTTAAGATTATACTTGAAGAGATGGCAGTGGTTCTGCCAGCCTAAGCTTCTAAAGCCAATGTGTTCCCAAATCCCACAGGCCCAGATGGCAAACACTTGGTTACCTTTGGTCTTTAGCCTAGATTTGAGGGTGGCAAGGATAGCTCTTATAACAATGCTACCTGATCTTAAATTCAGCATTTTTGTTTGTTTTGCCCCAAATAAGCAATTTAGCAATAGAAAGGTGAATTAATTTGCATCTCAGCTACTAAAACTGTCACTTAAAGTTATCCTGCAGGACTGGGGGCAAAATTCTCACACATCCCCACCTGGATATAATCCGGGTTTAATCTGGGTTTAATCTGGTTTTAGTCCATGTTGGTTGTGTACACAAATAGCAGTGGTTGTGTTCGTAAAAAGTCAGTGGATTATGTCACTCAATCAGTGTCAATACTGGTTGGTTGGCTGGCTAGTTGGATATGCAGAGGAAACCAGTGGTACTCTGGTATTGTATTATATTCAAAGTGTTTATTATCACATGAATAGAAAGGAAACATGTTTCTCTGTACAATGAAATACTTTCTTTACTATCCACAATGAATGCTAAGCAATGAAGTGTAAAAACTAAAGCTAAATAATGCTCTCAACAGTGCAGCTGTAGAAGTTGCTGAGGATCTTTGTAGACATTCTAAAGTTCCTCAGCCTCCTCAGGAAGTACAGCCGCTGTTGAGCCTTCTTAACTAGCTGTGTGGTGTTGAGTGTCCAGGTGAAGACCTCAGTGATGTGGACACCCAGGTGTTTGGAGCTGCTCACCTTTTCCACTTCAAGCATCTGGGAGAACGTGATAGATGAGGTCTCCTCTCCTTCCTCATGCAAACTATCATCTCCTTTGTCTTGTCAGTGTCGAGGGTGAGGTTGTTGTCCTCACACCAGGACCAGAGTGTCCACCTCCCTTCTGTAGGCTGCTTTGTCCCCACCAGTGATCTGTCCCATCGCTGCACTGTCATCCGCAAACTTCAGGATGATGCTGTTCTTGTGGCAAAACAGTTGTAGGTGAACAGGTTGTAGAGGATGGGGCTGAGGACACACCCCTGTGGGGTACCAATGTTAGTGTTGATTCTGGCTGAAGTCCTGTTACCAGTCCTGTCAGATTTGGGCTGGCCAGTCAGAAAATCCAGGAGCCAGTCACAGAGGGTGGGGTGCAGACCAAGTGTGGGCAGTTTGTGGGGGATGATCCTGTTGAAAGCAGAGCTGTAGTCAATAAGGAGCATCCTGATGTAGGAGTTGTTTTCCAGGAGGGAGACGGGATAATGAGGGTCGTAGCAATGGTGTCTGAGTTGGACCTGTTGGGCCTGCAGGAAAACTGCAGGTGGTCCAGGACATCCTGTGTGATGCTCTGGATGTGGGCCAGCACCACTATCTCTAGGGGGACTATGGTTGTGGTCTTGAAGCATGAGGGAACAGTGCTTTGGCTGAGGGAAAGGTTGAAGATGCAGGTCAGGCCATCAGCCAGCTTACTCGGTGCCTGTCTTGTCTGGTTGTCTGGTCCTGCTGCCTTGTGGGGGGTTGATATCCTCCTCAGTGCTGTGCACCTGGCCTGACTGTTGGTCAAAGGGGGGGTGTAATCAATCACATGCTATCTGCTAATGATTCTTTGCTTTTGATACATGACACATTGATTGGCTGCGGAGCATCTTTGTTGCCACCGCCTTGAAGCGCCTTCAAAAGAGCAATCCTTAAGATTAAACAGCTCCTCTCTGTAGACATAAGACCTTGATCCTGCGAGTTGGGTGGTGTGAGTGTCTCCCAGGAAAGTGCTAATCCAGAGTTCAACACTGGGCATGAGGGTTTGTCTGGGTCTCTCGGGTCTAGGCTGCTTACCTTCCAATCCTCTTGGCTAACCCCCATGTCACTGTCTGTAATCTGCCTGGCTCAGATAAAGCACTTCCCTCCACCCCCCACCCCTGAGTTTTTCCCTAGCCTCAACACTCAGCTGATAGCGCCACACAAGAGGAGGCTTGTCAGCTCTTTGTAAACACACTGCTGCTGTTCCAGGCGTCTTTACATGTACAGGATGTGGGGCTTTAAACCCACTCAGCGGGTGTCTTGAACTTTTGACTGCTTCCTCTCTGGGAAGGAAATGTGTCTGTCTGAATGTGTGTCGGGACAGGTTTGTCCGTTGAACTACAGCAGCACTGTTTGCAATACGATTAACTTCTTTCAGTTTCATACAACTTCATTAGGCATTTTACACATGGCCTGAGGATGATATTGCAGATCAAAACCATGCCTTAAAAAGGGAGAAATTAACAATTTATTTGGAGTTTAACAGTGTACAGGCATCATTTGTGCCTGGAGTTTAGACGGGAACCACATGGTGCCACATAAAAGACCAACCTGGAGCTCAGGAAATTGGAGTGACACGTTGGTCGAGTGATTACAGAGGCTGCCCCTCGGTCACCAAGCAACTTTTATAGACCTTTTCAAACTTGACAACATGAACATACTAAATGAGTCTCTGTAATTCCCGTTGAACTATCTGTTAATGCTAGAGATTACAGAATGTAAACGGACAAGAGTTACCATAGCAACATAATGGCAATGAAAAGGTCTGTAAGCCGAAATATCGGTTGACCTATTTTACTGGCTTAGTGCTCTCCATTTTCACACTTTATCTCTGCCACATTTACATGTGGCCTTTGCAGGGAGCTCAGTGCAGACTACTAGTTGTCTCGACAGTGAGTGGGAGTTGTTCCGTTCATATGTTTGAAGGGGCAGTGTTTTTTTCATGCAATGTTAAAGTAGTTTGAATGTGGCCTCACTGAGACTCTTACCGCTTTCACACTGAAATTAGCTTGTCGATGTGGGACGTTCTAACCCGGGTCGCCTCTTCTTCACCATGAATGCTTAGTAGCTCGCGGACATCGCAACTGTGCCAGTGCACTACCATGATTGATTAAAAAAAGGTGTGCCAGATACAAGCTGTTTATAAACACAGTCCACATGCGTGGGATCAGAATTCCCAGATTAGTGCGATTTCCTGAGAATGACATAGGGCTAATTCACATCTCTGCTTCCATTAAAGACTGATTTGCTACACATTTGATTTGTGTGACTGAAACAAATCTCTACCTTTGAGGTCTTGTGGGAGTAGACCAAAACTTTTCTCTGTTTTGAGATCTGAGTGAGCAGCTCTGTAGCCCTGGAGGTTCAACAATTACCCTTTTTCCACCAAGAGGAACCTGGTGCTAGTTCAATGCTGGTGCTTAGTCGGTTCAACTTCCATTCCTCTTTAGCACCAGTCCCTTTTTCCATTGGCAAGGAGCCCAGTCTCAGCCACGTCATTACATCACTGCAAAACGTCAGCATTTTCACAGCATTTTCTCTTTCACCAAAATGCAAAATCCAAACAAGTCTCAGTGCTTGCGGTGTTCACATGGCTGTTCCTGGCTTTGCAAGAACTCCAGAGCTGCAAAAAACTATAACTGGCTACCTGTCTTTGACATAATCCTTTGATCGGCGACTCTGTTTGAGAACAGAGATTGCATTGCGTCTGTGAGCGAGATGGAGGTCGCTTATTGGGTGAGCACAATCACTATTGTTCTGGATTTCAGCGAGCAACAGTTTGGCCAAAACATCCATGTGTCCTGAGAATCCTTTCAATACATTCGCAACCAGGCAATATTTACTTGGGTCTTGTTGGGAGCAATAACCCAGCCCTAAGCCCCTTATGGACCTGCAGTTAATGTTTGCCACTTTAACTTTTTATTCTTCAACACTGTTTTTGTTATCAAACCTTAACCTCACCAGTAGTTTATATGCTATAGCCATTGTCACTTCCTAATCTTAACCATACCCTAGTGACCATGTATCAGTATTCTAGGACGTGAACCTATCCTTTAACGTATTTTACATTTCAATGAAATGCTTTACTTAATGAATATGTAATAGAGCCAGGGTGGGAAATGTATTTTAGAAATATAACCTTTGGTTATATTTGTTGAAATGAAGTAATCAAGGGAGGGAGGCCTGATGAGCTAACCTTGCTGGAATTATTGACTTTTGGAGCTAGAGCTGCTAGTTACTATCATTGGAAAATAATTGGCAACAATGGGCAGGATCTTAGGTTGGATTCTTAAAATTCTTAAAATTTAGCCAACTCTAGCTTAATACAGGCTTGATTATTGAAGTTATACGAAAAAGTGATGACAATTATTATTTTTGAGCTTGTGGGAAATGTGTAATTGGTTCATCACAAAAAGACTTATCCAACAGATGTGGATTAGCTGTTATCCAGTTCTACATGATTTACTGTCAGGCCCCAGTTGCTGTTGGTTTGAGGAAGCGTGTATTACTCTCAGTTTTAGTAGACTGAATTTAAACCTGACCCCTGACCTCTGTGTGGAGGAGGCCAGAACAAAGAGAACCTACCTATGCGATTTATAGTTAATTTCGAAAGCTACTCATTGGGTAACAAGTCAAATTTGTTTACTCTCTCCTCTGGTTAAAGGAATAAAAGAGCTGGACCAAGTGATTATTGTGCTCTTCACCACACACATGTTCATCGGAGGCTTCTTTGGGTTCATCCTGGACAACACCATTCCAGGTATAACAAAATCCTTGTGTTAATGACAAGAAATTCATGTAATAGGAATATCATTCCTCTCATTTAAATGTCTTAACTTTTTCAGGCACTGACAAGGAGAGAGGCATCAAAGGCTGGAAAGACAAAGTGCAGCAGGGAAGCAAAAACTTGTGTGACGAATCATGCTATGATATCCCCTTCTGCAGCGGGATTTTGAAACGGTTTAGATGTTTCCAGTATCTGCCCTTCCTTCCTTCTTACAGGACCAACCAACAGGGGACATCCTAGTAAAGAAATGTTGATTTACATGGTACGTCCTCAGCAAGCGCTTGAAAAGACTTTCCTCTCATCTGTGAAGGAGATATTTTAAAGATAAAACCTCCTGTTGATTTGAGAAAATCTGTTTCTTTTTAAACATCTCTTGGGTGTGCAAAGCTTTTTGACTTCCAGCATGAACAACATTTTTGCTGTCAGCCAGTTGACCTTGAAGTAAATGGGCACAAAAACTGGTGCACAGTACCAAGTCAGAGTGCCGCTGTTCAGGTATTACAAATGTGTAGTAACCCGTATGTTTTCAGTAAGATCATTGCTACCTCATCAAGAACAGAACCTTACACACACACACACACACACATATATATATATACATAGAGAGAGAGAGAGAAAAAATACATCAATGCTAGCCTGTAAGTTATATATAGTATGTGCTGTCTGTTTCATTAACATTTCAACATTTCATTATGTTATTTCTTTATATTATTGTTATTATTGTGTTTTGTCACTGTATAGAAGTCAAATTTGAATTTTTACATATGATGCTTTTATGATTAAGAATAATATATGCAATTTTACTAATTGTTATATTATGATTTTTAGTCAGTTCTAAACTATGGTGGGTTCTTGTCAAATAAATTCTGAATTTAATATATATTTTCTTTGTGCCTCTATTACAAGTTGAGATATATCCCTTCTCTTATCACTTTGTATTAAAATTTCACAGTAATCCATCCCGTATACAAATTTACAATAACTATTTGTTTTTTTGGGGGGGCCACTTGGGGGTGACAAGAAGAAGTTATAAACACAACATACACACACTGACTGTGAATGGTCATGGTTAGACATTTACCTAGAATGAATGTGGTTGGACATTGACCTCAAAAGGTGAATGTTAGGATAGGTCAACATGCAGGTAGAGATTTTTTCCAAGGTTTTGTGAGCGGACTGCCGATTCATCTGTTGACATGTTGAGAGCCATATGGAGGCAATAAAATGCTCTGAATTTTGAATTTGGCACCTTTAACCAAAACTACTTTATGTGAAACAAAAATTTATTAATAACCAACTGGACTTAAAGTAGTAAGCTGTTTGACCAGCAGCCAGCAATGACTGCAAGGCAGTGTAATATTTTTCTGTTCTTTGTTACAACAAATGACGCCTCTCACACTAGATGTCACCATCTGATGTATTGCTGTGATTAAAACATTTATTGTAGCTGCTTTAAATTTGCTTGTTTTGTTGATTTAACATTATACAGTATAACAGGGCTGTATGTGATGTGATTGAGTGTGGCTCCACTGCAGTTTACTTAAGTGATTTCGGCAGCTTAATGATATGATGCAAAGATAATCTGTCACATTATGATCATTCCTGTCTACTTTAAGTGCTTCATCATACATCTTAAATACATACATAAAGGCAAGCACGCCTTGGTGCTTATTACACAACACACCCAGTGTAATCTTTCTGTAATCTGCCTCTCAGACAAATTGCTGAAATTATGTCATTAACATTTTAAGTGCCTTTGATAACACTTTGATCTGATGATGCCTGCAACATTGAACCTCCATGAATGTAATCGTTGAGGTATAAAAGTGAATGGGAGGAGTGTGTGAAAAAAAACAAAACAAAACAAAATAAAAAACATGAGTATAAATGTGAGCATCACTCCAGCCTGGTCATTCAGGCATGTCTGTGTGGTTAACTGACACCACCCTAGTTCAAATGGCATTGTTCTGATGTCTTAAAATATAACTTAAATACCCTAGAATTAACCCCAATTGCGGTGAAGAGAACTGCTTTTTAAAGAACTACATTAGGGCACGTTTTTGTTGCACAATTGGCACAATTTAGAATAACTTATAAAATGGTGGATTGTTTCAGATTGATATTATATCAAAAAATACTTAAGGCTATGTCTGCTCAGTTGTCTGCTTTTGCTCCTTTGGGCTACTTGCATTTGGTGAATGCTGAGGACTTGTCACAGCATGTAAAGCGAATGTGATGGGTGACTTTTGTCCCCTCCCCTTCCCAGTTTCACCACACCTTTCAACTACCCTGATGTGCAACCAGGTGCTACCAGTCATGGTCGGCTCCTTTTTAAATGTGGGAGCAATGAGCAATAGGCTTGCCTCGCTCCCCTGGTCTCATAACTGTTTGGAGAATTTGTGCTCAATATTGTGTGGTGACAGAAGTAATAGAAGCTTCCCCACATATGCGACACTAGACAGAAGATGGAAGAGTGTGACACAATTGTGTACAACATCACATGCAAACAAAATTGTTCGCTCAGCACAGGAACTGGAGGGAGATGTCTGACCTCGATGCTGTATGTCCAAAGGAGGAGCATGGGCAATTCTTTTTGTCCCCTTTTGTTAATTTTCCTTGCATAATCTCAGTTACCTACTTTTGTTAGCTTTGTTTCTGTAGTATGAATTTGATCTGTTGTTTTCTTTAGGGTTATCTGTGGGCAGTTTTTGTTGGGAAGTTGGCTGTCTTGTGCTTACAGGTGAGTCACTAGGTGGAGGGTACTCCCTCTCTGGTTTCTATTTGTTGCTTGTCATCTCAAATTCCTGTCTTTTAATACATGGTATAAACAATTAATCACAATTGTATGCCATATATTCTGACCTGATTATGAATGTCCAAACCAAATTTCTGTCTAAATGTCTCTGCTCTTGTCTTAATGCAAGAATCTGTATAGAACAACAAAAAACATTGTAATTGAATTGAAAATAGGCCTTGTTTTCCCTTAACATGCCATAGAAATTTGATTAGGATAGGATCTGTAGTATATCCAGCCATTCACATTTCCTCTTAGCCACATTTTCTCAAAGTTTAAGATATTTCGGATGATTAAAAACATTTCTGCAGTCTCCTTATCAGGCACATTATCTTTCAACAGAGGTCAAAGGTTTAATCCTCTGTGATATTTATGGTCGATCTGAAAGTGCCTTCATAGTAGGAAAACAAACTTTGATAGGAACAACTATGCAAAACATCGATATTTCCAGACCTTTTTTGACCTGGGGTGTGCAAAGCACCTTCAATATAATATAATGTGAGGGAACCGATGTTTCTATCAAATTTGGGGGAAAAAAAATATTACAAAATGACACGTATTGATTCAAAAATATTTAGTGTATCAGATCATGACCTCCCATAGGATGTCTCCAGAAACAAACACTTTATAGGCATCTTGATCCACATTTATGATCCAGTGGAGTGCGGTTATTATGCCTACACACCTTGTTCGCAGGTTTTCCGTCTCTTTGTCCAATTCTGGTTAACATGATTTCAAACACACCTTGGGAAGTTCGTAGAATTTGGCACAAACATCCATTTGACATCACAATCCATTTTTGTCCAATAATATATATGCTAATTATATAAATTTGCATAGAAGTGATGACATTTTGGACAGGCATATAACATATACTGTATATAGCATACAGTGTGTGTATATATATATATATGTATATATATATATATATATATATATATATATATATATATATATATATATATATATATATATATATATATCTTTGTATAAAAGCAATGATGAAGGTTGCAAACTTACAGAAAAATACAGTATGTTGATGCCCTCCCACAATGCGATGTCTCCCATTTTACTCTTATATTTTTCTTATATTAACTCTTGCATTCTCTTGATTTTTAATACGGCCCGCTGAACTTGTTCAAATTATATTATTAAACTCAATTGCATTATATTTAGGGCTGCTGCCGCACTAACACAATCCGCGGTAAAATGCCGCGACAGTAAGTCTAATTGGACAAACTGCCTGAAATGCGAAACAACTAAAAGAATAAAGCAGGTCATGAAGCAGAACTCCATTATGAAAATCAAGGAAACTAACGACACAGTTGTAACTAATGATGCTGATAACATTAAACATCGTTGCTGAAGCTGTCCAAGCTTCTCCTCTAACAAATAATCTACCTAAGAGCATTGTTATTATTTTGTAAAGTGAAATGGATGAAATGGAAAAGGAAAAGAAATGTCCTTTTCAGATACACATGTATATAGATATATACGTATAGATATATACAGTGTGTGTGTATATATATATATATATATATATATATATATATATATCTATCTAGATATATGTGTGTGTTTGGAATAATGAGAAGAGATAAAGGAGTGCCACTTGTTGCTTCATTGTGTTCTAAAGTACTCATAATTAAGTTTGTTGCAACAGCTGGTTCACTTACTATACACAAATTTAGTGTAACATCCATCATTAGAAACAGCCTCTGTGATATAGCAGGAGAAAACAGGGTCACACACAGAGAGTACCATATGTGAAAGCCATGTGTCTGGGACAAGTGCCAAGTTTGTCACCTGGTCACGGCCACTTGTACAGATATAAATTTAAGATGGTTGTCTAGGCTTGCAACTCAGTTGGCATAAATCTAACAGGATTACTAAATCCTAATCAGGATTTAGTTGTATCGACAGATGCAAGTGTTCATTAAGTGAAGAGGCACCTTCAACCACAATGTTCTGAACTCAAGATATTAGAGAAAGTATTTAAGGGCATTACCAGCCCTGGGTCAAATCGTCCACTGCAAACGTGACTCATGTTGGATGCGTGCCACTTCTGAGCTGATGGTTTTAGATTTCTGGCTAGAGAAACTTAGGTGGAAAATGCAAAACTAAGCCTTGGAACTCACATACAGAGAGAATGTAATCAATTTTATCAATCCATCAGTTTATTCATTCAATATAATTAATTCTAACCACGACACAAACACATCTTCAATTTTAGAAATGCTTTTAATTATTTCACCTGAGGGTTGATTTTTCTTTTTTTATTTTGCCCAAAAGTAGCACAAATTTCTCTGCTCATTTTGAAAGTTAAAGGGGACAGATCATGCTTGTTTTCATTTTTTCATACTTGTATTTTTGATTTCTTCAAAATCATGCCTTAATGTTTAAAAAAACATTGTTATCATCTCATCATATCATCAAGGTCATAAATAGCATGATTTTAGCTCAAGCAGTCCCCAGATATTTGAGCTAGCAAAAGAGCTAGTAAAATTTGAAAGTGCCACCTCCACTAAATCTCCTCTAAGCTCCACCCCCTCCTCCCTGCCGTCAGCACTTTGTCCAATGCCACGCCCCTTCTCCTGCTAACTCAGAATTTCTGCAGAGCAGTGTACTGGTGAAACATGATGCAAGACAGAGGGAGGCGTGGGCAGGATGAGACATGAAGGCATCTGTTCTTTCCATTCGGACCGAATAGCAGGGATTGGTCAGAGATTTTACAGTCCTGCAGCTGCCACAGAGGTCTGATTCTTTTCCTTCCTTTTTCTGAACACATAATGTATTGACTGCTCTCAGGATTGAAGAATGGAAGGATGGAAGGACAAAAAGTGTTTCTGAACAGGATTGCCAACTGTAGCTTTAACCATGTCAAATGATGTTACGTATGCTGCAATAAAAGTGCTCGTGCATCTCAGACGTGGCTTTGAATTAGAACAGCACATTCAGCCCACTTCATCAAAAATACTGAGTCATATATAAGCATTCAGCCAATTGTATGATTTCTGGAGATGAGGGGTTAATATATTTAGCTAATAGCTGACATTCAAAACAAACATGATGAGGTAGAAAAAAACTTGAAGAGTTCAGTGCACTATTTGGAGTTGCAAGGAAATCGGGGAGAGTAAAAGAAACTCATCTCCAAATACAGTCGACACCAATAGATCAGGGATTAGGGCAAATGATGGTCCAGGATTGTTCACTCTTGCTTAAGCTACTTTATGCAGCTTTACTCCAAGGTACACCATATTGAATTAGTCCATGGGACCCAGAAAGCTAAGCTGCTGATATTGGAAAGTTTCCAAGTTGGTCACTATCAAAAAGATTATGGAAGGTTTGGGGAGAGTGTGTTCTCTCCATAATTTTTATGGAAATGTGTTACTGTCCTGCATCCCCCATGAATGTTGTACCACTAATTCACTAAAATACTATTATAATACTTTTTTGCTGTGTTTAACATTTTTTAAGTGTTTAGAAGAGATACTCTTATATACAGACTGACACCCAGCACCATGGACAGGGCCCTACCGCTGAATCCCTTTCCTCCTTCACTTGTCCTTCACTTTACAACTTTAACTACTGTATATGCAGAATTTGCTTTTTACTATTCCACATGCCACCAGGGAAGAGGCAATGTTGTGTAACCTTTGGTCCAGACTATTTACGTTGGGAACAACATCAAGATCAACATCTATCTTATGGTAACATAACCTCCAGACTTGCCCAGCATGAAGGACTCTGGGGTCCTTCAAAATACCAAACCATGACAATACCTAAGTCATTGATCCTGTCATTCCTCTGTTACATTCATATGTGCCGAAATTGCACCAGAGAAGGTTAGGAAGAAAATGTAATGCAGTTTGGAATACTTCACACACAATATGGGGTAATGTAATGGCTGGATATGTGTTTTATTGATATTGGACCATAATAGATTTCTCCCTGTCTAATATATTGTTATTTCTTTGCATTACCTCACTACATATGGAGTTTTTAGCATATGCATTTCATTATAATAAGTGTAAACTAAATTATAAATGACAATCACACAAATGATTACATGAGGCAAAAATAAATGCATGCTCTGTATTGTAGAGACATGTGATCTAAGATTTTCTGAAGAACCATTCATCAGTAATTGTTTCTAACCATCTTGGGCCATCACAAGCACAGTGGCACCAGACAGGAATCTAATTGTGTGCAGCCCATGTGATGTCTAAGCATTTAAACAATTGTCAGTGCATAATCACATTAAGTGTGCAAAGCATTCAAGTGTGTAATATATTTTGAGAAAAACATACTGTATTGTGTGGCTGGCCTTTTTAAAGTATCAGAATGTTATTCTTCATTCATTCTTCATTCAAGTATTTTATCTTCCCCTCATTGATTCAATCAATCCAATCACAAGCATTAAGATAATATGTAGTAGATACAGTATGTTGCTTTAAGATGGCGGCATGCACGGGTGCAGCGGCTCTCCAGTTTGGTGTTTTTTTTTTTTTTATTTCTAGTTTTTCCCCTGTTATTTATAGATGTGTGTACAGTTACAGTTAAAGAAAATTTACCTTCGGTCTAAGGTACAATTTAGCCGTAACAAACAACTATCAACACACAAACAATATTCCAGAGGACATCTGAAGACCACCAGAATCTCTGTGGTCAGTCTGCCCAGCAAGCAACATATATGGCGGATTGAAAGGAAGCAGAAGTAAGAATGCCGGATGGGCTCAACTGCTAAGCTAAGTTACAGTTAATAAACAAATCCAGGTTTTCCCCAATCAAAACCTCTGGATGACCAGTGAAGCCCAGGCACTCCTCGAACACCATAACACAGCCTTCAGGTCAGGTGAGAAGTCCCAGTAGTGAGCTGCCAGAGCTGAGCTGAAGAGAGCCATTGAAGAGGCCGAGGTGACATACAAAGAGAAAACTGAGGAGCACTTCACTGACAATAACTCAAGGAAGACAATTACAATGACAATAACAAGGTGTCCACTAATGCAAACGCCTTGTTGGGGTCTTCCTTGTCTCACCACACTCTCCAGCAGCACACTGATGTGAGACGTGTGCTGAGGACTAAACAGACTGCACTGATCAGCTGTCTGGGGTTTTCTTCAGGAGTTTGAAACGTTTCCTTAGCCTAGAAATCTAGAAGCACCCTAGCAGCAAAAAAATATTTTTGCCTAGCAGGATGGTCTAGAGGCGCACCATAGGAGATAATTCTGGCTCAGGCAAGAATCTGACGGACCAATCACAACGCTCTATCTGCGTAGCGAGTCCTTGGGGTGGGCTTAGCATGATGACGACAGGGCTACGCAACGCTGTAGGAAGCAAAACATCCAAGATGGCTGTGGCTAACGAACAGTGGCTTTTACAGCATATTCAGAGTTTTTGCACCTTTTATTATTTAGTTTCAGTCATAACTATTATCTTTTTGGTCTTACAGTATACTTGAACTGCATTTATATGTTTATGTCATGCACCTGTATGTGCAAACTTACTTGGCAATAAACTTGATTCTATTTCTGATGTTCTCTCATGAACATGTTATTGATGACCAGCCAAAATTTCTTACTGCTCCCTATTCAAAGCAGTCTAGATTTTTTTCATAATATATTTTTTATTCATTATTTATTTGACTAGTTCCTAGAAAACAAAAAGCATGCAACAGGTGCCTGAAATGGCTCGTTTCCCTCCTTTTGTCTAAAGTATATGTGTTTTGTTTACTGTAAATCCTTTCTGCATTTGACTACACAACAGGAATGGCAGACTCCGTCAATTACAATTTAAACTGCTATTTAAAGAGATAACAAATCAGTTTAAAGACATCAACTACAGCTGAATCAAAGCTAGCCATTCAGTGCCATTCAAGGGAAAATATGAGAGGATGCTGGCTGATTTTCAAGAATTCATTTTTCTTGGAAAAAAAATCCATATCTGATATCTGTCCGTCAGATGCATCAGCATGTGATTAACTTTCTTCCTCAGTCTGTCAATAGAGCAGGATGGAGACAGCAGTCTGGCTCTGAACACACTCCTCTGTCTGGTGATGGTGCTGTGCAGAGGGTGGTGGATGCTGGCCATGATGGAGAGCAGTTTGCTCTGCGTACCTCTATCTGCCACTGATGTGATGGATTTTGATGCCATCTTAAGGAGATTTTTTTTTCTTGCTGCTGGCAATGCATAGTTTTTTTTTGTGTGCTGTTTCATATCTCATCTCGGGGAATCTTCCTCCTGCCTCCTATCCAATGGTTTTCTATCACTTTACCTTTTCTACCTTTTACCTTTTATGTGATGCGACATAAATGGTGTGGCAGACCACAAAGTAGCACTACTAGCATGTTGTCAGCATCAACATTAAATTTATAAGCAAAACCACTCTGTGTAAAATAGTTACATGGGCTTGGGTTTGGTTGGCTTTCTAGTGTGTTGATGTCACTGCATTTCTTTGGTCCATTCCACTAGAATTCCTTGTGTTTGTTTCTTTCTGAGCTAACTTCTTTAGTGCTTTTGCCGTATGAACCCTTTTTCATTACCTTAACTCTCTGGCTTCTCTCTGTCCTAGAGAGAATAATAGTTTTGCATTTTTAAACATCTGTTCATTATCTAAAACCTTTGATTGTTAGATGGTTGAGGCACTTTTGCGAAGGCTTTACTTGTGGCCATGGTTGTGTCTGTTTGGTTGAGAGTGAAAGTAGTCTTCTCTCTCCTTTCAGATGCCTTTTATGCCCAATAGTTGTGTTCTTCCACTGTATCCCTCTCATTCCACTGAATGAGTTTTGTTCTTCGGGGGAAGGCTGTTTAATTTGCAAAATACAATGACAAACATCCAAAAAGCCACCAAATAAGACAAAAAAGGAATCAAATATATATAATATGTCCAGTCACCCAACCTTACTATACAGTCTGTTAACATAAGCACATGCTGATTGTTAATTTTGCTACTACTAAAAATAAAACGATTGAGAGACTATTGGTCTCAAACATGCACAGTGTTGTCAGTGGTGACAGAAAAAGGTGGTGTGGATCTGAGATGCAGATGAAGCAGTGTTCAAGGTACAAGGGCAAACAAGGGCACCTACAAACTGTGGTGTAATCAGTGTTACATCCCCAGTATGCTTTTATTTTGTTTCTTTGAGAGTGGCCAGAAGTCTATGTTTGTGCTGTACTTTTACTGTGCAGTTTGGCTGTGGATAAAGCTTTTGAGTGCTAATAACTTGCTGCAGGAATCGATCAAATGTAACACAACATGGTGTCAGAAGTGCTGTGGCAGTAAAAAGAGTATTTTTATGTCTGTGAACAGAGAGGTGGATGCTGCCGCCGGACCTAATGTGCAAGCTGGAGAGCCTCCTCAGCTAGCAGTTAATGCCAATGCATCTCCGAGTGCTACTTTCTCCATTCAATCTCCTGAACCGTTCAACTTTTCAAAGCTCCAGGACTGGGAGAGGTTTGAAAGATTTAGACTGGAGGGCAACCTACATCTGAGTTCACAAGCTAACCAAGCGAACACATTAATCTACTGCATGGGGAATGAAGCATATGTTATATAGCTTTGACTGATGGAGAGAGAGAGCAGTATGACAAGGTAAAACACAGACATCGTATATTGATAAACGTAGCATAGAAATACCCCCATCTTGGAGTGGGGAGTCAGACAGAGTATAGACAAGCATAGACATAATACAAAGCATAGAGAACTTAAACACTACTGAAGAGACAGGATGCCATGCTGGTGTGCAGCATACTCCTGCACAAACGAGCAAATATGAAATCGGGGGATTACTTTTCACAAGTAAGATTTAACATTATATCATAAACCCCGCCAAACCATGTGTCCTTAATAAAATACGCTGACAGTTCATAGGTCCTGTCAAATGGATTACACTGAGTGGAGCATATAACCATTCCAAGATGGTGGCCCCTGTCAATAGGCAGTTACGTTCGATGCGACATCTATCAATACAGGATGTCTATGGTGTGAAAGACACTTTTGAGTCATACTTCGTGCCAAGGAAAAATGTAATATATGAGAGGGCACGATTCAACCAAAGAGCGCAACAAGCTAATGAGACGGTAGACTCCTTCATCACTGTATTGTCTGGTCTACACCACAGGATCGCCAGTCATGTCACAGATGTGGTAAATCCCCTGGACATTGAAAGTGGCAATGCCCTACCAGAGATGAGACATGTCACACATGGACAGAAAGGACAGCACAATCTGATATCACCAAGTAATTAACATTCCTGGACAACTAACACATTAGTCCTGGACCACTAATCCTAATCCTTACCCTAACTCTAAAAACTTTGACATTTGTCCAGGACTGTTAAGTACTTGGTGATATCAGATCATCCAAAAGGACATTACAGTAAGGTGTGCAGATCTGCTAAAGCTGTACATGTAGTGGAGACTAGTGAATGCTGTAATGACACACCTATATTTCTTGGCACAGAGGACACAGGCACAGACCCCTAGTATGCAGATTCGACCATCAGAAATCCTAAAGTCATGTTCAGTTATCCCTATTCAAACATATTACACCATTGCTAAGAAAAACACCCAGCTGGTAAAATCAGACAGATCACTATTTAGCCCAGGTCTTAGGCAGATATTGTGTCACTATGCAAAGGTGAACAGGTGATTCAAGAGGATGTGTATGTCATAAACGACTTACACTTTCTTACAGCTTTGTTGAGCAGCCCAGTTAGAGTTTTGATTAAAGCCTGGTTTTCACTTCTGCGACACGACCAAACAATCACAGCGGCGTGGACAGGGAGCATGGAGCAGCACACAGTCGCCCTACAACACAACACAAATGCCTTGATCATAGTGATCAAACTAAAAATGAGCAACGAAGCAAAGTAGCGTGCAGCCATACCTGTTAGGCAAACAACTTCCAACCTGGAATTGACGTAGGTGACAATGGGACAAACCAGCGGATGGACTCCCGCTTTTGTACCGGCCCAATGCGTAGCTGAAAAATGCTTACTCTGCTACGCTAGGAAAGATGAAACAGCAGGAACAGAATGCATGGAGTCCGTCAGAGTCATGTGTTGAGGAGCCAACAGAGTGGTGCTCTGGTATGGTTCCAGTGCCATCCAAAAAATGACACAGTGTGTTGACCTTACTCACCTCAACAAAGACATTGTTGGAGCAGACACTTGGATCTCGCACAAGAGGTCAGGTCTTCAGCAAGCTAGACGCTAACAGAAGATTTTGGCAGATTTCTCTGTCCCCCGAGTCAGCACAGTACACAACTTTTATAACTCCCTTTGGACACTTCTTCTTTAACAGACTTTAGTAGTAGGTTTAATTCATCAGTTAACGTGATTTTGCCTCTTACCGGGTGATTCAACCAGGTAGTAGAAGATATCACGGAATAATAACTTCAGGCCATTCAGTCGGATCATTCATCCACTCTTGAACAAGATACAGACAAGAATCCGATCCTATCAAAGTTATTTTTTAACATATCTATCCCTGTCAATGGGCTGCAATGAGTCATGTGTGACATGTTCATTTAGCATTCGTTTAACATAGTATTCAAAATTTGAAATCCGTGAGTTTACAGTGCTGCGGGCAAGGAGGAAAGGTTTTCCCCCTCGAAAACTGTGACACGACGCCGGTTGTATCTATTACTACACAGAAAAGAAAAATAACAAAAAATGTTGCTGAAACAAAAGGAAGACAATTCATTTCAAAATAAAAGAGGAAATAACAAATATAAACAAAAATAATAAAAGTGAATTAACTTGACAGATACGACAGCTGGAAACAATCATGGGCGGGGCAGACAATAACCGGATGTGTCGAAACAGGAGGGCAGGAAGTAATGTTGCTGAAATGAGAGGAAGGCTATTAATTTCAAGATAAAACAGGAAATGACAAGCCCAAATGACGAGACAGAATTAAGTGTGTAACTTAACTTGACAGATATAACAGTAACTCTGTCTTAGATGCACTGCATGAGGGACATTAAGGGATTACGAACTACAGAGAGTGAGCCAGAGAAACAGTGTGGTGGCCAGGCCTGAGTAGCCAACTGAACGATCTAGTGAGAAACTGTAAAACATGTATCAAAGAAAGAGCCAATTCAGTGGAGCCACTATTACACAGTGAGCTTCCAGAGAGACCGTGGCAAAAAGTGGCTGCGGATTTATTCACCCTCAAGAACAGCACCTATCTATTAGTAGTAGATTACTACTCCAGGTTTGTGGAGATTACCGAACCAACTCCCACACGATCAGAGGATCCATCTTCTCAAGACATGGCATCCCAGAGTTGGGATGGACATTGCAATGGAGAAGCAGAACGCCACGTCCTAACAGTGAATCTACTGATAAAGAAAGCCCAAGATCCATACCTGGCCCTGTTAGCCTATAGAGCTACTCCACTGTATAATGACTACAGTCCTGCTCACATTCTTATGGGAAGGAGGCTTCAATGTTCAACAAGAGACACCGAGTGAGGGATTTAAGTTCACTCACACCAGGACAGCTTGTGTGGATTAAAGACACCAAGACCTGTGGGACCATGGTTGAAACTCACCCACACCATGCTCTTATTTAGTGGACAGCCCACAGGCACCATTTGGTAGAGTGGTGGTTAAAACCCATAGACTGGATTTTATGGTATAATATGCAGGAAACACTTCAAAGAAAGGGAGATGTGGTGTAATAAGTGTCATATCCCCAATATCCTTTTATTTTGAAGGCTTACTTTGAGAGCGACAGGATGTCCTGCTATGTTTGTGCTGTACATTTACTATGCAGTTTGGCTGGTAAGATGTGTTTTGAGCAGTAATAACTTGCTGCAGGAATGCTTCACATGCAACATAACATAAATCTGTATCATCTGCTTTTATGCAATTGAACATTGTTAGATGTGGAAGGTCACTCTCGGTTTGTTTTTTACTGTTCTGTGCATGTCTGGTAAGTTGTGAAAACATCTGTGTGGCTTTGAAAGGCTTGGCAATAGCAAATCTTGAATCACTGCTGTCCTTGAATTAAAAGAAGGTCAAGAATATGAATATAAAGTGTTTGAGCATGCAGAGTGATATTTGGAATTGTTATTCCAGACTAACCCTGAACTGTGTCAAAAGTGTGAGAAAATGAGTAAGAAAAGATGCAGTCTCCCATCCCCTATTCAGCCAGTTTCATCCTTTCATTGTCACAATTTCCCTATTTTACACATGCCACTAAAACCTTAATACTACATTACAGTAAAGTTCATCTGCGGTTAACAAGCTCCATGGTTACCAAAAAGTCACAAGGACACAGTGTGGTGGCAGAAACAAGAAATCTTTACTACTATGGAGTCTGAATTCATTCAACAGATCATTGGTTTCATGCCCTGACAACTGTCCTTTACATTTTAAAATTCTTTAAAACAATAAAGGAAAGATCCAATAGATGGCAGAAGGGTTCTTTACAGCTTGCATTTCTCAGGTTTCATGTGGTATACCTGAATGCACCATTAACTTCCTGCCATCACCCGCATGTTTTACCGTACAAAGCAAGGTATATACACAATCGAAGATTACTGTTTACTCTGTTTGATGTAGTCTCTAAATCTTCAGTGGCCTACAAACTGTAATATTTTCTTCTTTGTTTCTCCATCATTTCCAACTCTTGCACTGACTGTGGTGTTACATAGCACAGTTGCAGGCTGCCCGTAAGATACTCTGTGCCATCTTTGAGATGCACAGTATTGCTAAATTAGGCTGCGTCATCTTGGATGTTGTAGGGACTGCAATCTGTTGAGCACTACGTGGTGAAGGCTTTCCCAACTATGAGGGGGTAGATTTCTCAGAAGTTGTTGCAGTCACTGTGGTCACCCTTGTTCTTGTATAAGGTGATGATTTCTTTGCGCATCTCTCAGGGTATAGTCCTTTCTTCCCAGCACTGTAAGAGCAGCTGGTGCAGGTGGTGGAGGAGGGCAGTCTTCTTTCCAGCCCAGTTCCCAGTTGCCCAGTTCCTCTGCAGAAGGTGGGTTGTCGAGCTCTTCCTCAACAGGTGGTGCCTTCGACAGCTGTGTCAGTGACTATGTTCTCGCATGAGTAGAGCTCCTGGTAATGTTCAGCCCACGTCTCCATCTGCTTGTTCTAGTCAGAGATGATGTCAATAGTTGTTGATTTCAGTGAACCAATCTTGGGCCGAAGACCTTCATGCGGTCATACATGACACGGATGTTGCCACAGTCAGCTGTGAGTTGGATTCTCTGACAGAGGTTCAGCCAATAGTTGTTGGCGTATCACTGAGCAATTCGCTAAGCATCACTTCTGGCTTTTCTTGATACGTTCTGGCTGAAGGCATGTCTTGCTGACTACTAGGAAGTGATCAGTGTCACAATCAGCGCTGTGGTAGCTGTGTGTGGTGAGAACAGTTCAGCGAGGGCCTCTGTGATGATGAGATCCAGCTGGTCCCAGTGATGGGATCTGGGATGCCGCCAGGATACTCTGTTGTTTGGCGTTGCGGAGAAGAGAAGAACATGTTGGTAATGCAGAGGTCATGGTAATGCAGAAGTCACTGTATTCTACTCTACTCCACTTTTATTCTTTAGAGCAGTGGTTTTTAAACCTTCTCTGCAAGAGCCCCCCTTTTCTACCTTTTAGGAAAAAGTATATATAAGCTAACCTCCCCAACCCCGGGCTGAACATGTATATACTTAGCCAAGAGCCAAAAGAAGAACAATTAATGCAGGGTCACAGGATAAGTAAAGAAAAAAAAATCTTTCACTGTGCTTTAAAGGATGTGTATTCCAAATTGCTTTCAAATTTAAAATTGTAAATTTGCCTACGTTAAGTGACTTAGTGGAAGCCCCTCCTGCCCTGAGTACAACAAAAGAATCTTAAGGCTTGTATGGCTTTGAAATGCAGATTGTGCTGCCCTGTAGAGAATGGACACAAAGTCAACTGAAATTGGTGGCATAAAGAAAACAACACAAGTAGATTTTTTTTTAATATTACATTTAGCAGCTAGATGTGAGTCTCATTTGTAGGCTTCTCACTTCCATTCATAATATGCTGTTGGTTAGAGGCAAACTCTTGTTGCACCTAAGACATTGTATGTTGAACATTTGATATGACTATTCAGAGCTGCCCTTTTGATAATGGAACCCATGTTTAAAGATGATGATACATGAAGAGCCATCATCAAATGTATTAAACCAGTTAAGCTGGCATTACCATGATAATACAGTGTATCCCAAAAGTATTCACAGTGCTTCACTTTTCCCACATTTTCTTATGTTGCAGCCTTATTCCAAAATGGAATAAATTATTTTTTTCCTCAAAACCCCATGATGCCACCATGAATATTTTTTTTTTAAATGTTCGCAAATTTATTCACAAAAAAATAAGAATAATAAAAAAAAATAAGAAATCACATACTAGGTGATCACAGCCTTTGCCGTGAAGCACTAAATAAAGCTCAGGTGCTTCCTGTTTCCACTGATCTTTCTGACTGGAGTCCACCTGTGGTAAATTTAGTTGATTGGACATGATTAAGAAAGGCTCACATCTGTTTATATAAGGTCCCACACTTGACAGTACAAACTAAGTATGAAGTCAAAGGAATTGTCTGTAAACTACGCAGACAGGATTGTCTCAGGGCACACAAATGAGGTACAGTATGGTGCAGAACAAAATGTCAAAATGTCACAATGAGCCCAGTGGCCTCCATAAATAGAAAATGGAACCACTCTTCCTAGAGCCATCTAAACTAAGTGATCAGAGGAGAAAGGCCCTAGTCAGGGAGGTGACCAAAAACCTGATGGTTACTCTGTAAGAGCTATAGAACCTTCTAGAACAACAATTATCTCTACAGCAATCCACAAATCAGGCCTGCATGGTAGAGTAGCCAGAAGGAAGACACTCCTTAGTAAAAAGCACATGGCAGCCCACCTGGAGTTTGACAAAATGCACCAGAAGGACTCTCAGACCACGAGAAACAAAATTCTCTGGTCTGATGAGACAAAGATTGAACACTTTGGTGTGAATGCCAGACGTCATGTTTGGAGGAAACCAGGCAGTGCTCATCACCAGACCAACACCATCCCTATAGTGAAGCATGGTGGAGGCAGCATCATGCTGAGGGAACTGGGAGGCTCGTCAGGATAGAGGGAAAGATGAACGCAGCAATGTGCAGAGACATCCTGGATGAAAATCTGCTCCAGAGCGCTGGACCTCAGACTGGAGCGACGGTTCATCTTTCAGCAGGATAACGACCCTCAGCACACAGCCAAGATATCAAAGGAGTGGCTTCAGGACAGCTCTGTGGATGAGCTTGAGTGGAATCCCATTGAACACCTCTGGAGAGATCTGAAAATGGCTGTGCACCGACGCTTCCCATTCAACCTGATGGAGCTTGAGAGGTGCTGCAAAGAGGAATGGGTGAAACACACAAAGATAGGTGAGCCAAGCTGGAGGCATCATATTCAAAAAGACTGCAGGCTGTAATTACTGCCAAAGGTGCATCAACAAAGTATTGAGTAAAGGCTGTGAATACTTATGTACATGTGATTTCTTATATTTTATTTTTAATAAATTTGTTAACATTTAAAAAAAAATCATGCTGTCATAATGGGGTGGAATTATGAGGAAAAAATTCATTTGTAACATAACAAAGCGGGGAAAAAGTGAAGTGCTGTGAATACTTTCTAGAAGCTCTTTAAAAAGAACACAGTTGAGTACTTGACAAAAGTTTCTCAAAAAATATTTGTATCCAGTAGCTGTTAATTTATACAGGTATAGGCTGTCATCATCAGTACTAAATGGATGTACATGCCACATACATATTTCAAATTGGGAGAGCAATAATTGTCAAAAACAGTAACAGACAATCAATCCATTACAGTCCAGTCCTAAACAACATTTACGTTCAGATTTCACTGAGAGAGAGCACAGCAGGTTTCTCAGTTGAGTCTGTAGTTGATGTCTAGTGTGCTCAATATTCTCACTCTTCACACTTAAAAAATACCTGAAAGGTATTTGATTTCAGAGAGAGCTCTTGCTGATGGTTTTCCTTCTTTTGCCCTCTTATCCATGATTCATTTATTCCTCATCAGAATCAAAGGCCTTTTATTTTAGTTTCTTCTGCTTTTTCATTTATCATCTCTACAATTCATACTTTGCATACTTATAACCCCAGAGTTGTAAAACTCAGTTCATTTTGTTATGCTATGTTTCTTTTGTTGGATTTCCATGATCACGGAATGATCATTTTATGATGATGTTTACAGGTCAAATAAAAACACTGCTAAGGAGCTCAAGCAATCCATTTTAAAGGCAGATTATCTTTATCTAGGCAAAATTATATGGGAGGATGCTTTTTCAAAACATTCCAGGAATTTAAATAATCAAACTTTCTATCACTCTATCCTCCCTCAAGTTTGGGAGGTCAAACAGGTTTTAATTACAGCCTTGAATCAGCCCTATTTAGCCACCCTGGCTTCACAATGAATAGACAATAATGGCCACTTAAAGTAATAGTCTGCTTATAATTTAGGGGAGTCGGCCATGCACCTGAATGTGAAACCCTCTGGGGCGAATTGGAAGAAAGCCTCATGATGCTGAGTGGGAATATCAGGATCTTCTGCTGCCCTGCCCTAAAGGCACCGTGGTTTATTTGTGTGCAGTTAATCCTGTTGCTCATCCAGTATTGGCTGCTCATCTAGTGTTGCAGCTTTCCTTTTTTTAAACTATATTTTCACATGCTCTGTGTTAGAATATACAACACAAAATTCGGTTTCCAGAGAAATGTTTCATTTCGAGAAAACCGAATAAATAAATTGTAGCCCCCAAGTAGGCACCAGCCCTGCAAGGCTTGAATCACTGACAGTGGCTGTGTCTTGAGTAACACCCTTAATTCACTTATGCAGGCAGTTTGCCACAGTGCTGTCAGAACTAAGTCTCTGTGTGGGTTCAGACTTTCAGCATACACAAGCTGTATGCAAGCCAGGTGTACAGCCAGCAGTCACAATACTGAATCAATACATAGCAATACAAACAAGTTGTGTATATTTCCAAGTCTATCCTTAAATCACGACTATTGATCACAAAGCTAAACGCATCAGTATGCATTCATTTATAATGAGTCAGTGGCTTCTTACTGCACAGCTGCCCTTTACTGTACATCTCTTGCGACAAAAAGAACACAAGTCATTATGTGTGCAGTAAGAACACACTTGTATTCACCATGTAGTCTGTACTGAGTGCACTGTAAATACATTTATGTGAATATGCTTATGTTGTATTTATGAGGCTTTATTTTTTTCCACTGGTGCTGGACAGATGTGTTGTATTGCATAAAGCAGCATGCAGGGGGCTGTGGGCTTTTTTTGTCTCATACTACCAAAGGCTGTCAATGATTGCCTGATTTCTAATTGGTCAGACACTTTTTGAGTCTGTTCTTCAATCACCTTATAAAAAAATTTACAATTTAGGGCAACAATTTATTTCACTCGATAACATCAAACATGCAACACCTTTTTCACATTTTTCTGGTGTTCATATGATATATGAAACACCTATTAATCCAACTTCACTATGGGATTAAAATAAGTTTATGTATGAGAAATGAGCATTTACAGTTTTATGAGCTGATATTCTGGCAGGTTGGGGACTCAGGAATGTATTTATTGTGCGCCTCTAATGATCGGAGATGCTTACTGTGCATCCAAAGAATCTTGATTTATCCTGCAGATTTTCACTTATTTTAGTTCTTATTTCAGAAAACTCAGTTGCAGCTAAAAATAACAAAATATTAAATGTTTTCAGTGTAAAATATACCCACATAATAAACTGCAAATGTAGCTGTCTAGTAGTTTTTGGGCCACTGTGCACTGAGGTTTGCAATTAAAGCTGACATTTTAAGTGTTGTCTTTCCAAACATTTCATTTCAAGGAATGTGCACACCTTGGGGGATCATACAGTACATTACTCAAAACACTGACAGTGTGATGTCTTTGATTACAGAGGTGTGCAGTTGTGGAGCAGCTCTCACACGATGTACAACATGCACCACTACAAATAAATTTTGCAGTCAAAATCCAAAATATATTTAACCCTTTAACGCTTAGCTCGAATGAATTTATGAGTTGCTATTGACATTCCACAGGGGACTCATGAATATGAAAAAAATCCCATTTCTAGATTACATACATTAATGAATATCAGCAGTAGCATAGTATTTCACAGACAGATTTTCAAAATAAGCACATTATGTAATTATGCCTCTCACACTGCAGGTCTACATGAGGGAGGTGGCCATTCAGTTAACAAGTATGACTCTTCATTGTTAATCCTATTATTTCTCTGCAATCAACCACAAGAGCCTTTACAAACCTGGGCTGAAATGTGTTGATCACTTGCACTGAAACCACACACCCATCTGATTCTTCTCTGATGAGCCTCTGACAAACAAGCAACAGGACTGTGCTTGAAGCAATAACATACCAGTTTGATTTCCCCTGAAGGCGCAGAGTCAAATGCTTGTGTTGGGAGTCCTGTTATTAGAGTTTTTTTCTTCTGGCACGGTAAATCGAGTCTGCTTCCTTAAAGCTGTAAACCTTTGCCTTATTTTTTTTTTTTTGTTATTATTATAATTGGATTCAGTGACATGCTGCTGTTGGATGAAATGATCAAACATTTCAAAAACAAAAATACCAAAAGGAAATGCCAAATACAATTAGGTCAAGTCAATATTAAGCAATTATAACAAATCAAATACCCATAAAATTAATCCCACATAAATGAGCAGTAGTTCCATTAAGGAAAACAATGTTCATGTAACAAGATAATGTAACCTGAAATGTCCATGTGTATATCAAACATATTTTATTAATCAGTTTGTGTTCACTATGGTTACATGCTGTACAAACAGCAAGTTCAACCATGCCATACAACTGTTAAATTTGTAAATTTCTCATTATTGTTAGTGAATGGTTGCAATGTGCTGAATTTATGTAAATGATTTCATAGATGCTGTGACTCACGCTTCGACTCATTCAGTCACAGAGTTACTCATTCACTACGTTACACACATGCAAAAGGGGAGGGCACAATTTCACAGTTCAAAGGTTTGTGATTAGCACTGTCACCTCACAGCAAGAAGGTACGGGGTTCGATTCTCGGCTTGGGGCCTTTCTGTGTGGAGTTTGCATGTTCTCCTTGTGTCTGTGTGGGTTCTCTCCGGGTACTCTGGCTTCCTCCCACCATCCAAAAACATACATGGGGATTAGGTTAAATGGATAATTTAAACTGACCCCCCCAAAACCCTATGTGGGGATAAGTGAGAGAAAATGGATGGATGGAAGGTGTGTCATGTTAAAACATTTTCTGTGAATTGCTATAACTGTGCAATAACGTTAGTTTTAGTTTACCAAATAAGGCCTCTTTTATAATGGTCACTTGGCCAAGAAGGCTGCAAAGTTGCACCTCGATTTTATGCATACAATATCATACAACATAATGCATTAAATAAATATGCATACATCAACAGAAATGGTCAACTATGGGCAGGTAGCATATTATACATATATGTAAAGTATTTAGGTGTTATAACAATTTTCTTTATTTAAAACTGAGTAGGCGTGACTTGCCTGCAGGTATTCTGAGCTCAAGGACCGTAATAAATGAAACATTCCCATCAGGTCAGTCCTTTCACCTGCAGCTTAAAACCCTCAGGTCGCAGATAGATACCATGTTTCAGGCGCAATAAAAAAATCTTTCGTATCCTGTGGCTATGCACTTTTTGAAATTTGCACTTTTGCAAAAATCTAACACATATAATATTGTTTAGTTTATTGTTTTTCGTTGTTTTTTAGTTTCCCATCTGAGATAATAAAGTGAATGTGAAGTGAAGTTAGAGCACAGAAAGGCCCAGAATGGTGTCATAGATTAGAATATAACCAAGCTGCATCCTGCACTTAACAAACAGATCAAATACAGTGTTCTGCTAAAACACCCATGTTTCATTTTTTTCATTTTGTGTAAATTATTTCTTTCCAATTATTTATCCCCTATTGTAAGCCAGCTGGTGCCGAGGCTAACTGTCTCCTTATCAGACACATTCAGATCAATCCCACTGCAACAACTGCTCTCCAAACACCAAACACAGAAAAACAAATTATATGTAATGCAATGCTAAACCCGACTTGGAACACTGAAAAAGAACAAAGTCAAAGCCAAAGTAGCCAAAGCTCAGTGGCATAAACAAACAGACACCAAACATACTCCTTGGAAAACAAGACAAGACAGCTCTTGTTGCCCAATGTATCAACATGCCACAACCTGAGGGACAGTGAATGACACACACACACACACACACACACAATGGGTTATGATCTGCTGAAATGTAATTATTGAGATGGCACCATACATATGGTCCATAATATTCCTGAAAACTAAATGAACAAAACATACCTAGAATATATGTTTTATTAATTAAAAGGCAGGTCCATCTGCATTATTTTCCCCTTTTGTCCAGATAGAAACTCTCTCAATCAGCAGTGAATAATTAGGAATGCACTGGTATCGAAATATTGTCCGATACGATATCCAATATTAACATTGCACTTATGGCCGATATTTACAGATACTGATATATGTTAAAAAAAAGATTCTGAGGTAATAACTTTTGTAGAGACTTCCTTTACTTTCAAAACATGTTTTACTTCCAAATAACAAGGTTACACAAGTAACCAACAGTGTTACGTTTCAGCAACCTTTACCTCTTAGAAAGTGTGAAAGTAAATTAGAGTCCAGATTAACTCCCTCAACATACAAAACTCCTGTGGGAAAGTTTGGATCATAAATTAAGGTGACATTTGCAGCTCGGACATAATAACAGTTACTCAATGGGACGATGCTTATGTGTTGAAAAAGAGCAACATCGGCCGATACTGATGTCAATGCATCCCTGTGAATAATGTTAGCGCTAGCCCTAGCTTAATCAACGTTAGCTGAGCTTAGTTATTGGAAATAACCAAAAAGGTAAGTTCCGATTTTTTTTTGTCAGAAAGGCGGACTGACGATGAGGTGATTATAAACTTCATTTGTTACAGCAGCATAAACAAATTATAAGAAAGAAAAAATAAAAAATGAAATAATTGAATAAATAATAGTCATTATTTACAGCATGTACAAAAAAGAAATACAATATTTAGACGATGGATAATAACTTATAAATATTAATAGATAAATGAATGAATATGACTTTCAGATCCCAACTAAGGTGGCGTCCACGCAGGAGCACGTTGCTTCACTTCAGTGCTGAAACTCCTGCCTACTTCTCCAATCTGAGAGCCTGTCAACCACAATCTAAGGTTATTACAAGCCAAAATGTGAATGATGACGTATGGGTACATGTGAGGAACACTGCAGAATGACTAAAAATAAAAACTAAGAATATCAATGAACCTGTCCTTAAATATTCATAAAACTGCTGTTTGTATTTATATATAGGCCGATATAGATGACTGAGTTGAAACTGTTGTGCCAGCAAAGGCCCTCTGAATCAGAATTAGAACAACAGATCCTTTTTCAGTGAAACACGAGTAGCCTAAACATCCAGTAAACTGTGAGGCAAAGAAGTCACTATTGATCAAGCAGCACTGATGAATTCTGGCCCTGTTTTCGTGCCTGATCTGGATCTTGTTTATACTGGCTGGCTGCTGTGGTTTTGAAGTGAACCTCTTCACACTGACGGCTGCTCGTCAGAGGGCGGCTCTTTGGCTTCTCTTTTACGCATCATTATAAAGGCTTAATGCCCTCCCTCTGCGCGCTGTCCCACTCCGCCGCTGCGAGCCTTCAGTGTCTGGATCTATGTGTAGCTAGATGGGCTAGATGCCACACGCCGTTCGCCCGCAGTTTACAAAGGTTGAAAGTTTGATTCCCCACTCGTTGCCGTTCTCCTGCTCTTTCTCCTTCTTCTTCTTCTTCTTCTTCTTCTTCTTCCTTCTGCTCTTCCTCCTCTTCTTCTTCTTGGGGCTTTGTTTCTCCTCTGCTCGGATACTGCTGGATATGTGCACACAGGATGATGACAACCCCTTTCCTCCCCGTAGAAGTAAAATAAAATAGGCTTTCGCACACACTGGATTTACTCCTGTCGTTCCATATGAAGAAGCCAAAAGTAAGTGATTGTCTCTGTTTGGTCGTTTGTTTTATGTTTTACTTGAGGAAACCAGTGGTTCGCGCTGCGGCGTGACGCAGAGCAGCCGGACACGTTTCTGCGACTCGCGAGTCTCAAACTTAGCTAGTTTTAACACGTTTCTTCATTCCTGTCAGGCTTTGCGTGTACTTGTGTAAAGACAGACAAGTTGTTTATTCCGAATTAACTGGACATAAATGCTAATAATAAATGAAAGCTGTTGGACTTCCTTTTCCATGGTGTGGATTCATTGCAGAACCACTTTGTAGTGCCAAGGTGGTAAACCCTGCTATCCTCCTATAATGCAGTGTTTTCCCACATCAAAAACTGCTCCTTCACCTGTCAAGATTTTAAGAGCGTGTCCACGTCTTCTTTATGTCGTTGGAAATGCGGCGCTGCCAACGCGTCCCCGACACGTTCATGAACGGCGCCTGTCTGTCACTGTTAACGCAACTGCGTCTTATTTGTTATTATTGAGTGGTTGAATTAAAGCTAGTGCGACTCACGTGTAGGCAGGTCAGTGCGTTTGTGTTTTTCCTCGATATATTTCTATTTGCATTGGTGGAAGTGGTGGTTTATCCATGTCCAGGTTTAGCGCAGTTTCCCTCCACCTGGCTCACCGTGCAGCCAGCCTGCTTTGCTGCCAGAGCAGCTGCGGGACCAGCTTAGGCTCTGTGACTGCAAGCCCTGGTTGACACCATAATCTGTGGCCTCTGACGTGGCTGACCCAAAAAAGTACAAATTGACAACTAAAGGGTTCTTTTGAGGCCACTCTTGTTGTTGATGATGATTTTTTAGCAAAGAGAATCGAAGGACTTGTCTGTCATTTCTTTTTCATCACAGCGGTGTAGGTTGTGTACATTAAAGGTGTGATCCTCCCTGATCCACACCAGCAGGTGATTGCCTTGAGGCAACCCAAGACTTTTGATTAATTTCGTTTTGACTTTTTTTCTTTTGCACGTGTCCTTCTCCCAGCGAAAATTGGCTTATCTGGCAACATATTTGATGTACTTAGGTGTCATTTATGTGCAAACTAAATTCAAACAGGTTTAACCTGAATAACAACTGTTTGACCAAACCCTTTGTATGTGAAGTTTCTGTCTCACACTGAATGACAGGTTAAGCTTTTATTCATTAAATCTGATTTTTTTTTTTAAAATGTTACGTGAAAGGATCTACTGATTTCACAGGGTGTGTGCATGTTGTTTGTGTGTGCTTGTGCATCTGGAGAATCAAGTCTTTGAAGTTTCCTGGAGGAAGGGTGGGTGATTTCTGCATCCCTGCCGTTGTTAATCATATTTTGAGCAGTCTCCTTTATGCCTTTTTAATGACATCATACAGCAAGTTAAGGTTGACTGCATCAGCTGGCACCTTTAATCTTTTATTTACTGTCCGTGCCACTGGCACATAATAAGGTGTGGAAAATGTAGAGCAAATTTGTATCAAGGGTGCCATAGGGGCTTTTACAAACTGATGACAATATCTTTGGTGTTTTTTAATAAGCTGTAGCTGGGAATTAAATAGTAAAAATGCACTCTAATGAACAATGATTATTCATCAGACTCTCTAAAATTAAAAAAAAAAAATTAAAACAAGCGTTCTTATGCAAGTCATGGCACTTGCAGGTGTGTGTGTGTGTGTGTGTGTGTGTGTGTGTGAAGAAAACATATTGAAACCTTCAAAGGACTTTTGTCACCAGTGGGGAGCGCTAGATTTCTGATGCCTGCACAACTTTAGGGAGACAACTTCTTAGCTCTTTGAGTCTTAGGAGGTTTAGAAAGACCCTCCACCTAACCCCCGAGCTATTTGCACAGGTTATAGATTTCCATCCAGAGGAAGAGACACACGGCAGGTAAAGCTTGAGTGTTATTGACCAAGCCGGAGAGGCTGACCTGGCTGTAAATCTACAAACCAACCACTCACATAATGTACAGACTTGCCTCTGCTTTCTTGCTGTGGTACTTAGAGCCACAAGCAACATGAGAATTCCCAGAGTAAACGAGATCTTCCCTTTTTTAATTACAGGAAATCTTCACAGACAGACCCCGCTGTGCTCTGCATCATTAGATTGATTATGTCACATGCAGGAGGTAGGCGTTGTGGCAAGGAGGGTGTTGATGTGTCAGAATTACACTCTCCAGCAATCACAGCTGAATGAACTGCTTGAGACAACCTGTTTATGGAAAATGCACATAATATAGATATAAATCTGCTCGTCAAGTCGCACATTAATGATTTTAATCGTATAACATGGCATTACGACAACAGCAGGGAACAGAAACCCAAAGTGTTAAATTAGAGCTCCACGCTGTGTGGCGCACTGAGGATGGTGGATCTGCTGCTGAATCAATAGCCCAATATCTCAGGAAAGGGTGTATAGCCTGCAATTTACAATTCCAGCTCCAGTCCCTGCTCATCAGTTATGCCATTCACTACTAACACACTGTGTGGGATTGAAGAAGTTTCGCAACATTGATCTCTAGGAATTTATGTTATTGGTAAAACTAAATTAATTTTGTTTGGGTGTGCTTTTTGTTTTCATGGATTTTGTGAATTTGATTATTTGAGTATTTCATATCAATTTGAAGTATGAGTTTGGAAAATTGTTGAGGTTAAAGCCCAGAATTTTATATCTAAAATCCAACCAACCCAACAGCAGAATTACTCCTCAACAAAAAATGTTAATAATAATAATAATGCTTATAATAAAAATAATGGTCTTGTCTCTAAAGAAACAGCAGTGTCGTAGATGTACCACAATGGAAGAACTAACTAAGAGCCTCCTTAACTCAAAGTTGAAGTTTGTTCTCACAAAAATCTGGCCTCATGTACTCCTTCCAGGCCAGAACAGGAGAAACTCAATCCTCAGTAGAAACTGAGCCATGATTTTGTGAACATCCACCGGCTGTCAGAACCCCAGCTGTGTAGTATATTTTCTCACATTGAAAAATAAATGATCCTATAAGTCTTAATAAAATACACTTTTGAAACTGTATTTTCTCATCTCAGTTGGATACTGAGGAAAGGCCATGAGGGATTTTCACAATGTTGTCATATGGTTATATATATATATATATATATATATATATATATATATACACATATATGCAGAAATATTTCAGTAGGAGGATTCTGGTGATACAATGTTGATAAATTTGTAATGGTTCAAAAAAATTACAAATACAGTACAGTTCACCAAACCCATGTTTACCAAGTTTTTTTTCTGCCATTGTTTTGCTCTCAAGTTTTGTGTCGTCACAGCCTTAAATGTTGACTTTTTTTAGTGAAAGGCATGCAGGAGCTATAAAAGCAACAATGCGGACATGGTTTGAATTAGAGGATTTAGTTCTGTCACACAGCCCAGGCCTCGTGTCTTCGCATTTGATGTCTTTTTTCTGCAGCAGCAAGAGGTTTTGGGGGTTAACCCTAACCTTAACCCTATTAACCCTAGTTTTGACAAGAATCTGCAAATATGCCTACTTGGAAAAACAATGAGCTCCACTCATCTTCTAAAATGTGTCAGATGAGGTGAAATGTGCTTGGCAGAGGTTTTAGAAGATCAAAAAGAATTTATAGGGTATGATCCATGTTCCATATGACATTTTCAAAGTTAAATTCAGATAACTATGACGATCCGATGCTATGTAAATGTTTTGAACTGAACCATTAGGCACTACGCAGAGAGGTCTGTCAGTTAGAAATTCCTGCAGGCTGTTCGGCATGACGTGCCAGCCTGAAATGACCGGTTGGATCAGTTCAAAGATTTATTAGACCTTGGTTTGGGCTTGTCTCTGTACAAAAGGTGCTGTGGTGTCATGTGAATGTGAACATTACTGAGGAAATCACAGTCACATGGATGCAGTACATGACTGGAGCCAAGTTGATGGGTCTGTTCTGTGGGTTAGCAGGAAGTGTGAACCGAAGCCACAGGCATTTGCCAGTGCACAGCAACCTCACTTTCCCTCCTTTGAACTCCAAGACTGTGTCTCAAATCACTCTGTTTGCTCATGGTTGTGGCACTAAAGGTGTGGCTTCAGAACGTGAGAGATCTCCTGGACATTGATGGGCCCTCCATCTACCCGTCCCCTGAAGTCCGCAACATTGACTCTACTCTGACTTTCCACTCCCACATCAAATTGGCCTTCTACCGTGGTGGTAGAACATCTCCAGACTCTGACCATCACTCACAGATTCTGCCACCTGCTGATTCTGTCAGAAATCATTATTTCTGTATGCAATAATACTACCTGGCCTGGATTCCTCTCCAGGCAAAGCATTTCACAGTCTGAGCACTGCAGCTGAGGGCTCCTTTGTCCATCGTTTTTTGATTTCGGCAGGGTTGGTGAATGGGGTAGGCAACATGAGTTAAGTGGACAGTCGGTTGAGTACAGTAAATATGAACAAGGTCACAGAGATAATGGGGCACAGAGCCGTGAGCAGCTTGAACAGTGAACATGAGGTCAAATTAAGTAGATTGGATTGATATGTTGATATGGGGAGGTGTGTGTGAGAATAGGGTCAGGCAATAATCAGTCAGTCAATCAGGCTTGTCTGACATTAATTTGGATGTTGTCTGCGTAACAGATGAATTCTAGCCCATATCTCTCTATTACGTGTCCAAACACAGAATTTAAGTGGGCCCAAAACAGAGCCTTGTTGCACGCCTCCTATACACTGACTAGGATCCCCATGGTAACAGATTATGAAGGGTCTGTCAGAAATGATATGAACCACATCAGTGCGGTTCACGATGTAACTAGAACTTTTTCCCATGCAGTTGAGTAGAATGGAATGACTGATCGTGTTGAGGGCTGCACTTCAAGCAGAAGAGGAAGACATTTTTGAGTGGTTTAGAAATGGCGAGTTATAAATTTTGGTCAGGCTGTGCAGATTGGAAACAGACCTGTAGTTGGAGGTCATCTAAATCAGTGCCATTCTTTTCAGGGTGGGAGTATTGTTTTCGATTAGAAGGGTTGACAGAGAGTTGTTGATTATGATGATGTGTCTGCAAACTGCAGATTTGCAGCTTTTTTTTCAAGCTGGTGTCCTTCACCGGAAGGCTATAAGAGCTTATTGAGAATAGGGTTGGGGGTTACAGGAAATGTAATTTATTAGCCTTTCTAATCTTTCAAACACTCAAAACGCTTTATACTACGTGGCGACATTCACCCATTCACACACACACAGTCATACACTGATGACAGTGGCTGCCATAACAGATTCTAATCTTATTGTTCACACACACTCACACACCAATGGCTCAGCGTATGGCCTGAAGGAGTCAGTGATTGAACAACTGATCTTTCGATTGCTGGACATCCTCCCAACTGTTGCTTGTATATTTCTAGATTGCCTTGGCATTTTGTCTCACCTTTTGATTTGAGGGTACAATTCTGTGTAAAATGTTTGTGGAAATGTGGAAATGATCGCAGGAACTCATTTTCTGGCTCTCCATGTTTTGTGTTAAGTTTGATAGCCTTTGGTTTAAGCGCATTGGTCTGAAGGACACTGTGAGCTATTTTCTGGAATTCTGCTGACCATAAACCATTACAAGAACAATAAAGTTAAGTTTTGTTTGTGTTGCACATCAAGAAGTTTTCTCAAATCCACTGGTTTAAAATATTGTGACAGTCAAGCAAAGTCCATTCATGTCAAGTCTGTTTTTATAGTTACATTTAGGGGTTTTGCAAAGTAACCGAATCGCTCAAGTATTTTCAGAAAGCTGTGGATTTAACCCTGACACATTTTCTGTTCCCCCAGAGCCTTGATTATATTTAGGATTTAGTGTGTTCTCATATAAATATATTGTGACTATCAGTTGATTTGGTTTCACTTCTGTACAGCAGCGTGACATCTGAAGCAAATTGTGATTGCTTGATTACACCCTTCTGTGAAGAACCATAAAATTCAATTAGCACATTCGTCATGCTGTGCAATATGTATGGTTTCTGATTCTTTTACACGCCTCAGGTCTGTGTAAATGGCTTGGCCTTAAACTCATGTAATTTACAGAAGCTCGAGGTGCATATTGTGCAAGTGTGAGCTGCTGCTGGAGGGCATTTATAGGGGCTCGGTTTGTCGTGTCTTCGTCTGTTTGCTCAGAAATTGCAATTTCCACATTTCTTCATCAAGTTATGAGAGGCTGCCAAGGACAGTTGATACAGAAATTAGAAACTGGGCGCTGTTCACATGGTTGCATGTACGTAAACTTTTGTCATACCCATGTTGCTCTGAGTTTGATATCTTCTGCAGTAAGTTTCATTACTCTGACAGTTTCAGTATGACTGGTCTTGTGGATTGTTATATCCGTAACAGTGAACTTTTCAGGAAAAAGTTTGATGTAGTGAGTTAAGTGTGAGGCATGTACTTTTCCCTCTTCCTTCTTAGTCATGGTTGCATTTATTGCCTAAAATGCCCCAAACCTATACATCCTGTCCTTAACAGTGTCAAGCACATGTTGCTGATTTGCAGCACTGTTACTATGCCTTGAGTGATCAAAGCACATAGCATAATAGACTTTTGTATTTGAACAACTGCTCCACAATGAGCTTGTTAATATCAGCCATTACCGGCCACAGTCATGCATATCTGGGGTTGTCTCATAAGATCAAATTTTGAATGGTCATTTTATTTTTAGCTTATTCACAACATTATTCATTATTCATTATTCACAATTTTACTGAGCTTTGGGTGAGAAATTGCAAAAGAAATAATTTGCAAGAGAATCTGATTAAGAAAAAGCACAGTTGCACAACCCAACATTCTTCCTTGATGTCCAAGCCAAAGTCTCCTCATGCAATTTTAACCAGATCCATCCCTGCAGTCATTTGTTGACAGTGATGCGTCTGTATAAAGGGATGATAGGGGGATTGTGAATTTTTCTCAGGAAAACATCAGAGAGCATACAACTAAAGGATAAAGCCCACTGAGACAAATCTGTGATTTGTGATATTGGACTGTATAAATAAAATTGACTTGACATGTGCTATAAAATACATTTTATCCTCTTCCCATTTTTTGTTCTCAGTATCGAGATGAAATTAAAATTGTGACTGGTTTCACTCATGACTTTCATACTTATAGCAACAAATGTCACCGTGAAAAAGAGATTGCCAGTCCAGTAAGGTGACATAAGGATCCTTCAGTCCCACATTGGGACTTTCAGAGAGTAACTAGATTAAGCTACTGCGTCATCTCAAATGACAAATGTCAGGAGAAATTCCTCTCAGAAAATGTGGATTAACAACATCTCACAGAGCCAGATGACCCTTGCTGGTTCAAAGTTTGAAATAGGAATCTTGTGTATGCCACTGAAAATACATTAGATTTGTGTCTCCTCTCTGCCCACATTGTTTCCTTAGTCACCGTTTTACTTTCATGTCAGCAAAAATGTCTAATCCTTTCCAGCTCAACGACACTTTGGTTAAAAGGCTGCACCATTTGTCACACACTAATGTGAAATTCTCTCTGATTTCCACCAAAGCCATGTTGAGGTTTGGTTAAGACGTTAATGCAACAAAATTGTTTTCATGTTGAATGAGCCACATCTCGGTGGTTCAGAGCGCCTCTCTTAAAATGAGTCATATCTATGGATAGCAGTTTGCTTGTTATTGTGAGCAATTGTGAGTGTGTTTTAATTGATCTCACATCGATCACATTAAGTTGGCCATAAACAAGCCAAACACCTTGTTTCTGAAATGAATAACTTTATTTTATATTTTTCATTCAGTACGGCTTTTATGAATGTTTCACGCTGTGTTTTCCATTTTATTTTTACTGCCCTTTGCAAGTCAGGATCAGGTTCAGCCAGATTCAGATCATATTAATTTCTTTCCAAGAACTCTGTGAGCACATCTCTGCTAAACCTAAGACGATGTTTGATTTCTTGGAAGGCAAATTCAGTTTTACTGTTCCAAGGATTAAATCAACTAATCTATTACTGGACAAAATCATAGGAGTGTCAACAACAAACTTACTGACTGGATCTAGTGTCGGTCAGATTAATATGAAATATAGATTCCTCATCAATGTCTTCATGAAGTTTACTGTTTATTCTTCCAGGTTATTAATCTGGAGAACATCAACGGTATCTGGTCAGTACTAGTTTAGGTATTCGTATTGTTAGAGAATCAGCTGCATAGTATTTGTTTGTATTTGTATTTCTGTATCAGAACCAATGGACACTTTGGAAATTTCACTACATCACTCTGAAAGTACAGGTCAAGTTTTATGTTATAGTCATTGCTGTAAAGAACCGCCCTACACCACTTATCAGATAAATGCCTTTTAAGGTGCTGCAGGACCACAGTAATTCTATAAAATTAAATTAAATTATAGAATTGCCAGACTTCTGTCTATTACCTTGAAGTGCATTTTGTTATTGGTACTTCTAAGTGCACCTAGGCGGACAGCAGCAGATGGGCAGTTCTCAGATGCTAATTTGATTTAGACGTGAAGTGAGCCAGCTTCAGACGCTCAGAAAATCTGGTATCTTTTTTGTCAACACTGTTTAATTGTGAAGACAGTTTTACTCATTCTTACATGATTCGAGATGGTTTCAAGATGATTCAAGAAGCTGTGTTTAATTTTAATTTGTTTTCTCTGCCAAGATGTCTCTACTGTGCCGCCATATGATCGGAAATCACTTCTCAATATTACAGAATCCCTACAGGCTCTGTTACCCCCAATTTCCACTTGATGCAGAAGGAGGCCAATGTTTTGTCAGACCCAATACGTTTCCATTCAAATCAATATGTAAGTTTCCACTGAAGGCAGAACGTCACAGATGATGATGTGCTGACACCTGCCGAAACAAAGTGACGGAGCCTCTATTTTTGTCCGACGTTGACAGTCATGTACAGACACAAAATAAAACATCCGGTTTATGTTTGCGGCGGATCGTATAATCAATTTCCTTCTACTTGGTGGACACAAGGAGGTTCTCTCACTGACGCTCCACTATAACCCACTATATCGCACGATTATACATGAATTCGCAAGATCTCATTAGTCGGTGAGATCTCATTCTCATGATTCCAGCAGACGGATGTGGTGCGTATTGACGCACAACGGACATCGGCGTCGTTCCATCCAGTGGAAATTAGGGGTTAAAAAGTCAGTCTGTGAGCCTTCCTCCTGCTCTGGTATCTATACTGGCTTCTCTGTGGTGCTGGCATTCATCATCCCAGGCTCCAGAAGAAGTGGAAATAGGCCCCCTGTTGTATATGTAAATATCATTATATTATATATTTGCTGTGAATTCTGACCCTTGATCAAAGACTTTCTGCATCTTATTGACTCTTTTAAGCTCACTGAATCCACGTTGGGTGTGACACATCAAATGGCATGCACACTGGACCTTGTGCCGTCCATTAGTCTCAGTTTAAATGTCAGGGAGATATGTGACAAAAATATTTGCTGATAATTTTGTGGTTTTATTTGATGTTACACTGTCTCACTCTGTGTGTGCACGCTTAACCCTTCCTTCTACATCTTGGTTCTCATTATGTGCTCCATACACAGAATCATCATTGTAATTCCCCCCCGCTATGTCTCTGTTTTAAGTACTAACAATTGAAACTGAACTCTGGCTTTTTATGCAATGCTTTTGTCTATTATGCCTGTGTATTATGTGTGTGTATATATTCACCTTAATCATGAGAAGTACTGAAACCTCCAAATAATTAATACTTGTATGAAAACAAAACAAGCCCCTGTCCCTTAGGGTTGATGGACTGGCCCGCTGCTGAGCTGCAGTGTGAAAAGTTTTTTTTTCTCCGTCTAGCTTTAAAAACAGGATGTTACTAAATTTGCCTCAGAGGGCTTTACAAGCTGTAACTCTGTAAATATATAGAGATTTTTTTTATTATTTTAATATATTGCGGTGATGACAGTAATGAGCTCAACACCGCGGTAGGAATCACATGACCGAGGTATTGCGGTGATGCGGTTATCATCCCAGCCCCAGTTCTTAGACAGTCTTAAATCACTTGTAGTGACACAAATCTCAGTTTCCGTTTAATACCTTGAATGATCTTGAATGATTCTGTAACCTCGCTGATGCCGTGCTTTCTCCTAAGCTGTGTGAAGATTTTTTTGTTTTCTTTTAGAGACAAGATTTCTGCTGTTGGGTCTTTACCTCCATCTTTTTGCAACAGTTTCTCCCATTTGTTCACCTGTTTTTGAGAATTTTGAGCTGGTGTCTTTCTCAGCTTTAACTGATGTAATGCAAAGTTGTCCGTAAAGTTTTCAGTACTATTGGGCCTTGATTTTCCAGATCATACCAGGATAAAAACAAACTGCTGAATGAAACATAGTTCACCTTGGAGCATGTCACGAACATCTGTACAAACAGCTGCCTGGTGTTTTTCTTTGTGCAATATTTATCATCTGCCACATTTAAATTTCTCATATGGGAGCTAATGTTGCATGGCAAAATTCAAAACAATGACCTAGGCAAAAGATTAGGATAAATTATCCATCTCTCTGACAAAACAGCCTTTCTGTTGCTGTGTACTGATGACATCCAAGGCCCTGTGTTCTGCTTTTATGAGATTATGTGGTTAAGAGGGCCACAAGGCTGGCAGTCTGGAGAGCCTGTTCAGTTAATGATGCCTCGGGTTCAAAGTGTGCTGGAAAATGACACGGGGGTAATCATCCTCAGCATCAATATGATGAGGCTCGAGCAGACCTTAAGAGCCGTCACGTATTTGACGGACGCAAAGGTCCCAGTGTTGTTTTTTAGCACCCTGTTTTAGATTTAGTCTAGTCTTTGTATCAAACTGTCATTTTAGTTTTTACTAGTTTTAATTACATTCATATCCTTTTTGTCAAATTTCAGTCGACTAAAAGTCAGTTTTAGTCTCATTCTAGTCAGAATAATCCATGACTGGTTTTGTCTAGTCAACGAAACCTGATGATATTTTAGTCTAGTTTTAGTCAATGATAACTGAATTTTAATTTCTTTTTAGTGATGTAATTGTATTTAATCCAGTCAATATATTGCAATTACCTTAGTATAGTATAGACAAAACCAAATTTTTGTTTTAGTCAAATTCATTTCCCAAATCAAACATGGTTATTTTATTATTATGTTACTGTGACATATAAACTCATGAATACATCCATTCCTGACATAGAAGATGCTCAGCTCAACATTTTTATTGTTGAACAACCACACAACCAATACAACAAAACATGTAGGTACACACACAATTTTTTAATTTAAATAAAAAAAAAAAATTCAATAAAATTACAATGCCAGAAAAAGAAAGTGAGGCGCCTGCATCCAGTGCAACACAGAGCCTAGGAAGCAGAAATACCGCAAAATAATAATGCCACTAAACATATAACGTTTATTTTTCTCATCTTGTTTTGATCTATGACAATGGAGAGACATTTTAGCACAGGTTTTCAGTGCTCTATATATAAAATAGGGAGCATTTTCAAAATGAGAAATCATTTAATTCCCTGTAAGTTCAACAGTCACTTTCCCTGAGGTCATTCAGGGAGTGCCAGAGAAACATTTAAATGAGCCCTTTGAAGCCATTTTGCTTTTTGCCCTGAAGCCTTGTTGTGCTCATTGGTATGTTTAACCTACTGTCAGCTGCATGTTGTGAGTCCACAAGCATTTTTGGAACTTCTAAAAACAAGAAATGTTTGTGAACTGAGGTGCTTTCTCTCTTGAGAAAAGACAGTTCACAATGAGATAGGAATTGTTGCTTCATTTTGCTTCTTGGTTTTAGTAGGGTTGCAGTGTTTCACACTATATTAGACTAATGGTGTAATAATAATAATGATAATAACAATAATAATATGTTTTATTTATATAGCACTTTTCACAAAACTCAAAGACACTTTACATAGCTAAATTAATCAGCAAATAGCTAAAATGATAATCAAAGACATCATAAAAACATAAAGCCCAACATTTATTACAAGTAAGCATTGTAGCATAGCATGTGTGTGTGTGTGTGTGTGTTTTGACAGCCTGGATCTGCACAGATTTCAAAATGCACCTGCATTCTTTGTGGGCATCTCCTCCAGTATCCATGTTGATATGTGAGCCTGACAACATGGTCGTTTAGACAGTCAACAACATCTGTTTCTGACAAGTAAAGCCAATGTGGAAATGCATTCTTTCTAATGGATACCCATCTTCTGTGGTTATACATGATAGGAGATTTTCCAACAGGAGCCGTCTAGACAGATCAATACTGTGATAGCCAAAGATTTGCAAGGAAGTACAGAGTCAGCAGAGGTTTTTGTGTGAAACTATTGGTGGTAGATCAGTTCTTGAACCTCTGGTGAATCACACCTAATGTGACATGGGAAAATTTCCAAGGGAGTTCAGTAAATCTAAATTTGTTCAGTCCATTAAACAAGTTATAGTTCTGGCCATTAGTGTCAACATCTCAGAAAGGTGTTAATGAATGTCCATAACACCTGGAGAAGGGATCAGCCTCAGAACAAAGAAACAATTAATTATACTGTCATATGTATGGATGGGATGGGAATTCTGCCATGAGATGTGTTTTTTGCTATAGACCTTCTGTCGTCATGAATTCATAATAAAATAGTCCAGCAAAAGTAAATGATGTTTTTAGAGTCAGTTTAAATAATGTTGAAAAACATAAAATGATGCACCTGCAGAAGTACATTTCAAATATTTCCATTCATCCATTTTCAGGCTTTTCATATCATATGATGCTGCACAAGTAGCTGCTGGAAATAAAGGTCAAAAGGCAGAAATGCCATTTGACCACCATCAAATTTACTCAATTTTTTCAAGGCACTTCTGCACGCCAAATTTCATGAAAAAGCTTTCATATTTCAAAAAGATACAACTTGTCAACACAGAAAGCTTGTGAAATTTCAATCGCCAAACTTGCAGACGACATGTTTAATGGGCTGTGAATGTGTCTCATAAAGGCCCTTTATCACCATCATCACTCACACATGCTGGGTTCACTTACTACTCACTTGTTTTCACAAAAAGTTAGTTTTAAAAGAAAAATGGCAGTGAATGGCTACTAAGAGCTCTGAGAGCCGTTCACAGCTGCTCTGCTGTCTGCAGGAAGATTACGCATGTGCAGAGCATCACTGGCTTAATGCCACATAATTTCAACACATGTTGGGTGAACTGTTAATGAGTTTTCTGCAAATGTTTGCATATCAAATACAGTGAGTGCCTGGTGATGTGGAGTTAAAATGGGTGATGTTATAACAATCACACAGCACACACCAGGCTCTCTGAATGATAGCTTGTCCTTGATAGGTTTTGGCAGTATTTAAAGCCTCTCTGTGCTGGATCCTGTCCAAACAAAGTTCGTCATTTATTTACTCTTCTCCTGATTTAATTTTGATATGATTTCCCAGTCTGGTTAGTCAACACACCATTTCATTTTCTGTCTGATGTTTGTTTACTATGAAGGTATGGCTGGCCACCACCTACTGAGTTAAACTTTGTAGAGGTAAAACCAGAAAGTCTTTAGTGAAATTCCCACAACATTGCACCACAGTTCAGTGGAGTGTTTAGGCCAATGTATGGTACTCCGTAAATTGCTGCACAGGGACATGGAGAGCCCTCTGAGGGAGAGCCGTTCTGGGCGCATGAAATATTTTTTAGCTGTCCGTCACAAGAGAAAACAGGGATGTCAAAGGGTTCGATCGGTCCTCTAGAAACATCCCCTCTGTAATTACTTTTCCAGTTTGACCACTCTCTCCACAACATCAACACTACCAGCGCCATTTTCAGGACATAAATTAGTATGGTACATTTAGTGGACGTACATTCCACCTCCAGACACGTCTCCTCAGTCTTTCATGTCTCCATTTCTGTATCAAAAGCATCTGTGCATCAATATTATTCAGCTGCAACAACAACAGTCTCTCTCAGACGCCATTGCTCACTGTTGCCGTTAACATAACAACCAATGAGGTTGATGAACATTGGCGTCATGGGAATAGACCAGTCTTGCATAGCAACCCCTACTGATTGGGTGGGAAATTGCATTGCATATCCAGCACCATGATGGAGAACTACGAGGTCTTGAGGGGACTCTATGGTTACAGAGATGGGTAACGTATTATGCAGTTGGGAAAGTATTCATATCTTTAGAGAACCAGCATGGATCCATTCAGTCCACAAGGATTCCATACAAATGAAACAATCTTTCCCGTGTAAGTCACTCAGATATTGTACAGATCTCAGCTACTGGCACAGTAGTTTCAGTGTGAAATATTTGGCTCAGCATGTTTTGGAGATACAAAAATAAAGAAAACAGTAGACGCTGTCAAGTTTGTTCAAGATGTTTTATTCTGCTGAACAACTACTTGCAAAAACCTAGATCTTATGTAGCCTGCTGTATTTGTATCTGTAACTGATAAGATCCCCTGTAGTCTGTACAACTGTGGCTCTTGACATGCAGAGGGTGAGGCATAAGTGATGACTTTGGAGAGACCCCTCACATTTGTATCATCCCTGTCTGCCATTGAAAGCTGATTAGTTTTGGTGAGCAGTGGAGGCTTGTTAGAATTGAATTTCATCCTGTGTGCACTTTACATGCTGCTTTTCCTTTGGCCTTTCCTGCTGTTGATGGATCATTGTTCCATTTTCTTCCTGTTATGACTCCATTTGACAAATACATATTAACATGTGGAACGTGGGTGGCGGTGGACCCTGCCTTGAGGATCTGAAAGTAGTCAATGGAGCTGAGAATGAAATCCAACAAGATGCTGCGAGCATGGTCATAAAATCCTTTACTTAAATATACTGCAGAACACAATCCAGTCGCACTGGTTGAAGTGCCTGAAGATTAGTTCTGTATTATATTTTTATCCCTCAGAGCCCTGTTTGTGAAACATGCTAAATCTTTATTTGCAAAAGAGGAGGTTCACTTTCAAGGTTGCTGAATAGTTTTTGGGTTAGGCTCTGGCTGGCCATAATCTGTATTAAGAGGAGCACGGTGGGTCCATTGCATAAAATGGTCAGATTGGTATAGAGGCGAGGTAGGAGGTTAATCAAATGAGTGGCAGCTTTCAAATACCATTTGGTGGTAAAATATGGTACATTTCCTTTAGATCTAAAAAGAAACACACTGACAAAGGTGATTCTTCAAAATAATTTTGAATGTGTGCATTTTTTGCATTCACTACTCTTGGTTGTCCTGATGCTCTTGTGAGTAAAAACAAAATTGTCATACCACCGAAATGTCAAAAGTGCCACAGAATAGCGTTGTTTAATGATTAACATTCGAAAAAGGGTTGCTACCAAAGAGACTCTTAGAAACTATCGTAGATGATTGAAATTCTAGTTTCAAGTTTGACACCCAATTGTGACTGCAGAGTTGTTGTTTTTTTGCTTATTGGCCATTTAAGAACAAGCTGATACAGTCACAGTCAGTTTGATGACTTTGGTTGTAGACAAATCGCTGTACATCCTCTGTCTCTGGCCAGTGCTGGTGAAAGAAGAAAATGTGTGACATTAGCAGACATGCACAGATCCAGACCATGATAACATGTTCTGCTAATGCAGTTAAACCAACTTGTCATAAGCGGTCTCAGCTTCTCTCAATGTAAACCTGTGCAATTGGAATAAAAAGTGTTGGATCCCGTACCTGCATACAACATCACATGAACAACAGCACTGTGTTGCAAAAGTCCACCATTCTCACGACCTAAAGGTCAGCTGAGTGGTAGCACTGTGTCAGAAACAGAAGATAACTCACCGGCAGACTAAAAAAATGTGGGTCTGTTCACTTGAAGCTGCTAGTTTGTCACTTTCAAGCAGTCATCTGTGTGAAAGGAGCCTCTGTTTACATCATGAGAAATGTTGTCTAGTAGAACACTAACTGTGAACTAGTTCACACAGTCGTTCTTTCATGTAATGTACTGAAAGTATTAGCATTAGTAAACGCATGTTTATTCTCTCATTTACTCAGCCCATTGTCCCTGAGCAGCCCTTGGAGGCATTGTAATTTCATTCCATCTAAGCAGAACAGAAACTCAGCACTATTTAACCGAAACAAACTTAGAAAACAATATACATAGAAGTCTGAGGAGACCAGAGAAAAACAATAAGCTCTCTTTATTACCTGGCTCAGAACTTGTGACTAAAACATCATTTCATGGAAATAATTGAAAATGATGATGACTGAATTTCATTAAGTTGTTTCAGATTCAGGGTTCACTTTTATGGTTTACTGGGACAGTGAGTGGAATGAACACTTTTGATGCTTTTTTCTGCTATTACAAGTCAAGTGCTGTGAAAATAGGGGGTATTGTGTCTTTACTAGTGCATTCATATCATCTCTTGGTTGATGTCAGTATTACGTAAGTCTTAAGTTCCTTCTTGGAAAAGTGGCATTTCTTTCTCTACGTCATCAGTGCAAAAAAAAATCAGATGAAATGGCCAGCATTGTTTTTTTGCATTTAAATTGAGCAACTAAATTCTTTTTTCACACACTTGATACTCTGTGATCGGCATCAAAAGCAAGACAAGACTAATAATTCACTTTCCTCCTTATACAATACTGCTTTGATAAGACACTGCATGTCCTTATGATACACTTGTGTCTTAATTTTTCCTTTCTTTTTTTTATCGCCAGCTACATCTATAAGTTGCTATAAAATTGCATGTTGTTATCATTTATTATATGTGGATGGTGTTACTAATTGTAAAAACGAATTGTGTTTGTCTCTTTTGACCTGCAGATTTGGATAGGCGTCTGTGTCCAACTACTGCTGTTCATCACGCTTGGGGTACATTCAAGTAAATTTGACGTCAACCCAGTGACAGATGACATCTCTAGACTCTCAGTTTTGGTAAGAACAATACTACAATTTAACTACAATAATTTTTAGCTAAAGCCCTAGTCTAATCATGGGAATTGTATATATCCATGCTGGATGATCACTTTATCATGGCTGCTACTTCTGATCTAGTTATATGTGGAAGGATATATGAGTTTATAATTCATTTTCTTGAGTTCGCCATTTTCGTAGCTCCCTCCTCGATGCATCTGCCATGTGATTGTGGGTCAAGTGAAAATATGTTGAAATGATGAAATGAAAACATTGTTTTTGAAAAATTCCAGTCATTCAGCATGTATAAAAATAAAGTAGGAAGCAAACTACCTATGCATTTGACTCATCAAATGAAAGTGTTTTTACTGTCCAGGCAAACAATTAAGTGCATTTTCTCCACATGCTATACAATTAATTGTATTTTCACTTTTTAGGGTTTTTATAGTTTTTTTTCTTTTTACAGAGACACAATATTCCTAAAGATTACAAAATTCCTGTGCACTACATACCAAAAGAAGAGGTAAGCTATTGTGTTAACCACCTGTAGTAAATCACAGGTAATAATTACCAAAATCTAGTGTGAAAATTAGCACATTCACACACAACCTTTAAATTGCAAATGAGCAGATATATTTACCATTATTCATACCGATACAAAGTATTTTCATAATGGTGCTTCCTTTACCTTTTCCTCAGCTATACCTTCACAGGAAACTTTGACTGAACCCATAACTATTATGCAGTTTAAATATTATGTCATCTACAGCATTAATTGTTTATTAAACTGGAAAGATTGTTAATAATATTATTTTATTATTTTTGTTTTGGCAAATTTGATTAGGACGACATATATCTATTCAAAAATCAGACACTGCTTGCCATTGCCATGTTGCATCATGTCTCTGCTCCTTTTCTTCTAGGGAGGGATGTGTTGGGTGAAATTAAACGTTTTCTACTTGGAGGAGAGTTTGCAAGATTTAGCTCATAAGTTTGGAAATATTTCATCCAACAGAAAAGATATTAGCATATTCATCCAAATGCTCCAAGAACTGCGGCTCAACATGGGGCCTTTGGTAAGTATATAATGTTATGTTTTGAGCTACAGCAGCAAGATGTATTTTTTAATGATGTTCATTCTACAAAAAAAGATGACAGGATATCCAGAGTTGTACTTGGTGAGGCACGTCAGTGATGTAGCTATGACTTAAAGTGATATGTAAAATAAATCCCATGCAAGGCAAATATACAGACTTTGGCAAATACTTCATCATTATTGCATAACAGAAAAGGCTGCTTTGTGCATATGTCAGCCTGTAGATATGGCTAATAGCTGTCAGATGGAGCCACACTGATGATTCTTTGAATAATCTTACAAATTTTATGATGTGTCTTTTACATCTGTGCAGGAGCCGATCATGTACGATTTTGAGTGCCACTACAGGGAAGAGAGGTGGCCAACCGCACGATATTTTGACTTTGTCAAAGACTTCCTTATAGCTGCACAGAATAAAGAAGATTCAGATGACTGTGATCCTCCTCCCTGTCCCACAACACCATACACAACAGCAGCAACAGAAATATATTTTAAAGGTGAATGATTATTGTATGTGGTGTTTACACATAGCCTGTTGAGTTTTGGTAAATTAGCGTGTTTGTGGCACTTGACAAAGACAAATACCTGCAGTTCGAGGTGTGACATCAATCATCAATCAATGCTTTTTAGTTTTTGTTTTCAATGAACCAGAAATGCCATATTTCAAATTATGGATGCAAGACGAAATGATATTCAGGCCAAAATCAATAGTCACGTGTAAAAAGATGAGTGTTAAATGATAATCAGATGACTACTGCAAGAATTTTTTATTGTTAATGGTAAAAAAAAAACAGTCAACTCTGAAAACCTTTGACCCTTTTGACCTGGAATATTAAAATGATTCAGCCAAAATATCCCCACAATGAACTTGTTTTAAGCCACAGGATACTAAAATAAAATAATAGGGCTGGTAGAAGAGTCAGCATACTCTGGTGGAGACTGGGTGTTTGGAAAGAAGCTGGCCCATGGAGACAGGAAAAATAATAACAGTACCTGAATGGTTTCCAATGGCGTAATCCTGAGAAAGTTTGCTGAACGTTTTGCAACATTAAAACCAGCAGAAGCTAAACATTTAACTGCTGGGTTGGATTTCAGTTGAAGTTGAAACTACCCGGATCTTATGGCGATCTTCCGCACCCAGAAACCCATAGAGCAAGTGCACTAGTGTTTGCCTTAACCCCTACCTCCCAGTTGATTCACATGAATAAAAAGTATCCATTGGGTAATGTTTGGGGAAAAGTATTTTTGGGCCCAGTGGTATCATGTGACATTTTTACATTTTACCTTTAATGTAGTTCTCCAACACGCTTGTGAAATTAGGTGAGACTAGAGTCCTGAAAGACACAACATCTTTACCATGGTTTTGGATTTACTGTAGTAAGTCATAGAAAAGTGAGCGAGGGGCACTCAGTTGGAACCTGTCCGCTAAGAGCCACTATATCCTACCCTCTGGAAGCGTTTTATTGTCTGAAACATTAACAGCAGTCGACAATGTAGGTCACATTCCCCACACACTTTTTCTGAGCTGGTCTACAGATTGAAACCAGCAACATTCTAGTCACTAGTTCACTTCTGCTTGTAAAAACCCCCGCCAACCTTTTTGGACTATTGTGAACAGGTTCTATGTAGGACAGATCTCTTGTGGCTGCTTTCAAGAATCTTTTAATCCAGCAGCCATTATTTCTTCACAAGAACGTTGCAAAGATAAAAACTCCAAACGGTCTCAGTGCTTCGACGGTCCGTTGAGACTCCACTGAGTCACAGGACTTAGGGAAGGTGTCCCCAGGCAGCGCATGTGAAAGAGAAGAAAAGAGCCGAAACCTGATTGTGTACGTGTTGATTACAGAGCAATCTTCCCTAGCGCTTGGCTTTTCTTTGCCAGAGTGGTCGGATTAGATCTTTTGTATGTGTGTGTGTGGGTGGGGGGACCTGACAATGAAATGTTTTCATCATACTCCACTAACTCTCCACTTTCTCCCCTTTTTTCCCATCTCTCTTCTCTTCTCTTCTCTGCTTGTCTCCTCCCGTAACTCCAAACTCACCAACTCATCTTCATCTCCCACCCCACATAGAGTCACCACCATCCAGCAGTAAAGGCTCAGATTGTGCCGCAACAGGCTGCAATCCACGTAAGTTTGTAATTGTCAGTATCTCTTAGAAATCCAGCCCAGCTGGTGTGTCAACTCAGCAGCTTTTGACCGGCTGCGGTATTTTTGCCACATTCTATGACAAGGCAGCACATTTTCCCTGGAGCTGCTGTCACTTGATTAACGGTACTTTGCAGGGCACATTCCTTATCCTGTCTTCCTGTATGTCTCGTGTCTTATCTTGTCACGCCTCTCTCTACTCACCTTGTTAAGACCCTTGCAGTGCGCTCCTTTTTTCTGAAGAATGCTTGAAAGCGCTGGAAAAAGTGCTGAAATTCCCACAGTGTGAACTGACTAAATGACACAGTTGCTCAGCTGAGCATTTTTTTTTTTTTATTTGCCATTTGTGTGGTTGACCATAGCATGGTCATTTGACATAATTTGAAAGTACTCCACCAACCAGAAAGTGTTAATGTGTTTGTCGTTATTTCTCTTTGGTGTCTGAAGGTGGGTTTTCACATGGATCTGCTGAAAGTTTTCTGTGCCCAAGTTAAAGCTGAGTTTGGTACATGATCAGGTAGTCAGGTTCAATCACGGTCCAACATGTGATTGACACAAACGTGATGCAGAAAAGTGTAACATAAGTTTTATTTTAAGTTTTTCTTTCTTTTTTCCCAGATCCAGAACAACAGAGGACCCTTACTGAGGTGGTGGAGCGAAGCCTTCTCTCCTTACTGTTCATTCCACTCCTAGCTCTCGTATTCCTGCTTGTGTGGAAGGTGAGCTGACCTTTTACCCGTTGCTAAGCCTTTCCTTTTCGCGCGGCACTCTGGAGATAGGACTGCCTGTTAGTGACCTGTTTTATTGTCGAGATACCGCTTTGTTGTGCAGAATTTATGACAGCTGCGGCGACAACCTTTCAACTATCTGCAGTGCAGATGCATTGCAGACTTGATTTCAGCTGGAACCGATTCACGAACTGTAATGTTTGGAATTAAAGATTTTTTTCCTGGAACAGGTTAGATCACGGAGGAATGAGGATGATCTTCAACAGAATCCTGGAGAGGTTGGACTCTTCACAGGAACAGAAGCTACTGCATCGCCACTGGATGCCGAATTACCAGAAAAGTGAGCTTTTTTCTGTCAGAATGTCAATAGGAAATGATTCCCCTTAATGGAACTCACTGCAGACGCTTGACTTCTATTCAGGGATTCTGTGAACCTGTGAATTTTTTTTTGAATATTTTCTCTGCATTTTTTGTGATACAGAAGTTTGGGCCTCATTTGACTTAAAAGCTAAGCACTTTGGTAACATGAATTGAAAAATAAAATCAACAGAGAAAATAAAGTCAACAAACACTATAAACATTACAACTTGATCAGAAGTAGAACAGAATGACATGATACACATCCCTTAGCATCAATAATGTGCTTCATTCAACAGTAGATATATCCAGAATGGTTTTGGTTTAGTTACATTTTAACAGAAAGCCTGCAGCAAGAAAACAACAGCAGCAGCACAGTGCTGCTATCAATAAATAAATACATCATACATCCCCATGGGTACATGCCTAAACCAGACAGTGCGACTACACTTTGGAATTACAATGTTAAACATTATATTATTTAGGAAACCCCGAACTAAGGAAATTGTAGAGATGTTGTGGTAACTGGAGGTAGTAATTCATGCCTCAGTTCATACAAGAGATAACCAGTGTCAGTCACTCTCTGCTTTGCTGTTAATACATCCCAACTACTAAATCCCAGTCATGGGATTTAGTAGTTGGGATGTATTATCCAGCATTTTTGGACCCATACAGCTGTGCCTCTTATATACAGTACAGTAATTTAGTGCTAAGGCTCCCCAGCAGACTGCTGTGATCCCGTGTATGCTTACAATATAGAAAACAAAATGAAACAGCAGGTTCAGCTCTTCAATTAATAAGAAGCCTGTTTTTTGTGGGGATAGAGCTGAACCTGTCATTCCGTTCATTAATACATTTTTGTTTGGCTCTTAACAGTTTGTGACCCTAAAAGAGTTCACACTTTACTTTCTAACATCATCCTCTCTGTCTAATTGCAGAATCAAGTTGAACGTCATTGAAATAGTGTAACACTTCGACCCTCTTCAGCATTATTGGTGAGAGTTTTTCCTATACTGTTTTGACAGCTTTGAAAATAAAGCAGTTTGAATCATTGCCCATCACTGCGCTCTAAAACCTCTGCCCTCTCATTTATTTCACAGGACTCTACTCTTTTTGCCTGTTGGTGTCCAAAGGTGATGAAAAAAGCAAAACAAAAGCTGAATTCCATGGCAAGATCTCAGAGGTAAAAGGCTTGTTTTTGACTGCTCTCCAGATTAATGATGGCAGAGTCTCAATTTGCCACGCTCAAGATTCCTCTGGGTAAACCACGCCTGCTGCCGTATGGATAAGCTTGCCTTTCTTGTAAGACAGCATTAACCCCATGCTTCTGAGTGAGTTTTTGGCAGAGGGAGACCCCCGTACCACACCCCCACTGGATTCCCTGGCTCCCACAAATCATCCCACAACCTGCTGCATCGCATCATGAACTCTTTGGGGAAAACTCCCCCTCAGCACGTTGCTACATCTGCCTGTGTTTTTTTGGGCTCAACAGTTCATCTTCAAACAGCAAAGCAGAGAGTGACTGACACTGGTTATCTCTTGTATGAACTGAGGCATGAATTACTACCTCCAGTTACCACAACATCTCTACAATTTCCTTAGTTCGGGGTTTCCTAAATAATATAATGTTTAACATTGTAATTCCAAAGTGTAGTCGCACTGTCTGGTTTAGGCATGTACCCATGGGGATGTATGATATATTTATTTATTGATAGCAGCACTGTGCTGCTGCTGTTGTTGAAACTGAAAGCAATCATTTAAGAGCACCTCAAATAATGTGTCACATTTAAAGAACAATCCTAGTGTATATTAACACATTGTAACCCCCTCCCAAAAAACACATTCCTGAACAAGTTACATTTCCTCATATGATGTTGTTGTCGTTGTTGTTGTTGATGTCAGTATATAGGGCTCGGGTGATTAAAGTTGTATGAATGGATTACATGGAGAACAAAAACACATATATACAAAATATGCTGCTTTGACTAACATACATTGAGACCACTGAAATCTGCAATGACATTCTGCTGGCAAGTATCAGGGATGACCTCTGTGGCTCCAGGATGTTGATTTTTTTTTGTCTTGTCTTTTCAAAAAATTCAGAATGCATGTGTTGGACACATTTAAGGCAAAGATGGGCCTCCAGTAGAAACGTGAGCTCTACAATGCCTTTATTTTTTTACTTAACTCACCTTTGAAATTTGCAGAGCAGGGGTGATTTTTGAGGGACATTCCTCAATGACATGGAAAGAAATTAAATCATTAAAATTTGTAAAAAGTAGTAATTAGAGAACAAAAATAACAACAAGATACAAGATAAGACTGAATGTGTAAATTCTTTATAATATCACATTTTAAAGGAACAGCGTGCAGCATTTAGGTGTAGTGTATAATCACCTAAAAAATAAGGAAAGAATTGTTTTAATCAGCTTAGGATGAGCCATTCTGTGTAAGGAGCATGTCCTCTTAATGTTACGTGGTTGCAATCCTCTCCGCTAGATGCAAACTGATCCTATGCAGTACAGCTTTATATCAAGCTGTCAACTCTTGGCTGTTCACTCAACAGCCAAATATCCTCACAAATCAAACCCATTAGCTTACACTGCTCAAGCATGTGGTTTGATGTGTTCTTACAAAGTTTTGCCTTCGTCCAGTATCAGTGTTGTGCTCGCATAATAAACCCATTATAGTCAATCTGACAAAGCAAGTATGTGCATTTATCATGATTTGAATGCTAATGACATGCTGAAGGATGATACTGCTGTTTGTGAAATTTTCACTAATACACCTTTGTTATTTTCACAATCCACCAACCTCACCAAATGGGAATGCCATCATTTTTGCCTTAAAGTTGCGACATAATACACTGTCAAAGGATGTGATCTCTTTCACATACTGAACTGTCACACAATGGTTTAACTTTTAAAATGTTTTTTTTTTTGTTTTTTTTTCAAGGAAGCATAACCCCCCCCCCCCAAAAGATTGACGTGAAGGGAAGAAATACATTTACTGCCAGTCAAATCCAAGCAGCTGGCGTGAGATTGTTCAACGCAAATATATCTAGCTATAGCAGGAGCCCTCAGGCTCATTCCATTTTTAATTCGATGCGTCCCTCCCTACCTCCTTTCTGTTATGCATTCTCAAATCTGATAAGTTCGGAGCCAGAGGTGCTCCCTGCCTCAGTGATAACAGATCTTATCAGAGCTGTGAGGAGAAAGGCAACAGTTTAAAAGATTTTGCTGTTTTCCACATTTGACTATCCAACAACATATCATAACAACATAATTTTTGAATAGTTGTTATGCACTCATAAAGGAGTTATACATAAATTTGACCAGCCAGATCTACATTACAGATATCAGCTGAGCTGTTACTGAAAACAACTCATCACACGTCTTAAATGACTTATTAATTGCATGTGTTTAAGTCAGTATGGCTGCTCCAAATATCTGTTGAAGATGGCATTATGACTAATAGATTGGGTATTGTAATGGTAGTTTCTGATATGGATGAGATGTGCTAGAAAATGCCATAAACAGAAAGAGTTTATGATCAGAGTTTATGAGTTGCAGTACAGATTTACAGCATGTTGTTTATGGTTGCCTCCAGACAAGCATGAGAACACACAATGATTGAATATTGTCAAAGTATGATTGATGAGCAAGCCACTCCTGCCAATTACTGTCCTCACAGCAATTAAGGTCTTCCGAGTCGTCGTGGCTGAGTTGTACAGTTCCGGATCGGCGGTAACACTGTTGGCTTCAATTGATTACATTTCTCCACATGTCAACTTAAACAAGCTGCTGCATTTTTTTCCAGAACTAAATGCACTGCTATGTGTGTGTGAATGCAGCATTATTAGTCCAACTATAATTACAGATATCTTGAAGTAGAGTGTTGGTGAGGCAAAATGTCATTGCAGATATACGTAATATCCTGTCCAGCTAAATGCCAAAACGGCCTGCCATATCAAATGTGTTGACTCCCACAAAGCCTTGCCCAACACGGAGTAAATAGGTCAATGATGGATTATATGTTTTAGATAATTATGAATACCATTGACCACCATTAGTAGAGAGGTAGGAGTGTGAACAGGGCACGCTGGCTGTGACCTTTCCCATCAGGTTGCCCTGCTGCGAATAGCAGACAGTGGCAGGGCACACACATTAATTTCTGTATTTAGTCTGACTATTTCTCACATTGTATCATGTTCATTCTTGGTTTTGTGCCTTGTTTGATTAGTATCACTGACTCTGTGTGTAAATGTCAAAAGCCTGTCCATGTTTCTGTGTGGTAGCAGAAAGTGCAAGATCATTACAGGGCAGATTAGAAGAACCTCACCACAATAACTTGGCAGATATGATCCCCAATTAGTCCCAACTCACGTCAGTTTTGCTTGACCTGTGCCCAGTTATTATTCAGAAGACAGTTTTTGGAAAAGTGGTGCTTCAATGGGCAGGATAAACTACAGTGGTTGTAACATTTCTGTCCACGAGTGACATTTTAGCCTTTGTAACCTTTAGGAAACAGTTCAACTGGTAATTCTGGTTGTTTTCATGTGTATTTGGGACTTAGGAGAAGTATATTGTGCAAAATTGAATCTGTGTTTGAAAAAAATGTATACCACATTGGTGTTCATATAGTTCAGAGCAACAGTACTTTCATCAATAGCTGCAATAGTTTGGTGTGGTGAAGCATTGTTTGCATTGTTGACCTGCATTCATTCAAAAATGCATTTTTGAAGACAACTGTTTTACTATTACCTGTGCCATAATCTCTGTGGCAGATTAGAGCCAAGTCTGTGTTGGAAAAAATATACCACATTGGTGTTCATATTCTCCTTAGCAACAGCTAATTGTGTATTTGGCAGGAATATGTGAAATTAGTATTGTGGTAAAGTGCTGTTACCCTTAGGCAGTTACTTCTATTCAAACATGCATTTTTGAACAATACTGGAGCGCAGTCTGAAACTTTTACTTCAATCATATTAAGGTTTCGCTTCTCTAAATGAAGACTATTGAGTGCAGTCCCCAGCATTCTGACAGAGACACAGGCTAGTCTAGCCACAACTAACAAACAAGGTATACTCTTTCAAAAGTTGCTTTTTATACGTAGTCTATTAATAGCATAAGCTGCAACAGGTCTAAGCTGTGAACAATAACAAATAACATGGTCTCCCATTTTCCTGTCTATGCGAGAGCCACAAACACTCTAATGCATGGAAGCCAGAATCTGAGCAATTTCATGCATTGAGAGAATGACTGCCCTTAAATACTGTTCCTGTGTGGGCTGTTGTGTGGTCTGTGAGTGAGCAGAGCTACATCCTGAACAGTGTTTTCGGGCTTGAGTGATCCAATCCATCCCACTATAGTGGGTGAATCCGATGGCTCTAGGCAGGAAATACGTCTGGGTGCCAAAAAGCAAATGTAATTATTGCCCGGTTGTTATTCTGGGTGAAAACGCTACTGTTTTCTGTATTTTTGTATAAATGTAAAGAAACATATATGAAATATGAATAAAGTACATGTATCCAACTGTTATCCGTCAGGTTGTCTCTTCTCAATGATCTGGAAGCTTCTCTTTGTCTTTTTTGTGGTGGCTGCAACAGGAGCCAATATTCAAAACATTTGCTTTGGGCAAAATTGCCGAGCTGCAGACACAGTAATTTTCCAGGATAATTACAGTCACCATACTTGTCTACAGAGCCAGGTAGGAAAGAACAAGTTAACATTTTCAATTTTCCCACCACATATTTGTAGCTATCTGAAGTTGATTAATGCACATAATTGATTAATGCTCTATCTGACAATCAGCGTGTTTGTCACAACCCAAACACTGTTTTCGTGCATGGGCCAGTCAATAACTTCCCAATAACTAAGTCGTTCCTTGCTTCACCACTCACCTCCCACACTCAGTATACACATGCACTGATAGGGACCTATGCAGGAATGCAAGACGGGGTGGGTGGAGATTTAAGGGGAGACACCCCTGAATTTAAAGGAAGTGAATTAATTGAAGAAAGAGCATAAGAGCTCCCATCTGTACTGTGCATAGGTACATTTCGCAGCACACATCAATACTTTTTTCTTAAATCACGTAAGGACTTAACCTGACAACTTAGGGAAAAATTTTTAAGAAAAAAAAATTGTTATATACTGTCAATGCATCTTAATGGATATTTAACCTGTTCAATGGATAATAGAACTGAAATAATTATCACAAACCTGGAGCTATAACAAATACAGATTTCAACCAGATTTAATTTCACAAAGCGGTTAAGGAATACTTATGCTTTGATACAACGTTCTAAATTCACCTAACCCTACTTCTCACTGCTTTGTGAAGCTCCTCTGCAAGCGCTCCTGAAATTGAAATGTTGCTGACCCTGTTCTTAGAAAAGCCCTCCTTTGACAGGGGGAGCCAGTTTACACAGATCTTTCATGAAGATCTGCGCACATAATGATAGGCCACCTATTGTCATGTCCAGTCTTGAAAGAAAAGTATTCAAAACTAACACATCAAACACACAGTCTTTGTTGTTAACAGTTCTGTATTATATTCAAGTTCATATCAATATTCAAGTATCAACCCATTAAGCCCATAGCTGGGATCCCCCAATAGTGCTGTGTAGAAAAAGCAGCTCAATACTGGAGCCATCCATGTTGAGGTGGTGACCCTGAAGAATGTTAATGCTCATAAGTGCTTCTCTCCTTAAGTGCAGCATTATGGAAATATCTTAATGGCTTAATCTTCAGGGACTGTTCTAGACTTGTCCATGTCCTTTGTCCTGTAAACCACTGATCAAGTGAGCAAGTGGTGGCTCAAACTCTCACTCCCAACCCAAGTACTGCCACTTGAACAGAGGCCCTCTACATCTGATACCGACGCACCCTTTAGTGTCTACATGAGACACACAAGGCTATCAGATGACTCTAAAGTTAACCAATTTCCACTGTTATTAAATAGGCATAGCTAGTGACTATAGAAACTATGAGTTTGACTTTGAGGCTGGTGGCAGGGAAGGATGGTTGGGTCACTTCTGTTTGTCCCGCTTGAAACACTGAAAGGTCAGTGCTCATATGTCTTTTCTAAGGTAAAAATACCTTTGTAAAGTAAAATGTACTTAACTTACCATTTTATGTACTTATTTAATGTAACAAGCCCAAATCACCATTTTTACATCAATAAAAAAGGGGAAGCTCTGTTTCCTGAGGAAGTTTATTTTGAAGACTATGAATGCAATGACAATGACACATCATCCCTGAGTCCCAGTGTGATACCAGATGGGTACCTAGAGGGTCATAGTTTTAGCCGAAGTGCAATGATCAAGTGGCAATATTTGACAAGTTGGGAGTGAGAATATGTTGCCTATTTTATGGTATCAAGCAATTTTAAACATTCTTCTATTCTGTTTGGCTGCTGTTTTTGCATCCTGATTTCTAAAGATACAATGGCCGCGTTTCCCCAGATTCAGTTAAGAAGCTCTTAGCACTAAAACAACAGGAAGGTTGCAAAGAGTTCATTGTTCATAGACATTGGGATGAATGTGCCATTGTGCCACTGTGAATATGTTCACTGAAACATACCTTTAAACGCTGAGTGCAATGTGACCTAAACAAGTGAGCTGACCTCAGCCAGTGGCATGTATAAGGACGTGGCTCAGCCATTTCCCAGGGTCACACAGGTCTCCTCCATCATGCTGTGTCAGTTTAGTGAATCTCACAGAACAGATGATTGGTTCAAAGGGCACTCCCATTCCCATGACCATAAGTGATTGCAATGATGAGTGATTGCACTTTAATAATTATGCCCTAGCACCGACTGCAGCTCCATGGCTTTGGTTTTTCCCCTAGTGCTATCGATAAGACGAAACTGAATACTGATTCTAGGGTCAGGAGGTTGGGAAGGCAGTGGAACAGAACAAGGAAGCGTCGTTAAAAAAAAAAAAAAAAAAAACAGCAACTGGAGGACAACTGCAGTCTTCAGTGATAACATGAAAAATACAGCAGATTACACCACCAGAATATGTGTGAGAAAATGTTTGACAAAATAAAACACCTGAATTGGAACCATGGCAAGTATGTCGGAGCAGTTGCATGAATGCAAATAAATGCAGTGAAAAAAACAAACATGCACGCTGGAATGGCAACCTAATAAGTATGACATAAAGAGTTTGTGGGTTCCTAGCACAGCAGACAGGACAGTAGGCTTCTGAGAATTTGGTTTCTACCTCACAGCCAGGAGCTTCCACTTTCCCATCATTCTCCTCAGACAACTCCCAGCTGCTCAAACCGGTGGAGGGAAATCATTAAGCAACCAGAACCCTTTTTTGTTTTTGTAAGCCAGCTGAACTTGGACCACAGTGGCTCTTTGTGTGAGTGCACTTGATGAATCTGTCCCTCATGTACCCATGAATGAACTGTTTTTTTTTGTTTTTTTTTTGGGGGGGGGTTGTGAAAAGTTGTTTGTGGTTCTTCTCAGGCAAAGATAAATATGCCTCGTGTTTCTCCAAAAGTTCTGCCTTAGATAACTGTTCTGAAAAATGATTAGGAACAAACGACTCTATCTGACAAACAGCAAGTTCAAGTGGAGTCACTGCAAAGGGATTTCACTGAGGGTCATATCCAGAAATAACAATGTAACACTGCAGAGTGGGAACTAACAGCTTGAAAGCCTTTAGTGCAGACATTACCAGCAAATGAATAGAAAACACAATGAGACAGTGTCACACTGTTTTACTTTATACTTTATACCCAGAATAGTCATGTGACAGACGTAGATGAAAGACAGATGCCAAAAATTCACGAGAGATTAGTGTATTTGTGTTTTTCACTGGTTTGAAGTGGGTGGGTCTCAGCTATAAAAAAGAAGATGCCACTCACTTCCATGAAATAATTAGCAGTCAGCAACATTTGAATGAAAATGAGATAACAGCTGGTGAGTTGTAAAGTGAAATCTGATGAAACCAGATGGAAAAAGCATACTAGCTGATAATTTAATAATCATTATTCTTAATAAATAATAATTAAATATGTTATTTTTAGTCAGTTATTTTTGTTATTGACACCATACTTCAGATTTAATTTTATCATCATCTGCAAGATCCACATGAATGGCCCAAACATTATTTGGCTAAATGTCTTGCACCACATCTTGCACAGTAAGATTCATTGTCTGTAGTCTTTGCACATAGTATCACACATGCATATCAAATGTTGCTGTTGTTGTTGAGAGCCACTGACAATCTGTCTGTGATCAATCTCACTGGATTTATGCAGGATATTTAATCTAAAACAGGACTATTAAATTGAGCTCAGGACACTTTGCTAATGTAAGTGAATGCTTCCTAAATGCCAGAAGGGATTGATTGGCCGGACTTGTCTCACAGCTGTGATGTTATTGTACCATTTTGTCTCTCAGCCACCCCAACATGTGGCAGCATGTGCATTTGAATGTTGAGCCACTCTGTTTGTGCACAATATTCTCACATTTGTGTCCCTGTTAATCACACAAGTCAAAACTGTGGGTGTGTCCAGTTGTTTATGCACACAAGCCAGTCTGTGGAGGGCATGCAACAACAGGTTCATTACAGGTAGGGAGTCAGGCGGCACTATGAAGGAAACATTGCTCTCTGCTCCACAGTGTTGATGCATACATTGATAACAGCAACACACACTGTGCCATCAATTCTCTCAAGTGCATGACAAAGCTTTTCATCGTCATAAACTGTCTTTTTTGTTGGTGATCCCTCCCACTCTGTCTGTTGAGCGTGTGTGTGTGTGTGTGTGTGTGTGTGTTTGTGTGTGTGCGTGTGTGTGTGTGTGTGTGTGGGAATCAGCACAGGACCCTAGTCACAGGTCAGGGGCTCTAAGGTTACTAATAGCCCACACCAATAGACTTGTGAGCCACGTCTTGCCCTTTATGGCGCTCTTCCCTGCGGCCAGAGGAGAATGCCTTCCCCTCCAGGTGGGGAGCGCGAGCCTGGCCAGCCCCGTCCCGAGAGGATGTAACAGGAGGCTTATCGGAGCGCTGGGCTGTGCTGTAATACTCCTGTGAAAGGTCTTTCAGGCCGCCTCCCAATATTGATTTTTCTGAGCAGGAGGGAAATCGAGATGGCCCCCTCAGAAGCACTGGAGCTGGGGAGGAGAAGGAGACAGGTAGGGATACAAGGAGAAGAGAACAGGGAGAGACAGTGAGAGGGACAGACAATGAGAGACAGAGAAGACCTACCAGCCATTGGCCATACAGGGTTAAGATTTTATTCCTGTCTTTTTACGTAAGCAAAGCAATTGCATGACCCGGTCACCACAGGCTGTTTTCAGCTCACAGGTTGTGGACCAATAAAACTGTAATCAGTCTTTTAATTTTCAGCCCCTCTTCAGACTATCAATACAAAACAAGAAAATCTAATTACTGTTTGTGTGGTCTGAATTCTTCACCTCCACATTTGTTTTCAACTCTTGACCGGCTGCTTGTGCTGACCTGTGGTATCCTGACATCATATTGTTGCCACAAATAAACCAGACAGCAAATATTTCTAGACCACTCCAGCCAGCGCGATTTATTCAAGATTCACACGTTTGACCTTGTGTAATGGTCGGTCAGGTTAAGGTGGCAAAACTGCTTGGTTAGGGTTAGAAAAAAAAAATCACAATCATGTTAAAATAGTAATGTAAAAACCCCAATAGCATAACTGGTAGAGATGAAAAACAACCGTCATTTTTAGCATAACATAACAAGCATTACAATATGAATTACAAAAAGCATTACTTTTCATTCCCATAACTAGTAAAACTCAACTAAAATTAATTTGAAAAGTCAAAACTAAATTAAACTACAAACTAGTGGAAAATGTAAACCACGCCAAAGGGGTGGAGCAAGAACAGCACGTCCTCTCCTCCATTTTGCTTAGGCTCCATGGATGGAGCCTAAGCAAAATGTCCTCATCACCATCAGGTCAAGCAGATAGGTCTACAAGCTGCAAGCAACAACCATGCCTTTGTGATGTTTTCTCTGTTGTTAAAACCATATTTCAAGAGCAGTAGAACACAAAGAACTGTCTCAGTAACTGGCCATACTCATTTAAGTAAAGTTAAACTGGAAAACCCCTGGTGTTAGTGTTTATTGTATTGAGTAAGACTGTGTTTCATTAGTTATGACTTCAACATTTAATTTTTAACAGAGAGATTGTGTTATCTGTTCTAGTATTTTATTAATCCATTGTGATTGTCATGCACCCGTGCCATATTTGATTTGTCTTGTCATTTAAAAGGAATAACATTTAAAGCATTTATACTGGATAAATCCCTCTCTGTGCATCAGTTTTGAGGCAGCTGTGGCTCAGAAAGTGAAACAGGCTGTTGATCACAGGGTTGGCAGTTGGTAGTGTCCTTAGACAAGATCATTGAACCCAGAATTCCAAGTTCTTCCCAATGGGCAGGTCAGCGCCTTGCATGGCAGTTCCATTGCCATTGGGTTGTGAGTGTGTGTGGACATCACAGACGGTATAAAATATGCACCATTCGAATTATTACAAGAAGGTTTCTGAGGACGGATCCAAATATGGGCAAAGAGGTTGATGTTTGGTCTGGATAATGCAGCACAGCAGACACCTGACCTGGTACACCAGCAATGCCTTTGACTATGCCAAACTTAAAGCCTTAGTATAAAAAAATCAAGTTATGCACAATTGTTATAAACTTCATTTGCAAACTCTTTATTTGCTGTAGAAATAAGGCTGTAAACATGGTTTTAGCTTAGCTGGAATTTTTTTTTTATGGTTATTGACTTTCCTCTGGAGCCTTAATAGCCATTGGGCAAGTTTTTAACATTAATATTATGACATTACTTTGAGACATGCAGGCCAGTACTAACCCATATCACTATCTATCCATCACTAATACATTTACATATTTAAATGTTAAAAAACAATAAACAATACAAAAGAACAGCATTTTGATAAGAAATGTAACCACAGTGAACAAAATGGTTCTGCAGAGAGAGACAGGGACAGAACAAAGTACTGAAGAGAGACGGACAGTCGGTGACAGTGGGAGGAGGCGACGGGGGAGGGCTTGAGTGCTCTTGTTCGGTGTCACCTCAGTGTAGAGTGAGAATACACAACTACTCTCGTCCCCGTCATCTGATCTAAGGTCACCCTGCTACAGTATGACTCAGTGGCTCCTGAATGCTGCTTTCAGGCCTCTTCAGCTCTGCTTCAGGATGAATCACTTAACTTCAGCCTTTTATATCTGGAGAGGATCCCGTTTCTATGTGGCTGCGAACATTGGTCATCGCCTCGCCCACACACGAGGTGTGCCATAGCTTTGAACAGACCATCTGGCAAGCTGTTATTTTAATCAGAGTTGGGTAAATGACCCACGCAGAAGCTTCCATACCAATGCTTTGCACTGGCTTTATTCTTGTGATTACTTGGAATTACATACAGAGACATACAGCTCACACTTAACATGCATGTGTTAACAGGCTATGACTTCTGGGTAACTTATAACTAAATAAGTTACCCAGAAGTCATAGCCTGTTCTTTAGCCTTAAAAGGTCTTGAATAGTGTTTAATAACCACAAAAGCTAGAGCATCTGTTTGTACACTTTTAAAGTATGAAATAGTTCTGCCAAAACAAAATGTCTCCCCTGAGACACTTTATTTTGCAAATGCATCAAACAAAAGGAGTTGGATGGGTGTTGCCATATTATCTAGACTTGAATAACGTGCCGCTTCCCTTTTCAGTCTCCCTTTTGACTTATTTCAAAGAGGTAACATGATAATACTGAAAGCTAGCTGACTAAAAATGCAAACAAAAGCAAACTCCCTCTTTTAGTATGATGACATGAAAGACAAATGTTCTGTCTCAGAAGTGGCACAAAAAAATTGTAATGAATACCGCAGATAAGCACATCATCTGGCAGACTTGGAGATGCTAACATCCATGCATCCATTTTCTACCGCTTATCCTCATAGGGTCACGGGGGGCTGGAGTCTATCCCAGCTGTCTTATGGCAGAAGGCAGGGTACACCCTGGACAAGTCGTCACTTCATCACAGGACACACAGAGACAGACAACCACTCACAGTCACATTCACACCTACGGTCAATTTAAATTAGCCAGTTAACCTAATCCCCATGCATGTTTTTGGATGGTGGGAGGAAGCAGGAGTACCCGGAGAGAACCCACGCAGACATGAGGAGAACATGTAAACTCCACACAGAAAGGCCCCGGGCCAGGAATCAAACCCAGTACCTTCTTGCTGTGAGGCGACAGTGCTAAACACTACACCAGAGATGCTAACATCTACAATGTAATATACATTTTTGGTTACCGTAGCAATCCATAAAAAATAGTCTGGTTTCTGTGGTTGTCCTAAGACTGTAATAAGCCGTCCAACAGTAGCCATGTTTGTTGTTTAAGCTCAATATGTTATTTGGGGGGGGATACGGTGGTGTAGTGGTTAGCACTGTCGCCTCACAGCAAGAAGGCACTGGATTCCCCTGTGTGGAGTTTGCATGTTCTCCCTGTATCTGTGTGGGTTCTCTCCGGGTACTCAGGCTTCCTCCCACCATCCAAAAACATACATGGGGATTAGGTTAATTTGCTAATTTAAATTGTATGTAGGTGTGAATGTGAGTGTGAGTGGTTGTCTGTCTCTATGTGTCCTGTGATGAACTGGAGACTTGTCCAGGGTGTACCCTACCTTTCACCCTAAGATAGCTGGGATAGGCTAGGATAGGTGTTAAATAATATATAACTATGCCCCATCCCATGCCCCGCAAAACCTATTTTCAAAGGACACACATTCTGTTTCAGCACTCTGGAGAGCTGTACATGTTGAGTTATGAAATTAAACAGAAAGACATTGAAAAAAACAAGACACGGTAGTACAGTGACTGCTGCTATGATCAGAGGAGAAAATTTAAAATGGGCAAAAAACAGAATCCTTGCATTTGCAGGACTACAGTTAAGTACTCATCATTCTTCCATCAGAGAGGAGCTTTAGGTATTTAAGTCAGAGTTACGATGCAGGAATCACTTCCCTCTGACAAAAATACATGCATGCTTGTGTAATATTGACCAAAAAAGCACATGATGATCCTCTGGAGCTTTGGAACTTTCTATGGAAAGATTAATCGGCCACTGGAGAAAATCTTTCACTGCATTGCACAGAAAATAACTTGTACAAGGGCTGAACAAGTTGTTAGTAGGATTCCAGAGACAATAATGAAATTGTAATAGTTAGGTGTTTTAACACCCTAACACGTGAGATGCTACTCTTTGGTTTGCCTCTGCTTCTGCCATTGGCAGATTTCACTGATTGACTGAAGTCTTGAGGGTCAGCTGCTGGCAGCGTTCATGCTGGAACAAACACATAAAGTAAACAAGTGTGTGACATTCAGGGAAGGACAAAAACTAAGGGGAGAGAGACGAGAGATGGATGGTTCCATTTAAAGGAATCTGGCCATTAAAAATGATTATTTTCTTTACCATCTTAACTTATTTATCATTTCAAAGTGAAAATTAAATATTGATAAGATGTCAAAAGTTCAACATTTTGATAGAGGACTGAGAGCAGTGATTGATTAAAGTCTGCTTTTACAGACTCACCCTTCTGACATGTTGCCTCCCAACAAATTCCTCTGGATTTCTCAACATGTATTTTTAGATAGGCAGGTCCAGACCCTCTGGCTTACTGCATGGGAAGCTTGCTTGCATCCTTTCATGCTTGGCAGACAAAGCACACAACAAGAGGATTTTTCACAAAACACAAAATAGAAGCACAACAATTAGGGCAGATAACAACGATCCAAAAGAATCAAAAAAACAGTCCAGTTGGCTCGTTTGTGTGGTTAGTGATGATCCACAGCACAGTAAGTGGATTTATAAGGACAAGAGCAGATAGAAAAGTACCAGACCCAGACCCGGACTAAATAGAGTATTTTCTCCTCAATGATAAGAACAATGATAAGAACATGGGAGAAATACCCAAGAAGAAGAAGAATCATGCATTTGGTTGTTTTTTAATGGTATTTGTCTTTCTGATGAAATATGCTCTGACAGTAGAAGGTGCCACTGGGATACTGAAAGATTAATTCTGTCTTTTCCGCTTGAGGATCATTTTTGTTGCAGTTGTTTTTGTCATGATCCGTCTATCTGTTTGAGTTAAGTTAACCATTTTTGTCTCGTGCATACATGTGGTCTTGTCATTTCCTGTTTTATTTTGAAATAACTGTGTGTTCCCTCTCGTTTCAGATTCACACTTCCCCTTCCTCCTGTTTCCCGCATTTTGTGATTGTCTGACCCCGCCCTAATTGTCTCCACCTGTTCCCCATCACCTCATGTATAAATAGTCCTGTCTTCCCTTGTCTCGTGGCGTGATTGTCATGTTCCCTGTGTCCGTGTGTTCATCGCTCCCTCGTTTGCCTCCCACGTTTTCCAGCTTCCTCGTGCCTCCAGTGGTAGTTTTGTTTGTAGTTTTGATAGCCTGTATTTTTGTTTTCACAAGAAGAATCCTCTTAGGAGTAGATCCTAGTTGTTACTTTAGTTTTTGTTTGATTATAGGCCCCATGCTCCTTAGCCCACAAGAAGAATCCTCCTCGGAGTAGATCCTTGTGTTTTTGTGTTTATTTATTCGTTTTCTCCCTGTTTGTGATAATTCCCTCCTTTTGTGTAGAGTTGTAGGTGTCCTGTTTATTTTCTATAGTTTCCCTTATCCTAGTCTTCCTCCCTTCCCTTCGTAGTGCTCTTTGTTAGTTTCCCTCCATTTTGCCGGTTAGTGTGCTTTGTGCATTAACTTTTCATAGCCTTACCTAGCTAGCGTTCCCCTTTTCTTTTGCAGGTAACGCTAACTGTTTTTCCTCTCGGCTTTGAGAGTGGGTTTTGTTTTTCCCCCCATTTTTATAGTCGAGAGTAGAAATGGAGTAGAATGGAAAGAATGGATGTAGCACACGTGACATCACCCATTGGTTTGGGGGAGTCCTTTTTGTGCTCCTATCATGGGCATTTGAACTGCATCTTGGATTTTAGTGGGCGTGTACTTTCCATATTTGGAGGAGAGGCGGTAACTTTACGGGTCAGCTGGCCGAGATCCCGCCCACTGAACTCAAGTTAACCGTGCTGAACTGAGCTAGCCTAACAAGCAGCTATAGGCAGCAAACAGATCGTAATGCTGCTGCTGTGTTTTAAAAATCACCTTTTCAGATTGAGAGTTTTTAGGTGGAGCTACAGGGTTTGGTGGACTTGGTGGATTTGGGGGGGCGGGAATTCATTTGTACTATTTAACTGTGAAACGATCATTTAACATGTTAGTTACCGTGTTTCAACACTGCCTCCATCCACTAACGTTTATCCAGCACAGCAGCCACTTTCTGACGGAGCATCTCTGTCCATGCAATGTCTGACTTTTTAAACACAACAATAATACGAAATAAGGTTGTATTCCCGCACTAAACAGACTCAACATACTCTGGTCATCTATCTGTATCAGCAGGGATCATGAGTCGGCAATAAAGTCTTCATAAGCCAGCAGCAAAATATGCTGACACATACCAATAAGTGGCAGCATCCAAATAAACTCTATTTTACACAGCCTATGGGTATTGAGTAAAATAGTACTAGATATTTACACACCGAAAAAAAATGCAACACACAATCCTTTGACGGTCGATTAGTACAATCAACAATCCCCATGCATGTTTTTGGATGGTGGGAGGAAGCCGGAGTACGCGGAGAGAACCCACGCAAACACGGGGAGAACATGCAAACTCCACATTGGGAACTGGGTACCTTCTCACTGTGAGGCGACAGTGCTAACCATTGCACCACCGTGCCGCCCACACACGCCATATTGCCAGAAACAAACACAGACCCCTGGGTGTAGCCTAGCCTAGCTCAGACATCGCTTTAGCAAAGAGCTAACTGCCGGGAGCTGTCTGTGAACCTGTCACTCAACGTAACCACGCCCTAATTTATGCAAGAATTTTAAGCCGAAATAACACTAAAACGGTTGTGGTAAAAAAAAAAATCACCCCCCTCACAGTGTTCACAGAGGTGGAAACTATCGGTAGAGACCAAAAAATTAAAATGTACCAGGCTGTAAAAATGTTTTTTAAAGTTGTAAAGTCGGCTAATTTAACATGGCGGTCAATGGAGAATTGCTCACTTCCGGAGCCAGCCCCCAGCGGCCGGACGGGAATTGCAGCTTTTTGAATGCGGAAGTGGTCCTCCTCACTTGGAGAACCCACAACTGCCCCCTTGGTTTTATTGCACTCTGAATACTTACAAAATGTTATTTCCATGGCACAGGGAAGTAACATGAAGTTTAGAGCTGCTTCATAGACAGTGAATGGGAGACTATGTGAATGGACTGAAAGTTTTTTTTTTTCTATTTTATATCCAAATGTTTGTTTAGTTTGTACCAATTTTCATCCTGAGCCTAACATGCTTCAAACCAGATTCTTTCTTTCTTTCATCTGAATCCTTTGCAATTCATTATATATAAAAGATAAGCATCAATAATTTCCCTGCAGAGATCTCTCAGATCTCTCTCATACTTTTTCACCCTGCTGCAGTGCTTCTCATTGAAAGCAAATAATGTCTGGTACAATAGAGCAGCTGCCGAAAGAGATTACCAGAGTTCACTTCTAGCACCTGAGGCTACAAACACTTTTTTTTGAAGTCAGATGTTTGTTTGAGTCACCGGGTGAGTCAGAATTAGCTGGCAATTACAGTGACGCACACAAACACCGGCACACAGAATGCACTAGGACAGAGGAGTAAGTCACAACAATAAATCTGTCATCGAGAAATCAGAGCACTTCAATCTGGGGAGGATTATTCTGCAGGAGATTAAATAAGCAATGATTTGGCAAGCAGCCCCTGAAAAACCTGTAGAGGTGTAGGCTACTCATGTGGCAAAAACCACAAAGATGCAGTTCACTCACAGTAACATGTACTGTTGGGCAACCTTAGAACATCAATCAAATAAATAGTATGGGAGATTTTTTTCCCATGAATGCAGGAGTCAGGAGCCAGATTTGATCAGTCAGTCATTTGACCTCCGTGGCACATGCATACTGAAGTATAATAATAATTAGTCATTTACTATGAACAGAAAATAAATGAATACATAATTAAACAAAAGGAAAGATCTATGAATGAATTAATGACATTAAATCGTCCCAAATATCTGTAACATAACCTCAACCAAATAAACAGTTGCACTTTCAGCCAGATTTAGTTTAAGTATTGTGCACTGTTCAACAGATGAGAGTTTAGCTGGGAAGACGCTCATGTTATCAATCTTTGTTCGAGTGAGAAAAATCAGCTCAAATGGGCCACAAATCATAGAGTGCATATGCCCACCTTAGGCATCAGCAAAGATTGCGAAGCAGTGTACTATTCTGTGTTTAAGTATCCTTCTGGCCCCAAGATTAATTTAGACGTCTAATCATCAAAAACTCTTTCACATCTGAAAATGTATATGTCTTATATCATTATTCAGTGGGAGGTGTTTTTGAGGAGTGGCTGCAGGTTCTCACGTCTCTGTCTTTGGGTCATCAACCGTCCCTCTCTCCAGTATGTGGACAAGAGAGTGGAGACGTAAGAGGAGCAGTAAAGAGGAGTGTAAAATAGAAGTAGGGTCCTTGCTTGTAGTTTTATGGTCTCTGTTGAGGGGTCCTGTGTGTGTTCAACAAGCCACTCCCATCTGAAGTTAGCTGAAGTTACATTCTTTCTTTAACTTATTGTAATGTTAATACTACTTTTCTTTACTTTATTAATTATTTTCTATTTGAAAGTTCCTCAAGCTAAGAACAATACCAAACACCAATATGATAGAAAACCACCAAATAAAACTGATCAATGGAATTGAAATTTATCAACTACACAACATAGATGAACCAAGGATATCACAGCATGTAGGTGTACAAATACTACAAAAGGCAGGTCGATACATAGCTGTATATGTAGACTTATGCCACAGTTAATGTAAACATGTGCCTGACAGGTCTATATGAGAGCAGGGGAGAAAGGAGGCTCTGTCTCTGGACTGACCTTTGATATGATGAACTTTACTGAAATTTGCATTAACTTGTGTTGTCCTGGTGTTGATCAAATCAACAGTGCCGTACTCTGGGAAGTGCATGCTGATTTGCTTTCTTTCAGAAATAACCTGTCAACACTACACAGATGGCAGTCATCATTAATGCAAATCAAATACCCATCATTCTTACAAGTGGTTACCTTCTGACAGCTGTTGAGTTCAAATCATTCCTTTACACCTTGCAACTGCAGCTGTTCATCTCAGCAGTGTGTGTGTGTGTGTGTACGTATGTGTGTGAAGGTTTGTGGCTGAAAAAAATTGAAATGCCAGCGTCAGACTCATTGTTCCTTATGTGTCATACAGTGGATGGACATCACAACCCTTTGCACTACAGTGCATGTTACAATACATCAGCTTAAATAGTAGCTTACTTTAAAGGTACTCTATATGATATTCAGAGTACAGATATACAAGCAAACAGCTGTTTGCTATGTAAATATATAGAAGATTAATTTCTACCTGAGTGGTGGCACGATGGTGTAGTGGTTAGCACTGTCGCCTCACAACAGGTACTGGGTTCGATTCCCGGCCCGGGGCCTTTCTGTGTGATGTCGACCTGAGTGTGTTGTGGTCAGAGCTTCCCCCTGCCTTGTGGACATAGCAAGGTGGCCCATGAATGACCTGTACCTTTAGTGTATGTTAGGGCATGTGAGCGTGTCATATTGTTTAGCTCACAGTTGCTCTGCACTGCTTTAATATGATGGTTGCAGCTGACCATCATCCTGCATTTCGAGCTTAGCACCTAGTATTGGGTAACATCCACAGAGATGCATCAGAATGCTGACAAAACTACAAGTGATATGGCCAACAGCCAAAAGCAACAACGGTAATTATCTGTGTGCTTGAAGACATTTCCCATGGTGTACAAGGTCTTCCGTTCTCTTAAGACATCAATACGGTATTTTAAAATCCCATTAATCAGGCCTCGTTGTCAAAAGATGATGTCAAAATCATCAAGCAAGGACAACTCATATCCTTCTATCTCTCGCACAGTTAGATCCTGTCAGTTGTTGAGGTCTGTTCTAAGAAGTGTCACTTCTCCTCTTGCACCTGCAGCTGCAAATCTCAGGACTTTCAACAAGGAGGCCGGTGTTTGTGTCCCAAAGTGTTGAATTATTTTGAAGTTATGTTACAGATTTGGGACGATTTCCATTCTTCATGTTACACTGTATATGATAGTATTTTACTTAGTTATATACTGTAGTTATTTCAAGAACAACCATGATGTTTTTAAGTGGTTTTGACAACATTGCAGTTAATGACACAAAATGGCATTTTATAACCATAACCCTGCAGCAAAAGAGTAAGTAGAAATTGTTACTATGCTGCTGATATGGCTTACATGAGATTATGTTGCTGGCTCTTGATTTATGAAGACTGGGCTGTATTGCTTCTTCAGAAGATTGTTTTTTGTCATGTTTTTCACACTGTGGGTTTTTTCTTTTTTTTTCAGTACTTGTATTTGAGTTTTTCTCCCGCTTGTCCGAAATCATTCTGGTGCCTTGTAATGAAGAGACCTTCATTATGACAAGACAATAGTACAGATAGTGCACAGGGGGTATTTTTAACATTATTGCACAACCATCAGAGCATGCACTTTAATGACATCAGCACTTTATTGTAACTTTGTACAGTACAGTTAAAATAGCATATTTGCACATTGTTCATAGCTAATATTTACATATCCTATTTATTGAGTCTTGCCTCTATTCACTGATTATTTATTAAAGACAAATTGTGTGTTTTGTGAGTATTTTACAACAGTCAGAACATTTATTAATATAATAGTGTTAATTACGTTTGGGAATGTAAATATATTTTCAATAGTGGAAAAGCTGTTTATTGACATATGACATCCCTCACGGTGGTAGAGTCTAATTGGTAGGGCTAATTGCACAGTATATAAGGTGCCATTCACCGTCTGTCTGTGCTGATGGCCAGACCTCTGCTGATGTTTATGGGGAATAAAGCACACATGGTGTGAAAATACAAGACTTTGCCTTGAGTATCTGTTTTCTGATGCCACCTCCAGCTGTTACATGTCTCATCTATTATCTACATTTGTGTCCAGTTTGTTGAGCTTGTGCTCGTACATTTGAGTATCTGGAATGCTTAGCAACCCACATCCAGATTCTGTTCACACTCTTGTATCACACGCTGGCTCATTAGAATCTAACACCAATCAGGGCAGACAGTTCTGATGAATTAAACATTATCTGCAGGGATCGATTAACAATACAAAGGGCTTCCCTGTGGAGCCAATGAATCTTTCTGAGAACAGAATTGCTTTGACAGTAATGACTAATTGCTTGAGGCGTCGACTGATCAAGAAGATAGCTGAGGTGCTGCTTTCAAACTCTCACAATTAGCTGCGTTTGATCTGAGAGAGAGCTGTTTTAGTATACCTGTGCCTTGGGCATAAATTTATATAGCTCCTTCTACCTACAATGAATATGGAGAGGAGACAAACATGTGGAGCAACAGCTCAGCTTAATACAGAACAGTGGCACTTCTGTCAACTGTCTTGGTGGTTGAAATGCAACAGAATCTCTACCTGAAAATCTAAATCATTACTTCAGTTTATGACAAACTCCCCCAGATTTCTTTTTACATTTTTCTTTCAAATGTAAAATATTATTTTCACTCTTTGCTATGGCTTGGATGGTTATTATTTACTGCATCAACTGCCATCAATTTCAACCATTGCTTTCCACCTTGTATTAGTCCATCACTGTACAGTAAGTAAACCTTGAATGGAAGACTATATCAATATAGTATCTGGACTGGTCTCCACAGAGGCTGCTTATGGAGTTTCATTCCATGCATACGCACATGAACGTGCAGTTTGATAAGCTTTCCTGAGCTGCAGTTCATAAACTGGTTTGGCTAGTAATTACATTGAAAAAGAGACAAAATTGATTATTGTATAGGTATATAGCTAAATTAAAGGCTTTTCAATGCTTTTGATGTATTTATTTTAGGAGAGATTGATGGTGTTACTAATTATTATGCAACCAAATTATTATTATGCAACTGTCAGTAATATACTGTATCTGATAGAAGATACACAAATGTGTGTTTTATTGTGAACTGTTCATAGGCTCTTTACAAAGCACAGAGTGTGTTCCCTCATTTGTGATTGTTTCCACCTGTGTCCCCTAACCTCATGTATAAATGGTCTAGTCTCCCCTGTGCTTGTTGCGAGATCGTCACATCCCATGTGCCTGTTTCATCCTTCGTCTCCTGTGCCAGGAGTTGTCTCCAGGTTTTCCCTTGTAACTTGTAGTGGTTCATTTTTTAAGCTCCTCACTAACAAATAGTATTTGAGTTCATTCATAGATTTTTCCCTCTAGAGTAGAGTGGTTTTGATTTGTAATTTCTGTAGCCTCTGAAGTTTAGAGTGCCTTTATATTTTGCTTTACATTTAATTCCGTCCTCATTGTGCATGAGTTGCAGGTGCTCTTTTCTTTGTAACTTTTCATAGCCTGTACAGTGTAGAGTTAGCCTGATCATAACTGTTCCTAGCGCCCTTAATTCCTGTTTTCTCCCCGGATAGATTACCCTTCTCCGAGAGTGATTTCTGTTAATGTTTCATAGTCTTTTCTAGTAAGATTCCCTTTGTTTTCCTAGGAAAATGGTAATTTGTTTTCCCTCCCGTTTTTTTGGTGAGTGGCTTTGTTTTTTCCCTTTTGACAGTCAAGTGGAGAGTGAGAGCAGGGCTTCCCCGGCCGATGCAGCTGGGCAGAGCCAGACTGAATCATGAGCAATGACAGTAGCGGATGAGAGAAATCCGGGGCCTCTACTGTGGTGAATGAGGGCACTCTCTGTGGGAGTGTCCGGTAAAAAGGACTGGCTCATCAGAGAAACCGAGGAGAGCGCTGGTGAGCTGTTTCTCCACTCTGGACCTCCCTCCTTGGGCTCTGATGACCATCACCACCCGAATTCAAACTGCAAACATCATGATCTACTCACCTGACCTGGAGACCCACCAGAGCCATGTCAGACAGGTACTCATGCCGCTTACAAAGTCAACTCTATTGCAAAGCAGGGAAATGTGAGTTTCATGCAGAATCTGTGTCCTTCCTGGGCTTCCTCATAGCCCCAGGACTGATGCAGATGGATCCGGGTAAAGTAAAAGCTGTTGCAGAGTGGTCAGTTCTGGATAACTGGAAGAAGGTTCTGCTTTTTCTTGGATTGTGGCCCCAGCTGGTTCATTGGGCCCACACCTCATTCCTCACTGGTCATCCTGAGGTTAAAAAACAGTCGCCTTTATTCAACAGCGTTTCTGGTGGCCAGTTATGGTCAAGACCATATGTAGAGGCCTGTCCCATCTGCGCCCACAGAAAGGCTTCTGCAGCCCCTCCCCGTATGGTGACACCACCATACTCACGGTGGTGGCTCGCTTCTTTAAAATTTATAATTTTATTGCACTGCCATTGTCATCAGGCCTAAGGTCAGTCTGACTTCCAGTTATCACCTCAAGCCAAACGGACAGACTGAGTGGCTCAATCAAGTGCTGCAGACATGTCTGCACTGTCTGGTATCCCAGAGACCATTCACCTGGAGCAAAACCTGAGGTGGGTGGAGTAGGCCCACAACTCGCTCCCTACCTCAGCCACATCAGTCGCCCCTCCTGTGCTGCTACAGTTACCTGTCCCCGGTCTTCACCAACACCAAGAGGGAGGTAGTGGTTCCCTCAGCCCATGCCTTGGTCAGACGGTGCAATGCAAAGCGTCAGATGCAGTGGTGTAAAGCACGCCGCCACTGGACTCCAGAGCAGTGGAGACGTTCTCTGGAGTGATGAATCACGCTTCTCCATCTGGCAATCTGATGGACGAGTCTGGGTTTGGCAGTTGCCAGGAGAACGATACTTGTCAGACTTGTCAGGTGTGAGGTTATTTTTCAGGAGCTGGGCTTGGCCCCTTAGTTCCAGTGAAAGGAACTCTGAATGCTTCAGCATACCAAGACATTTTGAACAATTCCATGCTCCCAACTTTGTGGGCACAGTCTTCTTCCAACATGACTGTGCACAAAGCAAGGTCCGTAAAGACATGGATGACAGAGTCTGGTGTGGATGAACTTGACTGGCCTGCATAGAGTCCTGACCTCAACCCGATAGAACACCTTTGGGATGAATTAGAGCGCAGACTGGGACCTCACAAATATGCTTCTAGAAGAATGGTCAAAAATTCCCATAAACACATTCCTAAACCTTGTGGACAGCCTTCCCAGAAGAGTTGAAGCTGATATGGCTGCAAAGCGTGGACCAACGTCATATTGAACCCCATGGATTAGGAATGGGATGTCACTTAAGTTCATATGCGAGTCAAGGCAGGTAAGCGAATACTTTTGGCAATATAATGTATGATAAATACCTTGGTGAGCTGATTAAAGGATGTAAAATCCTGGATGGAAGCTAGTCCAGAATGTAGCTGCACACCTGACTGGTAAGAGACAGTATGATCATATCACACCTATTCTCTCTTCCCTTCATTGGCTTCTGGTCAGTTTTAGGATCCAATTTTAGTTTTCAATGTTGTTTTTTTAAGTCTTTGCATGAACTGGCACCAACTTATCTGAATTGTTGCAACTACATGCTTCAGCAAGCGCAATGAGCAAAGTATTACTGCTCAGAACATACCTCCAGGCACTGGCCTTCATTACAAATTGAGTTTGACAGTTGATTATGCTTTAATTTATAATGCCTTTTATTTTTACTTGAGATTGAGATTTGCCACTGAAGCTCAATTTTAACAACCTTCTCCTGACAAAGCTCTGGTATTTATATGCTGTATTTTGTTCTTACAGAAGAGAGCCGTATTATCATTTGCATTTATTTGTGCCAAACTTGAAGAAATTTGCTCCACTGCACCAAAATCATCTCCTCCACTGGTGGCATCTAGTTCCAGGAACTCATCCCAAAAAACAAAGAAAGATCGGTGGATAAATATAAAACTTGCAACAATGGCTGCATGTTGTCTTATGGTTAAGTTCCTGCCATGAAAATGGCCATTGGTGGTCAACATTGGATGGTTGAGATGCTTGAGAATGTATGAATGTGCTAGTGATCAACAGATCTGTCAAACAGAACAGCATCTCATGACCAGACCTTCAGAAACAAAAATTTGCACCTGTTCCTGCATGAGAAGGCTCTGCTCTTCTGTAAGAGGAGGGAGGAGAACAGCGAGGGCTACGAGAAAGCTCCGTCTTACAGCTTCAAGCACTCCCTCAGTGTAAGCGCACAGATTTAAATTCATATTTGTCCTCTGGATAGGCTGCTGTAGTGAAGGATCAACTCTGAGTGCGTGCCAATGAGATCAGGCATTATGACCACTGATGAGTGAAGTGAATAACACTGATTACATCTTCATCATGGTACCTGAGATATATAAGACAACAGATGAACATTGAGACCCAATCCCCCCCTTACACACTACCCCTTCCACACTGAGTGTCACTCCAAATGAAGTCACACTCCAGCTGTGGAGAACATTTAACTGAAGGAAGAGGGCATAAATATGATGAGCAGGTATGGGACGCCCTCCTCACACCACTGGAAACGGAAGTCCTCATTGCGACAGCAACAGAAATATGCCTCATGTGCAGGAGGAGCAACATTATACCTCAAATCATTTGAAGTAATTCCACAATGCATTCAGCCTCAGTACCATTTGACATTTCCAATCAAACAAATGAAGCAATCTGAATTTTGCTGCCAGTTGTTGTCACATTTTGAGATGTCAGGGCTGCAAAATCAAACCAAATGTCAGCACTGAGTAAGATTTGTTAGTTTTATCTTTCCACACCTTGACTTCTGTTTCATTTTCTGTCAGTGTGACAAAGATGTGAGGGACATGCTGGACAAATGCAGAACCTAAATTTCTATGTTGTTTTCTCCTCTATTTTTTGCCATCACACTTCCTGCTAAAGCCGTTGTAACTGTGCATCGATGCAGACTCGCTGTTTAAGGGATCAACAGTCCACTCACCCGCCGCCCTATGTGGTTTGGGATGACCCTCAATATGGCGGAACCTCCACGAGAATGTGCAGATGGAGGGCAAGTGTGTAGGGAGAGTGCAGTTTGGGATTGGGCCTTAGGGCATGTATATACGTAAGCGGGTATTGATAAAAACGGAGACTTTTCCCTTCGTTTATGCCTTTCATTTACACACAATCAGACAGCCTGCAGAGAGCAAACAAACAGCAATTTAGCAAGTGGAGGAGGAGACGGTAGGATGCCTCAAAAGTCAGGGAGTTACAAAAAAGAAAAGTAAAAAAGTTCAGGCAGGAGAAAGGGTCGACAGTATGTCACCCAGTTCTTTCATCGGTAAAGTGGGTCTGTTACTGCTTCATGTGATAGAAAGTTATGGAACATTAGCCTGTTGGCTAGTGCTAACTTTCTCCAAGCTAGCTCACTTTTCTCCCCATACTGGCTCATATTTCTGAAGAAAACCCTGGATTTATTCATTCACTGCTTCCTCTGCCAAGTAACTGTCATGTTGTTTTTTCACAGATATGGGAATTATAGTCCAAAATATCATTAAAATGCATGGTTTTATGTAAAACAGTGTCAAAATCTTCCACTGAGGTGGGACTAGTTACATTTATTTTCATGGCGCTAAAATCCCTGTATAGTTTATGCAGCCACACATGAGCTCGGAGTATACCCGCGAGAATAAACTATACTACACCACTGCTTACATGTAAACCACTGCAAGCGCCATTCGAAATTCAAAGCAGATAATTGCAAAGCCAGACCTTGTTCCTTGACATCAGTGCATTGAATAGGACTCAACTGATCTGGATTGAAGCCTACACCTTGTAAAAACTGCATGAAGCTCCAGCAGTGGGGGACAGAGGCAGGCTGAGCCTGTTCAGCAGGTGCTGATTGGTGTGTGAAGTTTGTTACGTACATTTAACAATGCCATATGCGGCAATTTTCATTTTAATAAGTCTGTTATTTTAGTTTTGTGGGGAGAGCATGTGCTTTGAATTACCAAAAACTGAACAAGTACATTAAGTTCATTACTAAAGAACCAGTTCAGACAAAACAAATTACATACAGATGTTAAACTACGAGTTATACACTCATCAGTCCTGAGGTCATAAAGATGTTATGTTGACCCGCAACTTATGATTCATTATTAATTGCTATATGCTATATTACTATATGTTTGCATAATTTCTCAGTCATCCAGGTCGAGGTAAATCAAGACAAAAAAGAGTCAACTTGCCTGAGGATTGTTGAAGATGTTTCAGCTCTCACCCAAGAGGCTTCTTCAGTACTAAACTAAATCTAATCAATTTAGACAACAAAATGTTTCTAGCTGTGGGGTAACAATTTAGGGAAGGCCATTTCCTGTCTTAAAATAGCAGACACAGGGCCATTAAGAAGTTGTTGAAAAGTGAAGCCAATGTGAAAGCCAAAAAATGTGAGTGCCAAAAACTGCACTCCTTCAAATGACGAAAAGCTAATTACCCATTTATGACAATCTATTAACCATAATCCTTCGTCACCTATTGAAATTAAATGAAGAGTTAGCCATCACTGAGGGCGTGGTTGCCAGGTGTCTGCTCTGCTGTGTCACTGCCTGAACTCCACCAACAATTTAGCTGCCTAACCCTAACCACACTTGAACAACAGTTAACTTGCCATCATCACAATTCTTTCTCAACTTTAACTATACCCTATGCCAGATATGACAAAAGGATATGCTTTTGAATCTATCATTGGTTGTCATGAAACATTTTCACAAAATTTAATCCACAGTTTTCCAGGGTTGGTTAATACTGATATTCTAGCAAAAGCGTTGGGTAAGCCAAACCATTTGGTATGAACGGAATGCCAGCTGTGAGTCAGGTGTTCGTGTAGTTCCCATAATATGCACGTTAAGATCCCTGGATTTTCTGTGTAAACTTTCACTTTCACTTTACAATGAGCTGCTCGATCATGTCCCATGTTCACCCAAGTGTCTTCTCCCAAAAGTCAAGTCAATTTATTTGTATAGCCCAAATAAAATTGATTTGATTTGGCTTGACTTTCTTCAAAAATGTTGAAGTTGCCAATTTTTAAACTAGCAGATGATAAATTTATACCTGTTCCACAGTTAACTCTTTGAGTGCCATTGACATGTTTATACATCATTTGAAATCCAGTGCTTGAGCGCCATCAACAAATATGTCAAAGTGGTTTTCGGCAGCAGGGACAAAAAAGCACTCTCACACATCCTGTGAGTAATATTGGGGTTTCTGGGAGTAGTCGGTGCATAAAGAGACGGTATACACCACAGAGATCAAAGCAGGATGTGGAGACGATCGAGATTAGAGAGCAAAACAAACAGAATCTGGAGAAAAAGTGGTGATTTTGGTGAAAGTGTCCTCTACCTCTGATAAAACAAGAATGGAACAAGGTAAAAACATTTTTTTTTTCATGATGAAATAGAGAGTCTCTTCTTTCATTTGAACTATTCAGTGTTTTCAGAGACATAGTACAAAATATTCTGACTGTCATGAAAGATGACTCAAAATGGCACTCAGTGAGTTAATATTCACATGTGTACCCTCTATACCTGAAGGCACTGGAACCAACTTCTAGTTGGTCAAAATAAAACTGGCGTTTATCATTGTCAGTATTTGTATGTTCTTCTCATTTGCATGTTTTTGTTTTTTCAAAATGCTACATAAATGATTATTCTGCTCAGATACTCCTTCCTCTTCTCTAACATCAATAAGCTGGCACTGTGTCTTGTTTGAAACGGTTTGAATCAGCGTTTGAAGCGTTTTAAGGCTCTGGCATGGAGACTTTTTTGTTGCCTGACAATTACATAGGGAGTTAGAAATATTTTATTTTCTGCCATAACTCATTCATGTTGTTCATGTGCTATTTACTCAGACACACAGCAGTGACACAAGCAGTATCTTTTCAAAATCCTTTCTTGCCACACTTCTGTGATAGAGATTCATCACGGTGTCCTTCCTCACACTGCACAATGCAGCGCTTGATTCATGTGAATTGGCTTCAGTGGATATTTCATCAAAGCTCGATGCTGTTAAATCATGTGTCCTTGGAAATAAACGGTCATTATTATTGGATTACATGCTGGATTGATGGTTTACTGAACAACATACCTTTCTAGTAAGAGAAATGATTGTTTGCAGTTGTCAGCCTTTAACCAGTTTACAACCTGCATCCTGCATAAAATTACATTCTAACATGAATTAATACTTCTTTGTAATAGCACCATGGTTTTCATCAGCTTGTGTTCAGCAAACAAAACAATACAATTAACTTTCATGAACTAAAAAGGCTCTGTAAAAGGGTTAAAAAGGCATTGCAGCGATCTGTCGATCACAAGGTAGCCATGCTCTAAGTCATACCCTGCTGTATGGACTATTTGACTCTAAACCACTTCTCTATTGGTTCCATGTTTCAGACCTGGAGGTTGTTCACACTGAGCCATTCCTCTTGTTTGTCATGCTTCATTCCATGTCTGTAACTATTATGCTCAGAGTGTACTGCTACCAACTACACGCAAACAGATATGTACTATTTTCTCTTTTTTCCTGTTCAAAGTTTTTGTTTCTGTTTTTGCAGGTTATCGAGAGCACATACAGTAGGTTTAGTTTTGTTTCGGAAAAATAAAAAAAAATTGAAATGCAGAAATGACAGATTTGTAAATCTTGCTCCATTTATATGAGCAACTTCTTCATTAGGAATATACAGCTGTTGAAAGGCAAGATTGAGCCTTTAATTCTCAGCCATCTGACATGATTCTTGAATTTGCTGAGATGCCCTGTCCCTACATTGAAAGGGAATAAGGATGGGATGAATCTAGATTATAAATCATTTGCAACAGTATAATCTGTGGCCATCTGTTGTGCAGAGATGACTCAGATTGAATTCTTTAATGAGGAAACAGTTGCTACACATATCCTTCTCCGTTAAAATCACTCACAGCACAGTAAAAGGCAGAACAGACTAATCGGCTGTCTCAAATGACCTCCTTGTGTTCTGTGAGAAAACCTATATTTAGCCTCATGGTCACCGGCCTGGTAGGATTTTTTTAACAGAGTTAGAACAATGATGGGAATTCATTAAAATGAGTCCTGCACTCGATTATTGTCATGAAACCAGAATGTACACTGTCTTTTCTGTTTTATCAAAGTGTTTCTTGATTTTCTTCCTGTCTTTTTATGTTCCCACGCTCTTTTTTGTCTAAACCCGCTGTGATTGGTTCCACCTGTGGATCACTTCCTTGTGTAAAAACAGTCTTGTCTTCTCTTGGAATTTGTTTGTTTAGATATTCTGCCTCGTGAGCACTTACAATATATTCTGGTTGTGCTTATGCTTTTGTTGTGTAGTTTAACTTTTGTCTGATTTTCCATTGTTTTGATTCTTTATTTTGTCACCTGGTCTGTACTTTCTGCATTTGGTTCCTATTGTCTGCGCCGTCTATCACCCAGCCTGACAGATTGATGATTTAAGTGTTTCATTGTCATCTTTATTACACAGATGTGTGCTACTCTAATTACAGCAAATTTTCTCATAATTCTTCATCATTCTGATCAGTTCAGATAAAACTTGTCAATGGTTTCACTACTGAGCAAAACACATTACTGAACTCATTGAATGGGGAATTAATTGGACAAAAAATATTTTTTTCCAGATATACTGTGGCAGAAAAAATGTCAAATATTCACTGGTTCTCACCTCTCAAATTTTTGGTTACTGCCTCATATCATATGATGTTTAGATTTGACAATGATTTCTTAACTCTAAATGATGGATCAATGAATAAAACGTAAAAGTATATTTACTGTCAGAAAGTCAGATAGGAGTCAAGACTCGGGCCAAGGAGTCAAGACTCGGGCCAAGCAGTGAACTCTTACATTTCTTTGGTCTCACTAGATCAAATTAAATGCAGTGTAGAGCATTCAAACTCCTCTGTAGCCTCTCTAGTTCTCTGCTTTACCCCCTCTCTGAATCACTCATATCTTGCCATTACTCTCTACTTCACCCAGCTGTCATCCCACACATGTCCATGTATACCAACCTCCCTTCAGCCTTGCCCTTTTTCCTTGAGGGTCTGCCATCTATTTCTACCCTGCTGAATCAGGCAGCTACTTCATTTCCTTAAGTGTGTAGAGCTGCATGTTGACTTTGCTTCGAGCAGGAGTGGGAATCAGTCAAACTACTGGCTTTGGTGAATAGGATTTCTCTCTGAGCTCTGATAGTTGATGTCCCAGTCACACAATCCCGGCATGCAACCATCAAAATCAAAACACCACCATGTTGGCAGGGAAGCGCTCTCTTCAAACTTCTGGCACTTGCAGCTAAACGCCTATAAACATTTCTCAGAGATATGGTGGATAGCTGTAGTGCTCCAGGATGCCAGAACAGCTGAGGATGAGCAAAAGGAAGATCATCTTACAGGATCCCCAAAGATCCTGCATGAAGACAGATGATAGCTGCTATAAAACATATAAGAAGCGATCAGAAAACAGAGCGGTGGGAACCAGCAGCGACCACTTTATACCAGGTACAGAATCCAGCGTTCCCTAAACTACATATTCTGAACAGTTGTACTCATTAAATGCATGTTTGACCAAGGTATTATGCCGTGGATTTTGCGGTGCTTCCCACAGTTGGTCACACAGCAACAAGCAAACACAACATAAAAATGTTTGTCTGCAGCGTTGTTACAATCTTCCATCAGATGAAACTCAATGCACGTTATGTCTGCTAGTGTGCTGTTTGCATGTCTGTTCTTGTGATTACAGTAAGGAACAGAGCATTGTGTGATTTCTGTGTTAAGCCTTTAGCCATGAACCTGTCCATACATATACTCAACATACATATAATATAACAAGGGGGGTAGACAGGACAGGAAGACAGGGTTGGAAGAAAAATACAGCATAACATGAGGAGAGGTGAGGAGAGAAAAAGGCAACCCCCAGACTGAGCTCCTGTAGGGAGCACAGTGTGGGAACAGTAAAAATCACCTCAGCAACATAAGCACATAATCAGTACACTTTACAACATGAAAAACTCATGAGTAGCAACAGGGGAGGGAAGTGGAGGGTGGAGGTAGCCCAGCGTAGGCAGGCAGCCATGCGGGCCTGCAGCTTAGATAGGCGCTAGTCACAGACCTGCTTGCCAGACTGGCGGTAATAAGCAGTGAAAGCGTGGGATGGGGGTAGTGGAAGTGATTGCATATCAATATATATGTATGTAGTAATATGATTCAAGCTAAGAGAAGATATTTTGGAAAATCTACAACAACTAAACATTTTCAAGATTTGTGAGAAGTGTACTGAGGACATGATAAGGGTCAGAGATATTTAGTCTCTTAGTATTTTCTTGTGATTTAACACTCCGATGGTGCCACTCATTTTGAAGCAGATTTTCCTGCCAATATGGAGGCGTAAACAAATGTCACCTCACGTCCAGAGCTCTATACATACTGGGAGGCTCTACTTGTGCTAAATGCTCTTTCTCTTGGGTTGCTCAGCATTGCCAGATGGATGGATGGATGTTTGTATGAGGCTTTTACCTACTGTACAATATGATCAATCATGCCAAATGGGCAACTGGATTTAGTGTACACTGTCGTATTTTAATCTTTCATGCAAGCAAAATATGAATCATACTTCCATTAGTTTTAATAGCATGTCCCATTTCTAAGAGTCACTTATACTTGTAGCATAATGTAAGTACGTAAGTAAGGGTTTTTTTTTTTTGCTATTTTTGATCAACTCCTATTTCACTGTCCAATCTAAAAGTACAGTATATACAATTTCAATTAGTTAGAAAAATCATAAAGCTTATTTTCTCCTTAAATACTGCACTCAAATGCCAGAAATTGATAACTTATTTACAATAGGGAATTATACTATGCTGTCCAAATTATAGTAAGGATAGTTTGGGATTTTAATACATGTTTTCTCATTGCATTTCTTACTTGTATGGCATGTTTGTATAAATGGTTATAAGCTATTGTTAAAAAAAAAACAAAAAACAAAACTTTAAATTTAAATCTATATGACGAGTGGTATTTGTGGTAAAGACTGCATGTGAAGTCTGTACATCCAAATTTCTGTATAAAAATAAGTCACTGGATTCACAAAGGCAGCATAACATTTAAGCTATTTAGACAAGAAATATATTAAAAACTGTGATTATGCATGGTACATATGAAGGGAATTTCCAAAAGGGAACACAGGGAGAGCTATTCTTCAGTCTTGATTCATATAAAGGGTGTCTGTATAGAGATTTTAAAAAATGTGATTTTACATTGAAATAAGAAAGACTCGTCTTTGGAAGGGGGCGACATGAGGACAGTCACCATATTCCCTGGCTAAGACTTAGTTGTTTTCATAGCTGAATAAAAAAAGATTTTCTCTAGTGCAGCGCAGTTCAAACAATGTGTAAACTTTGGACAGGTGTGTTTCTCTCTGATACTTACGATAAGCTTACCTCACCAGGTCACTTTAATGGGATAATCAGTGTATTACCCACAATAGATGGCAGTTAACACACCCCCAGCTTCCATGTGTGCATTCCTAACTGTGTGAATGTGATCAAGGCATTCCTGAAAAAAGAAAAAAAAAGGGGACATGAGTCAAACTGTTCTTTGAAAGACAGGTATGTTTTTTTCAGTGAGTCAAAATAGTGACTTTAAGTGAGTCAAATAGATTTGAAGTGATTAAGAGACCACCAGTGTCCTGACAACTCATTTTAAACTTTCCTCAACAATAAATCACTAAAGCTTCAGACGGGAAGTGAATTTGGGTGTTTTCAGATAGGGATGGGAGGACTTCAGCCCATAAGAACAAAAATGTGGGTGGACTGGTAGCTGGAGAGCTACCAGTTCTTCCTCCTGGGCACTGAACCCAGACCCCCACTGTAGGTGGCCAGCTTGCTCTGACATCTCTTTGTTTAATGCATTTGTACATTTGTGTGTAAAACCTGTGTAATGTGCAATGAAAAAAAACAAAATCTAAACATGTTTTAGTAGAAACCCAAAATACAACTGACATGCCTCCTTTACATTTTCTCAGAAGCCCAACTATGTTAAGTGTCAGGCCTTGATTTATTGCAGATTTCCCTCTGTCATCTTCTGGAGCCTCGGGGGCGTGTCGGGCAAAGTGTGGGGTGAACTATTTAACCTTGAAAAGCACCTGCAATGTCACAAGGTCGGGCTTTGAGTAAAGTGAGAGACTGAATGATGATGACTGTTGTCCTAACTGAACCTCCACTAAAGCTTCACCAAGACATGCTAGAACAATATTTTACTTTGGATCATTTGATTGACAGATGAGTCAGCCAATTATCTGCCAAGTTTTTGTTTGAAAGTGCCTGATGTCAGGTTCATGTCAGTGACTAGATTAGGTTTGTAGAAGGAACTTGTTGCTTGGTTTTTGTTAAATGGTTTTGGTTCGTTTTCTCCAGGGACCTGTATTTCTTCTATATGTTCTTTCCCATATATTGCAGCTTCAAGGCCCTCAAAATCAGGTCAGTACAATCCAAAGAAATTTGCAAAAAAATACAATTTTGCAATTTGTTGTAACTCAAATATACACTGTTAAATTTGCCACAAATTTCTTATGCTGGATAAGAGTTCAGGGCCTGGAAACATCTATAATCTCTTCAAGAGCCTCAAGTTGCTTCACAGCACTCCTCTTTTCCTCATTGCTGAGGTTGCTTCACATACACAGGTCAATTTATGTGCAGTGCTAAACAAATGTAATTGTAAACCACCTGCCCTAAATAAATTAAATTATTGCTGATTACCAAAATATTTTTATTTCACCATGCTTGAATTTTCAAATTTACTGTTTTACAAAAAAAAACAGTAAAAATATCAAAGTACATTATTATTATTATTATTATTTTGATTGACAGGCCAAATCATAGTTATTTACTTGCATTCTTGAGGGAGCCTGTGCACACACATAAATCTTGTAATTATATTAATTTTGCCTCTCATGACATGAAAATGGTTAGAAGCATATGACAACTGTTTCAGTGCTTGTTGATATACATTTAAATTTTAAACATTTGGGTATCTGGAGTGCCTTACCAACCCACCAACTGTGAAATATGACAACTCAGTGAGTTTTTATGGGCTACCTAGATCAGAAAACATTTTTTTTGCATGTGTTTGTGTTTACAATTACATATTGTAAACAGTTTTAAAGACTGTGACCATTATTCATGAGAAAATATGTCTCCCCGAAATGCAATTGATAATGCAATTTAATTGTATGGGAACATAGTTCTGTGAGAGAAAGGGTTGTCTTTTATGAGGAGAAGGCCTTAAAGAGAGTTATTTCAAATTGGTTGACTACAGGTATAATCAGAGAGACAACATGAGAAAAATAATATGTTTCTGAGTAAAAAAGCATGTAGACATGTTCAAATAAAAAAACCCAAAATACAATATGAGTGTGAACCTGGGGATGAGCACAACATGCCCCTTTAAAGGTTAAAGTGTCTGTTCACGCTGAGAAAAACATGTTATTTTCCTCACTACCGGTATGTACCTATGCAGACTTTCAGTTTGCAGTTTTTCAGAGATTTCAAATCAAAGATTTTTGCTGCCACTCTAATGCAGGCATTTATTCATCGACACTGCATTTGAGCATGTTTCCAAAGACCTTTCTATAAAAGGTTTTCATCGAAACTACTTAGTTCTGAAGAAACAGCTCCAATGAAAATTGTTCACACTAGTCAAACTAGTTTCCATTGACATTATTTTCAATGTTGGAAACTCAAACTATGTGATGACTTCTCGTGTTTTAAATGTGGCAGTTTCTGTTTTTCAAGTATTTCTTGAAGTGGAATGTTGTTTTTGACTTATCTCCAATCTAGTTTCAGTGTATTTTTTGCTGATGTGGAGCTGTGTCACAAGATCAAACACAGGGGATTGCTGTATATTTTTCAATGTAACCTAAGCTTCCTTCCTTCATCCCACCACCCATGAACTTGTATAACTCTAAGGTTGGAAGTGAGTCCAAACTTAGACTGAGTCCCATCCTGCTTCCAGGCCTGCTATAGAGTCTGCCCAAGCAGAACAACCACTTCCTCTGTGGAAAACGATGCCTTGTTATAGCACAATTTAAGCGGTTAGTTTGATGTCATAACCTAAACGGTCAGTCTTTCATTATACTCAATATTATACATGGCATAAAGAAAATATTTAAATGGAAAATCTTTTGATGGACTTGTGCCTGTGCTCTTCCTCCCTTTGCTCTATATGAAGGTAATGTACACTTGAATATTTTTTGCAGTAGAGCTGTTGCTTCATTCCTCATTCCAGTAAGTAAAATTACTGGAATATTTTGGTAACCAGTGTTTCTTTTTGAACAGGTGCTTCACCTACTAAGTTGGTGTCATGAAGGGTCTGACATAAAACATTGGCCGATACACTGCCTAAAATGCATGAGTTTCCAGTCTTTCCTCTCCCTTTTTCCAGGGAGGCAGTGCACCATCAACACTGTGTGGTGCTGACCTTGACTCAGGACATTGTGAGTCGGTGGGGAAAATACTTTGACAACCTCCTCAATTCCACCGACACGCCTTCCTATGAGGAAGCAGAGTCTGGGGAATGAGGAAGCAGAGTCTGGGGACCCTAAGGCGGGGGGTGGATGAGTTTCTAAAAGCTCTGGATGTTGTGGGATTGTTGTGGTTGACACGCCTCTGCAACATTACATGGACATTGAACAGTGCCTCTGGAAGGGGGGACCAGAGGATGTGTTCCAACTACAGGGGGATCACACTCCCCAGCCTCCCTGGTAAGGTCTATTCTGGGGTTCTGGAGAGAAGGGTCCCCCGGGAAGTTGAATCTCAGATTCGCCCAACCATGTGCTTTGTTGACTTGGAGAAGGCATTCGACTGTGTCCAGGGAGTCCTGTGAGGTGTGCTCCGGGAGTATGGGGTATTAGACCCCCTGATACGGGCTGTTCGGTCCCTATACAGCCGGTGTTGTTTAGTCTATGTTGCTGGCAGTAAGTTGGATTCATTTCCAGTAAGGGTTGGACGCCACCAAGGCTGCCCTTTGTCACTGATTCTGTTCATAACTTTTATGGACAGAAATTCTAGGCACAGCCAAGGCATTGCAGGGGTTCGGTATCACATCCTGTCATCTTCAACTCTCACTGTAGCAGTTTGCAGCCAAGTGTGAAGCGGTTGGGATGAAAATCTGCACCTCCAAATTTGAGGCCATGGTCTTCAGTTGGAAAAGGGTGGCATGCTCTCTCCAGGTCAGGGATGAGATCCTACCCCAAGCTGAGGAGTTGAAGTATCTTGGGTTCTTGTTCATGACAGGGACAGGGAAGAATGAAGCGGGAGATTGACAGGATTGGTGTAGCTTCTGCAGTAATGCAGACGCTGTATCAATCCTTGCGGTAAAGATCTAAGTTCCTCCTCTCACCTATGGCCACAAGTTGTGGGTCGTGACCGAAAGAACAAGATCATGGATACAAGTGGCCGAAATGAGTTTCCTCTGCAGGGTGTCCGGGCTTTCCCTTAGAGAGAAGCTCGGTCATCCAGGCAGGGCTCAGAATAGAGCCGCCGCTCCTCCACACCGAGGGAAGCCAGATGAGTTGGCTCGGGCATCTGGTTAGGATGCCTCCTGGATGCCTCTCTGGTGAGGTTTATTGTGCACGTCCCACCGGAACAACCCCGGGGACGACCCAGGACACGCTGTACTATGTCTAGAGACTCTCTCTATTTCATCAAAAAACTATTTGTTTTTACCTTGTTCCGTTTTCGTTTTATCAGTGTTAGAGGCCATTTTCACCAAAAATGGCACTTTCTGTCCAGAATCTGTCCGTTTCGCTCTCTAATCACGATCGTCTCCACTTCCTGCTTTGACCTCTGTGGCGTATACCGTCTCTTTATGCTCCGACTACATCTCCCAGAAGCCCCAAAATTACTCAATTCGTACTATAAAACGCACATAATTGGGAGCCCGAGTTGTGATCATGTGACGTTGGAGGCTTTCGTAATAAAAACAAACTAAAGATTGCATACATTCACTCCAAGAAGATTATAAGAAACAAACACACGTTTCTTGCTAGAAATGCGTATTTCAATGCATAAACTTTATTAAAATATTGCAGTTTCCACTGAGAATGAAAGGAATAGCCATCATTTTTAAGACTCAGCATGTGCTTTGGGGCTCGCGCATGCTCATTGTCGTGCTGATCACTCATGTTGCTGGTCATTCATAGAGATATGCACGAAAATCTTTGCCTAACTTTTTTTATGATATCATATGAACCGTTTCATGAGACTACGTTGAAATTAGTCAAAGCGCCAGATTTTAAATGACGTTGCAATACATCAAAGGCACTCAAAGAGTTAAACAACCAGAGTGAACTAGCTTTTCACTGTCTATCACAATGATATAGCTAGCCACAAAAGGTGAAGACAACAAACATCCATAGCATTTGTGGCCATCTCTCACTGCTCTTGGAGCTTTACTGCTGGAGGCTACATGTCTGCTGTGGCTTCATCTGTAATTTACAGCTGTTCACAATGCATCTCAACATTATTCACAGTGCTTCACATTCCACATTTCATTATGTTACAACCTTATTCAAACATGGAGTGAATTATTTTTTCTCCTCAACTCACATAAGTAAGTGCATAAGTATTTAGAGCCTTCGCCACAAAACTCAACATTGAGCGCAGGTGGTTCCTGTTGCCACTGATCATCCTTGAGATGTTCCTACAAGCTTAACTGGAGTCCACCTGTGGTAAATTCAGTTGATTGGACATGATTTGGAAAGGCACACACCTGTTTATATAAGGTCCCACACATGACAGTGCATGCCAGAGCACAAACCAAGCATGAAGTCAAAGGAACTGGCTGTAGACTCCTGAGACAGAATTGTCTCGAGGCACTAATCTGGGGAAGGGTACAGAAAAATGTCTGTTGCTTTGAAGGTCCCATTTAGCCCAGTGGTCTCCATCATCTGTAAATGGAAGAAGAACCACCAGGACTCTTCCTAGAGGTGGCCGGAAATCCAACCTGAGTGATCAGGGAGAAGGGTCCTAGGTAGGGAAGAGACCAAGAACCTGATGGTCATTCTGTCTGCAGCAATCCACCGATCAAGCCTGCATGGTACAGTGGCTAGACAGAAGCCAAAGAAGCACCTGAAGAAGACAAAGATTGAACGCTTTGGTGTGAATGCCAGACGTCATGTTTGGAGGAAACCAGGCAGTGCTCATCACCAGACCAACACCGTCCCCACAGTGAAGCACTGTGGAGGTAGCATCATGCCGAGGGAAGTGGGAGATTAGTCAGGATAGACGGAAAGATGAACGCAGCAATGTGCAGAGACATCCTGGATGAAAATCTGCTCCAACGCTCTGGACCTCAGACTGGGGTGAAGGTTCATCTTTCAGCAGGATAACAACCCTCAGCACACAGCCAAGATATCAAAGGAGTGGCTTCAGGACAGCTCTGTGGATGAGCTTGAGTGGAATCCCATTGAACATCTCTGGAGAGATCTGAAAATGGCTGTGCACCGACGCTTCCCATCCAACCTGATGGAGCTTGAGAGGTGCTGCAAAGAGGAATGGGTGAAACTGCGCAGGTTAGCCAAGCTGGAGGCATCATATTCAAAAAGACTGCAGGCTGTAAATGGTGCCAAAGACAACAAAGTATTGAGTGAAGGCTGTGAATACTTATGCACAGGTAATATTTTTTTTTTTAGTTTGAATAAATTTGATAACATTTCCAAAAAAATCTTTTTTCATGTTGTTATAACGAGGTTGCCGAGATCGTAATTCCGCATCTCATGGGTGAGACGTTGGGAGAAGAAAGCCAGGAGCAGAGCTTCTGGTTCACTGAAAGAGACAAGATAATAAAGAAAGAAGAGTGGCACAAACAAAAAGGAGGGGTTACTCCTCCAGTCCTCCCAAACCCACTACACAGGGACCAGTTAATTCAGCTCTGCAAAGGCCACTGGTTGTAAAGCAGTGTCCATGCCCACACAGCAAAGATAAACGAAACAGCCCTGCTGGCAGCTAGTGCAAGGCAGGCGACTGATCGACCCTTTTCTAACATTTTCTAACATTCCATGCAACAAAATAAGTAATAAAAATATGTATGAGTTGTGCTGATATCTAATCAGATCAATATCTGTATTGGCCAATACTCAAGGCTGCAATATTTGTATCGTATCGGGAGTGAGAAAATGGTATCAAGACACCCTTATTGGTCATGTTTGATGTGCAATACATGACAAGGCTGTGCTCATAATGTGATTGAGGGTATGATACTGTCAACAACAGTCTTGTGTTAAATGTTACCTGTCATTGCATATATACAGAGAGCAGGAGAGCTCACTCATTGTGCTTGTGAAAATGTGTTATTATCATTTTCATGGTTTGGCATAGTGCACAATAAGGGTCTGTCAGTGTGTATTAGTTTAGACGTTCTTTGAAGTCCATCCTGTGAATATTAAGCATTTTCTCAGTTCCTGTATGTCTACACTAGAAATGTCAAGATACCAGAAATTAGCAGTTGATGCCAATACCAGTGAGACTGAGATTGCCAAGATTGTCAATACCAATTTGATACCAAAAATAAAACAACTAAACCCATGTACTTCAATATTCACTCTTATATTACAATTTGCGTACTGTTTTAGTTGAGAACTTAATCAACTCATAATTTCCTGATTTAATACCTTCAAACAATTCTATTAGTGTGTCTCGCCACAACCTACACTATACTGCTAACATTTTAAAATATAGGATTTGAACTCACTGTAGAATTTATAATATTCAATACTCGGTTTAACTGAAAAAAAGACTCAATGCATCATCATGTCACATCATCATAATGGCATTAACTGACAATGCAGCATCATCATCAGCATAAGAAGAGATTGTGTTTCCTGGACACACTGATGATTGAGTTCAATGCATTTCAATCAGTCTACCTCCACCACCATCGAGTATTCATATTGTCACGTTGGTAGCGAGCGCGTGGTCAAGTGACAGAGGCAGAGATGCACTCAGAGCATAGACTGCATATAAATAGCAGACATAGTATATTGATGGTTTGTGGACTGTTGAAGCCTCAAAGTTAGCATTTTGGCCATTGTCATCTTTGATTTTGGTATCACCATCTTTGGCTCTTTGCAAACAAAAGTGACATTAGATGGTTAAGTACAAATGAACGCTGACTCACACAAGCAGAGTGTTACAATTAACTTGCATGGACTAAAAACTGGATAAAAAATGGATAAAGTTCTTAGAAAAAAATGTGCATAACTCCCAAACAGAGAATGCAGTGGTAGTGACCTGACCCCAACCCATCCTAAAGCATCTCCTGCTTTATGGTCTATTTGACTATTTGACCTGAAGAGGACCATAATTTACTAAATGAACATCATGCTGTGTTGAAGACACACATACTTGAAACTAGAGACTGTGACCATAAACTCATGTTTACGTTTGCTGAGGTCATAATTTAAGTGAGAATTAAGGTAATTTTTCTCTCAGACTTCTATACACTTCATCCAGAGGTAGCCTACTGTATGATGAGGAAGTATTTTTTATTGTTGTTAAAGAAAACATGTTAGTGGTATTAAACCACAAATTGAAACTGAAGAAAAAACAAAACAGAAACTGAATATATGAATAATCAAAAGGGTTTTTTTCAGGTTTCCCACTCTAGTAGTACTTTATTCTTTGAGCCATAGGATGTGCAAACCAAATTGTGTTTTGCACACTCCTGTCTTACACAGCATGTTCAGAGATCGCTGTCTTAGCATAGCCATGAGAAGATCATCACCTAGGGTCAGACGGAGCCGATCACCTAGGTGGCAAACCTGGCTCTAAAGAGGAAAGGGGTGAGAAGTCTTGTTAGCTCAAGGACTTAAAAGTGATTTTGTTTGGTAGGCTTCACTGACCAGCCCTGTTGGTTGTGGGCCTCATCAATGAACTATAAATGCACCTGGGTCAAAGGTACCAGGTCGAGTAAATAAAAGAGGCTGACAACAGTGGCCTTTCATCACGCAGGCAAAACTAGTTTAATGGTTGCCTGGAAACCAGACCTCCTAACAACATCTAAACTGAGAAAGTGACAGAGAAGGATTCGTTACATCCAGTGGTAGATTAAGTTGACAGCATTCGAGTAAACAAGTCGGAAAACCAAGATGGACGCCTTCAATGAAAGTTTGTTGTGCTTGGTCTGTCGGAATGCAGAAAGCTAATGCAGCAATATGAGGTTGGGGTTGGTGAAGACTTTACAAGTTTACGAGTCAGAAATCCACCTTTGAAGGGCATTTCAATTGATATTTATGATTCGGAACTTGTAAATTATTACTTACAAGGACAACACGAACGCAGCATAATACTCAATTCTCAACTCAACTACAAGTAAAAGTTACTTGGTCAAAATTTAACCTAAGCTAAAGTACTAAAATACTTTAAAAAATATGTAAGTATTCAAGAGTACAGAGGACATTTTCTAATATCAGTACATTCTTGAATAGTTTTCTCAGGTTGGATGGCGACAATTGAAATTATAGGAACCATATCTCATTTCCGAAATTTCAGACGTGGAGCTTAGATATACAGTAGATAGAACAAAACTTCATTTTATTCACATACGGTTTTGTTAATAATTTGTTGCAATAGTTTTTTCTATGTTTATTTGAATAATGCATTATTTATCACTAAGTTACAGAGAAAAAAACTAAAGCAGCAGAAATAATTTAGACAGAGCACACAGAAACATGTGGGTTGGTGTTAATTATAAACAGACAAGCTCTGCAGGGAAACAAGTTTATAATAAAGACTATATTAGCCACAAGTTTAAATTGACTCCATACTATGCTTTTGATCTTTAGTCTTTACTAGGCTTTTTAGCCTTACACTATATTGTAGAAACTGGATTTGGGGCCGTTCTGTGTATAGTTTGCATGTTCTTTCTGTGTCTACGTGTGTTCTCTCCGGGTACCCCGGCTTCAAAAACATGCATGGAGATTAGATTAATTGGCTAATTTAAAAATTGCGTGTAGGTGTGAATGTGAGTGTGAGTGGTTGTCTGTCTCTGTGTGCCCTGTGATGAACTGGTGACTTGTCCAGGGTGTACCCTGCCTTTCGCCCTAAGGCTCCGTCCACACTACAACAGCACGATAATGCTTGTTGCAACATTGCCGGAAGTATTTCCATCTACATGGCAAAGCAAAAACAAGTGGCGAGTGACAAGGATGTAATACATATGCCACATCGATAGGTGGCGCTGCAAAGAAACACCGAGAGACCCACGAATAAGATTGAAAGAACGCAATGAGCATGCACATGAAGTCCTTTTTTACTACCACTTCTGGTCACATGATGATGTGATGTCATCGTTAGCAACTGCACACACTGCAACTCCGAACCAGCATGATCAGATCTTCTCACTCTGGAACCCGTTATGTGAGAATAAGCGGTAGAAAAAGGATGGATGGATATTCCTGACAGGTTTAGTTTAGAGTGAGGTTTACACAGAATGAAGACCAGATGTTCTGGTCACTCCTCTACCGATGTGCTCCATCGCCTGCAGGTCTCTCTTCTGGTCTCAGCCAACATTTAAGTTTACAACAGTTTTTTTTTGTTTTGTTTTTTTTTTCATTTTTACATGTGTAAAAATACAGGCCATTACATCCCTGTGTAGATCAGGTGTAAAATGCTGTTTATTAAAGGCCACAGAAAACCAACAGCTGATTAGCAACACAAATCAAACATACATACTCACTGACCACTTTATTAGGTGTTCAATCGCTTGTTAAGACTAGCTAATTAACCAATCACACGGCTGAAACTCAATGCACTGACGTGATAAAGACAACATGCTGAAGTAAAACGCGAACATCAGAATGGGGAAGAAAGGGGTTTTAAGTGACTATGAACATGGCATGGTTGGTGGTGGTCTTCAAAGTGGAGGATTTGAAGATTTTTTTTCCATTGAGTTACTTGTTTAAAAAAAGTTTAATTCTTTGAGTGCCACTGATGGCTTTTGACATCAAAGTGTTTTTTTTTTTTTGGCAGCGGGTTGCCGATCAGGGTCTCCTGCAGCCTGTGAGTAATTTTGGGGCTTCTGGGATCTGTATCCGCAGCATAAAGAGACCGTATACACCACAGAGTTCAAAGCAGGAAGTGGAGACGATCGAGGTTAGAGAGCAAAACAGACGGATTCCGGACAAAAAGTGGTGATTTTGGTGAAAGTGGCCGCTACCTCTGATAAAACAAGAATGGAACAAGGTAAAAGCAAAAAAAAAAAAAAAAAAAATCATGATGAAATAAAGTCTCTTCTTTCATTTGAGCTATTCAGTGTTTTCAGAGTCATAGTAAAAAATATCCTGTGGGTCTAGAAATATGACTCAAAATGGGCAAAAACGCTGGACAAGACACTTTCTGTTTTATAAAACGACTGGCGCTCAAAGAATTAATATTTCAAAAATATGAAAGGCTGAAAAATGAAAAGTCATAGCAACCATGTCCTGAAGGAGCTGAATGTTTTGATAGTTGAATGGTTTCTGTAGCTGAAGTATGCAGGAGCTGAAGCAAATAATGTACGAAAGACAAGAAGAAGAAGAAGAAGAAGTTAAGTTAAAGAAGTTGAATGAAAATAAAAATGCAACACAGCATAGCAAATTTGTGATTTGTGATATTGGACAATACAAATAAAATAAAATTAACTTGACTAACATTACAAGGCTGTCTTTTTGTCATTATTTCATGCACCGCCGCAGCAAGAATGGCGCAAAGAATCTGTAAATGTCACTTTTGGTCCTGGTAACAAGTTTGCCTTGATGGTGTGGAGGCAGCGGTGCCTCCACACTGCTGTGTCTTAAGAACCAGTTAAGCCAGTCGTGGTGAGGCAAGCTAATTACAGACTAATCTTTGGGCTGAAATGCGACCCTCCCAGAATGTTAACAGAATTTCATCATTGGTCAAAAGTTACAGAGGATTGCCTCACATGCTGACCCATGTCAAGGTGCGGGGGGTGTGTGCCAAGGCAGGTGGCCTTACAATTTAAGACTGCAATGTCACTAAATAACATAGCATCATCTCTACCACCGACAGTTATAAAGATGATGTTTTGTGTAATCTCATTTAGCCTTGTAAAAATCACCATGAAGCTTCGACACATTGATCAATGCATAATTATTTTAGATTTTATTATATATCTCCTATGTAATTAGCTGCACTGCTGTAACACAACTCTGACCCATGCATGAACATGTTATGGAGATGTGCACAGGGAGCCTGACACCTGAGTACTAATTTATTAATATCACTTTTGAATATGAAGACATCAGAGTTCAGTCAGTTAAGTTATATTACCTTGACAGGAGTAGTTCATATGTTTCTTTAAACTAATTTGAAATGTTTTATTTAAAACCCAAAATGTATTTAACACTTAAATGCATTAAATTTGGTTTAGATTTAACATATTTGTACTTTTATGCAATTCAAGCCAATTGGTTGTTAATTTTAAGAGACACATTTTATTTTTTAATTCACTGTTTCCTCTTGACAAAGCAAAAGTTTTTACTTAAAATACCCAACAGGTAGAACACTTAAATAATACTAATATAATGTCTAGCTGCAGCCCAATTAGATGTGGCATATAATTTCACTTCTTATAGATCTACTTTTGTTTGTTTTCATACCCTTAAGCACCTTTCAGTTGTAAAAGACAGAAGCCTCATCAGAGCTGGTCTACAGCCCAGAGAGCAGAGGATGCTGTAAGAACTGAAAATCACTCATGCTGAAGAAACAAAAGAAGAGACATCCAACTAAGCTACTAACTGAAAATGCTAACAAAAGCTGAGAAAAAAATGAACAAACTAACAAACAAAACATTGACTGACCGGACACTGACGCTACAAACAAAGTGACAAAAGAAACAGCTCAAGGGACTCAGAGCAAACACAAACCAGACAAGATGGACTGGCTGGTTGTATGAACGACTGCGAACTGGCAGAGGATTGGGGAAGACGCAGACTATTTAACTCTCATATTTCTAGACCCACCGAATATTTTCTACTATGTCTCTGGAAACACTGAATAGCTCAAATGAAAGAAGAGACTCTCTATTTCATCATGAAAAAAATGTTTGTTTTTACCTTGTTCCATTCTTGTTTTATCAGAGGTAGAGTAGAGGACACTTTCATTAAAATCACCACTTTTTGTCCACATTCTGTTTGTTTCGCTCTCTAATCTCGAACGTCTCCTCTTTCTGTTTTGATAGTCTCTTTATGCTCCGACTACATCTCCCAGAAGCCCCAAAATTACTCACAGGTTGTGTTAGACCGCGGCCTGCTGCCGAAAAAACACTTTGACATGAAAATACTGTATGTCAATGGCACTCAAAGAGTGAAACACAAGGAGATTGGAAACACCTGGAAACATGTTGGAAAACGAGAGGGAATAATACAGGACATGACAACATATAATAAAACAAGACAAAAACTAAAACTTAACTTGACAAGCTTGACATGACATGACAGATACTATGGAATGCAGTAATTATACAACAAATTATCAGTAGTTTTCAATAATCTTCTAATAGTGTGCACATTTCAGTTTCCACATCATTTGTGAATATAAAATCACTTCAAGGAAAAATATCTTTACTTGTTTGTTTGTCGTTGTTGCAACAATTTTGCATGATGGAACATCCCAGGATGGGCTACTGTGTAGACACAATAAATCTTTTCAATTTTTTTTCTTTAGGGGGTCGACATCAGCAAATATAAAATCAAATACCACAACAGACATTCCAATGAATGCTTTGAATGTAGAAAATGATAACCAATACAGCCACATCCATAATGTTAACTACTAGGGTTTAAATTTTACCTGTCACTGTTGATTAGCCAACGCTCCATCAAAAACATCTTTAAATTATAGTACAGATAATTTAACATCTTAATCGGTTGTCAATCATCACTTCAATCACTCCTTCGATTGATGTAGACAGTAGAGCCTCATTGCAGGAGGTCAGGAGTGTGGTAATGTATGGCATGAACATTACTTCAAAAGTAATAAGAACAATCAATTTATCCAGAATTTTATTCCAGAATCAACTGAAAACCAATTAAAAATGGGCTAAAATTCATTTTCTCATTTGTTCTGGTTTGAAGTTTGGCTGCAGTGGATATCTGCTGTTCAAACAGAGAGCTAATCATGAAGTAAAAGTCAGAAGATTCTAAAAAAACAAACAACTACTTGTTGAACTGATCTAATTTGATAAAGTCATTGCTTGGCGTATGCTTTATCCTGAGGCAGTGCATGAATTAGTCCAGTTCTCACTGGTACAGAGCATTTCAGGCTTTCCTGCTCAAACAAGCAGCAGGAGGAGGCAAAATGCGCACCATTTTATCTAACTTTATACTTCTATTCCATTACATGACAGGGGGAAAGATTATACTTCTAATTTTTAATTGACATGTAGTTGTCAATATTAGTGGACTATTAGCACTAGCTACTTTGCAGATTCAGATTCTTAATACAAAATACAAATCCACTGATCAATTATTATTAAGTATATAAAGTTGTTAAATTGAGCTCCACCATGTTATACTTTTGTACTTTTGCTTAGATTTGACTTGAGTATTTTGACACTGTGGTGTTACTATTTACTATCTAAATAATCTGAGGACTTCTTCACCACTCTAGTACTCCAGTAAACATTTCAGCCCACCCAAGAACAAGCGTAAAAATATCTACGATCGATTGTCGATAATATTGTCACCGCATTACTATGGTCATGTGAAGCCTACTGCGGTGTTGAAAGTTACAGGAGTGCATATGGTGTTTGATATGAAATATAAACAGTAATATTTAGTAATGTAACTATTCAAAAATAGCCACTAATCATGTTACAAAGCTGAACACTGTCTCGCCAATTTGTGCACATTTTATACCAGAGGACAAGGAGTGATCAGCAGGGGTTGCGGTGATGGTGGGGGTAGTGGGGTTGCAGCAGGGTACCGCAGTAAACCACCACATCACATTGATTGGCAGTAATAAAAAAAATCCATATTGTCACAGCCCTAATTTCACATGCTCTTCCCACAATGATTTGTTCTGTCATAAAAGGCACAAGTGAGCTTATGCCCTTTCAGCACACATCAAAATCCCACTTTTACACATTTCCATTTTCTTCAATTTAAAACCTCTGGTTCATCCTTTCAGTTGTGTAATTTTTGCACTGACAAGCTCTCACTGAGCCCCTTTGGCTCCAAGCGCCCCATGGTCATAGTTGTGAGAGAGGAGAATCTGGCAAGAATGTATATGTACCGCATGCAATTCAGTTCACATGCTCCACCACCTGGCAAAAAAGCCTGAGATGTTAAACACATAGCAGGTATGTGCCAGAGCAAAAGCCCTGAAGCGAATTGTTCAGGCCAACAGCACATCACGCTGCATGAAAGGCACAGTTTGACTGATAGTTCAACAGTTACACTTTACTCCAGTCAAGCTCACAGATCAGCCTCCGGCTTGGCTTGTAGCGTTGACACGTTGTCACTTTGATTTCCTGTGTTGTTTCATTCCCACATTGTTAAAAATTAAATCCCACACAGGCTACTTTACTCCGTCACCAACTACTGAGATGAAAGATTTCATTCATGAGCCTGATGCTTATGGTAGACATTGAAGAAAAATTAAAAATAATATTATAAAATGTCCAGAGCATTAATGTAGCAGCAAATAACTGTTTGCTGTGTAAGGACATAGAGAAGTAATGTCTACCTGAGTAGCGCCAGTGGCTGAAGCCGACCCCCCAAATAATTTGGTGTTGGTTTATTTATCTATAGAAAAATGTGCTGACAAATTCTATGTAAAGTGGCCAGAATATAATTTTCAATAAATAATCACATAACCTTGCATTATTTGTAAATCTTTTTAATCAAAACGATATCCCTAATGCTAATATATATATGTATTTTTTCCATGAATTTTTACTGTTTTACAAATAAGCAGAAAAAAAATCTTGTTTTTTTTGATTGAGATGCCAAATAAGTTGTTTACTTGCATTCCTGAGCAGATAGTACCTACAGTAACAAAGAGGAAAAAAGGTTGCAGATAATCCAGAGTGATGGAGGTCTTAAAACAGATATTGCTGTTCAATAAGTGGTTAAATATGATTTTTGTGATTGGTTAACGGTTCCAGCTTCGCTCTAACTAGCTTTGTTTGTATTTCATGAGGACATGTAACGGAAGAAAAGGCAGCACTTCTATGGACTTTGAGCTGAGGATGTTTGCAGACCTTTTACATGCACATTAAACCCCATATAAGAAGGTCAAAGGCAAAAAAAAACACAATGGGCCTTCTTTAATCATACATCTCCAGCTTCCACTTATGTTGTATATAGAGCATAGGAAACCCATTGTTACAAACAAAACCCTTTCCTGTCATGTCAAGGGGACAAATAGCTGCAATACATGCTGAGTATTTGTAAATTACATCGAAAGCATAATTGATCAGAGGACATGGACATTCTGCAAGGGATGGCATAGAGTGCCTGTACACTACGATCGCAGGCATTGGCTTGTTGTAAATTGAGACAACATATCAAAAACAATGAGTTGTCATCTCACTTTATTTAACAATAATAATAAGACCCCCCAACCCCCCACCAAGGGCTATTGCATACAAAAAAATCTTTAAATTTACAAAAAAACACTTAGCAAAACAGAAAATGTTGCAAACAGTATGTTTCCAACAGTGAAAAAACATCTAGAGGCATGTTTGACAAGTGACGGCACACATTACCAAAAATGAATAGACATAATAATGCACCATGAATTTAAAGCATAGTGGTAAATAAAAAAAAAACTACAGCATGAACAGTGCAGACAAACATAAATAACACTGGATACAAGTATGGTGTAAATATAATTTTAGGGCTGAACACAGTCGATGCATAGCAAAGTTCCTTAGTACCACCACAGTGCTGCTAACTTCCAGTGATCTGTCTTCTCTACTGTTACTCCACTATCAAAGAATTGCACCGACCAGAGGGTCATAGTACTTAAAGAGATTATTGCACTGTGAAGCAAATACAGGACCATCATTTGTAAAGACATTAAAATCCACTCGCAAAGGAAAGACTCCTCCAACAAAAAAAAATCTTTGTACCAAGGTTGATGAATAAAATGTTGTTGGCCTGCCTCACAGCTGCTATCACAAGTCTGCTCGCGACTTCAGTTCATGACTATCACGGCTCTTACGCTGTTTGTGCAGTAACAATTTTTTTTTTTTTCCACAGTCAGGAGTGGGAGAGATTCAAGAATTTCTCATCTCTTTTCAAATTTTCATTTGCACATTCACTCACAGGAGTCTTTATTAGATGGCAGTCATTAGAGAGTAGAGTGATCCCAAGAGTAAAAGCTTAAGAAGGTGAATACTAAGGTCATTACAAAAACAAGTGTGACTTTTGTGCCACTAAGATAAAACAACACTGCCGCCGTGGAGCAGCGATGAATGTGGCGATTTGTTTTCTACAAATGAGCTGTGAAAATTTCCCCTGTAATGTGGAAGGAAAATGAGGAACACATGATGGAGTCTGACGCCAAGGATGAGCTTGCGTCATTGTTGATGGTCACATAAAATGGTTGTTGTCCTTGAAGCAGTGTGTGTGTGTGTGTGTGTGTGTGTGGGGCAGCTCACCATCATGAGCTGGAAGAAAACATTCATCTTTTGATGCGGCTGTTGTGTCTAAAGGATTGGAGACGTGAAAGGGTAATGTGACAAAGGGAGTGAGAGAAACATCTTTATTGTCTTGAGACTTTGATGTGAAGGCAGCTGTGAGGCTGATGATGTTGTGGCAGGAACTAACGAGTGACATTAATACAGATTAGAGGAAGTTGCTGCAATGGTACAGCCTGGTGTCAATGTAGTTCGGAGGGTTACTTTTAGGCCTAAACTGCAGATCTCATCCTGCCTTGAGGAAATCTGGGGAACACGTCATTTCCTTTAATTGTCCCAGATACAATCATTCTGTTTTTAAAAACAATAACACACAAGAGTGAGTCACATCTTAGTGAAAAGTATCCAGTGATAAACAATGGCTACACATAGAAAAACAAACATTTATACTGCAGATCTATGATATGGCAAATCACATTCAGATGAAGCACACACAATGGCATCTACATCTGCCATAAGCTTTAAATAGATTATCCCAAATTGTCTTTGTGCTTATTGTTAACATGAGCTCTGTGTGCAGATCAACATTTCCCTTCTTTACATGATTAGTGTTAAATTAGTGGCTTGCAAACAAGGAAAAAAATGGCGGTTAACGGAACACGTTTCTGGGGGGAATGCAGTCTTTTCTGGAGCATTAAAGAGCTTTATAAAAGTAGTCCAGCTATAAATTACAACAATGTCAATCACCACTTAATATACGCTCAATCTCCTCCAGTCTCTTCAAGGCAGCTGCCCTTTTTTTCTCTATATCTTTAATCTCTTTAGTGGACTTACCCTTAGTCCGCTTGTCAGACTGGCTACTGTCCAAAGACTCTGATTGGTCCACGCCTACACCTCCGAGGCTTTCTGCAGAGGATTTCCGCACATTCTTCTTATCCCCAGCCCCCTTTCCAACAGCATCAGCCCTACTCCCTTCCTCCTCTGCCTCCTCCACCCCTTCCTCAACACTCTTTGGCTTTTCCTCCTCAGATGCTATGGTGGTTCCCACTGACGTGAGCGGTTGCCCTGCTGCGCTCATGGCAGCCATTTTACTTCGTACAATGCTCAAGTGACGACGCACATACTCCTCATTTGGTGCCAGGGCCAGCGTTTCCTCCAGGCAGCGTGCAGCACGCGGCAGGTCGCGCTCCTCAAAGTAGACCACACACAAGTTGTGCTTTCCTTGCACATTGGTGGGGTCCATGCGCAAAATTCGCTCAAAGCAGGCTTTAGCGCCGTGCGTGTCCTTCTTGTGGTTCATGAGGATGTCGCCCTTCAGGATCAGGCCCTTAATGTGCTCTGGGTGGTGACGCAGCAGCTCGTCCAAAGCAGGAAGTGCATCCATCTCGCGTTTGGACTGTGAGTAAAGTAACGCCAGGTTAAACAGCGCGCTGCGGAAGCCCGCCTGCAAACCAATGGCTTTACGCATCCACCGCTCAGCTGCTGCGTTTTCATTGGCGTCCATGGCCAGCATGCCGAGGTTGAAGTAGCCGTTGGCGTCTTCAGGCTCCTCCTCCACGTAGGTCAGGAAACGACGGTTGGCCTCAGGCCAAAATTTTGGCTCACCTGCTCACAGAAAGCAGAGATATAAGGTGTGGTATATTTCAATAATCCACTACTACATATATGTATTTGACATCTGGATTATGGTTGAAAGAGGATGAAATCACTGCTACATTTAAAAAAAATGGTTATAAAAAAAAATATACACCCATTTAAAAAAAATACAATCTGCAGAATGGAAGAAGCAGGTTGTATGAGTTTGTTGAGCATGTTGCGTAATACTATTTTGTAATTTTGAAAAAAAAATCTTCATGAATCATTTTAGAGTGATTTTGATGGATTGAAAGCCTTGTACACCTTTGTTGACATATCAAAAGGTTTGCAGGTCACAGTCATGCTGAGGCGAGTGGACTAGAAAAGAAACACGCTTTGTTGGCAAGAAATATTACTACCTTAAATGACTCACCTCTATGTCATTTTAGTTTGTACGATACTAAAAAAAAAAAAAAAAATGGAGTACGATCCTTGATGTTTATCTCCTCAACAAAGCATGTCAGATGTATATGTACAGAATGTGTGCTGGGATTAACCTGCAGCAGTAATGTGCTGAGTGGCCAGATTTACAAAATCAATGATACACGGGTGGAGAAGCTAACATAAAACGCCTAATCCAGTCAAACCTGCTGTAAATATAAGTGGTTATTAAGGTTTTTTTGTTTTTGGGGGGGGGGGGGGGGGGGGGGGTTCACAGAGTTGATAAAGTGTGACCTGATGGAAACTTGGCCATGAACTCGCTACCATTGCTCACAAGATTCATTGCAACATAAGGACAATTGTTACAGCCCGGTTACACCCTAAAGGTAACATCAGGTTACTTGCTTCATTCCCATCTGTCCGTGTGAATTGCCAAGTAGTGCTTCCCATTAGGCAAGCAGAGTCCTACCAGAGAGTGGATTATATTCAAACTATCCACATCCTGGCAGACGTCACTCACCAGACTCCTGCATGAGAAGTGCTGAGTTGAAGAGCGACAGCTTGTGGCGTGGGTTTAGCACCAGGGCATGGTTGAAATTCTTCAGGGCCTCTGATGGGTCCTTCATCTCAATGTTAACTATGGCCAGGTTGTACCACAGGTCAGCGTTAGTGCGGTCGAGCTCCAAGGCTCGGAGGTAGGCATCCCGGGCTTCTGTGAGCTTGTTCATCTTCAGCAGCAGCTCTCCTCTGTAAAAAATGACATGACAAAAAGTTAAAGGCACCAAAAACAGTTAAAGCAGAAGCAGGTGAAGCTCAGAAGATGGAGCAGATTGTTCACTGGAAGATCTGTGATTTGATCCCAGGCTCCTCGGGCACGATACTGAACCTCATATTAATCCCAAACGCTGTGCAATTGCTATTGGAATGATTAGATTACAATTAACAAGCTATTTCTAGGGATTTAAACTGATCATTTGGGTTCCAAACTGGAAAGATGTTACTTAATGGAGAATATGGATGGATATGGATGAGAATAATTGTTAGTCAGTTACAGATAAAATTGTCCAGTGCACTTTTGGTTATTGTCAGAAATTGAGATGTATTCTAGAAGGACTTTTTGCTGAGCAAACAGTAAATAACAAACCTAAAATTATGTCATTCGCATATAAAAGCTGAAATGAAACGTGAAACTTATCACTTCTGACAGCACTGTAGATCTGCACCACGTGTCCCTCCCCCCAATTTCAGAATACATATAGATGACAATCAATAACTTTTTAAGGAAAATGATACTTGAAGTCAGCTGTCAAGAGGCTAGTTTGAAATGATGATGTTCATCATCATGTTGTTGTTATGGAAACTATAAGGTTGACTAATCATGCTGATGGGTATCAAGTTAAGATCTTGCCTGCTGATGTAGGCCTGTTTGAAGTCTGGTCTCATGCTGATTGCTTGTCGGTAGAGCTGGTCCGCCTCCTCCAGCCTTGATTCGTTGGCCCGGATCAGATTGGCCAGGTTTATGTACACGTTTAGATGGTTAGGGGCCACACGCGTCGCATACTTCTTGCCAGGAATAACCTTTCCAGAGAAATCATTGATTGGAAGGTCAATCATGGCATGTTTATTGACAACCCCTCTCTCTCTCTCTCTCTCTCTCTCTATATATATATACACATATAATCTATATATGATATATATATTTATGTATATATATTTATTTATTTATATATATATATGTATATATACATATATATACACACACACACGCACACAGCTTTGCATTTGGGCACTGCATGTAACACAATGATATACCTGTGGCATGAGTGATTTAGCAACCAAGTAGGCGTCTTCTGCTTCTTTGGACTTGTTCAAGTTCTTGTAGGTTCTTCCAACATTCATGTGCGCACCAATATCATCTGCAGAAGGCCAACAGAAAAAAAAAACACCACAAACAAAACAATCACTACGGGCTGAAATACTACATGTTTAGTGTTCCAGTTTAATCCATGAATTGTTCACCTGACCCTGTGAATTTACCGTAACTATCACTTGCTTTGTTTTAACATCTCACAAATAAGCTGTACTAATGTTTAGTATAATGAGGTAATATAAACTTTAGCTGTATTTGAAAAAAATAAAAATAAATAAATAAAATAAAATAAAGGACTGATGCTTGATGATTAGTATCAGAGGAAATGCCCATGCGTTCACACCGTTAATCTTGGGGTGGTAAAATGACGAAAGTGTTGATGTCACACAGGCTTCCTGAAAACTAAGCTATGAAACAACAAAGAAATGCTGAGAGGGTTAGCTTACTCTTAACTGCACATTTAATGTATCTTTGTTTAATTTAATATTGGTTCAATGTAGACTTGTGAGGTGCATGCAGTCATGAGTTCTTAGGAATGACGGGTTTATCAAACAATAGGCCCAATGTTAACCATCTGTGGAGGGAAGCTTCTGGAAAGTGAAATTACAACCCAAAGCAAATGTATCAACACACCCCAGTACACCCCCTGGACTTAATTAGAATCAGAAGTCGTTCTGAGCACAAGTTTATTTCCAACAGTTATCCCTTTCATCTCCACTGTGGTCCCTGCTAAATTGACTCAATTTTATCCTCTCACATGTTCAGTTGTACCCCTTTTGCACTAAACTGCATTTAGTGTTTCGTGTCACATTGTGTGTTACAATTCCAAAATCATGACTTCCATACAATATTCTGCCTGAATATGTCGATAATTACACAGTCTCTGCTCTAATTCATCCCAAAGGTGTTCTATCGGGTTGAGGTCAGGACTCTGTGCAGGCCAGTCAAGTTCATCCACACCAGACTCTGTCATCCATGTCTTTATGGACCTTGCTTTGTGCACTGGTGCACAGTCATGTTGGAAGAGGAAGGGGCCAGCGCCAAACTGTTCCCACAAAGTTGGGAGCATGGAATTGTCCAAAATGTCTTGGTATGCTGAAGCATTCTGAGTTCTTTCAGTGGAACTAAGGGGCCAAGCCCAGCTCCTGAAAAATAACCCCACACTATAATCCCCCCTCCACCAAACTTTACACTTGGCACAATGCAGTCCGACAAGTATCATTCTCCTGGCAACCGCCAAACCCAGACTCATCCATCAGATTGCCAGATGGAGAAGCATGATTCGTCACTCCAGAGAACACGTCTCCACTGCTCTAGAGTCCAGTGGCAGCGTGCTTTACACCACTGCATCCAATGCTTTGCATTACACTTGGTGATGAATGGCTTGGATGCAGCTGCTCGGCTGGAATTCACTGAGCTCCTGAGAGTGACCCATTCTTTCACAAATGTTTGTAAAAGCAGTGTGCATGCCTAGGTGCTTGATTTTATACACCTGTGGCCATGGAAGTGATTCTGATTATTTGGATGGGTGAACGAATATTTTTGGCAATATAGTGTATCATACCTAGCTATCACTTATTTAAAGCTAGTCTGCCATTCGGTCCAAATGCAAAGAACCAATCAGATGCCTTCATGTCTCGTCTTGCTCATGTCCGCCTCTGTCCCTCCCCACTGTTTCTGGAAATATCCAGCACACTCCTCTGCAGAAATACAGAGTTAGCAGGAGAATCTGTTCTCTGGATCAAGCTGAGAGGACAAACCAGAGTGAACATTGGTGGAGACACTGAGACGTCTGAAGGGACTGAAATGCAGAATTTATTTCTGTTGGACAGGTAATTATTTGTTTAGGTTTGGGAGGAGTTATTATTTTCATGAAATATGTAGCTAATGTTTGCCAACTTAGCTTTTGTAGCAAGAATTAGCTCAATGCTAACATTAGCTTCTCTGTGGGTGTAAGTCAGTCATAGGTGCCACTTGTATTGAAGAGGTTATAGGATGTGACATTTTGACCATATTGCACAGCCATAGTCTCCAGTGTCTGCATTATAAAGGTGATAAAATGACATTGATATACTGGCTTTCAACTGACATTTTACTGTGGTGATGTAGCATAACGGCTCTCCTCTCCCTGCTGAATCCTGCTATTCAAGTTTGAGGGGGTGTGGCTTTGGGTGGAGCACTGATTGGAGGGGGGGTGCTTAGAGGAGGCTTAGAGGAGGTGCCACTTTCAAATCTTGCTAGCTCTCCAACATCACAGACTAGAGGCTTGTTTTGTAAAACAGAAACCCTGTTGGCACCAGTGGTACTGTGGCATGGGAAAGGGCATTTGGCATCCAAAAGAAATATACATGAAATTATAATAAATTTGGATGAGGTTCTGCTCTGAGATGCTAAATACAGGCACCATAGGAACTGTAGAAAGTGCTGTGTTGTATCAAAGTTGTGTTTGTGAAGAAAATGTCTCTATTGCTTCCATTTCATGACAACAATTACAAACAGTAAAATAACACACGCTCCTTGCCGAATTACCAGACATGCTTGGGCAGACTTAGAAAAGACATTGAATCTAAATTTCCCGCTCCATTTGATCTGCGATTAGAACCCATGATAATGTTCCATCACTGCTCACGTCCACAACGAAATGCAATTTCCACATCTCTATTATTGTCGCAAGTTTATTAACCAGTGAGAAAATGTTCTTTCCGTGACACCCTTAGTGAGAACTTGCAGAGATGTGTGATAGTAAAAATATGATTGTGTCACACAGGTGATAAATTGACAACATTATCAGCAGTGCGTATATCCTGCGGAAAACAAAACATCATGTGAGAGCTGAGAACTCTCAACATCCCCTTTAAAACCTGTTAAAAAGGAATTTGACAAGCCCCGGCAAATCTTGTGTGATACCATTTCATTCACAAATGTCCAAATATCGTAAATAAAATATTTTCTTACCTGGCTGGACACGAGTGGCCTGGAGAAAATAGCGCAGTGCCTTTGCATAATTGTTTTGGTTCTCTAGAGCGTGGCCAACATTATTCCACAACTTGGCATTGTTCTTGTTCACCTGAAGAGGAAGATATTTGAAGAAGCATAAGCTTGAGTTGTTCAGCATTCATCACCATCCATAAAACATAAAATCCCAATCTGTTACCAGCTGTTTGATCGGGTCTTTTATCACAAAATAAAGCACTGTTTTGGAAAAAAGCCAAGATACACTGGCAACGCGACCATAAATGTCTTCTGCAGATTACCTTCAGGGCAGAGGTGAATAAAGTATATTCCGACTCCCAGTCCCAATTCCTGTTGAAGGTTTTCACGGCATGTGTAGTTAAAAGCACACCAATTATCAACCACGAAATCTTCCTCAAGTGTCTACAAAGGAACATGAATAAAACAAATCCAATTATGTTAATACAATCAACTAAAAACCTGATTATTTTGTTTCAGCGCTGAAGCTGTACAGATGCATCTCAAATGAAGGAGCAGCCACTCAAAATTGGAGAAGCCCATAACACTGTAACAGCTGTCTCTTGTTAAAAAGGTGCTCACACCAATAGAAATAGTGTTCTCTTTCATGAGACACGAGTATGGGCAATTTGTTTTTGGCAATAGACAGGTTATATTTTCATTATATTCAATTCAGCAACATCATTTGGGACAAACACTCACCCTTTATGTGAAACAATCTTGAATCCGTGTGCAACAAGAACACAGAAGCCCATACTGGGCACATAAAGCACCCTCTCTGCCACAACAAAGCCCACAGGGAAGAAGAGGTTGGACGCAGGAACAAAAGGCAGGACAATCAAAGACAAGGCCTGAAAGAGAAAGACAACTAAGCTCTGGGAAATTTTCACTATATAATATCCATAATTTACAAATGCTAAATTTATAGTGAATGAAAAATGTATTTTGTTATTTACTGTCAACAAACAACAAAATGATAATTGATTATTTATAATTATTGCATATCACACAAATTAATAGGAAAACAGCATGACTAATACTTATTAAATATTATTAATTATTGTTTGTTAACAGTAAAATAACTATTAACTAACCATTAATGAATAAACCACTAATCAATAATGAAAAAAATCATTCCACCCTAGATTCAGCGTCAAAAAGGCTCCTACATTCTTTCAGTGCTAAAACCAGAGGAGCAGAGGCCACTGAGGCAGACGAAATGTGTGAAATGAGCTGATGCCAAGAGGAGTTTGGATACTGCAGCAGACTGGAACCTGAAACTGGACTAGTTGGATTTATGTACAGCATCAGTGCAATCAAAAGAAATAATGTTTTATGCAGTGATTTGTTAATTGAATACTGTATTGTGGGAGTTAAAAGGTTGATATATGGGACACTGGCAGGGGAAGCACTAAAAATAATGACCTGATATTACTTATGATAAATATTTTCACTTTTATATCTGTTAATGTCCCTATGGCTTTTCCCTTTTCCCTTTCCAATTTTATGGATGAAACAATGCTTCCTATGGCCACAGTCATGGAAACGACCAGCAATATGCTTCTGAATGACGCCTTAGTCAAACATCAAAAGTACTTTTAAGAATTAAGTAATACACTACACATTTGTCATTGTGAAACAGTGTAGTCCTTCCAAAAATGTATTTCTCTTTGACCGGATCATACTGTTGTTGTAGCATTTCTTTTCTGTTTAAGGCAAGCTTTATTTTTGCACTTGGCATTATCTTATCTTAGGCTCACTGCACTCCTTTCAAAGTGGAATAATTTACGTCAAGTTCATAAGGTAACTTTCTTTGTATTCACTTGATTCCCATTCCCGAGATAAACTGGTATTTACCTTGTTAACATGATCTTAAAATTAATTATTAATAAACTTTACAAATACAGCAATTAATCACAATTATAAAAAAAAAACCATAACTGTTTGACAGCCCTAATTATTTGCTAATAATTGTTAGCAGTAGTCCAAGTGCAGAGCCAGCAGCTATGGGGAGAAAAGGAAAATGTGCACTTCAGAGCAGGACTCCTCAGTGGACAGCTGTTTAAAACAAGTTAGTATGTCTCATGCTCTATATGAGACAACTGACAGCAGTGCAATAACGCAAAGAAGGTTCATGGTATGATATTGTTGTGCAACATCTTCCGAATGCTCTTAGCAAACCAGAGTAAACACTGCTAAGGCCAAGTTCACTCAATTAATTCTTGTGTTGCTTTGTGGCTCCCTTCCTTCAGTCGAAGCGAAGAGCAATGCATTGAGGAAGTTTACTGACCTTCAAATGCCATAGACCTGTTGCACAATAGATGCTGTGCTGCAACGAACAACCACTCAAATATGAGTTTATGTTCTAGCTTTCCAATTTTGCTGACAGTTTTTTTGTCATTTAATCTCCTCTTTTTGCTCAATAATAAAAAAAATCTTATTTGATTTGTACATGATAAAACTGTCACGCATGTTCTGCAATCCTGATTTTGGCTGATTCAATAATGTAATGTAGCATCATAAGACAGTCATGATGTTAGCTGGAGGCAAACACACAGCACCATAGAATAGAGGACATATACATTGACAATGTCATCTTGTTGTTTGGTGCCAGAATCGATATCACATACTTTTCAGTTGGCGGTGATCTGAGGCTCTAGTGAGCTACAGTATCTGCAAATCATTTTGGCGATGGAGAGAAAATGTTGCTAATAGATTAGCCTTCTGCTAACCACAGCCAACAAAACTTGCTAGCTAGCATGAACAAACTCTCATTAACTAGTCTTTGAAATAAATACCAGCTGCAACAATAAATGTCAGGTTCAATCGATCACTGTCTGCCCTGAGCACTGAGACAAGACGTATGACACTAGCAGTGAAATATTATAGCTGTGAACGCCGCAGTGCAGTTTGCGTAAAGTTTGGGCTATTACTCAAGACCCAATCCAAGCGCCTGTGTCCTTCTCTCCACATGCCACCAAAAGCGATGGATAAACCTCAAATTAGGATTAGTATGGATTCTGCTCTTTTGTACAGCAATGCTGCTGCTGTTGGATATGGGCATGATCTCACCATTATGACTGTTCTGGCAGAGCTGTGTTGATAGCGCAGGCTATGGTAAGCTAACAGGCCCAGAAAAGCGTAGAACACCAGGGTAGCCAAGTTACGGAGGTCGAGGACTGACTCCACCAGAGGAATGGTTCCCATAGTCCAGTCGCAGCAGAGCTCAGAGGGATTCAGCAGAAGCCATGCATTCACAGGAAGCAGGTAGTTGAAAGTCAGTTGTCTCGTGGGAGTGGAGCTGACTGCTGCTGGGTTGTCAAATCTATAAGAGAGGACACAGCGAAGAGAGGTTACTCTGACTAATACATCACACAATGGTAGAAGCAGGCACAGATTCAACAACGAGCTGAAATCATTCCTCACAGATTTTGGTCCATATATCCATGATAGCATCACTCATTTGCTGCAGATTCGTCGGCTGGATTGAGATCTAGTGACTGTGGAGGACACTGGAGTCCAGCGAACTCATGAACTCTTTGTCATGTTCAAAAACCAGCTTTAGATGATCTGTGCTTTATCACATCTGACTGATCCTTTTACTAGCAAGGCATTAACTAGCAACAATTTGACTATAAAAGCAATTATTTTGATATAAGTAGATACAGAAATATACAAACCAGGGTTCAACATTAACAACTGCCCAGATGCCAATGGTAAGTTCAAACCATGGAACACCCAACATAACGTGAAATTTCTGCTAACAATGGGATTATTTATTTTATTATAATTCTTAATTCCAGTTTGTGACAAAATGTTGCCAATTTCACAACTTTGAAGAATATAGCAGCTTGAATATCAAACTCAGTGTACCAGATCGACCCCATACGTAATGCATTCTGGTCTCAATTTCATCTGAGAGAAGCATCCCAACTGGTTTGTTGCTCATCAAGGCATCAGGCCTTTTTTAAGACAGATAAAACAGAATAGAGATTAAGAGGATACATTTCTCATACCTTAAACAATAATTTGCTGTCCACACCAAGGAATGCAGTATGTTTATTCCTTAAGACTTTTTTTGGGCAAGTAGATTTCAAATTACAAAATGCATTTCCCGCTGAAATGCATGGGAATGTTGAATAGCTGAAGCGACGCTGTATTTGATAAATAGCTGAAGATATTCTGTTAATGCTAAATAGCTGAAGCTACACTGCTAATGCTAATACCACAATTAACTTGCTCAACATGAAAAGTACATATAAAACCATCTGGGGAAAGCTCTGACAATGAAAACAAGTGATCAAAGAAAAAAGACAGCTCTCTAATGAATGTGAATGAAGACTGTTTATCCTCCAGTCATGGCGAGCACGTTTTAGCTCTAAAACTGTCTTTGTTATTCCACTTATGCACCTCCAGCCTGTACCAAATCTCTGGTAAAGCAGGCAAACTATCTGAGGATAATTTCTTCCTTAGCAACTAATTCCAACCAGGATGGTGATAATCTGAATGTGCAGTATTGTTATGGCTTGAACACAGAAATTCTTTCAGACAATCTGGAGACATCTTTAGAATTACAACTAAAGGATTAGCACATGTAAGATAATTGTCTGGGATATTATCTTCACAATCAAATGCCATCAGGTAGAGTCTGCGTGTACAGACGTTTTCAAAATAGTTTAGACTCGATTAAGGCTTAATCCGATAAACCTATTAACATGTGGCGGCTCGCATAGTTTTCTCAACGGTCATGTCATCAATTAAGATTAAAATATACACCTTTGCTGATCCCCAGAGGGGACAGAAATAAATACAGGTACGTTTAGAGAGGTACAGGAACTAAATTAATGACAAAACTAGAAACTAGAGAGCATTTTGAGACCAATGAGAACGGTGAGTGGTGCTGATAAAGTGACGTAGGTACAATTTATAGCAGCAGAGTTAAATAGTGTAAACTTTATGATTAAGTTATGGTACTCACTCAGTCATTTTAACATGTTAAAACTGACCTATTGTGTTTATTTCCAGGTACATACTTGTATTTCAGGTTTCTACTAGAGCAATTAGAAATAAAGAAAAACAAAACACTTTATTTTTCCCATATCGGCTGTGCTGTAGCACCTCTTTTCACCCATAGTGTGAAACACCCCATTGCAAAATCAATAGTTCACAGTGTTTCGTCTGACTTTTATGATAAGCCATATTAATTCAAGCAAGAGTATAAAATGCAGAGTGAGTTTAAGTTGGGCTTTTATTGTAAACATATTAAAATGAAATGAGTGAAGCTGCATTGCACTTCTTGGTTGATGCTGGTTTGCACATCAGAGCCCTCAAATTATTAATGAGAATAGGGGCAGCTCAGCTTTACACATGTGCTAGGTTCTGCAGATAATTTATCATTCTCAAAGGCATGATGAGCGGGAGGAGATCCTGCGATCTCCAAGCCATGCACACCTGATCATGTCTGTGATAAAATTCCTCTGCAGTGATAACAATCTTATCTATAACTTCACCACAAATATCCCATGCCACATAAATTTGCCTTACAGGGACATCAGCGTGTGTTCTAGGGGCACATTATGTTTGCTTGGATGCATGACTTAATGGGATGCATTTGAGGAGCAAAACACACTAGCTTTTCTCTTTTGAATTCACTGTCATGTAAGAGGATTACCGGGATAGATTTTAGTTGCTTTCAGGATGCTTTGGCCTTTGAACTCCTCACAACTGATTGCTGCCAACATTTAAAGTCAAGGAATTAGAGCGACACATGGAATGTGTACAATACAAATGTATGTACAGTATAACTCATTTGCATGCTTAACTACATGCACTGAAAAGTGTTGTAGACTTGTACTAACATCCAGCAACAGCAGGAAGTCAGAAGCCATGGGAAGATTTTGTACTTTAATCAAATAAACAAAGATTATGTAAACCATTACATAATCTGAAATAAATAAAGAAGCAGGCTAGTAATGTGTTTATATAATCATGTAATCCATTTACATTCAAATCATGACTTTGATTGTACTCCACTGGCCTTTAGTATCTACAAAAGTCTTTTCCTTATATGCAGATAAGATGCAGCAGCTGCAGAAAAAACTGGACTTACTCCAAATTTAACTACAGCCCACTAAAAACACACACACAAAAAAAATCACATCCCCGTTGCTCGTAGCAATAGAAATTAGTGTGAAAAGTAAGCTTTTAGTGTAATTGGTGCACCAATAATAAACAATGTATAAACAAACAGGAAGAAATACTATTAAAGGTTATAAGAATGAATTGCAATTTTAGCAGCAGTTTATTCCTGCAGATACGGTGGGATAATGCTGCCTACCTGGTGAAGACAGGAAGCTGGGACTGGATGACTTGAACCCGGATAATGACAAGCAGCAGGGTGCTGATGATGAGGACAATGAGCTTCAGCAGAGTTTGCAGGACAGCATAGGGAAAACCGTCTTTACCCTGCAAGACTTGACGCAGTGTGTCCAACAGCATGGGCAAGGTAAACTGAGAGGGTAGCAACAGCAGAAACACAGGAAGGGAAGGGTCACCTCAGCATTATAGTGCGATTGGTTCTGACATACTTTTATATTTAAATTCCATTTTTATTTGTTCATAATTCACAGGGTTCTTGCACCATTTTAAAAGTCAAATCTAATAATTTTTTAAACATTTTTAAGACCTCAACAAATATAATTTAACACCCCAAAATGCCATAACAATTTTCTTTGGTAGAATAGAGTCAATTTATTGTAGGGCCCGACCAATATGGAGTTTGTCAGGCCAATGCCAATGCTGATATTTAGCAGGGACAAATATCCGATAACCGATTAATCTAATTTTTTTTATGATTTTTTTTCAGCCCTTTCACACTTGCAACAACAATATAAATTGAAGGCATAACATTTAACTTTCTTCACAACTTTCAAGAAAAAAAGAAGTGAACTTTGTGCACACAAAAAAAACTCAGTAAATCTCTGACTGCTGTGTATCTGAAAAATTAATACCTACAGCAAATTTACGGTAAATGTTTAAGACCTTAATTACCCAGATTTTAATTTAAGGCATTTTAAGACTTTTAAGGAATCGTGGGAAACCTGCTTTAACTCTTTGAGTGCCATATATGTGTTTGTACGTCATTTAAAATCCAACACTTGAGTGCCATAGAAGTATAAATATGTCACAGTTTTCTGTCAGCAGGCATGAAAGGGCACTCTCACACAGCCTATGAGTAATATCAGGGCTTCTGGGATTTGTAGTCGGGACATAAAGCGTTAATATACAACACAGATCAAAGCAGGAAGTGGAAAAGACCGCGATTAGAGTGCAAAACAAAAGGAATTTGAAAAAAAGTAGTGATTTTGGTGAACGGGGACTCTACCTCTGATAAAACAAGAATGGGACAGGGTAAAATCAAACATTTTTTTCATGATAAAATAGAGAGTTTCTTCTTTCATTTGAGCTATTCTGTGTTTTAAGAGTTATAGTACAAAATATTCTGTGGGTCTTGAAATGTGGCTCTAACTTAGGCCTAGGACAATAACCACATCACCGCAATACCGCGGTCATGTGATTCGTACCGCGGTGTTGAGTTCATTACTGTTATCACTGCAATATATTAAATAATAAAAAAAAATATCCCTACATATTTGCTGTTGAAAGTTACAGGAGTGTATATGGTGTTTGATATGAAATATAACAGTAATATTTAGTAACATCCTGTTTTTAAAGCTGCAGCTCACCAGTGGGGTACTGCGTTAAACCGCCATACCACATTGACTGGGTGCTTTATCACCACAGTAATAAAAAAATCCATACCATCACAGCCCTACTCTAAATGGCCACAAATGATGGCATAAATATTAAAAGCATGTTTTCTTTGTATAACTCATGAATCACCATTTATCTGCAGGAACAGAACTCATATTTTCACATTTTCAGTTCTGTCAGTTCCGCTTCTGTTGGAAAATAATCTCATCAAATCAAAGAGTGACATTTAATTGGAATCATTTTATTCTACATAAACTATTTGAACAAACCACTCATTGTTTTCCAGTGTTGTGAAATCAACATAAGACAACTGGATTCTCCCCACTTCTGGCCATGATTATGCTCTTTCCATATGGAGGACTTGTATATTGCAGTGAAAAGGCACAAGGACTGAAATGTGACCAGAGAAAATAATGCTCAGCATTTAGTATTAGATATGTTAAATACTGAGCTGTCTGATATCAAATCAAAAGCCTATATATAGCGTATATAAAGATGCTAGTTAATCTAACCTTAACCTATTCTAATCTGCCTTTTTTACGTATGCTTAAAACAAACTCTACAAAGCCAGCTGTGGTTTGATGCAGCAGTTATGACAAAAAGGAGCAGACAGCTCCAATTTTCAGAGCCTTACCCCTTGAGCGACAAACACTTCATGGACACAGCAGATGCCAACGACAGTGATTCCCTGCTCCTTACACAGTGTTGCTGCAGCCACTAGAACAACTGTCAGAGCAATGGGAGCCCAAACTGAAGAAAAAAGAAGAAAAGAACATAAATGAATAACAGGCAGCCTACACAGAACCTTTTACAGCTGTATGCATGGATTTTGAATATAAAAAAAAAAAAAATTCATACACTGACTGTGTTTACTTAAGTGTTGATCAATGACTGGTAAAATATACCAGGAAATGTTTGCTATATGGATATATTTTGCATTAGACAAACTCACAACGTTTCACACTTTGTACAGTAAAGTTCTGAATTTCCACCACTGGGATGCCCTTTCGTTACTTGTTACTATCCATCCATTATCTACCGCTTATCCTCATAGGGTCGCGGGGGGGCTGGAGCCTATCCCAGCTGTCTTAGGGCGGAAGGCAGGGTACACCCTGGACAAGTCACCACCTCATTGCAGGGTACTATTGTTAAGTAACTAAAGACATTTGACACAAAATTTTTACCTAAAAATTATATATAATTAATTAAACTCGTTGAGTGCCACTGATTTAATATGATGTCAAAGTGTTTTTTCTGCAGTGGGTCACCGATTGCAATCTCCCACAGACTGTGAGTAATTTTGGGGCTTCTGGGAGATGTAATCGGGACACAAAGAGTTAATATACGTCACGGAGATCAAAGCAGGAAGTGGAGACGATGGAGATTAGAAAGCAAAACGGACAGATTCTGGACAAAAGGTGGCAATTTTGACAAAAAGTGTCCTCTACTCTACCTCTGATTAAACAAGAATGGAACAAGGTAAAAAGAAACATTTTTTTCATGATGAAATAGAGTCTCTTCTTTTATTTGAGCTACTCAGTTTTTTCAGAGACAAAGTAGAAAATATTCTGTGGGTCTTGGCATGTGACACAAAATAGGCAAAAACGCTGGAACAAGGCAATCTGGCACTCAAAGAGTTAACATGGCTTTACTGATTCCACAAAAACTTTCATGACATGAACCAAATACAGCTTGTACATGAAACATGAAAAACTGAGAGACTGGTGAGGAACGGCAGACTTACCAATAGAGTGGTCTGCACCTGTTGATTTTGTGTAAGCCAGGAAAGCAGCCAGGAGAAAAATTGAAGAAAGAAGTTCAGCTCTGCCAACCACACCTGTGACCTGACGATAAAGAGATAAAGAGTTTCTCACTGAAGTGCAGGTAAATCTGATACTTGATGAATGCCATGCTGTTCTAAATGTTTAGTGGTCCACATTGATAGACAGCTAAGCCATACTTATTTCATGTGGCTGCCCTAGTCTCTGAAGGAAAGGAGTTTTTGTCTTCCATGGGAATATTATACTCATTTTATAGAGCTACCATAGAGGTGTTTCAAATTTTAAGTATCTGCTGTAATCTCTTCCAGAGGCACAGGAAGATGTGTGCTTGCCAGTAAACTGTAGTGAGGTGAGAGGTGTTTCTTTGTGGTGTGTATGATTTAGATGCATGCTTTGAGATGCATTTGTGACTAATCAGCTGGCTAATGTTAACATGCGTGCTCTTGTTGTGAGGCTTGGTTTCAATTCAGCAACTTTCCTAAAATCCAAGGCAATTTTCTCACTTCATTTTTGCCACAGGCTCTCAGGTGTCAGAGATATTAGAGCTTCTCACCAAGCACCATCACATGACAGTTTCTCCTCCAGGGTTCAACAAGAGTAAGAGGTACATCAAATACGCCTCTAGTAAAGAAAAACACAGAAAAATGCTCTGTTCTTAACTCTTCTGAGAACTCTTCTACTTAATCTTTCTTGTTTACTGATATTCTCTTATTTTTTTTTTATATAGGCCCTTATGCTGTTTAGAAAATTCTGCATTATCCACTTGCTTCTGAAACGTGGAAATTCCCGTTGGTGGGACGAATAAAGGTTCATCTCATCTCTTATCAAGCATACAGTATATATCTACATAAAGCAGCTTCTCTGTCATCAACACCTGTCATTTGGATAAATGATGACTGCCCTCGTGTGGAGGAAATAACACTCTCAGATCCATCAAAGCCAAAGTCAGGTCAAAGCTCTTAGAAACAGTCATATGCCAAGTTTTGTCTCGTATGTATCCCTTAAGAGGAAAACAACTGCACATGAGGCTCGTGTACACTGCAAGTTATTTACAAGATGAAAAAAAACTTTGATTTAGACATGTGAGATAACTGATCTTGTTTTAAGAGTTAATTTCTTATTTTAAGTGTTCACGCTACAATATTAACTCAGCATTTTCGGCTTATTTTATGTGTATATTTAGTCTATGTTGCTTACTTTGGGTCTGTAAAAGGTTATATTTTGCTGACTCATCTTAATGGGGTGGCTGTAGCTCACTGGTAGAGTGGTCGTCCATGAACTCCAGGGTCATGCTTCGATCCCCCTCCTGCTCTCTGCTGCTTAAATATCCATGAGCCAGATACTGAACCTTGTTGTCCCCCAGGGGGCCTTACATGGCACCACTGCTCCCTGGGGGATGGGTTAAATGGTCAAATATTGTGTAAGACAAATAAAGCTGATTATTATTATTATTAAAACCAGCATTTTCTGCTTATTTGAAGCCTTCTAAATACATCCTATTTCTAGATTCAACAATCTTAATTCGAGAAATCTCATCAAGAGAAATTATCTCGCTGCATAGACAGATAATTTTTTTGCAGTGTACCAGGGTTCTTGCACCATTTTAAAGGTCAAATGTAATACTTTTTAAGACATTTTTAAGACCTCAAAAAACATAATTTAAGACCCCAAAAATTTCATAACGATTTCTTTGGTAGAAAATAGACAATTTATTGTAGGGCCCAATCAATATGGAATTTTTGAGACCGATGCGGATATCGATATTTAACAAGAAAAAAAAATCCAATAACCGATTAATCTCTGATAATAATTTTTTTTTAAATGTTTTTTTCAGCCCTTTAACACTTGTAGCAACAATATAAATTGAAGGCATAACACTGTTTTCCTATTGGCATTAAATGCACCATCTGAAAATTGAATACCTACTGTTCTCCAACTGACCTACAGCAGAGGAAATAATCCACTGGCTGTCCATTTACTGTAGCTGAGAACCATCAACTACTATACAAAAAAAACACAAACACTAACACAATCACAATACCTACCTACACTTTATCAGACAGTAACATGACCACATTAGCTCACTTGAGGGCACATTTCTTATGCAAGGGCCATTTTGCAACCAGGAGAAATGTGTGTCCCTGTGCTGCGTTCACTGACAAAGTCAGAGGACGTTAGATTCTCAAGTAACAAAGAAATCCAAGGAGGAAGTCTAAGGAACATGCAGTGCATCCGCTTACAGACAGCCTTAAAATTATCCATCAAAGCTAATTTGCTAGAATGGCAGAAAGGCAGACCACAGTTTTGATTTGGCAATTACCACAAATCCCATTTTGTGTGTGTGTGTGTGTGTGTGTGTGTGTGTGTGTGTGTGTGTGTGTGTGTGTGTGTGTGTGTCTCTACACAGTGCTGGGGTGCAGCTTTCAGTGGGTCCCTCCTCATCCCCCAAAAACCATCATTTTAGAGCTATAGTACACTAAACAATGTGTATTTGAAGATGCTTGGGGGAAAAAACCCTGAAGTCTCCATTCAAAAAGACAGATAACCCAAAAAAGACACTGAGAAGACATGGGGACACACAGGGGCTCTTTGTATGCACTTATCATGAAGGGACCTTCAGTGCTTGGAGCATAACTCAAAAACAAATGATCTGTTCAGAGAGAGATTCCAGACGGCGATAATATGAAGGGCATTCGTCGGACTAACTATAAGGACTCATTTGTGAGGCAAATTTGTTTCCATTCAAGAGGTGGAGAAGAAGAGTGCATAGATTTAGAGCACACCATGAGGAAGGCTGGGGCGGTGGTGCATGCTGTGTAATAGTAGTACTCTGCCCCAAGAAGCAGAATGTTTTCTTTGTTTTTCTACTCTGGTCAGGGCCTGTCTGGCAGTCAAGCCTAGTAATATGAGCTACTGACACTGTTCACTGTTCCAATCACATTTTCAATATCATAAAAACAGTATTATTTGTGTTCCACCATGTAGAGAAACCACACAATCAGATTATGTCCTAAATTGCATACTCATAATTTTACTAGGTACTGTACCTACCTATGCAAAATACATACTGCTGTATGCAGTAACCATAGAACTGGCAATGCTGGATTACATACTGCCAAATGCAACCGGATGTAGTAGGACATCCTGGTATTATTCGCATGCTGCATTACTGGGACATAATAAATCTTTTTCTGGTGTCCTAAATTTTATAGTTTTAAGCAAACTGGAACACACTGAATAATAGATGAGTTCTGACCTTGTGTTGGTTCTTCTATTTTATATGCAACATATGTGTGAATGGCTGTGTTATATCCCTCTCATGTTTATATAAACTGTGCAAAGCCTGTCTTGGCACGTTGCCTGGTATGGAACATACCATGAGCGTTTTTCAGCAACAACAATAATTACTGTAATTTTAAGTTCATAAGTTATTTCCTGCTATAACATGTGGTACATTATAGACAAGTATTACCTTGACTGAATATAAATGTGCACTTACAGCTTCAGTGTGGATGGGGTGTACAGCAAACAGCAACGCCGCCACCAAGCTGGAGGTCTTGTCCAGGAATAGTCGGCACACCCGCAGGAAAATCACACATACAACTCCATGTAAAACAACATTGAGCAGGTGATAGGAGGCTGCGCTCAGCTCACTGAAGAGGTAGTTCAGTCGGAAGGTGAGTACGGTCAAGGGTCGGTAAGATTTGTGGCTCCGCTCCTGCAGTTGAACATACACATGTACATACACTATAATGGATATTAAAAGGCTGACACCTTAAACTAAGCTAAATGGAAATATTGAGACATGCCAACAACAACAAAATGTAAACTAGAGCTTTAATGATTAATCAATTATTGTAGTTGTCAACTATTAAATTACTTAGAAACATACTGTATGCAGATGTTATCTGGGGCTTTGGGAAACACTGACCTACATTTTCCATTTAATAGACATTATATAGACCAAACAACTAATCAATTAAATAAAAAAATATAACTGACAGATTAATCAACTGGGGCAGCACAGTGGTGTAGTGGTTAGCACTGTCGCCTCACAGCAAGAAGGTAACGGGTTTGAATCCCGGGCCCGGGCCTTTCTGTGTGGAGTTTGCATGTTCTCCTCATGTCTGCGTGGGTTCTCGCCGGGTACTCCGGCTTCCTCCCACCATCCAAAAGCATGCATGGGGATTAGGTTAATTGGTTAATTTAAATTGACCGTAGGTGTGAATGTGAGTGTGAATGGTTGTCTGTCTCTATGTGCCCTGTGATGAGGTGACGACTTGTCCAGGGTGTACCCTGCCTTCCGCCCTAAGACAGCTGGGATAGGCTCCAGCCCCCCCCGCAACCCTATGAGGATAAACGGTAGATAATGGATGGATGGATGGATGGATTAATCAACTGTGAACCAGACTCAACATACCTCAGCCATGGGTGTTCCCCAGAAGTCATTGAGGAACAGGTTGCGGAGAGGGGTCGAGGGCCGTAGGTCCTTGTTGTCGAGAATCGCTGAGACATCATCAAACACAAAGCCGCATGACAGACTGTTCCAGTAACATCCCACCACCAGTCCAGTCAAAAGTAAAATCTCCTTCCATGACACGACAGCCATGGCTGACCAAAGCCGTCATTGATCACTGTACAAGAAAAAAAAAGAGGTTTGACAGGTATCAAAATACACATTTACAAAACATGTACTCTATCTTGTTAATTGCTTTCTTGTTTGGACTCCTTTTCAGGTTCATATTTATATTTTGGGTTTCTACTGGAACATGTTTACATGCCATGATTATAAAAAAATACTCATTCTCTCATTTTCCTCATAATGTCTGCCAGAATTTACATTTGTGTTGCTGGGCAACATTTGGATCCAAGTTTGTTTCCTGTCAGCTGATGTCATTACATACATACACTGCAACTGTGCATGGTAGGGTAATCTTATAAAAAACACAGTAAAATGTGTAACAGTAAACAATGGCCATGTTTTACGGTTCTATTACTGTTATGCTGTATACCGCATACTGTTCTTTATCACAACTAAGCGTTATGGTGGCTTTAAATCTGTGGTGGTCACTTTTACCACCCACATAATCGTCCGTCCTCTTTTGTCGATTGGAGTATTTTATTCTAGTCTCGAATTCTGGATTATAATGTTGCAGATAAATTACCCTACAAGAGCAATTTGGGGGATATTGGCCCATGCCTCTACATCAAAGTCCAGCAACCGGTTCAGCTGACTGCAGAAGGGCAAAAGCAAAGGAGGGGTAGCTCTTTACAGCGATCTAAAAGTGCTGCTAGCTCTCAGTACCCTCTTTAAATAGCTGTCTAATGGCAGACGCTGTTCAAACGAGTTGAATCAGCATTGCGATCATAACAGAACAAAAAGAACCATATAGCATGTTCTGACGATCCAATGGCTGCTGCAGCAAAATGTTAGCTAATGATAAAGCAGCAAGGTAATGCTAAGTGTTGACACCAGCCTTTAAGAAAGATAACACGGACGCAGATGTACTTTCGGTCTTTCTTGAATTCCCTACTTACCGTGTCTATACAATGAGCAGACGGTGACTGCAGATATAACAAACTACTCGGAATGGTTAACGGTTACTCACATACAGAGGAAATAATTCTGCAAGCGGCAATCCACTTGTGATAGCTAATGATAGCCCCGACACAGCATCACTAGCACTTCCGGTGCAGAGGTGACCGCGCAAGTTAAACATTAGCCTAGCTCGGCTCGGTAGTATTGACTAACACAAGTGAATGCGACCAATAGCAAGTGGGTAAAATGCGACTGTTAAGTACTTGCCGTATCCGTCATATCTCCGCAGTTTGGTAAAGTTTACTGTAAGCGTACACTCCTCGCGTTTAGCTAGTTTTATTTCGTCGTGGACTAGCTTCAATAGCCAAATCACCACTGGTGTCGCCAACGTTAACCTAGCAGCAGAAGCATCACTTTGTGGAAACGTCGGGATGGCTGTTTGCTGTCTTGCTGTTTTACTTCACTTGTGGCTTATGTTCTCCGTCTCAGTGGGCGAAGTTAAATTACAGCAGACATTGTTTTCAACATGTAACTAAGTTATCACGACGTCTAGCTGGAAAATTTATCAACACGAGTGGACTTTGAGTTCATTGTATCAGTTTGTGGAGTAACGCTAACTGCCGTGCTTAAATATCACCACAAACACAATGCTAGTTAACGGTACTAAATTGAGTATAACGTCAGTTTTAAAAGGAGAACATACATGTTTAATCGTTGCTTCCCCACTACAGCTAACTAGCTACCAGCTTACACATTGTTAGCTAGTTATCACCTGCTCCTAGGTTGTCTGCACAATTCCTGGTTAAATCCTTCCAGACACCCATATTGCCAAGATGCCTGCAGCTCTTGAGTGGGACAAAGTGACGAGAATTAACCCAGCGAGCCTCTTTGAATGTGAAAAACATGAACTGGACGAGGTCTTCGGCATGCTTGTTTTGGTAACTGACAACAATTCACACCACTGCTTATTCACGTTACGTCTCAAATCTGCTCAGTTGCACAACCACCAACGAGCATCTGGTTTCAGATTAAGTACCAGTGGTAGTGTACTATATTTAGACATGGCTACTGTCCTGGTGATCTAAGCTTATTGTTCATATCTTAATATAGTTTTGCTTCTTCTTCTTGGTCCACCTTCTTGTGCATCATCAGAATATTGTTTTAATATTGTTTCCTTGCTTTCCATGCAGACGGAGGAATGGGAGGTGAAGGATAAATCTCCGGAGAACATTATTCAACTCCTCAGAGTTTTTCAGACCCTATTGAAGGTTTTTAATATTGCCATCACTATGTTCTCATCGTATATCATATATACATGCCTCACTGGCATGTGTAATGTCCTACAATAAGCAGATATATTTAGTTAATAATTACTAATTTTAGTTTGCATGATTGACCATGATGCTGTCTTGCCCTAGTCACTTGCCCTATAAAGGGTTAAAATATTTCAATTTAAAATATTTATTTTCATTGTAGATGGCATTGTCTCCTCTTCCTCTGTATCATAGATTAAAGATCAGGAAGCTACTATATCCTCTGACTTTGTCGAGACCATTGGTGTGAAACATGCGAAAACTGGTCAGTGTATAAATATGTTTAGTTGTCAAATGTTATGTTGAAGTTTTGCTAACAAAGAGCTCTGCTAATGTTGTTAATCATGCCTTCTTTAAAGAAAAGGAACTCCAAGCTAAGGTGTCAAGGCTGGAACAAGAGCTCAAGGTAATGATCTGTCTGCATGCTTTCATACTGAGTGTCATTTCATACATTACAAATAAAAAAATGTGGTGTTTTACTTACGGCAACAGTGCCATATCTTTCAGCCAATCATAGAGTGTAACCCTGGCAGCAAAGGGATTGGTTGTAGTGACTACTGATTGACAGCATCTAAGAAGATTACAGCTAATTCCTTGCATGCTGGCAGCCATTACTTCTAGTTTAAACTTTAATTCTTTTAGTTTTTTAAGATATGTAATTTTGATTTGCATTCCCACAGTTTGCCATGAAAATACAAAGGTAATCTTTGTTTTGGGGCTTGTTAACAACTGTATGTATGAATGTGTTAGTGTTGTGAACAGATGGAGGTGATGTTAGACTAAGGGGTTTCTTGGATGGGTTTGTCTTATTTCCGGTCCACACGACTCAGCACTCCGGTAAAGGGCCAGACAGCCGCTTTCTGAGGGATGAGATTCGGCAGCTCGAGACTCAGCTGGAGCAGAGGGAGAAAGAGCTGACCCAGTTACAGAAAGAAATGGGCAAGGACAAGAAAACTATCGAAGAGGTAGGGGCATATTACCCATAATTCCCATGCACAGCACAGGACCATGGATTAGTCCACAGGACAGTATTCAGTCCTTGGATAGCTTACTGCACACATATTAGCTCATTAGGTAGAAATTGGTCTAACTAATGGGCTTGACACAATGTCTAACATTAGCACGTTGTTATGTGTCCTTTTAGGTATATGCTATTTCTGTCCCTTGATGCTATCCATGGAAAGATATCATTGTCAGTGGTTTTTGTTGAACTGAATTTATTTGTGCTTTATTATACTCATTCTTAAGTAATAAATTATAGGATTTTGGCTGTACTGTATGACAGCAGAAATGTGTCCACCAGTTGGAAGTAATTTTCACATGATTCCAGCTGCCTCACAAGGTTACATGACAAGCAGAAACGGGACGAGTTGCCACTAAGGATTGGTCAGGACATTTACAATGTTAACGGGTTATAAAGTAAAATATACCATGATCGAAGATTTTGACGATATCACCAACACCTAACAAATAATTGTTTGGTTCGACCAAAGAATTTTCAGGTAGCGCTCCATTTAAGCTAATATTTTGTTAAATTTAGTAAATGTAAATTTAAACTCTCTGTTTTCTTTTCCTAGTTGGTTGTGCGAGCAGAGGAGGCTGAGGATGAGGTCAAGAAGCTGAAAAGAGAGGTGTGGTGCATGAAGATTGTTTTTATTCATTGCTTCATTGTCAGTCAGTGCGTCATCTATTCTGCCATCATTTGCTGTTGTCATTGCTTTCTCAAAATGCATGATCTCTTTTCGTCTCTTTGAATCTCAATGGCATAGATAAAAAAGCTTAAAAAGAAGGTAAGAAATATAGGAGGTAAAGTAAAATTAGGTATCAGTGTTTTTAGTGATAGTGTTTTTAGTTGCGTTGAAGTACAAGTGACTCAGTATATGTAGTACATATACAGTACAGTCACTTATTGCTCATGCAGTTATGTCTTTATTTTATAGATTTGTAGGACACAGTTCCAGTATAAAGTGGTAGATTTTGTAGTAGCAGAGTATATTTGAAAATATACATTTACAATAAATAAAAAAAAGTCATCCCACAAATTCCATAGACAGTATGCACTGTACAGTATACAAGTGAGTGACAATTGGCCTGTGAAAAGGAGATAGTGAAACGATGCACATAACAATTTACCAGAGTCCAAAGTAATGTTTACAAAGTGACTTTTTTTCATTGTAATGTTTTGAAAAAATGAGTGATGATGACTTGATGTCAAAATTGTTGCATATATGTGTTTTCTGCTGCACATGTAGTGTAAGACGACAGGGCATTGGATACAGTTGTTTTTCCTGAGACTAATTCTGTCCATCCTGCACTGTGACAGAATGAGCAGCTCCAGCAGGATGTGGACTTCTATCGTGGAGAACTGGACCAGAAAGAGCCGGTCCCATCCAAAGATGAGAATGCTGAGACCCAGAGGAAGCTCAACTTGGCCAACCGACAGCTCTACCAGTGTTTGGAAGACATTCAGGTACTTGTAAATGTCTTTGTCTACTGCACAATCTTTGGGATATATAGAACCATAAAGATCCACCAAGAAGTCTGTGCTGCTGAAAACATGCACGATCAGTGTTTTCAGTTATAGTTGTTATGGCTTTTGTCTGTTTGTGAAGATAGGCATTCACAAAACAAGTTTATTGTTGTATTGTTTTGCATCCATTAGCGAGCAGATGATGAAAACACACACCTGAAGACACAGAATGAACAGATGCAGAAAAGTTTGGAGGAGTCTGTGAGGGAGATGGAGAAGATGACAGATGAGTACAACAAGATGAAGATTGTTGTACAGCAGACTGACTCCACAATGGACCAGCTCCGGAAAGAGAGGGATCATGCAAAGCTGCAAGTAAGAGACCTCCTCAGTGAACTATTATTACATTAATATTTTATTTATATAATACACATTCATATTGTGGCTTGTGTGTTTAATGTTCAGGTCAGAGAGCTAACAGAGAAGATTCATAGCATGACTGAAGAGAATGACCCGATCATGGCAGCAGTCAATGCCAAAGTGGAGGAGTGGAAGGTGAGTATTAATCAAATGTACATGTAAAACGGACTGTATTTATATAGCGCCTTTCATCCGAGTCATCCGAGCACTCAAAGTGCTTCACACTGATTATTACATTTACCCATTCACACACACACATTCACACACACACATTCATACTGATGTTGGAAGATAACAATCATTTTTCACACACTAATGCACAGCATTGGGTTCTACTGGTTATCTTGGTCAAGGACACCACGGCACATGACTGCTGGAGGCGGGAATCAAACTGCCGACCACCACTATCTGCTCTACCACTGACCCGCAGCCTATAACTCTCAACAGGGCCCCTATTGTCAGTTGTCAGATGCAATGAAAATATAAGTGTGATGAAGGAGGAGAGAAAAATTAGTCTCTGAAGCCCCAGGAACTATAGGTGGAGTTTGCTGTCATTGATAAATCAAATCAAACTGCTACAGAAACTTCGACAAGGAACCTTTTGATGAACTCATTGGGTCTAAATTAAGCTGAGGCGACATATTACAACCCCAAAAGGTTCTGCCCCTGGTTTTGTTATGAAGACAAATACATAACCATCAATCACCCAGCAGATTAACTATGGACACAGATACTCGTAGTTGAATTTTGAGCTGCAGGTTACAGAATGTGTTTAAGTCAAGTCAAATTTATTTTACAGAGCACATTTAAGATGACAACAGTCAATCAAAGTGCTGTACACAGAATACATAAAACATGAATCAAATAAGTAGATTGCAATAAGAACAATAGAATTCAAACAGTAAAATAAGAACAGTAAAAAAACAACTACAGTACCTATGATTTGTGTGTGCTCATTTATGAAACACCGGGGAGGAGAGGTGAGTTTTGAGGGACAATTTGAAAGTCTCTAGGGTCTGCGAGGTTCTTATGGAGATAGAAAGACTGGGCTAGAGTCTAGGGTCAGCCACTGTGAAGGCCCTGTCACTTGGTTGCTTGGTTTTAGGACCTCCAACAGCAGCAGGTTGGAGGACCTTAGGGCCCTGGTTGGGGAGTGGCGACATTTTATTCCAGCGGCCCTCTCCATGTCGTGTTGCATTTTCACATGCCAGCAATCATTCTGTTGTTTTCAGTCTACTTTTCCACCTCCTCCATCACAATATTCATTCATACATCTCTGTTTTAATACTAAGACGAGGACTGTCTCTGTGTTGTTGTTTTTTTTGTGTCAAACAAAGCTGCCGTTTTTTCATAAGTTATTGGACTATTTAAAATAAAATAATAACGTGTACAAGGTGCTTCTTTGCTTTAGTTCTTGGTGCTTATTTTTTCCTGCAACTAAAAATCATTTAAATGTGCATATCATGCTACTTTTTCGCCATTGCCATTGTCAGCTCTTAGTTGAACCATTCCACAAGACCACTGTGATCCTGTTATTGTGCTGACAGTATCTCTTTCACACACAGAGAGTGCTCTCTGGGAAGGACGATGAGATTTTGGTCTACCAGCAGATGATCCGTGATTTGAGGGAAAAGCTGCGCTCAGCCCAGTTGGACTTGGACAAAAGCAACATCATTGCCTTGCAGCAGGTTTGTCCCAAAACAGGGGAGGAAGTGATCTTCTTTAATTTGAAAAATCACTTTAACACAGAATTGATATACACTACATTGCCAAAAGTATTCACTCACCCATCCATTCACTTCCATGGCGAAAGATGTATAAAACCAAGCACCTAGGCATGCAGACTGCTTTTACAAACATTTGTGAAAGAAAGGGTCGCTCTCAGGAGCTCAGTGAATTCCAGCGTGGAACTGTGATATGATGCCACCTGTGCAACAAATCCAGTTGTGAAATTTCCTCGCTCCTAAATATTCCACAGTTAACTGTCAGCTGTATTATAAGAACGTGGAAATGTTTGGGAATGACAGCAAGTCATCCACAAAGTGGTAGGCCTCGTAAACTGATGGAGCGGGGTCAGCGGATGCTGAGGCACATAGCGCGAAGAGGTCACCAACTTTCTGCAGAGTTAATCACCTCCAAACTTCATGTGGTCTTCAGATTAGCTCAAGAACAGTGCGCAGAGAGCTTCATGGAATGGGTTTCCATGGCCGAGCAGCTGCATCCAAGCCATACATCACCAAGTGCAATGCAAAGCCTCGGATGTAGTGGTGTAAAGCACGCCGCCACTGGACTCTAGAGCAGTGGAGATATGTTCTCTGGAGTGATGAATCATGCTTCTCCATCTGGCAATCTGATGGACGAGTCTTGGTTTGGTGGTTGCCAGGAGAACGATACTTGTCGGACTGCATTGTGCCAAGTGTAAAGTTTGGTGGAGGGGGGATTATGGTGTGGGGTTATTTTTCAGGAGCTGGGCTTGGCCCCTTAGTTCCAGTGAAAGGAACTCCGAATGCTTCAGCATACCAAGACATTTTGGACAATTCCATGCTCCCAACTTTGTGGGAACAGTTTGGAGCTGGCCCCTTCCTCTTCCAGACTGAGAGCCAGGCCTTCTCGTCCACCATCAGTGTGTGACCTCACAAATACACTTCTGGAAGAATAGTCCAAAATTCCCATAAACACACTCCTAAACCTTGTGGACAGCCTTCCCAGAAGAGTTGAGGCTGTTATAGCTGCAAAGGGTGGACCAACGACATGTTGAACCCTATTTATTAGGAATGGGATGTCACTTAAGTTGAGCGAATACTTTTGGCAGTATCATGTATATTCCAGCCACATGTTTTGGAAACAAATAGTACCGACAGAAATATCAATTGAACTGCAATCAACAGTGTTTTTTACATCATTACAATATATTTTTTAATATATTACAGCAAAAGCTGCACGATACAACCATACTTACCAATTAAACTTCTGGTAAAGCAGTATCATTTGTGGTTTCCTCTGACAATTTTTTTCAAATAAATCAATATAGCTGGATGTTCCAGATATCATTCTCTCAGTCTCTGCATACTCAAAATATCCATGACAATATTCCTTATTGCAGTGTATGTGCATATCTGTGTGTCTTTTACAGCAGGAATTCTGACTTTCAGAGAGTTGGCATTTTGCGTTTGTCTGTGTCATTTTCCTACTTTCTCTCTTTGCCTTGACATGCTTTATCAACCTGTCATCCCTTCCATCTCTCTATCGCTGCTCTGGGCCAGGTTGTATATGAGCTGTGCAGTGTAAGTTCCACCTGTCCTGTTCCCCAACATCCCTTTTTTCTCAGATCCTAAATTTCCCAAAGATAATTTCATGTGCTACGGCTGTGTTTGTTCTTGCACATTATTTTTCCTAATTTAAATTGTTTATGTGTGTCTTAAAGGCTGTCCAAGAGCGAGATAATCAGATCAAAATACTGAGTGAGCAGGTGGAGCAGTACACAGGGGAAATGGAAAAGCACACCCTGCTCATTGAGGAGCTGAAGACGTCCACAAAGAAAGACAGAGGTGGGTGGATCACTGCTTAAGATTCTTAACTGAACACCTTCATGCCAAAGACAATCATGATGAACATAAAATGATGGACAGAATCTGCCAAAATACTCAATAAATAAATCAATATGCCTAAAATCATATCAGACATAAGAATCACTGATTAATTGATTAAATGCAATGAAAGGTCTTCATCCTGGGCTCCGTACAGCAGGCAGATGGCCTGCGGCTTCTCTCCTTGCTGGTGCCTTAAATCGATAGTTACGAATGTATCTCTGGTTCTATGAACCTGAATGACCGCCAGAAGGCGGTGCTGAAAGCACTGAATGATCCCCTTGCACATGTGTAGTTCGAGTATGAATACCAATAGCGTCACTCGTGACCAATGGGTGACCCGAGAAATGCAATAAGTTTCGGTGTCACCTCAGGTTCGGTTCCTACAGAATCTTCTTGAGTGAATACAAGGATTCTGATTGACCGAGCATTCTGGCGGTCATTCGGGATTCATAGAACCGGAGTTAAATTTGTAACTATCGTTTTATTTCATCCCTGCTGACCGTCAGAAGGCGGTGCTGAAAGCACTGAATGACTAATCCCAGCTTAGTCGTGAGGAATCCCAGATGCCAACCCTACTGAGGAGCCTCTGAATATTGAAGGACTACTCCCAGTGGATGGGGAGTAGTGACCTCTGCATTGTAAAATCGGGAAAAGGTGTCGGGTGTAACTCATGAGGCAGCGGCAGGGGCACTCCCCTCAGGTTGGCCCAAAATGTGGACACACTCCTGACAGAGTAACAGCGTACATCCGATGGTAGGGCTGTTTAGCACCTGGTATGAGTGGTGAATGGTATCCACGATCCAGTGAGACAAACGTTGTTTTGAGAGAGCAGAGCCTTTGATGGGGCCCCCTAGCAGACAGAAAGCTGGGTAGATACACGGATGTCTGCAGTAGCTTCAATATTAAATCCCAGAGTTATAACTGGGCCCAAGAGCTCTGGCCCGTCTCCATCATCCCTTGGTGGAGATAAATAGTGTGCAAGCCTTAGAGGCTGACTAGCTTCATGTGAATTTGATAGCATCTTGGAGATGAAGGCAATGTTTTGGCCAGGGCTGACACCTTGTACCATCCATGTGCCAGCTCGTGGAGCTCTTGGGGGGTGAAGCCTCAGAGCCCTTTTGAGAAATAGTGACACCACTGTGCTATTGTTGACTCTGGCATGTTAAGCTCATATGGCTGCCACATATGCCGTCAGAGTAGATGGAGGCGGATCTTTATCAAGAAGAGACTGCAGGAACTGTGGGGACCAAGCAAAGTACTGGGCCCTCCCCATGGGTCCTGCATCACTTTTTTGCAACAATTTCCACCCATTATCATATTGCAGGTGAGTGGACGGAGCTCCGGCATTTAGAATGGTTTGTCTGACAGGCTCCGCACAGCTTCTCATCTGTGGTTCTGACCCTTCAGTGGCCAGACACATGGGCAGAGGCAGTGGGGATTGGGAAGCCAAACCTGACCTCCTTATTGGAAGAGCAGACCTTTCCTGCTGGGGAGACACCATGATTTGCTGCAGCAGTTAGCGCAGCAGGGGAAACCATGATCAAGCTGGCCAGAAGGGGGCCACCAGCAGCAGCAGCATGTGGCTCCCGAGGAACTCAGTGATGCGTTTGCCAGATCAGAGGGCGCGTAGAAAGATGTAGAAGAGGCCCTCTGGCCAAGGGGTGTGCCAGTGCATAGCCCAGAGGCCTGGTGGTGTCCCTCGTGAAAAAACTAAAGGAGACAGTGGGTTGCTTCCTCAGAGGCAAAGAGGTTGACCCCTCCTCTTCCGGACAGACCCCAAATTATGTGCTCCACCTCTGAGTGGAGCCGCCACTGGGCTGGTGGAGGATTCAGTTCGGGGAAGGGGGGCTGCAATCCACAGAAAACTGGGAGAGCCCCAGTATCTCGCTCCCAAACAGTCCCCTGTTAGGGGAAGCAGAAGAGGGCTGCTCAAGAGCTGCCAGAGTCTACTGTGGGAGACCAACTGCAGAGTTGGCTTATTCCTTTTTCCTTTGTGCTGGTGCATCCAGTGGTATGCCAACGGCACGCGAGAAGAAAAGAGGAACCAAACCTATGGTGACACCAGAACTTATTGCCTTTCTCGGGCCACCCATTGGTCACGAGTGACATTGTTGTTGTGCATACTCAAACTATGCATGCGCGAAGGGATCATTTAGTGCTTTCAGCACCGTCTTCTGGCAGTCAGCAGGGATGAAACAGAACTTTGGTTTTGTGTGCAACTGACTAACACTGATGACAAAAAAAATATATGAATAATATACTATATTGCCAAAAGTATTCGCTCACCCATCCAAATAATCAGAATCAGGTCTTCCAATCACTTCCATGGCCAGAGGTGTTTAAAATCAAGCACCTAGGAATGCAGACTGCTTTTACGAACATTTATGAAAGAATGGGTCACTCTCAGGAGCTCAGTGAATTTGTGTGGAACTGTGATACGATGCCACCTGTGCAACAAATCCAGTCGTGAAATTTCCTCGCTCCTAAATATTCCACAGTCAACTGTCAGCTGTATTATAAGAACGTGGAAGTGTTTGGGAACGACAGCAACTCTGACACGAAGTGGTAGACCACGTAAAATGACATAGTGGTGTCAGCGGATGCTGAGGTCCATAGTGCGAAGTGGTCGCCAACTTTCTGCAGAGTCAATTACTACAGACCTCCAAACTTCATGTGGACTTCAGATTTGCTCAAGAATAGTGCACCGAGAGCTTCGTGGAATGGGTTTCCATGGCCGAGCAGCTGCATCCAAGCCATACATCACCAAGTGCAATGCAAGGTGTCGGATGCAGTGGTGTAAAGCACGCCGCCACTGGACTCTAGAGCAGCGGAGACACGTTCTCTGGAATGACGAATCTCACTTCTCCATCTGGCAATCTGATAGACGAGTTTGGGTTTGGCGGTTGCCAGGAGAACGATACTTGTCGAACTGCATTGTGCCAAGTGTAAAGTTTGGTGGAGGGGGGATTATAGTGTGGGGTTATTTTTCAGGAGCTGGGCTTGGCCCCTTAGTTCCAGTGAAAGGAACTCCGAATGCTTCAGCATACCAAGACATTTTGGACAATCCCATGCTCCCAACTTTGTGGGATCAGTTTGGAGCTGGCCCCTTCCTCTTCCAACATGACTGCACCAGTGCACAAAGCAAGGTCCATAAAGACATGGATGACAGAGTCTGGTGTGGATGAACTAGACTGGCCTGCACAGAGTCCTGACCTCAACCCAATAGAACACCTTTGGGATGAATTAGTGCGGAGGCTGAGAGCCAGGCCTTCTCGTCCAACATCAGTGTGTAACCTCACAAATAAGTTTCTGGAAGAATGGTCAAAAATTCCCCATAAAACACCCCTAAACCTTGTGGACAGCCTTCCCAGAAGAGTTGTAGCTGTTATAGCTGCAAAGGATGGACCAACGGGGGGCGCAGCCTCTCAATCCATGGAGATGCAAAACACGCTGTGGACACTGACACCTGTGTTCCAGCAGCTTCTAATTCATGGCAGATCTGCTTTTTGGTGGTTCTCGGTTGACTCTTCACCCTCCTGACCAATTTTCTCTCAGCAGCAGGCTTGCATTTCTTCCTGACTGTGGCAGTGACAAAACAGTGCCATGCACTTTATACTTACAAACAGTTGTTTGCACTTTTGCTCTTGGGACCTGCAGCTGCTTTGAAATGGCTCCAAGTGACTTTCCTGACTTGTTCAAATCAGTGATTCGCTTTTTCAGATCCGTGCTGCGCTCCTTTGACTTTTCCATTGTAGCGTTTGTGGGCATTGAGGCCTATTTAAATGGCCTCAGAGAAGTCACCAGCTGTAGTCACTCATGATCACTCACAAGAAGTTAAGAGGCCATGCTATGAAGCTCATTTCATTGACACAACTTTCTAAGTCACCAAATAAAAGTTGCTGTATGTATAGTTTTGACCCAGCAGATTCGGTCACATTTTCAGTTGACCCGTAATAAAGTCATAAGTGAACCAAACTTAATGAATGTTTTTGTGACAAAGAAGTATCTGTTCCAGTCACTGTATCAGAGAAAAATCAGAGTTGTAGAAATAACTGGAAACTCAAGAGAGCCATGACATTATGTTCTTTACAGATGTATGTAAACTTTTGACTACGACTATATGTTGTGACTGTACACTTATTATGGTAGTAGCAGCAGTAGTGGTATTTGTATTATAGTATTTTTATTATTTTTTAATAGTTTTATTATTTTATTGTCATTAGTTCTAGTCTGCATTTTTATTTTTATTTTTTATTTTATTGGGTATGCACATATGCATGTGGCTTAACAGCATGCGCAGAGAATAGATGGCTTCTGAAATTATTTTTTTAAAATATTTATTTATGTACTTATTTCAGGTTGACTTTATTAAACTCATACAGCTAAACTACCTTTACATTTGTTATTGCTAATAAAGGTTGGTCAGGTGGAATGGCATGTTGTTATACGGTCATTTTGTATGTGTGATACATCTGGGACGGGGAGGAGGCGAGGGGGGCCTCCAAATAAAATTTCACTTTGGACCCCAATTCTGTAAAATTTCGGTGTCAGTCCACAATGCACATTAAAAACACATAAAAGTACAGTATTCCCAGAATACATATAAATAAGATAAACACAAATTATAATTACAAAGTGATACAGTTTGGGGACCACTTGAAAAAGAGTTGTGAGACACTAAAAAAAAAAAATACAACTTACACCAAAAAAAAAAAACTCATGAAAGAATCTTCTGTTAAGGATGAGGTGGCAGGCTTTGATTTATTCATTAATGCAATGTTTACCAGCTAAAATTACACACATTTTATTTTTATCATCAAGGTCATTAAAACTAAAGACATACTTGGAAAGTGTACTGAATAGTTGAACAGAAATGTCTATATGAATGTCACAGTGTAAAAGAACATGGGCTTCTGATTCAATGGAGTCATTATTACATAGAGTCCAGTTTAGCATTGGCAGCTGTCTTACCAACATATTTTGTACATGTCTCAAATGTACCCTTAAATAAGCAGTGAATACGTAATTTGTTCCCTTCTGGTTTGTTTATTAACTGTAGCAACGATTCCTCGTCTTGTCCTCATATCAAAACGTGTGTATGTGACGATATAATTTAAGTTTAAGCTTTCTGGTTCTGATTCGGTCAATACCAAAACAGTGAATATTCAACTTTTCATTGTTTGGTTGCCAGAAACTCGGCTCTAAATGTCTGCTCATGTTCCACCAAGCTTGCTCGATGTTTACATTTCGAGCATGTTAACCTTTTAAAGAGGTAAAAAAAGTCTTCAACTATATGACCTATAGCTTATTAATTATCGTAGGTCTTTTGTAACAAATTCTGGTGTTAAATACCAATGAACTTGGGGTAAATTATTCCTGTTTGCATGTAAATTCTAATATCCTGTTATGTTGTCACTTTAGTCTGCAGTTAAAGAAATGTTTTCCTTTTCTTTTCCAAGGCCCAACATCTGCCTTACTGCAGAGGAAGATGGAAGAGCTGAAGACAAAGCTGGATGCTGCAGAGACGAGAGCAGCGGATGCAGTGCAGATGGTTAAGCTTGCAGAAGCTCATGCTGAAGAAAAGGACAGAGCACTCATTGAGGCTTCAAATCGCTTGAGCCAGTATGAGTCTGTAAGTGTACAAACAGCCCGTCTCTCTCCTTTATATTTAGTTTTTTAACGTGTGGCCTCAGAGAATTTTAAAATCCAAATAGACACAGTGCTTAAGTTTTATAGGCCTACAAGCTAAGTGTTTGTCTTTCATCATGTTGAATCCTCATCCATCCTCTTTTCCACAAAAAACTGTGCAAATCAGGAAAAGACATTTTCTGTATGTTTGTGTGTTTGTTTTTGAGTCATTGCATCTCTGTTTCTGGACACCAGGGCACTTATGGCCTGGAAGCAGCCATCGCAGAGATCAAGGAGAGTAAAAATCAAATTAGAGTGAGAGATCTTGAGGCAGAAGCCATGACCAAAGAGATAAACCAGCTTGAGATGAGAATGAATGACCTCATGGACGAGAATGAGGCTCTCCGAGAAAAACTAGGTCAGTTCTCTTGGAAAAACTTTGCCCTGCTCTCTGTGCATTTAGTCACTGACTGACACAGAGCAATGTTGTTCATTTTTTTCATTGTTTTGGTGTTTTTCATGACTCTCAAGGCCTGGAACCAAAGCAGGAAGTCGATCTGACCGAGTTCAGACGAGCCAAGGATCTCAGGCAACGCCAGTACAAAGCAGAAAACCAAGTCCTCACCAAAGAGGTAAAGTGGGATTAACAAAGGAGCGAACCAATTTTCATAACCACTGTTTCTTGTTTTCACCTCACTGCTTGACTTTCTTTCTAGATTGAACAGCTTGAAGAAGAGAGACTGGAGCTAAAGAAACAAATCCGATGCTTGGTGAAAGAAAGAGGTGATGCAATAATGATGAAATTAAATAACAGCAATTATTGTATTGACATTCTTTTGCTGCATTTCAGCTTGATAATGCATATCCTTAAATGGGTCCATCAATAATGGATGTGCAGCTCCCACAGCCTCCACCTGGTTCTTTTTCAGTTGGATCAATTTTCAGTTTGGTTGTGGCTGGCCGAACTTTTGACTCCACGGTTAAACTAAAACTGAACTTAATTTGCTTCACTGTCTCTTAAAAAAGAGAGCTAAAACAAGTCACCTAGTCTGTTTCAGGCCACATTTGGCCTTTGTTGTGGCCCAGAAACTAATTCATCCATAGCAACTTTTGGTCTGCAATATCTGCAGATTAATTCCTTACCCTGTATGTCAGAAATAAATAATATGGATCGATAATCCTTGTCACCAACTGTAAGGGAGTCGGGAAGGGTAATTTGGTGGAATTCAGCTCGTTGTTTGTGTTTCTGGGAACAGTGTTTAAATGAAAGCAGTTGACAGTGAGTGAGGTTATTCTTGGTGCCAGCCAACATTTCGTTACATTCCTCCACTGTATTGAGAGAAGAGGCAGTTATCTTGCAGAGCCTGGAAAATTGAACCTACCGTAGTCTATTAGCATTTTGTTACCCTTTTTAAAATGTTAAACAGAGAGAAAAGTAGTCAATATATTGATGTAGTGCTTTCTAAAGTCTTTCTAACAATCAGCTGTGTCTTTAGGGATTCCACAGTCAAGTGTGCTGCTGGACGAGGACATCAGGCCCATTAGGTCTGGACAGCTGCCACTTAAACAAAGCAGCACTTACACAGATGAAGAGATGCGACGAAAAGTAAGCTTTGCTAATGATATAATGTCTTGCACATCAACTTCAGTCAAAGCCCGAGAAAGAAGAGCTATTTATTCAATTGTTCTATTTTCTGATCAAGCCACAGTTTGTATTCATTCCATCCATTTATATAGCTTGGTCTGGTTTAGATTGAGAACATCCCTTTTCCAAGTCATGCCCCAAACAAAAGAAGGCAAATTTCTTAAAATGCATAATGATTAACTGCTAAAGGTTCAGATGTATGATACATTTTTATGGATGTAAGTACTTTTTAAATTAGTAATTCACTCTAATATCAGAAGGATACTATGAAATGAATGGATATCTGCAACTCTTAAAGGGACATCATATAATTTTTTAAGTATTTTATTACCTCAAATCAACGTCTTCATTCATAAATAGATCCTCATTGGTGTAAAATAACATATGCCAACAATCTGACTTTTCCTGCTGGGCGAAGAATCAGTTGTCTGTCCATGTCTTTCCGGTCTATCAAATAACTACGAACTGCCACGAGGGACTTCAAGCACTACCTGCTAGTACCCATAGGACAAAATGCATTTCTGCGTTTTGCGATTCACTTTTCACACAGAAGCAAGGTGGAGACGCTGGTTTTACTTACCTGGCACTAAACTAAAACCTGCACTGCACTTTTGGTCATAATACAAGACCATACTTATGCCGCGCCGAATCCTCATCGCCAAAAAAGCATAAAAGGGTCATAAAATCACAGGAGCTCTGGGCCGGGGATCCGCGGTGAGTGGCCGCCCAGGAGTTGACCCATGCCGCTTACCGTAGTTCCAACCATGTTGTAATGAATGCAAAGTCAAATTTAACCACTAGATGGGAGAAGACATTACATAGTGTCCGTTTAAATTAAGTGTTTAATACTATCAGGGGTTCAGTAAAAATGAAAAACTTTTGCAAATGAAATTAATGATTCAAACTATACATTGGACAATTTCATCTCACTAGGATGCAGGTAAGTCTCTGTAGCTGGTTTGGTGGTGGCACAGTTGACATAATGCCTGCTTTTAAGGTAGTAAATATTCTTGTATTGGTGACAAACTCTACTTTGCAGAATGAGTACCTAGAAAAAGAACTGCGCAATAAGGAGAGAGCGCTCGAACTTCACAAGACACAGTTTCACATCAAATGTAAGTATGGCCCTGCTGTCCATCTGTCCATAGGGGACATGCCCCGCACAGAATAATATTGTTTAAGGGAATGAAATCAGAAGCCACAGTTTCACTGATACTGATCCTTCCTGTGTGTTAATTTATAGTGGATGAGCTGTCAAAAGTGAAAACAGACCTAGAGGGTGTGCTGAAAGATGTCCTGCAAGCCATAAGGATTAGTCAAGAGAGCACTTCTGCTGCTCCCATCAATCTTCCCAGTCTGGAAAGGCTGGCTGATGTAAGTGGCTTCTGTGCACCAAATCTGACACTAAGCACAGATTGTATTCAGGCTGAAGTGTAATTTATAACCACACTGTTTCTTTTGTTGCCATGACTAGTTACAGGTTTAAGTCAGCTTAACCCTCACAGTTTTCTTTGGACTATCTTTATTACTTCCTTTACTTCCTGTACACTTTGTTTTACTTTTTTATTCTATCAGAATGGTCCCATATACTGAGATACAATATCTGTTCTACCAGGGAGTCTTGTTCAAAATGGGCAGCAAGTATAAAAGTTTCACGTTCAGAAATTGGGACATATGAAATCACAACATACCATATATCTGATGAGCTGGTTATATCTACTAGAGTATTGGACTGGTACTCTCACTCATGCAGAATTTGTAAGCAATCTTGGCCTTGGAAGTGCTCTGGTTTCCATTTATAGTCTGAGTAGTATTGGCTGTACTATATTGAGTAGTATCGTATTAATTAGCTTGCCTGTCTTGCAAGTCAAGTTGCTAATCAGACCATAAACAATGAGCAGTGTAAGTCTCAGATATTTGTTGGCTTCACCTGAACCCCAGAAATGTAGCCCCTTGCCCCCAGAGGCTTAACCATCATCAGACCGAGAATAAGTTGCTGCCACGGTATCTTTTTTTTTTTTGATACTGACTTTAATTATAGAAAAATGAAATATCCATCATGTTTATTATTCTAAATGCAGGTTTAATTTAGAACCAAATTACAAAGATTATCAATTGTTTGTCCATTTTAGTCCATAAGCGTTTGAACTGGGGCACTCAACACAAGCTCAATTCATGCACAACATGCTGCAGGGAAAGACAACTGTATATCACTGTCCATCTTCAGTTTTTTGGCTGTTCAGACCTGTATTTATCATCAGATCTTTATGAGTTTTGGCATAAGCTCATCCAGGTGCTTTTTCTGTGTCAGCTTTTGTGTCGTGTTCTGTTCCGTTCTCTCTGTGCTGATAACATCAGCATCCCATGTGAAATTTTTTTGGCTACACGTTTAAAGGTGACTGAAAACAAAAGCCTTTTTAGCTGCCTCGTTCTGTAGGTCTGCCATATAATAGAATGCCACTTAACTCATTGAGCGCCAGCCGTTTTATCAAACACAAAGTGCCTTGTGCCAGCGTTTTTTTTTTTTGTTTTTTTTTTTTGTCCATTGGTATTTCGAGACCCACCAAATATTTGTACTGTCTCTGAAAATACAGAATAACTCAAATGAAAGGAGAGACTCTCTATTTCATCATGAAAATAATGAAAAATATAAATTTGTAAATTTGTTTTTACCTTGTTCCATTCCGGTTTTATCAGAGGTAGAGTAGAGGACACTTTCACCAAAATCACTACTTTTTGTCCAGAATCCGTCCGTTTTGCTCTCTAATCATGATCATCTCCACTTCTTGCTTTGATCTCTGTGGCATATACCATCTCTTTATGCTCCAACTACATCTCCCAGAAGCCCAAAAATCACTCACTGGCTGCAGGAGACCGCGATCGGCAACCCGCTGCTTAAAAACCACTTTGGCGTAATATTTTTACTTCGATGACACTCAAGTGTCGGATGTTAATAGAAATATGTATATATATATATGACATAGAAATATGTTAGTGGCAGTCAAAGAGTTAAGAACATAACATTTGCAGTCAAAATTCTTCTACATTTATATTTGAAGATGCTGTGAATGTAGATGTTGTGTGTCACAGTTTCTGTTTATACAAAGTTACACATATCTCTGATATAGACGTATTTACCTAACAGCTTATGCAAAGGTCCACTGAGCCCAGTACAGCTAATATAAGCACACATGAAAACAATAGGCAGATTGTACCGCCCTCCTGTGTCTTTTTTGACTGTTGAAGAAGCAGGCGACTTGTCACTTAGCAACTTAACATATAGCATATGTGGTGAGACCAACAGACAACAATTTAAAGAGGAGAGAAACATTCGATGGATAGTATTGTGCTGTCAGCATAAAATTATCCAGTAGCAAATTTGAGACAGCTAAAGGGGATATTTGTTTGACTTTGATGACACTGCTGGGCTCAGCTTCAGGCATGTCCATCAACAGAGGAAATAACAGGAAGTACCAGGTGCAGCCCACATGCAAATGGAAACACCATAATAATTACGAATGGGGATTTTCTTTATTTTTGTGTGAAGAGCTGGACAGAAACACATTATTATAAACCTTACAGTTTTCTATAGACCCAGTGTTGCTGTTACTCTGACTGACAAATTGTCTTTTTGTTTTTTGTCTTTTCACACATTGGGTCGTTTCTTTATCAGGGGATTGTGTTAATAGCATTTCATCTGTGCTCATCATCCCATATCACAGGTCATGGACGTCAGTGACATGAGCAGGCAGTCTGAGTCAGCCCTGCACCTCAAGCCCCAAATACATCAGCTGGTGGGGAGAAATGAAGAACTAAGGCAAGAGTTGAAATTGGCCCGGGAGGAAGCAACCAACAGTGTCAGTCAGCTTGCCAGAGCCAAAGAAAAGGTATTGTTATGTTGTATTATGGCAAGATAAAAGAGATGATGCTGTTGACTGATAGTGACAGATAACGTGATAGTTGTTTAAAAAGAACGATGACACCTTAACTTTTGGCTACAATCCTTCCTTTGGCAGGAAAACAAAGCACTATTGTACACCTTGTGAAATTTCTCTGGCTACATTTTCAAACATGGTTTGTTGATTTCTTTCAGTTTAGCACTTATTAAACCATGTTTTTTCAAGGCCAACTCCAAAGTGTGTCACATCTGTCTTTTCCAAATCAAAAGAATTAATTAAAAAAAAGAAAAAAAGGTCCATGTCACTCTTTTGGCAAACAAGAAAAAGCCTTAAATCAGATGACTATTTCAGGGTGAAATACTGAAAACAGACAGACAATGTTGGAACAGGTTAAGATAACGTGCTAAGTGACACAGACAGCCTTCTTTAGGGCCAGTCAAGACAATATACTTTATGTCTAATAACAAAATAGAGCGATTTGCAAATTTACATGAGGACAAGACAGAGAGCAAGCCAGACAGGCTCTCTGTCTCTGAGAATGATTAGCATTAGGGCTGGGATGATGACCGCATCACCGCAGTACTGCGGTCATGTCATGCCTGTGATGCGGTGTTGACCTCATAACAGTCATCAGCGCAATATATTAAAAAAATAAAAAAAATATGTCTCTGTATATTTGCTGTTGAAGTGTTACAGCAGTGTATATTGTGTTTGATATGAAATATAAACAGTAATATTTAGTAACCTCCTGTTTTTAAAGCTAGAACAAAATTTTTCACACTGCAGCTTGGCAGCGCCAGTCCCTTAACTCTAAGGGGCGGGGGGTTGTATTGTATTCATATGACTTATTACGAGGTTTCAGTACTTCTCATGATTAAATTGAATATACATACATAATACACAGTTATAAAAGATAGAAGCATTGCATAAACAGGTGTTCAATTTCAGTAGTAAGTGCTTATAGAAGACACACCCCTCTTATGTAGTGCTGTCCATAATTGTTTACGCTGCTCTGTTGACTTGATTTTATTCAACAATAACTGCTAATCTTGTTACAAAGCAGAACACCGTGTCGCCAATTTGGGCACATTTTATGCCAGAGGACAAGGAGTGATCAGCGGGACTGCCGTGATCACGGAGGGCAGTGGAATTGCGGCGGAGTTGCCGTGATCATGTCGGTAGCGAGATTGCGTTTGGGGGAGAGGGGGGTCAGGGGGATACCATGGTAAACTGCCATACCGCATTGATTGGGTGCTTTATCACTGCGGTAATAAAAAATCCATACCATCACAGCCTTAATTAGCATGGCTGGAACATCACTGGGGCTGTCAAACACTTAATTTTTTAATCAATTAATTTCAGTTAATTACTATTAAATATCATTCATTTTTAATCGTGATCGTTAATAATGTCAATCATGATTCATTTTGCATGAGCAGACAGAAAGAAGGGAATATATCTGCACCAAACAACAATTTCAGCAACACAACTTGAAACAACAAATTTGGTCCCTTTGTTTTAAACAAGGGCGGCACGTTGGTGTAGTGGTTAGCACTGTCGCCTCACAGCAAGAAGGTCCCGGTTTTGAATCCTGGGCCCGGGGCCTCTCTGTGTGGAGTTTGCATGTTCTCCCTGTGTCTGCGTGGTTTCTCTCCGGGTTTCCTCCACCATTCAAAAACATGCATGGGGATTAGGTTAATTGGCTAATTTAAAATTGACCGTAGGTGTGAATGTGAGTGTGACTGTCTCTATGTGGCGACTTGTCCATCCAGGGTGTGCCCTGCCTTTCAAGAAAGCTGGGATAGGCTCCAGCCCCCCCCTCGCAACTCTATGAGGATAAGTGGTAGATAATGGATGGATGGATGTTTTAAACAATTGTTTATCCACAGTAACCCATGTTCGTCTATCTGCTCCACTATACTTGTGCGTCAGGTTTGAATGATGCACTGCATCACCTCCAGTTGGAGACTATAGAAGTGGATATTTGGTGACTGTTGAAGCTCCTAAACTGCTCAGGGAGCCTCAATCAGCAACGTGTGAACATCCGAGCAGCCACAGTGAACAATGAGGTGGGATTGCTGGAGTTTATTAGTGGACATTAGTCAATATAAGTTGCTGGTATCACTAATTGGACCAACTCCTGGAAATGTGTTGGAGACATTCAGAGTCATTCTGCTGCAGATGGGTTAAATCTGTTAAAATTTTTAATCCATTATGATGATGGATTAATCTGCGTTAGCGTGCTAATTTCGACAGCCCTACTTTGAACGTTCAGTCGAATCATTTGCCTAATATTGTGTTGGTCCCTCTTTTACTGCCCTGACATGTCCCCTGAAGGTGGGCTGTGGTATCTGTGTCCTTTCTGTCAGAACCACCATTAACTTCTTTGGCAGTTTGAACTCCAGTAGCTGGTCTGTTGGATCAGACCAGGACCAGCCTTCACTCCCCACCTGCATCTATGAGCCTTGTCATCTGGAGATGCTTTGACCCAGTCCTCTGGCCATCACAGTTTAGCCCTTGTCAAACTCACTAATTGGAAACAGTGTTCCCCAGAGTATAACCAGCAACATGCCTGTAGGATCCCTGTTCTTAAAAGTGGAAAGCCTCACTTCATATCAAAGCTTTTCCTTTAGACAGTTACCATAACTCATCCTTCAGTTATTCAGTTTGACTCTGCGGCCGCTACTTTGTTCTTTTATGCCTTCTGTCTCAGGTGCCTTTTAACAACAGATCCTTCTGTTATCTACCACATCAAATCCCTTTGCAGGTGATTTTATGTTGATTATTCAGCACCCCAGGTTTGTTAAGGCGTACTGATATTAGAAGTAAAATTTAGAACTGTTGTGATGGGAAAAGAATATCACAGTATGGTATTATCAGTGGTTATCAATGATCATGGTTTGACAGCACTTTGTTTTCTCTATCTGTGGCTGTCAGGTGAGCCAGCTGGAGGGTGAACTGGAGCTGTTAAGGAGGTCAGGCATCAGGGGAGCTATCCTCCAGCCTCTGACCCTCCCTGAGGGCCTGGAGCCCAGCAGCACTGAGGTCATCAGCACTCTGAACGAGTATGCTGTTCGACTTCTTCAGGTGAGTTTACCTCTCTGCTTCTTAAGACCTGGATGGAAAAGCTGTAACTCAACAACATGTCTCAAAATAACTTAAACATTTCTCATACTTCTATAAAACAGGAGCTCAAAAACCAGGAGGAAAAAAACAACAAACTCACAGGAACATTGGTTGAATACAAAGAGAAGTTTTCTGTAATTAGCCACCAACAGGGACTCCTCTACAAAGAATACCTGAGGTTGGTTTAATGAAAAAGTTATGGCTGATTTGTAAAGTGTGCAAAATTAAACAGTCTTTGTTATGTTTTTCCTCAGTGGGAAGGCAGAGTGGCAAAAGGAGAAAGAGTCATTCATAGAGATGAAAAACACACTGGAGGAGCAAAAGCAGGTGGACGCAATTAAAATCCAACAGTACAATGTAAGTCATTCATATAAATGCAATTTATAATGTGCCTCAAACACACACACAGTCGTTATTTAATATGGTTTAATGTTCAGGACCTAGGGAATATGGAACGAGATGTGTCAAATAAATGTCACTAAAACTCTGTTCCTGTTATTGTGTGGTTGTCCGACAGCTAGAATGACATAGGTTGACATTTAGCGCCATTTAGTGCAATTTTTCCTCAAACACATTTCCATTTCACCCATCAGGACTTGCTTGACACCCTTCAGAAAGACCCAGAGGAAACGAAGAGACAGTTGAGTGAAGCGTTGCGCAAGCTGACGGTGCTGAAGGTCAATGAGCAGAAACTGACCCGGCGCCACACCACTCTGCTGGAGCAAGAGCAGCACCTCCGCAAGGAGAATAGCAAGCTGAGGGATGAGAGCAGCCACATGCAGACCTCTGTCACCCAGAGGATAGGCTACCTGCAGAGATACAAGGTAGAGAAACAAAACCAGCATTGTACAGTATATAGTCTATAGCTACAGATCCATTAGAAAGAAAGACCATGTTGTCAGCCATTATTACCATGATGCATTGATCTTTCATCAGCACTGTATTTTGTTGCATCTTAGGAAATGGCTGCTTATAAGATAGCAGCACTGCAGAAGGCCTTGGATGATAGTGTGTCTTCATCAGACCTGGAGAAGGCTAACAGACAATATACCGAGCTAACTGTCAAATACAGAGACTTACTACAGAGGGACAGCTGTCTGATACAGAGAACCACCAAGCTCGAACATCTGGAGGTATTAAAACACACATGACAGACCTTTATTATTTTTGGCTGTTAACTGTTGACTGACTGTCATTTTTTCCTGTCTCTCAGAGGGAGAATGAGTCTTTTCAGGAGCAAATCTCAGCCATGATTAAAGAACTGGAGATCACGAAGGAAAAACTGAATACTATGGAGCAAGCATGGGACATCGCCAATGCATCTGGTAAACTAAGGGCTTGTACACTGGGCAGCACCTGGGGGGCTCACGTGTTAAACTGCTGCATGTCTCACTTTTCACCTGTCACTCTGCTACTGCCACTCGTTTCTTGCCTTTCACAATGGCCATATTTTTGTTTCATTTGTTATTTTATTCTAATATTTTTTAAATGCCATTATACGATGGAATATTAGGGCCACATTAAGATTTTTTACCGACATTTATTAACAAGATTTAAGTAATAAATTTATGAGATTGAAATCGTAATTTTATGAGAAAAAATTTCATATTCTAACGTGTTGCTGTACAACTCCTCCTCTATGACAGCACTTTAGAATATTATGACTTTATTCTCATGAAATTATGACTTTAATCTCTTAAAATTGCGACTTTATTTTGTAAATTTTTTATTTCATTCTCGTAAATAATTACTTTAATCTCACAAATCTCTGAAACAGGCCTAGAGGCCTTTTATAATGAAACAGAACCAAGAAGTGTTGGGTTAAGTTTAAATAAGACCCTTTTCCATGTCTGTGACATACTCTACTCAACATGTGGTTGGCTGCTCTAACCTACTAACATGGGTGATAAAATAGAAAAGGCCAGGTTCTGCCATGCACACACACCACCACCACATGTTCTTACTGCATATATTCACTTATTTTCCTTATGTATGTCTGTACTGTGGGTTTTCTTATGATATTTTTTCTCCTGGATACATGCAGTCATGTAATACAGTGAATGATTAATTATCACAGACACTTCAGGTGTGTTTACCTTCACTATGAGCACCTCATTTGATTTGTGTTGTGGATAACATCTGTCTTAACTGTAAGGATGGTGAATTAAATGTCATCGTGAACAATAAGAATTAAATTATTTTTGATTTTGGTTATACAGCTTAGATGTGAAACGATAAACCAAGATTTAACTTGAAAGTGAGTCCTTGTTTGTGTCCACCCTTCAATATCAACTTCTTATCCCAAATTGTTCTTTCCTCCCACTATTAGGAGGTGAAAATCGCAGAAATAAGGCGGATAAGGCGTTGGCCAACAAAGAGATGGCATCAGCAGCCAGGCGCATTACCACTTTAGAGATGAAGGAGCTGAACGAACGGCAGAGGGCTGAGCATGCCCATAAAATGTATGAACACATGAGGAACTCCCTCGCACAGGTGGAAGAACGCAATTTGGAACTGGAGTCCAAGTTTGCAGAGGTATGAAGCCAAAGAAAACAACCTAGAACTCACCTCAAATACTTGCTGCTACCTGACAGATTTTTTGATAAATTGTGATGGATCCTAGAGCATTTCCCATTTCTCAGTATTTTAGGTCATGACCCCTAAAACAGCAACACAACTCAGTCTGTGCCAGATTCTCAGATTTTAAGTGACAAATCTTATCAAGTAACACCACCCCTGTGTTTCTTCAGTTGACCAAGATGAATGTGGAAGCCCAGAGGGTGGAGCGAGAGCTGAGAGATGAGCTGGCAGACAGCATCAGCAAAGCAGCAAGTGATGCAGACAAAGCCAGGATTGCAGAGTTGGAGAAGGTTGAGGCTGAGCTGCGCATCGAGGTTTCTAAGTATGTTTGATTATTTACTTGACATCTTGTTGAAGATTACATTCACAGTCCTAGAGTGACTTCGGAGACACATGATATAAGCATAAATTTCACAGCAGTGTGATCGAGAAGGAATCTGTAAATAAAACTGTCAAGTATACTGACCAAAACTTCCAACGCAACACTCTGCCCAACACACACTGGGCACACAAAGCCAAACAATGAATTTGAGTTATAACACACGAAATATCACATGAAATGTCAAAGAATTTGCTTTTGTTTGCTGTGTGCCTACATGTTGTTCCACTTGACTGCACATCCTTAGAATTTATCAAAACTGAGCAGATCTTAATCACCAATCCTTTTAAAACCTGGTCAGTAAGTAACCGTACCAATAGCGATCTTTAGTACTCATTTGTATTGTCCTGGTGAAACATTCATCCATGGCATGACTACATCAAAATCAGAGGTAAAGGGCCATTGGTATGCTGACAGCTGGAATGGCACAGAGATGTGTTGCCAGGGCCTTGGGCATTCACGTGTCAATCATTTTGCGTCTATGGAACCGGTATAATGAGACAGGGCGCACTAACGACTGACCACGAGCTCCCAGGCCACGTGTCACCACCCCTCGGCAGGACCGCCATATTCGTCTTCAACATCTGAGAAACCATTTCCTGCTAGCTACAGTGACTTCAGCACAGACCAGAGATCGACATCAGAACAGATTCAGCGACCAAACAGTACGCAATCGCTTACGTGTGGCCGGGTTGCACAGCCAACGTCCCTGCCATGGTCTGCTGATGACTCCAGCACATCGCCATGTCCGTCTGCAATGAGCAAGAGCGCTATTACACTGCATTCAAATTAAAACTTCATGTCTGATACGTGTTGTTAGCATGTCACTTGAATTTGGTACAATATGCATAAACCATGGGAGTGTTGGGTTGGAAGTTTTGGTCAGTGTATTTGTCATTCCTCAAAAACATTCCTCTGCTTTCATTTTACACTGATCGCACTGTTACTTCTAAATAAAGCTATGTTAGGATCATCCTGCTCTTAAAATCTCTGTGTTTGAACAGGCTTCAGGAGGTGTCTGATGTGGCTATGATGCAGGCGTCTGCTCTACAGGCCAGACAACAGTCCAGAGAGAAGGAAGTGCAGGCTTTGAGGAGGCAAATACTGGACTACCAGGTAAATGGGTTTTGTTTTAGAATTTTATTGAACTTCATGTAACTTGTGAACATTATTTTTCCTGTTCTGTATATTAAAAGGTTTAACTGTTTAGTTTCAAGTCAGAAGCTGACTGCCTGATAAACTGTGAACTGCTGATTCTCTAAAAATAAAATAATAACATTTACATTTGAGAATCTTCAGGTACTTTATTTAATGTGAGAACCCACCAGATCTGATCAGATCATCTGATCAGATACTGCGCTTATTACTGCATTATTATTATTACTTTGGTTCGTGATATTTTACTTTCATGAAATATTTCAGGCATGTCAACATCAAATCTGGAAAGAAAAGTAATTACATTATAGTGGTTTTCAGATTTTCCAAAGCTATAGACAATAGAATACTTAAGAAAGAAGAATCATAATAAAAACTAGAAAAGCACCTAGAGAGTGCAGACCTCCGCCAAGGCGGTGGTGGCGACTTTTTATTTAAAATTACCCCCGCCGCCAAGGAGGTTATGTTTTCACCGGGGCTTCTTTATTTGTTTGTTTGTTGGTTTGTCAGTTTGCAAAGTAACTAAAAAAAGTTGTGGACGGATTTGACGGAATTTTCAGGAAAAACATACATAAAGACAAATAAACAAACCCTGGTGAAAACATAACCTTCTTGGTGGAGGTAAATATTTGTGTCCCTCAATATCTGAACGTAAAATATATTGAAATGTATGAATCAAAACAACCCTTTTTGTGCAGCAGGTAGTGAGTTTGGTGAATTAAAATCTCTTTTTCTCAGTCTCAGTCAGATGAGAAGGCCCTTGTTGCGCAGCTCCACCAGCACATCGTAGCTCTGCAGCTCAGTGAGTCTGCAGCTTTGGCCAAACTGGAGGCTGCCACCGCTCACATCCAGCAGCTGGACGCCCTCAAGCTGCGCACTGAACAGCGGCTCGATGCCAGTGAGCACACCCTGTTCCTCGCCCGCCAGGAGGGCAGAAATCGCGCAAAGCACCTGAGACAGACCATCCAGTCGCTGCGTAGACAGTTTGCCGGAGCACTGCCTCTTCCCCAGCAGGAGAAGTTCTCTGTGACCATGGTGAGCCTCCAGGAGGACCGAGCAAAAGCCCAGGAGGAGAAGAGGAAGGCTGAGGAGGAGAGGAGGAGGGCACAAGGCAGGGCGGATGAGCTGGAACTGAGACTCCGAGGCCTGGAGGAGCTCACCTCAACACTGAAGGATGTGAAAGGAGCCCAGAAGGTTGAGTGACAGAAGTGTTATCACAATTGCACTCTTTTTTTGTCTGTGTTTATCTCATTTGTGGTACATCTTGCACACAGCCAGTTACTGCTGAAAAAACACTCTATTGTAACACTTAAAACAGGTAACTGAGTGGCACAAGAAGATGGAAGAAGCTCGTCTGCAGGAGCTGAGGAAGGGCAGGGAGCTGGTGGTCCAGAATGAGGAGATCAGGTACCTGAAGAACCTGGTGGAAGAGCAGGAGCGAACCATCCGCTCACTGGAAGAGGATCTTGTTCAGCAAAATATGGTGAGAGCAAAACTCTTTCCATACACTTAGTCAAAAATTAATTAACTATGCAGACACAGATTCACAAGTGAGGGTAATATATAAAAAAAACTATTGTGCTGTGTCTCAATTAATGACTACTTGACGTAAAGAAACAGTGATGTCCATGACCTTTTATTCAGATTATGTTACTCGTTTGGATATTAAGCGTGATGCACTTTATATTCAAATAGATTACTTTTGCTTAGGTTACACTGTAATGGCAATTAGCCTGACAGAGATCATTAAAGCAAAGAAAACTTCATCCATGATCTTTTCTGGCTAATAATTAATAATACACATCATCTTAAAGATACTTATGTTTACCACCAACCTATCCTTTGCTTTTCCAAACGTATTTAATGTTACCAGAGAGTTAAATATCAGGGTAATAGAGAAAACTCTGCTCTTTGCCATGTAAAGCTTCTAGAAGAACGCCATATTGCATATGATCAGCGCGAGGTGGAGCTGGAGCGCCAACTGGACCAGTATGAGAAGCACCAGAATGAAATTCTAAGCAGTTTGGAAAGGGTAAACAATTCTTTATAGAAGAATTATCAGAAATTAGCAGCAAAAAAACATGATCATTCAGAAAGCAGCTATATATTTTTTGGGTTGTTTTTAGCATGAGGATGGTAGAGGATCCCTTCCAGACCAGAGTCTACCTCTTGCTCATCAGTTGGACTTTGCTTTGAGTAAAATCAAAGAGCATGTCCGGACCATCATGGACACACAAGCCACCTGCAAGTGTTTGGATGAGGTAACAGTTTTCAATCCCTGTTCATTTACTCAGTACCTGTCATCTGTGGCATATTGTTTGAAATCTGATTATTTCATATGCAGAAGTTGAAAGAGAAAGAAGAAGCTCTCTGGAGGGCTGAACAGAACATCATATCCAGGGATAAAGTGATCAATGAGCTGCGCCTCCGGCTCCCAGCTGCCAACAGAGAACGTCTGCTAGCTGACATCAAGCACGAAGAGGGACGGTCACACAACCAGCCTGCCCTAAAGCTGGCTCACCAGACCATCAAAGACCTCCAGGGTCGACTTGACAAAAAGGAGCATGTGATAAAGAAATACCACAACCAACTGGCTCAAGCCAGACAGGTACGGTGATACAAGGATGAAGACTTCTCTTCTGTTATTGTCCTGGTCATTATCTACTACCGCATAATATTAAAAATGGGACTCACTGTGTCTTATAGTTAGACATGTGGATGATTTTCGAAGGTACGCTTATTATGTGTTTAGGTGATTTTTGTTTGATTTAACTACAAATTACTGATTCCAGGATCAGGAGGAGATGATAAAGAGTCACCAAAAAGAGCTGAAAATGCTGCATCAGAAGTTGGACTCACACAGGGACACCTCTCTGGACCACTTCAAACAGACGGCAATGGTACATGTGTGAACTCTGTTTTTCTTCTCCAGCTTGAACAGCCTTGTTTGTTTGGGGTTTATTTTGAGCTGAGGTTCACAACAACATCTATTTTATGACATCAAATTCACATTAGTTTCCTGAGTGTCGTTTGAATACACTCAAGTCCCCCTACATCAGTGTTTCACGAGAAAACTTTCCATTTTTCAACTGTACTTTAGTTCCTTATTTGAAGTATTTGAACATTTTGTTTGACGCAGCATTAGATTTTTTGTTGAATCAGAATGAAATCGCTCTCCCTCTGTGAGTGTTTTAATCTGAGCATCTGCTTGCTTTGTTTAGCTTGTGCAGCCATGCATGCCTGTGGGTGAGTCCCTGCCAGGTTAACACTGTCGGCACTGACACTCTTGTTTGTGTCATTCATGATGTTAGCACTCTTAGCTGCTACCACCAGCTCAGCCTTCACCATGTTGAGAGCCTTGTGCAAGCAATCCCTCAGTTATGGCTATGTTCTAAATTTGGAAAGTATCATTTTTAATGCTCTCCTCTTACTTTATCCAGGAACTGATGAAGAAGCCCACTATCAGGGTGCCAACCACCAAGCATCTGGAGTGTCTGGCTGAGTTGGAGCAGACGGTGGCTGAACAGGACATCTCGCTTTCCTCCATCACAGAGAAGCTGAAGCTGGCCACTGCTGAGCTAGAGCGACATAGGGCTGCTACAGAAACACTGGCTAAGAAGCACGCTGACGAGATGTCAAAGTAATTATCCCTTTATTGAACCTTTTTTTCTGAATTTGACCCTGTGGTCACATGTGAGGATTATGTCAAAACAGAACTGGAGTTTCTCTATTGTTAATCATGATGATGATATCTTTATCATTAATTTCATTAATGTATCATTAATTCCATTAATGACTGATGCAAAAATTATCAGCAAACAAAAACCTTTAAAAAGGTATTTTTATACATACTTCACTCATGTTCATTTAGCAAATTATTGTCCCATTTAGAGTCGAATAGACCACAAAACAGGATGCTTTTGGCTACTTTGTGATTGTTGGCCAGTCAGGAAGTTGTCCATTTTTTCACTTTAGAAATTTAACCTTTCCAGTGTTTGTCCATTTCCTCCTCTTGTGACTTCTGGTTTTAAAATACCAAGAAGACTACAGCTGAAAACGAAATGGTGAATGCAAAAATGCAGAAATCAAGGCTTCAAAATTGTCGTCCACGAACCAATGTGTGGACGTCATAATTACTACATCCACTTTTTAAACATTGACCATAGTCCTCAGCAACACATCCTGTGTGAAGGCAATCAAATGACTCCTTCAGCTTTGCATATATTTAGATTGAATTGAGAGAGCGTAAGCACACTTTTAGGTTGTAAGTGTGAAATGCCTAGCACTAATGTAACTGTAAGCACTTGCTAATTGGGATCTCATCCAGGATTACCCCTAATTTGTGAAAGCCCCGTAGTAATGTGCACTGCAGAACTTAAGGTCAATATGGGTAATTTTTCGATGTCAGCACCAGGACACAGTTCAGAGACAGGACACAGTTCAAAAAAAAAATCCAATAGTGTAGTAGGGCATTTGGATAAGGGTCGTTAAACTACTGGCTCTTGAAATAAAGCTTTACTTGGCACTTCTTGGGTGTCAACAAAAGCTGCATATGACATAGGGCAGACATTGCATTAGGTTCAATCAGGTAGAATAGTGTACCTAACAAACTGGCAACAGCTTGCTGCTGTTTGGCCACCATTGATTAATGCAGAAAACAAATCATCTTGCTATGCTTAGAACCAAACTTGCTGTATGTCATCCAAACAATCCACGTAGACAGCATCTGCTTGTACAGAGGAAGAAGAAACATGACTCCAGAGTTCTACTTTTTAACATTTATATGTGCTGCTCTGACCTGCCTGACCTGCTGTATTAGGCAGGAATTTTGGTTCCCCTTTCTGAGATGAGAAATGAGGAAGCCCCTACTCCTACTCCCTACTCATAATTTAAGTAGTTTTAGACATTTTGGATAGATTTCCAAAAGGTGCAGCTATATATTTGTTCAAATCACCCCTTAAAGTTACCTTTGCACTTGGCCTGTGTGACTCAGTTACAAATCATTCAGTAAGGCTTACTTAAGCTCCCTAAATCTGCTGCAGGCTATCTATTTGTGGGATTTTTATTCTCATCTCTCATCACAACCGGCAAACCACATGAGAGAGTCCACAGTAGTAACCCAGACCTGACCAAGTCAAAAATACTTTTCCACTCCCTTGTAAAATATAAAGTCTCATTAAAATATTTAAAATGATGTAATAACACCGAAATCTGTCTCATAAAACAAACTAATCGAGGGGATTTGTTGCAGGCTAGAGGAGTGTCACGCTGCCCAGGTGAAAGCTCTGGCTGCTGAGACAGAGGAGCAGAGGAACCAGATGACCCAGATGGAGAAGGAGATGAACTCCCTCCGAACTGAGCTGGCAGCCCAGGAGGAGGCCAACGTCCGTTCCCCCTGCAACACCATGAAAAACCTGGTGGAGCGACTCAAAGCACAGCTCACCCAGAAAGAGAAACAACTCAAGGTTGTTCATTTACCACCAAAGTTTACTTTATGTATCTTTAGTCTGTGTGATATAGTCAGAGGTTGAAGTGAGTCGGAATGATCTGCACCTGTAACTAATCATTTACAAAGTTAATGAATCTTATCTGCAGATTCACACCAAAATAATGTCAAGTTCAATTATCATGGGCTGCAGCCTGCCATTACTTTTGCTGTTGCCATGAAGCTACAAATCAAAGTAATATCACCCCACAGTCCTCCTCACACTCCTCTGGATCTTTCTTGGAATCTCCCATTTGAAGTGAGATGTAAGGAAGATCTAAATGAGATATGAGCTCAAACTGGAGAATGAGATCAACCTTCCTGTAGCCTTGATCAAACTATGTATTAATGATAAATAAGTTGTAATCACATATACTGCAGGATATTTCTATGATGTAAATAGCTTTCTATTTAGATTATGATTCAGCTTGGGGGGGTCACACACCTGGGGAGTGATGATTGTGGCAAATGTTCACAGAATAAATAAATATCATTTTGTTTATATGTCCGTTGTTAGGCTTTTAGACCAAAGTATTAGTCTCAGTCTGCGTCTTACTGTTTCCTCAGGCTCTCAGTAAGGCTCTGTTGGAGCTGCGAGCAGACATGACGTCTGCTGCAGAGCAACAAGTCATTGCCAGTGCTGCACAGAAAGAAGAGAGCCTCAATGTTCAGATGTTGGTTGACAGACACACCAAAGAGCTAAAGGTGGGTCCCCTTCATCATCATAGCACACTTGTTTTTCATACATTTTGTATTTTTATTACTAAGATTTCTGAATAACAGTCAAGCTAATTAATGGACTCAAAGAATCAATAAAATAGGAGCATTCCATTAGACAACAGAAATTTAACGTACTCCCACTTTGATACTCATTGGCACCAAGTCGATGCTTCTGGTCTGCAGCTGCAGCCCAACTGTCTCCAGTGTCTCTGATAAAACATGATGGGTGACCCTAAATAGTTGATTTTTCAACCCAAAGATCCTTGCAGTGGTGGAAATGAAACAAACTCCATTCAGGCTGCGTAGCAGTACAGAATCCCTGATTTTAGAGTTACAGAATCAATAAATCTAATTATTTTGTTACAACTATTAGCATAATAATATTTATACTATTATGCTTTCAGTCAATCTCCTTAGTATGCAGTCCTCAGTTAATGCATCTATTAATCAGCACCCTCACACAAGAACGCAGCACTGTCAGAGCACTAGATACAGTTTTGAATTTATGAATGATTCTCTGTCAAAATCAACATGGAGTGGACACAGTTGTTTGTCTCTCCCTGTCCATCATTTTACTTCTGTCTGTGGATTGCTGCAGTGGTGGAAAAATGTAATCGTGGCTAAAAGTTCTGTCTATGATAATGGAAGGCCTGCACATAGCAGTGGGGTATAAAAAAGTATAAAAGTACTTGTTTACCAAAGTAAACAGTCTTAATCTTCACTTCTAATCTTCACATTAACAGCAATCCATCTGCATACACCAGCCAGCCTCCTTGAACACACAGGATGTTTGACATTAGACTCCAACTCTCTTATTCCATACATTAATCATCAACACAGCTTGTCTTTTTCATGGTCAGATATGCATAGTCAATCAAGTTAGAAATGTTTCATGATTTATTTTTATCCATCATTGTCATTCTATCAGCACAGCATAACTTTGCAGACATTAATGGAGTGCAATATTACAGTAAATTATGTGAAAATTCTAAGGTATTTAGGACCTTTAGAATGAAGAAGAAGAAGTTTTGCTAGGTACATTTCATGGGCATAACAAACTAGTATAATATGCAACTAATTATGGAAACATTAAAAAAAGTCACATTTGGATTACCAACTAATTCCATGAATACCAGTATTCATACATATATTTATGAATGTATACATGAAGGTATTTGGGCCAGAATAGCCAGAGAATAATGCTGGCTTGCATAGTGCAAAATGTGAACGGATGCAGAAGGACATCCTGGTATTTTTGGCATAGTACTTTTGACATACAGCATGTTGAAACATAAAAAAGCTTTTTCTGGTATAGTAAATAGTATGGTAGTGAGGTTATTGGAAGGCATTACACATTTACAGTGTTTGTCCATTGATTTTGATTGACGTTGATAATATTTCTGAGTAGTGTCACTTCTTTGATAGTTTTGGACTTTTCATATGATTTTCTGTGATAGAATATCATCAGATTTATTGCTTAAATTGGAAAATTCCTCTTCTGGAATAAAAGACGCAGGTGCAAGAACTCAATGAAGAACTTCTAGCTGCAAAAGAGTTTGGCAAAGCTGCCAGAGTCCGGGAAAACACCCTGAAAGAGGAAGTGGACAGCCTGAACCAGGACATCTCGAGGAGTCTGAAAACCCAAAGACGCTTGCAGGCTGAAAAGGATGAGAGGGAGCAGGAAATCCAGGAGCTCAAGCAGAAAGTCAAGAGACTGAGCAGCGCCCTACAGGTTAGGATCTCTAAGGAATGTGGAGTAACACGTTAAGCTTCTGATTTATAAGGAAACTTGCAGCTTGGTTTGACTTTTGATCTGGAGCTTATTGTTAATGCTGCTGTTGCCATCGCATAAGCTTTGACATGATACAGCCACTATCAGCATAACATCATGTGGACAAATGGCAAGACATTCAACTCGATTGAGGATTGCATCCAGAGTAGAATCTCACATTCTTTTAAGATTTAAGATAAACAACTCCACTAATTTCATTTATTTTTCAAGTCCTGGGACCTTAAAGTCTTTTCTTAGTCAGGGATGACATTTACAGATGCAGCTACCCAGAATTACCCCCCCCTCCTCTGCAGTGACAGAGAATGCAAGGGACGATTTGTAACGGCACGATGGTGGCGATTCTGGAAACCAGTTGAATTGGTTTATACTTATATTTATTTATACTTTTGCTTGTTGTCCTGTTAAATTTTAGGTTGCTGCATCTCTTACAGAATTGTGTCTTAATTGCATTTAGGAAAACATTGGATTGGATTTATGATGGCATAGGCTGTCCTGAATTCATGATGGCTGCACAGTTGTTAGGTCTATGTGTATATATAGGGCATTTTATAGGTGGTATGGTGATAATGATGAACAACATGAACATCAAAATGTATTGACTGAAAGGTGACACTTTTCCACAAATTTTCCACACCTTGTATTCAAGGGTATACACTGTGTATCGACCGCCATAATGATTACTGTAATTTTAAATTCGATTAACACGTTACGTCCGACTCTGAAGAGGCCCACAAGGAAATGTGGGGCTCTGAAGGTCACACAGATCACAAATGCACAGATGACTTCCAGACTGGGATGGCACGGTGGTGCAGTGGTTAGCACTGTCGCCTCACAGCAAGAAGGTACTGGGTTCAATTCCCGTGTCTACGTGGGTTCTCTTTTGGCTAATCTAAATTGCCCGTAGGTGTGAATGTGAGTGGTTGTCTATACCCTACCTTACAACGTAAGACAGCTGGGATAGACTCACCCCTCTGATGACCCTATGTGAGGTGATGGACTGGGGTTTCAGAGCCTCCCAAAGGTTACTCAGCCTATCTGTACCCTGGTGCCTACTATATAAACATTTCTAGCAAGACACTTAGTGGGCGAACGTTATAGGACAGAGACATGAGTGTAAGTTTCTTATCTCTGTAAAATGATGCCATAGGTTGTGACCTTCCAGGGAGTGCAATATCTGTCACTCTGCCACTGTTGTCCGTCTAAGAAATAGGAGGTGCAATGATAGTCTCTCTCTCTCTCTGCTTGCGATTTAGCGTCACTTAGAACCAGATGAGAAAGGGCCAACTATCGAGAATCTTCAGAAGAAGATTAGGAGGCTGGAGTCTGACTTGGAGAAAAGAGCAGAAGTGAAAAATGTTAATGACGATCATGAAAGGGTAAGCATCCGTTCTGTTAACATTATGATTCGTTTACACATGAACTTGATTTACAGCTGTTTGTCTGACAGGCCAAAGGTGAACTTGTGCGATGGGAGGAGGGGAAGAAATGGCAGGGCAAGGTGGAAAAGGTGAAAACTTCACTGAAGGAGAAGGAACGAGAGAATGAATCCCTGCTGAAACAGCTCAGCACTCTTAAAGATCTCTATGCCAGGTCAGTGTACACATGAAACATTATGTTCTGTCACTTCATCTCACACCAAAGCTGCAACAGACAATAATAGACACGCTGCAACAACAAGAGTGTACAGTTGTCAGGGAGGGAAGGTGAAGTGTTTAACTATACAGCTCTATACAACGAGGGGTGTCCCGATCTGATAATGATATCGGATATCAGTCTGATATCATTAAAAAAAATGAATAAAATGAGTGTCAGATTATATCAGCCTGCATCTAAAATCTCAGATATAAATACTCGGATACCATCAGTCCAGTCCAGACTCCACTCCAGCTCTTCTATTCAGCAGCAGAGCCCAGTGATCACAACAGCTGTGCTCAGGTTCTAACAATGTAGAAGGAGGAGGAGTGATGTCGATTTTTAGTTAAAGTCCGAAAAAGACTTTGCAGCTGAGAGCAAAACTTGTCTAAACTTGAACAAGTTTCCCGTGGTGGCACAGAACCAGGAAGTTTAATGTGACCAACCTCATTGCTCATTTGAAGTAAGGTGACCAGATTTCTAAAATGAAATCTGGGGACATTTCCAGCTCAGAGACAATAACAGTAGCGTCCAACTACCGCAGTAACTGTTGTTCTAATCTGTGCTCAACATGCTCCCTCATGCTTTCTGCTTCCCACCCGGATACCATAATAATCTTTGTTCTAGTGATCACCCAATGTGTTGAGCTGGGGACATTTTTGGGGACAGCTTTAACCAAGAACTGGCCAGCTGTCCCCAGCTGTCAGGTCACCTTAATTTGAAGCAGCATCACAAAAAACAGCATGAGGATTTTCAGAGTCTTCTCATTTATTTTTTTATTTTTATTCTGTTCAATTGTTGAATATTCTTATGTTTTAGTTAAACTAGTGGTTAGTTTGCATTTTAAAAATGTGTTTTTATTTTGTTTTTGAGATTGAGATTATTTTTCAGTGTCTTCTAATTTTTTTTTTTATTTATTTATTCAATTCAATTAATTATTGGGTGAGTTTTTCTCAGACCCTACTGACTGTTGTTCTCCGTTTGAGTAATATCACTTAAGGCCTTTTGTAATATTCACTGCTAGAAAATGAGTAATAAAAGTTTGTACGATTCATGCTGATGTTGTATCAAATCAATATCAGTATCGACCAATACTCAAGGCTGCAGTTTCGGTGTCATATCGGAAGTACAAAAAAAGGTGAGGACACCCCTATATACAATACGTCAAATCTCTTCATTACATTCTAGGGCTGCAGTTGGATTATTCTAGTAATTGAGGATTCTACCAATCACTGCATTGATTAATTGGTTAATAAATATGTTTGCTATGTCATCAAAGAGCAATAGTAAATATCCATAAGCAAATGTCTTTTGTCCTTCTTTTTCCACCCTGTATTTCTTTGTGTGTGCAGACTGGAGCAAGAGAAAAGTGCGCTGCAGAAAAAGCTGAAGGGTCGAGGTGTGACAGCTGATCAGGTGGTGGGAGTGCGATCCACTGAGCTGGAGAAGGAGGTGGAGGAGTTACAGAAGAAGAACTTTAACCTGGAGACGCAGATCCTCAACATAAAGTATGCAGCAACACAACAAAGACATAGCAAGTGCATTATGATTTAGTATGGAGGTGTGTGAATTTAGTTCCATTGTAATATATGGTATATAACCTGTATTTACACTGATGAACAGGAGGGGAATATGCTGAATTTACATAGTAATTGCAATAACAATAGTTAAGTTTGTAAATGAATATTTTGATTTATACGTATGTATGCTCTAAATTTGAGTTTGTCAACATCTAAATGCCTCAGTACTGTAGTTGTTTTCGTAGACCACATCAAGACAGGATCCATTGCTAGTGACAGACAGAGCACCACACCACAATGGGGGCCATCCTTTACTATGTTTGTGTCATAGCCATTCATCTGAATGATAGATAGAACTTAATTAAGGAAATTCTTCCTTAAAAATACAGTGATACACATAAAGTGTATAAAAAGTATTATTCTAAAGAAATAGAATAACTATGACAGTAAGGTGCAGAGAAGTAAAGAACATACGAATGAAACCAAAATAGAAAGTCAGTGCCTAATAGAAAAAACACTCAACAATAAAAATAACATGAACAAGAAAAATGAGGTTAATGTACTTGTGGTATAAATACTTGGCATACTTAAATTTTATTACAACCCTGTGGTTAAATTGGTCAGTAAGAATAAAATTTTATTTGAAATGGTGACCTGGCAATCTGAGCCATAACAGCTTTATTACCATGTCACGTTTGTCTAAATTTCTTGGACTTCTGTCATGTAATTACTTGCAATATATTATATTATCTAATCAGCATTATTAGATAAACATGCCAAATGAATGGGGTGAGTAATTGGAACACTACAAACTAAATTAAATTACTTAAGTATTTCAGAAGGAATGTTTCATCACATATCTACAAACTGAGATTCCCTGTGCTTTCAATTACTTTTTAATGGAAAAACAAGAAGTTATTTTTGAAACAGAGTGATAATCAACAAGCTATCACAGCAAAGGATTTAAACTGAAAATGTCAGATCAAGGAGGTCCCTAATAATCAACTCAAGATTACCGGTACTCCTCATCTTTTAGGGAGACTAACCCAGCGAGACACATTTATGTCTTTATGTCTTAATTATTACTCCTCTCCTACAGTCATTTAACTTCAACACTTACTTTTGAGCTCTCTATAATTATGTCTTCTTGAGAAAATAAGTTGTGACTGTACATACATACATATATATATATATATATATATATATATATATATATATATATATAAAAATATAAATATGATGAATACATGTATTTTCTGTGCAATAATAATGTGCAATAATTCCATCCAATACCACTTCCATGTGCAATATCCCAATCATGAAATCATATAACGTAATATAACTATTTTAATATAAACATAACATGCAACGTGTAGTAACTCTTGCAATAAGTGGATAAAGTGGATAATATAAATTATAAAGACATACTAGCATATGACAGTACGGTATTATATTTGTGATAAACCAATAGTATCAAACCATGCCATTCTCTAGTCTGTAGCACTCCTTCCAAGTCTCTTTAATAATAAAGAAACAAACAAAACTTGTACTTGCAGACAGCACCAGGCTTTACCTCGTGATGACGCCATGGAGAGTCTGACCCTGAGGAACCGCTACCTGGAAGAACGACTCCACTCCTTAGAGAGCCAAATGTCCAAAGAGCCTCCATCCAGACCCTCTGTGAGTGCTCCTCAGCATGCAGGACATGCTGCTTGAAATCAGTGTGCAGGATTGTGTCAGAAAATATCTGCATAATTACCTGATGATACATATGAAACTGGAACGATATTTTTTTTTTCCTTTGATGAATTTCAGAGTTTTAAACTGTATTATACTGTAGGTGTTCATGCAAGGCTTCACTTTTGTGTTGGACATAATTCCTTTTCTGCCTTTTCAGAGACTAAGTAATTGAATTTGATAATTGAAAAAGTGAATTAACTCTTTGAGTGCCATCAACATAATAATACATCAAAGTGGTTTTTCAGCAGCGGGTCGCTAATCACGATCTCCTGCAGCCTGTAAGTAATATTGGGGCTTCTGGGAGATGTAGTCAGAGGATACGCCACAGAGATCAAAGCAGGAAGTGGAGACGATCGAGATTAGAGGTTAAAATGGATTCTGGACAAAAAATTGTGATTTTGGTGAAAGTGGCCTCTACTCTTCCTCTGATAAAACAAGAATGGAACAAGGTAAAAAAGTTTTGTTTGTTTTTTTTTTTCATGATGAAAGAGAGTCTCTTCTTTCATTTGAGCTATTCAGTGTTTTATAAAATGGCTGGCACTCAAAGAGTCAATCTAGGTTTTTGATCGTGCAAAATGGAATTTATTTTCTGCTGAACATAGATATATTAGAGACTGATCAAGACGTGTTCACCTCTCTGTATGATGTGTCCCTGCTCTAATCATTAGTCTTTACTCTCTTTCTTTATGTATTTTCTTCACTGGATTTAATGTGAAGACAAAAAGCTCCTCCTGGGCTGCAAGAGGGATTCGTTCTGTCACGTTTGATGTTGCCGATGGGTCATGTGAACGGGATGCAGCCCCCCATCCTGCTGAGCACGGCCACTCTGTTAGCCATGAAACTGTTGAAGACAATTCTGACAAACCAAGGAAGTCGAAGCAAAGCCAGGTAGCTAAAGACACCCAAACCAGCTTTAGTGGAGCAGAGGGTGGTAGCACTGAACAAGAGCAGTTGAGTCCTACTATTGCAGACAGCACAGCAGTGGAAGAAGAAAATGAAGAAACCACAAAAGGAAGTGAGCCTGAGGATGAGGATCCCTCAGGAAGACCAGGGTCTGTTATATCATCTTCTGAGCCAAACATGGAAGCAAGCAGGACTGGAGCCACAGAAGAAGAAGGTGTTGGTGAACCTGATGATGACGTGATGAATGGAGAAGGAAAGCCAGAAGAGCCTGAGCTGAGAGATGGAGCGACTGAGACTACAAAGGAGGTAACAGAGGAAGAAAATCCAGAACGGTCCTGCTCAGCAGAACCACATGTGGACTCCATCTCCATCCTGAGCAAACACCCAGAGTGGTTTATCAGGAAAAAGAGGGATGATCATGTACGGAAGCGAGAAAGCAGATCTCTTAGCTATCTGAAGGTACTCCAGGCTTCTGTCATCACCCAAGCTGATGTAGTAGAGCTGTGATAGCACTGTGGTAGATGTGGCAGAGCAGACCTTCATTAGAAGAGAGAGTGGGAAGTGGCTTGTCAGTGTGGTGAGATTTCTGTGGTCGTGTGTAAGTCGAAACCGTATCGTATCATGACCCCAAGAATAAGGTTTTGTTTTTTTCTACAATCTCTCATTTCCTCCACAACAGTGTTGTGACATCATAGTTTCTAATTAATTTTGCCTGACTAATTGTGTGTTTTTTAATCCTTACAGACTTCAGGACAAGGCACTGGCACTCCCTCACAGAGAGATCAGGACCTCCAGAAAGAAAACCTCAAACTGGCCTCTGAGAACCTGGAGCTGCGCCTTCAGCTGGAGCAGACAAAGAAGGACTTACCAAGACTCAAGGTATGCACACCCAAGTAGTCTTTCCAAGAGTTAGATGCATACATGCATTTTAATGTATGTGAATGTGCCCCCCAGGCTACTGCTGTTAGCTGATACAGAGAGGCAGTGAAATTTCTTGCATTTGCATTTAACTTAGATTTTTAACTTGTCTTGTATTTTTCCACAGAATCAGGTAGCAGACCTTAAGGAGATTTGCAGCGCACTGAAGAAGGAAAAGACAGAGGTGGAGAAAAAGCTGACACATATACGTGGAGTATGTTAACTTTAAGTCAGTGGCTGAAAAGTAAAATTACACATGTCTAAGTATATGGTTACAAAAATCCTTGACCTTAAGTAACATTAAAACTAATTGGACATAAATAGCAGAAACAAATTTGAATGACAGTAACTCTGCTGTGTTTTTTTCTGAAAATGTATTCCCCAATGTATTCTTCCAACTGCAGATGATGAAAGTGATTTGTAATGTCTCCATCAGGCAGGTCATAGTGGTAAAACAATACCTGAACTGGAGAAGACCATTGGGTTAATGAAGAAGGTGGTGGAGAGGCTGCAGAAAGAAAATGAGACACTAAAGAAATCCAGTGCACCTGCAAATCAAGACAAGCTTGATGCCTTGGAGCGAGAAAATAAAAAGCTAAAGGTTGTTGACCAACTCGTGTCTTACACCTCTTATATATTCTGCTGACATTGCTCTGTTACAGCTGACTATTTTTTTTTTCCTAGGCTGACAATGAGAAACTGAAGAGTCAAAGTGAAGCTGAGCTGAATTCCAAACTTGAATCTAAAACCAAAGGCCTGGAGAAAATAGTCATGGAAAATGAACGCCTGCGCAAGGAGATTAGAAGGGTGACTGCATATACTATATTCATATAATATATATTTTCTGTTAAAAAAATGGTATTTTAATATGTAGTCATTCTGTATCCTAAAAACTGGTGGTAACATGTCTTTGTATGTGCATGTTTCATATTGTTGTAGGAAATGGAAGCTGCAGAGAGGCTGAGAGTGACCAAGGCAAGTCTGCAAGTGACCACTGAGAAACTTGAGGCAGAGCTGGAAGAAACCAAGCAAAGACTGCATGCAGCTCTATCCAGACCCATCACAGAGGGTGCAAACAGTAAGACCTGGAAGGCATCCGTGGTAACAAGGTCAGCAAACCGTTTTATCCAATGCAGAGCAGTAGTCTAATTGTAATAAACTGACATACTTTAAAGCTTTAATGAACTGGGTGGACAGATTAAATAACTGGCAGTGCAGTAATCCACAGTAGAAATGAGAACTGTTCAGGACAGGCTTTAATGAAGAACCCAATATCATCACATCCTTACTCCTCAGGCTGTTTCAGGTCAGTTTGTTTTCAGCTTTGGGATTCAAAAGGCTACAAGTACAGTTTAAATAGTTTGAGCCATTGGCTGTTTCGCTTGCATCTGCAGAATGTTTGAGAACAAGATGAAAGAGCTGGAGAAGGAGCTCTCCCAGAAGACCAGCAGTATTTCTGAACTCAAGCAACAGCTAAAGGAGCTGAATGAGCGTGAGGAGAGAGCTCAGATAACCATCCGGCAACTTGAAGATCAGGTACAGGCTAGTTTTACGAGACCTTTTGACCTCATAACGCCAGCACAGGTCAACTGCTGTTGGTTTTTCTTGACAAACTGGGTCGCTTCAAATTTGTGATTCAGCTTGAAGCTTATTTCAACTGTAGACTAAAGTTGTGACACAAAAAATAAAACACTACTTTTATTTAGTATGACTGATTGTTACATTCAACAGCCAGATGCTCATTTGGTCCAGACCAGATGGCCTTTTGGCTTTTGTTCAGTCATACATGTCATTTTAAGAGGGTGTAATAATAAACAACATCTGCTGTGCAGATTTTAAGTATTCCAGCTATTTAATAATGCACAATGACAAAGATGAGGGACTATAAAACAATAATAGTCAACTTGGTTGCAGCAGATATCCTGACATGTAGTCCAAATAAAACAAGCTGGATCCTACCCTTCCAACAGTTTTCTCCCTTCCTTTCTTCCTTCCAGTTTATATCAGGCTCCTTTAAAGTCCAAGTAAATTGATTTTGACATGCAAATAGGCAGATTTCTCCTTTATTGTGCAGCTTCTGTTGTGACAAATCTGTTCAAATCAAATGATACTGGGTTGGTCACATCTTAGGTGGACATGTTGAAAAGCTTTCCTTCCACCACAGACACAGGAGGAGGAGTCACCGAGGACATCCAGGCAATGAGGTTTGTGGCACTGTTCATGAGTAATGGAGGAAACAGTAAAGTATCGTATCGTGCATCGTATGTATGTCAAAAATTGGTTTGAAAATAAATTGCCTGAAAAAAATGTATCATGCATCATACACTATATTGCCAAAAGTATTCGCTCACCTGTCTTGACTCGCATATGAATTTAAGTGACATCCCATTCCTAATCCATAGGGTTCAATATGACGTCGGTCCACCCTTTGCAGCCATAACAGCTTCAACTCTTCTGGGAAGGCTGTCCACAAGGTTTAGGAGTGTGTTTATGGGAATTTTTGACCATTCTTCCAGAAGTGTATTTGTGAGGTCACACACTGATGTTGGACGAGAAGGCCTGGCTCTCAGTCTCTGCTCTAATTCATCCCAAAGGTGTTCTGTCGGGTTGAGGTCAGGACTCTGTGCAGGCCAGTCAAGTTCATCCACACCAGACTCTGTCATCCATGTCTTTATGGACCTTGCTTTGTGCACTGGTGCACAGTCATGTTGGAAGAGGAAGGGGCCAGCGCCAAACTGTTACCACAAAGTTGGGAGCATGGAATTGTCCAAAATGTCTTGGTATGTTGAAGCATTCAGAGTTCCTTTCACTGGAACTAAGGGGCCAAGCCCAGCTCCTGAAAAACAACCCCACACTATAATCCCCCCTCCACCAAACTTTACACTTGGCACAATGCAGTCCAACAAGTATCGTTCTCCTGGCAACCGCCAAGCATGATTCGTCGCTCTAGAGTCCAGTGGCAGCATGCTTTACACCACTGCATCTGACGCTTTGCATTACACTTGGTGATGTATGGCTTGGATGCAGCTGCTCGGCCATGGAAACCCATTCCATGAAGCTCTCTGTGCACTGTTCTTGAGCTAATCTGAAGGCCACATGAAGTTTGGAGGTCTGTAGTGATTGACTCTGCAGAAAGTTGGTGACCTCTTTGCACTATGCTCCTCAGCATCTGCTGACCCCACTCCATCAGTTTACGTGGTCTGCCACTTCGTGGCTGAGTTGCTGTCATTCCCAAACACTTCCAAGTTCTTATAATACAGCTGACAGTTGACTGTGGAATATTTAGGAGCGAGGAAATTTCATGAGTGGATTTGTTGCACAGGTGGCATCCTATCACAGTTCACACTGGAATTCACTGAGCTCCTGAGAGCGACCCATTCTTTCACATATGTTTGTAAAAGCAGTCTGCATGCATAGGTGCTTGATTTTATACACCTGTGGCCATGGAAGTGATTGGAACACCTGATTCTGATTATGTGGATGGGTGAGCAAATACCTTTGGCAATATGTTATGGCAAAAAATAAGTTTAAAAAAAGTGTTTGTTGATTAATATCAGTCATAGTATAACATCTTGATAAATGCCGTAAAAAGTCAGCGTGCCATAAAATGTATGTATAGCTCATCGGAAAAAAATGCAATTAAAAAGTAATTGTATGGCCTGTCAAAAATTTCAGAGTAAGTACAGTATATTACAAAGTACAGTATATCAGTTTTTTTTTAAAGGCATAATATTGTGGACAAAAATAATGGGAAAAGATAAGAATAGTTCTTACTTAGTATAGTATGCAGTCAACACTTTTATTGTATGATGTCAGAAATAAATGTCCGTATGCAATGGTGTTAGTGTAACATATAGGGAAAAAAAATCATAGTATAATATCCCATAAATAGTTTATAATAGTATGTGGAAAATACCATCTGGGGTTATCTTTGTCTAATATCAAAATTTGTTTGATAATCTGAGATATTCCAGTGACAAATGTGCAAAAATGTAAGAAATTAGCACTGTCGGATGTCAGAAATATTGTGAATTAAAAAAAAAGAAATAGTCACAGTATAGCATGTTGACAAATGTAGCCGACAAAAGTCATGAGTGTAGTATGTTTAAGTCATAGTGTGTAAGATCAGTTCTAGTGCTGTCTGCCATTACAGTGCAAACAACAAAGATGTTTATATTCATGTTTGAACTTTTCCCATGCTGCACAGTAAGTTCTTAAAACTTTGAGATAGCAGATAATAACTTCCTATCCTGTGAAAGTGGAAAAAAAATGCAAAAAAAATGAGCATGTTCATCTTGTCTTAAGGTCGGTCAGCACAGAGCTGGAGAAGGAGAACTCAAAACTGAAACAAAGGCTGAAGGAGTTCAGTGACCGATGTGGTGAAACTTCCTCTAAACCAGGTGACGCTTCCAAACACACTGCAGTTTACAGTCCCAACAGTTTGGATCAGAGTGCTGATCTTTGTTAACAAGTGAAAAGACAAAGAAAACATGCCAACTATGTTCAACAGTGTCATGTTAAATTGGATTAGGATGTTTGTCTGGATATGTAATTTTAAGGTGTCCCTCTCAATGTACTCTTAGACGATGGCAAGCTCAAAGACCTTCTGCAGGCCGCCCAAATGGAGAAAACAAAACTTCAAAGTGAGGTGAAAAAGCTGAAGAAGGAACTGGAGAACTTTGACCCAACGTTTTTTGAAGAGATCGAAGACTTAAAATATAACTACAATTTAGAGGTGAAGAAGAACATTCTGTTGGAGGAACAGCTGAAGAAGGTTTGTGATCAGTTTGGTGTAACAGCTGAACTGCCCAGTGTGTCTGTCAGTTAGCTCAGGGTGACTGTGCCTTTAAGTGACACCTGGATTCTTCAAACTGCACCTGAACCAAATGTTATGGTTATCAGGCTTTAAAGCTTCTCTAGGGCTGGGAGGTAGCAGCCCATATTATGAACGCCTTCAACCATCATAGAATAAAGAATACATTACTTTATTGTAAACTTCTTTTTAATAATGTTTGACCAAACGCTGAATCATGTCAAGTCCTAAAGATCTACCTAGACCACTGAAAAATGTCTCCTCCTCAGACCAGCCTGAAAGTAGTTTCCCAAAGAATGTATGCTGTTTTATTGTTGATATTAAATTCTTGGTTTGGTGATGTAGGATATTTCTTTATATTTGTACAATATTGTTCTTCTATGTATTTGCCAATAAAGCAGCTTTTAGACTAAATCAGTCAAATAAAAGGCTCACAAATATTAATATTTACACACCGTTTATTCTTCATTTATCGATGAAAGAGCTATAACATACAATGAAGCATTTTGTACAACTCAATTCCTAAGAAATGTAAAGTTGGTCAGTCATTTTTTCCTAACCTGTACATATTTCTGTAAGGCTAATCTGGAATTACAGGCGAAAAAATATGAAGGAGCCATCGTTAAAGTGCCAAATACAGGTACTTACAGGGTCACAGCAGAAGCTTCAGAAAAAGCAAAGTTTGATAGTCTCTGACTGTTCACAAGTCAAACTGGATGTCCGACAGCCGACTGAAACAGTGTCCATTTAATCTAGAGAAGGATGTGAACGAGTCCATTCGACTGTATTCATCAACAATCCCGTCAACATGGATGACTACTGACCTCTCCCCAAGGCAGGTTTCTCCATCTGGCCACCTCAGTCCCAGGTGGTGACGATGAACCTACACACACAGCAGCTTCATGAATATGAAGGAAGAAAAAGAAAAAAAAAAAAAAAAACTTTTCCACATAAAAGATATAAGGTGTCTAAAAAGACTTTTAGTCAGATTTCCCTTTCTGAAAACTGACTGTTGGGCAAGATCTCTGAAATAAGTCATCTTGATCAGCACAGATGCTGTACGTACTGTCAGTTCGTACCTTAACAAGCGTGCCGTCCTTGCAGTGCCAGACGATGCCCTCAACACGGCCCTCTGGACTCTCCTGAAACCAGGAGCAGAGCTGCTGGAAGTCCACTGGTGGAGGGTTTCTGATGGGAACGCTCCCATGTGACACCAAGAAGTGGATGGGCTGCTTCTTACTCCCCAATCCTGTTGAGAAAATACAACAAAAAGTACAATAAGATTGACTTTTTAGATGGTGTTTCAATTACATACAATGACTTGGTGAGACTATAAAAATGGCATGAACTCTTACTTGTTTTATGATATTATAGCATACGATAACTACATGTAGCATTAACTTGATGAGATTATTTCTTAAATTTATATGACATACTATCCTAGGACGTTTTTTATGACAATGTCATGGAATACTGAGTTCACTTTTTCATAGCATACTATGACATTTTATTATTCTAATGGTATACTACACTAAGATTAAAAAATATACACTAAGGCATTAAAAGCACAACATTGTATTTTTTTCTATATTAATTTGAATTTTCATAATTTATTGGGTGACTTCACTTGGTATGATACTGAACATGAATGAACAAAAGCAACAATAGAAAAATGAATGGACATGGATTACAAATGTCAGTATCTTGTGTGATCGTCGTGGCATAGACATGATGAGCGCGTTGATTTCGGCCACTGGAATCGCTTCCCACTCTTCCAAGAGTGCAGTACGGAGATCAGCAACCGTCACCGGCAGTGGAATACAACGCCGTACACGGCGATCCAGATTGTCCCAAAGGTGTTCAATCGGATTCATATCCGGGGAATAAGGCGGCCAGTCCATAACCTGCACATTATGTCTGTGCATAACGTGCCTGCAGGCGTGAGATAGAGCATCTGTGGACGCCTAAATGCCTGGCTACCCTCGCTTCGGTCATTCAGGATCTCAGCGTACCAATGGCCTGCTCCCTCATGTTTGCTGCTAAGCGTGGCATGGTGACCGTCTGTGACAGCTTGCATTTTTCCTCCGGGTTTTTAAAGCCTTGACCAGTTGAGCTCAAATCACCAAAAGAACTCATTGAAAGCTTTCAAACAATGTCCTAACGAATCACACATGCAAAAACAGGGATTGGTACTGTCTGCCATGTTAATTTATTGTTTGAGCTGAAAAATGTGGCTCCATAGTTTCAATAGCCACGAGTGGTAGTAAACAAAACATTCTTTTGTATACAAAGTAGTTGTATCCAATTTTATTTTACATTGACTCTGTTGCATTTTAATGCCTCTTAGTATATATATTTAATGTATATTTATTTTTTTAAATATAATTTTTATTTTTATACTACATTTTGAAATTGACAAGCTTTAGTTGGCATTTACACGACTCAAAAAACAGCATTAAAAGGAAAGTGCGGTATCACGCTACCGTAAGGGTTTCCATTAACGTTGGTTCCAATGAGTTCCAGTGTTTGTTCCAGGAGGTCGGCCAATGGGACGGCTGTAACCTCAAGCATGTCCTCATTGTCAGCGCTGGGCCTCAGAACAAGAGCTGCTCTGGCATCAGGATCCAGCACAGAGGAGTGCCAGCAGTACTGCTTGTTGTGCTTCTCCACTGGAACCCAGCCTGAACATTGACAAGGACCAAGCATCCAGTGACAGGTAGACAAAAACACCACCTAGGAAATGTTACCAAATATCCTACATGGAATCCAGGAACATGTATGTATGTACACATCAAAAGCTTTTCATTTTTTAAAACATTACATTTTGCTCTGCTGTGATCTGATGTTCTACTGGTACTTTTGTTCAAAATAATGTATTTCTAAACCTGAGGGTGTTCAATGGTGTTACTGAGATATTTATGTCTCACACTTCTACACTATAATACTGTCTTGAGAATGAATTACCCATGAGGTCAAACTAATGTAGCACATTTTAGCTAAAGCTGTTTATTTGAAAGATTATCTTAAAATTACATGATTAATGATTGTTTTACTTCAGGACCTGGAATGTGTCCATGTTGGTCAGGAACTGGATGGCCATTGTGATACTTGACTCTGTGGGCTGGGATCCACGTCTCTGGCACACTCTTAAAATCTTCCTCTACGTTCCACATGAAACCTGAAGAAAGAACAGAAAAATAATCCAACCTCCCTTATAGAAACAAAGCAACTGTAATGGTTGGCACGATACTGTAGCTCATGGGGATCATAATAAACTGACTGTATTTTGGTAACTGAGGTTAAAATACCTGCACAGCTCCACTGAGAGTGCTGATACTTTTTGAACCTCTTCTCTGCCTGTTTGTTGGGTTTCCTGTCGAGTCGAGCCCAGAGGTGAGGTTGCCCTACAGAATAATCATAAATTAGAATTCAGTGTCTGAACAAAAAGGCATCACCATGACTACATTACATCATCATATTTCTACCTTCTATGCATTGCACAGAAATGAGAGCGAGTGTATTGAGGATGATTGGTGGGAAGTCATTACAGTGTCCACCATTACATGGAATTAACTGATAGGGATGTAAAATATGACTCCAGAGAGAGAAAGATTGGAACATATTATCATTACTTTTTGCAAAGTAAACTTATTACAAGATTTTGGGGTAAAACTTTGTAAGAACTGACTATCTTTCAGGAAAAGGCTGAGAGTGACTCAGGCCTTTTCATTCTTGTCCTTCCACAAAGGAAGTGACTTGAACCCAGTCAAATTCTTTATTGTCAATTGAAAATATATGCATAGAAGTAAACAGGAAGGAAATGTTGTTCTCTCAAAGTGCTGTATAACAACAGTTAAAAAACCAGACACCACAGTACAAAAAACTAACATAAACAGACCTAAATGAGACTGCAAGACAGCCAGACAGCACAAATGATAATTGGTATAAGTTCTCACAATAAAACAAATAAGTCACGGATGAGCCATCTGCAGCCACGGACATGTTACAGGGAGATTTTCAGGTTCCTCCCTAAAGCCAGGATCACTACACTGGTGAAGTAATGAAAGGTCCTTTACTGAAATGTGCTCTGCTCTGTTGACTACTACTACTACTACCTGGGAAATCGACTTGGTTAGCACCGATGTTGTTCTCTTTAATCTCCTTGTTAATGCTTTGTTTTAACAAAACTTATCTGTACTTCATGCATCAATGTGAAGCGTGAAACATTAAAATTAATGTTACTATTATGTTAATCAATGATGTGTTGGTGTGCAGGACAATGTGAAAAAAAACAAGTCTAGAAACATACAGCCTGACTTTGAAGAGGGCTTGTTTCGTGGCTGTCATTGTGGGAGATACTCACCTTTATAAACCTTAACATAACAGCAAGTGCCATCCACTTTTTCTGTGGCCAGAGAACAATCAATGTTGGCCTCAACAGCAACTGGGTTCACATTTTCTGTGGCGACAACCTGGAATTGCTGAAGCGAGAGACAGATTTTAAACCACTACAAGTTCATAAAAAGGACTCTAGGAGTGCTCTCCCCACATGTATAACATTAGATTTGTTATGTTAAAATTCTGCACATTGAGCCATTTTATCTGACTTTAATGTCAGTACTAACTGGTTATGTCTACAACCGAGCAGGAGGACAAATATTTGCTGCTCCCTGCTCCTCTATGGGAGGCTGCATGTCTGTGCTGTATGTTTAATGACAATGCAATAATACCTGTAAGTACAGCACGTGCTCAGAGTTTGATAACAAGGAAACGCTGGACAGTTTGAGCTCGTGCAGAGCTTTCCATCAGCTCCAAAATAAAATATGCAATAATTAAGATCAGTGTATATGATGGAATAGAGGCGTTGGAGAGACCACCATTTTGCACTTTTATGTCAACATTTTACAGGACTTTTATTTATAACGGAAGGTTTCTACACCGTGATGGTACTGCTGCTGTATTTTATCTACTCTGAAGTACTGAGGTGAGCAGCAAAGGACGGTAGCACCACGTACTTCATTACGACCACAGAGAAAAATGCGTCAGTAACAAATACATTAAACATTAGCATTATGTCTCTTCGGCTAAAAGATAACTGTTTCTTAACGTCACATACAATGATAATGAATGGACATCCTACTGGATGCTACATGCTAGCACCAGCTGCGGTTTGGCACGGATGCTAGAGGCTGCTCTCACCTGACAGTCTCGTTTTCTAGACCGTTCTTCTTTCACCTCCGTCAGAAAAACACACGGTATCTTCTGCTGCACGGAGCCCAGGCGTCGCATTGTCGTGTTTTCTGGTGTCTACAGTGTTTTAATGTCAACGCGACGCCTTCCGCTCAGCAGAGCGCTAAGTGCCCACTGTGTTCAGCTGTCAGCATCGTTAGCATGCTAGCATGGAAGAGGCGAGACTTCTGGTCATGTGACGCGTCCCTTCTTTTTCCCTTTTTCTAGATTCACAAACAGTCAAGTAGCTCACTAGCGCCACCGTGCTGTTTGGGGCGGGGGGAGACCGCTACACTATTATAAACGTGAAGTGGTTGTGTTTTCTTGGTTAATTTATGACTTCTTAGAGAATTCCAGTGTTCTGGCTCAAATGCACATATTAAATATGTGTTTATATGCAGATGTTTATATCAAAACACAGAGTAAGTTTTCACGTCGGCTTGGAACACAAGTGAAGTTTCAGTTGGTTGTAACCATGCAATATCACCACTAAATGCTAACCAAATACGAAATCCTACACACAGCACCTTTAAGCAAGATTATGAATGTATTGACATTAAAATATACTTAAAGTACCAAAAGTAAAAACTGTCATCATGCATGCATTTTCATCATGTTACATTTATCACATTGAAACTAAAGCTTATCTACTATTTTATGTCATATCTCATATGTTATCCATCCATCCATCCATTTTCTACCGCTTATCCTCATAGGGTCACGGGGGGCTGGAGCCTATCCCAGCTCTCTTAGGGCGGAAGGCAGGGTACACCCTGGACAAGTCACCACCTCATCGCAGGACACACAGAGACAGACAACCACTCACACTCACATTCACACCTACGGACAATTTAAATTAGCCATTTAACCTGCATTAACATGCATGTTTTTGGATGGTGGGAGGAAGCCGGAGTACCCAGAGAGAACCCACGCAGATACGGGGAGAACATGCAAACTCCACACAGAAAGGCCCCAGGCCTGGGATTCGAACCCGGTACCTTCTTGCTGTGAGGCGACAGTGCTAACATCATATGTTGTCATATGTCTGAAAAGTAATTAAATTATCAAATAAATGTAATGAATTACAAGTTCAATATTTCTGAAATGTAGTGGAGCATAAATAGCATAAAAATGGAACTACTCAAGTAACATGTCTCGAAATTTTACTTAAATAGCATAAGTACACAAATGCTTGCTGCCTTTCAATTATGCATATTCACATTCACCTTGAAACGTACAATAAACCAATGAAAACATGCATGTATATAAAACATTTACTGAAACGTATCAGGTAACACAATAGTTCATTCAACCCCTCTTCCCCATAGTAATATCAAAAAGCTACTCTGAAGAGTTTGTTTGGATTTCTGGATTTACACACAGCGTGATGTCACTGGAGTACTTCCTGTCTGATTCTTCTTCTTCTTCTTCTGCTTCGTGCTGGCTGTGCAGGTCCGTCTCACTGTCGACGTGCTTCCACATCTCTGTCTCAATGTCGTCCTTCAGCTGTCCCTGAGACCAGAAGGTGAAGAGATTCCTTTTCCAAAAGGAGTTGGGGGGAAGCACATAAGAAGCACAATAAACATTAATAAAATCATAATTGGTCAAAGGCAAAGTATTTTGAGTGACACAGGTATTTCGGTAAGACTCACAGTTTGTAGTACCAAACGATGCCAGCTGCTGTTAGTAGCAGAAGGATGACACTAAGAATGATGAGTGCTATGAGTGGTTCTGGAAAATAAAGAGAATGTGATTTATAAGCAGATCAAATCCAAGCTTTCATAACAGTGACCATAGTTGTTAAATTACATGCTGCAATAAATCAACCCATCATTATCATGTGAAGCTGTGCACAGACTCACATGCAGTACAAATACTGCAATAACACTTCTGTTGAGAGAGCGCTGCAACTACTGCAATACTGTGCAATATTTTTATCTATTAATATGCAATATCACTGTTTACGTACAGCTGTTATCTTTATTACACCAGCTGAATCATGTTGTACACATGATGACTTGGTTTGTTTACTGATGTTCTTATTTTTATTGGCCCTTATTGTTATTGTTGCACCATCCACTTTGCAGTTGTAACAATGCAAATTTTTCCACTGTGAGACTAATAATAATCTTGTCTTACTCATATTTTACTTACCTTACCTCCTTAATGGTCTGTATGCAATATATATTTAAATGATTTTAAAGGTATACACTTGCTTTTGTGCACCTCTCGCCTCTGTAAACAATATACCACAGCGTTGTACACACACCTTTATAGATGATAACTATATTTATCGCATGCATCTTTTGCACTCACTCCATCCTATTGCTATATTGCACACATGGTCTAAAATACAGTATGTTGAGTTGAACTGCTGTTAGTTTCTCTTGCTGCTGTCTGCTACTTTTGTATTTCATGTTATACTAATTATACTGATTCCATTTCGCTAAAAGGTATATTTTAATTATGGGGAAAATGGGGAAGACATCTGATAAAAATACAAAATTTATTCTATGAATAAAATGTCTTTGCAAGAGCTGCCAACTGAATTGTGAAGTGATTACTGAATTTTCATTTGACAACAGAAAGAGAGCAGAGAATTTGGCCTCTTCTTGATTACACTAACATCACAAACAAATGAAACAATATAAAAACTAAAGACATGGACATACCACCCAGAGTAGGTTTGGCAGAGCTTGTTGACGGTGGTGTCACTGACTCAGAGGAAATAGAGAAATTGGAGGCATGAGCAGAAGTAGCAAAGACAAAACTGGCAGTAGTGGCTTTTGAGGGGATGAGGTGAGAGAGAGAAGAAGGAATGCGGGTGGAGAGAGGCTTAAGACTGCTGGAGGTGGAGGAAATCTTAGCTGAGTGTGTTGTCTTGATTAGCAGAGTGACAGCTGAAGAAACAGACATCTGCTCAGGGGCTTTAGTTGTTCTTGGCCTCCTCGGAGGTGAAGACTTGGTAGTTGGAGTGAGTGAAGGTGTGCCAGGTGTTGAGGTTTGGGTCAGTGCTGTCAGTGTGGTGGAGCTTTGTGGACTGGCTGTTGATCGGTTCACCGTCTCCTCTATATCTGCAAGTAAACAAAAAGTTTACATTTAGTCATTCAGTCCCATGGGGGTAGAGAGTACACAGTGCAGGGAATGAACAGTACCTGACGCATTGAAGCAGAAGACACCAAACTTGTGGTCTGCCTTTGCCCGCCACGTTACCAACCCAGTGTTGCCTTTTCCACAGTTTTTGTCAGCTCGAAGCCGCGGCACGACTGCGATCTGTTCAGCTACCCACCCATACCTGCAAATAATAAAATTACCATACTGATATTTTAAAATAATAGGAGTAATGGCTGCTGAGGGATTTAAGCTATTTAAAGGGCGGTTTACATTAACTGGAGTAAGCATGGCTGTGTGGTATTGGCAGGCCTGTATGATATGATACGCTTGGTTCAATAAAATTCATAACATGAACATAATAGATTAATATTAAGTGTTTATTTGTCATTAAAAAGCAGTCTGCATAAATGTTCAACACTGTATGTTGGTCGATGCCTTCACAGGTATTCTACAACACCAGGACAGTCACGGCAAGCTTTAAGGCCTACTTGCACGTCTCCAGTCCGTGCTGTACTGCTCGCTCCATCTGGGCTCTGGTTGCTATGGTAACGTTCAGAAATAGACAGGCAGCTCTGGCAGCGGTGGAGTTGAATGTGTATTTTCCTCCTTCAATAAGCATGAAGACTCCAGCAGCTCTGTGACTGTGGGGGACTGCACAAATAAGAAATATATTATATAACTATATGTGTTGTGTAAAAAAATAAAATTAGTTATATATAAGATGTTATAAAAGCAGCATGATTATTTCTAAAGTGCAGTTCAGTACATAACATAGGAACATAGGGGCCACAGATTAACCCCTGGTACAGTGAGTACAAAAACAACCACAACAACAAAGCATTTGACATTTCCATTTAATTCATGGCAATATCTGATTAACTTGCATTTTTCATGCATTCCTGAAGCCTTTTAGCAGACTGCGACCATAGAATTAATTTCTGATTGTCCCGTGAAAGAAAATTCAGAGCCAAAGCATTATCCCTTTCTTCATGAAAAGTCATGCATAAAAGATATCTAAAATAAAATGGTACATCCATGCTCACACAAGCAAAGTAAACAATCAAATTTAAATACATTAAAGTGCAGCATTTATTTCCCTACTGACACCAGAAACAAACTCAACAACAAGACAACTCACCTTCAATCAGACTGGAGTCGGATACCAGCAGCAAGGCTGCAAAAGACAAAAGTAAGACTTGAGTAAAAAAAATAAATCTTGCCATGTTTTCCATAAAATATCGATAACTGAAGCCGTTGAAGGTGGAGACCTGAATAAAACGAACGCAAAGAGGTAAAGCCTCAGAACAAATGTGATGTGGATGTGAGGAGGAAACAGGAAGTGGAGGTCAAATCTGCTGGATGCCCCTTTATGAGATAACACACATCCACAGAAAAGGCCTTGACTCTCACTGTGGTTGATCCAAAACGCTGTTGTTTTAGGTATCAAATCACAGTATATACAGCACATTCAACACTTCACTAGCTACAAATAAAAACAAACTGAGGATTTCCAGGAAATATTAAAGCAGAATGACAGGAAGATTTAGCTTTAACTGCTGCTCTAAAAAAGACCAGGAGATAATCCTCTGTCCACATGAAGGAGCCATCACTCATGTGGGCTGGTTGCTTCAACTCCTTCATCAAATCAATGCTTTCTCAGCCAAATATGGATGAGGAAATACACATGAAAGTAGTTTTGAAAGGCTTTCAGTGGTGTGGAGTGTTTCTGCTCTGTCAGCATCTATCTTTCAGAGCTATGTTTACTCTGACAGGCTTGTCGGAAAGGGAACTTCCTTCACATGTGTTTTCTTTCCCTGTTTCTCTTTTTCCTCACTTTTACGCTTCTTCTTCTCTGTACTCAAAAATGACTCTTCTGTTCTCTGTTAAATGGCTCCTGTGTTGTTTTCACTGTCTGATGTGTGTGTGAGTCATTGGGGCAAAATGTGGTCCTAGTTCTGCAGCAGGAATTACTACATAAGTACTATGTCTATTTTCAATTTTCTGGTAGTCTCTACTTCTTTAACATCTCAGCTCCTCCACATTGCTCTGTAATTTCCTCCGTCAAGGACATTATGTGATCACCAGGGTTTGTTTGCTGGTGTTGGTTTACAAAATAACTGAAAAAGTTATGGACGGATTTTAACAGAATTTTCACTATTGATTAGGAGATATTGGAAATTTTACACTCTGTGGCTCACAAAATGCTCCAGGGTGTATACTTTTAAGCCAATCATCACCTAATTTGGTATATAAACTAATATAGGCATCCAGAATTCACCAATTCAGTTTGGTCAAGATCAGTAAAAGGTCAAGGTCACCGAGGTCAAACATGTAGGAAGGAGCTAGAGCAAAGCAACTGGTCTCAAAATATCCAGAAAAGAATTCTCAAATTGTATTTGCAAAGTTTTACTGGTATTTTTGTCTATTTTAAAATTCAAATTCAAATGTGACAAAATACAAAAAAATAGATAAGAACTTCATGATATTAATGTGAATACAACGTTAAATGTGAGTTTGAAGGTGAGTCAAAATCACTCTGAGGTGTTGTGGGCTTGCAGGAGTATACGCTCGCTCAGAATGCTGCCTTGGTGGAGGTCTGCGCTCTCTCAGTGCTTTTCTCATCTAAGGATGCATCACACCAGATTGATGGTGCAGCGAAAACATGCTTCCATTAATTTTAAAAGGGGGTAGTGCTCTTGGTATGCAGCAGTGGCAGCTGTGGTGTACTGTGCATCATCTGAAAGTTGTTGTAGATACAGTTACAGCCTGATTCCAAAATAATACGAATAAATTAATTTTTTCTTCAAAATTTTACACACAACAAATGCTATAGCAAATGTATTTAAAATAAGAAAAAACTAAGAAACCAGATGTACATAAGTATTCACAGCCTTTGCTCAATACTTGACTCAATAGGTTGATGCACCTTTGGCAGTAATTACAGCCTGCAGTCTTTTTGAATATGATGCCTCCAGCTTGGCTCCCCTATCTTTGTGCAGTTTCACCCATTCCTCTTTGCAGCACCTTTAGTTTCTCGTGGTCTGAGAGTCTTTCAGGTGTATTTGTCAAACTCCAGGTGGGCTACCATGTGCTTTTCATTAAGGAATGTCTTCCTTCTGGCCACTCTACCATGCAGGCCTGATTGGTGGATTGCTGCAGAGATGGTTGTCCTTCTGGAAGTCTATGTAGCTCTGATGCTCTTCTCCCCGATCACACAGTTTAGACAGCTGGCCAGCTCTAGGAAGAGTCCTGGTGGTTCTTCTTCCATGTACAGATGATGGAGGCCACTGGGCTCACTGTAGCATTTATCATTTTTTATATTTTTATAAAGCACTGTCGTCTCACAGCAAGAAGGTACTGGGTTTGATTCCCGGGGCCTTTCTGTGTGGAGTTTGCATGTTCTCCCCGTGTCTGCGTGGGCCATGCATGGGGATTAGGTTAACTGGCTAATTTAAATTGACCGTAGGTGTGAGTGGTTGTCTGTCTCTATGTGCCCTGCGATGAGGTGGAGACTTGTCCAGGGTGTACCCTGCTTTCACCCTAAGACAGCTATGCGACCCTATGAGGATAAGTGGTAGATAATGGATGGATGGATGGATATTTTTATAAATTTTAAAAAGGCTGTAACATAAAAAATGTGGAAAAAGTGAAGCACTGTGAATAGTCTGTGGATGCACTGTATATGAAATGGACCCTTAGGGGATCAACATTATCACAAATTCTGCACACTTGTCTAATCTGTGTATCCAGCATCAGGAAAACTGAACATATGGAGGTGATGGAGGCCTGTGAGCATGAGATCTTCTCTCTTGGGCCCATATTTACAGTAACATGCTGACAGAGAGGAAGTCCTGAGGTAAAGCGGTGGAGGGAGTTCAGCGTGTCCTTCATGACTCAGTAAATATCATGTGGATAATAGAGCAAGTGTTGTGCTCCAGGCTAGAGCATGGAGGACAGGAGCTGGGCTGTAAGGGATACAGTGCTGTCATACAGATAGGAGCTGCAGGAGACGCTAATTGGTCACACTACCCTGGTCTGGAACAGTGGAATTCTTAATTCATCCAGAGGGAGAGAGAAGCATAATTCAGTGATAAAAGCGTGGTAATTTCCATGACGCAGCATCATAACAGGAAGTCATCCTCAGCAACAAGAGGGGATTGTAACCAAAACAGTTTTTCCCGAGGACACTGATCCAAAGCTAATTACAGATTACTGCTAAAGAATATTGGTTACTCATCATAAAGTTGTTAAAAACAACCCATACAAGTATTTTCTTTGTACCAACAGGAAGCCACTTGATTCATATCATCCTTCTACGGTCTGCCAGTCTCAGTCACCTCTCTGTGCCTCCACTGCTCTGTCTATCTATTTTCTGGGCATGTAGCCTCCATCTTTCTGTTTTGCCCTTCTTTAGTTTTGCCCTACTGCTGACAACGTCACCAACGTCGATTGGTACGACTCAGTGTGAAAATGTGAATTATATTTCACACCTTAGAAGAGAAAAGGTGCCCTCATACAAAAACATGGAGACTGTGTGCTTCTGCTCTGTCCTATCATGTTACCTAATGAATAACGAATGACACTTGGTTGGTGATACTGAGAGCTTCATTCACATCACCTTATGACACAAAGTGGGAGCCCCGACTCCTCTGAGAGCATATTTATCACGACTACCGTGAAGTAACATTTTGACAGAGCTGCACTGGTCTGGCTTTGAGATGTCACTGAGAGCCAAATCCCACAGTGACCTGCAGACAGCTGGGAGGTCGTCGCAAGACAATAGCCTGTACAACTCTTTTTCCACGAGCAGTAGCAATGTCAACAGAGGCAGCCGACTCGGTAATGGGACAGCGGAAGAGGTTAAAGGTCTCCCAAGACCGAGCAGGAGGCCCGTCCGGGCGGTCAGGCCGGTAACCGCCATCAGCACCAACGGCTCCTTCCTCCAGATCAATCATCTGCAAGGAGAGCTGGTCAGAAAGAGGAAGGTAAGGAGGTGGAGTGGATGGGCAGATCAGTTCCTCAGAGATTCCTTTAGATTTACAACTAACCTCTATCCATTAGGAATGTTACCGGAATAATAAAGTGATCACGCTGAAATATTCAAAACCACAGCTCTAGATGATGTAGAGATGATGCTTCATGCTTATGACATATTATATTTTGCCTGAAATCCAGAAACCCATGAAAATAAATCTTTCTGCACACAATGCTGGCATGACTCATAATTGTCACAGGCAGTAACAGACGAAGTGCTGTTGAATTAGCTGAATCTATAATGGGGAGATCACTGAACCCAGTGTCACTGGAAACAGACCCCAAACACATGCACCTGTCGATTTAGTGATATGAAGCACAGAGCTTGCCTTAAATGCCTACTGTCGTAAATATGGACTGTCCATGTTCCAAAACCATATGTTGAAAACCCATATAGATAGATAGATAGACAGACAGACAGACAGACAGACAGACAGATAGATAGATAGATAGATAGACAGACAGACAGACAGATAGATAGACAGTTGATGTAACATCACAAAATTACAGAAATCTTGTTTATTTTTTTTATTTTAGCTCTTAAACCTGCTCAATATTACAAAAAAAGACTATTAACATGGCACTTTTTACATCACATTATTTAGTCTTATATTATCTAATAGCTAATTTTAGATATATTATTTAATGACAACTGGACAGTCTGCAGTCAAAAGCCCTAGAAGTTCTACCTTGTGAAGAATTTTTATTTTCATTTTGTTTTCTCTCTCAACTACTTATGGTTAAGTGGTTGGAATGAGGAATTTCTTACCAACATCAGTCCAAGTCAATGCAAACTTTCCACAGGAATGTGAGGATCTCAGAAAAGAAAACAAGTTCCTCTCAAATGAGATCCACATGGAGCGGATCATGATGCGCACAGAGAATGAACTGACCATGAGGAACCTCAGAAACCTGAACCAGGAGCTGCAGGCTCAGGTCAAAGAGGTACACACAAACACTGGACATAGTTTAAAACAGTGCATCACTCAGAGAGAGAGAGAGAGAGAGAGAGAGAGAGGTTTTTCTGAGAGGCTGAGACATCCTGACTTTTAATACAGATGAGTCAAGCTGCAAAAACATAATGCAACCAATAGCCTCTTTTTCTACAATCACCTGGTGTGCAACTGCTTCAACACGCTGAAAGTAAATGACTGGTGAAGTGAGAGAGTGGCCCTTTAAAGGTACATTGTGTGGGGTTTGGCGGCCTCTAGTGGCATGGTTGCAGACATAACCAAGTGAGCATCCCTCAGCTCACTCCTCACTTATCAAGACTAATGTGAGCCACAGAGTGTTAAACTGTGGTAATACCACTTGCTTTGCTTTGCACTCTGTGGCTCACATTACCCCAGTTTCAGTGCGCTGGAGGAAAGGAGTCATTCTGGGCTAACCAAAACACAATGATTCTTATTTTCAATTGATTATAGTTATGATTTTTATATTCCATTTCTGCTAATAGATTCCTTAAAATGCTACACACTGTTCCTTTAATACTGGAGGAAGACAGCATTTGAGTCCTATTCTAGCATATTTAGCCTCATATGATGGTAGTGATCTCATATGCATGAACAAGGAACTTTCATGTAATATCATTCAGCTATACCCATCCATTAGTGTAGCTCACTGTGTTTGGAGTTGTATTACATCTAGAAACAAAGGCAGACCGCTTCTGTTTCCTGGGCATGTCACCATGGTAACAATCCACCTCTCTCTCTGAACTCTCCCCGTCAGCTGAAGCAGAAACTGTACCAGAGCCAGCAGAGAGCAATGCTGTGCTCAAGGGCTGCAGGTGAGGCAGAGGAGTCCCGAGAGGAGGCGGAGAAGAGCAGGGCCCTAGCTGAGGCTCGGGCCCTCGAGTGTCAGCGGGACAAGGGGACAGCAGAGGCTGACAGGAGCCGCCTGAGGGACGAACTGCAGCAGCTTAAAAAAGAGGTCAGCTGATCGGCACGCTCACCTTTAAACAACTTGTTCGTAACAGAGCAGAGATAACTGGAGGCAGCAATTAGTGTAACCAAAGCGCAACATGTAATGGATACACTCCTGCGGTGCTCTGTCATGACTCCATCATGTTACAAAGTTCAGTAGTTAGCATGAACCAGCAACGTACAGAACAAACTGCAAGGAAAGCTTGTTTTGCCTGTGTAACCATCATGTGAAAAACTACTGAGTACACTCCAAATAAAAGTTTAAACGTAATAAGGGATAATATTATCTATAGAAAGCTTGGAGCTTATGATTGCTGGTTAAGGGCAATTTTGATTAATTGAACTAGAATGTGCTGAATTACATACATTTTTGTAGCATCAATTTTTGCTCCAGCCTTTTCAAAATAAACTTCTCTTCACAGGAAACAACTTGATTAGGTTTAGCCAAAAAAATCACTTAGTTAGGTTTTGGAAAATATCTGGGTTGAGTTGTGCTGCACCAAAAGGGGTGTGGCTTAAATCCTAAAATCTTAAAACCTTTTAAAAAACAGTGATGTTAAAAAATGATTCTCTGTCAAACATATTAACCAATAAAGTGAAAGGATAGGGTGATGTGTGGCATTTCCTTTTGGTGTCAGAAAAAAACAATTATTTCTCCAAATCCCAGGTGAGAGGAAAAGACAAAACAACCGACTAATGGTAAATCATCATTTCCATAATCATGTACTGATGAGCACAGCAACAAACATCAGTTCATGATCTCATGAACCAGATGGGATGTGGAGCTGTGTGGTTCCCTCTGTCTCTGTTATCTCATTTAGTCTGAGCCATAAACAGGGTTAGAAAACATTACCAGTTGACTCAATTATGACCTGTGACAATCATTTGGCACCTTGCTTTTTCTTTCCGTAGCACACTGATCTGCAACGTTCACTAGCACAAACAGAGAAGAGCTACTTTGAAACCAAGCTGAAGCTGGACCGGGTGTCTGGGGAGAAACAGACTCTGCTGCAAGAGAACAGGAGCCTGGAGGGCTCCAGAGATGACCTGCGACACAAGCTGACAAAGATCACAGAGGAAAATGTCCACATTAAACAGAGGTGGGTTTCATGGGTACATAACTGGGCGCCCATTAAAGACGCACTAGCAAGTGTTTTACATTTAAACACACCACCCACCATGTCTGCAACAGGAGACAAAGTGCCACATAAGAGCAAATTTTCTCTCATTTTTGGTCATGTGCTGTTCATTGGAAGAATGTCTATAGGGCCAGAGGAGGGTTCAGGAGGAGTGAAAACACCAAAGTTTGGACGTCAAAAGTCATTGTAGCTCCTAATTATAAAAAAAATATGGAGGGAACACATTCTGCATATGGAAGCAATAAATCCACACACAGCAGCAAACCATAAATCCTTTAATTAGTCAGACGAGGGTCCAGCTTCATGTTGCTCTAAGTGATTTCTTATGTTTTGAAGTCTTTTGGACACTTTTGAACATCAGATCAAATGAACTGCTGCACATCGACTCTAAACAGTGTTCGCTGTGAGTTATCGTCCTGGCCTTTGCTTGTGATTGTGGTCATGTTTCCTCAGCTTTTTTGTGTTATGTTCCAGCTGGGTGGGTTTCCAGAATCTCACTTTACAGCCAGATTGTAAACATAAAATTAAAAATCAGCTGTAACAAAAAAATAGCTTGAATGATGAAGTCATTTCTTGAAGTTCCATAATTTTGGCCTGTATTGAAAAAGTGGACATATTCACTGTGAAATCATCCACTGATTTGTGGACTGTTGTTTTCTGTATTTTGGCTGTCGCATTCTACTTTTTTAAAACCAACTGAATGCTGAATAATTTTTAGGCAACCAAAAATTTCACCATACATTATGAAAGGTTAAAGTCGAAAGACCAAACAGACCGCACAACGCTGTGGTAGTGACCTGTCAATCACTACATCATCCCACTTCACGGTCTGTTTGACTCTAAACAGGACCACCATTTACTTAATAACAAGTCTGTAATGGAGAAGACCTGAAGCTAGATATTAAGACCATGAACTCATGTTTACAATCTTTACTGAGGTCAGAAATCAAAGAGTAGTAGGCTCATTTTCTAACAGACTTCTGTACAATCACACTTCTCCAGGAGTCACCCCCTGCTGGTCACTGGAAAGAATGCAGGATTAAGGCTTTTTTTTTTGGTCAAATATATTTACTGAGCTTTTCCTTTTTTTTTTTAATAACATAACAACAACAACGCTCAGTACAACATTGGTCTAGACAGCTTGTATGTACATCTCACACACACCTGTGTGTGTGTGTGTGTGTGTGTATATATATGTGAATATATACTGTATGTGTGTATATATATGTGTATACATACATATATGTGTATATATATGTATGTATACACATATATATGTATACATACATATATATATATATGTATACACATATATACGTGTATATATACGTATATATACACGTATATGTGTATACATATATATATATATATGTATACACATATATATATGTATATATATATATATATATATATATATATATATATATATATATATATATATATATACCAGACTGTGTATACATATATATATACGTGTGTGTGTATATATCTATCTATCTATCTATCTATCTATATATACACACACACGTATATATATATGTATACACAGTCTGGTAGAGTTAGCATCCACAATAGTATCTTGACTGGGATAACCCAGGATTAAAGAAAGAGGGTCCATGCGTAACACAACACCAAATATACTTTCTAGATCTTGCAAAACATCCATCCAATATGTTTGAATTTTAGGACAGGACCAAATACAATGCATATAAGTACCCACTGAGAATTTACATTTTAAACATGCAGGTGAGAGTTGAGAGTTCATTTTATGCCTTTTGTTAGGAGAGATTTGTAAACGGAGGACAATTTTAAACTGCAGTAATCTGGCACAGTTACACACAGAAATTTTCTTCGTTTGAGTCCATATCTTAGTCCATTTATCCCCATCAATATCTATACCAAGTTCACCTTGCCACGTCTGCATAACATCCTGTACATTTATCACATCAGTCTGGCTTAAGACATTGTAAAAGCGAGTAATGGATTTCTTAGCTGGGCCAAGGAGGAGTAATTGTTCAACTGCAGATGTAGTAGCATCAATATTGAGAGTAGGTTTAAGGTATTTTTGCATTGGCTTCACTTTAAGACCACAGATGTCCAGTGCCTCTTTGAGGATAACAAAGCAATGAGTGACGTATGAGACCAACTGAGCTATAATGTTGTGACAGACCCAGTTTAGTTTATTTTACGAGTGGGAAACTGGAAGAGAAGAAGAAAGATGTGAAAGAAGAGAAGAGTTGTTTGATTCTATGACACCTTTCACAAGATAAATGGTCGGTTTCCAACACTCCACTGAAAGTAAAAAAACAACATTAAATCTCATTGATTCACCTTCATTTGGACATGAGCATGGGTGGTCTCTGTGTGGTGTCAGTGAAATGGGGGCAAATTCCTAAATCCACACATGCTTAGTTACACCAAATTTATCCAAACACGCTCCATGACCGGACAGCACAGGTACTCCAAAGAGACATAGATTTCCATGTTGTTGCTTTGATTTACTGGCTGATATTTTTTGATTATTTTGGACAAGTGCAATCATGATGTACAAAATGCTCTGAAGTTCTTCACAAAATAAAAGTAGTGGTGGTGAAAATGAAGATATATTTTAGGATGTAATTCTAGTCTTGTGTTCACAGTGAGATAGATTCAAGGCGCAGGGCAACGGCATCAGAGGAGGAGGCTAAAAAGGCCAGCCAGGCTCGGCTGGAGGCCGAAGCTGAGAGACGCCTGGCTGAAAAGGAGAGACAAGAAAGAAAGGCTGAGTGTCTCGACTGGAGGGAGAAGCACCAGGAGCTGGCTGACAGGTTCAGACATCAGGAGGACATGAAGGCTCTGAGGCAGAACAAAGCAGTAAGAAGGCAGCCATGATGACAGCTTCCTGTTCATCACACCTCAGCATCACTGATCAGCCACCAAAAAACACCTTGTGAAATCTGACTGAAGGGCTTCACTGTCACTACACGATGACACTGATGCTGTGTGAGGTTAACATCAACAACAAAAGAAGTGAAAAGTTACCAACCAGGGGAGAATGACATGTTTTGACTACAACAGCAAATTAAAAGTGTGGTCATTTCTTCCACATACTGTACATGTGGTTAATGAAACACATGTGTTTGTTTTCCTGCCAGTGTCAAGCCAACATCAAGAGTTATTTCCTCTGCATGACCGAAAGCAACCAGAGGGTTAAAATTCTCAAAAACCAAGACGGCACCCCAAGAAATTTTACGGTGAGGTGATTTTATCATCATGTAGTCATGTAAAAATAAAATTAAAAAAGTAAAAGCATTCAGTTGTGATGTCATATGATTGTGTTGTTCAGGAGGGAGACCCAGTGTACATCTCAACCCCAGATTCAAGTCCTGAAGAGCTGGAAGGAAGTTCATCCAGGTAATGCTGTGGCCACCAGGGGGCACTAGAAATAATATTCTTGCTTTAGTTTGATGACAGAAAGCAGCATCATTCTCCAAAGGATTTTATTGTTCTGTGAGTTAAAAATAAGGAACTTGATTAAAAAGCATGACGACCCACAGAATCAGAGATAATGGGTTTTCAGTGAAAGAGACGTCCTGAATTAAATGTCCACCACTTTCTTTTCTATTTGGCACAGGTTAATTATGTCCAAAAAGAGTGGACAGAAGAGCATATTACATATATAAAACTGTGAAAAGTATTTTAACTGACATTGGTTGCATTGTAATTGTAAATGTGCAATAACTCACTCATTTTGACCAAATCCTCTCTCAGGACCATGCTCAGGGTCTCGGCCCCGCACACCAAGAAGGATCTGGGCCCGAGTCACTTCGATGAGCTGCCTGCCTTCGGAGTAGAGCGACCTGACTCTGCTCCTCCACGCAGGAACAGGAAGGTGGTGGAATACTTCTGGATCCCTACAGACCAGGATTAGTTGCCAACTAGAAGAGCGGTGAAAGCAGCTGTGCTATCCATCACCACACAGCCTGAACAAACTAGTCCTGCCTCCACAGTCAGTCACATCTGGACATCTTCCTCAGCTCCATGATCCTCCTTATTCCTCTCATTATGAGTTACTCTACAGCTAGGTTTGATAATTTTAGGAAACTAGCAAGACTAAGCTAATTTGATGAGATGAGCCACACAAAAAAACAGTTCTCCAACTCTTTCCCAGTGAAAGGAGCTTGCAACTCCAAAAGTCTCTAAAATGTAGCACAAAGTCACCAAGTTGTCAACACTGACAGCCCGTCCCTGAAGGCCTCCCCCTCAAACATGTAGCTAATATATAATAAATGTTAAGTTCTCACATCTGTCAAGCCAGTAGCTTGTTGTTGACTCAGGTGATATGCAACAGGTGCTTGTTACAGCCACAGATAACACATTTTTTTTTAATCTTTCTTTGTGAGAGCATTTTATTTATTGAATTCAACAAACCAACCAACTCCAGCTTCATCCAAAAGTTTAAAGGTGCAGTGTGTAGGACCTGGTGGCATCTAGTGGTGAGGTTGTAGATTGCAATCAACTGAAACCTGTGTATCAAATGAAGGATAGACAGGAGAACTATGGTTTGTCTGTTCTGGGCTGTGAAGAGGACCTGCTCCTCATGTTGATGGAAACGGCTCAATGTAAACTTATTTTCATGTGGTTATACACTAAAGATGGATGGGTGCAGTGTGCTTTTGTTTCTGTGGCTGACAACAAAGAGCAACAGCAATTTCATGTGCAAACTCATTGTCAGGGTTGTTTGGTGACATTAATGGATGTTTCTGTACCTTGAATATTTTGGACGACGTACATGAAACCTGTCCTGGTTTTCACTTCCTGACAGTGTGTGTTCAAGAAGAGCATTTAAAAGAAACACAAACAAATGTTGACTGAACTCTTTTGAGATTTCTGACAGTAAGTGTGTTAAAAATGTGTAAAGAATTTCATTAAAGACAAGTGTAAATAAATGTGAAAACTACTTTTGGTACTCATGTACTGGACTTTATTGACATTGAAGTAATAGGAGGTGCATGATAATTTTTCATACCTTACAATATGATCCAAATCCATTGCCTTATACATAAACATGGGTCATCAGAACATTCTTGGGTTAAAGTTGATGTCTGTTAATTATTTTAGAGAGAGGGAAGACTCAATTAGAACCTAAAAAGGTTTGTCTTTACATTAAAATCCACTTGTTTCATTTTCCATAGAGCAGTCAAAATTAATTGATCCAGTCTCAGCCCCACTGTTCTCATTATCTGACAGAGGCACTCCGGATCCTCCCCCATATCCTTGAGCTGGACTCTCTTCTTCTTTTCCAGAAGCTTCAGAAAAAGATTAAGGCAAAGACGAAGGGGTATGAGGGTGTGCAGCATTTCTTTTGGTTCTAACCCTTGATCTGCCTTCAAAATGTTCCAAAGAAAATGCATTTCAAACACACAAAAAAATAAGAACAGAGTGTGTACATACTGTTTTGATGCACTTATGAAGGATAGATTCATGGATGAGGTCGAGTTTGCCAAGTTCCCCGATGAATTTAATGTTGCCAAGCATCTTGATCTTGGCAATGGAACGCTGCTCCTCCTCCTCAGAAGTAAGAGGGTTGTCATGTTTGTCATAGACTGGAGTGAGAAGAGAAACAGACGTTAGCGGTGGATGGGAAATGAGCTAAACACATTCTGCACCTCTTACAGACGTGTGCAAAGACATGAACTTACTTTCAACACTTCTGGTGCGGTGAACAGCCACACTTACTTTTGGGATGTTTGGATCAGTGTATGATGCCTATATGAATGCAACACCATTTACCATTTACCAACTAATTTGCTGGAGTCTTGCTCGGACAGACACAGACAGAAGAATGTCTCCATCGCTGGCGCTGGAACTGATAAACTCAGATGAAATTCAAGTATCCTAAGCATCAGGAGCAGGGTAGCAATGAGGTTTGTCCCAGGAATGAATACTACTTGTAACCTTTCCAAATGGCGACAAAAGCCAGATGTTTGTGGGAGTTAGTGGGTTTTTGTCAAGTTGAAGCACAAAACACACCAAACCAAGTGGACTCGGTTGGCTTGAGGGGCTGAAAGTTGCAACATTGTTGCATTTATCATTTGGTTCGGTTCGGCGTCACACTGCAGTTCCTGAACCGCAGCAAACTTTCAGAGCGTCAGCAGTCAGGTATGTAAGCGCACAGAGTACAGACAGGCTGGACTGGCAGGCTGGTATTGTGCTTCCTTACATTACTTGAGGGAATGCTACAACGTTAACGTAGTCTACCTACACACCAATGAACGTAACCGTCACTAATGCTAACGTAGTTCCTCAGTGATTGAAGCTGTTAATTTTCTAAATTTGTTAATATAACGTGTGACAACACATTAGCACAGAGTTTAAGGACTGTGACTGTTGGTAGTTGTGATTAATTTTGTTCAAAAACGTCAAATTGTGAATTTATGGGGTATGTTGTTCAGACGATCGAGCTAAGCTAGCTAGCTGCTAACGGTAGTCACTCGTTGTTTGTTGTGGTCTGGAGTGTACGCTGTACTTGCTCTAAATGCACTACGTACATTTGGTGCTGTGTTCGGAGAGCTTTCACACTGCGTACGAACAGCACCAGGGTTCACTTACAAACGAACCGAGACCCAGTTTTGAAGCGGACCAGAGCTTTCACATCTGCCCAAACGAAGCGGACTATCTGAGGAAACGAACTCTGATCCGTAAAGCGGACCAAAGAAGGACAGTGTGAAAGCAACCTTACTTACCTTTACAGTAATATTCAAGATCTGGTTTAATGGCTCTCCCCTGATTTCACTGCTTTAATTTAAATATGATTTTCCCTCTTGGAGGATCTTCCTGAGAGTCTTATTTAAATGTTGTACAAATTATTGTTCTGCTAGGATTTCAATGCAAACATTCAGAATGTATTAAATGCTGTAGTGTAAGAAGTAACCAAATATATTAATAGATTGCCTAATACAACATGTATGTGTGTGTGTGTATATATATATATATATATATATATATATATATATATATATATATATATATATATATATATATTACCTTAATAGGCTATTGTGTCTGGTCTTTTTTTCCCTTGGCCATATTTCATCAGTCAGACATTTAACAATAAACACAGTCTGATCATCACAGCTAAGCAGGCTAATGTTTAGGAGAAATATTTATAGATTAAACTAAATAATCAAGACGTTGTCATTTTTAGCCAGTGGATCAATAAGCAGCCTAATTGTAGGCTACATGGTGACTGCTATCAGAGAAGGTGAGGTAAATGCACTGATTAGGTGATGTAGGCATATTTATCTGTATTCTCAAAACGTTAAACGTGACTTATTTGTAGAAGCGTTTATACTTTAGCAAAGGATGAGGAATATTTTATCATTCACAAACAGTTTAAGATGATAATGAGCGATTTGTTGCAACATCCCGTCTTCGTTCCATTGAAAGACATTGCTGAACGCTCTAAAGTTTTAAAGATGGCGCCCATGATCTGAGGTGACGCAACTACGTCGAATACGTCGCTGCGGGGGCGTTCTATTCGAATGTGATGATTCTATAAAGACGGAGTACAGTTCAAAGTACTATGCCTTTAGTTCCAGCACGGGTATACTGGACCACAGGTAACACTGTGTATCAAAACACATCCCGATCACGCTGATCTACTCCTGTTTTGGGCTCATAATATCAGAAATTAAGACACGCGTGAATTCATTCGAATAAACGGCGTGTTAGCTTGATTTTTTTTTTAAAGTGACAGCATAAATCACTTGCACCTAGTTTGTCTGCACAATTCCTGGTTAAATCCTTCCAGACACCCATATTGCCAAGATGTCTGCAGCTCTTGAGTGGGACAAAGTGACGACAATTAACCCAGAGAGCCTCTTTGAATGTGAAAAACATGAACTGGATGATGTCTTCGACATGCTTGCTTCGGTAACTGACAACAATTCACACCACTGCTTATAACGTTGCAAATTTCTGCTCAGTTGCACGCCTACTATACTATACTACTGCACTATATTGAGACATGGCTACTGTCCTGGTGATCTAAGCTTATTGTTCATATCTTAATATAGTTGCGCTTCTTCTTCTTGTGCATCATCAGAATATTGTTTTAATATTGTTTCCTTGCTTTCCATGCAGACGGAGGAATGGGAGGTGAAGGATAAATCTCCGGAGAACATTATTCAACTCCTCAGAGTTTTTCAGACCCTATTGAAGGTTTTTAATATTGCCATCACTATGTTCTCATAGTATATCATATATACATGCTTCACTGGCATGTGTAATGTCCTACAATAAGCAGATATTTATTTTATAATTACTAATTTTAGTTTGCATGATTGACCATGATGCTGTCTTGCCCTATAAAGGGTTAAAATATTTCAATTTAAAATATTTATTTTCATAGTAGATGGCATTGTCTCCTCTTCCTCTGTATCTTAGATTAAAGATCAGGAAGCTACTATGTCCTCTGACTTCGTCGAGAGCATTGGTGTGAACCATGCGAAAACTGGTCAGTGTATAAATATGTTTAGTTGTCAAATGTTATGTTGAAGTTTTGCTAACAAAGAGCTCTGCTAATGTTGTTAATCATGCCTTCTTTAAAGAAAAGGAACTCCAAGCCAAGGTGTCAAGGCTGGAACAAGAGCTCAAGGTAATGATCTGTCTGCATGCTTTCATACTGAGTGTCATTTCATACATTACTAATAAAAAAAGGGACTGCAGTGACTACTGATTGACAGCATCTAAGAAGATTACAGCTAATTCCTTGCATGCTGACAGCCATTACTTCTAGTTTAAACTTTAATTCTTTTAGTTTTTTAAGATATGTAATTTTAATTTGCATTCCCACAGTTTGCCATGAAAATACAAAGGTAATCTTTGTTTTAGGGCTTGTTAACGACTGTATGTATGAATGTGTTAGTGTTGTGAACAGATGGAGGTGATGTTAGACTAAGGGGTTTCTTGGATGTTTTTTTTTTTTGGGGGTGTTTGTCTTATTTCCGGTCCAGAAGACTCAGCACTCCGGCAAAGGGTCAGACAGACGTTTTCTGAGGGATGAGATTTGGCAGCTCGAGACTCAGCTGGAGGAGAGGGAGACAGAGCTGATCCAGTTAGAGGAAGAAATGGGCAAGGACAAGAAAACTATCAAAGAGGTAGGGGCATATTACCCATAATTCCCATGCACACCACAGGACCATGGATTAGTCCACAGGACAGTATTCAGTCCTTGGATGTCTTACTGTACACATATTAGCTCATTAGGTAGAAATTGGTCTAAAGCACGTTGTTATGTGTCCATTTAGGTATATGCTATTTCTGTCCCTTGATGCTATCCATAGAGAGAGATCAGTGCCAGTGGGTTTTGTCGAACTGAATTTATTTATACTTTAATATAATCATTCTTAAGTAATAAATTATAGGTTTTGGCTGTACTGTATGACAGTAGAAATGTGTCCACCAGTAGGTAGTAATTCTCAAGTGATTCCAGCTGCCTCACAAGGTTACATGACAAGCAGAAACGGGATGAGTTGCCACTAAGGATTGGTCAGGACATTTACAATGTTAACAGGATATAAAGTAAAACGCACCATGATCGAAGATTTTAGCCATATCGTCCACACCCAACAAATAATTGTGGTTCTACCAAAGAATTTTCAGCTAATGCTCCATTGAAACTAACATTTTGTTAAATTTAGTAAATGTAAATGTAAACTCTCTGTTTTCTTTTCCCAGTTGGTTGTGCGAACAGAGGCGGCTGAGGGTGAGGCCAAGAAGCTGAAAAGAGAGGTGTGGTGCATGAAGATTGTTTTTATTCATTGCTTCATTGTCACTCAGTTCGTCATCTGTTCTGCCATCATTTGCTGTTGTCAGTGCTTTGTCAAAATGCATGATCTCTTTTTGTCTCTCTCTCTACCTCATAGATGACAAAGCTTAAGAAGAAGGTAAGAAATATAGGAAATGTTTTTAGTTGTGTGAAAGTACAAGTGACTCAATATATGTAGTACATATACAGTCACTTGTTGCTTATGCTATTATGTTTAGGGGTGTCCCGACTTTTTCACTTCTGATATTGCAGCCTTGAGTGCTGTCCGATACCGATATTGATCCGACACAATATCAGCACGAATCATACATTTATCATACATTTAAAGTGCTAAATAAATACTGGCTTAACTTAAATGTAAGCATATACTACAATTGAATAAATTAGAAGACCCTGGAAGTGGTGATATCGGAGATTATATATGCAGGCCGATATAATCCGATACTCATTTTTTTTGGACCATCAGGACATCCCTAGTTATGTTTTTCATTTTATATTTTGTTTGTTTTTATGTTATTTTGTTTGAAACAGTTCCAGTATAAAGTGATAAATTTTGTAGGAGCAGAGTATATTTCAAAATATTAATTTACGATAAATCAAAAAGATTGCTATCCCACAAATTCCATAGACAGCATGTACTACACAGTATGCAAGTGTGAGAATTGGCCTCTGAAAAGGAGATAGTGATACAACACACATAACAACTTACCAGAGTCCAAGGCAATGTTTTCAAAGAGACTTTTTGCATTACAATATATTTTATCATCCAAATAACTGCTCCAAATCTGGACACAAGACAAATCTATTGTTTATTATCCCACGTAGTGTATGATGACAGGGCTTTGGATACAATTGTTTTCCTGAGACTAATTCTGTCCATCCTGCACTGTGACAGAATGAGCAGCTCCAGCAGGATGTGGACTTCTATCGTGGAGAACTGGACCAGAAAGAGCCGGTCCCATTCAAAGATGAGAACGCTGAGACCCAGAAGAAGCTCAACTTGGCCAAGCGACAGCTCTGCCAGTGTTTGGAAGACATTCAGGTACTTGTAAATGTCTTTGTCTACTGCACAATCTTTGGGATATATAGAACCATAAAGATCCACCAAGAAGTCTGTGCTGCTGAAAACATGCAAGATCAGTGTTTTCAGTTATAGTTGTTATGGCTTTTGTCTGTTTGTGAAGATAGGCATTCACAAAACAAGTTTATTGTTGTATTGTTTTGCATCCATTAGCGAGCAGATGATGAAAACACACACCTGAAGATACAGAATGAACAGATGCAGGAAAGTTTGGAGGAGTCTGTGAGGGAGATGGAGAAGATGACAGATGAGTACAACAAGATGAAGATTGTTGTACAGCAGACTGACTCCACAATGGACCAGCTCCGAAAGAGAGGGATCATGCAAAGCTGCAAGTAAGAGACCTCCTCAGTGAAGTATTATCAATTTTATATATGTATGTATATATACGTGTGTATATATATATATTATGTATATATATATATATATATATATATATATACACACACACACACATGTTGTGGCTTGTGTGTTTATTGTGCAGGTCAGAGAGCTAACAGAGAAGATTCATAGCATGACTGAAGAGAATGACCCGATCATGGCAGCATTCAATGCCAAAGTGGAGGAGTGGAAGGTGAGTGTTAATCAAATGTACATGTAAAACGGACTGTATTTATATAGCGCCTTTCATCCGAGTCATCCAAGCACTCAAAGTGCTTCACACTGATTATCACATTTACCCGTTCACACACATACAAACACACACATTCATACTGATGTTGGAAGACAATCATCATTTTTTTACATTCACACACTAATGCACAGCATTACTTTCAACTGATTATCTTGGTCAAAGACACCACGGCACATGACTGCTGGAGGCGGGAATCAGACTACCGAGCACCACTATCTGCTCTACCACTGAGCCGCAACCTATAACTCTCAAGGCCCCGTCACTTCTAGACTTCATGAAGGCCCCTGTCACTCCTAGACTTCATGAAGGCCCCCGTCACCTCTGGACTTCAGGAAGACCCCGTCACCTCTAGACTTCACGAAGGCCCCGTCACCTCTAGACCTCATGAAGGCCCCGTCACCTCTAGACTTCATGAAGGCCCGTCACTTCTAGACTTCATGAAGGCCCCGTCACCTCTAGACTTCATGAAGGCCCCGTCACCTCTAGACTTCATGAAGGCCCGTCACTTCTGGACTTCATGAAGGCCCCTGTCACTTCTAGACTCCATGAAGGCCCCGTCACTTCTGGACTTCATGAAGGCCCCGTCACTTCTGGACTTCATGAAGGCCCCCGTCACCTCTAGACCTCATGAAGGCCCCCGTCACCTCTAGACTCCATGAAGGCCCCATCACCTCTAGACTCCATGAAGGCCCCATCACCTCTAGACTTCATGAAGGCTCTGTCATTTGTGTACAAAGTGCTTCTTTGCTGTAGTTCTGTGTCCTCATTTGTTCCTGCAACTAAAAACCATTGTGATTTTTTTCTGGTTGTCATTGAGGTCACCTCTTAGTTGAACCATTCCACAGGAGCCTGTTATTGTGCTGACAGTATCTCTTTCACACACAGAGAGTGCTCTCTGGGAAGGACGATGAGATTTTGGTCCACCAGCAGATGATCCGTGATTTGAGGGAAAAGCTGCGCTCAGCCCAGTTGGACTTGGACAAAAGCAACGTTATGGCCTTGCAGCAGGTTTGTCCCAAAACAGGGGAGGAAGTGATCTTCTTTGATGTAGTCATTTTTGAGCACCTATCCAAATTTTTTTCCCCCATGCTCGTTCAGGCGCTCGGGTTTTGTTGTTTTAATTTGTTGTGTTAGTTTGGACTGGAAATTAATGGTAGTTACGTTATTTGTCTTTTTGTTGACCATAGGTTTAGTTTGTCTTTTGGGCAGTTTAGGGGGAGACGCTGGGAGTGACGGCCCACTGCGTGGTTGGCCCAGTGTCTTCCCTTCCCTTCTGTTCTTTTTAGCCGGGGTCTCCAGCCCTCCTTTGATTCCTCTTTAGTTTGTTTTTGTTTTGTTTAATAGTTTGGTTCAACAAATAAAGCTCGTGGGTAAACGGTTATATTTTGGTGTGGCGGCCTCCTGCACCTATTGAGCTGTGTTTGTTTTTCTGTCTGTATGGAGGCCGTAATACAGATCATAAATTTCCCTTGAAGATAATTTAGCATTATTTTTCCTAATTTAAATTGTTTGTGTGTCTTAAAGGCTGTCCAAGAGCGAGATAATCAGATCAAAATACTGAGTGAGCAGGTGGAGCAGTACACAGGGGAAATGGAAAAGCACACCCTGCTCATTGAGGAGCTGAAGACGTCCACAAAGAAAAACAGAGGTGGGTGGATCACTGCTTAAGATTCTTAACTGAACACCTTCATGCCAAAGACAATCATGATGAACGTAAAATGATGGACAGAACCTGCCAAAATTACTCAATCACTCAATAAATGAATCAACATGCCAAAATTCAAAATTATTTATTAATTTTGATTTTTGGCATGTTGATTCATTTATTCATCCTGGGCACCGCTCAGCGGCAAGATGGCCTGTGGCTTCTCTCCTCGCTGGTGCATTAAATCTTTGGTTTGGTCTGTGACTGACTAACATTGATGAGTAAAAACCGAAATGTCCACATAAATCTCACAGTGTAAAAGAACACAGGCTTCTGATTCAATGGAGTCATTATTACAGACTACAGTAGCGTGCTATTTAGTAACGGCACTTCTCAGCTGTCTTGACAACATATTGTACACCCTGGAGCGTCCAGAAATACGCAAAATCTCCCATACATTACCATGGTGTGACCTTTCATATGACCTTGATGACCTTGAATCACATATGACCTATAGCTTATTAACTATCGCAGGTCTTTTGTAACAAATTCTGGTGTTAAATACCAATGAACTGGGGGTAAATTATTCCTGCTTTCATGCAAATTCTAATATCCTGTTATGTTGTCACTTTAGTCTGCAGTTAAAGAAATGTTTTCCTTTTCTTTTCCAAGGCCCAACATCTGCCTTACTGCAGAGGAAGATGGAAGAGCTGAAGACAAAGCTGGATGCTGCAGAGACGAGAGCAGCGGAAGCAGTGCAGATGGTTAAGCTTGCAGAAGCTCATGCTGAAGAAAAGGACAGAGCACTCATTGAGGCTTCAAATCGCTTGAGCCAGTATGAGTCTGTAAGTGTACAAACAGCCCGTCTCTCTCCTTTATATTTAGTTTTTTAACGTGTGGCCTCAGAGAATTTTAAAATCCAAATAGACACAGTGCTTAAGTTTTATGGGTCTACAAGCTAAGTGTTTGTCTTTCATCATGTTGAATCCTCATCCATCCTGTTTTCCACAAAAAAGTGCAAATCAGGAAAAGACATTTTCTGTATGTTTGTGTGTTTGTTTTTGAGTCATTGCATCTCTGTTTCTGGACACCAGGGCACTTATGGCCTTGAAGCAGCCATCGCAGAGGTCAAGGAGAGTGAAAATCAAATTAGAGTGAGAGATCTTGAGGCAGAAGCCATGACCAAAGAGATAAACCAGCTTGAGATGAGAATGAATGACCTCATGGACGAGAATGAGGCTCTCCGAGACAAACTAGGTCAGTTGTCTTGGAAAAACTTTGCCCTGCTCTCTGTGCATTTAGTCACTGACTGACACAGAGCAATGTTGTTCATTTTTTCATTGTTTTGGTGTTTTTCATGACTCTCAAGGCCTGGAACCAAAGCAGGAAGTCGATCTGACTGAGTTCAGACGAGCCAAGGATCTCAGGCAACGCCAGTACAAAGCAGAAAACCAAGTCCTCACCAAAGAGGTAAAGTGGGATTAACAAAGGAGCGAACCAATTTTCATAACCACTGTTTCTTGTTTTCACCTCACTGCTTGAGTGAGTCAAATTAGATTGAGGACATCCCTTTTCCAAGTCATGCCCCAAACAAAAGAAGGCAAATTTCTTAAAATGCATAATGATTAACTGCTTAAGGTTCAGATTTATGATACATTTTTTGGATGTAAGTACTTTTTAAATTAGAAATTCACTCTAATATCAGAAGGATACTATGAAATGAATGGATATCTGCAAGTCTTAAATGAAGTAACGAAAGCAGCATATCCTGTGTTGAATACTATCAGGGGTTCAGTAAAAATGAAAAATTTAAGCAATGAAATTAATGATTCAAACTATACATTGGACAATTTTATTTCACTAGGAAGCAGGTAAGTCTCTGTATCTGGTTTGGTGGTGGCACAGTTGACATAATGCCTGCTTTTAAGGTAGTAAATATTCTTGTTTTGGTGACAAACTCTTTGCAGAATGAGTACCTAGAAATAGAACTGCGCAAAAAGGAGAGAGCACTCAAGCTTCAGAAGACACAGTTTCACATCAAATGTAAGTATGGCCCTGCTGTCCATCTGTCCATAGGGGACATGCCCTGCACAGAATAATATTGTTTAAGGGAATGAAATCAGAAGCCACAGTTTCACTGATACTGATCCTTCCTGTGTGTTAATTTATAGTGGATGAGCTGTCAAAAGTGAAAACAGACCTAGAGGGTGTGCTGAAAGATGTCCTGCAAGCCATAAGGATTAGTCAAGAGAGCACTTCTGCTGCTCCCATCAATCTTCCCAGTCTGGAAAGGCTGGCTGATGTAAGTGGCTTCTGTGCACCAAATCTGACACTAAGCACAGATTGTATTCAGGCTGAAGTGTAATTTATAACCACACTGTTTCTTTTGTTGCCATGACTAGTTACAGGTTTAAGTCAGCTTAACCCTCACAGTTTTCTTTGGACTATCTTTATTACTTCCTTTACTTCCTATACACTTTGTTTTACTTTTTTATTCTATCAGAATGGTCCCATATACTGAGATACAATATCTGTTCTACCAGGCAGTCTTGTTCAAAATGAGCAGCAAGTATAAAAGTTTCACGTTCAAAAACTGGGACACATAAAATCACAACATACCATATATCTGATGAGCTGGTTATATCTACTAGAGTATTAGACTGGTACTCTCACTCATGCAGAATTTGTAGGCAGTGAGAGATCTTGGCCTTGGTGCTCTGGTTTCCGTTTAATAGTCTGAGTAGTATTGGCTGTACTATATTGAGTAGTATTGTATTAATTAGGGGGGATTGTGGATTGTGTTAATAGCATTTCATCTGTGCTCATCATCCCATATCACAGGTCATGGACGTCAGTGACATGAGCAGGCAGTCTGAGTCAGCCCTGCACCTCAAGCCCCAAATACATCAGCTGGTGGGGAGAAATGAAGAACTAAGGCAAGAGTTGAAATTGGCCCGGGAGGAAGCAACCAACAGTGTCAGTCAGCTTGCCAGAGCCAAAGAAAAGGTATTGTTATGTTGTATTATGGCAAGATAAAAGAGATGATGCTGTTGACTGATAGTGACAGATAACGTGATAGTTGTTTAAAAAGAACGATGACACCTTAACTTTTGGCTACAATCCTCCTTTGGCAGGAAAACAAAGCACTATTGTACACCTACATTTTCAAACATGGTTTGTTGATTTCTTTCAGTTTAGCACTTACTAAACCATGTTTTTTCAAGGCCAACTCCAAAGTGTGTCACATCTGTCTTTTCCAAATCAAAAGAAAAAAGAAAACAAGGTCCATGTCACTCTTTTGGCAAACAAGGAAAAGCCTTAAATCAGATGACTATTTCATTATGAAATACTGAAAACAGACACAGATGATAGTGGAACAGATTAAGATAAAGTGACACAAACAGGGTTTTTTTTTTTTAGGGCTAATCAAAACAATATACTTTATGTCTTATATCAAAGTAGAGCAATTTGCAAATTTACATGAGGACAAGACAGAGAGCAAGCCAGACAGGCCCGAAAAGTGTTGGAGACATTCAGACATTCATTCGCTGCAGATGGGTTAATTGTGTTAAAATTTTTAATCAGATTAATTATAATGATGGATTAATCTGTGTTAACATGCTAATTTCGCAGCTAATTTCACAGTTTAGCCCTTGTTCAACTCGCTAATTGGAAACAGTGTTCCCCAGAGTATAACCAGCAACATGCCTGTAGGATCCCTGTTCTTAAAAGTGGAAAGCCTCACTTCATATCAAAGCTTTTCCTTTAGACAGTTACCATAACTCATCCTTCAGTTCTTCAGTTTGACTCTGCGGCCGCTACTTTGTTCTTTTATGCCTTGTGTCTCAGGTGCCTTTTAAGAACAGATCCTTCTGTTATCTGTCACATCAAATCCCTTTGCAGGTGATTTTATGTTGATTATTCAGCACCCCAGGTTTGTTAAGGCGTACTGATATTAGAAGTAAAATTTAGAACTGTTGTGATGGGAAAAGAATATCACAGTATGGTATTATCAGTGGTTATCAATGATCATGGTTTGACAGCACTTTGTTTTCTCTATCTGTGGCTGTCAGGTGAGCCAGCTGGAGGGTGAACTGGAGCTGTCAAGGAGGTCAGGCATCAAGGGAGCTATCCTCCAGCCTCTGACCCTCCCTGAGGGCCTGGAGCCCAGCAGCACTGAGGTCATCAGCACTCTGAACGAGTATGCTGTTCGACTTCTTCAGGTGAGTTTACCTCTCTGCTTCTTAAGACCTGGATGGAAAAGCTATAACTCAACAACATGTCTCAAAATAACTTAAACATTTCTCATACTTACATCAACTAGGAGCTCAAAACCCAGGAAGAAAAAATCAACAAACTCACAGGAACATTGGTTGAATACAAACAGAAGTTTTCTGTGATTAGCCACCAACAGGGACTCCTCTACAAAGAATACCTGAGGTTGGTTTAATGAAAAAGTTATGGCTGATTTGTAAAGTGTGCAAAATTAAACAGTCTTTGTTATGTTTTTCTCAGTGGGAAGGCAGAGTGGCAAAAGGAGAAAGAGTCATTCATAGAGATGAAAAACACACTGGAGGAGCAAAAGCAGGTGGACGCAATTAAAATCCAACAGTACAATGTAAGTCATTCATATAAATGCAATTTATAATGTGCCTCAAACACACACAGTCGTTATTTAATATGGTTTAATGTTCAGGACCTAGGGAATATGGAACGAGATGTGTCAATTAAATGTCACTAAAACTCTGTTCCTGTTATTGTTTGTCCAACTTCCTCTAATAAATTCTCAGACAGCTAGAATGACATGGGTTGACATTTAGTGCCATTTAGTGCAATTTTTCCTCAAACACATTTCCATTTCACCCATCAGGACTTGCTTGACACCCTTCAGAAGGACCCAGAGAAAATGAAGAGACAGATGAGTAAAGCGTTGCGCAAGCTGACGGTGCTGAAGGTCAATGAGCAGAAACTGACCCGGCGCCACACCACTCTGCTGGAGCAAGAGCAGCACCTCCGCAAGGAGAATAGCAAGCTGAGGGATGAGAGCAGCCACATGCAGACCTCTGTCACCCAGAGGATAGGCTACCTGCAGAGATACAAGGTAAAGAAACAAAACCAGCATTGTACAGTATATAGTCTATAGCTACAGATCCATTAGAAAGAAAGACCATGTTGTCAGCCATTATTACCATGATGCATTGATCTTTCATCAGCACTGTATTTTGTTGCATCTTAGGAAATGGCTGCTTATAAGATAGCAGCACTGCAGAAGGCCTTGGATGATAGTGTGTCTTCATCAGACCTGGAGAAGGCTAACAGACAGTATACAGAGCTAACTGTCAAATACAGAGATTTGCTTCAGAGGGACAACCGTCTGATTCAGAGAACCACCAAGCTCGAACATCTGGAGGTATTAAAACACACATGACAGACCTTTATTATTTTTGGCTGTTAACTGTTGACTGACTGTCATTTTTTCCTGTCTCTCAGAGGGAGAATGAGTCTTTCCAGGAGCAAATCTCAGCCATGATCAAAGAACTGGAGATCACGAAGGAAAAACTGAATACTATGGAGCAAGCATGGGACATCGCCAATGCATCTGGTAAACTAAGGGCTTGTACACTGGGCAGCACCTGGGGGGCTCACGTGTTAAACTGCTGCATGTCTCACTTTTCACCTGTCACTCTGCTACTGCCACTTGTTTCTTGCCTTTCACAATGGCCATATTTTTGTTTCATTTGTTATTTTATTTTGTTATTTAAATGTCATTTATACAACGAATATTAGGGCCGCATTGAGAATTTTTTACAGACTACTCGTAAAATTTACGAGATTGAAATCGCAAATTTTGTGAGAATAAATTCATAATATCCTAACGTTAGGATATTAGGAGTTTATTCTCATAATTTTGCGACTTTATTTAACAAAACCAAGAAGTGTTGGGTTAAGTTTAAATAAGACCCTTTTCCATGTCTGTGACATACGCTACTCACCATGTGGTTGGCTGCTCTAACCTACTAACATGGGTGATAAAATAGAAAAGGCCAGGTTCTGCCATGCACACACACCACCACCACATGTTCTTAGTGCATATATTCACTTATTTTCCTTATGTAGAAAATCCTCTAAAACACAAGTTATTTATGTCTGTACTGTGGGTTTTCTTCATGACATTTCCTTTTTTCTCCTGGATACATGCAGTCATGTAATGGAGTAGATGTAGTGGATGTCCTTCATGTTCACCAATTTCTGTTTTAGACTTTTTTTTTTTTTGAGATGTGGTCTTAAACTTAAACTTTCAGCTGATGAACAACCTATTTCAGTTTAATGGTTGTTTGCAATGAATTGCTTAAATTTCCCATTTCTTCTTTTTGCATTTTGAAGCACTACTTAGAACATTCTTAAGATCCAACAGTGCAAAATGTAAATTCTTGCAGTTTTTCAACTGGTCTTAAAATTTTGATCAGGAGGAGCTTAGATGTGAAACGATAAACCAAGATTTAACTTGAAAGTGAGACCTTGTTTGTGTCCACCCTTTAATATCAAATTCTCATCCCAAATTGTTCTTTCCTTCCACTATTAGGAGGTAAAAATCGCAGGAATAAGGTGGATAAGGCATTGACCAACAAAGAGATGGCATCAGCAGCCAGGCGCATTACCACTTTAGAGATGAAGGAGCTGAACGAGCGGCAGAGGGCTGAGCATGCCCATAAAATGTATGAACACACGAGGAACTCCCTCGCACAGGTGGAAGAACGCAATTTGGAACTGGAGTCCAAGTTTGCAGAGGTATGAAGCCAAAGAAACCAACCTAGAACTCACCTCAAATACTTGCTGTTGCCCATGTCTACCTGACAGATTTTTGATGAATTGTGATGGATTTAAAAAGCCATTTTCTGACACCTGGCAATCCTAGAGCATTTTGGAAACCATTCCCATTTCTCAGTATTTTAGGTCATGACCCCTAAAACAGCAACACAACTCAGTCTGTGCCAGATTCTCAGATTTTAAGTGAAAAATCTTATCACGTAACACCACCCCTGTGTTTCTTCAGTTGACCAAGATGAATGTGGAAGCCCAGAGGGTGGAGCGGGAGCTGAGAGATGAGCTGGCAGACAGCATCAGCAAAGCAGCAAGTGATGCAGACAAAGCCAGGATTGCAGAGTTGGAGAAGGTTGAGGCTGAGCTGCGCATCGAGGTTTCTAAGTATGTTTGATTATTTACTTGACATCTTGTTGAAGATTGCATTCACAATCCTAGAATGACTTGGAAGACATAAATCTCACAGCAGTGTTATCAACAAGGAATCTGTTAGTAAACCTGTCAAGTGTTTTTCACTACTCAAAAAAACATTCCTCTGCTTTTACACTGATCACACTGTTACTTCGAAGTCTGACAATAAATCTATTTACTTGTACTTCTACAGTAAAGTATTTAGGCTCATCCTGCTCTTAAAATCTCTGTGTTTGAACAGGCTTCAGGAGGTGTCTGATGTGGCTGTGATGCAGGCGTCTGCTCTACAGGCCAGACAACAGTCCAGAGAGAAGGAAGTGGAGACTTTGAGGAGGCAAATACTGGACTACCAGGTAAATGGGTTTTGTTTTAGAATTTTATTGAACTTCATGTAACTTGTGAACATTATTTTTCTTTTTTCTGTATATTGAAAGGTTTAATTTTTTATTTTCAAGTCAAAAGCTGACTGCCTGATATACTGTGAACTGCTGATTCACTAAAATATTATCATTTAAATTTGAGAATCTTTAGATACTGTATTTAATGCAAGAACCCACCAAATCAGATACTTAATTAGGTACTGCACCTATTACTGCATTGTTTCATTTGTGGTATTTTACTTTCATAAAATATTTCAGGCATGTCAACATAAAATAGGGAAAGAAAAGTGATTACATTGTAGTGGTTTTCAAATGTTCCAAAGCTACAGATAATACAATACATATGAAAGAAGAATCACAGTAAAAAATATTTGTGTAATAGCTCTGTCCCTCAATATCTGAACGTAAAATATACTGAAATGTATGAATCAAAACAACCCTGTTTGTGCAGCAGGTAGTTTTATACACCAGTGAGTTTGGTGAATTAAAATCTCTTTTTCCCTCAGTCTCAGTCAGATGAGAAGGCCCTCATTGCAGAGCTCCACCAGCACATCGTAGCTCTGCAGCTCAGTGAGTCTGCAGCTTTGGCCAAACTGGAGGCTGCCACCGCTCACATCCAGCAGCTGGACGCCCTCAAGCTGCGCACTGAACAGCGGCTCGATGCCAGTGAGCACACCCTGTTCCTCGCCCGCCAGGAAGGCAGAAATCGCGCAAAGCACCTGAGACAGACCATCCAGTCGCTGCGTAGACAGTTTGCCGGAGCACTGCCTCTTCCCCAGCAGGAGAAGTTCTCTGTGACCATGATGAGCCTCCAGGAGGACCGAGCAAAAGCCCAGGAGGAGAAGAGGAAGGCTGAGGAGGAGAGGAGGAGGGCACAGGGCAGGGCGGATGAGCTGGAACTGAGACTCCGAGGCCTGGAGGAGCTCACCTCAACACTGAAGGATGTGAAAGGAGCCCAGAAGGTTGATTGACAGAAGTGTTATCACAATTGCACTCTTTTTGTTTTCCATGTTTATCTCATTTGTGGTACATCTTGCTCACAGCCAATTTGCAACTGCTGAAAAAACACTCTATTGTAACACATTAAACAGGTAACTGAGTGGCACAAGAAGATGGAAGAAGCTTGTCTGCAGGAGCTGAGGAAAGGCAGGGAGCTGGTGGTCCAGAATGAGGAGATCAGGTACCTGAAGAACCTGGTGGAAGAGCAGGAGCGAACCATCCGCTCACTGGAAGAGGATCTTGTTCAGCAAAACATGGTGAGAGCAAAAGTCTTGGAACTTTCCATACACTTGACCAAAAATTAATTAAATATGCAGACACAGATTCACAAATCAGGTACTTAAGATACTTATGTTTACCACCAACCTATCCTTTGCTTTTCCAAACGTATTTAATGTTACCAGAGAGTTAAATATCAGGGTAATAGAGAAAACTCTGCTCTTTGTCATGTAAAGCTTCTAGAAGAACACCGTGTTGCATTTGATCAGCGCGAGGTGGAGCTGGAGCACCAACTGGACGAGAAGCACCAGAATGACATTCCGAGCAGTTTGGAAAGGGTAAACAATTCTTTATAGAGGAATTATCAGAAATTAGCAGCAAAAAAACATGATCATTCAGAAAGTAACTATATATTTTTTGGGTTGTTTTTAGTATGAGGATGGTAGAGGATCCCTTCCAGACCAGAGTCTACCTCTTGCTCATCAGTTGGACTTTGCTTTGAGTAAAATCAAAGAGCATGTCCAGACCATCATGGACACACAAGCCACCTGCAAGTGTTTGGATGAGGTAACAGTTTTCAATCCCTGTTCATTTACTCAGTACCTCTCATCTGTGGCATATTGTTTGAAGTCTGATTATTTCACATGCAGAAGTTGAAAGAGAAAGAAGAAGCTCTCAGGAGGGCTGAACAGAACATCATATCAAGGGATAAAGTGATCAATGAGCTGCGTCTGCGGCTCCCAGCTGCCAACAGAGAACATCTGCTGGCTGATATCAAGAATGAAGAGGGACGGTCACACAACCAGCCTGCCTTAAAGCTGGCTCAACATACCATCAAAGACCTCCAGGGTCGGCTTGACAAAAAGGAGCATCTGTTAAAGAAATACCACAACAAACTTGCTCAAGTCAGACAGGTACAGTGATACAAGGATGAAGAAGTCTCCTCTGTTATTCCCATGGGTTTATCAGTAATTGTAATAGTGCTTGTTGGAGTTTATGAATGTTAGGTATCTCCAGTGGGTGGAAAATCAGTACTAATATTTATTAGTAGTCTCCATATAAATGTCCTGGTATTTATCTACTGCCACATGTTAAAAATGTGACTCACTGTGTCTTATAGTTAGACATGTGGATGATTTTAGAAGGTACACTTTTATGTGTTTAAGTGATTTTTGTTTGATTTAACTACAAATTACTGATTCCAGGATCAGGAGGAGATGCTGAAGAGTCACCAAAAAGAGCTGAAAATGCTGCATCAGAAGTTGGACTCACACAGGGACACCTCTCTGGACCACTTCAAAGAGACGGCAATGGTACATGTGTGAACTCTGTTTTTCTTCTCCAGCTTGAACAGCTTTGTTTGGGGTTTATTTTTAGCTGAGGTTCACAACAACATCTATTTCATGACATCACATTCGCATTAGTTTCCTGAGTGTCTTTTGAATACACTCAAGTCCCATATTGTGATTCTAAGCATAATAATATTTCACATGAACCATCAGTGTTTCATGAAAAATCATGAAATCAACGTTACAATGCACAGTTTTCAACAACATTGTTGGAACTATGGTAGGCAGAATGTGTCGAGAATCAAGATTCCAAGCAATGAGACATTTTTTTTTAATTTAGACAGTAACATTGACTTACCTGTCGAGAAGAAAGTAGGCAAATTCAGCGTCCCTTTTGAAATCTTTCTCAGTCATGAGTGCTTTCCATCTGGGAAACATGACCCAGATGCTTACCCTTGTTTTGTTAATTCGCTGGTCCCGTTGTCTTTTTAATTCCCTTTTACACTTAAGTATGGTCATAAGTATGGTCTTGCATTATGAACCAAAGTGCAGTGCAGGTTTTAGTTCAGTAAGACCGTCGTCTTCATGCTGCTTTTCCGTGAAACGTGAATCACGAAATGCGAAAATGCGTTTTGCCCTGTCGGCACTAGCTTTCTGTCCCTCTCAGCAGTTCATAGGTTTTTTTTTTATAGGCCAGAAAGTTATGGAAGTCTCCATATGAGCCTCCCTTTCTATGTAAAGACAGATAACTGATTCTTCGTCTAGGAGTAAGTCACATTGTTGGCATAGCTTATTTTACACCAATGAGGATCTATTTATGAATGAAGACGTTGATTTGAGGTAATTAAATACTTAAAACCATACACAGTGTACCTGTGTAAAGAGTATTTGAACACTTTAAAATTTGGCGTTCTGCTGTGTTTGAAGCAGCATTAGGTTTTTTTGTTGAATCAGAATGAAGTCGCTCTCCCTCTGTGAGTGTTGTAGTCCAAGCATTTGCTTGCTTTGTTTAGCTTGTGCAGCCATGCATGCCTGCGGGTGAGTTCCTGCCAGTTTAACACTGTCAGCACTGACACGCTTGTTTGTGCCATTCGTGCAATTGGCACTGTTAGCCGTTACCGCCAGCTCAGCCGTCGCCATGTTGGGAGCCTTGTAGAAGCAATCCGTCAATCATGGATATGTTCTAAATTTTAACCTTTAATGCTCTCTTCTTACTTTGTCCAGGAACTGATGAATAAGCCCACTATCAGGGTGCCAACCACCAAGCATCTGGAGCGTCTGGCTGAGTTGGAGCAGACGGTGGCTGAACAGGACATCTCGCTTTCCTCCATCACAGAAAAGCTGAAGCTGGCCACTGCTGAGCTAGAGCGACATAGGGCTGCTACAGAAACACTGGCTAAGAAGCACGCTGATGAGATGTCAAAGTAATTATCCCTTTATTGAACCTTTTTTTCTGAATTTGACCCTGTGGTCACATGTGAGGATTATATCAAAACAGAATAGGAGTTTCTTTATTGTTAATCATGATATTTTCATCATTAATTCCATTAATGACTAATGCAAAACTTGTCAGCAAACAAAAACCTTTATTACAGCCTACAATTACGTACAATTACTACGTCCATTAGGCAATTAACCTAATACCCACACAGACACAGGGAGAACATGCAAACTCCACACAGGAAGGCCCCGGGCTTTGAACCCATTACCTTCTTGTTGTAAGCGACAGTGCTAACCACTACACCACTGTGCTGCCCCAATACTTTTCCACTCCCTTGTAAAATATAAAGTCTCATTTATATTTAAAATGATGTAATAACACTGAAATCTGTCTCATAAAACAAACTAATCGAGGGGATTTGTTGCAGGCTAGAGGAGTGTTACGCTGCCCAGGTGAAAGCTCTGGCTGCTGAGACAGAGGAGCAGAGGAACCAGATGACCCAGATGGAGAAGGAAGTGAACTCCCTCCAAACTGAGCTGGCAGCCCAGAAGGAGGCCAACGTCAGTTCCCCCTGCAACACCATGAAAAACCTGGTGGAGCGACTCGAAGCACAGCTCACCCAGAAAGAGAAACAACTCAAGGTTGTTCTTTTACCACCAAAGTCTACTTTATGTATCTTTAGTCTGTGTGATATAGTCAGAGGTTGAAGTGAGTTGGAATGATCCGCATCTGTGATTAATCGTTTACTAAGAAGTTAAATCTTAGCTGCAGTTTCACGCCAAAATAATGTCAAGTTCATTTATCATGAGCTGCAGCCTGCCGTTCCTTTTGCTGTTGCCATCAAGCCACGATGGCGTGTGTTAGGCTTTTCGACCAAACCAATAGTCTCGTCTGCTTCTTACTGTTTCCTCAGGCTCTCAGTAAGGCTATGTTGAAGCTGCGAGCAGAGATGACGTCTGCTGCAGAGCAACAAGTCATTGCCATTGCTGCACAGAAAGAGGAGAATGCCAATGTTCAGATGTTAGTTGACAGACACACCAAAGAGCTAAAGGTGGGTCCCCTTCATCATCATAGCACACTTGTTTTTCATACATTTTTTTTATTGCCAACATTTATGAATAACAGTCTAATTAATGGACTCAAAGAAAGTGTTAGGAGTAAAATAATTCAGATACATATCCATAAAATAGGAGCATTTGATTAGACAACAGAAATATAATCTACTCCCACTTTTATACTTATTGGCACCAAGTAGATGCTTCCGGTCTGCAGTTGCATCCCAACTGTCTCTGGTAAAACATGATGGGTGACCCTAAATATACTGAGCCACATTTGCGGGACCTTTGGAGCAGCATTTAAATGATAACAACACCCCAGGCTCTGTTTCAAAATCAGTTAATACATCTATTAATCAACATTCTTACACAAGAACGCAGCACTATCAGAGCACTAGATACAGTTTTGAATTTATGAATGATTCTCTGTCAAAAACAACATGGAGTGGAAACAGTTGTTTGTTTCTCGCTGACCATCATTTCACTTCTGTCTGTGGATGGCTGCAGTGGTGGAAAAATGTAATCAGGGCTAAAAGTTCTGCCTGTACAGCAGTGGGGTATAAAAAAAAGTATGAAAGTAGAGCCAAAGTAAACAAAACAAAGTGTTTTTTAATCTTCAGTGCACATCTAGATAATCATCACAGAGATAACCCGAAGAATCCAGCCTCCTCGAACAAACAGGATGTTCGACATTAGTAGACTCCAACTCCCTTATTCCATACATTAATCACCAACACAGCTAATCTTTTTCATGGTCAGATGTGCATAGTCAATCAGAAATTTATCATGATTTATTTTTATCCATCACTGTGATTCGAACTGCACACCACAACTTTGCATTAACGGAGTGCAATATGACAGTAGATAACATGAAACTGGTGTTTATAGAGCACCTTATGCTAGGTACATTCCATGGACATAACAAAGTTGTATAATATTCAACTTATTATGGAAGCATTAAAAAAAATCACATTTGGATTACCATCTAATTCCATGAATACCACTATTCATACATACATTTACGAATGTATACATGAAGGTATTTGGGCCAGAATAGCAGAGAATAATGCTGGCTTGCATAGTGCAAAATGTGAATGGATGCAGAAGAACATCCTGGTATTTTTGTCATTTTTGTCAGCTGTAAATATGTTTTTTAAAGCTGTAAAGTCGGCTAATTTAACATGGCCATCATATGGAGAATTACTCACTTCTGGAGCCAGCCCCCAGAGGCTGGACGGGAACTGCAGCTTTTTGAACGTGGAAGTGGTCCTCACTTGGAGAACCCACAACTCCCCTCTTGGTTTACACATGAACTTGATTTACGACTGTTTGTCTGACAGGCCAAAGGTGAACTTGTGCGATGGGAGGAGGGGAAGAAATGGCAGGGCAAGGTGGAAAAGATGAAGACTTCACTGAAGGAGAAGGAACGAGAGAATGAATCCCTGCTGAAAAAGCTCAGCACTCTGAAAGGTCTCTATGCCAGGTCAGTGTACATATGAAACACTATGTTCTGTCACTTCATCTCACACTACAGCTGCAGACAACAGACAATAATAGACACGCTCCAACAACAAGAATGTATAGTTGTCAGGGAGGGAAGGTGAAGTGTTTAACTATACAGCTCTATACAACTAGGGGTGTCCCGATCCAATATTGATATTGGGTATCAGTCCGATATCACGGGGGAAAAAAAAGAGGATCAGATTATATATCGTCCTGCATTTAAAAGCCCTGCTCCACTCCACTCCAGCTCTTCTATCCAGCAGCAGCTATCACAACAACAGCTGTGCTAACAAAGTAGGAGGAGGAGTGATGTTGCCCCTGTGGCACAATTTTTATTTAAAGTCTGATTAATATCAGTATCGATCAATACTCAAGGCTGCAATTTAGGTATCATATCAGAAGTAAAAACAGAAAGGTGAGGACACCCCTATATACAATACGTCAAATCTCTTCATTATATTCTAGGGCTGCAGCTGGATTATTCTAGTAATTGAGGATTCTACCAATCATTACATTGATTAATTGGTTAATAAATATGTTTGCTGTGTCATCAAAGAGCAATAGTAAATATCCATAAGACGAGTGTCTTTTGTCCGTCTTTTTCCACCCTGTATTTCTTTGTGTGTGCAGACTGGAGCAAGAGAAAAGTGCGCGGCAGAAAAAGCTGAAGGGTCGAGGTGTGACTGCTGATTAATAAATTAATTAAATTGTCATTTAAAAACTGCATTTTGTATTTCCTTGGGTTGTCTCTGAGTAATATTAAAATTGGTTTGATGATTTAAAACCTTTGTGTGTGATAGATATGCAAAAAAAAAAAAAAATCAGGAAGGGGCAAATACTTTTTCATGGCACTGTAGGTCAAATAGACCACCGAATTGCTTTATACGTAGATGATGTTATAGTTTTTCTGAGCAATCTGGAAAAATCCAATCCGGCCCTCCTAGAAGTGATAAATAATTTTGGCAAATTTTCAGGTTACAAAATTAATAATTCCAAGTCTGCCATAATGTTACTAAATTCCAAGGAAAGTTGTTATCCAATAATGCAAGCCTCTCAATTTAAAGTTACAAATAATTTTACATATCTTGGTGTAAACATAGTGCCAAATATAAAGGAGATTGCAAGCCAAAATTATGGGCCTATAATGGAATTGGTCACCAATCATATTGAGGGATGGACACCTTTACCTATCTCCTTGATTGGAAGGGTTAACATTTTGAAAATGAATGTACTACCCAAACTCCTCTACTTGTTTCAGAACATCCCACTGCCTCTTCCTCCAAGATCTATTCCCAAAGTTAAAGAAATTATTTATAAACTTTCTGTGGAAGAATAAAACTTGTTTGCGTCTATCTCTCCTGTATTTACCCTATGATAGAGGGGGGCTCCAATGTCCCAATCCTCTGGTATTATTGGGCAGCCCAGATGAGAACAATTATGTTTTACTTCTTGAAGGACAACCCTCCTGTTTGGAAAGAAATGGAATCTCTTTCTTTAAAATTACCTCTTCCCATATATCAGCTTGTCAGGAAATACTAAAAACAATGACTACTAACCCTGTTACTCAGAATATGATTAAAGTTTGGTTTGAGGTGAGGTAATACCTGGGTGAATCACTCTCTCTTTCGTGTTTCAGCCTGATCTGGAGGAATGAAGCGTTCACTCCAGGTGGAGTGGACACTGGGATTAAATTTTGGTCAGCTAAAGGGGTGGAGAAAATTCAGGATTTGTACAGGCTAGCAGATGATAAATTGATGTCTTTTGAGGAGTTGGTAACTGTGTCACGACTATGTGTGTTTAAATACCAGGAAGAACTGAATGAGGCCTCTACTGGGGAGCTGCTGACCACAAACAACACCAGAATTACAAAAGAAAGAGATTTATTAAAACCCAGGAAGGGATGATTTATATGGCAAGTAAAATTGTAATTGTTCTTAAAAGTCACTAAAAAGGAGTCCACTCAAGCGGTACTTAGCTCAGAGGAAGGGTGAAGCTTGCTCCAATCGCTCCACGTTTCCCCTCAATCCTGCAGGTGACCAGTGTCGTCTGCGAATCACTCCGTGGCTCCGACTCCTCTCATCCAGCCGTAGGCTGCACTTTGTCCTCCTCGTGGCCGTCGCGCTCCAACTGCTGGGACTCCTTCCCCCGTCTTCCGCTTGTTCTTCCCCCTCCCTTTCACCTGTCCAGGTCCCACCTCCTCTGCTCCTCCACCAATCACACACCTGCAACCTCCAGTGCTCTTCCGGGGTAGTGCTGACTGGCGCCAAAACCCTGTTGGAGACAAAATACAAATAGCGCCTCCCCCCACTGGTCCCACCCAGCACAGTCACCCTGTGACAACTGCTTATGGTATCCTGCAGAAACACAGAAGTTTCATTGGAGGAAGTCAAAATAGCGTATTGCATATACCTTCCCATTCACTATTGGACTAACGTATGTTAAAGGACTGTACAGGAAAAGGCATAATATCTAGATATTATGACTTAATTATATCTGGGTCTCCTGAGTGCTCTGAAGCTAAACTTCAAGCATGGAGAGCAGACTTGCAAGTAAACATTTCTTCTGATGAGTGGAAAGATGTTTGTAAAGTTGCTCAAACACAAACTGCAAACACCCACCTTGGGCTTTTACAATAGAACTGGCTGATGCGCACATATATTACCCCAGAGAAGTTAAATAAATTTAACAGAAATCAATCTGATGTGTGCTTTAAATGTGGACATTTCAAAAAAACATTTTATATTGTGTGTGGAAATGTGATAAGATAAGAAAGTTCTGGGAAGAGGTAAAACATAGGATAGAAGGGAAGTTATCGCTAAAATTGGCAATGGAGCCAAAATTTTTCTTTCTAGACTGCTATCCCTCAGAGCATAAGTCAAGGAACAAAGAGCAGATCCTTGTAGATTTATGTTTATTGCAAGCAAAAGACATGATAGCACTTTCATGGAAAAATGTTCATCGACCAAGTATCAGTAAATGGTTTAAGGAATTGTCTATATGTGTATCCTTAGATAAAATAACATACACTTTAAAAGGGAAATTAGATCTCTTTAAAAAGGTATGGGGTCCGTTTATTGACTTTCTGGAACGTGAATCTGCAGAATATGATGGATCAGGGGAGTGAAACTGAGCCATAGTATTGGGACCAGTTGGCATGCAGGCCCAGCGACCCTCGCTTTTGACTGATTGTGTGGAGGACAGAAGGTGACACTGTTGACTACTAGCTAAAGGAGAAACATGTTAGGCATTTGTATGTCTAACATGTTTTTTGGTCTCATGTAGATTGTTGTTTGTTGAATGTTTTTAAAAAAAAAAAAAAAAAAACAATAGAGAGTGTCAAAAAAATCTCTAGTCTCAAAGGGACATCCTATCATTGGTCGAATTTTTCTCACAAAAATGGAATGCCTTTCAAGATTCATTTACCCGGCCTACTCTTTGTCACTCTCCAAAAGAGCAATCAAGTCTATAAATCAGGCTACACAGACTGTCTGACATAGAATGTGTCAACAGCACTATCAAAATTAACTGGTTGAGATCATTTTTGAAGAATGAAAACAGCTTGTGGTTTCACAGCCCAAGTTCCATTTTTAAGGATCTAGAAGGTGTTAACTTCCTTCTGAGCTGTGACTTTGACCTGAAGAAACTCCCTATCAAATTATCTGCCTTCCATCAACAGGTGTTACACTACTGGAAAATGATCTACAAGCACAATTTTAGTCCCCACAACACCCCATAATGGAATTGCAGATACATTTTATCGAGAAATAAATCTTTTTTTTTTTTTTTTTATCCAGGTTAGAGAAAGGAATTTGGGCAGTGATGCACCTCTTGGATAATACCGGAAACAGTGTACCCTTTGAGATTCTCTGCTCTAAATATAACCTGAATGACAGAAAGCAGTATAATCATTTTATCAAAGCTATCCCTCAATCTATTGTTGTGATGTCTTATAATCTGTATAAAAGTAATGTAAACCCAACACTTGCTTCGCTTTTGATAAATGGCCACAATATCATTGATCTTAAAATACCTAATATCACAATCCGACATACCTTGGTTAAAGAACTGTATCCATTCTCATCAAACAGAATATCAATTTTGCAATTTTTCTCAAAAAAGAAGTTGAATGTTTGAGATCCAAATTCTTGAAGTTTCCCATTCCTCCCAAAACGATGGAAGTGCAGTTTAAAATTCTTAATAGAGTATACACCTCTTCTGAATTTCTAAGAAATCGTTTTAATTTTGACCACAATAACTGCTCATTTTGTGATGAAGACATCGAAACAACTGAACATTTATTTTAGGGCTGTCACGATTCCCTTTATCCCGATTCGATTCCGATACCAAGGGTTACGATTTGAATTAAATTGCAATTTTTAATTATACTGCGATTCGATTCGATATTTCGATATATTGCGATTTTTTTCCCCTTCCAAGTTGGTTTTCTTTATACTAGAACATTTTAAAACAATCCTACTCAATATAAACCATGAAAAATTAAACCATACACTTCAATTCAGCCAGAATTGTCAGTCGGAACTAACATGTATTTATTTCAATCAAAAGTGTCAGTGGCTGGTAAACGTTTCTGGTCATAAAGCTAGCAAAAATGTAACCTCAGAACATACATTCATCAACAACAGTGTCATCTCACCAGCTGCCGGGAAAAAGGTCAAACAATAACATCACACAACTATCTAGCTTAGTGAGTCACTATCTTAGCTAGTGATCAATGTGCTACTCAGCAGAGCAAGCTAGTAAAAACACAAATAACCCTGAGTGTTAACTACTCCACACAGCTCAGAAAGAGCCAGGCCTATACTACATTTTACCTTACACCAAATGCTACTGGTCAGAAATTAAGTCAATATTCAACACAGCAGTTATCTCATCAGCTGCTGGGGAAAAAACGTAAAGATTGTCATTACAACAGTCAAAAAAAGTGTCCTGCAGTACTGGGAGCATCTTCCCAAAATACTTCCTGTAGACTCAATATAAACCATTTGGTAAATAAAATATAAAATGACCGGATGAGTTGCCTTGATCAGGCTCCTTTGCCGCGGTGACTTCAGCTGACTTGACCGTGGGATGGTGTCGCGCAATATGTTGCTGTAAGTTTGTTGTGTTGCCGCAGTATGAAACTAAGGTACGGCAACGTTTACACGAAGCTTTAGTCATGTCTCGCTCTGTTGGTTTTCCTGGTAATGTGTAGAACCCGAAGTACTTCCATACTTTGGATCTGAAAATAGCTGGTGCTGGTAGGATTTCAGTTGTGTTTTCCTCGTTCGCCATCATGTACGACAGTTTGTTGTTTGCACTTGGCTCATGCAGATGACGTAACGTGACTCATCAAAAGCTGCGACACTACCATCTGCTGGACGAGAGTGGTAACTCTCATTCAGCATTTTCACCTCTCAAACCAGAACACAATAGTAAACATCGACTCTCAACGTTAGAATTGATTCATTGAATCGTTTAATTAAGAATCGCAATATGATAGTGAATCGATTTTTTTCTGGCACCATTAAAAGGAACACAGTGATGTCCATGACCTTTTATTCAGATAATGTTACTCATTTGGATATTAAGCGTTATGCACTGTATATTCAAATAGATTACTTTTACTTAGGTTACACTGGGATGGCAAATGACCTAACAGAGATAATTAAAGCAAAGGAACTTCATCCATGATCTTTTCTGGCTAATAATTAATAAAACACATCATCTTAAAGATACGTATGTTTACCACCAACCTATCCTTTGCTTTACCAAATGAATTTAATGTTACCAGAGAGTTAAATGTCAGGGTAATAGAGAAAACTCTGCTCTTTGCCATGTAAAGCTTCTAGAAGAACACCGTATTGCATATGATCAGCGCGAGGTGGAGCTGGAACACCAACTGGACAAGAAGCACCAGAATGAACTTCTCAGCAGTTTGGAAAGGGTAAACAATTCTTTATAGAGGAATTATCAGAAATTTGCAGCAAAAAAACATGATCATTCAGAAACCGGCTATATATTTTTTGGATTATTTTTAGTATGAGGATGGTAGAGGATCCCTTCCAGACCAGAGTCTACCTCTTGCTCATCAGTTGGACTTTGCTTTGAGTAAAATCAAAGAGCATGTCCAGACCATCATGGACACACAAGCCACCTGCAAGTGTTTGGATGAGGTAACAGTTTTCAATCCCTGTTCATTTACTCAGTACCTCTCATCTGTGGCATATTGTTTGAAATCTGATTATTTCATATGCAGAAGTTGAAAGCTCTCTGGAGGGCTGAACAGAACATCATATCCAGGGATAAAGTGATCAATGAGCTGCGTCTGAGGCTCCCAGCTGCCAACAGAGAACGTCTGCTGGCTGACATCAAGAATGAAGAGGGACGGTCACACAACCAGCCTGCCCTAAAGCTGGCTCACCAGACCATCAAAGACCTCCAGGGTCGACTTGACAAAAAGGAGCATCTGTTAAAGAAATACCACAACAAACTTGCTCAAGTCAGACAGGTTCAGTGATACAAGGATGAAGAAGTCTCCTCTGTTATTCCCATGGGTTTATCAGTAATTGTAGTAGTGCTTGTTGAAGTTTATGAATGTTCGGTATCTCCTGTGGGTGGAAAATCAGTACTAATATTTATTAGCAGTCTCCATATAAATGTCCTGGTCATTATCACTTGTCAGAGCTATTGCCTCCCTCATCCACATCACTCAGTCCCAGCCTGTTTCATCAGGCTCTCAGTAAGGCTTTGTTGGAGCTGCAAGCAGACATGACGTCTGCTGCAGAGCAACAAGTCATTGCCAGTGCTGCACAGAAAGAAGAGAGCCTCAATGTTCAGATGTTGGTTGACAGACACACCAAAGAGCTAAAGGTGGGTCCCCTTCATCATCATAGCACACTTGTTTTTCATAAATTTTGTATTTTTTATTAGTAACATTTATGAATAACAGTCAAGCCAATTAATGGACTTAAAGAAAGTGTAAAATAATTCAGATACATATCCATAAAATAGGAGCATTTGATTAGACAACAGAAATATAATCTACTCCCACTTTTATACTCATTGGCACCAAGTAGATGCTTCTGGTCTGCAGTTGCAGTCCAACTGTCTCCAGTGTCTCTGGTAAAACATGTTTGGTGACCCTAAATATACTGAGCCATAAAAGAAACATGGGGAGAGGCGACTGGCTGCAGACCTCCACTGTGAGGTCGCTTCCGGTGCAAGCTCCACTGTCAGAACACATAGATATGTATATAAACACTTGATGGCTCATGCACGCTGTTAGCCAATGGAGACCGACGTCCTCACATGGCGGCCATCTTGCTACAGGTAGCTCGCCCACTCGTAACATGAATGTCTACGCTGCATGATCATTTAAATAAGCATAGATTGCTTAATTTTACACCAATTTTCAAATGGTTTGGTTTGTTATAAACCTCACAGTTGTAGTTATGTTCCTGCATACTCAAGAATAATTTTAACCGGGGACTTTCATAAGCAGATAGGAGGAAAAATAGCTATAGGCCTACACACAAGGTAGTTATATTAAATCATTTCTATATAAAACATTTAATTATTCCATGTATCTTAGTAATATTTCTATTATCATTGTAACTATAATAACACATAACATTAACATATATATTTGTTTTCAATATAAATACCTGTCTCATCTGCAAGTCCGTTCTGTGACTTTATATATATATACAGACACACACACACACTATATTGCCAAAAGTATTTGCTCACCTTTCTTGACTCGCATATGAACTTAAGTGACATCCCATTCCTAATCCATATGGTTCAATATGACGTCGGTCCACCCTTTGCAGCTATAACAGCTTTAACTCTTCTGGGAAGGCTGTCCACAAGGTTTAGGAGTGTGTTTATGGGAATTTTTGACCATTCAGGACAGGACTCTGTGCAGGCCAGTCAAGTTCATCCACACCAGACTGTCATCCATGTCTTTATGGACCTTGCTTTGTGCACTGGTGCACAGTCATGTTGGAAGAGGAAGGGGCCAGCGCCAAACTGTTCCCACAAAGTTGGGAGCATGGAATTGTCCAAAATGTCTTGGTATGCTGAAGCATTCAGAGTTCCTTTCACTGGAACTATGGAGCCAAGCCCAGCTCCTGAAAAACATCCCCACACCATAATCCCCCTCCACCAAACTTTACACACATGGCGTTTCACTGAGCTCCACACATTCATCTGGGATTGCTCCATTGAAGATGCATTTCAGAAGACGGGGCCTTATCAAAAATCCTTGCATGTGATTGAATAAACCACTTGCTACTTCAGCTAAATCGAAACCAACCTGTGACGCTATGAGAGCAATGCCGGAAAAACCAAACCAGCTACATCACATCGATGAAAATCCCACCCGGCGATCCTGATTGGCTCATCATTTTTTGCTCCCTTGAAGTCCTTCCCATCGGGTGAGAGTCCAGATGAATGTGTGGAGCTCAGTGAAACGCCATGTGGAGCCAAGCACACATTCAGCTTGCAAGAGTCAGGTTACATATATATACTATATATTTTCTGTTAAAAAAATTGGTATTTTAATATGTAGTCATTCTGTAGCCTAAAAACTGATGGAAACATGTCTTTGTATGTGCATGTTTCATATTGTTGGAGGAAATGGAAGCTGCAGAGAGGCTGAGAGTGACCAAGGCAAGTCTGCAAGTGACCAGTGAGAAACTTGAGGCAGAGCTGGAAGAAACCAAGCAAGCACGTCCACCTTTACTCGAGACACGCCTCGGTTCATTTGTCCCATCACTTGCTGTCACTCAACAACATGTCTAAAAGTAACTTCTCGTACTTATACTAACTAGGAGCTCAAAAGCATGGAGGAAAAAAGCAACAAACTCACAGGAACATTGGATGAATACAAAGAGAAGTTTTCTGGTATTAGTCACCAACAGAGACTCCTCGACAAAGAACACCTAAGGTTGGTTTAAGGAAAAAGTTATGGCTTATTTGTAAAAGTGTGCAAAATTAAACAGCCTTTGTCATTCATAGAGATGAAGAACACACTGGAGGAGCAAAAAGCAGGTGGACACCATTAAAATCCAACAATACAATGTAAATCAGGCAAATAAATGCAATTTATAATGTGCCTCAAACACACACAGTCGTTATTTAATATGTTTTAATGTTCAGGACCTCACTCATTTCTTCCATTTCTATTCTTGGCCACAACCTTTTCCTCTCCCCTTCCATAACTAACTTGGGTGTCAAGTTTGACCCCCATCTGAGTTTTGACGACCACATCGCTTACATCTGCAAAACATCCTTCTTCCACCTCCGTAATATCACCAAACTCCGGCCATCTCTCTTTTGTCCTGCTGCAGAAAAGCTCGTCCCTGCCTGAACGCACTCCTCAGTGGGATCCCTGGCAAAAGCCTCCAAAGGCTCCAGTATGTTCAAAACAGTCCTGCCAGGGTCCTCATGAGGGCGCGTAAACATGAGCACGTCACCCCCATCCTTCACACTCTGCACTGACTACCCATTCACCTCTGTATTGAATATAAAATCCTCCTGCACACCCATGACTCCTCACCCCACACACCTCAGTTAGAACCCGGTCAGGCCAAGTGCACCATCTGCACTCACCCAGGACTCGGCTGAAGACAATGGGGGCGACAGGGCCTTTGAGGCTGCTGCTCCCCATCTATGGAATGCCCTCCCTGAACATCTCAGGGCTCCACAGACGGTGGTGCTTTTAAAAAAAGGACTTAAAACCTTCCTGTTTAGAAAAGCTTTTTCAGGCTGATTTTATCTGATGATTGTATTTGTTGACTGTTTGTTGTTGTTCTGTTCATTTTATTTGTTGATTTTATCTGTTTTTGTGCACTTTGAGATTTGTTGTCAAATGTAAAGTGCGTTATGAATAAAAATTTGTTATTATTATTATTGCTTGACACCCTTCAGAAAGACCCAGAGGAAATGAAGAGACAGTTGAGTGAAGCGTTGCGCAAGCTGACGGTGCTGAAGGTCAATGAGCAGAAACTGACCCGGCGCCACACCACTCTGCTGGAGCAAGAGCAGCACCTCCGCAAGGAGAATAGCAAGCTGAGGGATGAGAGCATGATGAGATGAGAGAGGATGAGAGGGATGAAAGAAAGACCATGTTGTCAGCCATTATTACCATGATGCATTGATCTTTCATCAGCACTGTATTTTGTTACATCTTAGGAAATGGCTGCGTATAAGATAACAGCACTGCAGAAGGCCTTGGATGACAGTGTGTCTTCATCAGACCTGGAGAAGGCTAACAGACAGTATACAGAGCTAACTGTCAAATACAGAGATTTACTACAGAGGGACAACCGTATGATACAAAGAACCACCAAACTCGAACATCTGGAGGTATTAAAACACAAATGACAGACCTTTATTATTTTTGGCTGTTAACTATTGACTGACCATGCTGTATTTATTTATTTATTTTTTTCCTGTCTCTCAGAGCAAAAATAAGCATTTTCAGGAACAAATCTCAGCCATGATCAAAGAACTGGAGATCACAAAGGAGAAACAGAATACTTTAGAGCAAACATGGGACATCGTCAATGCAGCTGGTAAACTAAAGGCTTGTACACTGGGCAGCACCTGGGGGCTCACTTGGTAAACTGCTGCATGTCTCACTTTTCACCTGTCACTCTGCTACTGCCACATGTTTCTTGCCTTTCACAATGGCCACATTTTGTTTCATTTGTTATTTTGTTTTATCATCATTTAAATGTCATCGATACGACGGAATATTAGGGCCAAATTGAGAATTTTTTACAGACTGTTTGAACAGGCTTCAGGAGGTGTCTGATGTGGCTGTGATGCATGCGTCTGCTCTACAGGCCAGACAACAGTCCAAAGAGAAGGAAGTGGAGACTTTGAGGAGGCAAATACTGGACTACCAGGTAAATGGGTTTTGTTTTAGAATTCTATTGAACTTCATGTAACGTGTCAACATTATTTTTTCCTGTTCTGTATATTAAAAGGTTAAACTGTTTAGTTTCAAGCCAGAAGCTGACTGCCTGATGAACTGCGAACTGCTGATTCACTAAAATATTATCATTTAAACTTGAGGTACTTTATTTAATGAGAGAACCCACCAAATCAGATACTTTAACAGGTACTGCACCTATTACTGCATCATTATTATTAGTTTTGTTTGCAGTATTTTACTTTCATGAAATATTTCAGGCATGTCAACATAAGATATGGAAAGAAAAGTGATTAGGATGTAGCGATTACGGGTAGTTTTATACACCAGTGAGTTTGGTGAATTAAAATCTCTTTTTCCCTCAGTCTCAGTCAGATGAGAAGGCCCTCATTGCAAACCAGCACATCGTAGCTCTGCAGCTCAGTGAGTCAGCAGCTCCGGCCAAACTGGAGGCTGCCACCGCTCACATCCAGCAGCTGAACAGTGGCTCGATGCCAGTGAGCGCACCCTGTTCATCGATCTCGCCAGAAATCGCGCAAAGCACCTGAGACAGACCATCCAGTCGCTGCCTAGACAATTTGCTGGAGCACTGCCTCTTCCCCAGCAGGAGAAGTTCTCTGTGACCATGGTGAGCCTCCAGGAGGACCGAGCAAAAGCCCAGGAGGAGAAGAGGAAGGCTGAGGAGGAGAGGAGGAGGGCACAAGGCAGGGCGGACTGAAACTGCAGCAATACAACTCACTTCTTTTGAGGGGCTTTGCTCCTCTTGGGACCGGGCAGCATATAACTTCAGCATATTGATATGACATACACGAGACTTATGCTTTCTCTCTGGGGTACAAATTACATAATCTTTGTCATTCGATTCTTTTCAACAACATAAGGCCCAGCAAACCTGGCCTGCAACACTGATCCAGGTATTGGCAGAAGAGCAATACTGAATCTCCAGGTTGGAAAGAGTGCTGCACATCATTTTGATCAAATTGCTATTTCATCTTAGACTGAGAATTCGGTTTGGCTACCTTCCAGGCGTGATGGAGACACTCTCTGGAAATACTCCTGTACAGTTTCCCGCACTGCAAACAACAGAAAGAGGATGCCTTCATCCCACTCTGGACCATGTCCAAGGCAGTAGGTGCGCACATGTGCTTTAGATTCTGGTGGAATCTCTCTAGGGCTCCTTGGCTCTCCGGATGGTAAGCACTAGAAACCTGATCCTTCACAGCTATAACATCTAACATCTGATTGAATAGAATACCTTGGACATGAAGTTACTTCCTTGATCTGTTGTATAACTTTTGGTAAGCCAAAAGAATTTCACAAGCTCTCTGACTACTACTTAGCTTTAAGTGAGCGGTATTGCCTCAAAGGTATTGCCTCAGGGTAGCAAATGGTGGCACACATGATGATCAAAAGGTATTGATGACCAGATTTTGACTTTGCTGGGGGACCTACACAGTCTACAAATGGGTCTCGTATAACGGGAATAGGCTGAAGGCATGCTGGAGGAATTACCTGATTAGGTTTTCCTGCTAGCTGACATACAGTTGTCTTCAAAATAATAGCGGTGTGTTTAAAAAAAAACACACATCAAAATTCTTCAAATAAATTGTATTTTAATGAACACAAATACATTGGGGACACTGAACATTCTAATTCAAAGCAAAAAAATGAAAAAAGTAATTGAATTTGATATTTTACAGAAAGTCAGGAAATATAATGTTCAAAAAATAGCAGTGCTGACTTACAAACTCAAAAATGTACTGTATAAACTAAGAAATGCTTGAAGATTCAACTTTTCTGAGAATCATAAACTAATATTTAGTTGCATAACTACGGTTTCTGATAACTGCATCACATCTGTGGTGCATGGAGTTGGACAACTTCTGGCATCGGTCAACAGGTACTGCGACCCTGGACAGGCATACTAGTTCCACAATTCCTCTGTATTTCTTGGTTTTGCCTCCTGAACAGCATTTTTTTTATGTCAGCCCACAAGTGTTCTGTGGGATTAAGGTCCGAGGATTGTGCTGGCCACTCCATTACTTGAATGCTGTTTGTCTGGAACCATGATTTTGCTCGCTTGCTGGTGCTGGCATACGGCAGCATGACATCTTCCAGTATTCTGATGTACTCAAACTCATCCATGATCCCTGGTATGCGATAAATAGGACCAATACCATAGTAGGAGATACATCCCTATATCATGCTTCACTGTGTACTGTGGCTTGAATTCAGTGTTTGCAGGACGTCTGACAAACTGTCTGAAGCCCTTTGACCCAAAAAGAACAATCTTACTCTCATCAGTCCACAAAATAGGACACCATTTCTTTTTAGGCCAGTCAATGTGTAATTTGGCAAATTGTAACCGCTTCAGCACATATCTTTTTATTAACAATGGGACTTTGCGGGGGCTTCTTGCTGGTAGTTTGATTGTTACAGTACTCACAGACAACCTTAGCTCTTCTTTGATCCTCCTGGAACTGATCATTGGCTCAGCCTCTGCCAGTTTGGTTATTCTCCAATTCATTCAACTGCCTATCATTTTCTGCACTTCTTAATCAGAGAACGCTCTTCTTCTGAACAGTGTCTTGAATGACCCATTCACTCTGTTTTTCAAGGACAAATGCACAGCCAGCATATGCAGCGTCAGTTAACTTGATCCTTAAGTAAGTAACACCTTTTTTTTCACAGAATCAATGACCTCACTAAGTGAACTCAGCACTGCTATTTTTTTGAACGATGATTCAGTTTCACACAATCAGCAGCATGCACGTCATGCCTGTTGGGTCTGTTGGTTTTCTATACCTTTACTATACATTCTAGAAACTCACTTGCAGTGCAGAAGTTGAAATTTAAAACAAAAACAGTGATTATCTTGATAGTGATGTGGGACTGCTATTATTTTGAACACAACTGTATATGGCAGGTGCGACAATACTCAGCCACAGCAGCCTTTAAACCTGGCCAAAAGTAGTGCCGTAGTAGTCAATCATAAGTCTTCCTCATTCCCAAGTGACCAGACATAGCATTATCATGGGCTAAGTTCAGTATCTGTGAGCGATACACAGAGGGAACCACTTGATAAGTGACGCTCCAATCAGACCCATCAGGAACAGCAGTCCACTTGCGCATAAGCACATCACCTTCCACATAAAAGCCAACAAGGACAGACAGCAGCTCTTCCTTCAGCTTAACAGCTGCAAACCACTTAACCAAGGAAGGATCAGCCCTCTGTGATGATGCTGCTCTACCTAACTGCTTCGTAACTTCCTGTTTCTTCTTCCACAACTCACTCTGCTCTTCCTGGTCTCCCTCAGAGGATGCATCAGTCTGCACATTAGGCAACTCAATCTTTTCACACAGTATGCCTTGTTCAACCAAATCATTGCTGATTTTTGTACACAGTTCTTCTTTTCTTAAATTGCCCTGAACACCAATACTATAATGGTCTGCTACAGAGCGAAGATCTTTCTTTGTGCAACCCAACCCACAGTTTCACTGTGTCAGGATCTTTAACAAACTAAATTGCCAGCGTCACAAAAGGTACAAGGGTTACACTAATGACAGTTTTACTATGAATGTTCAACACTACACCCCAAATCCTAAATGCAGCTCCTTAACACACAAAGCGAGGTCATCATTGGCAGCCACATGCTACTCTTAAGACTGTTTGTGACATGTCTAACCTACTCTCGAACTAACCCAGTTCCCTATCTATCTCACAGGGTTACTACCTTACTTTACCTGTTTATCTTCAGTGATGCACCCGGGCACGCCAGGGGCCACCCCAGGGCTATCACACAAAAATAAAAAAGTGGTGCTGGTCTCTCCAGCACCCGCCGGCTTACTCACTGGGCAAGTTCAGCAAACTACCTCATGTGGCTGCACACAGATGACCTCACTAACTAACCAGAAACTAAATGACTAGGTTTGTGATCCCGGACGAACCCCCATTATTATGTAACGGCTGGCTCAAACACTGAACATAATAATGGAGATCACACCAGCAGTAATGTGCTACATGTGAATTTATGAAAGAAACTTAATGAAGTCGCTCTCCCTCTGTGAGTGTTGTAATCTGAGCATTTGCTTGCTTTGTTTAGCTTGTGCAGCCATGCATGCCTGTGGGTGAGTCCCTGCCAAGAAAACATTGTCAGGTTAACTCTGTTGGTAGTGATGGTGAAATGAGGCCCCGTGAATGTGTCGAGTCTTTCTGGCCAAATGCTTCACCAAAAGCCTGATCAGACAAAGCCCCCGTTTAACAGCTCATTTAAGAATACTGACTGCTGCTGGTATGTTATATGTAGGGTAGTAGATCTCTTAGTATAACTATTCCAGTATTATGTCAAAATTATCCATCCAGTTTCTACCACTTATCCTCATAGGGTCACATTCACACCTACAGGCAATTTCCAAACAGAAGTTTGGAACACAAGTTGGGTGGGGGATGGGGGGGTGTTATTGATTTTTATTCAGGAATATTTTTTTACAGTGTTGGGGCTCAGGTGACTTCTTCTTTTTGAGACGACCTACCCAGCCTTTGAAAATAGTTGTTCGCAGGGGACTGAAGATGCAGGGATACACAAAAACTGAAGTCCCAATTTAAACAGATATAGATTTTTGTGACTATGCCAATATTGTAGTGGATCACATAACAAGACAATCACGTGATTACAGAAAACAGGGCTTCGTTTGTCTTTTGTCACGTGATACTTACACAAATGATACAGGCCTCGAGACAGGCTTCATCTGGACACACACGTCCCCTTTGTTTGACACAGGTTTCGGGGCTTCAGTGTCGGACCTAACATCACCATCTGTTGGCACTGTCGCTCTTGATTGTGCCATTCACGATGTTAGCCGCTACCACCAGCTCAGCTGTCACCATGTTGAGAGCCTTGTGGAAGCAATCTGTCAATCATGGATATGTTCTAAATTTTAACCTTTAATGCTCTCTTCTTACTTTGTCCAGGAACTGATGAATAAGCCCACTGTCAGGGTGCCAACCACCAAGCATCTGGAGCGTCTGGCTGAGTTGGAGCATACGGTGGCTGAACAGGACATCTCGCTTTCCTCCATCACAGAGAAGCTGAAGCTGGCCACTGCTGAGCTAGAGCGACATAGGGCTGCTACGGAAACGCTGGCTAAGAAGCACGCTGACGAGATGTTTGTATGTACATTTGTATGTGCTGCTCTGGCCTGCCAAAATGGCTGTATTAGGTAGGAATTTTATTTCCCATTTCCAGAAATGTGAAAGTCCCTACTCCTTCTCCCTGCTCGTAATTTCAATAGTTTTAAACATTTTGGATACATTTCCAAAAGGTGCAGCAGGTGCACTTTTCTGTCTTACTCACTTGCAATCATTCATGTATAAGTAAAGCTTGTTGTAACGTCACCTGTGGGTGGCGAGCCATTTGGCGACTCCTTATGGGTAATTTGAAAACTGCGGGTAAATTAATATAGTGTATTGTGGGTTGGGAGGATGTTATTCTTTATTGGCTATGTGTAGTCACATGAGTGCAGTCAAGATCAGCCATTTTGGATTGAGACTTCAGTCACAACTTCTCTGTTCAATCTGTTGCATCCACCTGTGTTGGTCTCAGGAGAACCTTTGACTGTAAGTGCATCCTATTTGTTTAATATTATAGATTACTTGTTTTGCATATTTTGTAATTTGCTTTATATTAAAGGAACTTGATGGACACTCAATTTCTTTCCTCCCATGTGCAGTTATTGATGTTAAATGATTTTGTGTTATGTACTGTACATATTCGCATTGTGAGAGCATTTTTTGTTTGTTTTTTGTTTTTGTTTTTTGTTTACAGTTTCACAAGAAAGAATGTATGGAAAGGCACTGTTTTAAAGCTACTGAAGACAACTCAGTAAACACTGCTCAACTTCACTGACATGGCTGTCTCTTCATTCATCCTTTCCATATGCGTGTTTAGCTGTCACTTCTTGAAGAGCTACGCAAGCAGGAGACAGAAAAGTGAAACGTCAGCATCATCACAACTGGACTGAGGAGTTCAGTCCTAACATCATTTTATAGATGCATGGAGGAGAGCATCCTGTGCTCCTGCATCACTGTGTGGCACGGCAGCTGCTCTGCGGCAGAAAAGAGGGCTCTGCAGAGGGTGGTGAAGGCTGCACAGAGAACTGTAGGACAGAGCCTATCCACCACCACGGACTTCTACACTTCCAGATGCAGGAAAAGGGCCTTTAATTTATTAAAGAAACATGGATGAATACAGGATACCTGGACACCTAGCACCATGACGGAGCTGCTGCAGCTGGTGGTAGGGAGAGAGAGAGAGAAGCAGCCTATATCGACGGCAGGCACATAATTAGTTAGGGGTAATCATTAATGCTTGTGGATGTTGAAATTAACATATTATGAAGCTGTTGAATCAAATATTTACCTTAGAATAATTACTGAATACTTTTGGATGTTGAAACTGATAAATTATGAAGCTGTTGAAGCATATTATTATGTGCCTGCCGTGTTCGCAAGGCTGGCGAAGCACATATTACTATTCCTTCTGGGGGGGAGCCCCCAAGTGTCTTAGCATTCATGGTAGGCTTCGCCTGCCATGAATGCTTGTAGCAGGTCCAAAAACATACATAAATGATGAAAAATGATAAAAAATACCAAAAAAATCCATCCCAAAATCCTAAAAACACTGTATTTTAAGCCAGCAACGCGCTTATTAGTATCCAGGACGAGGGTTTATTTTATTTTTTTTCTTCTTCTTCTTCTTATAGACGCATTTTCGGCAATTAATGTGGCCCGAACCGTAAGGTGCACCCAGACATGACATATATCAAATTGTGCGTCTCGATCGCGCCACGGCTGCTATCACTTTTCTCTGTCAAAACCGTTAGCATGGTGAGGCTAGACCCCAAAAACCGCCGAAAAAAGTCCCATAGGAATGAATGGGGAAAGGGTCAGATTTCAAATACTTTTCCTTCAGCGAACAAACAGTCACAGCTCCCTCATACTTTCACCTAGAAACTCCATTCAACTTGCAAAACGCAGCAAATTTACCTGACTACATTTTCATAATTCATCATCATGTCAGAAAATGTACCGTTTGTCCGTCAGATCGATTTATTCGGAGCATGGAAAATGCCAAAAATCAGAGCTTAACATGGGTGTCTATTGCGTGCACTTGAGTGACTCAACTACACACCAAGAGTGGAGAGCAGTTTCAGAATCGTATGATTTTTTTTTTTTTAAATTGTGATTGTGAGAGCTACGTTCACTCCACCGACATAATTTTTACAGCAAAACGTTGGAAATTTCGTTGCGGTTGTAGCAATGTGTCTTATGTCTGTGAGATCTGCAATTTTTGCCCCACGGCCTTAATTAATACCCCACCTCCCAAAATTCTCTCCATAGGGTCCAATGTTAATTTTCAGAGAAAAAGTCCTGAAAAAGCAGAAAAACCTCTTGTGTTTAACCTGCTGTTGTTGGCCTTCTGAGTGGGCTAGAGATACAAAATTTACACCGCTGCGATCCTTGCGAGCTCCTGCCGCCTCTCATCCAAACCCCAAAGCCGTACTCCTTACGGTTCTTGATTTATTTAGAGGAGTTTGACAGGGTCCAACTCAGCTTGAAATCATTGGCAGTCAGTGAGAGCCAGTGTGGGAGACAGACCAGGGGCGCGCCTAGATTTTTCCATAGGGGTGCCCCATGGGGTGTCAAAGCCATGCAGGGGTGGCCAGCAGAATTAGGTGATATGCATGAACCTCCATCACCATAGCATCATTCACATGCAAAAATCTAAGCTCTACTGCTTATAGTTTTTTTTTTTTAGACGAGAGGTGATTCGACAGGTCAGTTCATAATCAGAGGCATAGTGTGACAGAGCAGCTGTGTGTGTGTGTGTGTGTGTGTGTGTGTGTGTGGCAGGTGAACTGCAGGGACCCTGTCTGTGATATGATGCATTGGTCAATGCTGATGATACAGAGAGTGGGTGACATCATTGATCTCTCACACACAAACACACACACACACACACCCACACACACACACATACACACAGAGGATTAACTGCTCTGACTCAGATGCGTTTTTCAAAATAAAAGCCCCAAACTCCGGAGGAGTAAGTGTTTCCTTACAGGAAGCTGTGGCTATGACTGTCCTTTCAAAATAAAAGCCCTGAACTCAGATTTTTTTGCATGTGTCTCCATCAACATAGCATCATTCACATCCAAAAATCTAAGCTCTACTCCTTATAGTTTTTTTATACGAGAGGTGATTCGACAGGTCAGCTTATAATCAGTGGCAGAGTGTGACTGGATGTTGGTGCGTGTGTGTTTCAGGTGGGGGATCCACATAGACACATATATAGAGATTAGATGATGATATGATACAGGCTTCTGATTGGCCATTACCACAGATACAGAGAGTGGATGACATCATTGATCACACACACAGACAGGAAGTTCAGGCTGTTTCTTTCAAAGTAAAAGTCTGTTTTTTCAAAATAAAAGCACCAAACCCCAGAGGAGTAAATGTGTCCTCACAGGAAGCTGTGGCTATGACTGTCCTTTCAAAATAAAAGCCCCGAACTCTGATTTAATCTTCACAGGAAACAAGGTGTGTTTGTTTGCAACATGAATCCGGGACAGACACGCACGTAGTGCATGCTTCGGTGTGTTTGTTTGCAACACCAACCTGGGACAGGCACGCACGAAGTGTATGCTTCAGTGTGTTTGTGTGCAACGTGAACCTGGGACAGGCACGCACATAGTGCGTGCTTCGGTGTGTTTTTTCGCAACATGAATTCGGGATAGGCACGCACGTAGTGCTTCAGTGCAGGAGAGGATCAGCATGCATAAGGCGGGGCCATGTAGGCCCGGCGTCACGTGGGTCCGGCGTCATGTCTGCAGGCACATATTAAAATTTCCTCAGGAATTTTTTTTCTAGTTATTATTATTGTTATATTGTTGTTTCATTTGATTATATAAAGGTTCAATATTTCACTGTTAGTAGAACTAATAGTCATATTATGCTGAGCCATGCAGTCTGAGCTGCGTAAATGTTGTACGCACTCTCTCCAGTGTCGTATGTGCTATCCTGTCTTGCGTCCTTATGTGTTTGAGTGTGTGTGTGTGTGTACGTGTGTGTGTATGTGTGTGTGTGCTTGTGTTTGTTGCTCTCCTTCCACCTCTCTCACTAACTGTTCCTGCCTGCTATATACCACAACCTGTGATGATGCTCTGTGTGCATTTTTCTTTCTGTTATATCATAACCATATTTACTCAGGACTCATGATTTGTGCTAAAGGGTTACATGTAATTCATTTGAACATTTGGAGCTTGCTACCTAAAATTGATTTATTGAGAGCCTGGCTTACTATAATCAACCTCACGTAATCACTCTGTCTGAAACCTGGCTAACAGCAATATTTCTGATGTTGAAGTCAAACTTGACAATTATGTTTTAATTAGGAATGATAGAGGCTCTAGAGGTGGGGGCCTCTTAACATATGTGTCCTCAAATTTGATTGCTGAACTTGTTCCTCCTAATGAGAGTCCACAGCATTTTGAAGGCCTTTTTGTTAAAATCACTTTTCCTGAGAATAAATGTCTAATCATTGGAAATATTTATAAACCTCCATCTGCTCCAGCAGAAACTACTGATTGTATCCCGTCAACCATTAATTCTTTGGACTGCGCAATCGAAAGAATTTTATTAGGTGACTTCAACTCTGATTGGCTGGATCGCTCTTCTGAAAAAGATCGCAATCTCTTTAACAGTATAAATCTAACTCAACTCATAAGTGAACCCACTCGAGTCGGTCCTAGCTCTTCTTCTTTGCTTGACTGGATTTTAGTTTCCCATCCTGGCAGAATTATACAATCTGGGGTTTTGTCTGATTCCTTTAGTGATCACTCCATGGTATTTTGCATTTGGAAAATCAAAATGGCTCATTTCCCCCCTAAATTGATCAAAGTTATCCATTTTAATAAAATTAACTCTGAACACTTTATTCAGGATATAATAAGTGTACATTGGGAGAGATTTTAATTAATTCCATCAGTTGAAGATGCTTGGAATTTCTTTTATATTGAGTTTCTTGAGACAATCAACAAGCCCACCGGCTTACTCACTGGGCAAGTTCAGCAAACTACCTCATGTGGCTGCACGCAGATGACCTCACTAACTAACCAAAAACTAAATGACTAGGTTTGTGATCCCGGACAAACCCCCATTATTATGTTACGGCTAGCTCAAACACCGAACATAATAATGGAGATCACACCAGCAGTAATGTGCTACATGTGAATTTATGAAAGAAACTTAATGACACATGGACGAATACAGGAGGGCTGGATACCTAGCACCATGAGAGTGCTGCTGCAGCTGTAGGCAGAGAGAGAGAGAGAGAGAGAGAGAGAGGACCAGCCTATATAGACTCTGCCCCACTATTCAGCACAGGTGTCTGTCAAAAATCAATCCACAGAGAACAAGAAACACCAAAATAAAACAGGAGGTAACATGTGGATTAGGTTTTCTGTTGAATCAGAATGAAGTCACTTTCCCTCTGTGAGTGTTGTAATCCGAGCATTTGCTTGCTTTGACCTCCAGGTTTGTGCAGCCTGCTAAACAATGCAGCCTGCAGCTTGTCTGATCAGGCTTTTGGTGAAGCCTGATCAGACAAAGCCCCGTTTAACAGCTCATTTAAGATTATTGACTGCTGCTGGTATGTTATATGTAGGGTAGTAGATCTCTTAGTATAATTATTCTAGTATTATGTCAAAATTATCATTTGAGGTATTGTAAAGCTAGATGAAAAAAATAATCTATCCTGATCATGGTATACTGACAAAATTATATTGCTGGTATATCAAAGTATCAATTGGTCAGTTGTGATACACTATATGGCCGAAAGTATTCGCTCACCCAACCAAATGATCAGAATCAGGTGTTCCAATCACTTCCATGGCCACAGGTGTATAAAATGAAGCACCTAGGCATGCAGACTGCTTTTACAAACATTTGTGAAAGAATGGGTCGCTCTCAGGAGCTCAGTGAATTCCAGCGTGGAACTGTGATATGATGCCACCTGTGCAACAAATCCAGTCGTGAAATTTCCTCGCTCCTAAATATTCCACAGTCAACTGTCAGCTGTATTATAAGAACGTGGAAGTGTTTGGGAACGACAGAAACTCAGCCACGAAGTGGTAGGCCATGTTAACCATTGGAGCGGGGTCAGCGGATGCTGAGGTGCATAGTGCGAAGAGGTCACCAACTTTCTGCAGATTCAATCGCTACAGACCTCCAAACTTCATGTGGCCTTAAGATTAGCTCAAGAACAGTGCACAGAGAGCTTCATGGAATGGGTTTCCATGGCCGAGCAGCTGCATCCAAGCCATATATCACCAAGTGTAATGCAAAGCGTCGGGTGCAGTGGTGTAAAGCACGCCGCCACTGATCTCTAGAGCAGTGGAAACGCGTTCTCTGGAGCGACGACTCATGCTTCTCCATCTGGCAATCTGATGGACGAGTCTGGGTTTGGCGGTTGCCAGGAGAACGATACTTGTCGGACTGCATTGTGCCAAGTGTAAAGTTTGGTGAGGGGGGATTATGGTGTGGGGTTGTTTTTCACGAGCTGGGCTTGGCGCCTTAGTTCCAGTGAAAGAATCTCTGAATGCTTCAGCATACCAAGGCAATTGGACATGACTGTACACCAGAGCACAAAGCAAGGTCCATAAAGACATGGATGACAGAGTCTGGTGTGGATGAACTTGACTGGCCTGCACAGAGTCCTGACCTTAACCCGACAGAACACCTTTGGGATGAATTAGAGCAGAGACTGAGAGCCAGGCCTTCTCGTCCAACATCAGTGCGTGACCTCACAAATACGCTTCTGGAAGAATGGTCAAAAATTCCCATAAACACACTCCTAAACCTTGTGGACAGCCTTCCCAGAAGAGTTGAAGCTGTTAAAGCTGCAAAGGGTGGACCGACGTCATATTGAACCCTATGGATTAGGAATGGGATGTCACTTAAGTTCATATGTGAGTGAAGGCAGGTGAGCGAATACTTTTGGCAATATAGTCTATAATATATGCACGCACAAATTATTAAATCCATTTCATATTCCCCGATATTATTCAGAGGTACCCACAAAGACAATAACAGAAAGAACAGATTTGGTTCATTACTTGTCACTTGTTATAATTTATAAATTGAGAAGTACAAGCTCATTTCTAAAGTTAAGGAAATTTATGAACTGCCTGTTAGGTAAGCTAAAATTTGTACAATATTCATGCCATTTTCAAAGCAAAGCCAGGAAGCTAGAGACACCCAAACCAGCTTTAGTGGAACACTGAACAAGAGCGGTTGAGTCCTACTGTTGCAGACAGCACAGCAGTGGAAGAAGAAAATGAAGAAACACAAACCACAAAAGGAAGTGAGCCTGAGCATGAGGATCCCTCAGGAAGACCAGGGTCTGTTATATCATCTTCTGAGCCAAACGTGAAAGCAAGCAGGACTGGAGCAACAGAAGAAGAAGGTGTTGGTAAACCTGATGATGATGTGATGATCGGAGGAGGAAAGCCAGAAGAGGCTGAGCTGAGAGATGAAGTGGTTGACACGACAAAGGAAGATAATCCAGAACAGTCCTGCTCAGCAGAACCACATGTGGACTCCATCTCCATCCTGAGCAAACACCCAGGGTGGTTTATCAGGAAAAAGAGGGATGATCATGTACGGAAGCGAGAAAGCAGATCTCTTAGATATCTGAAGGTACTCCAGGCCTCTGTCATCACCCAAGCTGAAGTAGTAGAGCTGTGATAGCACTGTGGTAGATGTGGTGGAGCAAACCTCTATTAACAGAGTGAATGGAAAGTGGATTGTTAATGTGTTGAGATTTCCTTGGTTCTGTGTAGGTAGAAACTGTATCGTATCATGACCCCAAGAATATTTATTTTTTAAGAAATACAGTTGTTGTTGTTGTTCTACAGTCTCTTGAAGCTCATTTCCTCCACAGCAGTGTTTTGACCATCATAGTTTTTCATTAATTTTGCCTGGCTGATTATGCGTCTTTTAATCCCTATAGACTTCAGGACAAGGCACTGGCACTCCCTCACAGAGAGATCAGGACCTCCAGAAAGAAAACCTCAAACTGGCCTCTGAGAACCTGGAGCTGACCTTGGAGCAGACCAAGAAAGACTTACCAACACTCAAGGTATGCACACCTAAGTAGTCTTTCCAAGAAATAGATACATACAGTACATGCATCTTAATGCAGGTGAGTGTGCCCTACAGGCTAACGCTGTTAGCTGATAGAGAATTTCTTGCATTTATCACATTTACCTCAGGATTTTTTATCTCATCTTGTGTCTTTTTCCCCCACACAGAATCAGGTAGCAGACCTTAAGGAGATATGCAGCGCACTGAAAAAGGAAAAGACAGAGGTGGAGAAAAAGCTGACATATATACGTGGAGTATCCATCCATCTAATTTCTACCGCTTATCCTCACATAGGGTCACGGAGCTTATCCCAGCCCTATTAGGGTGGAAGGCAGGGTACACCCTGGACAAGTCGCCACCTCATCGCAGGGCACATAGAGACAGACAACCATTCACACCTACAGACAATTTAAATTACCCAATTGACCTAATCCCCACGCATGATTTTGGATGATGGGAGGAAGCCGGAGTACCCGGAGAGAACCCACGCAGACACGGGGAGAACATGCAAACTCCACACAGAATGGCCCCGGGCCCGGGATTCAAACCCGGTACCTTCTTGCTGTGAGGCGACAGTGCTAACCACTACACCACCGTGAAGACGATCAAACTTGACTATCTAGAGGAAGTAAAAGTCGTAACAAGGTTTCCGTAGGTGAACCTGCGGAAGGATCATTTCCGAGCTGAAGGACAGTGCAAGCAAAATAGACATTTTTTCCCCGAGTCTGCTGGGCAGCAGTTCCACCATGGCTGTATACAGATCCTGAGGTCGATATGAGCTTTTTAAATAGAAAGAAGGGGAAAAAAAGATGGGGACATTGTTAAGAGAACTCAAAAGCATTTGAGTCAGGGATGGACACACCTGCAAATATATACAGATGGCTCAGAAGAACCAGAAAGTGGGACGGTGGCAATTGGCATAGTAATCCCCTAGCTAGGAATAAAACAAGGCTACAGGATATCAGATTACATGTCAATTTGACATGTAATCTGATATGATGATGAGGAGGCAGACACTGTGGCTAAGGATGCAATAAAGCAGGAAAAGGTCAAATTGGAATTGGACTATGGACTACCAGAATATTTATTTGCAATAAATCAGGCAGCAAAGGAAATATGGCAGGACTCATGGGACAAGGAAAGCAAAGGCAGGATGTACTATAATATACGAAAAAACATTGGGGAAAGAAATCATAGTTTTGGATGCAGTAGGAGAGATGCTGTGGTGATCACCAGAGCAAGACTTGGACACTGTGGTCGTAGGAGTGGACTGGCTCTGATTGGGACAGACCCAGATGGACAGTGTGAATGTGGAGAGCTAGAGACTGTGAGACATGTCATTCTACAATGTAAGAAATACTCATCTCCAAGGAGGAAACTATTCAGAGACCTGGGAGCAGCTGGACAGACTGTTTTAAACATGGGCACACTGTATTCGAATGTAATGATTCTATAAAGACGGAGTACAGTTCGAAGTACTTTGCCTTTAGTTCCAGCACGGGTATACTCGACCACAGGTAACACTGTGTATCAAAACACATCCCGATCACGCTGATATACTCCTGTTTTGGGCTCATAATATCAGAAATTAAGACATTCATTAAGACATGAATTCATTTGAATAAACGGCGTGTTAGCTTGATTTTTTTTTAAAGTGACAGCATAAATCACTTGCACCTAGTTTGTCTGCACAATTCCTGGTTAAATCCTTCCAGACACCCATATTGCCAAGATGTCTGCAGCTCTTGAGTGGTACAAAGTGACGACAATTAACCCAGAGAGCCTCTTTGAATGTGAAAAACATGAACTGGATGATGTCTTCGACATGCTTGCTTCGGTAACTGACAACAATTCACACCACTGCTTATAACGTTGCAAATTTCTGCTCAGTTGCACGACTACTATACTATACTACTGCACTATATTGAGACATGGCTACTGTCCTGGTGATCTAAGCTTATTGTTCATATCTTAATATAGTTGTGCTTCTTCTTCTTGTGCATCATCAGAATATTGTTTTAATATTGTTTCCTTGCTTTCCATGCAGACGGAGGAATGGGAGGTGAAGGATAAATCTCCGGAGAACATTATTCAACTCCTCAGAGTTTTTCAGACCCTATTGAAGGTTTTTAATATTGCCATCACTATGTTCTCATCGTATATCATATATACATGCTTCACTGGCATGTGTAATGTCCTACAATAAGCAGATATTTATTTTATAATTACTAATTTTAGTTTGCGTGATTGACCATGATGCTGTCTTGCCCTATAAAGGGTTAAAATATTTCAATTTAAAATATTTATTTTCATAGTAGATGGCATTGTCTCCTCTTCCTCTGTATCTTAGATTAAAGATCAGGAATCTACTATGTCCTCTGACTTCGTCGAGACCATTGGTGTGAATCATGCGAAAACTGGTCAGTGTATAAATATGTTTAGTTGTCAAATGTTATGTTGAAGTTTTGCTAACAAAGAGCTCTGCTAATGTTGTTAATCATGCCTTCTTTAAAGAAAAGGAACTCCAAGCCAAGGTGTCAAGGCTGGAACAAGAGCTCAAGGTAATGATCTGTCTGCATGCTTTCATACTGAGTGTCATTTCATACATTACTAATAAAAAAAGGGATTGCAGTGACTACTGATTGACAGCATCTAAGAAGATTACAGCTAATTCCTTCCATGCTGGCAGCCATTACTTCTAGTTTAAACTTTAATTCTTTTAGTTTTTTAAGATATGTAATTTTAATTTGAATTCCCACAGTTTGCCATGAAAATACAAAGGTAATCTTTGTTTTAGGGCTTGTTAACGACTGTATGTATGAATGTGTTAGTGTTGTGAACAGATGGAGGTGATGTTAGACTAAGGGGTTTCTTGGATGTTTTTTTTTTGGGTGTTTGTTTGTCTTATTTCCGGTCCACAAGACTCAGCACTCCGGCAAAGGGTCAGACAGACGTTTTCTGAGGGATGAGATTTGGCAGCTCGAGACTCAGCTGGAGGAGAGGGAGACAGTGCTGATCCAGTTAGAGAAAGAAATGGGCAAGGACAAGAAAACTATCAAAGAGGTAGGGGCATATTACCCATAATTCCCATGCACAGCACAGGACCATGAATTAGTCCACAGGACAGTATTCAGTCCTTGGATGTCTTACTGTACACATATTAGCTCATTAGGTAGAAATTGGTCTAAAGCACATTGTTATGTGTCCTTTTAGGTATATGCTATTTCTGTCCCTTGATGCTATCCATAGAGAGAGATCAGTGCCAGTGGGTTTTGTCGAACTGAATTTATTTATACTTTAATATAATCATTCTTAAGTAATAAATTATAGGTTTTGGCTGTACTGTACGACAGCAGAAATGTGTCCACCAGTAGGTAGTAATTCTCACGTGATTCCAGCTGCCTCACAAGGTTACATGACAAGCAGAAACGGGATGAGTTGCCACTAAGGATTGGTCAGGACATTTACAATGTTAACAGGATATAAAGTAAAACGCACCATGATCGAAGATTTTAGCCATATCGTCCACACCCAACAAATAATTGTGGTTCCACCAAAGAATTTTCAGTTAATGCTCCATGGAAACTAACATTTTGTTAAATTTAGTAAATGTAAATGTAAACTCTCTGTTTTCTTTTCCTAGTTGGTTGTGCGAGTGTGAGTGTGAGGTCAAGAAGCTGAAAAGAGAGGTGTGGTGCATGAAGATTGTTTTTATTCATTGCTTCGTTGTCACTCAGTTCGTCATCTGTTCTGACATCATTTGCTGTTGTCAGTGCTTTGTCAAAATGCATGATCTCTTTTTGTCTCTCTCTCTACCTCATAGATGACAAAGCTTAAGAAGAAGGTAAGAAATATAGGAAATGTTTTTAGTTGTGTGAAAGTACAAGTGACTCAATATATGTAGTACATATACAGTCACTTGTTGCTTATGCTATTATGTTTAGGGGTGTCCCGACTTTTTCACTTCTGATATTGCAGCCTTGAGTGCTGGCCGATACCGATATTGATCCGACACAATATCAGCACGAATCATACATTTATCATACATTTAAAGTGCTAAATAAATACTGGCTTAACTTAAACGTAAGCATATACTACAATTGAATAAATTAGAAGACCCTGAAAGTGGTGATATTGGAGATTTTATATGCAGGCCGATATAATCCGATACTCATTTTTTTTGGACCATCAGGACATCCCTAGTCATGTTTTTATTTTATATTTTGTTTGTTTTTATGTTATTTTGTTTGAAACAGTTCTGGTATAAAGTGGTAAATTTTGTAGGAGCAGAGTATATTTAAAAATATTAATTTACGATAAATCAAAAAGATTGCTATCCCACAAATTCCATAGACAGCATGTACTACACAGTATGCAAGTGTGTGAGAATTGGCCTCTGAAAAGGAGATAGTGATACAACACACATAACAACTTACCAGAGTCCAAGGCAATGTTTTCAAAGAGACTTTTTGCATTACGATATATTTTATCATCCAAATAACTGCTCCAAATCTGGACACAAGACAAATCTATTGTTTATTATCCCACGTAGTGTATGATGACAGGGCTTTGGATACAATTGTTTTCCTGAGACTAATTCTGTCCATCCTGCACTGTGACAGAATGAGCAGCTCCAGCAGGATGTGGACTTCTATCGTGGAGAACTGGACCAGAAAGAGCCGGTCCCATCCAAAGATGAGAACGCTGAGACCCAGAAGAAGCTCAACTTGGCCAAGCGACAGCTCTGCCAGTGCTTGGCAGACATTCAGGTACTTGTAAATGTCTTTGTCTACTGCACAATCTTTTGGATATATAGAACCATAAAGATCCACCAAGAAGTCTGTGCTGCTGAAAACATGCAAGATCAGTGTTTTCAGTTATAGTTGTTATGGCTTTTGTCTGTTTGTGAAGATAGGCATTCACAAAACAAGTTTATTGTTGTATTGTTTTGCATCCATTAGCGAGCAGAGGATGAAAACACACACCTGAAGACACAGAATGAGCAGATGCAGAAAAGTTTGGAGGAGTCTGTGAGGGAGATGGAGAAGATGACAGATGAATACAACAAGATGAAGATTGTTGTACAGCAGACTGACTCCATAATGGACCAGCTCCGGAAAGAGAGGGATCATGCAAAGCTGCAAGTAAGAGACCTCCTCAGTGAACTATTATTACATTAATATTTTATTTATATAATACACATTCATATTGTGGCTTGTGTGTTTATTGTGCAGGTCAGAGAGCTAACAGGGAAGATTCATAGCATGACTGAAGAGAATGACCCGATAGTGGCAGCAGTCAATGCCAAAGTGGAGGAGTGGAAGGTGAGTGTTAATCAAATGTACATGTAAAACGGACTGTATTTATATAGCGCCTTGCAACCGAGTCACCCAAGCACTCAAAGTGCTTCACACTGATTATCACGTTTACCCGTTCACACACATACACACATTCATACTGATGTTGGAAGACAATCATCATTTTTTTACATTCACACACTAATGCACAGCATTACTTTCAACTGATTATCTTGGTCAAGGACACCACGGCACATGATTGCTGGAGGCGGGAATCAGACTACCGAACACCACTGCTCTACCACTGAGCCGCAACCTATAACTCTCAAGGCCCCGTCACTTCTAGACTTCATGAAGGCCCCTGTCACCTCTAGACTTCACGAAGGCCCCATCATTTCTAGATTTCATGAAGGCTCTGTCACCTCTAGACTTCATGAAGGCCCCATCATTTGTGTACAAAGTGCTTCTTTGCTTTAGTTCTGTGTCCTCATTTGTTCCTGCAACTAAAAACCATTGTGATTTTTTTTCTGGTTGCCATTGAGGTCACCTCTTAGTTGAACCATTCCACAGGAGCCTGTTATTGTGCTGACAGTATCTCTTTCACACACAGAGAGTGCTCTCTGGGAAGGACGATGAGATTTTGGTCCACCAGCAGATGATCCGTGATTTGAGGGAAAAGCTGCGCTCAGCCCAGTTGCTCGTTTAGGCGCTCGGGTTTTGTTGTTTTAATTTGTTGTATTAGTTTGGACTGGAAATTAACGGTAGTTACGTTATTTGTCTTTTTGTTGACCATAGGTTTAGTTTGTCTTTTGGGCAGTTTAGGGGGAGACGCTGGGAGTGACGGCCCACTGCGTGGTTGGCCCAGTGTCTTCCCTTCCCTTCTGTTCTTTTTAGCCGGGGTCTCCAGCCCTCCTTTGATTCCTCTTTAGTTTGTTTTTGTTTTGTTTAATAGTTTGGTTCAACAAATAAAGCTCGTGGGTAAACGGTTATATTTTGGTGTGGCGGCCTCCTGCACCTATTGAGCTGTGTTTGTTTTTCTGTCTGTATGGAGGCCGTAATACAGATCATAAATTTCCCTTGAAGATAATTTAGCATTATTTTTCCTAATTTAAATTGTTTGTGTGTCTTAAAGGCTGTCCAAGAGCGAGATAATCAGATCAAAATACTGAGTGAGCAGGTGGAGCAGTACACAGGGGAAATGGAAAAGCAAACCCTGTTCATTGAGGAGCTGAAGATGTCCACAAAGAAAAACAGAGGTGGGTGGATCACTGCTTAAGATTCTTAACTGAACACCTTCATGCCAAAGACAATCATGATGAACGTAAAATGATGGACAGAACCTGCCAAAATTACTCAATCACTCAATAAATGAATCAACATGCCAAAAATCAAAATTATTTATTAATTTTGATTTTTGGCATGTTGATTCATTTATTCATCCTGGGCACCGCTCAGCAGGAAGATGGCCTGTGGCTTCTCTCCTCGCTGGTGCATTAAATCTTTGGTTTGGTCTGTGACTGACTAACATTGATGAGTAAAAACCGAAATGTCCACATAAATGTCACAGTGTAAAAGAACACAGGCTTCTGATTCAATGGAGTCATTATTACAGACTACAGTAGCGTGCTCTTTAGTAACGGCACTTCTCAGCTGTCTTGACAACATATTGTACACCCTGGAGCGTCCAGAAATACGCAAAATCTCCCATACATTACCATGGCGTGACCTTTTATATGACCTTGATGACCTTGAATCAGATCCGATCACCACCAAAAATTAATCAGTTTTAAGTTAGGTCACTCTTGACCAATCGTGAAAATTTAATCAAAATCCATCCTTAACTTTTTGAGTTATTTTGCAAACCAACAAATAAACAAACCCTGGTGGATACATAAACTCCGTGGCAGAGGGAATAGACACTATATGACCTATAGCTTATTAACTATCGCAGGTCTTTTGTAACAAATTCTGGTGTTAAATACCAATGAACTGGGGGTAAATTATTCCTGCTTTCATGCAAATTCTAATATCCTGTCATGTTGTCACTTTAGTCTGCAGTTAAAGAAATGTTTTCCTTTTCTTTTCCAAGGCTCAACATCTGCCTTACTGCAGAGGAAGATGGAAGAGCTGAAGACGAAGCTGGATGCTGCAGAGACGAGAGCTGCGGAAGCAGTGCAGATGGTTAAGCTTGCAGAAGCTCATGCTGAAGAAAAGGACAGAGCACTCATTGAGGCTTCAAATCGCTTGAGCCAGTATGAGTCTGTAAGTGTACAAACAGCCCGTCTTTCTCCTTAATATTGGTTTTTTTAACGTGTGGCCTCAGAGAATTTTAAAATGCAAATAGACACAGTACTTAAGTTTTATGGGCCTACAAGCTAAGTGTTTGTCTTTCATCATGTTGAATCCTCATCTATCCTGTTTTCCACAAAAAACTGTGCAAATCAGGAAAAGACATTTTCTGTATGTTTGTGTGTTTGTTTTTGAGTCATTGCATCTCTGTCTCTGGACACCAGGGCACTTATGGCCTGGAAGCAGCCATCGCAGAGGTCAAGGAGAGTGAAAATCAAATAAGAATGAGAGATCTTGAGGCAGAAGCCATGACCAAAGAGATAAACCAGCTTGAGATGAGAATGAATGACCTCATGGACGAGAATGAGGCTCTCCGAGAAAAACTAGGTCAGTTGTCTTGGAAAAACTTTGCCCTGCTCTCTGTGCATTTAGTCACTGACTGACACAGAGCAATGTTGTTCATTTTTTCATTGTTTTGGTGTTTTTCATGACTCTCAAGGCCTGGAACCAAAGCAGGAAGTCGATATGACCGAGTTCAGATGAGCCAAGGATCTCAGGCAACGCCAGTACAAAGCAGAAAACCAAGTCCTCACCAAAGAGGTAAAGTGAGATTTACAAAGGAGCGAACCAATTTTCATAACCACTGTTTCTTGTTTTCACCTCACTGCTTGACTTTCCTTCTAGATTGAACAGCTTGAAGAAGAGAGACTGGAGCTAAAGAAACAAATCCGATGCTTGGTGAAAGAAAGAGGTGATGCAATAATGATGGAATTAAATAACAGCAATTATTGTATTGACATTCTTTTGCTGCATTTCAGCTTAATAATGTATATCCTGTAAATGGGTCCATCAATGGATGTGCAGCTCCCACAGCCTCCACCTGGTTCTTTTTCAGTTGGATCAATTTTCAGTTTGGTTTCTAAAACGTTAAACAGAGAGAAAAATAGTCAATATATTGACATCGTGCTGTTTCTTAAGTTTTCCTAACAATCAGCTGTGTCTTTAGGGATTCCACAGTCAAGTGTGCTGCTGGACGAGGACATCAGGCCCAGCAGGTCTGGACAGCTGCCACTTAAACAAAGCAGCACTTACACAGACGAAGAGATGCGACGAAAAGTAAGCTTTGCTAATGATATAATGTCTTGCACATCAACTTCAGTCAAAGCCGAGAAAGAAGAGCTATTTATTCAATTGTTCTATTTCCTGATCAAGCCACAGTTTGTATTCATTCCACCCATTTATCCAGCTTGGTCTGGTTTAGATTGAGAACATCCCTTTTCCAAGTCATGCCCCAAACGAAAGAAGGCAAATTTCTTAAAATGCATAATGATTAACTGCTAAAGGTTCAGATTTATGATACATTTTTTGGATGTAAGTACTTTTTAAATTAGTAATTTACTCTAATATCAGAAGGATACTATGAAATGAATGGATATCTGCAAGTCTTAAATTAAGTAAAGAAAGCAGCATATCCTGTGTTGAATACTGTCAGGGGTTCAATAAAAATGAAAAATTTAAGCAAATGAAATTAATGATTCAAACTATACATTGGACAATTTTATCTCACTAGGAAGCAGGTAAGTCTCTGTATCTGGTTTGGTGGTGGCACAGTTGACATAATGCCTGCTTTTAAGGTAGTAAATATTCTTGTATTGGTGACAAACTCTACTTTGCAGAATGAGTACCTAGAAAAAGAACTGCGCAAAAAGGAGAGAGCGCTCAAACTTCAGAAGACACAGTTTCACATCAAATGTAAGTATGGCCCTGCTGTCCATCTGTCCATAGGGGACATGTCCTGCACAGAATAATATTGTTTAAGGGAATGAAATCAGAAGCCACAGTTTCACTGATACTGATCCTTCCTGTGTGTTAATTTATAGTGGATGAGCTGTCAAAAGTGAAAACAGACCTGGAGGGTGTGCTGAAAGATGTCCTGCAAGCCATAAGGATTAGTCAAGAGAGCACTTCTTCTGCTACCATCAATCTTCCCAGTCTGGAGAGGCTGGCTGATGTAAGTGGCTTCTGTGCACCAAATCTGACACTAAGCACAGATTGTATTCCAGATTGTATTCAGGCTGAAGTGTAATTTATAACCACACTGTTTCTTTTGTTGCCATGACTAGTTACAGGTTTAAGTCAGCTTAACCCTCACAATTTTCTTTGGACTATCTTTATTACTTCCTTTACTTCCTGTACACTTTGTTTTACTTTTTTATTCTATCAGAATGGTCGTTATCACTTGTCAGAGCTATTGCCTCCCTCATCCACATCACTCAGTCCCAGCCTGTTTCATCAGGCTCTCAGTAAGGCTTTGTTGGAGCTGCGAGCAGACATGACGTCTGCTGCAGAGCAACAAGTCATTGCCAGTGCTGCACAGAAAGAAGAGAGCCTCAATGTTCAGATGTTGGTTGACAGACACACCAAAGAGCTAAAGGTGGGTCCCCTTCATCATCATAGCACACTTGTTTTTCATACATTTTGTATTTTTTATTACTAACATTTATGAATAACAGTCAAGCCAATTAATGGACTCAAAGAAAGCTTAAAATAATTCAGACACATATCCATAAAATAGGAGCATTTGATTAGACAACAAATATAATCTACTCCCACTTTTATACTCATTGGCACCAAGTAGATGCTTCTGGTCTGCAGTTGCAGTCCAACTGTCTCCAGTGTCTCTGGTAAAACATGTTTGGTGACCCTAAATATACTGAGCCATAAAAGAAACATGGGGAGAGGCGACTGGCTGCAGACCTCCACTGTGAGGTCGCTTCCGGTGCAAGCTCCACTGTCAGAACACATTGATATGTATATAAACACTTGATGGCTCATGCACGCTGTTAGCCAATGGAGACCGACGAGCCAAGCCCAGCTCCTGAAAAACATCCCCACACCATAATCCCCCTCCACCAAACTTTACACACATGGCGTTTCACTGAGCTCCACACATTCATCTGGGATTGCTCCATTGAAGATGCATTTCAGAAGACGGGGCCTTATCAAAAATCCTTGCATGTGATTGAATAAACCACTTGCTACTTCATCTAAATCGAAACCAACCTGTGACGCTATGAGAGCAATGCCGGAAAAACCAAACCAGCTACATCACATCGATGAAAATCCCACCCGGCGATCCTGATTGGCTCATCATTTTTTGCTCCCTTGAAGTCCTTCCCATCGGGTGAGAGTCCAGATGAATGTGTGGAGCTCAGTGAAACGCCATGTGGAGCCAAGCGGAACTACATTCAGCTTGCAAGAGTCAGGTTACATATATATACTATATAATTTCTGTTAAAAAAATTGGTATTTTAATATGTAGTCATTCTGTATCCTAAAAACTGATGGAAACATGTCTTTGTATGTGCATGTTTCATATTGTTGGAGGAAATGGAAGCTGTAGAGAGGCTGAGAGTGACCAAGGCAAGTCTGCAAGTGACCAGTGAGAAACCTGAGGCAGAGCTGGAAGAAACCAAGCAAGCACGTCCACCTTTACTCGAGACACGCCTCGGTTCATTTGTCCCATCACTTGCTGTCACTCAACAACATGTCTAAAAGTAACTTCTCATACTTATACTAACTAGGAACTCAAAAGCATGGAGGAAAAAAGCAACAAACTCACAGGAACATTGGATGAATACAAAGAGAAGTTTTCTGGTATTAGTCACCAACAGGGACTCCTCTACAAAGAACACCTAAGGTTGGTTTAAGGAAAAAGTTATGGCTTATTTGTAAAAGTGTGCAAAATTAAACAGCCTTTGTCATTCATAGAGATGAAGAACACACTGGAGGAGCAAAAAGCAGGTGGACGCCATTAAAATCCAACAATACAATATAAATCAGGCAAATAAATGCAATTTATAATGTGCCTCAAACACACACAGTCGTTATTTAATATGGTTTAATGTTCAGGACCTCCCTCATTTCTTCCATTTCTATTCTTGGCCACAACCTTTTCCTCTCCCCTTCCATAACTAACTTGGGTGTCAAGTTTGACCCCCATCTGAGTTTTGACGACCACATCGCTTACATCTGCAAAACATCCTTCTTCCACCTCCGTAATATCACCAAACTCCGGCCATCTCTCTTTTGTCCTGCTGCAGAAAAGCTTGTCCCTGCCTGAACGCACTCCTCAGTGGGATCCCTGGCAAAAGCCTCCAAAGGCTCCAGTATGTTCAAAACAGTCCTGCCAGGGTCCTCATGAGGGCGCGTAAACATGAGCACGTCACCCCCATCCTTCACACTCTGCACTGACTACCCATTCACCTCTGTATTGAATATAAAATCCTCCTGCACACCCATGACTCCTCACCCCACACACCTCAGTTAGAACCCGGTCAGGCCAAGTGCACCGTCTGCACTCACCCAGGACTCGGCTGAAGACAATGGGGGCGACAGGGCCTTTGAGGCTGCTGCTCCCCATCTATGGAAGGCCCTCCCTGAACATCTCAGGGCTCCACAGACGGTGGTGCTTTTAAAAAAAGGACTTAAAACCTTCCTGTTTAGAAAAGCTTTTTCAGACTGATTTTATCTGATGATTGTATTTGTTGACTGTTTGTTGTTGTTCTGTTCATTTTATTTGTTGATTTTATCTGTTTTTGTGCACTTTGAGATTTGTTGTCAAATGTAAAGTGCGTTATGAATAAAAATTTGTTATTATTAATATTGCTTGACACCCTTCAGAAAGACCCAGAGGAAATGAAGAGACAGTTGAGTAAAGCGTTGCACAAGCTGACGGTGCTGAAGGTCAATGAGCAGAAACTGACCCGGCGCCACACCACTCTGCTGGAGCAAGAGCAGCACCTCCGCAAGGAGAATAGCAAGCTGAGGGATGAGAGCATGATGAGATGAGAGAGGATGAGAGGGATGAAAGAAAGACCATGTTGTCAGCCATTATTACCATGATGCATTGATCTTTCATCAGCACTGTATTTTGTTGCATCTTAGGAAATGGCTGCGTATAAGATAACAGCACTGCAGAAGGCCATGGATGATAGTGTGTCTTCATCAGACCTGGAGAAGGCTAACAGACAGTATACAGAGCTAACTGTCAAATACAGAGATTTACTACAGAGGGACAACCGTCTGATTCAGAGAACCTCCAAGCTCGAACATCTGGAGGTATTAAAACACACATGACAGACCTTTATTATTTTTGGCTGTTAATTGTTGACTGACCATGTTGTATTTATTTATTTATTTTTTCCTGTCTCTCAGAGCAAAAATAAGCATTTTCAGGAACAAATCTCAGCCATGAATAAAGAACTGGAGATCACAAAGGAGAAACAGAATACTTTAGAGCAAGCATGGGACATTGTCAATGCAGCTGGTAAACTAACGGCTTGTACACTGGGCAGCACCTGGGGGCTCACAAGTTAAACTGCTGCATGTCTCACTTTTCACCTGTCACTCTGTGACAGTTTCTGGCCTTTCACAATGGCCATATTTTGTTTCATTTGTTATTTTGTTTTATCATTATTTAAATGTCATCTATACGGCGGAATATTAGGGCCAAATTGAGAATTTTTTACAGACTGTTTGAACAGGCTTCAGGAGGTGTCTGATGTGGCTGTGATGCAGGCGTCTGCTCTACAGGCCAGACAACAGTCCAAAGAGAAGGAAGTGGAGACTTTGAGGAGGCAAATACTGGACTACCAGGTAAATGGGTTTTGTTTTAGAATTCTATTGAACTTCATGTAACGTGTCAACATTATTTTTTCCTGTTCTGTATATTAAAAGGTTAAACTGTTTAGTTTCAAGCCAGAAGCTGACTGCCTGATGAACTGTGAACTGCTGATTCACTAAAATATTATCATTTAAATTTGAGGTACTTTATTTAATGAGAGAACCCACCAAATCAGATACTTTAACAGGTACTGCACCTATTACTGCATCATTATTATTAGTTTTGTTTGCAGTATTTTACTTTCATGAAATATTTCAGGCATGTCAACATAAGATATGGAAAGAAAAGTGATTAGGATGTAGCGATTACGGGTAGTTTTATACACCAGTGAGTTTGGTGAATTAAAATCTCTTTTTCCCTCAGTCTCAGTCAGATGAGAAGGCCCTCATTGCAAACCAGCACATCGTAGCTCTGCAGCTCAGTGAGTCAGCAGCTCCGGCAAAACTGGAGGCTGCCACCGCTCACATCCAGCAGCTGAACAGTGGCTCGATGCCAGTGAGCGCACCTTGTTCATCAATCTCGCCAGAAATCGCGCAAAGCACCTGAGACAGACGATCCAGTCGCTGCCTAGACAATTTGCTGGAGCACTGCCTCTTCCCCAGCAGGAGAAGTTCTCTGTGACCATGGTGAGCCTCCAGGAGGACCGAGCAAAAGCCCAGGAGGAGCAGAGGAAGGCTGAGGAGGAGAGGAGGAGGGCACAAGGCAGGGCGGACTGAAACTGCAGCAATACAACTCACTTCTTTTGAGGGGCTTTGCTCCTCTTGGGACCGGGCAGCATATAACTTCAGCATATTGATATGACATACATGAGACTTATGCTTTCCCTCTGGGGTACAAATTACATAATCTTTGTCATTCGATTCTTTTCAACAACATAAGGCCCAGCAAACCTGGCCTGCAACACTGATCCAGGTATTGGCAGAAGAGCAATACTGAATCTCCAGGTTGGAAAGAGCGCTGCACATCATTTTGATCAAATTGCTATTTCATCTTAGACTGAGAATTCGGTTTGGCTACCTTCCAGGCGTGATGGAGACACTCTCTGGAAATACTCCTGTACAGTTTCCTGCACTGCAAACAACAGAAAGAGGATGCCTTCATCCCACTCTGGACCATGTCCAAGGCAGTAGGTGCGCACATGTGCTTTAGATTCTGGTGGAATCTCTCTAGGGCTCTTTGGCTCTCCGGATGGTAAGCACTAGAAACCTGATCCTTCACAGCTATAACATCGAACATCTGATTGAATAGAATACCTTGGACATGAAGTTACTTCCTGGATCTGTTGTATAACTTTTGGTAAGCCAAAAGAATTTCACAAGCTCTCTGACTACTACTTAGCTTTAAGTGAGCAGTATTGCCTCAAAGCTATTGCCTCAGGGTAGCAAGTGGTGGCACACATGATGGTCAAAAGGTATTGATGACCAGATTTTGACTTTGGTAGGGGACCTACACAGTCTACAAATGGGTCTCGTATAACGGGAATAGGCTGAAGGCATGCTGGAGGAATCACCTGATTAGGTTTTCCTGCTAGCTGACATACAGTTGTCTTCAAAATAATAGCGGTGTGTTTAAAAAAAAAACACACATCAAAATTCTTCAAATAAATTGTATTTTAATGAACACAAATACATTGGGGACACTGAACATTCTAATTCAAAGCAAAAAAATTGAAAAAAGTAATTGAATTTGATATTTTACAGAAAGTCAGGAAATATAATGTTCAAAAAATAGCAGTGCTGACTTACAAACTCAAAAATGTACTGTATAAACTAAGAAATGCTTGAAGATTCAACTTTTCTGAGAATCATAAACTAATATTTAGTTGCATAACCACGGTTTCTGATAACTGCATCACATCTGTGGTGCATGGAGTCGGCCAATTTCTGGCATCGGTCAACAGGTACTGCGACCCTGGACAAGCGTACTAGTTCCACAATTCCTCTGTATTTCTTGGTTTTGCCTCCTGAACAGCATTTTTTTATGTCAGCCCACAAGTTTTCTGTGGGATTAAGGTCCAAGGATTGTGCTGGCCACTCCATTACTTGAATGCTGTTTGTCTGGAACCATGATTTTGCTCGCTTGCTGGTGCTGGCATACGGCAGCATGACATCTTCCAGTATTCTGATGTACTCAAACTCATCCATGATCCCTGGTATGCGATAAATAGGACCAATACCATAGTAGGAGATACATCCCTATATCATGCTTCACCGTGTACTGTGGCTTGAATTCAGTGTTTGCAGGACGTCTGACAAACTGTCTGAAGCCCTTTGACCCAAAAAGAACAATCTTACTCTCATCAGTCCACAAAATATTACGCCACTTCTTTTTAGGCCAGTCAATGTGTAATTTGGCAAATTGTAACCGCTTCAGCACATATCTTTTTATTAACAATGGGACTTTGCGGGGGCTTCTTGCTGGTAGTTTGATTGTTACAGTACTCACAGACAACCTTAGCTCTTCTTTGATCCTCCTGGAACTGATCATTGGCTCAGCCTCTGCCAGTTTATTATGTGCCTGCCGTCGAGCAAGGCTGGCGAAGCCAGCCTTGCGAGCACGGCGGCACATATTACTATTCCTTTTGGGGGGGATTCCCCAAGTGTCTCAGCATTCATGGCAGGCGAAGCCTGCCATGAATGCTTAATAAGTCCAAAACACACATATATGATGTAAATGATAAAAATACCAAAAAATACCCAAAAATCCATCCAAAATCATAAAAACGCTGTGTTTTAAGCCAGCAACGCGCTTATTAGTATTCAGGACGAGGGTTTATTTTTCTATTATTATGTGCCTGCCGTCGAGCAAGGCTGGCGAAGCCAGCCTTTAGCGACACCACGCATGGCACATATTACTATTCCTTTTGGGGGGGTTCCCCAAGTGTCTTAGCATTCATGCTTGTAGTAGGTCCAAAACACACATATATGATGTAAAATGATAAAAATACCCAAAAATACCCAAAAAATCCATCCAAAAATCATAAAAACACTGTATTTTAAGCCAGCCACGCGCTTATTAGTATCCAGGACGAGGGTTTATTTTTTTATTTTATTATTATTATTATTATAGACGATTTTCGGCAATTAATGCGGGTCGTACTGCGTAAGGTGCACCCAGGCATGACATATATCAAAACGTATGGCTCGATCGTGTGAGGGGGCTATTACTTTCTCCGTCAAAGCCCGTTACCATGGCGACGCTAGACCCCAAAAACCGCCCGAAAAAAAGGCCCCATAGGAATGAATGGGAAAACGGTCGGATTTCAAATTTTTTCTTCATCGAACAAACAGTCACAGCTCCCTCATGCTTTCACCTAGAAACTCCATTCAACTTTCAAACGCAGCAAATTTTCCTGGCAACATATTCAAAATTCATCTTCAATTAAAAAATGTATAGTTTCTTCAGCATTTCAACTTTTTCCAGACCATGAAATCTTCAAAAATCAGACTTTAACATGGGTGTCTATTATGCACTAGAGTGACACAACTACACACCTAGAGTGGAGAGCAGTTTCAGAATCGTCTGAGTTTTTTTTTTTTAAATCGCGATTGTGATGGCTACGATAACTCCACCGACAAAATTTTTACAGAAAAACGTTGAAAATTCCTGTCCCGGTCGTAGCATTGTGTGTTTTATGTCTTTGAGATTTGTACTTTTTGCTCCACGTCCTTAAATAGTACCCCACCTCCCTAAATTCTCTCCATAGGTCCCAATGTTAATTTTCAGAGGTAAAGGCGTGAGAAAGCAGGAAAACTCTTGTGTTTAACCTGCCGCTGACCGGGCTTCTGAGTGGGCTAGAGACATAAAATTTACATCGCTGCGATCCTCGCGAGCTCCTGCCCGCCTCGTCCAAACCCCAAAGCCGCATCATACGGTTCTTGAGTTATTCAGAGGAGTTTGACAGGGTCCGACTCAGCTTGAAATCAATGGCAGTCAGTGGGAGCCAGTGTGGGGGGACAGACCAGGGCGCGCCTAGACTTTTCCATAGGGGTGCCCCATGGGGTGTTGAAGCCATGCAGGGGTGGCCAGCAGAATTAGGTGATATGCATGAACCTCCATCACCACAGCATCATTCACATGCAAAAATCTAAGCTCTACTGCTTATAGTTTTTATACGAGGTGATTCGACAGGTCAGCTCATAATCAGAAGCATAGTGTGACAAGCAGCTGTGTGTGTGTGGCATTTGAACTGAAGGGACCCTGTCTGTGATATGATGCATAGGTCAATGCTGATGATACAGAGAGTGGATGACATCATTGATCACACACACAGACAGGAAGCTCAGGCTGTTTCCTTCAAAATAAAAGTCTGGTTTTTTCCAAAATAAAAGCCCCAAACTTTGGAGGGGTAACTTTTTTTCCTCACAGGAAGCTGTGGCAATGATTGTCCTTTCAAAGTAAAGCCCCAAACTCTGATTTAAGCTTCACAGGAAACAAGGTGTGTTTGTTTGCAACATGAACCTGGGACAGGCACGCCGCAGTCGTGCTTGAGAGAGGGTCAGCATGCATCAGGCTGGGCCTACATATGGCCCGCGTCAGATCGTGGGTCCCGGCGTCATGTGTGCAGGCACATATTAAAATTTCTTCAGGAATTTTAGTCTAGTTATTATTTTTATTATAGCCACTTCTTCGGACAGATTAATGCGGGTCGTACCGTAAGGTGCACCCAGGCATGAGATATATCAAATCGTGCGTCTCGATCGTGCCACCATGGCTATTACTTTTCTCCGTCAAAGCCGTTACCGTGGCACGCTAGACCCCAAAACCGCCGAAAAAGTCCCATAGGAATGAATGGGGAAAAGGGTCGGATTTCAAATTTTTTTCTTCATCGAACAAACAGTCACAGCTCCCTCATGCTTTCACCTAGAAACTCCATTCAACTTTCAAAACGCAGCAAATTTTCCTGGCAACATATTCATAATTCATCTTCAATTAAAAAAATGTATAGTTTCTTCAGCATTTCAACTTTTTCCAGACCATGAAATCTTCAAAATCAGCCTTTAACATGGGTGTCTATTAGTGCACTAGAGTGGGAGAACTACACACCTAGAGTGGAGAGCAGTTTCAGAATCGTCTGAGTTTTTTTTTTTTTAAATCGCGATTGTGAGGGCCACGTTCACTCCACCGACATAATTTTGACAGCAAAACGTTGGAAATTTCGTCCCGGTCGTAGCGATGTGTCTCTTATGTCTCTGAGATTTATGGTTTTGGCTCCAGACCCTTAATTAGGGCAGCACCTCCCAAAATTCTCTCCATTGGGCCCAATGTTAATTTTCAGAGGAAAAGGCGTGAGAAAGCAGGAAAACCTCTTGTGTTTAACTTGCAGCTGTCTGCCTTCTGAGCGGGCTAGAGACATAAAATTTACACCGCTGCGATCCTCAACAGCCTCAAGCCGCCTCTCGTCAAACCCCAAACCCATACTCCTTACGGTTCTTGAGTTATTCAGAGGAGTTTGGCATGGTCCGACTCGGCTTGAAATCAATGGCAGTCAGTGGAGCCAGTGTGGGAGTCAGACCAGGGCGCGCCTAGACTTTTCCATAGGGGTGCCCCATGGGGTGTCGGGAAGCCATGCAGGGGTGGCCAGCAGATTAAGTGATATGCATGAACCTCCATCACCACAGCATCATTCACATGCGAAAATCTAAGCTCTACTCCTTATAGTTTTTTTTATACGAGAGGTGATTGGACAGGTCAGCTCATAATCAGTGGCATAGCTGTGTGTGTGTGTCAGATGGGGGATCCACATAGACACATATATAGAGATTAGGTGATGATATGATACAGGCTTCTGATTGCCCATTACCAATGATACAGAGAGTGGATGACATCATTGATCACACACACAGGAAGCTCAGGCTGTTTCCTTCCAAAATAAAAGTCTGGTTTTTCAAAATAAAAGCCCCAAACTTCGGAGGGGTAACTTTTTTCCTCACAGGAAGCTGTGGAGATGACTATTCTTTCAAAGTAAAAGCCCCAAACTCTGATTTAAGCGTCACAGGAAACAAGGTGTGTTTGTTTTCAACACGAACCTGGGACAGGCACTTGCAGTCGTGCTTGATGCAGAGAGGGTCAGCATGCATCAGGCTGGGCCTACATGGCCCGGCGTCGCGTGGGCCCGGCGTCATGTGTGCAGGCACATATTAAAATTTCTTCAGGAATTTTTAGTCTAGTTATTATTATTATTATTCTCCAATTCATTCAACTGCCTATCATTTTCTGCATTTCTTAATCAGAGAACGCTCTTCTTCTGAACAGTGTCTTGAATGACCCATTCACTCTGTTTTTCAAGGACAAATGCACAGCCAGCATATGCAGCGTCAGTTAACTTGATCCTTAAGTAAGTAACACCTTTTTTTTCACAGAATCAATGACCTCACTAAGTGAACTCAGCACTGCTATTTTTTTGAACAATGATTCAGTTTCACACAATCAGCAGCATGCACGTCATGCCTGTTGGGTCTGTTGGTTTTCTATACCTTTACTATACATTCTAGAAACTCACTTGCAGTACAGAAGTTGAAATTTAAAACAAAAACAGTGATTATCTTGCTAGTGATGTGGGACTGCTATTATTTTGAACACAACTGTATATGGCAGGTGCGACAATACTCAGCCACAGCAGCCTTTAAACCTGGCCAAAAGTAGTGCCGTAGTATTCAATCATAGGTCTTCCTCATTCCCAAGTGACCAGACATAGCATTATCATGGGCTAAGTTCAGTATCTGTGAGCGATACACAGAGGGAACCACTTGATAAGTGACGCTCCAATCAGACCCATCAGGAACAGCAGTCCACTTGCGCATAAGCACATCACCTTCCACATAAAAGCCAACAAGGACAGACAGCAGCTCTTCCTTCAGCTTAACAGCTGCAAACCACTTAACCAAGGAAGGATCAGCCCTCTGTGATGATGCTGCTCTACCTAACCGCTTTCGTAACTTCCTGTTTCTTCTTCCACAACTCACTCTGCTCTTGCTGGTCTCCCTCAGAGGATGCATCAGTCTGCACATTAGGCAACTCAATCTTTTCACACAGTATGCCTTGTTCAACCAAATTATTGCTGATTTTTGTACACAGTTCTTCTTTTCTTAAATTGCCCTGAACACCAATACTATAATGGTCTGCTACAGAGCGAAGATCTTTCTTTGTGCAACCCAACCCACAGTTTCACTGTGTCAGGGTCTTTAACAAACTAAATTGCCAGCCTCACAAAAGGTATAAGGGTTACACTAATGACAGTTTTACTATGAAAGTTCAACACTACACCCCAAATCCTAAATGCAGCTCCTTAACACACAAAGCGAGGTCATCATTGGCAGCCACATGCTACTCTTAAGACTGTTTGTGACATGTCTAACCTACTCTCGAACTAACCCAGTTCCCTATCTATCTCACAGGGTTACTACCTTACTGTACCTGTTTATCTTCAGTGATGCACCCGGGCACGCCAGGGGCCACCCCAGGGCTATCACACAAAAATAAAAAAGTGGTGCTGGTCTCTCCAGCACCCGCCGGCTTACTCACTGGGCAAGTTCAGCAAACTACCTCATGTGGCTGCACACAGATGACCTCACTAACTAACCAGAAACTAAATGACTAGGTTTGTGATCCCGGACGAACCCCCATTATTATGTAACGGCTGGCTCAAACACTGAACATAATAATGGAGATCACACCAGCAGTAATTTGCTACATGTGAATTTATGAAAGAAACTTAATGAAGTCGCTCTCCCTCTGTGAGTGTTGGAATCTGAGCATTTGCTTGCTTTGTTTAGCTTGTGCAGCCATGCATGCCTGTGGGTGAGTCCCTGCCAAGTAAACATTGTCAGGTTAACTCTGTTGGTAGTGATGGTGAAATGAGGCCCCGTGAATGTGTCGAGTCTTTCTGGCCAAATGCTTCACCAAAAGCCTGATCAGACAAAGCCCCCGTTTAACAGCTCATTTAAGAATACTGACTGCTGCTGGTATGTTATATGTAGGGTAGTAGATCTCTTAGTATAATTATTCCAGTATTATGTCAAAATTATCCATTCAGTTTCTACCACTTATCCTCATAGGGTCACATTCACACCTACAGGCAATTTCCAAACAGAAGTTTGGAACACAAGTTGGGTGGGGGATGGGGGGGGGTGTTATTGATTTTTATTCAGGAATATTTTTTTACAGTGTTGGGGCTCAGGCGACTTCTTCTTTTTGAGACGACTTACCCAGCCTTTGAAAATAGTTGTTCGCAGGGGACTGAAGATGCAGGGATACACAAAAACTGAAGTCCCAATTTAAACAGATATAGATTTTTGTGACTATGCCAATATTGTAGTGGATCACATAACAAGACAATCACGTGATTACAGAAAACAGGACTTTGTTTGTCTTTTGTCACGTGATACTTACACAAATGATACAGGCCTCGAGACAGGCTTCATCTGGACACACACGTCCCCTTTGTTTGACACAGGCTTCTGGGCTTCAGTGTCGGACCTAACATCACTATCTGTTGGCACTGTCGCTCTTGATTGTGCCATTCACGATGTTAGCCGCTACCACCAGCTCAGCTGTCACCATGTTGAGAGCCTTGTGGAAGCAATCCGTCAATCATGGATATGTTCTAAATTTTAACCTTTAATGCTCTCTTCTTACTTTGTCCAAGAACTGATGAATAAGCCCACTGTCAGGGTGCCAACCACCAAGCATCTGGAGCGTCTGGCTGAGTTGGAGCATACGGTGGCTGAACAGGACATCTCGCTTTCCTCCATCACAGAGAAGCTGAAGCTGGCCACTGCTGAGCTAGAGCGACATAGGGCTGCTACGGAAACGCTGGCTAAGAAGCACGCTGATGAGATGTTGGTATGTACATTTGTATGTGCTGCTCTGGCCTGCCAAAATGGCTGTATTAGGTAGGAATTTTATTTCCCATTTCCAGAAATGTGAAAGTCCCTACTCCTTCTCCCTGCTCATAATTTCAATAGTTTTAGACATTTTGGATACATTTCCAAAAGGTGCAGCAGGTGCACTTTTCTGTCTTGCTCACTTGCAATCATTCATGTATAAGTAAGGCTTGTTGTAACGTCACCTGTGGGTGGCGAGCCATTTGGCGACTCCTTATGGGTAATTTGAAAACTGCGGGTAAATTAATATAGTGTATTGTGGGTTGGGAGGATGTTATTCTTTATTGGCTATGTGTAGTCACATGAGTGCAGTCAAGATCAGCCATTTTGGATTGAGACTTCAGTCACAACTTCTCTGTTCAATCTGTTGCATCCACCTGTGTTGGTCTCAGGAGAACCTTTGACTGTAAGTGCATCCTATTTGTTTAATATTATAGATTACTTGTTTTGCATATTTTGTAATTTGCTTTATATTAAAGGAACTTGATGGACACTCAATTTCTTTCCTCCCATGTGCAGTTATTGATGTTAAATGATTTTGTGTTATGTACTGTACATATTCGCATTGTGAGAGCATTTTTTGTTTTTGTTTTTTGTTTACAGTTTCACAAGAAAGAATGTATGGAAAGGCACTGTTTTAAAGCTACTGAAGACAACTCAGTAAACACTGCTCAACTTCACTGATATGGCTGTCTCTTCATTCATCCTTTCCATATGCGTGTTTAGTTGTCACTTCTTGAAGAGCTACGCAAGCAGGAGACAGAAAAGTGAAACGTCAGCATCATCACAACATTTCATGCTAACACAGCCAGCTGCGCTACATTAACTGCCCTACTCCATCTTCACTGCTCTGTTCACATGAAGTATACAGCAATACAAGATGGATGGTAAGGCAAGCACAGAGGAGCAGCCTAAGACTCAATCAGGAAAGCTATCTGTCTGAGTGCTGAAAAACACTCCACTGTAACCCTTAAAACAGTTAAACTGAGTGGCACAAGAAGATGGGAGAAGCTCGTCTGCAGGAGCTGAGGAAAGGCAGGGAGCTGCTGGTCCAGAAGGAGGAGATCAGGTACCTGAAGAACCTGGTGGAAGAGCAGGAGCAAACCATCCGCTCACTGGAAGAGGATCTTGTTCAGCAAAACATGGTGAGAGCAAAACTCTTGGACACTTTCCATACACTTGACCAAAAATTAATTAAATATGCAGACACAGATTCACAAGTGAGGGTAATATATAAAAGCACTATTGTGCTGTGTCTCAATTGATGGATCCCAGGTCCAGCTCCCTGTAGCTGTTACTAGGTCAGACAGGCTTGACATAAAGGAACACAGTGATGTCCATGACCTTTTATTCAGATAATGTTACTCGTTTGGATATTAAGCGTTATGCACTGTATATTCAAATAGATTACTTTTACTTAGGTTACACTGGGATGGCAAATGACCTAACAGAGATAATTAAAGCAAAGGAACTTCATCCATGATCTTTTCTGACTAATAATTAATAAAACACATCATCTTAAAGATACGTATGTTTACCACCAACCTATCCTTTGCTTTGCCAAATGAATTTAATGTTACCAGACAGTTAAATATCAGGGTAATAGAGAAAACTCTGCTCTTTGCCATGTAAAGCTTCTAGAAGAACACCGTATTGCATATGATCAGCGCGAGGTGGAGCTGGAGCGCCAACTGGACGAGAAGCACCAGAATAAAATCCTCAGCAGTTTGGAAAGGGTAAACAATTCTTTATAGAGGAATTATAAGAAATTTGCAGCAAAAAAACATGATCATTCAGAAACCGGCTATATATTTTTTGGATTATTTTTAGTATGAGGATGGTAGAGGATCCCTGCCAGACCAGAGTCTACCTCTTGCTCATCAGTTGGACTTTGCTTTGAGTAAAATCAAAGAGCATGTCCGGACCATCATGGACACACAAGCCACCTGCAAGTGTTTGGATGAGGTAACAGTTTTCAATCCCTGTTCATTTACTCAGTACCTCTCATCTGTGGCATATTGTTTGAAATCTGATTATTTCATATGCAGAAGTTGAAAGCTCTCTGGAGGGCTGAACAGAACATCATATCCAGGGATAAAGTGATCAATGAGCTGCGTCTGAGGCTCCCAGCTGCCAACAGAGAACGTCTGCTGGCTGACATCAAGAATGAAGAAGGACGGTCACACAACCAGCCTGCCCTAAAGCTGGCTCACCAGACCATCAAAGACCTCCAGGGTCGACTTGACAAAAAGGAGCATGTGATAAAGAAATACCACAACAAACTTGCTCAAGTCAGACAGGTACAGTGATACAAGGATGAAGAAGTCTCCTCTGTTATTCCCATGGGTTTATCAGTAATTGTAGTAGTGCTTGTTGAAGTTTATGAATGTTAGGTATCTCCAGTGGGTGGAAAATCAGTACTAATATTTATTAGCAGTCTCCATATAAATGTCCTGGTATTTATCTACTGCCACATGTTAAAAATGTGACTCACTGTGTCTTATAGTTAGACATGTGGATGGTTTTTATAAGGTACACTTTTATATGTTTAAGTGATTTTGGTTTGATTTAAGAGGATAGAGATGATAAAGAGTCACCAAAAAGAGCTGAGAATGCTGCATCAGAAGTTGGACTCACACAGGGACACCTCTCTGGACCACTTCAAACAGACGGCAATGGTACATGTGTGAACTCTGTTTTTCTTCTCCAGCTTGAACAGCCATGTTTGTTTGGGGTTTATTTTGAGCTACACCCAGGTCTCATACTGCTCAGCGAAACATCCGAGCTGACTACAGGCAGGAGGTGGAACAGCTGGAAGGTTGGTGTGAAGAAAACAACCTCTGCATCAATGTGAAGAAGACCAAGGAGATGATCGTGGACTTCAGAGAGGGCAGACATCCCCTGCTTCCTCCCCTGCACATTGGAGGGACAGCGGTGGAAGTGGTCTCCGGCTTCAGGTACCTGGACGTCCACATAACAGAGAACCTCACCTGGAGCAGGCACGCTTCTTGCCTGGCACACCAGTGCCTCTATTTCCTCAGGAGGCTGAGGCGTGCTGGACTGAGGGGTTCAGTCCTAACATCATTTTATAGAAGCATGGAGGAGAGCATCCTGTGCTCCTGCATCACTGTGTGGCACGGCAGCTGCTCTGCGGCAGAAAAGAGGGCTCTGCAGAGGGTGGTGAAGGCTGCACAGAGAACTGTAGGACGGAGCCTATCCACTACCACGGACATCTACACTTCCAGATGCAGGAAAAGGGCCTTCATGAAGGACCCCACCCACCCCGCACACAAACTGTTTGTCCCAATCCCTTCAGACAGGAGGCTGCAGAGCATCAAGAGGAGGACCACCAGACTGAGGAACGGCTTCTTCCCTGAAGCTGTGAGACTGCTGAACTCTGGAGGACCCCTGTAGCTGCTGCTACCCCCCACGGACACACACACTCTTTTAAATCTTGTTGTTGCTTTTCCCTGTTGTCATTCATTGTTTGATATTTGATGTCCATATTTTATATATACTGTACATGTATAGTTTATTCTACATTGTTTTTATATTTATACTTTCTTACTCCTTATTTCATCTTATTTTATTTTCTGGGATCAGGGAATCCAATTTCGTTCACCTCATGTTCCTACCGTGTGATGCAATGACAAATAAAGCGCCTTGAATCCCTGAATCCTTGTAATTCTAAGCAAAGTAATATTTGACACTTACCATCCAGTGCTTCATGTGTTATGGCTGGCTCAAACACTGAACATAATACCACCACACCAGCAGTAATGTCCTACATGTAAATTTATTAAAGAAACATGGATGAATACAGGAAACCTGGACACCTAGCACCATGACGGTGCTGCTGCAGCTGGTGGTAGGGAGAGAGAAAGAGAAGCAGCATATATCGATGGCAGGCACATAATTAGTTAAGGGTAATGCTTGTAGCACGTCCAAAAACATACATAAATGATGAAAAATGATAAAAAATACAAAAAAAATCCATCCCAAAATCCTAAAAACACTGTATTTAAAGCCAGCAACGCGCTTATTAGTATCCAGGGCGAGGGTTTATTTATTTTTTTTCTTCTTCTTCTTCTTATAGACGCATTTTCGGCAATTAATGCGGCCCGAACCGTAAGGTGCACCCAGACATGACATATATCAAATCGTGCGTCTCGATCGCGCCACGGCTGCTATCACTTTTCGCCGTCAAAACCGTTAGCATGGTGAGGCTAGACCCCAAAAACCGCCGAAAAAAGTCCCATAGGAATGAATGGGGAAAGGGTCAGATTTCAAACACTTTTCCTTCAGCGAACAAACAGTCACAGCTCCCTCATACTTTCACCTAGAAACTCCATTCAACTTGCAAAACGCAGCAAATTTACCTGACTACATTTTCATAATTCATCATCATGTCAGAAAATGTACCGTTTGTCCGTCAGATCGATTTATTCGGAGCGTGGAAAATGCCAAAAATCAGAGCTTAACATGGGTGTCTATTGCGTGCACTTGAGTGACTCAACTACACACCAAGAGTGGAGAGCAGTTTCAGAATCATCAGATTTTTTTTTTTTTTTTTAAACTGTGATTGTGAGAGCTACGTTCACTCCACCGATATAATTTTTACAGCAAAACGTTGGAAATTTCGTTGCGGTTGTAGCAATGTGGGTCTTATGTCTGTGAGATCTGCACTTTTTGCCCCACAGCCTTAATTAACACCCCACCTCCCAAATTTCTCTCCATAGGGTCCAATGTTAATTTTCAGAGAAAAAATCCTGAAAAAGCAGAAAAACCTCTTGTGTTTAACCTGCTGTTGTCGGCCTTCTGAGTGGGCTAGAGATACAAAATTTACACCACTGCGATCCTCGCGAGCTCCTGCCGCCTCTCATCCAAACCCCAAAGCCATACTCCTTAAGGTTCTTGATTTATTTAGAGGAGTTCGACATGGTCCACCTCAGCTTGAAATCATTGGCAGTCAGTGAGAGCCAGTGTGGGACACAGACCAGGGGCGCGCCTAGATTTTTCCATAGGGGTGCCCCATGGGGTGTCAAAGCCATGCAGGGGTGGCCAGCAGAATTAGGTGATATGCATGAACCTCCATCACCATAGCATCATTCACATGCAAAAATCTAAGCTCTACTGCTTATAGTTTTTTTTTAGACGAGAGGTGATTCGACAGGTCAGTTCATAATCAGAGGCATAGTGTGACAGAGCAGCTGTGTGTGTGTGTGTGTGTGTGTGTGTGTGGCAGGTGAACTGCAGGGACCCTGTCTGTGATATGATGCATTGGTCAATGCTGATGATACAGAGAGTGGGTGACATCATTGATCTCTCACACACAAACACACACACACACACACACACACACACACACACAGAGGATTAACTGCTCTGACTCAGATGCGTTTTTCAAAATAAAAGCACCAAACCCCAAAGGAGTAAATGTGTCCTCACAGGAAGCTGTGGCTATGACTGTCCTTTCAAAATAAAAGCCCGGAACTCTGATTTAATCTTCACAGGAAACAAGGTGTGTTTGTTTGCAACATGAATCCGGGACAGACATGCACGTAGTGCGTGCTTTGGTGTGTTTGTTTGCAATACCAACCTGGGACAGGCACGCACGAAGTGTGTGCTTCAGTGTGTTTGTGTCCAACGTGAACCTGGGACATGCATGCACATATTGCGTGCTTCAGTGTGTTTGTGTGCAACATGAACTTGGGACAGGCATGCACATCGTGCGTGCTTCGGTGTGTTTTTTCGCAACATGAATTCGGGATAGGCACGCACGTAGTGCTTCAGTGCAGGAGAGGATCAGCATGCATAAGGCGGGGCCATGTAGGCCCGGCATCACGTGGGTCCGGCGTCATGTCTGCAGGCACATATTAAAATTTCTTCAGGAATTTTTTTTTCTAGTTATTATTATTGTTATATTGTTGTTTCATTTGAGTATATAAAGGTTCAATATTTCACTGTTAGTAGAACTAATAGTCATATTATGCTGAGCCATGCCGTCTGAGCTGCGTAAATGTTGTATGCACTCTCTCCAGTGTCGTATGTGCTATCCTGTCTTGCGTCCTTATGTGTCTGAGTGTGTGTGTGTGTGTGTGTGTGTATGTGTGTGTGTATGTGAGTGTGTGCTTGTGTTTGTTGCTCTCCTTCCACCTCTCTCACTAACTGTTCCTGCCTGCTATATACCACAACCTGTGATGATGCTCTGTGTGCATTTTTCTTTCTGTTATATCATAACCATATTTACTCAGGACTCATGATTTGTGCTAAAGGGTTACATGTAATTCATTTGAACATTTGGAGCTTGCTACCTAAAATTGATTTATTGAGAGCCTGCTTACTATAATCAACCTCACGTAATCACTCTGTCTGAAACCTGGCTAACAGCAATATTTCTGATGTTGAAGTCAAACTTGACAATTATGTTTTAATTAGGAATGATAGAGGCTCTAGAGGTGGGGGCCTCTTAACATATGTGTCCTCAAATTTGATTGCTGAACTTGTTCCTCCTAATGAGAGTCCACAGCATTTTGAAGGCCTTTTTGTTAAAATCACTTTTCCTGAGAATAAATGTCTAATCATTGGAAATATTTATAAACCTCCATCTGCTCCAGCAGAAACTACTGATTGTATCCCGTCAACCATTAATTCTTTGAACTGCACAATCGAAAGAATTTTATGAGGTGACTTCAACTCTGATTGGCTGGATCGCTCTTCTGAAAAAGATCGCAATCTCTTTAACAGTATAAATCTAACTCAACTCATAAGTGAACCCACTCGAGTCGGTCCTCGCTCTTCTTCTTTGCTTGACTGGATTTTAGTTTCCCATCCTGGCAGAATTATACAATCTGGGGTTTTGTCTGATTCATTTAGTGATCACTCCATGGTATTTTGCATTTGGAAAATCAAAATGGCTCATTTCCCCCCTAAATTGATCAAAGTTATCCATTTTAATAAAATTAACTCTGAACACTTCATTCAGGATATAATAAGTGCACATTGGGAGAGATTTTAATTAATTCCATCAGTTGAAGATGCTTGGAATTTCTTTTATATTGAGTTTCTTGAGATAATCAACAAGCCCGCCAGCTTACTCACTGGGCAAGTTCAGCAAACTAGCTCATGTGGCTGCACGCAGATGACCTCACTAACTAACCAAAAACTAAATGACTAGGTTTGTGATCCCGGACAAACCCCCATTATTATGTTACGGCTAGCTCAAACACCGAACATAATAATGGAGATCACACCAGCAGTAATGTGCTACATGTGAATTTATGAAAGAAACTTAATGAAACATGGACAAATACAGGAGGGCTGGATACCTAGCACCATGAGAGTGCTGCTGCAGCTGTAGGCAGAGAGAGAGAGAGAGAGGACCAGCCTATATAGACTCTGCCCCACTATTCAGCACAGGTGTCTGTCAAAAATCAATCCACAGAGAACAAGAAACACCAAAATAAAACAGGACGTAACACATGGATTAGGTTTTCTGTTGAATCAGAATGAAGTCACTCTCCCTCTGTGAGTGTTGTAATCCGAGCATTTGCTTGCTTTGACCTCCAGGTTTGTGCAGCCTGCTAAACAATGCAGCCTGCAGCTTGTCTGATCAGGCTTTTGGTGAAGCCTGATCAGACAAAGCCCCGTTTAACAGCTCATTTAAGATTATTGACTGCTGCTGGTATGTTATATGTAGGGTAGTAGATCTCTTAGTATAATTATTCTAGTATTATGTCAAAATTATCATTTGAGGTATTGTAAAGCTGGATGAAAAAAATAATCTATCCTGATCATGGTGTACTGACAGAATTATATTGCTGGTATATCAAAGTATCAATTGGTCAGTTGTGATACACTATATGGCCGAAAGTATTCGCTCACCCAACCAAATGATCAGAATCAGGTGTTCCAATCACTTCCATGGCCACAGGTGTATAAAATGAAGCACCTAGGCACGCAGGCTGCTTTTACAAACATTTGTGAAAGAATGGGTCGCTCTCAAGAGCTCAGTGAATTCCAGCGTGGAACTGTGATATGATGCCACCTGTGCAACAAATCCAGTCGTGAAATTTCCTCACTCCTAAATATTCCACAGTCAACTGTCAGCTGTATTATAAGAACGTGGAAATGTTTGGGAACGACAGAAACTCAGCCACGAAGTGGTAGGCCATGTTAACCAATGGAGCGGGGTCAGCGGATGCTGAGGCGCATAGTGCAAAGAGGTCACCAACTTTCTGCAGATTCAATCGCTACAGACCTCCAAACTTCATGTGGCCTTAAGATTAGCTCAAGAACAGTGCAAAGAGAGCTTCATGGAATGGGTTTCCATGGCCGAGCAGCTGCATCCAAGCCATATATCACCAAGTGTAATGCAAAGTGTCGGGTGCAGTGGTGTAAAGCACGCCGCCACTGATCTCTAGAGCAGTGGAAACGCGTTCTCTGGAGCGACGACTCATGCTTCTCCATCTGGCAATCTGATGGACGAGTCTGGGTTTGGCGGTTGCCAGGAGAACGGTACTTGTCGGACTGCATTGTGCCAAGTGTAAAGTTTGGTGAGGGGGGATTATGGTGTGGGGTTGTTTTTCAGGAGCTGGGCTTGGCGCCCTAGTTCCAGTAAAAGAATCTCTGAATGCTTCAGCATGCCAAGGCAATTGGACATGACTGTACTCCAGAGCACAAAGCAAGGTCCATAAAGACATGGATGACAGAGTCTGGTGTGGATGAACTTGACTGGCCTGCACAGAGTCCTGACCTCAACGAAATAGAACACCTTTGGGATGAATTAGAGCAGAGACTGAGAGCCAGGCCTTCTCGTCCAACATCAGTGTGTGACCTCACAAATACGCTTCTGGAAGAATGGTCAAAAATTCCCATAAACACACTCCTAAACCTTGTGGACAGCCTTCCCAGAAGAGTTGAAGCTGTTATAGCTGCAAAGGGTGGACCGACGTCATATTGAACCCTATGGATTAGAAATGGGATGTCACTTAAGTTCATATGCGAGTCAAGGCAGGTGAGCGAATACTTTTGGCAATATAGTCTATAATATATGCACGCACAAATTATTAAAACCATTTCATATTCCCCTATATTATTCAGAGGTACCCACAAAGACAATAACAGAAAGAACAGATTTGGTTCATTACTTGTCACTTGTTATAATTTATAAATTGAGAAGTACAAGCTCATTTCTAAAGTTAAGAAAATTTATGAACTGCCTGATAGGTAAGCTAAAATTTGTACAATATTCATGCCATTTTCAAAGCAAAGCCAGGTAGCTAGAGACACCCAAACCAGCTTTAGTGGAACACTGAACAAGAGCGGTTGAGTTCTACTGTTGCAGACAGCACAGCAGTGGAAGAAGAAAATGAAGAAACACAAACCACAAAAGGAAGTGAGCCTGAGCATGAGGATCCCTCAGGAAGACCAGGGTCTGTTATATCATCTTCTGAGCCAAACGTGGAAGCAAGCAGGACTGGAGCCACAGAAGAAGAAGGTGTTGGTAAACCTGATGATGATGATGTGATGAATAGAGAAGGAAAGCCAGAAGAGGCTGAGCTGAGAGATGAAGTGGTTGACACTACAAAGGAAGATAATCCAGAACAGTCCTGCTCAGCAGAACCACATCTCCATCTCCATCCTGAGCAAACACCCAGAGTGGTTTATCAGGAAAAAGAGGGATGATCATGTACGGAAGCAAGAAAGCAGATCTCTTAGATATCTCAAGGTACTCCAGGCCTCTGTCATCACCCAAGCTGATGTAGTAGAGCTGTGATAGCACTGTGATAGCACTGTGGTAGATGTGGCGGAGCAAACCTCTATTAACAGAGTGAATGGAAAGTGGATTGTTAATGTGTTGAGATTTCCGTGGTTCTGTGTAGGTAGAAACTGTATCGTATCATGACCCCAAGAATATTTATTTTTTAAGAAATACAGTTGTTGTTGTTGTTCTACAGTCTCTTGAAGCTCAATTCCTCCACAGCAGTGTTTTGACCATCATAGTTTTTCATTAATTTTGCCTGGCTGATTATGCGTCTTTTAATCCCTATAGACTTCAGGACAAGGCACTGGCACTCCCTCACAGAGAGATCAGGACCTCCAGAAAGAAAACCTCAAACTGGCCTCTGAGAACCTGGAGCTGCACCTTCAGCTGGAGCAGACCAAGAAAGACTTACCAACACTCAAGGTATGCACACCCAAGTAGTCTTTCCAACAGTTAGATACATACAGTACATGCATCTTAATGCAGGTGAGTGTGCCCTACAGGCTAACACTGTTAGCTGATTCAAACCCGGTACCTTCTTGCTGTGAGGCGACAGTGCTAACCACTACACCACCGTGCCGTCCAGCTGAAGGATAGTGCAATGAAAATAGACATTTTTTCCCCGAGTCTGCTGGGCAGCAGTTCCACCATGGCTGTATACAGATCCTGAGGTCGATATGAGCTTTTTAAATAGAAAGAAGGGGAAAAAAAGATGGGGACATTGTTAAGAGAACTCAAAAGCATTTGAGGCAGGGATGCACACACCTGCAAATATATACAGATGGCTCAGAAGAACCAGAAAGTGGGACGTGGCAATTGGCATAGTAATCCCCTAGCTAGGAATAAGACAAGGCTACAGGATATCAGATTACATGTCAATTTGACATGTAATCTGATATGATGATGAGGAGGCAGACACTGTGGCTAAGGATGCAATAAAGCAGGAAAAGGTCAAATTGGAATTGGACTATGGACTACCAGAATATTTATTTGCAATAAATCAGGCAGCAAAGGAAATATGGCAGGACTCATGGGACAAGGAAAGCAAAGGCAGGATGTACTATAATATACGAAAAAGCATTGGGGAAAGAAATCATAGTTTTGGATGCAGTAGGAGAGATGCTGTGGTGATCACCATAGCAAGACTTGGACACTGTGGTCGTAGGAGTGGACTGGCTCTGATTGGGACAGACCCAGATGGACAGTGTGAATGTGGAGAGCTAGAGACTGTGAGACATGTCATTCTACAATGTAAGAGATGCTCATCTCCAAGGAGGAAACTATTCAGAGACCTGGGAGCAGCTGGACAGACTGTTTTAAACATGGGCACACTGTATTCGAATGTAATGATTCTATAAAGACGGAGAACAGTTCGAAGTACTTTGCCTTTAGTTCCAGCACGGGTATACTCGACCACAGGTAACACTGTGTATCAAAACACATCCCGATCACGCTGATATACTCCTGTTTTGGGCTCATAATATCAGAAATTAAGACATTCATTGAGACATGAATTCATTTGAATAAACGGCGTGTTAGCTTGATTTTTTTTTAAAGTGACAGCATAAATCACTTGCACCTAGTTTGTCTGCACAATTCCTGGTTAAATCCTTCCAGACACCCATATTGCCAAGATGTCTGCAGCTCTTGAGTGGGACAAAGTGACGACAATTAACCTAGAAAGCCTCTTTGAATGTGAAAAACATGAACTGGATGATGTCTTCGACATGCTTGCTTCGGTAACTGACAACAATTCACACCACTGCTTATAACGTTGCAAATTTCTGCTCAGTTGCACGACAACTATACTATACTACTGCACTATATTGAGACATGGCTACTGTCCTGGTGATCTAAGCTTATTGTTCATATCTTAATATAGTTGCGCTTCTTCTTCTTGTGCATCATCAGAATATTGTTTTAATATTGTTTCCTTGCTTTCCATGCAGACGGAGGAATGGGAGGTGAAGGATAAATCTCCGGAGAACATTATTCAACTCCTCAGAGTTTTTCAGACCCTATTGAAGGTTTTTAATATTGCCATCACTATGTTCTCATCGTAGATCATATATACATGCTTCACTGGCATGTGTAATGTCCTACAATAAGCAGATATTTATTTTATAATTACTAATTTTAGTTTGCGTGATTGACCATAATGCTGTCTTGCCCTATAAAGGGTGAAAATATTTCAATTTAAAATATTTATTTTCATAGTAGATGGCATTGTCTCCTCTTCCTCTGTATCTTAGAATAAAGATCAGGAATCTACTATGTCCTCTGACTTCGTCGAGAGCATTGGTGTGAATCATGCGAAAACTGGTCAGTGTATAAATATGTTTAGTTGTCAAATGTTATGTTGAAGTTTTGCTAACAAAGAGCTCTGCTAATGTTGTTAATCATGCCTTCTTTAAAGAAAAGGAACTCCAAGCCAAGGTGTCAAGGCTGGAACAAGAGCTCAAGGTAATGCTTTACATGATCTGTCTGCATGCTTTCATACTGAGTGTCATTTCATACATTACTAATAAAAAAAGGGACTGCAGTGACTACTGATTGACAGCATCTAAGAAGATTACAGCTAATTCCTTCCATGCTGACAGCCATTACTTCTAGTTTAAACTTTAATTCTTTTAGTTTTTTAAGATATGTAATTTTAATTTGCATTCCCACAGTGTGCCATGAAAATACAAAGGTAATCTTTGTTTTAGGGCTTGTTAACGACTGTATGTATGAATGTGTTGGTGTTGTGAACAGATGGAGGTGATGTTAGACTAAGGGGTTTCTTGGATGTTTTTTTTTTTTTGGGGTGTTTGTCTTATTTCCGGTCCACAAGACTCAGCACTCCGGCAAAGGGTCAGACAGACGTTTTCTGAGGGATGAGATTTGGCAGCTCGAGACTCAGCTGGAGGAGAGGGAGACAGAGCTGATCCAGTTAGAGAAAGAAATGGGCAAGGACAAGAAAACTATCAAAGAGGTAGGGGCATATTACCCATAATTCCCATGCACACCACAGGACCATGAATTAGTCCACAGGACAGTATTCAGTCCTTGGATGACTTACTGTACACATATTAGCTCATTAGGTAGAAATTGGTCTAAAGCACGTTGTTATGTGTCCTTTTAGGTATATGCTATTTCTGTCCCTTGATGCTATCCATAGAGAGAGATCAGTGCCAGTGGGTTTTGTCGAACTGAATTTATTTAAACTTTAATATAATCATTCTTAAGTAATAAATTATAGGTTTTGGCTGCACTGTATGACAGCAGAAATGTGTCCACCAGTAGGTAGTAATTCTCAAGTGATTCCAGCTGCCTCACAAGGTTACATGACAAGCAGAAACAAGATGAGTTGCCACTAAGGATTGGTCAGGACATTTACAATGTTAACAGGATATAAAGTAAAACGCACCATGATCGAAGATTTTAGCCATATCGTCCACACCCAACAAATAATTGTGGTTCCACCAAAGAATTTTCAGCTAATGCTCCATTGAAACTAACATTTTGTTAAATTTAGTAAATGTAAATGTAAACTCTCTGTTTTCTTTTCCTAGTTGGTTGTGCGAGTGTGAGTGTGAGGTCAAGAAGCTGAAAAGAGAGGTGTGGTGCATGAAGATTGTTTTTATTCATTGCTTCATTGTCACTCAGTTCGTCATCTGTTCTGCCATCATTTGCTGTTGTCAGTGCTTTGTCAAAATGCATGATCTCTTTTTGTCTCTCTCTCTACCTCATAGATGACAAAGCTTAAGAAGAAGGTAAGAAATATAGGAAATGTTTTTAGTTGTGTGAAAGTACAAGTGACTCAATATATGTAGTACATATACAGTCACTTGTTGCTTATGCTATTATGTTTAGGGGTGTCCCGACTTTTTCACTTCCGATATTGCAGCCTTGAGTGCTGGCCGATACCGATATTGATCCAACACAATATCAGCACGAATCATACATTTATCATACATTTAAAGTGCTAAATAAATACTGGTTTAACTTAAACGTAAGCATATACTACAATTGAATAAATTAGAAGACCCTGAAAGTGGTGATATTGGAGATTTTATATGCAGGCCGATATAATCCGATACTCATTTTTTTTGGACCATCAGGACATCCCTAGTCATGTTTTTATTTTATATTTTTTTTTTTTTTATGTTATTTTGTTTGAAACAGTTCTGGTATAAAGTGGTAAATTTTGTAGGAGCAGAGTATATTTAAAAATATTAATTTACGATAAATCAAAAAGATTGCTATCCCACAAATTCCATAGACAGCATGTACTACACAGTATGCAAGTGTGAGAATTGGCCTCTGAAAAGGAGATAGTGATACAACACACATAACAACTTACCAGAGTCCAAGGCAATGTTTTCAAAGAGACTTTTTGCATTACGATATATTTTATCATCCAAATAACTGCTCCAAATCTGGACACAAGACAAACCTATTGTTTATTATCCCACGTAGTGTATGATGACAGGGCTTTGGATACAATTGTTTTCCTGAGACTAATTCTGTCCATCCTGCACTGTGACAGAATGAGCAGCTCCAGCAGGATGTGGACTTCTATCGTGGAGAACTGGACCAGAAAGAGCCGGTCCCATCCAAAGATGAGAACGCTGAGACCCAGAAGAAGCTCAACTTGGCCAAGCGACAGCTCTGCCAGTGCTTGGCAGACATTCAGGTACTTGTAAATGTCTTTGTCTACTGCACAATCTTTGGGATATATAGAACCATAAAGATCCACCAAGAAGTCTGTGCTGCTGAAAACATGCAAGATCAATGTTTTCAGTTATAGTTGTTATGGCTTTTGTCTGTTTGTGAAGATAGGCATTCACAAAACAAGTTTATTGTTGTATTGTTTTGCATCCATTAGCGAGCAGAGGATGAAAACACACACCTGAAGACACAGAATGAACAGATGCAGAAAAGTTTGGAGGAGTCTGTGAGGGAGATGAAGAAGATGAAGATTGTTGTACAGCAGACTGACTCCATAATGGACCAGCTCCGGAAAGAGAGGGATCATGCAAAGCTGCAAGTAAGAGACCTCCTCAGTGAACTATTATTACATTAATATTTTATTTATATAATACACATTCATATTGTGGCTTGTGTGTTTAATGTGCAGGTCAGAGAGCTAACAGGGAAGATTCATAGCATGACTGAAGAGAATGACCCGATCGTGGCAGCATTCAATGCCAAAGTGGAGGAGTGGAAGGTGAGTGTTAATCAAATGTACATGTAAAACAGACTGTATTTATATAGCGCCTTTCAACCGAGTCATCCAAGCACTCAAAGTGCTTCACACTGATTATCACGTTTACCCGTTCACACACATACACACATTCATACTGATGTTGGAAGACAATCATCATTTTTTTTACATTCACACACTAATGCACAGCATTACTTTCAACTGATTATCTTGGTCAAAGACACCACGGCACATGATTGCTGGAGGCGGGAATCAGACTACCGAACACCACTATCTGCTCTACCACTGAGCCGCAACCTATAACTCTCAAGGCCCCGTCACTTCTGGACTTCATGAAGGCCCTATCACTTCTAGACTTCATGAAGGCTCTGTCACCTCTAGACTTCATGAAGGCCCCGTCACCTCTAGACTTCATGAAGGCCCCGTCACCTCTAGACTTCACGAAGGCCCCGTCACTTCTAGACTTCACGAAGGCTCTGTCACTTCTAGACTTCATGAAGGCTCTGTCACTTCTAGACTTCATGAAGGCCCCGTCACCTCTAGACTTCATGAAGGCCCCGTCACCTCTAGACTTCACGAAGGCCCCGTCACTTCTAGACTTCACGAAGGCTCTGTCACCTCTAGACTTCACGAAGGCTCTGTCACTTCTAGACTTCACGAAGGCCCCGTCACCTCTAGACTTCATGAAGGCCCCGTCACCTCTAGACTTCATGAAGGCCCCGTCACCTCTAGACTTCACGAAGGCCCCGTCACTTCTAGACTTCACGAAGGCCCCGTCACTTCTAGACTTCACGAAGGCCCCGTCACCTCTAGACTTCACGAAGGCCCCGTCACCTCTAGACTTCACGAAGGCCCCGTCACCTCTAGACTTCACGAAGGCCCCGTCACCTCTAGACTTCACGAAGGCCCCGTCACCTCTAGACTTCACGAAGGCCCCGTCACCTCTAGACTTCACGAAGGCCCCGTCACTTCTAGACTTCACGAAGGCCCCGTCACCTCTAGACTTCACGAAGGCCCCGTCACTTCTAGACTTCACGAAGGCCCCGTCACCTCTAGACTTCACGAAGGCCCCGTCACCTCTAGACTTCACAAAGGCTCTGTCACCTCTAGACTTCACGAAGGCCCCGTCACCTCTAGACTTCACAAAGGCCCCGTCACCTCTAGACTTCACGAAGGCTCTGTCACCTCTAGACTTCATGAAGGCCCCATCATTTGTGTACAAAGTGCTTCTTTGCTTTAGTTCTGTGTCCTCATTTGTTCCTGCAACTAAAAACCATTGTGATTTTTTTCTGGTTGCCACTGAGGTCACCTCTTAGTTGAACCATTCCACAGGAGCCTGTTATTGTGCTGACAGTATCTCTTTCACACACAGAGAGTGCTCTCTGGGAAGGACGATGAGATTTTGGTCCACCAGCAGATGATCCGTGATTTGAGGGAAAAGCTGCGCTCAGCCCAGTTGCTCGTTCAGGCGCTCGGGTTTTGTTGTTTTAATTTGTTGTATTAGTTTGGACTGGAAATTAACGGTAGTTACGTTATTTGTCTTTTTGTTGACCATAGGTTTAGTTTGTCTTTTGGGCAGTTTAGGGGGAGACGCTGGGAGTGACGGCCCACTGCGTGGTTGGCCCAGTGTCTTCCCTTCCCTTCTGTTCTTTTTAGCCGGGGTCTCCAGCCCTCCTTTGATTCCTCTTTAGTTTGTTTTTGTTTTGTTTAATAGTTTGGTTCAACAAATAAAGCTCGTGGGTAAACGGTTATATTTTGGTGTGGCGGCCTCCTGCACCTATTGAGCTGTGTTTGTTTTTCTGTCTGTATGGAGGCCGTAATACAGATCATAAATTTCCCTTGAAGATAATTTAGCATTATTTTTCCTAATTTAAATTGTTTGTGTGTCTTAAAGGCTGTCCAAGAGCGAGATAATCAGATCAAAATACTCAGTGAGCAGGTGGAGCAGTACACAGGGGAAATGGAAAAGCACACCCTGCTCATTGAGGAGCTGAAGACGTCCACAAAGAAAAACAGAGGTGGGTGGATCACTGCTTAAGATTCTTAACTGAACACCTTCATGCCAAAGACAATCATGAGGAACATAAAATGATGGACAGAACCTGCCAAAATTACTCAATTACTCAATAAATGAATCAATATGCCAAAAATCAAAATTATTTATTAATTGTGATTTTTGGCATATTGATTCATTTATTCATCCTGGGCACCGCTCAGCAGGAAGATGGCCTGTGGCTTCTCTCCTCGCTGGTGCATTAAATCTTTGGTTTGGTCTGTGACTGACTAACATTGATGAGTAAAAACCGAAATGTCCACATAAATGTCAGTGTAAAAGAACACAGGCTTCTGATTCAATGGAGTCATTATTACAGACTACAGTAGCGTGCTATTTAGTAACGGCACTTCTCAGCTGTCTTGACAACATATTGTACACCCTGGAGCGTCCAGAAATACGCAAAATCTCCCATACATTACCATGGCGTGACCTTTTATATGACCTTGATGACCTTGAATCAGATCCGATCACCACCAAAAATTAATCAGTTTTAAGTTAGGTCACTCTTGACCAATCGTGAAAATTTCATCAAAATCCATCCTTAACTTTTTGAGTTATTTTGCAAACCAACAAATAAACAAACCCTGGTGGATACATAAACTCCGTGGCAGAGGGAATAGACACTATATGACCTATAGCTTATTAACTATCGCAGGTCTTTTGTAACAAATTCTGGTGTTAAATACCAATGAACTGGGGGTAAATTATTCCTGCTTTCATGCAAATTCTAATATCCTGTTATGTTGTCACTTTAGTCTGCAGTTAAAGAAATGTTTTCCTTTTCTTTTCCAAGGCTCAACATCTGCCTTACTGCAGAGGAAGATGGAAGAGCTGAAGACAAAGCTGGATGCTTCAGAGACGAGAGCAGCGGAAGCAGTGCAGATGGTTAAGCTTGCAGAAGCTCATGCTGAAGAAAAGGACAGAGCACTCATTGAGGCTTCAAATCGCTTGAGCCAGTATGAGTCTTAAAGTGTACAAACAGCCCGTCTTTCTCCTTAATATTGGTTTTTTTAACGTGTGGCCTCAGAGAATTTTAAAATGCAAATAGACACAGTGCTTAAGTTTTATGGGCCTACAAGCTAAGTGTTTGTCTTTCATCATGTTGAATCCTCATCCATCTTGTTTTCCACAAAAAAGTGCAAATCAGGAAAAGACATTTTCTGTGTGTTTGTGTGTTTGTTTTTGAGTCATTGCATCTCTGTCTCTGGACACCAGGGCACTTATGGCCTGGAAGCAGCCATCGCAGACGTCAAGGAGAGTAAAAATCAAATAAGAATGAGAGATCTTGAGGCAGAAGCCATGACCAAAGAGATAAACCAGCTTGAGATGAGAATGAATGACCTCATGGACGAGAATGAGGCTCTCCGAGAAAAACTAGGTCAGTTGTCTTGGAAAAACTTTGCCCTGCTCTCTGTGCATTTAGTCACTGACTGACACAGAGCAATGTTGTTCATTTTTTTCATTGTTTTGGTGTTTTTCATGACTCTCAAGGCCTGGAACCAAAGCAGGAAGTCGATATGACCGAGTTCAGACGAGCCAAGGATCTCAGGCAACGCCAGTACAAGGCAGAAAACCAAGTCCTCACCAAAGAGGTAAAGTGGGATTTACAAAGGAGCGAACCAATTTTCATAACCACTGTTTCTTGTTTTCACCTCACTGCTTGACTTTCTTTCTAGATTGAACAGCTTGAAGAAGAGAGACTGGAGCGAAAGAAACAAATCCGATGCTTGGTGAAAGAAAGAGGTGATGCAATAATGATGGAATTAAATAACAGCAATTATTGTATTGACATTCTTTTGCTGCATTTCAGCTTAATAATGTATATCCTGTAAATGGGTCCATCAATGGATGTGCAGCTCCCACAGCCTCCACCTGGTTCTTTTTCATTTGGATCAATTTTCAGTTTGGTTTCTAAAACGTTAAACAGAGAGAAAAGTAGTCAATATATTGACATAGTGCTGTTTCTTAAGTCTTCCTAACAATCAGCTGTGTCTTTAGGGATTCCACAGTCAAGTGTGCTGCTGGACGAGGACATCAGGCCCAGCAGGTCTGGACAGCTGCCACTTAAACAAAGCAGCACTTACACAGACGAAGAGATGCGACGAAAAGTAAGCTTTGCTAATGATATAATGTCTTGCACATCAACTTCAGTCAAAGCCGAGAAAGAAGAGCTATTTATTCAATTGTTCTATTTCCTGATCAAGCCACAGTTTGTATTCATTCCACCCATTTATCCAGCTTGGTCTGGTTTAGATTGAGAACATCCCTTTTCCAAGTCATGCCCCAAACAAAAGAAGGCAAATTTCTTAAAATGCATAATGATTAACTGCTTAAGGTTCAGATTTATGATACATTTTTGGATGTAAGTACTTTTTAAATTAGTAATTTACTCTAATATCAGAAGGATACTATGAAATGAATGGATATCTGCAAGTCTTAAATTAAGTAAAGAAAGCAGCATATCCTGTGTTGAATACTGTCAGGGGTTCAATAAAAATGAAAAATTTAAGCAAATGAAATTAATGATTCAAACTATACATTGGACAATTTTATCTCACTAGGAAGCAGGTAAGTCTCTGTATCTGGTTTGGTGGTGGCACAGTTGACATAATGCCTGCTTTTAAGGTAGTAAATATTCTTGTATTGGTGACAAACTCTACTTTGCAGAATGAGTACCTAGAAAAAGAACTGCGCAAAAAGGAGAGAGCACTCAAACTTCAGAAGACAGTTTCACATCAAATGTAAGTATGGCCCTGCTGTCCATCTGTCCATAGAGGACATGTCCTGCACAGAATAATATTGTTTAAGGTAATGAAATCAGAAGCCACAGTTTCACTGATACTGATCCTTCCTGTGTGTTAATTTATAGTGGATGAGCTGTCAAAAGTGAAAACAGACCTGGAGGGTGTGCTGAAAGATGTCCTGCAAGCCATAAGGATTAGTCAAGAGAGCACTTCTGCTGCTCCCATCAATCTTCCCAGTCTGGAGAGGCTGGCTGATGTAAGTGGCTTCTGTGCACCAAATCTGACACTAAGCACAGATTGTATTCAGGCTGAAGTGTAATTTATAACCACACTGTTTCTTTTGTTGCCATGACTAGTTACAGGTTTAAGTCAGCTTAACCCTCACAATTTTCTTTGGACTATCTTTATTACTTCCTTTACTTCCTGTACACTTTGTTTTACTTTTTTATTCTACCAGAATGGTCGTTATCACTTGTCAGAGCTATTGCCTCCCTCATCCACATCACTCAGTCCCAGCCTGTTTCATCAGGCTCTCAGTAAGGCTTTGTTGGAGCTGCGAGCAGACATGACGTCTGCTGCAGAGCAACAAGTCATTGCCAGTGCTGCACAGAAAGAAGAGAGCCTCAATGTTCAGATGTTGGTTGACAGACACACCAAAGAGCTAAAGGTGGGTCCCCTTCATCATCATAGCACACTTGTTTTTCATACATTTTGTATTTTTTATTACTAACATTTATGAATAACAGTCAAGCCAATTAATGGACTCAAAGAAAGCTTAAAATAATTCAGACACATATCCATAAAATAGGAGCATTTGATTAGACAACAAATATAATCTACTCCCACTTTTATACTCATTGGCACCAAGTAGATGCTTCTGGTCTGCAGTTGCAGTCCAACTGTCTCCAGTGTCTCTGGTAAAACATGTTTGGTGACCCTAAATATACTGAGCCATAAAAGAAACATGGGGAGAGGCGACTGGCTGCAGACCTCCACTGTGAGGTCGCTTCCGGTGCAAGCTCCACTGTCAGAACACACTGATATGTATATAAACACTTGATGGCTCATGCACGCTGTTAGCCAATGGAGACCGACGAGCCAAGCCCAGCTCCTGAAAAACATCCCCACACCATAATCCCCCTCCACCAAACTTTACACACATGGCGTTTCACTGAGCTCCACACATTCATCTGGGATTGCTCCATTGAAGATGCATTTCAGAAGACGGGGCCTTATCAAAAATCCTTGCATGTGATTGAATAAACCACTTGCTGCTTCAGCTAAATCGAAACCAACCTGTGACGCTATGAGAGCAATGCCGGAAAAACCAAACCAGCTACATCACATCGATGAAAATCCCACCCGGCGATCCTGATTGGCTCATCATTTTTTGCTCCCTTGAAGTCCTTCCCATCGGGTGAGAGTCCAGATGAATGTGTGGAGCTCAGTGAAACGCCATGTGGAGCCAAGCGGAACTACATTCAGCTTGCAAGAGTCAGGTTACATATATATACTATATAATTTCTGTTAAAAAAATTGGTATTTTAATATGTAGTCATTCTGTATCCTAAAAATTGATGGAAACATGTCTTTGTATGTGCATGTTTCATATTGTTGGAGGAAATGGAAGCTGCAGAGAGGCTGAGAGTGACCAAGGCAAGTCTGCAAGTGACCAGTGAGAAACTTGAGGCAGAGCTGGAAGAAACCAAGCAAGCACGTCCGAAACCAAGCAAGCACGTCCACCTTTACTCGAGACACGCCTCGGTTCATTTGTCCCATCACTTGCTGTCACTCAACAACATGTCTAAAAGTAACTTCTCGTACTTATACTAACTAGGAGCTCAAAAGCAAGGAGGAAAAAAGCAACAAACTCACAGGAACATTGGATGAATACAAAGAGAAGTTTTCTGGTATTAGTCACCAACAGGGACTCCTCTACAAAGAACACCTAAGGTTGGTTTAAGGAAAAAGTTATGGCTTATTTGTAAAAGTGTGCAAAATTAAACAGCCTTTGTCATTCATAGAGATGAAGAACACACTGGAGGAGCAAAAAGCAGGTGGACGCCATTAAAATCCAACAATACAATATAAATCAGGCAAATAAATGCAATTTATAATGTGCCTCAAACACACACAGTCGTTATTTAATATGGTTTAATGTTCAAGACCTCCCTCATTTCTTCCATTTCTATTCTTGGCCACAACCTTTTCCTCTCCCCTTCCATAACTAACTTGGGTGTCAAGTTTGACCCCCATCTGAGTTTTGACGACCACATCGCTTACATCTGCAAAACATCCTTCTTCCACCTCCGTAATATCACCAAACTCCGGCCATCTCTCTTTTGTCCTGCTGCAGAAAAGCTCGTCCCTGCCTGAACGCACTCCTCAGTGGGATCCCTGGCAAAAGCCTCCAAAGGCTCCAGTATGTTCAAAACAGTCCTGCCAGGGTCCTCATGAGGGCGCGTAAACATGAGCACGTCACCCCCATCCTTCACACTCTGCACTGACTACCCATTCACCTCTGTATTGAATATAAAATCCTCCTGCACACCCATGACTCCTCACCCCACACACCTCAGTTAGAACCCGGTCAGGCCAAGTGCACCGTCTGCACTCACCCAGGACTCGGCTGAAGCCCATGGGCGACAGGGCCTTTGAGGCTGCTGCTCCCCATCTATGGAATGCCCTCCCTGAACATCTCAGGGCTCCACAGACGGTGGTGCTTTTAAAAAAAGGACTTAAAACCTTCCTGTTTGGAAAAGCTTTTTCAGACTGATTTTATCTGATGATTGTATTTGTTGACTGTTTGTTGTTGTTCTGTTCATTTTATTTGTTGATTTTATCTGTTTTTGTGCACTTTGAGATTTGTTGTCAAATGTAAAGTGCGTTATGAATAAAAATTTGTTATTATTAATATTGCTTGACACCCTTCAGAAAGACCCAGAGGAAATGAAGAGACAGTTGAGTAAAGCGTTGCGCAAGCTGACGGTGCTGAAGGTCAATGAGCAGAAACTGACCCGGCGCCACACCACTCTGCTGGAGCAAGAGCAGCACCTCCGCAAGGAGAATAGCAAGCTGAGGGATGAGAGCATGATGAGATGAGAGAGGATGAGAGGGATGAAAGAAAGACCATGTTGTCAGCCATTATTACCATGATGCGTTGATCTTTCATCAGCACTGTATTTTGTTACATCTTAGGAAATGGCTGCGTATAAGATAACAGCACTGCAGAAGGCCTTGGATGACAGTGTGTCTTCATCAGACCTGGAGAAGGCTAACAGACAGTATATGGAGCTAACTGTCAAATACAGAGATTTACTACAGAGGGACAACCGTATGATACAAAGAACCACCAAGCTCGAACATCTGGACATATTAAAACACATATGACAGACCTTTATTATTTTTGGCTGTTAATTGTTGACTGACCATGTTGTATTTATTTATTTATTTTTTCCTGTCTCTCAGAGCAAAAATAAGCATTTTCAGGAACAAATCTCAGCCATGAATAAAGAACTGGAGATCACAAAGGAGAAACAGAATACTTTAGAGCAAACATGGGACATTGTCAATGCAGCTGGTAAACTAAAGGCTTGTACACTGGGCAGCACCTGGGGGCTCACAAGTTAAACTGCTGCATGTCTCACTTTTCACCTGTCACTCTGTGACAGTTTCTGGCCTTTCACAATGGCCATATTTTGTTTCATTTGTTATTTTGTTTTATCATTATTTAAATGTCATCTATACGGCGGAATATTAGGGCCAAATTGAGAATTTTTTACAGACTGTTTGAACAGGCTTCAGGAGGTGTCTGATGTGGCTGTGATGCAGGCGTCTGCTCTACAGGCCAGACAACAGTCCAGAGAGAAGGAAGTGGAGACTTTGAGGAGGCAAATACTGGACTACCAGGTAAATGGGTTTTGTTTTAGAATTCTATTGAACTTCATGTGACGTGTCAACATTATTTTTTCCTGTTCTGTATATTAAAAGGTTAAACTGTTTAGTTTCAAGCCAGAAGCTGACTGCCTGATGAACTGCGAACTGCTGATTCACTAAAATATTAGCATTTAAACTTGAGGTACTTTATTTAATGAGAGAACCCACCAAATCAGATACTTTAACAGGTACTGCACCTATTACTGCATCATTATTATTAGTTTTGTTTGCAGTATTTTACTTTCATGAAATATTTCAGGCATGTCAACATAAGATATGGAAAGAAAAGTGATTAGGATGTAGCGATTACGGGTAGTTTTATACACCAGTGAGTTTGGTGAATTAAAATCTCTTTTTCCCTCAGTCTCAGTCAGATGAGAAGGCCCTCATTGCAAACCAGCACATCGTAGCTCTGCAGCTCAGTGAGTCAGCAGCTCCGGCCAAACTGGAGGCTGCCACCGCTCACATCCAGCAGCTGAACAGTGGCTCGATGCCAGTGAGCGCACCTTGTTCATCGATCTCGCCAGAAATCGCGCAAAGCACCTGAGACAGACCATCCAGTCGCTGCCTAGACAATTTGCTGGAGCACTGCCTCTTCCCCAGCAGGAGAAGTTCTCTGTGACCATGGTGAGCCTCCAGGAGGACCGAGCAAAAGCCCAGGAGGAGAAGAGGAAGGCTGAGGAGGAGAGGAGGAGGGCACAAGGCAGGGCGGACTGAAACTGCAGCAATACAACTCACTTCTTTTGAGGGGCTTTGCTCCTCTTGGGACCGGGCAGCATATAACTTCAGCATATTGATATGACATACACGAGACTTATGCTTTCTCTCTGGGGTACAAATTACATAATCTTTGTCATTCGATTCTTTTCAACAACATAAGGCCCAGCAAACCTGGCCTGCAACACTGATCCAGGTATTGGCAGAAGAGCAATACTGAATCTCCAGGTTGGAAAGAGCGCTGCACATCATTTTGATCAAATTGCTATTTCATCTTAGACTGAGAATTCGGTTTGGCTACCTTCCAGGCGTGATGGAGACACTCTCTGGAAATACTCCTGTACAGTTTCCCGCACTGCAAACAACAGAAAGAGGATGCCTTCATCCCACTCTGGACCATGTCCAAGGCAGTAGGTGCCCACATGTGCTTTAGATTCTGGTGGAATCTCTCTAGGGCTCCTTGGCTCTCCGGATGGTAAGCACTAGAAACCTGATCCTTCACAGCTATAACATCGAACATCTGATTGAATAGAATACCTTGGACATGAAGTTACTTCCTTGATCTGTTGTATAACTTTTGGTAAGCCAAAAGAATTTCACAAGCTCTCTGACTACTACTTAGCTTTAAGTGAGCAGTATTGCCTCAAAGCTATTGCCTCAGGGTAGCAAGTGGTGGCACACATGATGATCAAAAGGTATTGATGACCAGATTTTGACTTTGCTGGGGGACCTACACAGTCTACAAATGGGTCTCGTATAACGGGAATAGGCTGAAGGCATGCTGGAGGAATCACCTGATTAGGTTTTCCTGCTAGCTGACATACAGTTGTCTTCAAAATAATAGTGGTGTGTTTAAAAAAAACACACATCAAAATTCTTCAAATAAATTGTATTTTAATGAACACAAATACATTGGGGACACTGAACATTCTAATTCAAAGCAAAAAAATTGAAAAAAGTAATTGAACTTGATATTTTACAGAAAGTCAGGAAATATAATGTTCAAAAAATAGCAGTGCTGACTTACAAACTCAAAAATGTACTGTATAAACTAAGAAATGCTTGAAGATTCAACTTTTCTGAGAATCATAAACTAATATTTAGTTGCATAACTACGGTTTCTGATAACTGCATCACATCTGTGGTGCATGGAGTTGGCCAATTTCTGGCACCGGTCAACAGGTACTGCGGCCCTGGACAAGCATACTAGTTCCACAATTCCTCTGTATTTCTTGGTTTTGCCTCCTGAACAGCATTTTTTTTATGTCAGCCCACAAGTTTTCTGTGGAATTAAGGTCCGAGGATTGTGCTGGCCACTCCATTACTTGAATGCTGTTTGTCTGGAACCATGATTTTGCTCGCTTGCTGGTGCTGGCATACGGCAGCATGACATCTTCCAGTATTCTGATGTACTCAGACTCATCCATGATCCCTGATATGCGATAAATAGGACCAATACCATAGTAGGAGATACATCCCTATATCATGCTTCACTGTGTACTGTGGCTTGAATTCAGTGTTTGCAGGACGTCTGACAAACTGTCTGAAGCCCTTTGACCCAAAAAGAACAATCTTACTCTCATCAGTCCACAAAATATTACGCCATTTCGTTTTAGGCCAGTCAATGTGTAATTTGGCAAATTGTAACCGCTTCAGCACATATCTTTTTATTAACAATGGGACTTTGTGGAGGCTTCTTGCTGGTAGTTTGATTGTTACAGTACTCACAGACAACCTTAGCTCTTCTTTGATCCTCCTGGAACTGATCATTGGCTCAGCCTCTGCCAGTTTATTATTATTATTATTCTCCAATTCATTCAAATAGTCATTTTTCTTTTTCTTCCTCACCTTTCTGGTTTTGGCTGCCATTTTAAAGCGTCTGGCATCATTTTAGTTGAACTGCCTATCATTTTCTGCAATTCTTAATCAAAGAACGCTCTTCTTCTGAACAGTGTCTTGAATGACCCATTCACTCTGTTTTTCAAGGACAAATGCACAGCCAGCATATGCAGCGTCAGTTAACTTGATCCTTAAGTAAGGGCCACCTGTTTAACACCTTTTTTTTCACAGAATCAATGACCTCACGAAGTGAACTCAGCACTGCTATTTTTTTGAACAATGATTCAGTTTCACACAATCAGCAGCATGCACGTCATGCCTGTTGGGTCTGTTGGTTTTCTATACCTTTACTATACATTCTAGAAACTCACTTGCAGTACAGAAGTTGAAATTTAAAACAAAAACAGTGATTATCTTGCTAGTGATGTGGGACTGCTATTATTTTGAACACAACTGTATATGGCAGGTGCGACAATACTCAGCCACAGCAGCCTTTAAACCTGGCCAAAAGTAGTGCCGTAGTATTCAATCATAGGTCTTCCTCATTCCCAAGTGACCAGACATAGCATTATCATGGGCTAAGTTCAGTATCTGTGAGCGATACACAGAGGGAACCACTTGATAAGTGACGCTCCAATCAGACCCATCAGGAACAGCAGTCCACTTGCGCATAAGCACATCACCTTCCACATAAAAGCCAACAGGGACAGACAGCAGCTCTTCCTTCAGCTTAACAGCTGCAAACCACTTAACCAAGGAAGGATCAGCCCTCTGTGATGACGCTGCTCTACCTAACTGCTTTCGTAAATTCCTGTTTCTTCTTCCACAACTCACTCTGCTCTTCCTGGTCTCCCTCAGAGGATGCATCAGTCTGCACATTAGGCAACTCAATCTTTTCACACAGTATGCCTTGTTCAACCAAATCATTGCTGATTTTTGTACACAGTTCTTCTTTTCTTAAATTGCCCTGAACACCAATACTATAATGGTCTGCTACAGAGCGAAGATCTTTCTTTGTGCAACCCAACCCACAGTTTCACTGTGTCAGGGTCTTTAACAAACTAAATTGCTAGCCTCACAAAAGGTACAAGGGTTACACTAATGACAGTTTTACTATGAAAGTTCAACACTACACCCCAAATCCTAAATGCAGCTCCTTAACACACAAAGCGAGGTCATCATTGGCAGCCACATGCTACTCTTAAGACTGTTTGTGACATGTCTAACCTACTCTCGAACTAACCCAGTTCCCTATCTATCTCACAGGGTTACTACCTTACTTTACCTGTTTATCTTCAGTGATGCACCCGGGCACGCCAGGGGCCACCCCAGTCACAACTTCTCTGTTCAATCTGTTGCATCCACCTGTGTTGGTCTCAGGAGAACCTTTGACTGTAAGTGCATCCTATTTGTTTAATATTATAGATTACTTCTTTTGCATATTTTGTAATTTGCTTTATATTAAAGGAACTTGATGGACACTCAATTTCTTTCCTCCCATGTGCAGTTATTGATGTTAAATGATTTTGTGTTATGTACTGTACATATTCGCATTGTGAGAGCATTTTTTGTTTGTTTTTTGTTTTTGTTTACAGTTTCACAAGAAAGAATGTATGGAAAGGCACTGTTTTAAAGCTACTGAAGACAACTCAGTAAACACTGCTCAACTTCACTGATATGGCTGTCTCTTCATTCATTCTTTCCATATGCGTGTTTAGCTGTCACTTCTTGAAGAGCTACGCAAGCAGGAGACAGAAAAGTGAAACGTCTGCATCATCACAACATTTCATGCTAACACAGCCAGCTGCGCTACATTAACTACCCTACTCCATCTTCACTGCTCTGTTCACGTGAAGTATACAGCAATACAAGATGGACGGTAAGGCAAGCACAGAGGAGCAGCCTAAGACTCAATCAGGAAAGCTATCTGTCTGAGTGCTGAAAAACACTCCACTGTAACCCTTAAAACAGTTAAACTGAGTGGCACAAGAAGATGGGAGAAGCTCGTCTGCAGGAGCTGAGGAAAGGCAGGGAGCTGCTGGTCCAGAAGGAGGAGATCAGGTACCTGAAGAACCTGGTGGAAGAGCAGGAGCGAACCATCCGCTCACTGGAAGAGGATCTTGTTCAGCAAAACATGGTGAGAGCAAAACTCTTGGACACTTTCCATACACTTGACCAAAAATTAATTAAATATGCAGACACAGATTCACAAGTGAGGGTAATATATAAAAGCACTATTGTGCTGTGTCTCAATTGATGGATCCCAGGTCCAGCTCCCTGTAGCTGTTACTAGGTCAGACAGGCTTGATATAAAGGAACACAGTGATGTCCATGACCTTTTATTCAGATAATGTTACTCGTTTGGATATTAAGCATTATGCACTGTATATTCAAATAGATTACTTTTACTTAGGTTACACTGGCATGGCAAATGACCTAACAGAGATAATTAAAGCAAAGGAACTTCATCCATGATCTTTTCTGGCTAATAATTAATAAAACACATCATCTTAAAGATACGTATGTTTACCACCAACCTATCCTTTGCTTTACCAAATGAATTTAATGTTACCAGAGAGTTAAATGTCAGGGTAATAGAGAAAACTCTGCTCTTTGCCATGTAAAGCTTCTAGAAGAACACCGTATTGCATATGATCAGTGCGAGGTGGAGCTGGAGCGCCAACTGGACGAGAAGCACCAGAATAAAATTCTCAGCAGTTTGGAAAGGGTAAACAATTCTTTATAGAGGAATTATAAGAAATTAGCAGCAAAAAAAACATGATCATTCAGAAACCGGCTATATATTTTTTGGATTATTTTTAGTATGAGGATGGTAGAGGATCCCTTCCAGACCAGAGTCTACCTCTTGCTCATCAGTTGGACTTTGCTTTGAGTAAAATCAAAGAGCATGTCCAGACCATCATGGACACACAAGCCACCTGCAAGTGTTTGGATGAGGTAACAGTTTTCAATCCCTGTTCATTTACTCAGTACCTCTCATCTGTGGCATATTGTTTGAAATCTGATTATTTCATATGCAGAAGTTGAAAGCTCTCTGGAGGGCTGAACAGAACATCATATCCAGGGATAAAGTGATCAATGAGCTGCGTCTGAGGCTCCCAGCTGCCAACAGAGAACGTCTGCTGGCTGACATCAAGAATGAAGAGGGACGGTCACACAACCAGCCTGCCCTAAAGCTGGCTCAACAGACCATCAAAGACCTCCAGGGTCTTGACAAAAAAAAGCATCTGTTAAAGAAATACCACAACAAACTGTCAGACAGGTTCAGTGATACAAGGATGAAGAAGTCTCCTCTGTTATTCCCATGGGTTTATCAGTAATTGTAGTAGTGCTTGTTGAAGTTTATGAATGTTAGGTATCTCCAGTGGGTGGAAAATCAGTACTAATATTTATTAGCAGTCTCCATATAAATGTCCTGGTATTTATCTACTGCCACATGTTAAAAATGTGACTCACTGTGTCTTATAGTTAGACATGTGGATGATTTTTATAAGGTACACTTTTATATGTTTAAGTGATTTTGGTTTGATTTAAGAGGATAGAGATGATAAAGAGTCACCAAAAAGAGCTGAGAATGCTGCATCAGAAGTTGGACTCACACAGGGACACCTCTCTGGACCACTTCAAACAGACGGCAATGGTACATGTGTGAACTCTATTTTTCTTCTCCAGCTTGAACAGCCTTGTTTGTTTGGGGTTTATTTTGAGCTACACCCAGGTCTCATACTGCTCAGCGAAACATCCGAGCTGACTACAGGCAGGAGGTGGAACAGCTGGAAGGTTGGTGTGAAGAAAACAACCTCTGCATCAATGTGAAGAAGACCAAGGAGATGATCGTGGACTTCAGAGAGGACAGACGCTTCTTGCCTGGCACACCAGCACCTCTATTTCCTCAGGAGGCTGAGGCGTGCTGGACTGAGGAGTTCAGTCCTAACATCATTTTATAGATGCATGGAGGAGAGCATCCTGTGCTCCTGCATCACTGTGTGGCACGGCAGCTGCTCTGCAGCAGAAAAGAGGGCTCTGCAGAGGGTGGTGAAGGCTGCACAGAGAACTGTAGGACAGAGCCTATCCACCACCACGGACATCTACACTTCCAGATGCAAAACTGTTGCAAACAAACTGTTTGTCCCAATCCCTTCAGACAGGAGGCTGCAGAGCATCAAGAGGAGGACCACCAGACTGAGGAACGGCTTCTTCCCTGAAGCTGTGAGACTGCTGAACTCTGGAGGACCCCTGTAGCTGCTGCTACCCCCCACGGACACACACACTCTTTTAAATCTTGTTGTTGCTTTTCCCTGTTGTCATTCATTGTTTGATATTTGATGTCCATATTTTATATATACTGTACATGTATAGTTTATTCTACATTGTTTTTATATTTATACTTTCTTACTCCTTATTTCATCTTATTTTATTTTCTGGGATCAGGGAATCCAATTTCGTTCACCTCATGTTCCTACCGTGTGATGCAATGACAAATAAAGCGCCTTGAATCCCTGAATCCTTGTAATTCTAAGCAAAGTAATATTTGACACTTACCATCCAGTGCTTCATGTGTTATGGCTGGCTCAAACACTGAACATAATACCACCACACCAGCAGTAATGTGCTACATGTAAATTTATTAAAGAAACATGGATGAATACAGGAAACCTGGACACCTAGCACCATGACGGTGCTGCTGCAGCTGGTGGTAGGGAGAGAGAAAGAGAAGCAGCCTATATCGACTCCGCCCCACTAATCAGCACAGATACCTGTCAATAATCAATCCAGAGAGAACAGGAAACACCAAAATTAAACAGAATGTAACACTCCCCCTTATAAAGCTGGCACTTAAATGTGACATTATTCGTACACACGTGACAAAGCATAGGCTACAACATTATCCTGGCCTTTCTTATGGCGAATGTCCAAATTGTAGTTTTGAACAATGATGGCCCAACACATAAGCCTCTGGTTGCTATTATACATGCGATGTAAAAACACCAAAGGGTTATGATCTGTGTAAACAACAACAGGCTGCACAGAGGAACCAACATACACTTCAAACTTCTGTAGAGCCCACAGCAAAGTCAGAGCGCCTTTCTCAATCGTGCTGTAGCTCTGATGGGTCTGTGAGAACTTTTTTGAAAAATAACAGACAGGGTGATTAATGCCTGCTGATTCTTCCTGAATCAGAGCAGCACCTGTACCACTATCATCAACCTCAACCTTAAGCTTGAGCGGCCAGAACCTCAAAGTTGAGGGCAGCAAGAACTGGTGAATTAATTTCACAGCCTGAAAGGCCTGCTCACATCTGGAATCCCACACTTACAAGGTCATTCAGGGGAGAAACAACGGTGGTGAAGTTAGGTCCAAGAGTAACCTGTTAGCCCGAGGAAACGCTGTAAGTGGTGCTTGGTGATGGGTGCTGGGTACTCAGCAACAGCATGGATCTCAGTTGCAAGGAGACGAACCTGTCCCTGACCTACTTCTTTGCCAAGATAGGTGATTGTGGCTTTTGCAAACTCACACACTCAGGTTCAGGGTCAGTGAGGCATTTTCAAAGCACTGGAAAACAGTAAGGAGAGTATTCATGTGACTAAATAGGCCTCACAGTCAGTTACACCAGCCAACACTGTCCACATGAGTCGCTGAAAGGTGGCCGGGGCGTTACGCATGCCAAATGCCATTAAAGTGTACTAGAGGAAGGTGTCGGGTGTGACAAAAGGCCAAGATGTCAGAGGCTCTCTGTGTCAAGGGTACTTGCCAGTAACCTTTAAGCAAATCTAGCTTTGTCACATAATGAGCTGCTCCTACGCAGTGAGGATGCTGCTTGATCAGAGTACTATCACCCACATCAATATCATTACTCTTCAAATTATTTTTGATATGATGCAACAAATGAAGCTCGACATGATTTTACATGTTGACTCTACAATTGATTCACTGGGACCTAGTCTGAAGAAAATAGATGACTCACTTCATATGCTTGAGATCAGATCAACGTGATTCAGCAAAGAATTAGTACAAACCAAGATAACATCGCTGAACTGGTCAAACGCGTAAAGGTGTTGGAAAAGGAAAACACAGACCTTAAATCATGGACTGAAGATGCCGAGAATCGAAGCAGACGCTCCAATTTACGATTCATCGGCATTCCTGGGAGGGCGCAAGTCCACGTTTACCCGCACTTCACTGCTGAGGTAGTCCAGAGACGCCAAGAGTTGGATGTGACGAAGAAAAGGCTCCGTGGTCGGGACATCGAATACGGTCTTGTTTTTCTCAGCACACTGAGAGTTACCCACGCTGGTAAGACACACTTCTTCCATACTCCTGGTGTTGCAGAGAAATTCTTCAGTGCAGTTCCTTCCACTAACGTCACTATTGACTCTGATATGGCTACAGACTAATGGCTGGTGATCGCTGCATAGTGATAGCGCTAGCGCTAGCACAACACTCGGCCTGCTGACGAACTTTTTGACTTTTTCTGTTAGCATTTTCATCTTTGTGAACTTATCCTTATCAGACTGGCATTGAATATTGTGTTTTGCATTGTGCTATCTTATCGCGGTTTGAACTTAGTGACCACTATGTTGTTATTTTCTCTTGGTTTCCTTCTTGCAAGTTGATGGGCAATGCTAGTGACAGCTGCTTCTTCTTCTTTTATTGTTTGTGTTTTATTGGCGGTTGGCAAACAACGTATTGGTGCATTACCGCCACCAACTGGAATAGAGTGTGATTCAGGATAACTACTAATACCGCCCCTCAAAAAAAATATAAAATCATATTCTATCAAGCAGCCTCGTTGCTTTAAGGAACTGGAATATAAATTCGTAACTCTTGTGCCCTGAGCTCTGTTGTAGAATGACTCTGATATCCAGTGGTATTTTAATGTTCCTGAGATGTGTAATTAAACTCTGTCTTTCTCTCTCATACTTCTGACACTGAAGTATTATGTGCTCTATTGTCTCTTCTTGGCCACAGTAGTCACAATTCCCTGTCTGGTGTTTTCTAATTATGAATAGTGTCCTGTTCTAGTGACAGCTGCTTTACAACTGTTTGCCGTATAGGAAAGCATAAGTGTCGTAAAATGGCGTAAATTGTTGATGTGACTGCTACTTTACGACTGCTTGCCGTATAAAAGTAGAAGAAGTAAGAAAGTATAAGTGTTGCAAAATGGCATAACACTATAGACGCATTGATAAGTTATGTAAACCAAGAATGATAGAGGCCTGTAAACAATTAGTTAAGGGTAATCATTAATGCTTGTGGTTGTTGAAATTAACATATTATGAAGCTGTTGAATCAAATATTTACCTTAGAATAATTACTGAATACCCCAAGACTCTGAATACTTGTAGTAGGTCCAAAACACATATATTATGTAAAATGATGAAAAATACCAAAAATTCCATCCCAAATCCTAAAAACACTATATTTTAAGCCAGCAACGCACTTATTAGTATCCAGAACAAGGGTTTATTTTTTTCTTCTTCTTCTTCTTATAGACGCATTTTCGGCAATTAATGCGGCCCGAACCGTAAGGTGCACCCAGACATGACATATATCAAATCGTGCGTCTTGATCGCGCCACGGCTGCTATCACTTTTCGCCGTCAAAACCGTTAGCATGGTGAGGCTAGACCCCAAAAAAGGCCGAAAAAAGTCCCATAGGAATGAATGGGGAAAGGGTCGGATTTCAAACACTTTTCCTTCAGCGAACAAACAGTCACAGCTCCCTTATACTTTCACCGAGAAACTCCATTCAACTTGCAAAACGCAACAAATTTACCTGACTACATTTTCATAATTCATCATCATGTCAGAAAATGTACCGTTTGTCCGTCAGATCGATTTATTCGGAGCGTGGAAAATGCCAAAAATCAGAGCTTAACATGGGTGTCTATTGCGTGCACTTGAGTGACTCAACTACACACCAAGAGTGGAGAGCAGTTTCAGAATCGTATGATTTTTTTTTTTTTTTTTAAATTGTGATTGTGAGAGCTACGTTCACTCCACCGACATAATTTTTACAGCAAAACGTTGAAAATTACGTTGCAGTCGTAGCAATGTGTGTCTTATGTCTGTGAAATCTGCACTTTTTGCCCCACGGCCTTAATTAGTACCCCACCTCCCCAAATTCTCTCCATAGGGTCCAATGTTAATTTTCAGAGAAAAAATCCTGAAAAAGCAGAAAAACCTCTTGTGTTTAACCTGCTGTTGTTGGCCTTCTGAGTGGGCTAGAGATACAAAATTTACACCACTGCGATCCTTGCGAGCTCCTGCCGCCTCTCATCCAAACCCCAAAGCCGTACTCCTTACGGTTCTTGATTTATTTAGAGGAGTTTGACAGGGTCCAACTCAGCTTGAAATCATTGGCAGTCAGTGAGAGCCAGTGTGGGAGACCAGGGGCGCGCCTAGATTTTTCCATAGGGGTGCCCCATGGGGTGTCAAAGCCATGCAGGGGTGGCCAGCAGAATTAGGTGATATGCATGAACCTCCATCACCATAGCATCATTCACATGCAAAAATCTAAGCTCTACTGCTTATAGTTTTTTTTTAGACGAGAGGTGATTCGACAGGTCAGTTCATAATCAGAGGCATAGTGTGACAGAGCAGCTGTGTGTGTGTGTGTGTGTGTGTGTGTGTGCGCGTGTGTGTGTGTGGCAGGTGAACTGCAGGGACCCTGTCTGTGATATGATGCATTGGTTAATGCTGATGATACAGAGAGTGGGTGACATCATTGATCTCTCACACACAAACACACACACACACAGAGGATTAACTGTCTCAGACGCGTTTTTCAAAATAAAAGCCCCCAAACTCCGGAGGAGTAAGTGTTTCCTTACAGGAAGCTGTGGCTATGACTGTCCTTTCAAAATAAAAGCCCTGAACTCAGATTTTTTGCATGTGTCTCCATCAACATAGCATCATTCACATCCAAAAATCTAAGCTCTACTCCTTATAGTTTTTTTATACGAGAGGTGATTCGACAGGTCAGTTTATAATCAGTGGCAGAGTGTGACTGGATGTTGGTGCGTGTGTGTTTCAGGTGGGGGATCCACATAGACACATATATAGAGATTAGATGATGATATGATACAGGCTTCTGATTGGCCATTACCACAGATACAGAGAGTGGATGACATCATTGATCACACACACAGACAGGAAGTTCAGGCTGTTTCTTTCAAAGTAAAAGTCTGTTTTTTCAAAATAAAAGCACCAAACCCCAGAGGAGTAAATGTGTCCTCACAGGAAGCTGTGGCTATGACTGTCCTTTCAAAATAAAAGCCCCGAACTCTGATTTAATCTTCACAGGAAACAAGGTTTGTTTGTTTGCAACATGAATCCGGGACAGACACGCACGTATTGCGTGCTTCGGTGTGTTTGTTTGCAACACCAACCTGGGACAGGCACGCACTTCGTGCGTGTTTCAGTGTGTTTGTGTGCAACATGAACCTGGGACAGGCACGCACATAGTGCGTGCTTCGGTGTGTTTTTTCGCAACAGGAATTCGGGATAGGCACGCACGTAGTGCTTCAGGATCAGCATGCATAAGGCGGGGCCATGTAGGCCCGGCGTCACGTGGGTCCGGCGTCATGTCTGCAGGCACATGTTAAAATTTCTTCAGGAATTTTTTTCTAGTTATTATTATTGTTATATTATTGTTTCATTTGATTATATAAAGGTTCAATATTTCACTGTTAGTAGAACTAATAGTCATATTATGCTGAGCCATGCAGTCTGAGCTGCGTAAATGTTGTATACACTCTCTCCAGTGTCGTATGTGCTATCCTGTCTTGCGTCCTTATGTGTTTGAGTGTGTGTGTGTATGTGTGTGCTTGTGTTTGTGTTTGTTGCTCTCCTTCCACCTCTCTCACTAACTGTTCCTGCCTGCTATATACCACAACCTGTGATGATGCTCTGTGTGCATTTTTCTTTCTGTTATATCATAACCATATTTACTCAGTTTTGGACTCATGATTTGTGCTAAAGGGTTACATGTAATTCATTTGAATTTTAGTTTGCTACCTAAAATTGATTTATTGAGAGTCTGGCTTACTATAATCAACCTCACATAATCACTCTGTCTGAAACCTGGCTAACAGCAATATTTCTGATGTTGAAGTCAAACTTGACAATTATGTTTTAATTAGGAATGATAGAGGCTCTAGAGGTGGGGGCCTCTTAACATATGTGTCCTCAAATTTGATTGCTGAACTTGTTCCTCCTTATGAGAGTCCACAGCATTTTGAAGGCCTTTTTGTTAAAATTACTTTTCCTGAGAATAAATGTCTAATCATTGGAAATATTTATAAACCTCCATCTGCTCCAGCAGAAACTACTGATTGTATCCCGTCAACCATTAATTCTTTGGACTGCACAATCGAAAGAATTTTATTAGGTGACTTCAACTCTGATTGGCTGGATTGCTCTTCTGAAAAAGATCGCAATCTCTTTAACAGTATAAATCTAGCGGATGCTGAGGCGCATAGTGCAAAGAGGTCACCAACTTTCTGCAGAGTCAATCACTACAGACCTCCAAACTTCATGTGGCCTTAAGATTAGCTCAAGAACAGTGCACAGAGAGCTTCATGGAATGGGTTTCCATGGCCAAGCAGCTGCATCCAAGCCAAGCCAAGTGTAATGCAAAGCGTCGGGTGCAGTGGTGTAAAGCACGCCGCCACTGATCTCTAGAGCAGCGGAGACGCGTTCTCTGGAGCGACGACTCATGCTTCTCCATCTGGCAATCTGATGGACGAGTCTGGGTTTGGCGGTTGCCAAGAGAACGATACTTGTCGGACTGCAATGTGCCAAGTGTAAAGTTTGGTGAGGGGGGATTATGGTGTTGGGTTGTTTTTCAGGAGCTGGGCTTGGCACCTTAGTTCCAGTGAAAGAATCTCTGAATGCTTCAGCATGCCAAGGCAATTGGACATGACTGTACACCAGAGCACAAAGCAAGGTCCATAAAGACATGGATGACAGAGTCTGGTGTGGATGAACTTGACTGGCCTGCACAGAGTCCTGACCTCAACCTGATAGAACACATTTGGGATGAATTAGAGCAGAGACTGAGAGCCAGGCCTTCTCGTCCAACATCAGTGTGTGACCTCACAAATACGCTTCTGGAAGAATGGTCAAAAATTCCCATAAACACACTCCTAAAACTTGTGGACAGCCTTCCCAGAAGAGTTGAAGCTGTTAAAGCTGCAAAGGGTGGACCGACGTCATATTGAACCCTATGGATTAGGAATGGGATGTCACTTAAGTTCATATGCGAGTCAAGGCAGGTGAGCGAATACTTTTGGCAATATAGTCTATTATATATGCACGCACAAATTATTAAAACCATTTCATATTCCCCTATATTATTCAGAGGTACCCACAAAGACAATAACAGAAAGAACAGATTTGGTTCATTACTTGTCACTTGTTATAATTTATAAATTGAGAAGTACAAGCTCATTTCTAAAGTTAAGGAAATTTATGAACTGCCTGATAGGTAAGCTAGAATTTGTACAATATTCATGCCATTTTCAAAGCAAAGCCAGGTAGCTAGAGACACCCAAACCAGCTTTAGTGGAACACTGAACAAGAGCGGTTGAGTCCTACTGTTGCAGACAGCACAGCAGTGGAAGAAGAAAATGAACACAAACCACAAAAGGAAGTGAGCCTGAGCATGAGGATCCCTCAGGAAGACCAGGGTCTGTTATATCATCTTCTGAGCCAAACGTGGAAGCAAGCAGGACTGGAGCCACAGAAGAAGAAGGTGTTGGTGAACCTGATGATGATGTGATGAATGGAGAAGGAAAGCCAGAAGAGGCTGAGCTGAGAGATGAAGTGGTTGACACTACAAAGGAAGATAATCCAGAACAGTCCTGCTCAGCAGAACCACATGTGGACTCCATCTCCATCCTGAGCAAACACCCAGAGTGGTTTATCAGGAAAAAGAGGGATGATCATGTACGGAAAACGAGAAAGCAGATCTCTTAGATATCTCAAGGTACTCCAGGCTTCTGTCATCACCCAAGCTGAAGTAGTAGAGCTGTGATAGCACTGTGGTAGATGTGGCGGAGCAAACCTCTATTAACAGAGTGAATGGGAAGTGGATTTTTAATGTGTCGAGATTTCTGTGGTTCTGTGTAGGTAGAAACTGTATCGTATCATGACCCCAAGAATATTTATTTTTTAAGAAATACAGTTGTTGTTGTTGTTGTTCTACAGTCTCTTGAAGCTCATTTCCTCCACAGCAGTATTTTGACCATCATAGTTTTTAATTAGTTTTGCCTGGCTGATTATGCGTCTTTTAATCCCTACAGACTTCAGGACAAGGCACTGGCACTCCCTCACAGAGAGATCAGGACCTCCAGAAAAAAAACCTCAAACTGGCCTCTGAGAACCTGGAGCTGCACCTTCAGCTGGAGCAGACAAAGAAAGACTTAACAACACTCAAGGTATGCACACCCAAGTAGTCTTTCCAACAGTTAGATACATACAGTACATGCATCTTAATGCAGGTGAGTGTGCCCTACAGGCTAACGCTGTTAGCTGATAGAGAATTTCTTGCATTTATCACATTTAACTCAGGATTTTTATCTCATCTTGTGTCTTTTTTCCCCACACAGAATCAGGTAGCAGACCTTAATGAGATATGCAGCGCACTGAAAAAGGAAAAGACAGAGGTGGAGAAAAAGCTGACACACATATGTGGAGTATCCATCCATCTAATTTCTACCGCTTATCCTCACATAGGGTCACGGGGTGGAGCCTATCCCAGCTGTCTCAAGGCGGAAGGCAGGGCACACCCTGGACAAGTCGCCACCTCATTGCAGGGCACATAGAGACAGACAACCACTCACACCTACGGTCAATTTAAAATAGCGAATCAGCCTAATCCCCATGCATGTTTTTGGATGGTGGGACGAAGCCGAGTACCCGGAGAGAACCCATGCAGACACGGGAGAACATGCAAACTCCACACAGAAAGTCCCCGGGATTCAAACCCGCTACCTTCTTGCTGTGAGGTGACAGTGCTAACCACTACACCACCCTACGTAGAGTCTGTTAACTTTAAGTCAATGGCTGAACACAAAATAGTAAAATTATACATGTCTAAGTGTAAGGTTAAAAAAATACATGACCTTAAAAACATTAAATCGAATTGTAACTCTGCTGTTTTCTTTTTTTTTTTTTTTTGAAAATGTATTCCCCAATGTATTCTTCCAACTGCAGATGATGAAAGTGATTTGTAATGCCTCTATCAGACAGGTCACAGTGGTAAAACAATATCTGAACTGGAGAAGACCATTGGATTAATGAAGAAGGTGGTGGAGAGGCTGCAGAGAGAAGATGAGATGCTAAAGAAATCCAGTGCAACTGCAAATCAAGGCAAGCTTGATGCCTTGAAGCGAGAAAATAAAAAACTAAAGGTTGTTCACCAAATCGTCTCTTGCACCTCATATACATTCTGATGACATTGCTCTCCACATGGCGTTTCACTGAGCTCCACACATTCATCTGGGATTGCTCCATTGAAGACGCATTTCAGAAGGTGGGGCCTTATCAAAAATCCTTGCATGCGATTGGATAAACCAATTGCTGCTTCAACCACATTGAAACCAACCTGACGTTTTTCTCCTCCAGGTTGGACTACTGCAACGCACTCCTCATTGGGATCCCTGGCAAGAGCCTTCAAAGGCTCCAGTATGTTCAAAACAGTGCTGCCAGCGTCCTCATGAGGGTGCGTAAACATGAGCACATCACCCCCATCTTTCACACTCTGCACTGACTACCCATTCACCTCTGTATTGAATATAAAATCCTCCTGCACACCCATGACTCCTCACCCCACACACCTCAGTTAGAACCCGGTCAGGCCAAGTGCACCGTCTGCATTCACCCAGGACTCGGCTGAAGCCCATGGGCGACAGGGCCTTTGAGGCTGCTGCTCCCCGTCTATGGAATGCCCTCCCTGAACATCTCAGGGCTCCACAGACGGTGGTGCTTTTAAAAAAAGGACTTAAAACCTTCCTGTTTAGAAAAGCTTTTTCAGACTGATTTTATCTGATGATTGTATTTGTTGACTGTTTGTTGTTGTTCTGTTCATTTTATGTGTTGATTTTATCTGTTTTTGTGCACTTTGAGATTTGTTGTTGAATGTAAAGTGCGTTATAAATAAAAATTTGTTATTGTTATTATTATTATTGTTTGACACCCTTCAGAAAGACTCAGAGGAAATGAAGAGACAGTTGATTAAAGCATTGCTTAAGCTGACGGTGCTGAAGGTCAATGAGCAGAAACTGACCCGGCGCCACACCACTCTGCTGGAGCAAGAGCAGCACCTCCGCAAGGAGAATAGCAAGCTGAGGGATGAGAGCAGCCACATGCAGACCTCTGTCACCCAGAGGATAGGCTACCTTCAGAGATACAAGGTAGAGAAACAAAACCAGCATTGTACAGTATATAGTCTATAGCTACAGACTGATTAGAATTATTACCATGATGCATTGATCTTTCATCAGCACTGTATTTTGTTGCATCTTAGGAAATGGCTGCGTATAAGATAACAGCACTGCAGAAGGCCATGGATGATAATGTGTCTTCATCAGACCTGGAGAAGGCTAACAGACAGTATACAGAGCTAACTGTCAAATACAGAGACTTACTACAGAGGGACAACGGTCTGATACAGAGAACCACCAAACTGGAACATCTGGACGTATTAAAACACAAATGACAGACCTTTATTATTTTTGGCTGTTAACTGTTGACTGACTGTGTCGTATCTATTTATTTATTTTTTCTTTCCTGTCTCTCAGAGCGAAAATGAGTCTTTTCAGGAACAAATCTCAGCCATGAATAAAGAACTGGAGATCACAAAGGAGAAACAGAATACTTTAGAGCAAGCATGGGACATTGTCAATGCAGCTGGTAAACTAACGGCTTGTACACTGGGCAGCACCTGGGGGGCTCACAAGTTAAACTGCTGCATGTCTCACTTTTCACCTGTCACTCTGTGACAGTTTCTGGCCTTTCACAATGGCCATATTTTGTTTCATTTGTTATTTTGTTTTATCATTGTTTAAATGTCATCTATACGACGGAATATTAGGGCCAAATTGAGAATTTTTTACAGATTGTTTGAACAGGCTTCAGGAGGTGTTTGATGTGGCTAAACAAAAGAACTGATCATGGACTTCTGGAAGATCAGACAGGACCACACCCCCTCCTCATAACTGGAGAACAGGTGGAAACCGTCACCACCTTCAGGTTTCTGGGCACCCATGTCTCTGCGGACCACTCCTGGGGCCTCATGTATCAATACGTGCGTGGCGTTCACACTGAAAGCTGTTGTACGCTGTCAAAAATCCAGATTTATCAAGCAGTGCGAACGCCAAAATCCATGCAGATTCCCTTGATATATTCCAATCACCGTGGAATTGAGCGCACATGTCGGCGTTGCGGACTCCTCCCTCGCCACACCCATAAATACATATGCAAATTCATTTAAACAGGCTCCACGCTGGGGCTGTCCTCATCATGAGGGGGGAAACTTCATGGCGTAGCCACGATCACACAGGTTAAAAACACAGGATTAGGATCCAGTCCAACACGTGGCATGGCCCAGCTCAGGGTCGACTGGCTCACTCCCGATCGGACGGTGTCCGGCTGTGGTCAGCGCCTGTGTGGCTCTGGCAGCGCTTGGCTCCTCCTGTGACAATCCAAGGCCGGGAGCTCACCAGTCAAAGCTCCGCGCACAGCTCCGCGTACAGCTGTTTACAAACTAGTGACAGTTTCCCCAACATCCCCTCTCAGTGTCGCCAACGGACCAAAGCATCAGAACCTGGCGTATGGCAGCTATGAAGTTGGCGTGGAGCTCAGTTCACCATTGATAAATCAGAATGTGAACGTGGATGCTGGCGTACGCCACGTTTTCTGGCGTATGCTACTTTGATACATGAGGTCCCTGGTCAAGAAGGCTCAGCATTGGCTACACTTTCTGTGTGTCCTCAGGAAGAACAATGTGAACACAAAGCTCCTGCTGGCCTTTTATCACTCCTCTGTGGATAGCATACTGACATACTGTCTGGGCGTATGGTATGCAGGCTCCACAGCCGAGGACAGGAAGACGGTGCAGAGGGACATTAACACTGCCCAAAAGATCATCGGCTGCCCTCTGCCCAGCTTGGAAAACATCGCCACATCCTTCTGCCTCAGGAGAACCAAGGTCATCACAGATGACCCCTCACATCCTGCCAACCCCCTGTTCAACCTGCTGCCTTCTGGGAGATGCTACAGGTCAACAAAATCTCACACAATCACTACTTTGTGAGACTTTCTGTGGTGTATTGTAGCTCTTCACGAGCACCCTCAAATTTCATTGTACCCTCCCAGTATAATGACAGTAAAAGACTATTCTATTCTGTGATGCAGGCGTCTGCTCTACAGGCCAAACAACAGTCCAAAGAGAAGGAAGTGGAGACTTTGAGGGGGCAAATACTGGACTACCAGGTAAATGGGTTTTGTTTTAGAATTTTATTGCACTTCATGTAACTTGTGAACATGATTCACTAAAATATTAGCATTTAAACTTGAGGTACTTTATTTAATGAGAGAACCCACCAAATCAGATACTTTATCAGGTACTGCGCCTATTACTGCATCATTATTATTAGTTTTGTTTGCAGTATTTTACTTTCATGAAATATTTTGTCAACATAAGATATGGAAAGAAAAGTGATTAGGATGTAGTGATTACGGGTAGTTTTATACACCAGTGAGTTGGATGAATTAAAATCTCTTTTCCCCTCAGTCTCAGTCAGATGAGAAGGCCCTCATTGCAAACCAGCACATCGTAGCTCTAACACTTTTTGTTATACTGGGTGAAATGGTCCCTCCACCCTGAGAGCAGTCAGTACATTTTGCGTTCAGGAAAAAGGAAGGGAAAGAATCAGACCTCTGTGACAGCTTCAGGACTGTAAAAGCTCTGACCAATCAACTGCCTGGAGGGAGATGGGAGAACCAATCATGTCTCATGTCTCATCCCCCATCCCCCTCTGTCCCCCCCCCCCCGCTGTTGACAGAAATATCCAACACGCTTCTCTGCAGAAATACAGAGACAGCAGGAAAATCCCTTCTTTGGGGAACAATGGCAGAGAAAATACAGCCAAAAATACCACTTCCAGTGTTACTTCTGATAGCTCACTGTGCTAAAGAGACAAAGAGAAGAAAGAGGGAGAAGAAAAGACTGAAGGACAAAACTCTGGATAAAGCTAAGAAGACAAACCAGAGTAAACATCGGTGGAGACATTTGAGACAAGTGATGTAGAAGTTTCTGCTTTCGTGTCGTTGGACAGGTAATTATTTGTTTAGCTTCGGGAGGAGTTATTACTTTCATGAAATATGTGATGTTTGCTAACTTAGCTGCTATTGTAGCGCGTATTAGCCCGATGCTAACGTTAGCTTTTCTGTGGGTGTAAGCTGGTCGTAGGTGCGGCTTGTGTTGAAGAAGTTATAGAATATGACATTTTGATCATATTGCACAGTCATAGTCTCCAGTGTCTGCATTATAACGGTGCTCACAGACTCCAGCAGACTGTGAGTGGAGCAGATTTGGATGTCCGTTCAGCTCAAAGCTTCCATAGTAGAGCGCTCTGCCGCTAGACGTTTCCTGTGAAATTTCTGTGAATCAGTCCCATTTAAAGTCGTCGATGTGAAAAATAGATGCTGAACAGTGTTTTGTGAGACAACAGTATGGAGCAGAGACCGTGACCGTCGCAAAATTTGAGCTTTGCGCACTCCGTGTCTGTTCCACCGAGTATGTTTGGGCCATTAGCTCAGTGCTAACTTGCTCATGCTAGCTTATCTGTGCTTGTAAGCTGGTCGTCAGTGCCGCTTGTACTGAAGAGGTTATAGGATATGACATTTTGACCATATTGCACAGCCATAGTCGTCACTGTCTGCATTATAAAGGTGACAAAATGACATTGATATATTGGCTTTGAACGGGACATTTTACAACTGTGGTGATGTAGCATATGGTCTCTCCTCTCCTTACTGTCAGATGTTCAGTTTGAGGGGGTGTGGCTTTGGACAGAGCACTGATGGGAGGGGGAGGAGGGGGTGGAGCTTAGAGGAGGCTGAGAGGAGGTGCTATTTTCAAATCTTACAAACTCTCTCCAACCTTAGACTCCAGCTTTAAGCGTTATGCACTGTATATTCAAATAGCTTACTTTTACTGTGGTTACACTGGGATGGCAAATGACCTTACAGAGATAAGAAAAGGAACTTCATCCATGATCTTTTCTGGCTAATAATTAATAATACATATAATCTTAAAGATACGTACGTTTACCACCAACCTATCCTTTCCTTTTCCAAACGTATTTCATGTTCCTAGAGAGTTAAATGTCAGAGTAATACAGAAAACTCTGCTCTTTGCCACGTAAAGCTTCAAGAAGAACGCCATATCATCATTCAGAAACCAGCTATATATTTTTTGGGTTATTTTTAGTATGAGGATGGTAGAGGATCCCTTCCAGACCAGAGTCTACCCCTTGCTCATCAGTTGGACTTTACTTTGAGCAAAATCAAAGAGCATGTCCAGACCATCATGGACACACAAGCCACCTGCAAATGTTTGGATGAGGTAACAGTTTTCAATCCCTGTTCATTTACTCAGTACCTCAAAAAATCAAATCTGTAGCATGTTGTTTGAATTTGATTATTTCATATGCAGAAGTTGAAAGCTCTTGGGAGGGCTGAACAGAACATCATGTCCAGGGATAAAGTGATCAATGAGCTGCGTCTGCGGCTCCCAGCTGCCAACAGAGAACGTCTGCTAGCTGACATCAAGCATGAAGAAGGACGGTCACACAACCACCCTGCAGTAAAGCTGGCTGACCAGACCATCAAAGACCTCCAGGGTCGACTTGACAAAAAGGAGCATGTGATAAAGAAATACCACAACCAACTGGCTCAAGTCAGACAGGTACGGTGATACAAGGATGAAGAAGTCTCCTCTGTTATTCCCATGGGTTTATCAGTAATTGTAGTAGTGCCTGTTGGAGTTTATGAGTGTTCGGTATCTCCTGTGGGTGGAAAATCAGTACTAATATTTATTAGCAGTCTCCATATAAATGTCCTGGTCATTATCACTTGTCAGAGCTATTGCCTCCCTCATCCACATCACTCAGTCCCAGCCTGTTTCATCGGGCTCTCAGTAAGGCTTTGTTGGAGCTGCAAGCAGACATGACGTCTGCTGCAGAGCAACAAGTCATTGCCAGTGCTGCACAGAAAGAAGAGAGCCTCAGTGTTCAGATGTTGGTTGACAGACACACCAAAGAGCTAAAGGTGGGTCCCCTTCATCATCATAGCACACTTGTTTTTCATAAATTTTGCATTTTTTATTAGTAACATTTATGAATAACAGTCAAGCCAATTAATGGACTTAAAGAAAGTGTAAAATAATTCAGATACATATCCATAAAATAGGAGCATTTGATTAGACAACAGAAATATATTCTACTCCCACTTTTATACTCATTGGCACCAAGTACATGCTTCTGGTCTGCAGTTGCAGTCCAACTGTCTCCAGTGTCTCTGGTAAAACATGTTTGGTGACCCTAAATATACTGAGCCATAAAAGAAACGCAAACATGGGGAGAGGCGACTGGCTGCAGACCTCCACTGTGAGGTCGCTTCTGGTGCAAGCTCCACTGTCAGCGTGCACGTCACGTTAGCTCTGTTTGTTGACAGAAGTGAAAGGGAGACAGTGGAGGATTTTTCAAGAGTGATGATATTACTGTGTCGACGTCGAAGTACTCCCAAGTGTAATTCCGCCATACAATATAGTCCATCCTTTTTTATCCACTTAGAACATTGGCATGTTTTTGTGCAACCACACATGGGTCGTATAACTACTCACGTAACCTTATATAAATAGAGAATACATGGAAGTGCTTGATTGCTTCTAACTTCACCTTTGTATCCCCAAGAAAGTACTGCGCTGGGCTAAATGCTAACAAAATGGTGCCGTGTGCCAGAGAGAGGTGTGTATCAACTCATCTAGGTTTTTGATAATGCAAAAAATATTTTTATTTTAATTATAATAGGGACTGCTCAAGACTTGTTCACCTCTGTGCATGATGTGTCCCTGCTCTATTTTAAGCACCCAGAGATGTTTTGCTCTATTCATTAGTCTTTACTCTCTTTCTTTATGTATTTTCTTCACTGGATGTAATGTGAAGACAAAAAGCTCCTCCTTGGCTGCAAGAGGAATTCGTTCCGTCACGTTTGATGTTGCCAATGGGTCATGTGAATGGGATGCAGCCCCCCGTCTTGCTGAGTACGGCCGCTCTGTTAGCCATGAAACTGTTGAAGACCACGCTGACAAACCAAGGAAGTCAAAGCAAAGCCAGAGACACCCAAACCAGCTTTAATGGAGCAGAGAGTGGTAGCACTGAACATGAGCGGTTGAGTCCTACTGTTGCAGACAGCACAGCAGTGGAAGAAGAAAATGAAGAAACACAGACCACAAAAGGAAGTGAGCCTGAGCATGAGGATCCCTCAGGAAGACCAGGGTCTGTTATATCATCTTCTGAGCCAAATGTGGAAGCAAGCACAACTGGAGCCACAGAAGAAGAAGGTGTTGGTAAACCTGATGATGATGTGATGATCGGAGAAGGAAAGCCAGAAGAGGCTTAGTTGAGAGATAAAGTGGTTGACACTACAAAAGAAGATAATCCATCCTGACCAAACACCCAGAGTGGTTTATCAGGAAAAAGAGGGATGATCATGTACGGAAGCGAGAAAGCAGATCTCTTCGATATCTGAAGGTACTCCAGGCTTCTGTCATCATCCAAGCTGCAGTAGTAGAGCTGAAATACAGTTGTTGTTGTTGTTCTACAGTCTCTTGAAGCTCATTTCCTCCACAGCAGTGTTTTGACCATCATAGTTTTTAATTAATTTTGCCTGGCTGATTATGCGTCTTTTAATCCCTATAGACTTCAGGACAAGGCACTGGCACTCCCTCACAGAGAGATCAGGACCTCCAGAAAGAAAACCTCAAACTGGCCTCTGAGAACCTGGAGCTGCACCTTCAGCTGGAGCAGACCAAGAAAGACTTACCAACGCTCAAGGTATGCACACCCAAGAAGTCTTTCCAAGAGTTAGATACATACAGTACATGCATCTTAATGCAGATGAGTGTGCCCTAGGTGAGAATTTCTTGCATTTATCACAGTTAACTCAGGATTTTTATCTCATCTTGTGTCTTTTTTCCCCACAAAAAGGAGATATGCAGCGCACTGAAAAAGGAAAAGACAGAGGTGGAGAAAAAGCTGACACATGGAGTATCCATCCATCTATTTTCTACCGCTTATCCTCACATAGGGTCACGGAGCTTATCCCAGCCCTATTAGGGCGGAAGGCAGGGTACACCCTGGACAAGTCGCCACCTCATCGCAGGGCACATAGAGACAGACAACCATTCACACCTACGGACAATTTAAATTACCCAGTTAATCTAATCCCCATGCATGATTTTGGATGATGGGAGGAAGCCGGAGTACCCGGAGAGAACCCACGGAGACACGGGGAGAACATGCAAACTCCACACAGAATGGCCCCGGCCCCGGGATTCAAACCCGGTACCTTCTTGCTGTGAGGCGACAGTGCTAACCACTACACCACCGTGCCGCCCAGCTGAAGGATAGTGCAATGAAAATAGACATTTTTTCCCAGAGTCTGCTGGGCAGCAGTTCCACCATGGCTGTATACAGATCCTGAGGTCGATATGAGCTTTTTAAATAGAAAGAAGGGGAAAAAAAGATGAGGACATTGTTAAGAGAACTCAAAAGCATTTGAGGCAGGGATGGAGAACACTGCAAATATATACAGATGGCTCAGAAGAACCAGAAAGTGGGACGGTGGCAATTGGCATAGTAATCCCCTAGCTAGGAATAAGACAAGGCTACAGGATATCAGATTACATGTCAATTTGACATGTAATCTGATATGATGAGGAGGAGGCAGACACTGTGGCTAAGGATGCAATAAAGCAGGAAAAGGTCAAATTGGAATTGGACTATGGACTACCAGAATATTTATTTGCAATAAATCAGGCAGCAAAGGAAATATGGCAGGACTCATGGGACAAGGAAAGCAAAGGCAGGATGTACTATAATATACGAAAAAACATTGGGGAAAGAAATCATAGTTTTGGATGCAGTAGGAGAGATGCTGTGGTGATCACCAGAGCAAGACTTGGACACTGTGGTCGGAGGAGTGGACTGGCTCTGATTGGGACACACCCAGATGGACAGAATGAATGTGGAGAGAGAGAGAGACTGTGAGACATGTCATTCTACAATGTAAGAGATACTCATCTCCAAGGAGGAAACTATTCAGAGACCTGGGAGCAGCTGGACAGACTGTTTTAAACATGGGCACACTGTTGAACTGGGAAGACTGGAATAACACGAAGAAGCTACTGCAGTATCTACACTCCATTGGGATATATGATTGAGCGTTAGCAGAAACTGCATGGAAACAGCAGAGGGCAGCAATACGCCTTAGATGCGTCTGGTCTGCCGAAACCAAAGAAGAAGAACACAGCATCACTATCACTTCCAGTACAGAGGTGACCGTGCAAGTTAAACATATATATACATATATATCCGTTATATCTCTGCAGTTTAGTAAAGTTCCTTGTAAGGGTACACTCCTTGCATTTAGTTAGTTTTATTTCGTTGTGGACTATCTTAAATAGCGAGCTACCACTATTGTCGCCAACGGTAACCCAGCAGCAGAAGCATCACTTTGTGAAAACATTGGGATGACTGTTTGCATGCTGTAGTCATGTATTTGAGAGAGTGCCGACTAGTGTTTAGACCGTTCAGGACAATTCTGTCATGGGATTGGTTCAAAGGTAGTCACATGTTTGCTGGAGGACATGTACAAGACATGAGAGCAATCAAACCATCATTATATTACACACTTGTAATGCCATTACTTTTCGAATGAAAAATGTTGTGTAGTGCAGCTTATGGTTGCTCTATACAGCTCGGACGTGGTAAACGGTTGCATTATTTCCTTCGGGACCTTATTAGGAGGAAATTGTAGGAGCGGACGGTCAGAAGGATAAACTGGAAGCTTACTTACTTACCTTTACAGTAATATTCAAGATCTGGTTTAATGGCTCTCCCCTGATTTCACTGCTTTAATTTAAATATGATTTTCCCTCTTGGAGGATCTTCCTGAGAGTCTTATTTAAATGTTGTACAAATTATTGTTCTGCTAGGATTTGAATGCAAACATTCAGAATGTATTAAATGCTGTAGTGTAAGAAGTAACCAAATATATTAATAGATTGCCTGTATATTTTTTCTACCATAATAGGCTATTCAAGATCCAGATGATTGCTTTCACTTGCATTTTTGTATATCATTCTATTAAGTTATTTTTTATTTTGCTAATGTCTGAATCGTTTTTTATGAAAGAGAAAACATCTCTTGAATTGATAAACAAAATAATACTACGTGTCTGGTCTTTTTTTCCCTTGGCCATATTTCATCAGTCAGACATTTAACAATAAACACAGTCTGATCATCACAGCTAAGCAGGCTAATGTTTAGGAGAAATATTTATAGATTAAACTAAATAATCAAGAAGTTGTCATTTTTAGCCAGTGGATCAATGAGCAGCCTAATTGTAGGCTACATGGTGACTGCTATCAGAGAAGGTGAGGTAAATGCACTGATTAGGTGATGTAGGCATATTTATCTGTATTCTCAAAACGTTAAACGTGACTTATTTGTAGAAGCGTTTATACTTTAGCAAAGGATGAGGAATATTTTATCATTCACAAACAGTTTAAGATGATAATGAGCGATTTGTTGCAACATCCCGTCTTCGTTCCATTGAAAGACATTGCTGAACGCTCTAAAGTTTTAAAGATGGCGCCCATGATCTGAGGTGACGCAACTACGTCGAATACGTCGCTGCGGGGGCGTTCTATCCGAATGTGATGATTCTATAAAGACGGAGTACAGCTCGAAGTACCATGCCTTTAGTTCCAGCACGGGTATACTGGACCACAGGTAATACTGTGTATCAAAACACATCCCGATCACGCTGATCTACTCCTGTTTTGGGCTCATAATATCAGAAATTAAGACACGCGTGAATTCATTCGAATAAACGGCGTGTTAGCTTGATTTTTTTTTTAAAGTGACAGCATAAATCACTTGCACCTAGTTTGTCTGCACAATTCCTGGTTAAATCCTTCCAGACACCCATATTGCCAAGATGTCTGCAGCTCTTGAGTGGGACAAAGTGACGACAATTAACCCAGAGAGCCTCTTTGAATGTGAAAAACATGAACTGGATGATGTCTTCGACATGCTTGCTTCGGTAACTGACAACAATTCACACCACTGCTTATAACGTTGCAAATTTCTGCTCAGTTGCACGCCTACTATACTATACTACTGCACTATATTGAGACATGGCTACTGTCCTGGTGATCTAAGCTTATTGTTCATATCTTAATATAGTTGCGCTTCTTCTTCTTGTGCATCATCAGAATATTGTTTTAATATTGTTTCCTTGCTTTCCATGCAGACGGAGGAATGGGAGGTGAAGGATAAATCTCCGGAGAACATTATTCAACTCCTCAGAGTTTTTCAGACCCTATTGAAGGTTTTTAATATTGCCATCACTATGTTCTCATAGTATATCATATATACATGCTTCACTGGCATGTGTAATGTCCTACAATAAGCAGATATTTATTTTATAATTACTAATTTTAGTTTGCATGATTGACCATGATGCTGTCTTGCCCTATAAAGGGTTAAAATATTTCAATTTAAAATATTTATTTTCATTATAGATGGCATTGTCTTCTCTTCCTCTATATCTTAGATTAAAGATCAGGAAGCTACTATGTCCTCTGACTTCGTCGAGAGCATTGGTGTGAATCATGCGAAAACTGGTCAGTGTATAAATATGTTTAGTTGTCAAATGTTATGTTGAAGTTTTGCTAACAAAGAGCTCTGCTAATGTTGTTAATCATGCCTTCTTTAAAGAAAAGGAACTCCAAGCCAAGGTGTCAAGGCTGGAACAAGAGCTCAAGGTAATGCTTTACATGATCTGTCTGCATGCTTTCATACTGAGTGTCATTTCATACATTACTAATAAAAAAAGGGATTGCAGTGACTACTGATTGACAGCATCTAAGAAGATTACAGCTAATTCCTTGCATGCTGACAGCCATTACTTCTAGTTTAAACTTTAATTCTTTTAGTTTTTTAAGATATGTAATTTTAATTTGCATTCCCACAGTTTGCCATGAAAATACAAAGGTAATCTTTGTTTTAGGGCTTGTTAACGACTGTATGTATGAATGTGTTAGTGTTGTGAACAGATGGAGGTGATGTTAGACTAAGGGGTTTCTTGGATGTTTTTTTTTTTTGGGGGTGTTTGTCTTATTTCCGGTCCAGAAGACTCAGCACTCCGGCAAAGGGTCAGACAGACGTTTTCTGAGGGATGAGATTTGGCAGCTCGAGACTCAGCTGGAGGAGAGGGAGACAGAGCTGATCCAGTTAGAGGAAGAAATGGGCAAGGACAAGAAAACTATCAAAGAGGTAGGGGCATATTACCCATAATTCCCATGCACAGCACAGGACCATGGATTAGTCCACAGGACAGTATTCAGTCCTTGGATGTCTTACTGTACACATATTAGCTCATTAGGTAGAAATTGGTCTAAAGCACGTTGTTATGTGTCCATTTAGGTATATGCTATTTCTGTCCCTTGATGCTATCCATAGAGAGAGATCAGTGCCAGTGGGTTTTGTCGAACTGAATTTATTTATACTTTAATATAATCATTCTTAAGTAATAAATTATAGGTTTTGGCTGTACTGTATGACAGTAGAAATGTGTCCACCAGTAGGTAGTAATTCTCAAGTGATTCCAGCTGCCTCACAAGGTTACATGACAAGCAGAAACGGGATGAGTTGCCACTAAGGATTGGTCAGGACATTTACAATGTTAACAGGATATAAAGTAAAACGCACCATGATCGAAGATTTTAGCCATATCGTCCACACCCAACAAATAATTGTGGTTCTACCAAAGAATTTTCAGCTAATGCTCCATTGAAACTAACATTTTGTTAAATTTAGTAAATGTAAATGTAAACTCTCTGTTTTCTTTTCCCAGTTGGTTGTGCGAACAGAGGCGGCTGAGGGTGAGGCCAAGAAGCTGAAAAGAGAGGTGTGGTGCATGAAGATTGTTTTTATTCATTGCTTCATTGTCACTCAGTTCGTCATCTGTTCTGCCATCATTTGCTGTTGTCAGTGCTTTGTCAAAATGCATGATCTCTTTTTGTCTCTCTCTCTACCTCATAGATGACAAAGCTTAAGAAGAAGGTAAGAAATATAGGAAATGTTTTTAGTTGTGTGAAAGTACAAGTGACTCAATATATGTAGTACATATACAGTCACTTGTTGCTTATGCTATTATGTTTAGGGGTGTCCCGACTTTTTCACTTCTGATATTGCAGCCTTGAGTGCTGTCCGATACCGATATTGATCCGACACAATATCAGCACGAATCATACATTTATCATACATTTAAAGTGCTAAATAAATACTGGTTTAACTTAAATGTAAGCATATACTACAATTGAATAAATTAGAAGACCCTGAAAGTGGTGATATTGGAGATTTTATATGCAGGCCGATATAATCCGATACTCATTTTTTTTGGACCATCAGGACATCCCTAGTTATGTTTTTCATTTTATATTTTGTTTGTTTTTATGTTATTTTGTTTGAAACAGTTCCAGTATAAAGTGATAAATTTTGTAGGAGCAGAGTATATTTCAAAATATTAATTTACGATAAATCAAAAAGATTGCTATCCCACAAATTCCATAGACAGCATGTACTACACAGTATGCAAGTGTGTGAGAATTGGCCTCTGAAAAGGAGATAGTGATACAACACACATAACAACTTACCAGAGTCCAAGGCAATGTTTTCAAAGAGACTTTTTGCATTACAATATATTTTATCATCCAAATAACTGCTCCAAATCTGGACACAAGACAAATCTATTGTTTATTATCCCACGTAGTGTATGATGACAGGGCTTTGGATACAATTGTTTTCCTGAGACTAATTCTGTCCATCCTGCACTGTGACAGAATGAGCAGCTCCAGCAGGATGTGGACTTCTATCGTGGAGAACTGGACCAGAAAGAGCCGGTCCCATTCAAAGATGAGAACGCTGAGACCCAGAAGAAGCTCAACTTGGCCAAGCGACAGCTCTGCCAGTGCTTGGCAGACATTCAGGTACTTGTAAATGTCTTTGTCTACTGCACAATCTTTGGGATATATAGAACCATAAAGATCCACCAAGAAGTCTGTGCTGCTGAAAACATGCAAGATCAGTGTTTTCAGTTATAGTTATTATGGCTTTTGTCTGTTTGTGAAGATAGGCATTCACAAAACAAGTTTATTGTTGTATTGTTTTGCATCCATTAGCGAGCAGATGATGAAAACACACACCTGAAGATACAGAATGAACAGATGCAGGAAAGTTTGGAGGAGTCTGTGAGGGAGATGGAGAAGATGACAGATGAGTACAACAAGATGAAGATTGTTGTACAGCAGACTGACTCCACAATGGACCAGCTCCGGAAAGAGAGGGATCATGCAAAGCTGCAAGTAAGAGACCTCCTCAGTGAACTATTATCAAATTTATATATGTATGTATATATACGTGTGTATATATATATATATATACACACACACACACATGTTGTGGCTTGTGTGTTTATTGTGCAGGTCAGAGAGCTAACAGAGAAGATTCATAGCATGACTGAAGAGAATGACCCGATCATGGCAGCATTCAATGCCAAAGTGGAGGAGTGGAAGGTGAGTGTTAATCAAATGTACATGTAAAACGGACTGTATTTATATAGCGCCTTTCATCCGAGTCATCCAAGCACTCAAAGTGCTTCACACTGATTATCACATTTACCCGTTCACACACATACAAACACACACATTCATACTGATGTTGGAAGACAATCATCATTTTTTTACATTCACACACTAATGCACAGCATTAGTTTCAACTGATTATCTTGGTCAAAGACACCACGGCACATGACTGCTGGAGGCGGGAATCAGACTACCGAGCACCACTATCTGCTCTACCACTGAGCCGCAACCTATAACTCTCAAGGCCCCGTCACTTCTAGACTTCATGAAGGCCCCTGTCACTCCTAGACTTCATGAAGGCCCCCGTCACCTCTAGACTTCATGAAGGCCCCGTCACCTCTAGACTTCATGAAGGCCCGTCACTTCTAGACTTCATGAAGGCCCCTGTCACTCCTAGACTTCATGAAGGCCCCCGTCACCTCTGGACTTCAGGAAGACCCCGTCACCTCTAGACTTCACGAAGGCCCCGTCACCTCTAGACCTCATGAAGGCCCCGTCACCTCTAGACTTCATGAAGGCCCGTCACTTCTGGACTTCATGAAGGCCCCGTCACCTCTAGACTTCATGAAGGCCCCGTCACCTCTAGACTTCATGAAGGCCCGTCACTTCTGGACTTCATGAAGGCCCCTGTCACTTCTAGACTCCATGAAGGCCCCGTCACCTCTAGACTTCACGAAGGCCCCGTCACTTCTGGACTTCATGAAGGCCCCCATCACCTCTAGACCTCATGAAGGCCTCTGTCATCTCTAGACTCCATGAAGGCCCCATCACCTCTAGACTTCATGAAGGCTCTGTCATTTGTGTACAAAGTGCTTCTTTGCTGTAGTTCTGTGTCCTCATTTGTTCCTCCAACTAAAAACCATTGTGATTTGTTTTCTGGTTGCCATTGAGGTTACCTCTTAGTTGAACCATTCCACAGGAGCCTGTTATTGTGCTGACAGTATCTCTTTCACACACAGAGAGTGCTCTCTGGGAAGGACGATGAGATTTTGGTCCACCAGCAGATGATCCGTGATTTGAGGGAAAAGCTGCGCTCAGCCCAGTTGGACTTGGACAAAAGCAACGTTATGGCCTTGCAGCAGGTTTGTCCCAAAACAGGGGAGGAAGTGATCTTCTTTGATGTAGTCATTTTTGAGCACCTATCCAAATTTTTTTCCCCCATGCTCGTTCAGGCGCTCGGGTTTTGTTGTTTTAATTTGTTGTGTTAGTTTGGACTGGAAATTAATGGTAGTTACGTTATTTGTCTTTTTGTTGACCATAGGTTTAGTTTGTCTTTTGGGCAGTTTAGGGGGAGACGCTGGGAGTGACGGCCCACTGCGTGGTTGGCCCAGTGTCTTCCCTTCTGTTCTTTTTAGCCGGGGTCTCCAGCCCTCCTTTGATTCCTCTTTAGTTTGTTTTTGTTTTGTTTAATAGTTTGGTTCAACAAATAAAGCTCGTGGGTAAACGGTTATATTTTGGTGTGGCGGCCTCCTGCACCTATTGAGCTGTGTTTGTTTTTCTGTCTGTATGGAGGCCGTAATACAGATCATAAATTTCCCTTGAAGATAATTTAGCATTATTTTTCCTAATTTAAATTGTTTGTGTGTCTTAAAGGCTGTCCAAGAGCGAGGTAATCAGATCAAAATACTGAGTGAGCAGGTGGAGCAGTACACAGGGGAAATGGAAAAGCAAACCCTGTTCATTGAGGAGCTGAAGACGTCCACAAAGAAAAACAGAGGTGGGTGGATCACTGCTTAAGATTCTTAACTGAACACCTTCATGCCAAAGACAATCATGATGAACGTAAAATGATGGACAGAACCTGCCAAAATTACTCAATCACTCAATAAATGAATCAACATGCCAAAATTCAAAATTATTTATTAATTGTGATTTTTGGCATGTTGATTCATTTATTCATCCTGGGCACCGCTCAGCGGGAAGATGGCCTGTGGCTTCTCTCCTCGCTGGTGCATTAAATCTTTGGTTTGGTCTGTGACTGACTAACATTGATGAGTAAAAACCGAAATGTCCACATAAATCTCACAGTGTAAAAGAACACAGGCTTCTGATTCAATGGAGTCATTATTACAGACTACAGTAGCGTGCTATTTAGTAACGGCACTTCTCAGCTGTCTTGACAACATATTGTACACCCTGGAGCGTCCAGAAATACGCAAAATCTCCCATACATTACCATGGTGTGACCTTTCATATGACCTTGATGACCTTGAATCACATATGACCTATAGCTTATTAACTATCGCAGGTCTTTTGTAACAAATTCTGGTGTTAAATACCAATGAACTGGGGGTAAATTATTCCTGCTTTCATGCAAATTCTAATATCCTGTTATGTTGTCACTTTAGTCTGCAGTTAAAGAAATGTTTTCCTTTTCTTTTCCAAGGCTCAACATCTGCCTTACTGCAGAGGAAGATGGAAGAGCTGAAGACGAAGCTGGATGCTGCAGAGACGAGAGCAGCGGAAGCAGTGCAGATGGTTAAGCTTGCAGAAGCTCATGCTGAAGAAAAGGACAGAGCACTCATTGAGGCTTCAAATCGCTTGAGCCAGTATGAGTCTGTAAGTGTACAAACAGCCCGTCTCTCTCCTTTATATTTGTTTTTTTTAACGTGTGGCCTCAGAGAATTTTAAAATCCAAATAGACACAGTGCTTAAGTTTTATGGGCCTACAAGCTAAGTGTTTGTCTTTCATCATGTTGAATCCTCATCTATCCTGTTTTCCACAAAAAAGTGCAAATCAGGAAAAGACATTTTCTGTATGTTTGTGTGTTTGTTTTTGAGTCATTGCATCTCTGTCTCTGGACACCAGGGCACTTATGGCCTGGAAGCAGCCATCGCAGAGGTCAAGGAGAGTGAAAATCAAATAAGAATGAGAGATCTTGAGGCAGAAGCCATGACCAAAGAGATAAACCAGCTTGAGATGAGAATGAATGACCTCATGGACGAGAATGAGGCTCTCCGAGAAAAACTAGGTCAGTTCTCTTGGAAAAACTTTGCCCTGCTCTCTGTGCATTTAGTCACTGACTGACACAGAGCAATGTTGTTCATTTTTTTTGGTGTTTTTCATGACTCTCAAGGCCTGGAACCAAAGCAGGAAGTTGATATGACCGAGTTCAGACGAGCCAAGGATCTCAGGCAACGCCAGTACAAAGCAGAAAACCAAGTCCTCACCAAAGAGGTAAAGTGAGATTTACAAAGGAGCGAACCAATTTTCATAACCACTGTTTCTTGTTTTCACCTCACTGCTTGAGTGAGTCAAATTAGATTGAGGACATCCCTTTTCCAAGTCATGCCCCAAACAAAAGAAGGCAAATTTCTTAAAATGCATAATGATTAACTGCTTAAGGTTCAGATTTATGATACATTTTTTGGATGTAAGTACTTTTTAAATTAGAAATTCACTCTAATATCAGAAGGATACTATGAAATGAATGGATATCTGCAAGTCTTAAATGAAGTAACGAAAGCAGCATATCCTGTGTTGAATACTATCAGGGGTTCAGTAAAAATGAAAAATTTAAGCAATGAAATTAATGATTCAAACTATACATTGGACAATTTTATTTCACTAGGAAGCAGGTAAGTCTCTGTATCTGGTTTGGTGGTGGCACAGTTGACATAATGCCTGCTTTTAAGGTAGTAAATATTCTTGTTTTGGTGACAAACTCTTTGCAGAATGAGTACCTAGAAATAGAACTGCGCAAAAAGGAGAGAGCACTCAAGCTTCAGAAGACACAGTTTCACATCAAATGTAAGTATGGCCCTGCTGTCCATCTGTCCATAGGGGACATGCCCTGTACAGAATAATATTGTTTAAGGGAATGAAATCAGAAGCCACAGTTTCACTGATACTGATCCTTCCTGTGTGTTAATTTATAGTGGATGAGCTGTCAAAAGTGAAAACAGACCTAGAGGGTGTGCTGAAAGATGTCCTGCAAGCCATAAGGATTAGTCAAGAGAGCACTTCTTCTGCTACCATCAATCTTCCCAGTCTGGAAAGGCTGGCTGATGTAAGTGGCTTCTGTGCACCAAATCTGACACTAAGCACAGATTGTATTCAGGCTGAAGTGTAATTTATAACCACACTGTTTCTTTTGTTGCCATGACTAGTTACAGGTTTAAGTCAGCTTAACCCTCACAGTTTTCTCTGGACTATCTTTATTACTTCCTTTACTTCCTGTACACTTTGTTTTACTTTTTTATTCTATCAGAATGGTCCCATATACTGAGATACAATATCTGTTCTACCAGGCAGTCTTGTTCAAAATGAGCAGCAAGTATAAAAGTTTCACGTTCAAAAACTGGGACACATAAAATCACAACATACCATATATCTGATGAGCTGGTTATATCTACTAGAGTATTAGACTGGTACTCTCACTCATGCAGAATTTGTAGGCAGTGAGAGATCTTGGCCTTGGTGCTCTGGTTTCCGTTTAATAGTCTGAGTAGTATTGGCTGTACTATATTGAGTAGTATTGTATTAATTAGGGGGGATTGTGGATTGTGTTAATAGCATTTCATCTGTGCTCATCATCTCATATCACAGGTCATGGACGTCAGTGACATGAGCAGGCAGTCTGAGTCAGCCCTGCACCTCAAGCCCCAAATACATCAGCTGGTGGGGAGAAATGAAGAACTAAGGCAAGAGTTGAAATTGGCCCGGGAGGAAGCAACCAACAGTGTCAGTCAGCTTGCCAGAGCCAAAGAAAAGGTATTGTTATGTTGTATTATGGCAAGATAAAAGAGATGATGCTGTTGACTGATAGTGACAGATAACGTGATAGTTGTTTAAAAAGAACGATGACACCTTAACTTTTGGCTACAATCCTCCTTTGGCAGGAAAACAAAGCACTATTGTACACCTACATTTTCAAACATGGTTTGTTGATTTCTTTCAGTTTAGCACTTACTAAACCATGTTTTTTCAAGGCCAACTCCAAAGTGTGTCACATCTGTCTTTTCCAAATCAAAAGAAAAAAAGAAAACAAGGTCCATGTCACTCTTTTGGCAAACAAGGAAAAGCCTTAAATCAGATGACTATTTCATTATGAAATACTGAAAACAGACACAGATGATAGTGGAACAGATTAAGATAAAGTGACACAAACAGGGTTTTTTTTTTTAGGGCTAATCAAAACAATATACTTTATGTCTTATATCAAAGTAGAGCAATTTGCAAATTTACATGAGGACAAGACAGAGAGCAAGCCAGACAGGCCCGAAAAGTGTTGGAGACATTCAGACATTCATTCGCTGCAGATGGGTTAATTGTGTTAAAATTTTTAATCAGATTAATTATAATGATGGATTAATCTGTGTTAACATGCTAATTTCGACAGCCCTACTTTGAACATTCAGTCGAATCATTTGCCTAATATTGTGTTGGTCCCTCTTTTGCTGCCCTGACATGTCCCCTGAAGGTGGGCTGTGGTATCTGTGTCCTTTCTGTCAGAACCACCATTAACTTCTTTGGCAGTTTGAACTCCAGTAGCTGGTCTGTTGGATCAGACCAGGACCAGCCTTCACTCCCCACCTGCATCTATGAGCCTTGTCATCTGGAGATGCTTTGACCCAGTCCTCTGGCCATCACAGTTTAGCCCTTGTTCAACTCGCTAATTGGAAACAGTGTTCCCCAGAGTATAACCAGCAACATGCCTGTAGGATCCCTGTTCTTAAAAGTGGAAAGCCTCACTTCATATCAAAGCTTTTCCTTTAGACAGTTACCATAACTCATCCTTCAGTTCTTCAGTTTGACTCTGCGGCCGCTACTTTGTTCTTTTATGCCTTCTGTCTCAGGTGCCTTTTAACAACAGATCCTTCTGTTATCTGTCACATTAAATCCCTTTGCAGGTGATTTTATGTTGATTATTCAGCACCCCAGGTTTGTTAAGGCGTACTGATATTAGAAGTAAAATTTAGAACTGTTGTGATGGGAAAAGAATATCACAGTATGGTATTATCAGTGGTTATCAATGATCATGGTTTGACAGCACTTTGTTTTCTCTATCTGTGGCTGTCAGGTGAGCCAGCTGGAGGGTGAACTGGAGCTGTTAAGGAGGTCAGGCATCAGGGGAGCTGTCCTCCAGCCTCTGACCCTCCCTGAGGGCCTGGAGCCCAGCAGCACTGAGGTCATCAGCACTCTGAACGAGTATGCTGTTCGACTTCTTCAGGTGAGTTTACCTCTCTGCTACTTAAGACCTGGATGGAAAAGCTGTAACTCAACAACATGTCTCAAAATAACTTAAACATTTCTCATACTTATATCAACTAGGAGCTCAAAACCCAGGAAGAAAAAATCAACAAACTCACAGGAACATTGGTTGAATACAAACAGAAGTTTTCTGTGATTAGCCACCAACAGGGACTCCTCTACAAAGAATACCTGAGGTTGGTTTAATGAAAAAGACATGGCTGATTTGTAACGTGTGCAAAATTAAACAGTCTTTGTTATGTTTTTCTCAGTGGGAAGGCAGAGTGGCAAAAGGAGAAAGAGTCATTCATAGAGATGAAAAACACACTGGAGGAGCAAAAGCAGGTGGACGCAATTAAAATCCAACAGTACAATGTAAGTCATTCATATAAATGCAATTTATAATGTGCCTCAAACACACACAGTCGTTATTTAATATGGTTTAATGTTCAGGACCTAGGGAATATGGAACGAGATGTGTCAATTAAATGTCACTAAAACTCTGTTCCTGTTATTGTTTGTCCAACTTCCTCTAATAAATTCTCAGACAGCTAGAATGACATGGGTTGACATTTAGTGCCATTTAGTGCAATTTTTCCTCAAACACATTTCCATTTCACCCATCAGGACTTGCTTGACACCCTTCAGAAGGACCCAGAGAAAATGAAGAGACAGTTGAGTGAAGCGTTGCGCAAGCTGACGGTGCTGAAGGTCAATGAGCAGAAACTGACCCGGCGCCACACCACTCTGCTGGAGCAAGAGCAGCACCTCCGCAAGGAGAATAGCAAGCTGAGGGATGAGAGCAGCCACATGCAGACCTCTGTCACCCAGAGGATAGGCTACCTGCAGAGATACAAGGTAAAGAAACAAAACCAGCATTGTACAGTATATAGTCTATAGCTACAGATCCATTAGAAAGAAAGACCATGTTGTCAGCCATTATTACCATGATGCATTGATCTTTCATCAGCACTGTATTTTGTTGCATCTTAGGAAATGGCTGCGTATAAGATAGCAGCACTGCAGAAGGCCTTGGATGATAGTGTGTCTTCATCAGACCTGGAGAAGGCTAACAGACAGTATACCGAGCTAACTGTCAAATACAGAGATTTGCTTCAGAGGGACAACCGTCTGATTCAGAGAACCACCAAGCTCGAACATCTGGAGGTATTAAAACACACATGACAGACCTTTATTATTTTTGGCTGTTAACTGTTGACTGACTGTCATTTTTTCCTGTCTCTCAGAGGGAGAATGAGTCTTTCCAGGAGCAAATCTCAGCCATGATCAAAGAACTGGAGATCACGAAGGAAAAACTGAATACTATGGAGCAAGCATGGGACATCGCCAATGCATCTGGTAAACTAAGGGCTTGTACACTGGGCAGCACCTGCATGTCTCACTTTTCACCTGTCACTCTGCTACTGCCACTTGTTTCTTGCCTTTCACAATGGCCATATTTTTGTTTCATTTGTTATTTTATTTTGTTATTTAAATGTCATTTATACAACGAATATTAGGGCCGCATTGAGAATTTTTTACAGACTACTCGTAAAATTTACGAGATTGAAATCGCAAATTTTGTGAGAATAAATTCATAATATCCTAACGTTAGGATATTAGGAGTTTATTCTCATAATTTTGCGACTTTATTTAACAAAACCAAGAAGTGTTGGGTTAAGTTTAAATAAGACCCTTTTCCATGTCTGTGACATACTCTACTCACCATGTGGTTGGCTGCTCTAACCTACTAACATGGGTGATAAAATAGAAAAGGCCAGGTTCTGCCATGCACACACACCACCACCACATGTTCTTAGTGCATATATTCACTTATTTTCCTTATGTAGAAAATCCTCTAAAACACTGAAGTTATTTATGTCTGTACTGTGGGTTTTCTTCATGATATTTCCTTTTTTCTCCTGGATACATGCAGTCATGTAATGGAGTAGATGTAGTGGATGTCCTTCATGTTCACCAGTTTCTGTTTTAGACTTTTTTTTGTTTGAGATGTGGTCTTAAACTTAAACTTTCAGCTGATGAACAACCTATTTCAGTTTAATGGTTGTTTGCAATGAATTGCTTAAATTTTTTTTTGTCTCACTCCCATTTCTTCTTTTTGCATTTTGAAGCACTACTTAGAACATTCTTAAGATCCAACAGTGCAAAATGTAAATTCTTGCAGTTTTTCAACTGGTCTTAAAATTTTGATCAGGAGGAGCTTAGATGTGAAACGATAAACCAAGATTTAACTTGAAAGTGAGACCTTGTTTGTGTCCACCCTTTAATATCAAATTCTCATCCCAAATTGTTCTTTCCTTCCACTATTAGGAGGTAAAAATCGCAGGAATAAGGTGGATAAGGCATTGACCAACAAAGAGATGGCATCAGCAGCCAGGCGCATTACCACTTTAGAGATGAAGGAGCTGAACGAGCGGCAGAGGGCTGAGCATGCCCATAAAATGTATGAACACACGAGGAACTCCCTCGCACAGGTGGAAGAACGCAATTTGGAACTGGAGTCCAAGTTTGCAGAGGTATGAAGCCAAAGAAAACAACCTAGAACTCACCTCAAATACTTGCTGTTGCCCATGTCTACCTGACAGATTTTTGATGAATTGATGGATTTTTGATGGATTTAAAAAGCCATTTTCTGACACCTGGCAATCCTAGAGCATTTTGGAAACCATTCCCATTTCTCAGTATTTTAGGTCATGACCCCTAAAACAGCAACACAACTCAGTCTGTGCCAGATTCTCAGATTTTAAGTGAAAAATCTTATCAAGTAACACCACCCCTGTGTTTCTTCAGTTGACCAAGATGAATGTGGAAGCCCAGAGGGTGGAGCGGGAGCTGAGAGATGAGCTGGTAGACAGCATCAGCAAAGCAGCAAGTGATGCAGACAAAGCCAGGATTGCAGAGTTGGAGAAGGTTGAGGCTGAGCTGCGCATCGAGGTTTCTAAGTATGTTTGATTATTTACTTGACATCTTGTTGAAGATTGCATTCACAATCCTAGAATGACTTGGAAGACATAAATCTCACAGCAGTGTTATCAACAAGGAATCTGTTAGTAAACCTGTCAAGTGTTTTTCACTACTCAAAAAAACATTCCTCTGCTTTTACACTGATCACACTGTTACTTCGAAGTCTGACAATAAATCTATTTACTTGTACTTCTACAGTAAAGTATTTAGGCTCATCCTGCTCTTAAAATCTCTGTGTTTGAACAGGCTTCAGGAGGTGTCTGATGTGGCTGTGATGCAGGCGTCTGCTCTACAGGCCAGACAACAGTCCAGAGAGAAGGAAGTGGAGACTTTGAGGAGGCAAATACTGGACTACCAGGTAAATGGGTTTTGTTTTAGAATTTTATTGAACTTCATGTAACTTGTGAACATTCTTTTTCTTTTTCTGTATATTGAAAGGTTTAATTTTTTATTTTCAAGTCAAAAGCTGACTGCCTGATATACTGTGAACTGCTGATTCACTAAAATATTATCATTTAAATTTGAGAATCTTTAGATACTGTATTTAATGCAAGAACCCACCAAATCAGATACTTAATTAGGCACTGCACCTATTACTGCATTGTTTCATTTGTGGTATTTTACTTTCATAAAATATTTCAGGCATGTCAACATAAAATAGGGAAAGAAAAGTGATTACATTGTAGTGGTTTTCAAATGTTCCAAAGCTACAGATAATACAATACATATGAAAGAAGAATCACAGTAAAAAATATTTGTGTAATAGCTCTGTCCCTCAATATCTGAACGTAAAATATACTGAAATGTATGAATCAAAACAACCCTCTTTGTGCAGCAGGTAGTTTTATACACCAGTGAGTTTGGTGAATTAAAATCTCTTTTTCCCTCAGTCTCAGTCAGATGAGAAGGCCCTCATTGCAGAGCTCCACCAGCACATCGTAGCTCTGCAGCTCAGTGAGTCTGCAGCTTCGGCCAAACTGGAGGCTGCCACCGCTCACATCCAGCAGCTGGACGCCCTCAAGCTGCGCACTGAACAGCGGCTCGATGCCAGTGAGCACACCCTGTTCCTCGCCCGCCAGGAAGGCAGAAATCGCGCAAAGCACCTGAGACAGACCATCCAGTCGCTGCGTAGACAGTTTGCCGGAGCACTGCCTCTTCCCCAGCAGGAGACGTTCTCTGTGACCATGATGAGCCTCCAGGAGGACCGAGCAAAAGCCCAGGAGGAGAAGAGGAAGGCTGAGGAGGAGAGGAGGAGGGCACAGGGCAGGGCGGATGAGCTGGAACTGAGACTCCGAGGCCTGGAGGAGCTCACCTCAACACTGAAGGATGTGAAAGGAGCCCAGAAGGTTGATTGACAGAAGTGTTATCACAATTGCACTCTTTTTGTTTTCCATGTTTATCTCATTTGTGGTACATCTTGCTCACAGCCAATTTGCAACTGCTGAAAAAACACTCTATTGTAACACATTAAACAGGTAACTGAGTGGCACAAGAAGATGGAAGAAGCTCGTCTGCAGGAGCTGAGGAAAGGCAGGGAGCTGGTGGTCCAGAATGAGGAGATCAGGTACCTGAAGAACCTGGTGGAAGAGCAGGAGCGAACCATCCGCTTACTGGAAGAGGATCTTGTTCAGCAAAACATGGTGAGAGCAAAAGTCCAAAAATTAATTAAATATGCAGACACAGATTCACAAATCAGGTACTTAAGATACGTATGTTTACCACCAACCTATCCTTTGCTTTTCCAAACGTATTTAATGTTACCAGAGAGTTAAATATCAGGGTAATAGAGAAAACTCTGCTCTTTGCCATGTAAAGCTTCTAGAAGAACACCGTGTTGCATTTGATCAGCGTGAGGTGGAGCTGGAGCGCCAACTGGACGAGAAGCACCAGAATGACATTCCGAGCAGTTTGGAAAGGGTAAACAATTCTTTATAGAGGAATTATCAGAAATTAGCAGCAAAAAAACATGATCATTCAGAAAGCAGCTATATATTTTTTGGGTTGTTTTTAGCATGAGGATGGTAGAGGATCCCTTCCAGACCAGAGTCTACCTCTTGCTCATCAGTTGGACTTTGCTTTGAGTAAAATCAAAGAGCATGTCCAGACCATCATGGACACACAAGCCACCTGCAAGTGTTTGGATGAGGTAACAGTTTTCAATCCCTGTTCATTTACTCAGTACCTCTCATCTGTGGCATATTGTTTGAAGTCTGATTATTTCATATGCAGAAGTTGAAAGAGAAAGAAGAAGCTCTCAGGAGGGCTGAACAGAACATCATATCAAGGGACAAAGTGATCAATGAGCTGCGCCTCCGGCTCCCAGCTGCCAACAGAGAACATCTGCTGGCTGACATCAAGCATGAAGAGGGACGGTCACACAACCAGCCTGCCCTAAAGCTGGCTCAACATACCATCAAAGACCTCCAGGGTCGGCTTGACAAAAAGGAGCATCTGTTAAAGAAATACCACAACAAACTTGCTCAAGCCAGACAGGTACAGTGATACAAGGATGAAGAAGTCTCCTCTGTTATTCCCATGGGTTTATCAGTAATTGTAATAGTGCTTGTTGGAGTTTATGAATGTTAGGTATCTCCAGTGGGTGGAAAATCAGTACTAATATTTATTAGTAGTCTCCATATAAATGTCCTGGTATTTATCTACTGCCACATGTTAAAAATGTGACTCACTGTGTCTTATAGTTAGACATGTGGATGATTTTAGAAGGTACACTTTTATGTGTTTAAGTGATTTTTGTTTGATTTAACTACAAATTACTGATTCCAGGATCAGGAGGAGATGCTGAAGAGTCACCAAAAAGAGCTGAAAATGCTGCATCAGAAGTTGGACTCACACAGGGACACCTCTCTGGACCACTTCAAAGAGACGGCAATGGTACATGTGTGAACTCTGTTTTTCTTCTCCAGCTTGAACAGCTTTGTTTGAGGTTTATTTTTAGCTGAGGTTCACACAACATCTATTTCATGACATCACATTCGCATTAGTTTCCTGAGTGTCTTTTGAATACACTCAAGTCCCATATTGTGATTCTAAGCATAATAATATTTCACACGAACCATCAGTGTTTCACAAGAAATCATGAAATCAACGTTACAATGCACAGTTGAAAACTGTGCATTGTAACGTTGTTGGAACTATGGTAGGCAGAATGTGACGAGAATCGAGATTCCAAGCAATGAGACATTTTCATTTAGACAGTAACATTGACTTACCTGTCGAGAAGAAAGTGGGCAAATTCAGCGTCCCTTTTGAGATCTTTCTCGCTGGTCCCGTTGTCTTTTTAATTCCCCTTTCCACTTAAGTATGGTCATAAGTATGGTCTTGCATTATGAACCAAAGTGCAGTGCAGGTTTTAGTTCAGTAAGACCGTCGTCTTCATGCTGCTTTTCCGTGAAACGTGAATCACGAAATGCGAAAATGCGTTTTGCCCTGTCGGTACTAGCAGGTAGTGCTTTATGTCCCTCTCAGCAGTTCATAGGTTTTTTTTTTATAGGCCAGAAAGTTATGGAAGTCTCCATATGAGCCTCCCTTTCTATGTAAAGACAGATAACTGATTCTTCGTCTAGGAGGATAAGTCACATTGTTGGCATAGCTTATTTTACACCAATGAGGATCTATTTATGAATGAAGACGTTGATTTGAGGTAATTAAATACTTAAAACCATACACAGTGTACCTGTGTAAAGAGTATTTGAACACTTTAAAATTTGGCGTTCTGCTGTGTTTGAAGCAGCATTAGGTTTTTTTGTTGAATCAGAATGAAGTCGCTCTCCCTCTGTGAGTGTTGTAGTCCAAGCATTTGCTTGCTTTGTTTAGCTTGTGCAGCCATGCATGCCTGCGGGTGAGTTCCTGCCAGTTTAACACTGTCAGCACTGACACGCTTGTTTGTGCCATTCGTGCAATTGGCACTGTTAGCCGTTACCGCCAGCTCAGCCGTCGCCATGTTGGGAGCCTTGTAGAAGCAATCCGTCAATCATGGATATGTTCTAAATTTTAACCTTTAATGCTCTCTTCTTACTTTGTCCAGGAACTGATGAAGAAGCCCACTATCAGGGTGCCAACCACCAAGCATCTGGAGCGTCTGGCTGAGTTGGAGCAGACGGTGGCTGAACAGGACATCTCACTTTCCTCCATCACAGAGAAGCTGAAGCTGGCCACTGCTGAGCTAGAGCGACATAGGGCTGCTACAGAAACACTGGCTAAGAAGCACGCTGACGAGATGTCAAAGTAATTATCCCTTTATTGAACCTTTTTTTCTGAATTTGACCCTGTGGTCACATGTGAGGATTATATCAAAACAGAATAGGAGTTTCTTTATTGTTAATCATGATATTTTCATCATTAATTCCATTAATGACTAATGCAAAACTTGTCAGCAAACAAAAACCTTTATTACAGCCTACAATTACATACAATTACTACGTCCATTAGGCAATTAACCTAATACCCACACAGACACAGGGAGAACATGCAAACTCCACACAGGAAGGCCCCGGGCTTTGAACCCATTACCCTCTTGTTGTAAGCGACAGTGCTAACCACTACACCACTGTGCTGCCCCAATACTTTTCCACTCCCTTGTAAAATATAAAGTCTCATTTATATTTAAAATGATGTAATAACACCGAAATCTGTCTTATAAAACAAACTAATCGAGGGGATTTGTTGCAGGCTAGAGGAGTGTCACGCTGCCCAGGTGAAAGCTCTGGCTGCTGAGACAGAGGAGCAGAGGAACCAGATGACCCAGATGGAGAAGGAGGTGAACTCCCTCCAAACTGAGCTGGCAGCCCAGAAGGAGGCCAACGTCCGTTCCCCCTGCAACACCATGAAAAACCTGGTGGAGCGACTCGAAGCACAGCTCACCCAGAAAGAGAAACAACTCAAGGTTGTTCTTTTACCACCAAAGTCTACTTTATGTATCTTTAGTCTGTGTGATATAGTCAGAGGTTGAAGTGAGTTGGAATGATCCGCATCTGTGATTAATCGTTTACTAAGAAGTTAAATCTTAGCTGCAGTTTCACGCCAAAATAATGTCAAGTTCATTTATCATGAGCTGCAGCCTGCCGTTCCTTTTGCTGTTGCCATCAAGCCACGATGGCGTGTGTGTTAGGCTTTTCGACCAAACCAATAGTCTCGTCTGCTTCTTACTGTTTCCTCAGGCTCTCAGTAAGGCTATGTTGAAGCTGCGAGCAGAGATGACATCTGCTGCAGAGCAACACGTCATTGCCAGTGCTGCACAGAAAGAGGAGAATGCCAATGTTCAGATGTTAGTTGACAGACACACCAAAGAGCTAAAGGTGGGTCCCCTTCATCATCATAGCACACTTGTTTTTCATAAATTTTTTTATTGCCAACATTTATGAATAACAGTCAAACTAATTAATGGACTCAAAGAAAGTGTTAGGAGTAAAATAATTCAGATACATATCCATAAAATAGGAGCATTTGATTAGACAACAGAAATATAATCTACTCCCACTTTTATACTTATTGGCACCAAGTAGATGCTTCCGGTCTGCAGTTGCATCCCAACTGTCTCTGGTAAAACATGATGGGTGACCCTAAATATACTGAGCCACATTTGCGGGACCTTTGGAGCAGCATTTAAATGATAACAACACCCCAGGCTCTGTTTCAAAATCAGTTAATACATCTATTAATCAACATTCTTACACAAGAACGCAGCACTATCAGAGCACTAGATACAGTTTTGAATTTATGAATGATTCTCTGTCAAAAACAACATGGAGTGGAAACAGTTGTTTGTTTCTCGCTGACCATCATTTCACTTCTGTCTGTGGATGGCTGCAGTGGTGGAAAAATGTAATCAGGGCTAAAAGTTCTGCCTGTACAGCAGTGGGGTATAAAAAAAGTATGAAAGTAGAGCCAAAGTAAACAAAAAAAAAGTGGTTTTTAATCTTCAGTGCACATCTAGATAATCATCACAGAGATAACCCGAAGTAGACTCCAACTCCCTTATTCCATACATTAATCACCAACACAGCTAATCTTTTTCATGGTCAGATGTGCATAGTCAATCAGAAATTTATCATGATTTATTTTTATCCATCACTGTGATTCGAACTGCACACCACAACTTTGCATTAACGGAGTGCAATATGACAGTAGATAACATGAAACTGGTGTTCATAGAGCACCTTATGCTAGGTACATTCCATGGACATAACAAAGTAGTATAATATTCAACTAATTATGGAAGCATTAAAAAAAAATCACATTTGGATTACCATCTAATTCCATGAATACCACTATTCATACATACATTTATGAATGTATACATGAAGGTATTTGGGCCAGAATAGCAGAGAATAATGCTGGCTTGCATAGTGCAAAATGTGAATGGATGCAGAAGAACATCCTGGTATTTTTGTCATTTTTGTCGGCTGTAAATATGTTTTTTAAAGCTTGTGAAATCGGCTAATTTAACATGGCCATCAATGGAGAATTACTCACTTCTGGAGCCAGCCCCCAGAGGCTGGACGGGAACTGCAGCTTTTTGAACGTGGAAGTGGTCCTCACTTGGAGAACCCACAACTCCCCTCTTGGTTTACACATGAACTTGATTTACGACTGTTTGTCTGACAGGCCAAAGGTGAACTTGTGCGATGGGAGGAGGGGAAGAAATGGCAGGGCAAGGTGGAAAAGATGAAGACTTCACTGAAGGAGAAGGAACGAGAGAATGAATCCCTGCTGAAAAAGCTCAGCACTCTGAAAGGTCTCTATGCCAGGTCAGTGTACATATGAAACACTATGTTCTGTCACTTCATCTCACACTACAGCTGCAGACAACAGACAATAATAGACACGCTCCAACAACAAGAATGTATAGTTGTCAGGGAGGGAAGGTGAAGTGTTTAACTATACAGCTCTATACAACTAGGGGTGTCCCGATCCAATATTGATATTGGGTATCAGTCCGATATCACGGGGGAAAAAAAAGAGGATCAGATTATATATCGTCCTGCATTTAAAAGCCCTGCTCCACTCCACTCCAGCTCTTCTATCGAGCAGCAGCTATCACAACAACAGCTGTGCTAACAAAGTAGGAGGAGGAGTGATGTTGCCCCTGTGGCACAATTTTTATTTAAAGTCTGATTAATATCAGTATCGATCAATACTCAAGGCTGCAATTTAGGTATCATATCAGAAGTAAAAACAGAAAGGTGAGGACACCCCTATATACAATACGTCAAATCCCTTCATTATATTCTAGGGCTGCAGCTGGATTATTCTAGTAATTGAGGATTCTACCAATCATTACATTGATTAATTGGTTAATAAATATGTTTGCTATGTCATCAAAGAGCAATAGTCAATATCCATAAGCAAGTGTCTTTTGTCCGTCTTTTTCCTCCCTGTATTTCTTTGTGTGTGCAGACTGGAGCAAGAGAAAAGTGCGCTGCAGAAAAAGCTGAAGGGTCGAGGTGTGACAGCTGATCAGGTGGTGTAGGCGGTGGGCCAAGGGGAGATTTCGTGTATTTAAACGATCCCCACCGACTGAGGACCTAATTTTTGTGGACAACATCTTCATTTTTCAACAAATAAAACAAAAATTGACACTCTTACCTCTTGTACATTTTTTGTTTATCAGTAACGCCATCTGGGTTACCGGTTCCGGCTAACTGAGCGGGCAGCTATGCTCGGGGTCCGACATGGATAGTGCAACAGTTCCAATATTTGGGAATTGAGATTTTTCCTTCCTTGAATCAGATTGTCAAACACAATTATTCACTTGCTCTGGATAAGGTCTTAAGGGACATAGATCGATGGATTAGTGTCCCTATCTCTATTCGAGCCTGTATCTCTATTATAAAGATGAATGTCTTGCACAGGATTAATTTTATTGGTTCTATGGTCCCCCTCCCCCCTCCTTCTGATTACTGGTGTAAACTCCGATCTGCCACCTCCAAATTCATCTGGAACTGTAAGCGGCAACATTTAAAAATAGCTACACCCAGAATGGTTTATCAGGAAAAAGAGGGATGATCATGTACGGAAGTGAGAAAGCAGATCTCTTAGATATCTGAAGGTACTCCAGGCTTCTGTCATCACCCAAGCTGAAGTGGTAGAGCTGTGATAGATGTGGCAGAGCAAACCTCTATTAGAAGAGTGAATGGGAAGTGGATTGTTAATGTGTCGAGATTTCCATGGTTGTGTGTAGGTAGATAAACTGTATCGTATTACGACCCCAAGAATATTTTTGGCTGATTATGCATCTTTTAATCCCTATAGACTTCAGGACAAGGCACTGGCACTCCCTCACAGAGAGATCAGGACCTCCAGAAAGAAAACCTCAAACTGGCCTCTGAGAACCTGGAGCTGACCTTGGAGCAGACCAAGAAAGACTTACCAACACTCAAGGTATGCACACCTAAGTAGTCTTTCCAACAGTTAGATACATACAGTACATGCATCTTAATGCAGGTGAGTGTGCCCTACAGGCTAACGCTGTTAGCTGATAGAGAATTTCTTGCATTTAGCACATTTACCTCAGGATTTTTATCTCATCTTGTGTCTTTTTTCCCCACACAAAATCAGGTAGCAGACCTTAAGGAGATTTGCAGCGCACTGAAAAAGGAAAAGACAGAGGTGGAGAAAAAGCTGACACATATACATGGAGTATGTTAACTTTAAGTCAATGGCTGAACACAAAAAGTACAAGTATACATGTCTAAGTGTAAGGTTAAAAAAATCCATGACCTTAAAAAACATTAAATCGAATTGTAACTCTGCTGTGTTTTTTTCTGAAAATGTATTCCCCAATGTATTCTTCCAACTGCAGATGATGAAAGTGATTTGTAATGTCTCCATCAGGCAGGTCACAGTGGTAAAACAATACTTGGAGAAGACCATTGGGTTAATGAAGAAGGTGGTGGAGAGGCTGCAGAGAGAAAATGAGACGCTAAAGAAATCCAGTGCACTTGCAAATCAAGACAAGCTTGATGCTGTAGCGTAAGTAGGAGTATAAAATAATGGACTTAACTCATAAAAAAAGTATTCTCATTTCTCAGTATTTTTCCAGGACTCTGACACTACATGGCACCTAAGTGTTAAAGGCTTAAGTTTTATGATTGACAGAATAAACAGATAGGACCAGTTCCCATCCCCCTCTCTGATCCAAGAAACTCCACAGGGAGATTCTGACACACAGAAAGTTGTTGATTAATTTCATTTCAATTGGTCATGTTCTGTTCTGTGGTTTCCTACCATAAGTTGCTTGGTCTGCAGCTGAGAGAGAAGCTTTCAAATAGAGAAGGATTGATGAAGTAAAACACAGTTGTACTAACATTAAATAAGTTAAAAAGAATGTCATCTCCTGCAACTACACTCCTGATCTCTATCTCCCTCTTTAGCCCACAGAGAGAGGTGGAAGCAATGACCCAGAGAGTGAGACATGCTGCTCCACTGCAGGCTTTAATGCCTTATGCCATGACCTTCTCAGGGCCCAGCGCCTCACGCCATGAGACAGCCTCTCCAGAACCTTCAACATGCTCCACATATGACTGAAAGACTCTGATCCTGCCTCTAGACCAGTGGTTCTCAACCGGAGGGGGGCGTGTACACTCTCTCAGGGGGGCACGAGCACAGGATGAGAGGGGAAAAACAAACTCATTTGCTTTTTCCGTTTTTTTTTTTTTTTTTTTTTTTTTATTAATTGATGATAATGTCTGGTACTATCGCCTCACAGCAAGAAGGTACCGGGTGTGAATCCCGGCCCGGGGCCTTTCTGTGTGGAGTTTGTATGTTCTCCCCGTGTCTGCGTGGGTTCTCTCCGGGTACTCCGGCTTCCTCCCATCATCCAAAATCATGCATGGGGATTAGATTAATTGGCTAATTTAAATTGACTGTATGTGCGAATGTGAGTGTGAGTGGTTGTCTGTCTATATGTGCCCTGCGGTGAGGTGGCGACTTGTCCAGGGTGTACCCTGCCTTCTGTCCTAAGACAGCTGGGATAGGCTCCAGCCCCCCCGCGACCCTATAAGGGTAAGCGGTAGATAATGGATGGATGGATAATGTCTGTATTAGCATGTATCAATAACAGGCTAATAATAACAATAAAAAAGTATGTAACATAATTACACTCTACCACTACTCATAATAATAATAGGATAATAATAATGACAATGCAAATTAGAACTCTAGTGCTACTGCCAATTATAACAATAGCCTAGTAATGATAATAGGCCTACCTACCACTATGAGGATGATAATAATAATAAATATCAATAATATCAATAAAAAGTATGCAACATTACATGATTATTTTAGCAGTAGGCCTAGTTAGTGATGATAATAGGTCTATCACTGCTAATAATTATTATTAATAATAATAGGGTGAGCCTAATAATAATATTAATAGTACTAGCAGCCTAGGGCTATCTATGTACCTATGAAAGAAGGTGTAGTTGGAGGGTTGGGGGGTTGATGAGTGGGTGGCGCTGGGAGGAGGGGGGCCCCAACTGCACTGAACCAGCTTTGGGGGGCCCAGCTTGCCAAAGGTTGAGAACCCCTGTTCTAGACCATCTCTCCTCTCTGCTCTGCTCCTCTGCTTGAACTGAAATGAAGTCAGATCCTCTGCCGACACAGGCTGCAGAAATGACTCCAGCCTCCCATCCATCCAGGAACGGCCATATAATGCATATACATCTGCAGATATTAAAGAGTTTGATGATTAGACACTAAATTAAATGGCTGAATTTAGAGCTAATGTAGAAAACTTAATAATACTAAACAATAAAATACTAAAACTTAAGAATAGCTAATTGCTTCTCTGATGCCTCTTAAACTGTTGAATGGTACACCAAACCTAAACCAAAGATAATTAACAACAACCTAACTCTTAATTTCGTTAATAGATAACCTCCACTGAATCTAACTGGCCACATTGAATTAATTAATCATGTATTCATCCTTCAGACTTTCCTTTTTGGTTTAATCACTCATTCCATTGTGGTCACAATGAGTCAATGCCATGTATTCACCCATCAATCTTCCTTTAGTATTTTTTTCTATTTTCTATTCTGTTATTTTCTGTTAGTAGTCTGGACATTTAGTTTATCAAATGAATCATTTATTATGAATTATCTTCTGCTAGTAGTCTGGTCATGTAGTCTGTCAAACATCTCATTTATAAAGGACTTGGTTATTTGATTTGTGTGTGTATATAAAGCAATTGAATCACTGTACACTAGGTCAAGAACTCCGTAGCACCCTGAGATTAAGAGACTCTAATAATTAATGTCAAATGTCTGCATGCCTAGGTGCTTGATTTTATACACCTGTGGCCATGGAAGTAATTAGAACACCTGATTGTGATTATTTGGATGGGTGAGTGAATACTTTTGGCATACTGAACCAGGAGCTGCAGGCAGAGAGCGAGAGAGAGAGCGAGAGAGAGAGGTTTTTCTGAGAGGCTGAGACACCCTGACTTTTAATACAGATGAGTCAAGCTGCAAAAACATAATGAAACCAATAGCCTCTTTTTCTACAATCACCTGGTGTGCAACTGCTTCAACACGCTGAAAGTAAATGACTGGTGAAGTGAGAGAGTGGCCCTTTAAAGGTACATTGTGTGGGGTTTGGCGGCCTCTAGTGGCATGGTTGCAGACATGACCAAGTGAGCATCCCTCAGCTCACTCCTCACTTATCAAGACTAATGTGAGCCACAGAGTGTAAAACTGTGGTAATACCACTTGCTTTGCTTTGCACTCTGTGGCTCACATTACCCCAGTTTCAGTGCGCTGGAGGAAAGGAGTCATTCTGGGCTAACCAAAACACAACTATTCTTATTTTCAATTAATTATACACTAATGAAAATATAGTTATGATTATTATTCCATTTCTGCTAATGAATTCCTTAAAGTGCTACACACTGTTCCTTTAATACTGGAGGAAGACAGCATTTGAGTCCTATTCTGGCATATTTAGCCTCATATGATGGTAGTGATCTCATATGCATGAACAAGGAACTTTCATGTAATATCATTCAGCTATACCCATCCATTAGTGTAGCTCACTGTGTTTGGAGTTGTATTAAATCTAGAAACAAAGGCAGACCGCTTCTGTTTCCTGGGCATGTCACCATGGTAACAATCCACCTCTCTCTCTGAACTCTCCCCGTCAGCTGAAGCAGAAACTGTACCAGAGCCAGCAGAGAGCAATGCTGTGCTCAAGGGCTGCAGGTGAGGCAGAGGAGTCCCGAGAGGAGGCGGAGAAGAGCAGGGCCCTAGCTGAGGCTCGGGCCCTCGAGTGTCAGCGGGACAAGGGGACAGCAGAGGCTGACAGGAGCCGTCTGAGGGACGAGCTGCAGCAGCTTAAAAAAGAGGTCAGCTGATCGGCACGCTCACCTTTAAACAACTTGTTCGTAACAGAGCAGAGATAACTGGAGGCAGCAATTAGTGTAACCAAAGTGCAACATGTAATGGATACACTCCTGCGGTGCTCTGTCATGACTCCATCATGTTACAAAGTTCAGTAGTTAGCATGAACCAGCAATGTACAGAACAAACTGCAGGGAAAGCTTGTTTTGCCTGTGTAACCATCATGTGAAAAACTACTGAGTACACTCCAAATAAAAGTTTAAACGTAATAAGGGATAATATTATCTATAGAAAGCTTGGAGCTTATGATTGCTGGTTAAGGGCAATTTTGATTAATTGAACTAGAATGTGCTGAATTACATACATTTTTGTAGCATCAATTTTTGCTCCAGCCTTTTCAAAATAAACTTCTCTTCACAGGAAACAACTTGATTAGGTTTAGCCAACAAACTCACTTAGTTAGGTTTTGGAAAAGATCTGGGTTGAGTTGTGCTGCACCAAAAGGGGTGTGGCTTAAATCTTAAAATCTTAAAACCTTTTAAAAACAGTGATGTTAAAAAATGATTCTCTGTCAAACATATTAACCAATAAAGTGAAAGGACAGGGTGATGTGTGGCATTTCCTTTTGGTGTCAGAAAAAATCATCATTTCCATAATCATGTACTGATGAGCGCAGCAACAAACATCAGTTCATGATCTCATGAAGATTTTAGGATTTAAGCCACACCCCTTTTGGTGCAGCATAACTCAACAACTCAACCCAGATATTTTCCAAAACCTAACTAATTGAGTTACCTAATCAAGTTGTTTGATGTCTGCAACCATGCCACTAGAGGCCGCCAAACCCCACACAATGTACCTTTAAAGGGCCACTCTCTCACTTCACCAGTCATTTACTTTCAGCGTGTTGAAGCAGTTGCACACCAGGTGATTGTAGAAAAAGAGGCTATTGGTTTCATTATGTTTTTGCAGCTTGACTCATCTGTATTAAAAGTCAGGGTGTCTCAGCCTCTCAGAAAAACCTCTCTCTCTCGCTCTCTCTCTCGCTCTCTGCCTGCAGCTCCTGGTTCAGTATGCCAAAAGTATTCACTCACCCATCCAAATAATCACAATCAGGTGTTCTAATCACTTCCATGGCCACAGGTGTATAAAATCAAGCACCTAGGCATGCAGACATTTGACATTAATTATTAGAGTCTCTTAATCTCAGGGTGCTACGGAGTTCTTGACCTAGTGTACAGTGATTCACTTGCTTTATATACACACACAAATCAAATAACCAAGTCCTTTATAAATGAGATGTTTGACAGACTACATGACCAGACTACTAGCAGAAGATAATTCATAATAAATGATTTGTTTGATAAACTAAATGTCCAGACTACTAACAGAAAATAACAGAATAGAAAATAGAAAAAAAATACTAAAGGAAGATTGATGGGTGAATACATGGCATTGACTCATTGTGACCACAATGGAATGAGTGATTAAACCAAAAAGGAAAGTCTGAAGGATGAATACATGATTAATTAATTCAATGTGGCCAGTTAGATTCAGTGGAGGTTATCTATTAACAAAATTAAGAGTTAGGTTGTTGTTAATTATCTTTGGTTTAGGTTTGGTGTACCATTCAACAGTTTAAGAGGCATCAGAGAAGCAATTAGCTATTCTTAAGTTTTAGTATTTTATTGTTTAGTATTATTAAGTTTTCTACATTAGCTCTAAATTCAGCCATTTAATTTAGTGTCTAATCATCAAACTCTTTAATATCTGCAGGTGTATATGCATTATATGGCCGTTCCTGGATGGATGGGAGGCTGGAGTCATTTCTGCAGCCTGTGTCGGCAGAGGATCTGACTTCATTTCAGTTCAAGCAGAGGAGCAGAGCAGAGAGGAGAGATGGTCTGGAGCAGGGGTTCTCAACCTTTGGCAAGCTGGGCCCCCCAAAGCTGGTTCATTGCAGTTGGGGCCCCCCTCCTCCCAGCGCCACCCACTCATCAACCCCCCAACCCTCCAACTACACCTTCTTTCATAGGTACATAGATAGCTCTAGGCTGCTAGTACTATTAATATTATTATTATTATTAGGCTTATCAGTGAGATTTAATGTTGTTACTTTCAGTGGAGTGTTGGAAACCGACCATTTATCTTGTGAAAGGTGTCATAGAATCAAACAACTCTTCTCTTCTTTCACATCTTTCTTCTTCTCTTCCAGTTTCACACTCGTAAAATAAACTAAACTGGGTCTGTCACAACATCATAGCTCAGTTGGTCTCATGCTTCACTCATTGCTTTGTTATCCTACATTAAACAGAAGTGTGTTTCATGGGTACATAACTGGGCGCCCATTAAAGACGCACTAGCAAGTGTTTTACATTTAAACACACCACCCACCATGTCTGCAACAGGAGACAAAGTGCCACATAAGAGCAAATTTTCTCTCATTTTTGTTCATGTGCTGTTCATTGGAAGAATGTCTATAGGGCCAGAGGAGGGTTCAGGAGGAGTGAAAACACCAAAGTTTGGACGTCAAAAGTCATTGTAGCTCCTAATTATAAAAAAATATGGAGGGAACACATTCTGCCTATGGAAGCAATAAATCCACACACAGCAGCAAACCATAAATCCTTTAATTAGTCAGACGAGGGTCCAGCTTCATGTTGCTCTAAGTGATTTCTTATGTTTTGAAGTCTTTTGGACACTTTTGACACTTTTGAACATCAGATCAAATGAACAAAAAAAATAGCTTGAATGATGAAGTCATTTCTTGAAGTTCCATCATTTTGGCCTGTATTGAAAAAGTGGACATATTCACTGTGAAATCATCCACTGATTTGTGGACTGCTGGTTTCTGCATTTTGGCTGTCGCATTCTACTTTTTTAAAACCAACTGAATGCTGAATAATTTTATAATTTTTAAAGCTGAAAGACCAAACAGACCGCACAACGCTGTGGTATTGACTTGTCAATCACTACATCACCCCACTTCATGGTCTATTTGACTCTAAACAGGACCACCATTTACTTAATAACAAGTCTGTAATGGAGAAGACCTGAAGCTAGATATTAAGACCATGAACTCGTGTTTACAATCTTTACTGAGGTCAGAAATCAAAGAGTAGTAGGCTCATTTTCTAACAGACTTCTGTACAATCAGACTTCTCCAGGAGTCGCCCCCTGCTGGTCACTGGAAAGAATGCAGGTTTAAGGCATTTTTGCATTGGCTTCACTTTAAGACCACAGATGTCCAGTGCCTCTTTGAGGATAACAAAGCAATGAGTGACGTATGAGACCAACTGAGCTATAATGTTGTGACAGACCCAGTTTAGTTTATTTTACGAGTGTGAAACTGGAAGAGAAGAAGAAAGATGTGAAAGAAGAGAAGAGTTGTTTGATTCTATGACACCTTTCACAAGATAAATAGTCGGTTTCCAACACGCCACTGAAAGTAAAAAAAACAACATTAAATCTCATTGATTCACCTTCATTTGGACATGAGCATGGGTGGTCTCTGTGTGGTGTCAGTGAAATGGGGGCAAATTCCTAAATCCACACATGCTTAGTTACACCAAATTTATCCAAACACGCTCCATGACCGGACAGCACAGGTACTCCAAAGAGACATAGATTTCCATGTTGTTGCTTTGATTTACTGGCTGATATTTTTGATTATTTTGGACAAGTGCAATCATGATGTACAAAATGCTCTGAAGTTCTTAACAAAATAAAAGTAGTGGTGGTGAAAATGAAGATATATTTTAGGATGTAATTCTAGTCTTGTGTTCACAGTGAGATAGATTCAAGGCGCAGGGCAACGGCATCAGAGGAGGAGGCTAAAAAGGCCAGCCAGGCTCGGCTGGAGGCCAAAGCTGAGAGACGCCTGGCTGAAAAGGAGAGACAAGAAAGAAAGGCTGAGTGTCTCGACTGGAGGGAGAAGCACCAGGAGCTGGCTGACAGGTTCAGACATCAGGAGGACATGAAGGCTCTGAGGCAGAACAAAGCAGTAAGAAGGCAGCCATGATGACAGCTTCCTGTTCATCACACCTCAGCATCACTGATCAGCCACCAAAAAACACCTTGTGAAATCTGACTGAAGGGCTTCACTGTCACTACACAATGACACTGATGCTGTGTGAGGTTAACATCAACAACAAAAGAAGTGAAAAGTTACCAACCAGGGGAGAATGACATGACAAAGGAGGCCATACACCATACTAATGAATTGTTGTGGTCTAAAACCAGGCGTTTCAGTGTTTCATTGTCCAACCCCTGTATAATAAATGTAAAGGACTCACTCAGGTGATATGCAACAGGTGCCTGTGACAACCACAGATAACATTTTTTTTTCATCTTTCTTTGTGAGAGCATTTTATTTATTGAATTCAACAAACCAATCAACTCCAGCTTCATCCAAAAGTTTAAAGGTGCAGTGTGTAGGACCTGGTGGCATCTAGTGGTGAGGTTGTAGATTGCAATCAACTGAAACCTGTGTATCAAGCGAAGGTTAGACAGGAGAACTCTGGTGTAGGCAGTCCATTCGATGTCAGGGTTGTGGTTGACGACATTAATGGATGTTTCTGTACCTTGAATATTTTGGACGACGTACATGAAACCTGTCCTGGTTTTCACTTCCTGAGAGTGTGTGTTCAAGAAGAGCATTTAAAAGAAACACAAACAAATGTTGACTGAACTCTTTTGAGATTTCTGACAGTAAGTGTGTTAAAAATGTGTAAAGAATTTCATTAAAGACAAGTGTAAATAAATGTGAAAACTACTTTTGGTGCTCATGTACTGGACTTTATTGACATTGAAGCAATAGGAGGTGCATGATAATTTTTAATACCTTACAATAAGATCCAAATCCATTGCCTTATACATAAACATGGGTCATCAGAACATTCTTGGGTAAAAGTTGATGTCTCTTAATTATTTTAGAGAGAGGGAAGACTCAATTAGAACCTAAAAAGGTTTGTCTTTACATTAAAATCCACTTGTTTCATTTTCCATAGAGCAGTCAAAATTAATTGATTGAAATTTGGGGCAAGATGAAACTCGTCAGCTTTTTTTTGTTGTCATGCTTTATTATTAATACTTGTAAACCACGCAATGCTACGCAGGAAAAGTCTGCTTCAATAATTTTATTGTGCAATTAGACCAGGACTAAATGAAATACTTCAGCATTTGCTCAGGCTATACTGTAGGTTCTTCTTAGTAGATTTCTGTATCCTAGCACAGAAAAACAACACAAAAAAAGCCCATCTAACTAAGAGGTAGAAACACAGGCAACTCTGAAACGTTACGGCAGCACGCCAATGATTACAACTTCTTAAAATATTGTAATATTAGGAGGATCATAGTACTGCAACCAAAGACAAGAAAGAGGGACAGATGAAGACGGGGAAAATCACAAAAAAGATTCAATGCTCCTCATCAGTGACTATGAAGAGCACTTGTTTTATTTTTACTAAGCATATGTTGACTTAATGCACCTTAATTCATTTTGAAATGTTATGCCAGCTTATGCTTCGCTCTCACTTTGTTGGGCACCTCCTTTGCCATCGATCATCCTTTCTTTCTTTCTCTGCTGGGATGACGAGTGTGAACGAAGGGAACCCTGTGCCTTCAACAGAGGATCAAAGATTTGTTTTGTTAATAGCCTTATGCTTTTAACTTGCATGAGCAAAGATGACCACTACTTTGATGTATATAGTGGGAGATCCTGCACATTCTTGAATAAAGCAGTTTGCTACTTTAGGGAACGCTCGAATAACAAAAAAAAAACTGAGTGGAAATGAAAAACATGCAATACAGTGAAAAAAGTTACAAACCTCAGTCAGAGCAAAAATAATAAGGAAAAAAAAGAATACATGGTTGAGCCACTTCAGAATTCATGTAGCTGATAAGGACACTGATCCAAACTCAAACAGGCAACAGATCAAATGAAGCTGGTCAGCCCATCGCTGCGCTGCGGGTGGTTAACACATGAGGCGCTACAGGTACAAGCTTTCGGTTTATATTTGCAACAGAAGCAGTGTCACATGGTAGTGGTTAAATTAAGAATGGAGTTAAATAAAACGAAAGGCGAGTGTAGTAATAATAAGATCAAGTCGATTTTTTTTTTCTTTTAACAGCAACAATTCTTCTTCCTTCTCTCAATCAGCTTCGTCCTCTGACTCCTCTTCCTCTGCCGTCTCCAGCCAGGTGAGCCACTGGTTGACCTGACAGAGGGAAGAAAAAAAAACTCCAGGAAATATCTATACATGAGAACAATCCCACAACTGCAGGTTTCTGATATAAACCCCCGTTGTGCTGGCATGACTGTACCTGGAATAAGGATTTCCCTTTTCCAGGGTATTCCTGGGAGATGTCTTCTTTCCATGCAAGGAAGGCTTCTTCTTCAATGATCTCCATGTCGTAGAAGTTGACAAAGTAGCGCAGCAGCATGCCTTAGTGGAAAGAAGAATATAACAACAAAATGGAATTACTGCCTTGTGGTTGTGCGCCTCCATCAACTCGCTTACATCCATGTCCATGTCTTCTCTGTGAAATTGACATAATTACCATATGAAAACTTAATTTTTTTTGGCCAAAAATGTTTTTGTAAGGTCAGTGATCCTTGACCAACAAATTCTAGTATGCTCATCCTTATCTGTGTCAGAGCTCTTCCCACTAAAATCAGTTTTTTTTCTCCCCACTAACATAATATGATGAAAGCACGATTAGTTTCATTAGATACAAAGAACGCCTGCACAAGTACTTTTAATGATGCTGTAATTCGAACTACATCTCATCCAAGCAGATACTGGAAGTCAGACAACTGAACAAGAATTATGACGAATTATTAACTGAGCTTAATATTTGGCTGCAGTCCTCAAACATATTTCAGCCTTTCTGTATTTCTGACTGACATACCCAAACCGACACCTTTGCAATATGGCGATAACCACTGTTAGTACATCAGTATGGCTCTGGTTTTTACTGTACCTTTAGGGAACGCGCTGGTGTTGCAGTGCACCTGCAAGGCGTACAGGGCGCTGACCTGCAGCTCGGTATGGTCGTGCAGGAACTTCTGCATGACGGGCTTGAAGGCCAGTAGTAGCTGTTTCTCCTGCTCCAGCTGCTCTTTGGAGGGGGCCGCCAGCTGCTCATCGCCCTCCGCCATGCACAGCTCCTGAGAGATGTACTGGAGGAAACTAGGAGAAGAGCAGAAACTACATGAAGGGAAGACCTGCAACAAAATTTCAAAGCTTTTGTCCATTTTAAATCATGCTAAACTGAACGTTCTCGTTTTGAACCCAAATGAAACATGAAAAATGTCCCTTTTCTGACATTTTATAGAACAAATGGTTACTTGAGAACAGGAACGTTTGCTGTAGAAAGTGATGGAAAAAAAAGCTGATCTCGATGAATTCCCATTGGCTAATTGTTAATATCATAACAGGAGTGAGAAGTGAAATATAGAAATTTATTTAAGGAAAAAGTGATGCTAAGTGATAATACTGTAAATCATAGTTATTTTGGACAAGACAGTCACATAACTTAAAATATAAAAGTGATATTTACAATTATTAACTCTCTGAGTGCCAGCCTTTTTTTTTTTTTTAACCTGAAGTGCATTGTGCCAGAGTTTTTGCCCTTTTTGAGTCATATTTCTAGACCCACAGAATATTTTGTACTATGACTCTGAAAACACTGAATAGGTCAAATGAAAGAAGAGACTCTCTATTTCATCGTGAAAAAAAAACTTGATGTTTTTATCTTGTTCCATTCTTGTTTCATCAGAGGTAGAGGCCAGTTTCACCAAAATCACCACTTTTTTTGTCCAGATTCTGTTTATTTTGCTCTCTAAATGCTTTGATCCCTGTGGTGTATACCGTCTCTTTATGTCCTGAACACAAATCCCAGAAGCCGCAAAATTACTCACGGCCACCCGCTGCCGAAAAAAAAGGAAAAACATATATATGCCTTTTTGGCACTCATGTTCTATTTTAAAGTATGGAAATAAATGTCCTTGGCACTCAAAGAGTTCAGTTAATAATTAGTGGTGGGAATTGAAATGATGCATGTTAGTTCCTGGGACAAGCTGGTCAAAATAAAAGCCTGAAACAAAGACAACTTTTACTGTTTCAACTTGAATTGAGCCTCAGCGTTCATAAAAACAGACTTGAAAAACAATCTTTACCTGGTCATGAGGATGTTGACAAAGCCTTTGTCGGTGTGAAGCTTGGGCGAGATGTTGTCTTTAATCCACTTGTAGATGGACTGTGGAGAGGGGTCTGCCTTTATCTGTTTCAGCAGCTCCTTCTCTAGCTTCAGCAGCGGGAATAGGAAGCTCAGGCCCTTCCCCTCCAGGATCTCAAGCATGCGGTCCTTGTTCTGATCGATTTCTGCCCAGAAGAACAGTCCACTGTTAGAACTGTTCCCTCACTGGACAATAATCTGTGAAGATTTCATCTGTTGGATGTTTGTGTCTGTTGCGAGAACTTGGTACCTGGGAGCATCTTCTGCATGTTGACCTTGCTCTGCTGGAAGAGGTCGGTGAGCCACTCTCGGTCCTTCAGCTTGGCCGTCTGCTGCAGGCAGAGCAGGAAGAGGGGGAAGTGTGTGCCATTCTCCAGCGGGTGAGCCAGCTCCGCCACGCTCACCAGCTCTGCAATGATGGCCCGAGCCGCAAACTGAGCCAGGTAGGACTTCACCAGGGGCACATCCAGCTCGATCTTAGGACACTGGTCCAGGACGTTGAGGAAAGCCTGAACAAGAGGTAGGGGAATACTGGAGCATAAGTAATGATGTAGTCGCCTTCAGGGCTCATCAGTGACAAATGGGTTACTTTGTGACAAACAGTGACAAACTACAGACGTGTCGGTCTGTTTACCTGCATGAAGTTCTCTCCAGTGATGAGGCCCTCGGTGCGCAGCGTGTGGATTAGAGTGCTGGCGTGCTCCTTGTCCTCATCGGGACGGTCCAGGGAACACACCACGATCTTACTCAGCATCTCCGGCAGGAAGTGCTTGGGAGCCTTCATCTCTCGCACGCAGTTCACAGCCTCAGTCAGGTTCTTACTGTTCAAGTATTCTGTCATGATCGCCTCCTGAGGTGGAAATTTGCATGAATGGAAAGGAACTGCAGACAGTTTGATCAACAAATGTGAAAAAACAAAAACTGACTCATGGTCTTTAAAGAAAGCAGACAAAGGCAGTCTAATTTGAAACTGACAGTCTATTTATTCTTTCGGAAGGCTTTTTGACCAACTGGTTCTGTCGATATGGAAATTTAGCTCACATTAGCTGTTATTACATTCCTACTCTTGATTTTTCCCCATTGTTTATATTCTGCTGCAGTCGATTTGTTTTGCCTACCGTCATCTTGAGCAGTTCCTCCTTGGCAGGAGGTGGCTTCTTGTTCGTCTTCTGAGGCTTCTCTTGGATGGGCGGAGGGTTGGTCTTCAGGCCAAGCTGTGGAGGCTGAGGCAAAAGGTCATGCAATTACTTCAGCTGAAACCATAACACCATGGACAGCTTAGGAAAAGAGTTGAAACACTTTTTTCACCACATCTTGCGTTAGCACTTCTTCATGTCATCCAGGAAAGTGACAGCTAGCTAGCCGAGAGTGAACATCCCCAGTGGAAACAAAACATGGCCGTTTGATCTGGAACCCAGTTAATGTTGTCCCTTTTTTCTCAAACGGTTCTTTATTTGTGTTCCATCTGCTTACCTAGGTTAAACTAATATAGTGGCAAACAGAGAGTAAGGATGGAGTGTTACCTGTCCCAGAGGGGGGGTCTGAGTACGTGGGGGCTGAGCGCTGGGGGGCATCATGGTGGGGATCTGGGGCTGGAGCTTGGGTACTTGGTTCTTGTTGAGGAGGAATGACTGAGCCGGTCTGAGGCTGATCTGTGGGACAGGAAGCATCATGAACACAGCATACACTAGGTTTAGTCATGCGCTTTCAAAAATATAAAATTAAAACCTGCTTTATCCATGCCCTCATATCTCATAATCACAATCAGCAGACCAGCTACCAGTTTGAAGGAAACAGGAGAGGGAGGAGAGAGAGAGAAGCAGAAAGATGGAGATCAAAGACAGAAAGAAGAAAGACTGGAAGCAGGTTGTTCCTCAGAATAACGCGTCTTTTTATAATCACTGGGCACGGAGACCTGAACACCAGCAGGCAGGACTGCAGGATGGAGCCACTGACGCTGCTGTAATCGTGTCTTAACGACAAAAGACGTGGCTAATGTCATTTTGTACACTTCACGACAAAATAACTGGTACGAATCATATCCTGCAACCCAACTGTTTCCAGTTACCTCATCTGCATTGAGCTGTCCTTTCTTGCTGAATCGTGGAGGCATGTCCTTGGACTGGACCTGCTGCTGGGCCATGTGGTTCTGGTTCTGGTTGAGGAAATGCTGGTTCTGAACCTGCCAAAAGTCACATGAATGTGGATCACTGTCTTAAGCTTTGACCTCAGGATTTGTAGAGAAATATTGTTCAGAATGTATGTGAACATTACATATGTGAGGAGGATTACCTGGTTGGACTTAACAAAAGACTTCGGCCCTACGTCGAACTGTGACTGTGGCGGAGGGGCGATGTGGCCGTTGAAGAGCGGGTTGGTGCGATGGCGTCCCATAGTGGGTGAGTACCTGTCCTGAATAACCCCCGGGCCAGTTCCAATCCCGCTGCCTGAGTAAACCAAGTACAACAATGATGTTAGTAGAGATTTTACACACTAGAAGTGGACTCAAGCAGGAGAAACACTGGAATATTCTATGAAAAGACCCAGAGGTGATTGTAAAAGCAGATAACCCTGTTTTGTATCTGTTGCCTGAAAGAATAAAACAAGAGTCTGGATTTCACATCAACTACATTATAATTAAATGGAAAATAAGCCCACACCTGGCATCTGCCCAAACATATCGGCTAATCCCCCGAGAGTCTCCCTGTCAAGTTTCATACGGTTGGGCATGAAGGGGCTTTCCAAGAAGAAGTCCATCCTCATCCCCTGAGACATGGGTGCTGGGATGAAAACACCCAAATCCTACAGGAACATACAGAACAGCGTGGGGGTCTTTAAACTGTCCAATGAGCTAAATGATGAGCACCATAACTTCCCTGGACTCACTTTCACTGCATCCTGACGGATCTGGTTAATCGTCTTTGGTCCGTTGTCGATGAAAGCCTTGCGGGGGACCCAGTTGTTTTCTCGTAGTTCCACTGTGTCTTGCAGCAGAAAGCGGATCCTAGCGGGCAACTCCTTGTTGTTCATTAAGGATCGCATACGGCCAAAATACTGATCCATTAAAGACTAGAGAAAAGACAAAGACAGGAGGCTGGGAGTGAGGACAGGCAGTTTGTAAGGTCAAGTAAGGCAGCAGGAGTTACGTTAGCACTGGCTGTGAGCCAAGCGGGTCTTTAGATTGAGCTCAGCTCGGACCTGAAATAAACCTAGCCACAATGTAAGAGCGACAAAGCACAACGTCTGGTTTTGCAACCAGATCAACTTCTTTAAGCTTTTACTCTGGATCCCAAAAGTGTTCACTAACTGGCTACCTTCAAACAAAAATGAAAACATAATTGCTGAATTTGTTACGTTCCACAGAGGCACAAAGCCATCTCCAGATGGTTATAAAATTATTAAAGAGGTTGGAGCTGTTACCTTTGCTTTCTCATGGTCGAGTCTCGGCCCCACTGTTCTCATTATCTGACAGAGGCACTCCAGATCCTCCCCCATATCCTTGAGCTGGACTCTCTTCTTCTTTTCCAGAAGCTTCAGAAAAAGATTAAGGCAAAGACGAAGGGGTATGAGGGTGTGCAGCATTTCTTTTGATTCTAACCCTTGATCTGCCTTCAAAATGTTCCAAAGAAAATGCATTTCAAACACACAAAAAATAAGAACAGAGTGTGTACATACTGTTTTGATGCACTTATGAAGGATAGATTCATGGATGAGGTCGAGTTTGCCAAGTTCCCCGATGAATTTAATGTTGCCAAGCATCTTGATCTTGGCAATGGAACGCTGCTCCTCCTCCTCAGAAGTAAGAGGGTTGTCATGTTTGTCGTAGACTGGAGTGAGAAGAGAAACAGACGTTGGCGGTGGATGGGAAATGAGCTAAACACATTCTGCACCTCTTACAGACGTGTGCAAAGACATGAACTTACTTTCAACATTTCTGGTGCGGTTTTCAAATTCATCTTGAAGTTTGGAAATCAGCAGTCTTCTGAAGGTCTGTAATAGCAAAAGGAAAAAAACAACAAGAAATATCACAAGTTTCACTTTATAACCACAGGGAGGTATTAATAAGATCATTAAAAAAATAACCGGAGGAAGAGGAGGCAGAGGACAGAAATAACCAAACTGATAAATGAACAAAATGTGGATTTTTATTTAACTATGTGGCAAAACGTGAACAGCCACACTTACTGTGCTCTGCTTTTGGGATGTTTGGATCTCAGATGAAGGGCCATCAAAGTTTGGTGCGTCCTCTGCCAAGCGCAGACATAGCTGAGCATAGAGCGAGCTATACTTCGGCTCTTCTAGGGCTTTGTCTACAATCTAAACCACAGCAAAGGCAGGAGAGATAGGAAGAAAGCAAAGAGGCACCACTCAGGTCATTAAAACGTGTATGGGTATGTGTTACTCATTTGGATGAGAACATTTCCAGCAGCAGGACTAAAGAATAAAAAAAACTGACTCTTACCAGCAAGATGATTCCTTTAAGGACGAGTTTTGAATCTACGCCCACATTCAGGAGCTCAAGGCATAGCTTGTCAAACTTTTCAGGCGTGAGTTTGTTGAGTATGCTAGAAAAATAATATAAAAACAAGAGAAGAAGAGAGGAGCAGTAAGATAAGAAAGTCAGTATGATTGTGCAAGCAATGCTGGCAAGATGTGAAGTTATCAAAAAAGGTTTCCCATATGTTAAGCTGTAAGTGGTGATGTGTCTGAGTTTTTTTTTGGAAGAAAAGACAAAGACTTGCCAAGCTCCCCTGGTAGCTATTTATTCATTTTTCCCCCCATTTATTCTCTTTACAAATACCAGTTTGTTTTGAGACTCCGTGCCAACTAATTTGCTGGAGTCTTGCTCGGACAGACACAGACAGAAGAATTTCTCCATCGCTGCCAATTGGAGCTGGAACTGATAAACTCAGATGAAATTCAAGTATCCTAAGCATCAGGAGCAGGGTAGCAATGAGGTTTGTCCCAGGAATGAATGCTACTTGTAACCTTTCCAAATGATGACAAAAGCCAGATGTTTGTGAGAGTTGGTGGGTTTTTGTCAAGTTTAAGCACCTTCTCCTGAAATTTCCGAAGCACTGGTAAGGGCCAAAATTAGATTCAGGTACAGGTAGGTTCTTTAGTTCTGGCCCTACAGAATGTTACATTTCTCACAGAAATATAAATTTGTCTTTAGCAAAGCTAAGCTATATATATATATGTATATATATATATATATATATATATATATATATATATATATATATATATATATATATATACATACACACACATATATATATATATATATATATATATATATATATATATACACACACACACACACACACACACACTTGGTTTGAAGCTCAATGTTTTTTTTTTTACATTCATGTTAAAACAACCATATTGCGTCTCAGTTGTGGTCTTATAATCTACCAACCACTTCATAATCCTTCACTGCCTCAGCACTCCTTCACACTTGTGGAGAAAGCCGCAGCCTCAACTTCATTTGCTGTGACACAGCACAACAGAGCCAATTAATGTTGCTTTACAAATCCACAGGCTTTGTTTACTAAATCTCATTATCCATGTTGACTTTCTCATTGTTTACTGGATTTGTTTCAACAGAGAGGCAGCCTGTGAGTTGACATTTTACACCTTGACTTTCTGATCAGGGATTTAGAAAAGCATGTTAGAAACATTAGGAATCTGACCTACAATGATGAGGAAGGGAGAGCCAGAGGCTACCCTTTTTTATTATTTATTATTAAAAGCAATTTGATTGAAATGTGGCTGAGTCCATCCATCCATCCATTTTCTACCAGTTATCCTCATAGGGTTGCGGGGGGGGTCAGAGCCTATCCCAGCTGTCTTAGGGCAGAAGGCAGGGACACCCTTGACAAGTCTCCAGTTCATCGCAGGGCACATAGAGACAGACAACCACTCACAGTCACATTGACACCTACGGTCAATTTAAATTAGCCAGTTAACCTCATCCCCATGCATGTTTTTGGATGGTGGGAGAAAGCCGGAGTACCAGAGAGAACCCACACAGACATGAGGAGAACATGCAAACTCCACACAAAGGCCCCGGGCCGTGAATCAAACCCAGTACCTTCTTGCTGTGAGGTGACAGTGTTAACCACGACACCACCGTGCCACCCCTGTGGCTGAGTCACTGTACATAAATCTAATGGTCATGATCATAAATCATAATTTTTCGTTTCTCAGAAAGCACTCTAATGTCTGCTTCCTGCAGTAGCAACCCGCTAGGCTACCTTCTTCATATGTCATCGCGTTGACAACATTGCAGATTTAAGAGCGCCAAAACACAGCGAGGTAAACAATGGACAGCATAGACATTAGCGAGTCTCATGTTAACGTTGTTGTTTAGCATGCTGCAATTTTGGCCCTTTTGCAAAATATACAAACCCAGCGTGGTGCTAATACTAGTACTAATGCTATGATCAATAAAAAAAAGGTGTGTCAGATCGCCATTCAAGCTGTATGTAAAAACGGTCGCGTAGTTCACACCGGGATTCCCTGATTGGTGGATTTTCCCGAGAATGACACAGGATTAAATCACATATGCGCTCCCATTAAAGATGATGTCGCTACACATTTGATTTGCTTGACTGAATAAAAGCTCTGTCCTTCAGAGATTGGTCTCTGGGAGACTGACAGGCCGCTCAGCGACTAGAGCAGGACGCGACAGGTAGGTACATCATCGTCATCGGGTAAATAGCGTTGACTCGGCTCACCTTTCACACTGCAGCTGATCTGATCTGAGCCAATAAACTCCCGGGTCAATTGGAGGGGATTCGACCCACGTCAAAATGCCGCGTCGACCCTTTAACCCTGCACTAAAAAACATTTTCGTAGACTCTTTTAAAAAGGTGGGTTTTCAGGTCACATTTAAAAGCACTAACTATCATAACTTACATGCTTTGCTTTAATGTTCAAACACAGTTCTTCATTCTCAAGTCAACTTGACCTTGAGTAACATCTGCCAGAGTCTTCCAAAGTTCAGTTGATTGTTCAAACATTCACTGGCATTTTTCTTGTGGAGAGCTCTTCTGACAATCCCGAATTAAACTTGGCAAGCTAAACCACAAACTGTTAATCCAATGGTTTTTGTAAGCTCTTGTCTGTTTTTGTGGATTATTAACTTGTGTACACAGAGTCAGACCTTACCCCCTCACTTTCCTGAAGATTGCATCGTGTCGTTCTTTTTCATTGCTGGAGTTGACATCTCGTCTAGTGCTTCGTGAAGGAACCCATCTCTGAACGCTTTGCCCTGGGGTTTTCCCCAGGAACTCGCTGAGAGAGAGAGAGAGAGACAGAACTGGTGACATGGCTGGTACAGAAAAATACACACAAAAGCTAATAATATTTATCTTGTGTCACTACTCTGCCTTAAATACTTTCCTCCTTTTTTACCCAGTTGATAAGCATGCGTGTGCTATCTGCCACTGACATCATGTTACAGGACTTCTGGGAATTCAAATCCAAGTTTCCTGAAATTCAGGCCCTTAAATTGTTGCCTTATACACTTTTTGCATTGTGGGGAAAATACTAGTGCCATCACACCTTTAGAAGCAAAACAACAGTAAATCATATTTTTTTTCTAATTGTGTTGGCTGTATGTGCTAATTTCGCCAAACATTTAGATTAACTGGTGTTGGTGAAGGAAATAATCATCATAATCATTAGTATCAGCTGGCAATGGTGCAGACTGCAGTAGATAAAGTTTTTCAACAGGTTAAACAGGTTTAGATTTTAGTTTTCCTTCATTAGAGGTCATTTTAGTTGTTTACTTTCATGAGTTCATCATCAGGGGTTGCTGTGGCATACAGAAAAATTCCTAACAACGAACCTGTTGCCGACAGTCTTGGGATAGTGCTGAGGTGCGCCCCTACCACCTCCTCCCCCCGAAGAAGCACTACAGAAACACAAGGGAGGTTAAGTACATGCAAGACACCAGTGGAAGTACAGGTTGAACAAATGTGGATACAAGGGTCATTGCATCTTGTGCAAAAGACAATAAAGAAAAAAATGCAAAATTAGCAAACTAATCAGTCAGTAAATACACAAAATGTCTATATTAAATATCTTATGAATTGAAAACTGAGCATTTGAAGCCTCAGTCTTGTCATTTTAAGAGTGATTCAGGCTGTGAGCCCTCTCACTGACAGGGTTTGTCTACACTGTAAATTAGGTGAGCACTAACCAACATCACAGAAGTCCTCCCAGGACTAAGTCTACTTTTTCAAAAGGTCTCTTTTCACACAGGGAGCTGTCTGACTGCCATTTTGAGCTACCCCACATCCTGCTTTGTACTCGGGGCCGGAAGGAGCAGAGGGCTACCCAATAAGACAGAAAAAGTATTTCCTTGTTGTTATTTTGTGTTTGAGCATTGTGATTATTACCTGAAACGAGAAGCACCCCCTTCTGCAATCACACTCTCCACTTTGGCGGCTTGACAATGAAGAATACTCAAAAGAATAAGAATAATAGGAAGGGATGGGGAAAACGGTGCTGAAGAAGAAAAAGGGGAGTGCAATTAGTAACTGCAATGGGTGGGACAATGCATATTCACAAGCTGCTGCATCGTTAGCTACAGCGTAATTACTGACAGCACTGTAAGTTAGCCATCGAAAAGACGTCAGCTAGCCAACTTAGCTTGATAAACAGTACAGTTGCCAGATATTTGCGATGGGCCTTTGTTATAATCAAGAGCAACCCACGCACTAGTACAAACACAGCATGTTACGCACCACAAAACAATAGTATTAGATGAGCGCTGATGGGCTTGTTTGGCACAATGACAACAAATGCCAAGACAGTGAATACTCTGTTCGTCTTTGCTGCGATACAACAAGGCAAAGGTGCGTCAGATAACCGGCTAACATGAACCAATTCGTTAATAAGGCCACTACAGCCACACGCCACGCCATTGCTCAGATGATTACCCCGTTGTTTTAAATTTTTCAAAGACGTCAGGTCGGGTGAGTAGACTTAAATGAAGGTAAACGTTTGCAGTCACATCAGAATACAGTCCGATTGGCACTGTTGGTTTGTTACTGAGACCAAAAACAGGACTAGCCTGTAAACCTAACGCTGCCTTTGCACCATTATGCAGTGAATCGGGGCAGGGCAGCGTGGTTAGAAGCTAATGTTTCTAGTCGGTTATGCTTGTATAAACATCTTATCATAACTGAGACTAAAATAATTGAAGGCCAATGTTGAAAGCGCCCTGGTCTAAATCTCGTGCAAGTCAATGTAGCCGTCGTCATGTTACATGCTATTTAAAATAAATGCAAATACTAGTTAGTGTAGCGATGTCGACGACGCCATTTTCTAGTTGAATGCCAATCAACCGAGCCATCGGAAAGCAAGGCTATGTGCCGGCTTCTAAGCTAACGTTAATATTCTATGGTTAGCTTCAACAAGCTTACACTTTAGACGTTGGCGTATTTAGCTTGCTAGCTAGCTAGCAGAAGCCATTTTGGACGAGCCGGTGCGGTTTTGTAAGGGAGAAAATCTGCCTTACCTTTACCAAAGCAACTTCAGTTTTATATTGTTGTGTGACTACCAAAGAAGAAATAAGACAGTTGTAAAAGGAAACAATGGGGTATGCGATGGATATCAGGAGAGCTAAAGGCAGAGTGATAACGGCACATACACACACATCAATCCGTTACTTGCAGCCTGGCTGTTTGCGTTGGCTAGCCTGGTACGGGTCACAGAAGCTTGCTGCTTGCTAACTTGTGCGGACAGAAGCGTCGCCAATTTTCATTGGTCACGTAGTTTGTTGCTATGTCATTTCTAACCATTCACAGGAAAGATGAGCATGTTAGGGCGTTTACAGTAAGGCATATCATCCAATGAGAAACATCTTTAAAGCAAAGAGCCCGCCTTTTTCAAGTGATTGACACGTCATTTAACATCTGCAGTGCAGGAAAATGTATTTGTTGTTTTGCTCAAATCAAAGCCAATAAAGCAATTATTATTATTATTTCTACTACGATATCAGGTATTTCTTCAAATTCTTAAAATAATGTACACATTGTTTAGAAAGATATGTAAATAATAGATAATAATGGATTCAGGGTGCATAGAAAACCCTTTTTCATGAGCTGAAGTTGTTTTAGGAAATACTATACTGCACGTATTGCAGAAAAGTTTTATAAATGGGCACTGTACAAATTCAAAGTAAATTGGAGTTTACTCACTTTGCAGAGCATCAGAATCAACTTTTATTGGCCAGGTATGTGTACACATACAAGGCATTTGACAAATATTTGACATTGACTTGATTGGTTTACAGTTCTCCCTTAGTATAACATAAAATTCAAAAGGAACAGACAGCATAGAGATAGAGATAATTAAACAACCTAAAAGCAGCTAAACTTATCATAACAGACTGTGCATGCAATATATCAGTATATTACAATAGAGTGGAGCTGGTGCAGGAAGTCCAACCTCTGCTGGGTCTTCTTCCTGATGGCGTCGATGTTGGACTCCCCCGAGGCCATGGGAGATTGTAGATCAAACCTGAACGTTTCCACAGCAGACACCGTATTGGTCAGTGTGGAGAGTTGCCCCTAATGTTGCCAAAATGTCTGCCAAATGAAGGACACAAGGCAAGAAATAAACTAGATTTATGTAATCTGAACAAAATGATTAATTTTTACTGAACAAATGTTCCAATTACAATAAAACCTCTGAATATTTCTCACTCACACCAACAATTGAACATGAAAATGTTCTCCTCTCTGCTGTCAGTTGTCATTTTAGTACAAATAGGCCCAGCGCTACTTCAATGAGCTCATCAGAGGTCCCGCTCCCACCTCATCATCCAGATCTTCAGCCACCTCTCTTGACCTTTTCAGCACCACTGCCACCTGTGTCTAGACTCCACTGAGGGGAATATTCCTTTACTAACCCTGGCATCTGTTTAATATTGCACATTTCAATTCAACTGCACATGCCCAATATTGCAATAAAACAATATTGCACATTGCACTACCTCTTTCTACGGCCTGTATTTTTTTAATCACATTGCTGCCTTATTTGTTTTTAAGCAGTTTTTTATTTATCTATTTTTAAACTTCATTGCTCAATACTGATTGTGGATAGCAAAGGAAGTATTTTATTGTATAGGGAAACACATTTCCTTAATGTTCATATGTTAATAAACACCTTGAATCTTGAACTGAATCACCACCCCTTAAATATAACTGCATCAACATGTAATAATAAATATTCGTTCACTCTTAATGTGTCTTTCTTGAATTGTCCTGATTCATTTCGTGTAGATTTCTTAAGTTAGGTGTGTCAGAGACTGTGTAGCACTTTAATGAGGTCTTTAGAAATTTAAATGCAAATTCTAAGGCGCATAATAACCAGAAAACCAAAGAACAAGAGCTGCTTTCACTACAAGTGTGTCAAATTAGCAGGTGGTGTTTTGTGTCCCCCCAGCCCAAGGTGAAGTGAGCTAGTCTAAACGAGCTGGTGTAATGTTGGCTTGAAAGAAACATTACAGTTATTTTCCCAGTGGTGGGGGTCGGGAGGGTAGAGAGCAAAACACAATCATCACTGAGATGTAGGAAACGACAAAACACGTGAGAAAGGAGATGCGTTGGTGGACAAGAGGCTGACCAAAGCACACAACAATGATGTTTATAATGTCAATGACAAGATAGAAAGAAGGACGATGAGAACATGTAAAGGAGTGACTGAATAGCAGATTTCATATCAACTACCTGCCTAGCATATATGCACATTAATTGAGGTCAAAGAGAGGGAACCTTTTTCTTGCACCACTGTGTTATGTTAAATCTGAATCAGATCACAGATTTCTAAGAGCATGGACCAGTCAGGTTAGAGCTGAAAGCGAAGCTCCAAGGAGTTCCTTTTTTCTTTTATTAAGACATTGAATTAGAGTTTTAGTGATGCAGTTTAAATTGTGTATAAGTTAAGATTAATCCTTATCGAAACTTGGTTGTTGCAGCAGCACGTCTGTTCTGAATGACATTTTCAATATTTGGCACTGGAGGATATAGATGGACAGAGACAGAAATAAATTGTGTGTAGTTTTCCACCAGAGGGCAGAATAAGCCCTCCAGTTGAGATGAAAGACACCAGGAGAGTCCATGAACCTTCGTTTGGTCCTCCATTAGGATGCACTCTCAGTCCAGATCTCTCCTGAATCCTATTACCTTCCCCTATCATAACCAATGACTTCAAACCCTGCAGACAACACGATCATGTTGTCCTCTCTAGCCTCTTGTTATCGCTGTCTCTCTCCTTTCTCTTTCTCTTCATTGCACTCCAGACTTCCTTCAGGAAAACTTTCATCTGGCAGGTCTGCAGTAAGGTTCCGTCCTTATTGCTTTATGAAGATAAAGATCTCTGACCCAATTTACTGTCTTTATTAAATAACAGTCCACTGGCCCTCATTTAAACCACCAGCCAACTATCACTTCAGCCTCCACTCATACTTTTTGTGTTTATAAAGCACAGAGTGATTACAGATTTAATTAGCCGAGGACCTTGCCTCCATTATCCATACTTATATTTATGCAGAGTTTGAAGATAGAAGCCTCGGCTGTGTGTTGATGACTTGCAGGGGAAATGAAACAACGGCTGAGACTACACGTTCATGCATTCAGGTCATACAAATTACTGACCAGCATCCTATCACCAACTATGCTGTATTTAAATTAAGGTTAATTCACTGATTAAGCTCTTTGCTTTTATGTATTTTATAAATGACATTACAGAGAAAGTTATCATCAACAGACAGTTATCATCCCAAAAGCGCTGAATCTCCTCATCCACACTATAACTCAGATTTTCAGATGTATCCCCTCCAGAATGTTCAGCTTTGTGTGTGGAAAACACTAACTTAAAGCAACAGTGTGTAGCATTTAGGAGGATTTATTGGCAGAAATTGAATATGACATTTTTTTTTTTTGTGTCTGCACATGGGAGAAGTTTCAGTTGGTTGCGGTCTGCACCAACACACTGCACCTTTAAGTGAGTTTGTTCTGTTTATTCTACATTTTGTGTTTGATGGTATGGACATGGAAACTATAATTTGAGCTTTTAATATGGATGGAAGACCAAAGGAAGGAGGAAAAGATATTTAGGTTAAATGAAGTTTTGAGGTCACGTATAGGTGCTCTGTAAGGGGATACTAACATCCCCCACTGCTGAATGATGCTTAAGGCTGGAATATACTTCTCCAACTGCGTAATACATCATCCAACGCCTAGCTACAGAGACCCCTAGAGCCCTCGCACTTCTCCGTTGTGGTGATTTTTGTGCAGCCCTGCCATGAAATGCACTCCCTCAGAAAGTGAAGCAGTTCACCTTAATATCACAGACAAAAGCAGGGGAAAATACTATTTTATGATGTAATTATTTATGAGGGAGATAGAAGAGAAGAACATTGGTTGCTTTAAGTCTTTTAAGCTCCTCTAAAGAGAGAAAATAACAGATGTTCTTCTCAACACAAAATCGGATAATAGCGAACACAAAACAACACCTTTCATTATGATCTGTGGAAATACACCACAGCCATAATTACTAAATGAATTAAATGGATTTTTTGAGCAAGTTGAATGTATTTGACTTGCGTTTCACAAGGCTAATCAATACTTTCGTTCCTGTCCTGTCTGCGCTTCTGCGGAGATGACCCGTGTGTCTGTTTCTGTGCAGGACGAGGGGCATTTCACGGCAGGGTACAACTAGAGGACCAATCGCAGCCCTTGCCACCTCCGTTTTCCCTTGACGCAGTGATGGACTGTTAAAAAATATTACGTGCACCCGGAGAAGATGGAGAGGCTCTCCGGCGGCGCAGAGGGCTCTCCGTGTCTACGTACAGCAATTTATGGAGTACTATAAATTGGCCTTTAGGCATTACACACAGGCATGGTAACGCCAATTCTTTCATACCATGCTCTACTTCAGAAACACTGGCTGTCATCATAGAAAAGTTTCTTCTGCCATAAATAAAGATGTAAACTGATCTAATGATCTACAAGAACATAAAACATGCACGTACAGTAAACAGAGATGAATGGGGTCATCTCTTCAGTCTGAATGCAGAGTAAAGCTGTCACATGCCATTAGCGTCTTCTTTCAACAAGATTTTAAAAAAGAGCCTTTGAAAGAACCAGGTACTGACAAAGACCTGAGAGTGGGAGCTGATGCTTAAAGACAAAACAACCAGTGTGACCTTTTCCAGAGACACATTTATCGCTCAGTGACAGCCACACGAGTCTGAGGTTGTTTTATGTTGTTGGGAACCGGCTTGAGCAAACAGGTCTGTCTGCGCTGCAAAGGTGAGTGATTGTTGTTTTTTTCTGTGCACAGAAAAACAAGTTAGGGATTTTCCTGTAATTCCTTTATCACTTCTTATGGTGTTACTACAAAATGTCTTCTCAAATGTTGACTGAAAGCCATGGATGGCAGGAATAATCTGATAAAGTACTGCTGATACCTGAAGCCATGTCATGGCATTTTAATTGTCTTCAGCAGCATAAACATCTTGACAACAAGGTCATGCTTCGCACGTCTACTGGCTATTTGTACCAAATTTCACCCTAAGCCTGCTCCTATGTGCATTCATCCGTGACCTTCAGCGAACACAAAAAAAAAATGAATGAAACACTCCTTTGCTCTCCCCTGAGATGTGTGTGACCTTTCTCACACATTTCAGAGCCTCTATTTATCCGGGGGAAAGTTTCTCTCAGCATGCTGTTTTTTCAGCTCTGCGAGCTCTGCATTTATACAACATTCACACCTGAGAGATGTCCAGTGCACTCAAAGTCTTCTACTGTCCACCAATGGGTGCCAGGACCAGCAAAACCGAAAATATCCACACTAAAAATTCTTTCATTGAGTTGTTCTATGGTGTAGGATTCTCATCCCTGACCAATAAAACACAGTGTTCCATGAATCCACCTTTTTTGCAATGACATTCAATGTGGAGGAGGTAGCTGCACTGAAAGAATAACCTGAGAAGAATTTAAAATGTATTTTGAGTAAGGCAAAAACTGGGGAAAAAATATGATTTTTCTCACTGCCTACACAACTTCACACCACATATTGTTGAAGGGTATTCTGGGAAACGGTAAACAGGGACAGAAATAGCAACACATATTTGTCAGACCCCTTAGAGTCTGACTTTCAAGATTCAAACAAAAACACTTATGTAGTTTATGAAAAAAATCATATAAGTTAATAACATAAATAATGAGTTGGACTTTTTATTTCTCTATGAATTGCTATTGGGTTAATGCCCCTCTGAGTCAAGTCAAGTCAAGTCAACTTTATTTGTATAGCCCAATATCACAAATTATGAATTTGCCTCATTGGGCTTTACAATCTGTACAGGATATGACACCCTCTGTCCTTTACAAATGACCCTCGCATCGACTAAGGAAAAACTCCCCAAAAAAACCCTTTTAACAGGGAAAAAGAAACGGAAGAAACCTCAGGAAGAGCAACAGAGGAGGGATCCCTCTTCCAGGATGGACAGACGTGCAATAGATGCCATGTGTACAGAATAACAACAATGAAAACACATTAACACTAACATACAAAATTGTATGGAAATGTCCAAATCAATATAACAACAGCTAATATACAGTGTGTATATATAGAATTATATGAGAGTGTCCAAGGGGATGAAGAGCATCATCAAGCTATCAAGCTAGAAGCATGTCGTCCTCTCCACCACGCCAACCAGAAGAAGCCTGGGCAGCACATCTTCCACTCCACCACACCAAACAGGAGAAACCTCCGCAGGATGACCTCATCACCACCACGTCACTCAGAACCAGAAGATGAAGCCTGACTGGTCTGCACAACCACTACTCCACCAGGTAGACTGGATCCATGGATACCTGTGAGATGAGAACGCACAGGGACTACGAGGCACAAAACTAATCTGCAGCATGTGTTAAAGGGAGGAAGAGGAAACACATCCTCTTCTCCACTACCCTAAAAGATACAACCTGAGCAGCATCGCCTCTTCTCCATCTCACCACCATCAGGACAGACGAAGCCTGGATGACACCACCTCCTTCTCACCAAGTAGCCTCAGCTCACGGACACCTGGGAGCTGGGAGCACAGGGGCTCCGAGGAAGAAGATGAGTTAGTAAAATGACTTAATGGAGGCATCCAAATGAAGAAGAAGAGAAGCTCAGTGTGTCAGAGGAAGTCCCCCGGCAGTCTAGACCTATAGCAGCATAACTAAGGATTGATCCAAGGCAGCCTGAGTCAACCTTGGATCAGTCCTAACTATAAGCACTATCAAAAAGGAAAGTCTTAAGCCTACTCTTGAATAAGGGGATGGTGTCTGCCTCCCGGACTGAAAGAGGGAGTTGGTTCCACAGAAGAGGAGCTTGATAACTGAAAGCTCTAGCTCCCATTCTACTTTTATAAACCCTAGGAACCTCTAGTAGTCCTGCATTCTGAGAGCGTAGAGTTCTAGCAGGATTATAAGGCACTATTAGCTCTTTAAGATAAGATGGTGCCTGACCATTAAGTGCCTTGTAGGTGAGGAGGAGGATTTTAAATTCTATTCTAGATTTTACAGGGAGCCAGTGCAGAGAGGCTAACACCGGAGAAATATGGTCTCCGGTGAGAGTTAATTATTAGAATTTTGGTTAAATGCATTATCATTAGATCAAATTAATATATTTTTTGAATAATAATAATGATAATAAGGCTCCTTAGCTGCATGTTGCATTTAATACTAATTTATAATTGTTGACATGCTAACTCGTTCTGCCATCATAAACATCACCATGTTAGATATGTCAGTGAGAGCATGACTATACTGATAATAGCATAATGTTAGCAGTGCAACGTAACTGTGATTGGCCCTCAGTACAAATTGTTTTCATGCACAGATAAACACAACTCCAGACAATTTCTATGTCATCATGGAGAGGCTCACCATGCAGCTCCCATCCTGCAAGCCAGCCTGTGATCAGTACAAACAGCCACCAGAACAGCCTGCCCAGAACTCAGCAGCCCAGTGTTGTTACACACAAATTACAGTAGCTGCACTTTTTCCAACACATGAAACAATTAACAATCAAATTGCTATAAATATAAAATCTCTGATCCTCCTCTATAATAACAAAAGATAATCCTGTACTTACCAAGTAGAAGTTCATCCTATGGTCCTTCTGCCCAGGGAAGTCTTTACTAACATATTAACTGATTATATTACACATCCTTTTGTCTGTATAGGATCAGGTATGAACTTGAAATAACAATTGACTGTGTGCAACTCTTTAATCCTTCCCTCTTGTCCCCAGAGGAATTTATAAAATTGTCTCCCATTCCCAGGCTGTCGACAGAGGTGCTGATAAACTGTAGTACATGTGACCCTCTTCACATGCGAATCAATAATGCACTGTGATATCTTCTTTTTAATCTACCCGGCCAATTGTATTGTACCTGACAGGCTAATCTAAAGGAGCGCGTTCAGCGTTTCAGTGTTCAGTGTTTCAGCGGCCTGTGGCAGAGGGTATCGTGCTCTGTGTAAGAAACAGACTTCTGCCTGCTTGTATGAATTAGAGTGCAGAAAGCAAAATGACTTCATGTGCAAATTTGGACTTTACAAGACATGAGGGGGAAATGATTCACACTTTGTGTGAAGATCTATACCATGTCCGTATTTTGAAACTGACAGTCTATTTCTGATCATCACAAGATGAAGATTTTTCCATAAAGGATCAAATGTCAGCCACATGTTAGAGTCAAGAACAAGCTTTTAAGGCTCAAGCCAGGACAAAGTGCCAGAGAATCGCTCCACTATGTTTCATGCATTGGTGTGGATACATTTTCTCTGTGAAATCATTATTTTATTTTTTCTGTAAGTTTTTTCCTTTATACGAAAGGAACCAAAATCTTTGTTTGCTTCTGTTTTTCTTTTTGCATAGTAGCTCTCCATCTTGGGAATGCAGGATTAAAATATTAGCACTTCCTGTTCAAACTCTTCCCTCTAGTTCAAAACAAAAATCAATATGAGCTCCATTATGTAAAAAAAAAAATCAAAGAAAACCTGGTCCCGTGGGTGGGGTCGCTTTCTGAGAGTATTCCGGTGTGTTTAGACTTGAGGATATACAGTCCTCTGATAAAACCAAAGGATTTATATTGAAGAAGTTCAACAGCTAAAAGCTTTTTTGTTGGTTGAGGTTATTCTCTATATGTTAAGTATTCATGATGCGTGTTTGTGCATGAATGTAAGAGAAGGATGCATGGCTCCTGGGTGTAATTGGTCCCTACACACAATATTTTTGTACACAGGGAATGTCACATTTTCCATACAGCAGTAGAAGCTGAGGGACGGTGTGATCTGGTCCCTTGATGCCGTAGAGAGTCTCCTATTAGCAGCCCACAGTGGGGCTGCAAAGGCAGAAAAGGACTTTTTCCTTCAGCTTGACAAAACTAAGATTTTTGTCTCCTCTTGATGTGCCTTTAAAATCGTTACACCCTGCTGACGTTAAAGCTTAAGTAGAAATACACTTATGTGCAATATATCTTCTTTTATCCCTCAAATTGTGTTAGAAAAAAGGAAAGGAAGGGCCGTAGCGGCACAAAATGGCACTCAAACACGCCATTACTCCGAACCTAATTTAGCACCGTGCCAATTATCACGCCCTGTCATTTGTGACGTCCAAATAGTAATAGGCAGTCTGTGACACAAGAGAGCAAAAAGCATCCGTAAATAATTTCTGGCTATGGAAATGGAGGAGACCACTGAGCAGGAAAGTGGCCTCACTGCTAATTAAAAAAAAGAATAAAGCTACAGTACGGGCCGATTCCTCTCCCTCATTAAAGCCTGCAGTCATCCAGGCTTGTTTTTTACTGGGCTGAGCGGGCATCGAGAGAAGTGGCAGTCAAAGGGTATAGGACTAAGAAAAATACAGGCAACTTTGTGGAGGATGACATCCAAGTCCAAATTAAGTCAATTTTGAGCTTTCCACAGTGGACCTGTCATGTCTTCACAGCGTCAGGACTCAAGCAGACATGTGGCTAATAGGCAGGACACTCTGTCTTTGCCTCAGCCTCCCCTGTCCTGAAATCAGAGTTCATTTTTAGGTGGTCTATCTGGTCTACAATTTTGTAAATGTTTTTTATTCAGTAAAGGAACTGCCTGGAACATAATGGCCGATGTGTAAGAGGCATCAACATGCCTTGCTTTGATTCATATTCAGATTAGCCATATACACAAACAATAGTTTCATGTGATTACAGGTGATTTCCTCATTTTGCAGCCTCATCTGAGAGAAGAGCATTAAGGATGGATGACAAGCAGAAATCGACTTGGAATTGATTCTGCCATCTTATGTGAGAAGCCCGTCTTCCCTTTTTATATGTGTTTTTGACGAATTAGCACCTGGCCTTCTTCAAATTTACACTTCAAAGAGATGTTTTTTTTTCTAAATCCTTCTCATAAAATCATTTTCAACATTAAACCTCAACGCTGTATCCACAAAATGGCAGAGGTAGATGAAGAATGCTACACTGAGCAAAATAATCCTTTCCTTTTTAAGTGAACTATAAGGAAAAATAACATACATACAATATGTCCTTATTACATGTGACAACTTGAATTAAGAGTGATAGCGATCTAATTTATTACCTTGGTGGTTTCCACAGTCGTTAATTCAAATGGCAACAACAGATCCTCATTTAATAATGTGAAATAAATTCATCCTCAGGTGCTCAAGCTGTGAATTCATATTGTTTCTCCCCATGATAATGATTATAACTGAAATGAAATTATTCTTGGAACTTCCTGGAACAGCCTGGAGGAGCCTTGGAGGTCCTCAGAGCCCACCCAGGGATGCTGTTTTGTCTGCAATTATCCTTACTCTGGTGACATTTAATCACATTGGTTTATTAGAAATTGTGTTCAATATATACAAACTATATACAAACTGTTAACTATTAAGTACACCGCAACAGAAAAATAGACTTGACCATTATCTTGACATATGGAGCCAAACCAGCATATATGGAGCCTGTTCAATAAGGTTTGGCACTGTTACAAATGTCAGTGTGATTTTGAATAAGGTTTTCCTGAACGGAAACCTGTAAGTTGAGGTTCTCTCTGGAGGTTGTTGTTAAAAGTCATCATGGGAAATGCAGTGAACTCACTGAGTTAAGTGGAGTGTCCAAAGAGAATAAAAAAACAAAGCTTTCCCCCCAAAAAATGTCCTTCACAAACAATAAATTAGTCATCCTGCCACGTTGTAACTGTATTCCATTCAGTCGCGTACTACTTTCCATTTTCATCCCAACATAATGCTATTCAAATGTTGGCAAATGTTTCTGTGACTTTCACTTCCATCCTCTCTCTGCGTTCTCGGTCCTTGTGGAGCAAAGTCTTACCCGAGTGGGTTGTACATGGGTGTAATTAAGATGTGGTGCTATGATAAGAAATCTCTCAGAAAGTTTACAAACTGCGGCAACATGAAAAGGCAATGTTTAATTTATGTCTATGCCTTTCAACATTTAATGATGTCCTCAGATGTTCTTTGGGGAGAAAAGCACACATATTTCCAATGCAAATGAAACGACAAACAAATATGCTAGTCTCTTGGATCGCTGCATATCACACAGAACCAGACGCTCGGATTATTCCGACGTCGGAACAAACGTGCCCTCGCCTTTGTTTTGTCCCTTTTCTGTTTGGTTTGTTGCCTTGTTTGTGTGTGCAAAGAGCATTATTGAGCTCCAACAGTGATGCCGCCCATACTGTGAGATGGTGGCCAGGTTACCATTCAAACACAGCCTGCAAACTTAGAAGGGTGTGTTCAAATAAAATTAGACTAATGTGCAATTAATCCTCTACAACAACAGGGGAAATTAAACGTCTCCATTCAGCATGAAAAGGTGTGATATCTGTGAAGATTAGCTTAACTGGTACAATGACACACAGTCTGCCGTTGGGGGAATCAGCCAGTTAAATCTTGTTTCCGATTATCCGTGATTAGGTGATGTCTGATAAGTGAATACTGATTTGTTTTTCAGTGTTCCAATTTGTTGATTGGAACATTGAAAACTTAAAGCTGTGTTGTTATTCAAATAATCAAGGACGTGTATTTAAACCTGAGCTATTCTGATAACTGTACATTTCTCTGTATAGTCTAAATCTTGGTTGCCATCGGCAAGAACCAATCCGATTAATGCGGCCTGTCAACAGCAAGAATTCTTCACCTGCAGCCAGAACAATAAACGAATGACTTTTTTCCTGTTTTCTATTGTTAGCCTGGCCAAGAAGCCTTTAAATTGTGCACCTGCAAACATGACAGAAAAATGGAAGCCAGCATAATGGATTTGAAGGGATTGTGAGGAATGAAGTGTTGAATGTTGCAGCTCATCTGTGGTAAGGGCTTGGTATGTTAGTGCTGTATCAATAAATATACATGCTAAACTCAACTTTCAACTGTTCTTTTACAATCAATAAATTTAGAATGATTATGTACAAGTCTTCCTTTGATAATTTGATTCATTTTAAATTTGGGAGGGAATTCGTATCACTAATACTGCATAAAATGGGTCATACATTGTTAAATATTAAAACAGCTTAAAGCTGCACTGATCAATATTTTGTTACTGTGGATTTTTTGTCCTCAAGTTGCACTATAGAGCAACTTCTTTCTGTGAGTGAGTTCTTGTTTGTTTGTCTCTGCAATGGTGTTGTGCTATTCCACTGAACGAACAAACTACTAAAAGAAATGCTAGGTACACACTGCATCTTTAATGCACGTGCCTGAAATTTTTGGCCATGCTTTGTAATGTAGGAAATGCATTGGACACATGTTTGAACTCAAAGATATACAAATGCTTACATGGACAGAATTTTGGTTTGTTAACAAGAAAACACCATAGTACACCTCCAACAGTGGATCCAATAAAAGACAGTGAATATTCTACCTCCATTCATTCTGCTGGCTGTGTAAATATGTAACTGTTTGTCAGCTTCAAACGGTGACAATATGTCAGTGTTGTGTTTACAGCCAATAGCTTCTTTGTGCCTCAGGGCCTGAAAACATGTTCATCTAGATATGAGTACAAACAGTGAATATCATGTGTAAACAAAAACTACACTGTGGCCCAAGGATACACAGCCAAGAAACCCACTGAACATGTTAACAATCAATTCAAACATGATAAAAGACATGAAAAAAATAATAAAACTGGAGCTGTTCAGCAAAAGGGCTTGTATGCTGTTATTGCCCTGCCAGCATCATTTTGTGTTGAAATATGATGTGTTTCCATGTCACAGCAGCACAGCAAAAACTGTTTCACACTAGACACAGACAGATATCAGATTGCACAAGGAGGATACACTCAGTCTGCCTGCCTCCTGTGAAAACACACGTCATGACGGGGTGATGAGTTTGAGTCATTACATATAAATGTTTGCTGCTATGCTCCGTGATGCATGGAGGCTTAGTGGGTAGCCAATCAGTGCTTGCTTGTGCTAATTACCCGATATGACGGGGCATTGGGTTAATGAGACACAATGCACCATTGTATTTTCCTTATGATGTTTTGTGATTAATCATATGATAGTTGGTTTAGCGAAGGGGGTGTTATCTGTTGCTCTCTTGTTGGAACACCAGGCCTGTGCCCTCATCATATTGCACAGCTCAGCATGCCCCTTCAAAACAAATAGCATGTCAAAACACTTACTGGACTAGTCACATCTTGCTTGCCACAGGAATAAGAGGCAACTATAACAGCGATCTGCAACTTATGACTCCATATTTCAGCATGGGGATCAGGTGGTTTGCTCCCAACAACAGTGATTATCCCTGACACCTTTCGTCAACACCTGATTTTCATGCCACTTTCCTCTCTTCAGCAGTGGTGCCACTCAGGCCCTCCTGCATCCTGCTGTTGTCAACGCCACACAGCAGCCCTGCAGCAATGTGTGCACCGCATTGCAGAGACCTCCAGCTTCAAACCTGAGTTCCTGCTGAGCCCAAGCACAAAGAAGGAAGAGGCTGTAGTGAGCAATGGCAGCAGGAGATGTGACAGAGGTTGACAACTCAGAAGGCAGACGGTGGCTCTGTCGGCTTCATTGCTGTGTCCTGCTGTTAAGCAAAGGCATAGGCACGCTGCGGTATTGCTTTTGTAGGTATTAGCAAGGGCTTTACGAATAATGTCAAGATGTATCTGATGTCTCTTTTTCAGGAAGAGGTCAGGAGATAATAAAGAAAGGAAGATAACGACATGAATCACATCCAGAGTAAAGCAAAGAAAAAAAACTTGAGCATACAAACAAACTGTTTCTGAACTGGATGTGCATTAAGGTACGTATTGATAGTCGGGGTGACTATCGGGGAAGCCCGATTTGGTGGAAAAATGTGGTGAGTTTCTGATTGGTTTCTCCCAATAAATCATGATTTATACAGCCGTAGTCAAAAGTTTACATACACTTGTAAAGAATATAATGTCATGGCTCTCTTGAGTTTCCAGTTATTTCTACAACTCTGATTTTTCTCTGATAGAGTGATTGGAACAGATACTTCTTTGTCACAAAAATATTCATGAACTTTGGTTCTTTTATGACTTTATTATGAGTCAGCTGAAAATGTGACCAAATCTGTTGGGTCAAAAATATACATACAGCAGCAAGAATTAGCAATTTTTTGACTTAGAAAGTTGTGTCAATGAAATGAGCTTCATAGCATGGCCTCTTAATTTCTTGTGAGTGATCATGAGTGACTGCAGCTGGTGACTTCTCTGAGGCCATTTAAATAGGCCTCACTGGATACAAACACCCACAAACGCTACAATGGGAAAGTCAAAGGAGCGCAGCACAGATCTGAAAAAGCAAATCACTGACTGTCCAGAAAGTCACTTTGAGCCATTTCAAAGCAGCTGCAGGTCCCAAGAGCAACAGTGAAAACAATTGTTTGTAAGTATAAAGTGCATGACACTGTTTTGTCACTGCCAAGATCAGGAAGAAAATGCAAGCTATCACCTGCTGCTGAGAGAAAAAAGAATTAGAAGCTGCTGGAACACAGGTGTCAGCATCCACGGCCAAGTGTGTTTTGCATCGTCATGGACTGAGAGGCTGCCGTGCAAGAAGGAAGCCCTTGCTCCAAAGGCGGCATGTTAAGGCTCAACTGAAGTTTGCTGCTGACAAAGATAAGACCTTCTGGAAGAAAGTTCTGTAGTCAGACGAAACAAGCTGTTTGAGCTGTTTGGCCACAATGCCAAGCAATATGTTTGAAGGAGAAAAGGTGAGGCCTTTAACACCATGCCTGCCGTCAATCACGGTGGTGGTAGTATTATGCTGTGGGGCTGTTTTGCTGCTAATGGAACTGGTGCTTTACAGAGAGTAAATGGAATAATGAAGAATTCTTCAAATTCTTCAAGATAACCTAAAATCATCAGCCTGATGGTTGGGTATTGGGCACAGTTGGGTGTTCCAACAGGACAATGATCCCAAACACACATCAAAAGTGGTAATGGAATGGCTAAATCAGGCTAGAATTTAGGTTTTAGAATGTCCTTCCCAAAGTCCTGACTTAAACCCCATTAAGAACATGTGGACAATGCTGAAGAAACAAGTCCATGTCAGAAAGCAACAGATTTAACTGAATTGCACCAATTCTGTCAAGAGGAGTGGTCAAAGTTTCAACCAGAAGCTTGTCGATGGCTACCAAAAGCACCTGATCGAAGTGAAAATGGACAAGGAACATGAAATATTAGCATTGCTGTATGTATATTTTTGACGCAGCAGATTTGGTCACATTTTCCGTTGACCCATAATAAAGTATTAAAGGAACCAAACTTCATGAATGTTTTTTGTGACAAAGAAGTATCTGTTCCAATCTCTCTATCAGAGAAAAATCAGAGTTGTAGAAATAACTGGAAACTCAAGAGAGCCATGACATTATGTTCTTTACAAGTGTATGTAAACTTTTGACCATGACTGTATACTAGAAAACAAAATGCTCAACCTATAAATTCAGGGAGATTACTCTAGAAAAACAAAACCAAGGACACTCAACCTATAAAAATATGGAGGCTAATCTAGACAACAAAACCAAGGGAACTCGACCTGTCAAAATAGGGAGAGTATACTTGAAACAAAACCAAGGATGCGCAACCTATAATAATAGGGAGGAAAGAAACGGACTGCTTTACACTAAAATAAGTGGAGGAAAAAAATACAGAAGTACCAGAAAATGGGCTTGAACGGCATGTATGGAAACAAGACATACTCACACCGGACTAGGAAGACAGGAGACTATTTAAACATGAGGAAATGGAAAACAGCTGGAAATAATTAGGGCAGGGCAGACAATTACAACTACATGGACACAGGAGGGCAGGAAGCAATCTACCTGAAACAAGATGGAAACAACATTACTACAAAATAAAACCAGGAATAACAAGACAACATGTAGGCACGAGACAAAAATGGATAAGTTACCCAAACAGCCAGGCAGAGCGTGACAGAGTTATTACTATTAATGCCATCTCTTCTAAAAAAAATGCCCTGGGAGTGCTGTCAAAGGCTGAGAGTATAAGAATTGAAGACTCATGAATAATTCACCTGTGGTATTTGTTGGTGACAGGAAGTGGTTTAAAACAAGTAAAATACAATTAATGGGTTAGTCACATTTTTCTGTTCAAGTTGTTTCAAGATGTAGTTTCACAGGCATGACTAACTCAACTTGTGAGGCAACTTGAGAGGCAGTAGTAGGTCAAAGCCTCCTGCAGTTCAGCTCACTGGTGAAGAGTCTCAGGCCCGTCTGTGACCTCTCATATGTGAACAGTCAGAGTCACATGAAGGTGTGAATTGTTGAGGCAGAGTCCTGACATCCCTCGCCAGGCAATTTACTCTTAGGCTCCGTCCACACGACAATGGCACGATAACGCTTGTCGCAACGTTGCGGGAAGTATTTTTGTCTACATAGCAACACGATAATGAGTGACAAAGTAATACAAATGCTACGCCGATAGGTGGCGCTGCAAAGAAACACAGAGAGACCCACCAAAAGAATGAAAGAAAGCAATGAGCATGAGCATGCACATTAAGTCCTTGTTTACAGTACTACTACTCCTGGTCACGTGATGATGTAACGTCATCGTTAGCAACAACACCAGGTACACACTGCAATGCCGAAATGGCATTATCAGACAATGCCAAAGTCACAGACAAAGACAAAGTCACGCCGGAGTCGTCTGTACACAAAGTGGAATCAGTATTAAAGTTTGTTGGATTCACAGAATTTAAATTCTTCTGACTGACTCTCTCTAACACAAGATACACACTGTGTCATGTGAAAATACACATTCATACCAACATAAGCTACAGGTAGAGTCCCTTTTTGAGGTAGAGCTCCTTTGTTTCTAAATTTAGGATGTATGTTTTTTTTCTTAGAGAAGCCTTTTCTTTTGTTTTGAGAGCAGAGTAATCAGGTGGCCTTGTGGAGTTTCCCCATCTAGGAGCACATGCAAGCTGATCCCCGCACTTTCCATGACTGTCACTCTGGCAATAAAGACTGTCTTTTTGAGGAGTACTGTGAATTGAGTCATGCTTCTGGGTTCTCACTGAAAACAGACCCTCACAAACTGGGTACACCTTTCTTTTGAGGTTGAGGCTGTGTGTCAAAACAAAATGATGCACAAATTGAGTCCAGAGGGAGGCAAAAGCCTCAGGTGCTGACAGCTGATGTCTCACTGAGAGTTGGACCATAGATTTAGACTCTTAAAGAAACTACATGTTGTGCCAACCTATCACGCTGCATTTTAATTATGCCGAGAATACAACTTAAGTCATCAAGATAAAACCCACCTGAGGTTACACAGACTGCTAAGAACCACAATATAAAGCTCCTCCTTTCACAACGTAGGAACTGAGTGTTTGCAGGAACAACAACACTCCTAAGGGCTTCCAGTGATTTCACCATGCAGATGGTGCGTGGCTCTCATAAAACCCTTACACAAATGGAAGAAGTAAATGAAGTGGACAGTTCCTCCCAGCCAGAACATCCAAGAGGTTCCACGATCCATGACAAAATAGATTCACTTTTAGTTTCACTGGTTCAAGGAAATGATGACACAAGAAAAAGTGTCCCGCAGCGACTAACTTTGTTGGAATCCAGCTGATACCCTATAGACTCAATATTGTCAACTCAATATCAGACATGCTTCACTGCATGCTCCCAGGGATGTGGCTACAAGAGATCAATTGTTATTTGTTTTAAAGCTGTTACACCGAAGCACACAGAAAAAATGTTTTAAGAAAATGAGGCAATCCATATTTCAGTGAGGCCTCTCAGGTTTTGAAAGATGAAAAAGGCAACACAAGATGGCTTCAGAATCAACTTTATGCCACTGTAATATATGTGCAAATATATTGCCTGATCTGAACCTAAAAATAACATCAACTCACACTGAGTAAGGCAGTCTGTTAATTAATCAGGAATTCAATTAACAAAGTGAAAATGTTTGCACTATCGCTGCTTCTTCAGATAAAGCAGAGAAGCAAATTAAAGTAGGATCAGCACTTGGATGTGCATCAGATGGATGCTAATGGCCACTGGCGATCACAGCAACAATAGAGATGACTCAAGAATGAATTTGGTGGCTGTAATCTCCTCAGATATGGGTCATTAGGGCCTTCTGCTACCACCTACGACACATAAGTAAAAGCGTAAGTGAAACTTAAAAGCAACACATTGTAACATATTGTAAAAATGAATAATATGTTTTTGAACATGGTCAGTAGCCCTATGCTTCAAACTATGGTGCTCTAGGTAACCCTCTAGTGTCAGTTTCCACCTGTTACATACAACCTTCCAATGTAGGTTTAATTAATTTTTAGTTTTGTGAGCAGTAGACAAAATTTAAGCCACGTGGACCCTAGCAGACTCATGGACACGGAAAGTACAACCTGGGCTTTATATTGACTGACTTTAACTGATCATTCATAAGTACTGATGAACATGACACTGCATGAACATCAGATTAACATGTACCAAAGATTTATGCCCTGCCTCAGTAACAATACAAATCTTTTGCACTGCACGCACCACACATCAGCACACACTGATTGGTGCAGTGAGCACAGCTTCTACAAATTTTTATTAGCCTCTGTGATCAATAAGGAGTTTAAGCTTTATTGCATTGCAATCAATAACCCCAAAACAATCTAAATGTTCATTAGGTTTCATGATAAATTTATGAACCAATAAAATAGCTTGTTGATTCCTTCAATTTTATATAAACCCATAACAGAAAACACATTAGAGACTATAGAAAAGAAGTTATCAGAGTTTTTTTCACCGTCTCACATTCATTTCATCAGCAACACTTGCAAAACAGCATTTGACAGGGCACTCAGGGGCATCCAATCAAAGTGCAATATGACTGACAATAAAACTCAAAGACATGTCAATTAGGGCTAAAGACTGAGTGGGAAGTGGTCTCTGCAGCAGACATCTGGTTGACCACGTTGTGGTGCAGGTCCAGCCAGCCTGCTCCAGCCAATCGATGCTGCCACCGGATGCAGACGATGAGAGAGCAGAGTCTGCAGTGAGAGAAGTTGAATCACATGCTCTCCTGATCAATACTCAGCAGTGTATTTCACCTCTGTTAAGACACTCGCCCACCACAGCCCCTGGAACAAATGCAGCTCTCCACCCTCAAAAGCCATTTAAAAAAGATTTGTGAACTTTTTTTCTTCCTTTGCAAATTAAATATTTAACTTCATGACAGGTATTTTTGGTGTGATGTCAGTGTCTTTCTACTGCATGTCTCTCACAGGAAAGATTAAAGACCAAAATGGGAGGTTTAATTTCTTTTTAGATTTTTTTTAAAAAGGCAGGTCCACAAGTGAGGATGTTATCTTCCAAGAAATCAATAGAGCCAATCTCACACCCAGGAGGGCTTTACTGCATGGGTACTTATTGATGGCTTAACAGGCCCCGGTGCACACTAAAAACCCCCAGCTCCTCCTTCTGCCCCCACAGGAATCAACACACAAGAGAGCCCCAAACGATGTAGAGACACAATTTACTTTTCAGCCAAAGATTCTGTTAGAAATTGTTTCACTTTTGAACAATCTTTGACTCAGTACTGTACCGACACATTTTGGCATACAAAAAAAGCGCTCCAGAATGATTTTTTTGTTCTGTTCACAAAGTGAAGCCTCTTCATTTATCTTCATGCCTTTATCGGAGTGCAGAGTCTGGGTTTATCGAGAGACTAGTTTGAGGGCTATTTGTGAGGGGGTGGTGTGGGTGCAGCGATGAATGACAAGAGGTATGCTGACAAAAAGGAAGTGTTGTGGAAAATATTGAATAGTCAATGAGGAAAGAATGGATGCACCCAGGAGCCTCCCGCGGTTGATTGATGAAGTAACATTTATTGACGATTCTGATATATCAGGAGGAATATGAACTTTGTCGTGGACAACCGTACAGCTGCCAGAGTCTGCCACATATTCCTACCTTCCCCTATGGTGCTCAGCCTTACAAACTAACACCCAGTTAAGTAGAATTATATTACCTTACATTACTCTTGAGTAGCGTTACAGTCAGGGCATGCTCATTCTAAGCTCTGAACTAACAGTGGCGCCTGTTGTCTTGCTGACACTCAGCCATCGGCCTTATCAAAGGGCCCACGCTGGCAGACTCCTCTGACCTTGGTTACCTAGTCAACTTAGAGATAACTAGCCATCTGTTTTCCTTGAGACACAAACCTGCATTCTGGAGGGTCAGTTTAAGGATTTACTGCTGTAAAAAAAGGACACTAGCCAACCCTATGAACTCCTAAATTTAGAAAAAATCCATAACAGGAAGCACTGAACACTATTTTATTCCTCAATTTTTGATATTCTCTAATGATATATTTCAACATCAATAATGAGGAAGGAATCAATGCACCTTAAACAAACCACAATCCTGCACACAAACAAGCACATCTCAGTGTTACATAAAAACAGCATTGCAGTTCAGCCCATCACAGAACACTAAATTCACGTGCATGAACCACATTTTGTGTGACATTGATCTGAGACAGCTTTTCATGGCTTGGAATAAACATTTCCATGTGACAGAAGGCTGTTGAACAGAAGATTAATGATCATGCTTTTGGAAGAGATGTTCAGCAGTCTACCTTTGGACATACTCTATAATGTACCATCCATCGATCCATCCATCCAGTGTCCATTGCAGTTTCCAAATGTCTTTCTGGGGCCTCTGTTACGGTTTTGACAGGCAGAACGACGGCCGAAGTATTTAACAAACCACTTTGTAATGCATTCAGGTGTGTTAACAGTCTTTTGTTGTTTTTTTGTTTTGTTCCCACTCTCGTTCTCATGTTGTCTTGTCATTTTTTTTATTTTGAAGTAACGCTTTTCTCTCTCACTTCAGATCACGACTTCATGCCACACCCTGAATGGTTCCACCTGTGCTTCCCTTCTTCATGTATATATAGCCGAGTCTACCTCTGTCTCGTTCGTCTTGTACCATGTGTCTGACAGCCGGCTTGCTTACCTCATCTTGTTTCCATGTTCCATGGAAAGTAGGCTATTTAGATTCATGTTTTGTTGCTAGTTTGTATTTAGTAACTCTTTGAGTGCCAGTCATTTTATAAAACCGAAAGTGCCTTGTGCCACCATTTTGAGACATCTTTCATGGCCCACAGAATATTTTGTACTATGTCTCTGAAAACACTGAATAGCTCAAATGAAAGAAGAGACTCTCTATTTCATCATGAAAAAAATGTTTGTTTTTACCTTGTTCCATTCTTGTTTTGTCAGAGGTAGAGTAGAGGACACTTTCACCAAAATCACCACTTTTTGTCCAGATTCTGTTTGTTTTGCTCTCTAATCTCGATCATCTCCACTTCCTGTTTTGATCTCTGTGGTGTATACCGTCTCTTTATGTTCCAACTACAAATTCCAGAAGCCCCAAAATTACTCACAGGCTGTGTGAGAGTGCCCTCTTGTGCCACCTGCAGAAAAAACACTTTGAGGTATATATTCGTCAATGGCACTCAAGATTTGTATTTTAAATGATGTACAAACAGATCAATGGCACTTAATGACATGGCAGAGTGCACCAGGCAACCAAACTTAATTTAATATTCCAACACATTTCATTGGAAGCAGATGATTTAAACAAGTATTCTATACATTTAGTTTTACAAAATGATTCACTGGGTTTTCATGACCGTTGATGTCATCCACCACACATCCGCAGAGTTCGGCATCCCTGCCTGACGTGGTCTGAGCAGGTGTAAGGTGTATCTCTACCGATACTCCCTCTGCTTGGTACAGACCGGTCTTCCAAAATGGCAAACACACGCAGCGGGCCTTGAGATGGCATGAAAATCAGGATACGCTGACATTTGCACCCCGTCTGACTTGTGCCGTCTATGAAAACAGAGCCCTATGTTTCACTTGATGCATTACCTCAGTAAACATTGTAAACATGAGTTTACGGTCTCTCTTTAGAGTCAAACAGACCATAAAGAAGGAGATGCTTCAGGATGTGGCTTCTTGCTGATTGACAGGTCACTAACATGGTGGTGACTGTGTTTTCAGTTTATGAGAGTTAATTACAATATTTTGACTTTAGTAAGCATTCGATTTCACTTAGCTCCATTTCTGGTTCCAAAAACAAAGATGATGATAACCAAACCAAAGAAATGTCAGGACTTTATAGTCCATCAACCAATACATGACGTCACTGTTTTGTCCACCTCTTCTTCTTCTGCTACAACATGGGATGCACAAGCAACAGAGTGAGACAGGAAAAGTGTACATTTTAAAAAAACAACCTCCCATGAAGTCTTCCTCCCCTCTGCTGTCTCTCTAAAGCAATTTGTAGTGGCAGACTGCCTCTGTACGCTATGACAGGGAGAATTGGCTGTTTATCAGACAAGCTGGTATTTAACTTTGTTGGACACATTTGTATTGATTGGGCTTTGTAATTTTCTCCTGAGTAGATTGAGCCGCTGGTTGCACGCTGTTGTGCATTAAAATTAACAGGATATGCCTCCAGCATGGCTGAGTAATGCCTCAGTGTAGACAGCCACACGTGATTCTCAAAGCCATTGATGTAATGAGGATGAGTGCCACAGGAGACTTTTCCTGGCAGAGAGAAACTCTGTGCATTTTCATATGCAAGGTAAATTTTAAAAAATATACCTGGCTCTGTGCTGAGCCCTGCTCTTGGATTTAAGTCATAATGAAATATTATATCTGCCCAAGGGGGAGGGATAAATTTCCTATGTTCATATGGTGCTGATGAGAAACAACATGCTTGCTTGCTTCTAATTTTGAGAAACTGGCACTGTGGTTGCAACTGCATCTAATAGCATATAAATTATATGACATTTCAAGGACAATCTATGTGCTATTTCACACCATATCATGATCATTATAGGCAGCAGTTCTGATTATGTTTAGACAACAAGAACACTTAAGTTGAGGAATACACAAACAACGTGACGTGGGAGAAAAAAATCACAAACAGTAAGTCAATTAAAAATCAATCAACAACAAGAAGAACAACATTGTTATTGCACATGCAATGACATTCATACATCATCTTTTGGGACTGTGCTGGTTCAGTGTTATCTTTCATAACACTTCTGTATTTTCCCTGTATCTCTATGTCGGTTTTCTCCAGGTGCCTTTTTCCTCCTACAGTTCAAAAACATGCAGATTAGGTGATCATTATTAGCAAACACACACACACACACACACACACACACACACACACACACACACAGCCCATCAACCATTACTGTTGTTCAGAATGTTAATAAAAAATAATATGAGCGCATTTTTTTTCAGGGATATGAACTCTCATATGCTTGCTGTAGTTTGGGGCGATAATAGACTACAGACTAAATACATTGTTACCAGTTACACAAGTATGTAAAGTATTGTGCTTAAACAGTGAATTCTGGTTGCATTGAAGCACTCTGATGTGTGAAAGCTGACAGTGTGAGTGAGCATCTTAATTAAAAGAGCAGAGTGAGAGAAGAGAACTAACCTCTCAACTCTTGCCAATCTCTTTTCCCTCCAAGGCCTTCCCCACTCCTCTGAGCTATCGCCCTCTTTCACCTCTCCTCTCTTCTTGCAGACTCGTCCGTTCATTGCTGTGAGGAGGTGGAGTACAGGCTGGTCAACCTCTGACATCCAGCTCTCTCTATAAGCCGCTGAGCATCTCATTCAGACCTTGGTCCTCGGCGTGGTGCTGGAGGATGTAGCTGTTTCTGCGCAACTGATGGTTCACTTTACTTTACTGTGTCGTTCCTTTATGTCATTGTTTGTTATGGAAAAGTTGTGTTGACAGCATGTTTAACTAAGTGTGTTCAAACTTCTATATTGTGGAGGTTTGGTCAGCAAAGGTGGCCTTCATTGGCTGCATACCAACCTGCGAGACCTCCTCAGTAGACAGAGGAAAGCTGTTTGTTTTTTTGACAGTGTTTTGTGACACTAAGTTTGCTTCACTTTTGTTCACTCAGCAGAGATTGTCAGTTAGACGAGCTTGTCGCAGTTCACTGCTTCGTTTCAGCATTTCAGTCTGAGTGAAAGTGTGATTACCCTCCACAGCAAAGTTAGAGGAAGTCTTGGTAAACACCCAGGGCTCCCTGCTGAGGATCATTATCTTCATTTCTACCATTATGCTGAAGGTCAACCTTTTTGTTATGCAAACACAATTTAATGAGTCAGATGCATTTTTTTCATCTGTGAACTGTGAAGAAGTTTCGTCAGTCTGTTAAGACATTCAAAACACAAAGAAAAACACTCATTGTTGCATCATGCAGATGTCTACAGAACAATTTTAATACTCTTCACTTAAAGCTGCAGTGCTGAGGATTTGGCCATATCTAGTAGTAAGGTTGCTGATAGCACTGAAAAGTGCCAAGCGTGTACAGGAACTACTGTAGCTGATGTGTGAAAATGTGAAAATGTGATTTAGAGCCAGTATTCGCCCTGAGCTCCATGAAGAGGGCCAGCACAGTATCTAGATATTCACGACTCATTCTAAAAAAACACAACAATTTTCTGGTGATTATACACTCAATAAAAATATACTTATTAATAATATCAATATTACATTCCTATTAATAGAATACATGCATATTCATGTTCACCTTCATATGCCAGAAGAAAAGTGGCTGAAAATTAAGTTAGATGAAATCTAAAATTCTCTTCTGAGCCACATTTCCTCACAGGCCAAAACCCTGTGGGCTCATTCTAGTGTTATTTTTGTTTGCTTGAATAAGTTATTAATCTTTAATTCCTGACTGCTTTAAAATGTAATCATGGTACACAAGGCTGCATTTTTCTATTATTATTGTTGTTCCTGTGAAGAACCATTTCAACAAACCTGAGGGGCATTTATTAGGAATTTGCTTTCATAATCACCCTCCTTGCATCATCATAGTAACTGCTTCAGTGCTTCCAGGAAAGGTGTTAAACTAAGTTAGTCTCTGAGAGACCTAAAAGACAAGGAAACTGCTGAAAAAAAGGCTTGCTTGGGGGGATGGAATACAAATCGCTCTTATTATGCTACTTTCCTCACCTAATGTTTTAAAAAAACTCATTTAATGGCCTCAACAAAGGTGTGGTTTAACCATTAGAGTTGGGAAAAAAAACTTGAGTTGGACCTCACATCACTGAAAAATATACAGTTCAGCATTTCAAACATCACTTCAGCTTTGCTGGAGGGATAGAGGGAACAAAGAAGGAGGGCTGCACATGTGGTTGTGTTTGTGTTATATGGGACGCTTCATAGTGGCAGGGAAATGAGCACGATGAGGCCTGGATACAGCTCAATCTGATCGCACCTGCACTCCATCATCCTTGGGCTCTTGGCTCCAAAGAAGGGACATGAGTTGTGTTTCCTTTAAAGCAGGTTACAGGAATCCCAGAGGTCCCTGCCATGCTGGGGTGGTCCCTGGTGTAAATGTGTGTGTGCACGGAAGTGTGTGTTTTTACTACACATACAAATGTGTGCTCGTATTTATGTGTGTGCATGCACCTCACTGTGTAGGTGTGTGTGAGTGGTCCAGGATGGGAAAGAAACTCCACTAATAGCCCTGTCGTCTCTGTGGACTCTCTTCCAGGCTCGGCTGACCTTGAGCGGGGGGCTCTTAAAAGATGACAAGCCCAGTCTTTCCACTCTCGTTCGGCCCCCCGAAGTCTGAGAAATATCATGTAAACCCTTCCATTAATCATGCAACTCCTGGGTCATTAAGCACCTCAAATCGCCTGCTGCAACATCTACCTTTGCAGTCGTACTATCCACAATAGCTGGGAGCTGTGACATTGCTCCTTAATAACCACCACAACACACACACACACACACACACACACACACACACACACACACACTGCTCCTCTCCATCCTCCCAGCCCAGTGCTGTTTGGGAGTCAGTTTCTCAGATTATTATGCGCAAGTATCCAGCTGCTAATGCAGAGAGACGTGTGTAAATCAGAAGGTAATGAAAAGTAGATAAGCCTGGACCGGATCCGGGTGTTCACACCTCTGCTCTGGTCACTAGAGGCAGGTAGAAATGACAGATGTGATTTCATGAGGCACACAACGGTTTGCCACCCTTCATTGACTATGATAAGGGAGTAACTACTGTCTATAGCATCATGGGATATCTGGTTATGTAAAGGAAGGCAGCTGGGGTACCTGAGAAAATATTACCTCACCACTGTTTCAACGCACCGTGTTTAAAGCTTGTTCTGTACCCCTAATATCCAGATAATAGATTAGTACTTATTTACCTATGTACTCATTTAAGTACACTATGATATTTAGGCTATAATAATTTATGGAATTTTATTTTTCAGTACATTTTGTAATATTAGAGAATAATGTCAATCCAACAAAACATCACTATGAATCAATAAAATTTCCAATGATTTTTTTCTTTTCAGACTACTGTACAGCTTTTTTTCCACTTTTTTTCCAGAAATTGTTATGAATTGTTCCACCATTGATTTGACTTGATGCATATGAATGTGGCTCAACAGCACAGTGTAGAGTGTGTAGTTGAGGCCAAGAGACAGAGACACATGGTGTCGTTGTAATAAGATAACAGTGCATAAAAAAATAAATAAATCAAAATCTATGGCTGTTTTCGGCTTCCGTTCGTCCCCGTGTGCTTGCATTACACATCAAATCTTAAACATTTATATTACAGCAGTTGTTGCAGACACATTCTACTGTAGCTCTACACTCGACTGAGAGCATTTTTTAGTTTCATTCAATGTACATTATACATACTGTGAAGTCATAATTACAACAAGGATAATGTGGGAAAGAACCACATGAACATCACATGTGTGAAAAATGAAATGACATTTATAAAATACCTGTGAAGTCCTCTCCTACAAACAATGTCAAGCAGAGCATTTTCTCAGCTGCTTGTCCACAACATGGACTCACAGGAGATGGCTTTTGGAGTTAAGTCGAGGGAGTTAACCCTGAAGAGAAAGAGACGGATCTCCCCTGTGATCCCCGACCACGGCTAGGAAACACAACAGGAACATTACAACATTAAAAACATTAAAAACATTTCTAGTGGAGCAACATGTCTGCGTACAGAGCCCTTTGATCTGTGAAACTGTGGAGTGAATATTAAACTTTTGTATCTTTTTTCTTTGCCCTTTTTTTGGAGGTGTGCACCATGGACTCCTCTGTTCTTTGTCTTCTTGCTTGTTTACCAAACACTTTTCTCTGTGCCACAAGAGGTGTGCTATATTATCTTTATTTTTAGTCACAAAAGAAATATTTCACGCATATATTTGAACAACAATAACTTCATTAAGTCCAGAGATCACCGTGCGTAAATGAAATGCTCCTCAAGCAAATAACTCAACCAAAAAAAAAATGTGCCAGACACGTTTTACATTGATAAAATAAATACACTAAATAAATAAATAAATGAGTGCTTACAGCTGCCAACATGGGTCGCCTATCATGAGACATTATTTCCAACGAATTTAAGGCTTAACAGAACATTAAGCAATGAAACACTGCAGCCTATTGTACAAAAAACAAGTGAAAAAAATAACAAATTTTTGCTGACAAATTATTTGACAAGAAGACAAGCATGTTGACTTTCTCTGGCTTTAGCAGACTGCAGTAGCGGGTTACAACATTCCCCGCTTCTAAAAATGTGCACCAGGAGTTTTTTTTTTAAGCTGACATAACTGTGCCCGCCCTCTCTGGCGATCGGATCCTCTATCACCGATCCACAGTGGCCATGATAGAACGATCTGAAGACAGGGACACATCCCTAGTTCAGTTGGATTGCTGTGACCGTGGACCCTCTTCTCCTTGTCAAGCAGGGCTAGCAATCCAATTACTTCTAATTACTGGGGAAAGAATGTGCGCAGCACCTCAGCAACAGGCAGCGTGAATGCAATTGTGGGCCCCGCCGGAGGGTGACGGGGGTTAGTGAGCAACAGGGCTGACATGTGAGGTTTATGGATGACTTCTTCTGGGGCTCACAGGGAGACTCTGTCTGCACGTAGCTCCTCAAGGGCCGAATTAGCCCCCTGATCCCCTAATCAATTTGGAGAGGAAGAAAATTAACACAGGTTCTCCCACTTGGAGTCAAGGAGGAAATATATTCCTCCGGGCGCTTATAATTCGCTGCCTGTGTGAAATAGACGCCAATATAAGAGTGTGCCATTTGTGTCACAGTCCCTTGTTATTATTGCCGTGTGATATATAGGACACATGAAAAGTTTTTTTCTGTAGGAGAAAGTCCAAATCCCTGGCAAGAGACATCAGGTTAAACAAATATTTGAGCACTATATATGACCTGTATAAATCATGTGGCATGTTTAAAGTATTATCGTACCATAATGAAATATTCAAATTCTGCCTGCCTCCTTGCAGCACGATGGAGCAGGTAAGTCTGTAATGATGACATAATGGCCTGGGAGGAAGAAATGGGATTCATGGGAAATGAATCAGAGTCTCTGGGACTCTCAGTGTGACTGATGAGGCCAGGAAGTGGGTCAGAACCACAGGTTGGTTGGCTGCACAACTGGGCCGAGACGCTCGACGCCCAGAGCAATCAAGCACGAGAAGACAGGCTATCCCTCCGTTCAGCCACCTTGATGACATATCCTGAAGTCAAATGTAGATTGCGGTTTAAAAATGACAGGCCTTGTGATGATAAAAAGGGTGACTGAGAGAAGTCTCAAACCTTGACTCCAGAACTCCAGCTGTCTATCTGCGCTAGAACAAAACACTGCCATTTGTTCATCGAGGGAAACTTGATTTAGCCACCTTAGACTAAGTTCTGAATTTTCCACCAAGCCAGACATATTTTAATCACCCCAGCCAAGCAATTAATCATCATGCTGTTTGGTGCGATTGCAATGAATATTCAGTTACCTACTGAGGTCTTTCGCCCGACCCTTCGTCTCCCCTCATCTTAATTATATTTAGCTAGGCAGCTCCTGTGGTGGAGCAGTGCCTGTTTGCCTTGCTCACCCAACCTCCCCTTAACAGTCATTAAGAAAAATGACACAGGCGCAGGTAGTGAAAGTACCACAGTATGCAGAAATTAGTTTAAAGGCAGACGCCATACAGCTTGCTGGAATTGAATTCCCTCTACCTGCTCTCGCTCGATGCAGGGAGTCATAAATCACCATGCACTACTTCCTGACGGCTGAAAATCAGAGCGCTCTGTCTTTGAAAGTGTGAGGCTGGGGAGACCCCATGACTGCTCCAGCCTGCCCTTCAAAATGTCCATGCACTTAGCTTGGTGTTGAGCAGCATTATATACTGAGCGGTAATGTGGCAGTAAAGAGGAGGTGGGTGGCACTACGGAGATGAATGGATGAATTCCATTACCAATAATGGAGTGAGAGCATTGTTGCGTTTCGTAAAGGATAATTCCATTGTCTATTACTGGCCTCATAATCAGAATGAATTGCCGTTTAGTCTCACTTCATTCATTCAACCTGACACTGAGTTCATGTAAGCTGACTTTTCCGCCCCACAGGAAGGACACTGTTTTTAGTTGACACCAAAGCTGCCATTGGCTTCCTAGATCATGACAAGATGATCAGATTGTTTCTCGCTACATCAGACTTGTTGCAATATACCGAGATCCTAGCGAAGTGCAAAACCAGAGACTATATTAAGACTGTAAAAAGAAGATGTAGTCACCGTGATATCACCCATTGGTTTGTAGACTTATGGCTTGACATTTTGGTCATTGCCATATTTTTTATTTTGTTTTTGTTTTATTTTGGTGGAAAGGTGCAGCTAAGTACAACTAAATGCAGAAAAAAGCATTTTTACGTGACCAAAATGTTACGATTATGAACTTAAAACGCACTGTGAATGGGTTAAAGTTCTAAGACAAAGCTGTGATAGCGACCTGTTAATCACAAGATTGTTCCCTGCTGAATGAACATCATGCTGAGTTGAAGACTTGAAACTAGAGACCATTAACTCATGTTTACACTGTTTACTGGCATAATAAATCAAGTGAGAAGTATTTTTTAGGGAGAAGGTAGAAGGTATTAGGATAGGATGATCACTGAGCAAAGCTTTGAAAAGAAAACCCAACTTGGTAATACAGACCAAAAATATGGTAGAGAGTTAGAATAAAACCTTTTTAGTCTCAAAAAAACTCACAGTCTTATCCCTAATTTCCACTGGTTGTGGAATGACGGCGACGTCCATTGACGTCCATCATCTGTCTCTACACACCAGATCCTGCTGCGGCTTTGCTGGGCAGCTGGATTCATGAGAACGAGACCTCACGAATTCACATATAATCATGTGATATAGCAGAGAACCACCCTGCATCTACTGAGTAGAAGGAAATCGCTTATACGATCTGCCGTGGACGTGGATTATTTTATTTTGAAGATAAACCGGAATGTTTTATTCTGTGTCTGTGCGCGACTTTAGATTTTTTATTATTTGACTTGATGAAAAAGAAATCTTTAGGTTTAGGTTTTTCATCAAGTCAAATAATACCCAACACAATTAGTGTTATTATCTCAAATCGTTGAGGAAAATGCTAAAGGCAGGTTTAATATTTAAAGCCTTTGCATTGGTTTGAGCTAATAAGATCAGTCTTGACGCTTAGTCCCTTTGCTGCATTATAATCTAATGTAATCTTCTGTGTGTCTCATGTCAGTTGAAGGTCAGAAATGTCCAAATTTTAATAATAATGATGGCTTTTTAATGGAAACAGTGTGGTGCTTCATCTCATTAAATCTGTCCTTCAACATTTGGTAACATGGCTGAGTGTTCATTCGATAATATTGATATTTAATATTGAGAAAAAAGCCACCAAAGAGGAAATTTAAGCTTGTAAATGTGAACTACTATACAGCATAAGTTCTCTAAGAAACATACTGTAACACACATTGTTTATTATTGTTTAATGCATTGATTAACATTTCTGGCCTACGCCTATACCTACCTACACAATAATTAATATGCATGTTATACAGACAGTATCATTCACTGACAGGAAGCACCTCCTGGAAAATGTCTATAGTACAATAAGAGTTAATTTTACATTTAATGCAGTGAGCTATTATTGCAATAATTAATCACTCATGCTAGTTGCCTGAGGGTGGATTTGTTGACCTCTTACACACTGAAAAGCATCCTTTAATCTTTCCATGCAGAAATTGAGAATGAAAAACAATCAGTGAGAGGTTACGTGTCGTTGTATGCTACCGCCTCAGTACCTGTTCAAATCATTATGACCATTTAGAGAACACATTGGGATGGGATTTAATGAAAAGGCAGCACAGATGGAAGATAATTTCACTGCTTCGTTATAATATCCGGCACAAACACTAACACTACTTACTATTAGGTGAATTTTAGACCTTCGGAAGGCTGATATAATGCAGTTTGTTGAGACTCCTGCATGTTTAAGCAGACATTTTTTTAAACCATCTGTTCAGTGAAGCAAAATGATCCAACACTTGTGATCAAGCGACTTTATGATGATAAATTAAGTTTGAATGTTTGTGTCAGTTCTGAAATGGCTGCCATTATGTTGCATTGTGTCCTTGCTTAATGATGCACCACAACTTATTTGGTAAACAGCCTAACTGTCACTATGTAACAATGTGACTTTAGAAAGGAAAGGAAAGCATCTTTTATGCCCTGATGACAATTACCTGCTTCACAATGATGATTCAGGGCTTTTCTTAATTATTTTTGGTGTCACATTGCAACTTATTAATTAGACATGGTAGGCCTGGCCTGTGTGCAGATGGCAACATTAAAGACAGGCTTGTTTGAGCTTTAATTTAATGCACGCACAAAGCAGACAAATACGATACAAAGAGGACAAAGCAAACACGGAAAATCACGAATCAGTAATGTAAGCATGTGCGGGCGTGTGAAAATGTTTGAGGTAAACAAAGCTAAACAGCAGCTGTGTTATTAGCGAGTGGGAGCTCTGTGGGAAGACGACAAACAATATATCTCCTGATTCTGAGCCACCTTGGCCTAATGTGATGCTCATGAGGAAACCTCTGCCCTGAAAAACACAGAACAGCCAGCAAGCAAAAAGAACAAGAACACCAAGTGCTAATGTTAGCATTACAGTAGATAATGCATCATTTGCATAACATGAACTGAAAATGAAATTAAGATGACAACTTAATACAAAACAATACTAAACTCAAAAACACTACACTTTAATATAAGTGATGGATTTGATGGTGATGATCAACATGTAAAAAAAAACCAAAACTGTCCTTTAAATGCTGAAACAAAGAATTTCAACAACTAAGTGAGAGAAATGCTTCTCTATAATTAAATGAAATACTAAATGTCTTCAGTCACTGATGTTGTCAGGCCTTACTTCTTCTTCTTCTACTTCTATAGTGTTGTTAATTTTATGAATAGGTGTGTGTGTCCAGGATGTATGGCGTTGAACACTGTTCATAAGACAGATGGTTATTGATCCCTTCCTGGCTCAGAAGGAGGGATGAATCAGGGTGTGTGGCTTAATATCTTTCCCAGAGATAAGAGATAAGATGTCCTGCAGAGCTTCAGAATTAAAGAGCTGGATCAATGAGTGAGCATGGCAGTAATATGCATCATCACTGACAAATTAAAAAAGAAAATACTATGTCTAATCAGATCAAATTTAGAGATGCAGTGATAATCAGAACTGATCAATGGTATCAATTACTCACCCAGTGTACAGACCAGAGTACATATTGAATGAGTTATTCACTGTTCATGGGTCACTGCCATGAAATGAAACTACTTTATGACTACTTGCTGTATATTAAAAATATCAGAACTGATACCACTGTTTCTTTTTGTTACATGCTGTTATTGGTAACAATTTTTGCCACAAAGAGCCACACATGTATGTTTACTAGAATACATGTAAAATAAGGACTGACTGTAATGAATGAGACAAAAACAGCAATCAATGTTAGTAAAAATGAGTAAAAAAAACTCTCTCCAAGATACAGTTCATCCACTGCACTACTCCATCAAACCAGTTTGCTGTTTTCAAATCTTCTAGGATCTTCTAGATTTGCATTCAACATAAAAGTCTATGAAAAGAGAACCCCAGCTTTTTCATGTACAGCTGCTGAGCAACTTCTGCTGCACCTGTTTTACAGACTGAACTGACTAGTCAGCCCAAACTGTCCCCTCCACACTACCCCTTCACCACCAAGCGTCATTCCAAGTGAAGTCACACTCGCAGCTGTAGAGGCACCTTAACTGAAGGGGGAGGGCATAAATATGATGAGCAGGTATGGGACGCCCTCCTCACACCACTGGAAAAGGGAAGCACTCATCGCCACGGCAACAGAAAGATGCCTATTTTGCAGGAGGAGCAACATTATACCTCATATCATGAGAAATGATTCCACAAGTCATTCAACCCCCGGCCATTTGACATGTCCAATCAAACGAATGAAGCCAGATGAATTTTTCTACCAGTTGTTCTCACGTTTTGCAGTCAAAACAAATGTCAGCAGAGAGGAAGATTTGCTAGTTTCATCTTTTTGATCCTTCCAAACCACATCTTTTGTTTAATTGTCTGTCAGTGTCACAAAGGTGTGAGGGACAAACTGAACACATATGGAACTTAAAGTTGTGAGTTGTTTCCTCCTCCATTTTTTGCTGTCTCACTTCCTGCTAAAGCTGTCATAAGTGCATTAATGCAGACTCACTATTTAAGGGCTCAATGGTCCATTCACCCTCCACCCTACGTAGTTTGGGACAACCCTTAATATGGAGGAGCCTCTTAGAGGATGAGCAAATGGAGTGCTAGTGTTTAGGGAGAGTGTGTAGGGCTGGTTTGGGACTGGGCCTTCTTTTCCAACCACTGGATGGAGTCTTGTGTTTGTTTGACCCACATCCTCTCATCCCACCTGCATGCCCAAGACTGTTTTACTCGTTATACCACGTCTTGTCACAGAGCTACTCGTGACAGACTTGTTTAAACCCAAACCATAACCAATTAGGTTTGGTTAAACTTGCCTTTATCATAGTGCTGGTAAATCCACATGTTGTCATCTAGTTTGTAGGACCAATAAACTAATTTCTATTGCTAGTCTGACAAAATGAACATTAATCTCGATTTGTATGCTTAAAGCTGATAATCTGTGATACACTAAAAATTTGACATCAAAAGTGAAAATGGATCTGGATGGTTACAAGTCAAGGTGTAGAGAGGGATTTCTTGAAGCACTGCCATCCACATTGTTCATCAGTCTTAGCAGTTCCTCTTTGTGGTGAATCATCACTGTCAAACGTGCAGTAAGCTGTCAAAGCCTATATACTGCTTTGTTCAGGCTGTCTCTGCTCCCAAAACCAATACACTGCGCACAGAAAACTGTCTTCATGTCAATCTTCTTTTTTTGTCTCTCTGATTGTTGCCTTTTCACCCCATTTACAAGACAGGAGGCTGGATGTGTAATCCATTGTCCCCTTTCTTTCATATCAGCCTGTTTTGGTGCCTCGTACCTCCCTTACAGGGTTACAGAAATATCAGCGTGCCACTGCGTCAACCCTTCCTACTTCTGATGATCCAGGAACTGGCATTTCTCTGCTGTTGCACGTATTTTGTGTCATGCTGGATAACAGCTAAATGACTCACATAAAAATGCTAATTCGTTGCCACTCAAAGTTAAAGACATTTTCATATTTTGGAGGGGTGGTGCTTTTCTTTTATATTTACATACATATGCTTTTTGACAGAGCAGTGCTAATAATGTGCTTAATGTCATAAAAAATGACAGCTGACAGATGAAGCAGAAGCTGTACTGTATTTGTGTGTCCCTGGAGATGCTGTACACATGATGGAAATGACTTAAAACGCTCATCACACACTGTCATACCTTTCACAGAACAAAGAAACCTTGTCAGTGTACTGTAGGAGGCTTTGTTTTATAATTTTTTTTATTTTTTACACACTGCTGAGGCACAGATGACAATGGATATGTTTACATGTAGCATAATAGTCTATGAATAATTTTTTACTTTATTTCAACATCTCGACCAGAACAAACAATGCCCCATGGCCAAAGCTGCAAAAAACAAGCTCTTTCTTCAGTCTGATTGAATGTTCAATGCAACTCTAATTTTCTTGGACACATTGTTAATTAGTTTGTCTTTTTTAATCATTTTTCAAAGATCCTAATAAAATTGGCACGTCACTGTTCATCACTGTGTCTTTTTGTCTCCTTTTGTTGTTGACAGGTGAATTTTTAGACATCAGTACTGATTACACCCAGGAGAGAAATGCACTCTGGCAGAGTCAACATACAACAAATGTGACAACATTTTTTGCATATATTCTAGTCTGTAGTATAAAATAATGCCAAATCTCATGGTTTTAAGGGGTGATGTCTGTTTTTGCTCACTCCAGTTTACTTCCAGTTCATATCCCTATTTGTCTACATCCTACTTGTGAGAACTTCTGGTCTGGAGCTCCGACAGAGCAACAGCCAAGCTGCTGTTCTCTTCAGTTTCAGATTCCCCCAGGAATGGGGACCAATAAACATCTAGCTTTTCAAATGGCTTGATTGAGGCGTGTTTAAGGCAATGATGCACTAGTTCTTTGGATCAAGCAGTTCGTCGCTATGCATACGTCAGAGGGTATGAGTGGTCTGATTGGTTGAAGCGTCGTCCAGTAGCACACAGAGGCATTTGATAGACACGGTTTAAGCCCGCCCTCTGGGAAATCAGTTTACAAGGCGGCTTGGCCGGACTATGCTCACAGAGCAAGTAGTCGCGATAGCCAGGCTACGAAATCAGATGAGTGTAAGCTGTTTGTTTAATTATTTTTAATGTAACCTTTATTTAACCAGGTAGGTCAATAAAGAACCAGTTCTTCAAAACGGGCACTTGCTTGGCAAAGCTTCTTGCACCGTGAAAAAAAAAAAAAAAAATCTCTGGATGTTTTTTCCCTGCACCTAAATGACACACATATTCCCTGAGACATGAGGGGATTTCATCATGTGCCATGAAAGAGCATTCACGGCACATTTACCTTTCCAGATGTCAAGCTGGGTTTGTCATGCATGTAACAAAGTGAAAAACAAAGATCAACCTTTTTATGCCACACAAGCACACACGCATGGCATTGCAGCCGACATTCTGCAGGTAACCTACCCTCTTGTGGAAAAAGAATCTCCACCCCATCCTTCTGTATGTAGAACTGCCTAAATCATTTGTGACATTGCTCATAAATGTTGAATTAACCAATAGAACTTTATTGCACAGATTTCTCTGTGCACGCTAAGGTAGGATCTTCCATCTTCAAAATGAAAAAACACACAGAATTCATTCTGCTATGAATTTGAGTTGAAATAAACACAAAGCATATTTTAGAATCTCAATGGCCTATGAAGAGGAATAAACCAATCACTGGTTGGTTGACTTAAATTTCAGTCATGCATGTATGACAGCATTAGATACAGGCTGAATCGAGACAGTGTTCAAATCAATGACACCACCACTACGCAAAATTAGTAACCAAACAGAGACTTAAAAGCAGAGACAGATATAAAACATAAAAACAAGCCTTTTACTGAAGAGTCAGACAGTCATGCACAGAAGGTCAGACCAGGCAGAGCAAATAAATACAAGCAAAATCACAGAAGCTAACACTAGAGAAGTGCTCGAAAGTGACGAGCACAACAGGCAAGACAATATGGCAGAAGAGCAGGGAAAACAAGGGAATACATAAAAACATGGGCAAAATCAGGTGCAGGTGAGTGATGATGGCAGGTGTGGATAATCAGAGAAGTGGAAAACACATAGACACTGAAATGGAAATTAGGAAATGGAAATTAGGGAAAATATATAGTCTATTAGGGAAAGTCAGAGTGTCCAATAAACACTGTCTTTATGTTTTATCCATTTCATGTTACAAATTAATATTTTAATGATGCTCTTTGGTGGATTATTTGTTTGCCGAATTAAAGGAGAACTTTGCACAGAAAAAGATGGTTAATCTAATTTTATCAGCATGTTTGACTGTTAGTTATGACTGCGTTGTTAATTTCCTTAACTTTTTGAATGGACTTCTGCTTCCCATGACCTATGACCAATACATGACCTGTGCATTTAACCCACCCTTAGACTCAACCTTTCAGAGCAGCCCAAGGACTCTATGACATGTCGACACTAGAGGTGGGGGCTCAAACCTACGACCCTGCAGATTAGAGAATGAATGAAAAAATGTCCACCTTGAATGTTTTGGACCGGTTCATTTCAACAACCTTTTCCTGCAACTGGGCACGGAAAAAACATTCACATTCATCTGTGACTTAAAAGCAAAAGTTTATTTAAAATCATAATATGTTTTCATTTAACTTGAAAGCTTTTTCAGCCAGTAGGGTCTGCAGGAAGTTTTTACATTGTAGCTCCTGATCACAACTTTTTAGACAAAGAGAACCATGCAGGCAAATTTCTTGGGTCAGCTCTTTTGCTAAACTGAAAATCCAGATTATTCTAACCAAAGGTGACTGCCCCTGCATCTGCTGCCCCAGCAATTAATGAGATGGGTCTCAGGAGTCACTGATGCAGATCCCTGGATAGAGCCGTCCACTTTATCTTAGCCTACATGGAAACGTTGCAGGCCAGACATTGATTTAGTGCCCGGGCTTCCTAGAAAGGTCACAGCTTCCTGTACCACACGGCAGGACCTCCCTTACTGTATCCGCCAAAGAGTAATGGGGGCTGACTCTGCATGCCCCACGGCTAACATTAACATTTTTCTTTTTCGACATGCTTTGAAATTCTTCACACTTCCTGCAATCCACTGTGACAAACTCGAGGAGTTCAAACAGAGTTTGGTGGCGGTAGAGTTGCAGTCTTACCCTGATTTTTGTTTGAACATAATTCAGTCTGCAGTGATGATATTATTGTCAGGTCTTAGGCTGTCTGCTCATCGTTAGCAATAAAAGCTGTGCTGCAGAAAAACCTACCTGCTGCTCATGTACAGACTAGCACACTAACTAGCTGCCCTATTTGTCTCAAAGATCCTCCTTCATCATCTCCTTCGCTTTGACTGGATTCTTTCTTCCTCACTGAGTTCCCTACTCTTCACCATTTTGAAAAGGAGTGAGGAATTTAAACTGAATTCACCTTCCTTGAGAAATCGGAAATGAACATACAACCATTAAAACATTTTTTTTAATATTTTTTTCTGTTTTCTTGTAAAACAGTCAATTTGAAAATATGAATACATGTTTGGAGCAACAATTTGTAGTATAGCAACATGTTTCGTTGAAGACAGCAAGGGTTAGGCTGGGGAAAACATAGTACTGTGAAACTGTACTGAGCCCTCTGGTTTCTTCTCTAAATGCCCTCAATGATAAGGTTGAGTGTTATTATTTCTTGTTTCTCCAACTAATGACAGAAAAACAGATCTTGAAATGTTCAAGATTTTGTAATATGCTGTAGAATGAAACTTTTCTAGTTTTCAGGTGATTTCTCCTTCCCCCAATAAAACTGCAAATGTATATGTCAAGGCCCCCATATTCATCTGGCTTAAAGGCATCAGATAAACTACTATTGTGCAGGAAATCAGTCACTTTACTGTAACAAAGCAGAAATCTGTCTGTACTCGAGCCATTTACCTCTCACATATCAGCCTTTGTGACAGAATAAGATGTCACAGAAATAATGTGCCATTAACGCTGACATTCAGATCCTGCATCTGCTCTGCTGTTTCATGTTGCGACTCTTATGTGTTGCAGCAAGGAGGGTCAGCTCACTCCCAGCACACTCATCCAACCACTCATATCAAGCCATAAAATGGGGACAACGTTCTGGCTTTTAAGAGGAAAACCCTCTCTGGAATGCTTTGCAATGTAACATCTATGAGCCCCACACACACACACACACTCACACACACTGTTCTTAGAGGGTAATTCTGCAGAGGCTAAACGAGCCAGGGGTGCTGGTAAGAAAACGGCATGATTGCTCTGAGGTCTTGGTATCGCCTCAGGGAGCGTAATGTACACTGCCAGCACAGATGGTTGACAGCATGCCGTAATTTTAACAGTGTGAGAGTGTTCATCATTGCAAGCTAACCAATCACTGTGTAGCATTTCAGAGCATGTGCATTTTTTTAAAATTCCAAATAGTGACAGTCTCATATCTTGTGGATTCAAAGCATCACCTTAATGAGGTGACCTTGAGTCTGCATCAAGTCTGTAGCAATTGACCACTTCTGCTTTATCTCCATCTTTGATCGGCTACCATCGATCTCAGCTGCCTGTTAAATGAGATGGAGACGCCATTTGTTCTGCGGCCTCTTTCATGGGATATAGATCAGTTGTGCGGGGTCGTCTGAGATGGCCTCCCAGTGAAATCTGACTGAAGAGATACAGAGTGAAGAGATAAAGTGAGGTTTGCTCCCAGACGGGAAGGACTTCCCGTTCTGAGGATGATGTGGTTCACACGTTATCTAAAGGAAATCCTTAAACTTCATCGGTGAGTCTATTGACTCTCAATGAACATGATGGACAACACAACAAAGCTGTATCACTTTATTTTTCAAATTCTTCTCAAACACCTAGGACAAAGGTCAGTGGTCTTGATTTTTTTCAAGAATCAGAATAACCTCATTAAAACCAGGCATGTTTTAAGTCATATATTTATTTGTTAAAAACACAATGTTCACTGCAAAGATGATATGTCAAAGTCAGTGGATTCATTTTAGATTTGGACTGTCTTCACCAGAAAAACAACAGTACTGGTTGCTTGTTTGAATGCTTAACTCTTTGAATGCCAACCGTTTTATAAAACAGAAAGTGCCGTGCGCTGGCATTTTTATCCATTTTGAGTCATCATCACTTTCATCATTTCATCATGAAAAAATGTTTGTTTTTACCTTGTTCCATTCTAGTTTTATCAGAGGTAGAGGCCACTTCCACCAAAATCACCACTTTTTGTCCAGATTCTGTTTGTTTTGCTCTCTAATCGCGATCATCTCCACTTCCTGCTTTGATTTCTGTGGCATATACCATCTCTTTATGCTCTGACTACATCTCCCAGAAGCCCCAACTTTACTCACAGGCTGCAGGAGACTGCAATTGGCGACCCACTGCCGAAAAAACACTTTGTCGATGGCACTCAAGCGTCAGATTTTAAATGAGGTTGAAATACGTCAATTGCACTTAAAGAGTTAAACTAATATATACTTATCTGACATGAGCTCTTGCAGCCATAAGAGGCATTACTGTACTTAAATAAGTAAAGACAGATGTTGCTTAAACCTCTTTGGAAGGCTGGTTATCAAAGTCAGTAGCTTTCACAGGGGAGGCCAATACATATCATACCAAAGAAACTTCAGGGGCCAAACAAATGCACAGCTCTTTTTAAAAAGAAAGATAATAGAATTACAAATTACTAATTTAAATCTGATGTTTGGTTCCCAAGGTGAAAATCCAATAACAGTACTGTGAAAAGTGCTTTAAAAATGAAATGTGCAATTATCATTTGACTGGAGCTGCTACTTGGTACTGGGTTATTCTGGCCGATAGTCCCAAACCTAGTATACATTTTGGAACAGAGACAAATGATTTTGTCCTACTCTGAAAACACATTAGGGGCAATTTTATAGTTTTGTTTAGATGTGTCGCTGAATTAATTACAGATCACTGCCGTTTGACGTTTTAAAAAATTAAATCCTGAAATCTTGTCTAAAGAATTCATTAACCCACTAAAATGAGCTAAATTTAAAAAAAAAATGACATTGATGTTGAATTTCTGGTTTCATTGTGACTATGAACCCCTTTTTTCTAGTTTACAGTTTCAACCTGCACTTTGTTTAGTGTTTTTTCAGGATTTGTATGACAGTTTTACGAAAAGTTATCAATTAAGCCATATATAGCATATTTTTCTGAATACATAGTAGGCCTTGTTTGTCCATTTTTACAGTGTAAATACTGTATGCATCAGTTTGTGACTGAGGCACTAAAGTGACGTCAAACCTTTATAGTGTTTGCTGCATCATGTGATGTCAGTTCCTCTTTGTGCGTAGCAAAGTGTGTATAAAGTGTTGTTGTATTCGTCAAAGCCAGAAGACACGTCAGTGTGGCCGTGTAGGTGTCTGCACTGAGCTGATAGTGCTCTCAGCTCGAGCCTGCGACAAAACCACACGAGCAGAATTTAAACATCATCGCATCCTGCCAACCGATCGGTCACATATTTTAAAGAGGCTCCCTGCACAGACCACCTCTCTCTTTCTGCTCTGACTCCACTTTCTTGTCTGCTAGAATTTGCAATAAAAACAGGTCAAGAACTTTCTGTTTTTTAAATGATTTAACAATCGCTATTAAACACCAGCGGGTGTGGCTGAACCTGGCTGCCATTAAATGTCAATGTCACAGAGAGCAGCAACACTTCTACATCAGCTTCACTTCTTAGACCTGACGGTTGCTGTCTGGAATTGATTGATAGACAAGTTTGCATTACAACAATTTATGTTTGAACTGAAATTCAAACAACATAAAGAAAGAAGACAAGAAAACATTAAAAATAGGGATAATGGGATTCCTCCACTGCAGCAATGACTGGCTATACCCAGCAATCCATGGGTGGACTCAGAGAGTCTGTTTTTTCCTTCTCACAGGTTGTCCATGGAGTGCCTCATTAGCCAGTGTGAGACTGAAATTCAGTGTATTCTGATTCTGGTGTAAAATCAGGAGGATTGCTGGAAAGGTGGGAATCACACACAGGTCACCATCAGTCCTACCTCCTGTTGTTTCCATGTGCGTGAGACAAAGCTCACAAACAGAAATGAAGAAGAAAAGAATATATTCCTGAGGAAAAAGGAATGAATGGTGTAGCAGGGCAGACAGGCCAGGTCAGCGCTAGCTCTCAGATAATTGGGTTCTCAGCGTGAAAATAATATAGCTTGGATCAGGTACTGCTGAGTCGTGGTCACTAGTCCCACTTGTTGTTTTTCCAAGAACTGGGCCATGCAGTCCTTTTGTGTGGTCTCCGGATCTCATAGGTTATATAAAGACAGCATGAATATGTTTTGTTGTTGTCGCTTAACGATGAGGTTACTGGTTAGAAAAATGTCTCTCAGAATTACTTAGGAGTAATTGTGTATACATTTATATTTCAGATTCAGTTATCCTAAATACCCCCATACATATACATGAAAAATCTCTGAGTCTAAATGGGACCAGAATTTATTAAGTGAACATCATGCTGTATTAAAGAAGTCTTCAAACTATAGACTGAGACCATAAAGTCATTGTTACAATATTTACTGAGGGAATAATCAATAGAGAAATAGGCAGAAAAAATACGTTTCAGACATGGTAATATGTATCTAAGTTAGAAATGACAGGCAGCCTCTTTTCAAAACATAGTTGGTTTTCTTAAATTGAATCTTTTATTGTTATTGTTTTATTGTTTATTGTTGTATTGTCTAGCTGTATTTTCAATGTTTTTGTCTGGGGTGATATTTTTTTTATTTTTGAAAACTTTGAAAAATATGCTGCACACATGACTATGACTGTATTATCAGTTTTTCCACAAATAATATTATTTAGTTCAGTGTTTTAAATGCCAAGTTTTATAAGTTTTATTTTTGTTGACTGTATTGCAATTTGGGATTTTGCCTGTTATTTAAAAGTCAAATCCACAAAAAAATGGATTTTAATTTTGGACTCTGTTTTTCAGAAATAACAGCCCTCAGCGTGTGCTCACTTGGCAATCAAAACAACAATGTACTGCAATAAGTTGTTCTAATTTTGAGCTGTCAATCATATAACCCAAATCTGGGCTGACAGTATTTACTGTATAATCAACTGGCTTCAAACACACCCTGAACTGCGGCTTCAGACGCACCTTCAGGCAGTCATACACGTTAGTCATCCTTACAGTACGGCGCTCTTATGGGAGGTCCTTCACTGTAATATGAATAGCTGTGACCTTTCATCGAAGCCCAGGCACTAAATCATTGCCTGTGCTCTATGTTTCTATATTCACTAAGATAAAGTGGACAGCTCTGCCTTAGGATCTGCCTCAGCAGCTCTTGAGACCTCTCTCATTAATCGCTGGGGCAGTGGACAGTCAACTCCAATCAACTGATTAAACCAAATGAAAGTCTGAGACTCTATGACAAAGAGTTGGGTGTGAAGCTCCACAGGAGAAATTCGGCTCATTCAAATTACAACACATTCTCACTAACCCTTAGACGGACATGCTGTAGTTTTCTGACAAACCCCTTTAAATGGCTGGTAGTGATGCCATTATATCAAGAAGGACAGAGGTGACACCTGCATACTCCACTCCTCAACAATTTACTAATGACTACATTTCTTATAATATCAGGCAGCTGCCATTGTAATTTAAGTACTTGCCTTGCCATTCATGACAATATTCCAGAAGAACAAATTTTAAAGTGCCATAGTAACGGCACTGTTGGTGACGTATGTTTTGCCTGAGGAGAGGGATAACATTGAAGATACTATGATAAATTTTCTTGCCTTGCAAAATTATCTCTTAAAGGAGAAGAAGCCTCTTGGATGAGAAGTGAAACATCTGCAAAAATCTTCCAGACTTCCGTTACTCCTCAAATTGACATTGACCTGGATGACTGATAATCTTCACATAAAGGGAACAAAGTGGCTTTATGAAGTCATTTATTGTTTTGAACAGATGCAGTCCATTTACTTTCTGCTGTATTTGACACTACCCCAAGTACTGCCTGCAACCTCTAGTTTGACTTTTTGTTAATAATTAGAAAATAAAAATAAAATAATGAAACATCAGGTCCATAAAGTGCTGCAAGTTAATGCTTCAAGAAAAGTGAATCCCTATAGGGATGGCTAGTTGCTACGACACAAATCACTTCGGGGGTCCAAACCCCGGCTGCGTATGTAAACAGTAATGGTTGCAGCCTATCTATACCGCCAGATTATAAAACGCCTGGTAAGGCAATGAAGACATATACCGTTTGAAAGACAAAGCTGAAGTTTCGTTCACATTTCCAGCCACCAGCACTAATGTAAACAGAGATGGCTGCAGCTAAAGAGCCAGTCACCTTTTACACGATCACTTCATACTTTGCCAGTCAAAAAGGAGCCTATCAGCTTATGCTACCCTGAATCCCAAACACAATGACAGCCAATCAATGTCCATTTCAGGAAGAAGCCCAATGCATAAAAACGGATTTCATAAAAAGGCAACTCGCATACAAAAACAGTAAAGTTAGAGATTAAAAATTAGATTAACACAAGTAAAAAACATACGCTAACTATACTTAATTAATTAATTTCAATTAATGCAAAAATTTTACACCCCTACTTAAAATGTGTATGTCACAGTTCAAATCATATAAATACTGTACATGTTGCTGTTGAAACTTCTCTATGCTGTGAGCACCATGAATGAAGTCCTATTAATTTCCACTGTAATGATGTGAGAGCAGGAATGAGGTGGACACCTCAAAACCTGACAGATGAAAATTATCTCTAGGTATGTAAAGTCAAGCTATGTGTCAGCTTTGGTAACATAAATCTGTAGAAATGCACCAGTGACATTCATTCAGGAGAAATTGTAACTTGACAGTACTGTGTGTATTAGCGAAGCTTTGTGTAGCTGTCATGGAGGTTTAGACATTATTGACACAGTTATTATGAAAATACCGGCAGTAATTCTCCCTCATTTGCATATCTCTATCCCAGGATGACGGGAGTACGAGGCTTATTAGTCACATGGTTCATATTGGATTGCAAATGGAATAGAGTTAAATGCCTGCTACTGAGCAGCAGCCCAAGAAGGGATCACTTTTGGAAAGATTTCTCATGAAGCGTAATGTTCTCTTGATGACTTTCAGCATGGCCAGTCAACTCGAAAACCGCTGCAGCACAAAGCAATGCAATTTCAGCTCAGATTACAGCCGGCTTCTTACTAGTTAGGCTTGATGAGAATCTTCAACTGACTCTTAAAAATATCGGTAGTGCTGCTACTGAAACAAATGCTGCCACGCAGCACAAGAGCACTCGAAGAGAGAGGGAGTATCTGGGCTGCTTTACAAACAGATATGGGATCATTTGCCATGTACTCCACCTGAAATTAGGCCAAAACTCATGCACTTTTCTCAGCTGGGAATGGATGAAGAGATGTGCTTCGGGACCATTTCGTGTACCGTTTGCTGTGTGCGCTGTTAGCTGCATTTTAGCAGTCTTTTGAATTGCTTTTTGCATCGCAGATGGAAAAACAGCAATGTTCTCCCCGCTGCTGTCAAGGCCACTTTAAAGCTGGCAACGTTCACAGATCACATAGAAAAAACAAACATTTGATGATCTGTCCTCAGGGGGACGTCTTTCAATTATTTTGGCACTATTTGAAGAAGGAAGCTGCCATGCTGTCTAGTCTCTGCCTGCGCTTAGAGATTGTTCTCATACGCCGTTGCAGCACAGCCACCATGGCACATTTGAATTTCAAAGTTTGTTCTTCCTAAAGAAAGTTTCCAGAGTGACTCTCACAAAAAAGCCATGGAAAGGGTATCTTTTTTCAATTATTCACTCAATCAAATCCCAAGAGACATTGTCAGTGCCAATTTAGAGTGAATCCCCTCACATATGGCACTTTAAAACAGCAGACAGCTATTAAAGCTGATCTACAGTCCCAGGAAAAGATTTTTTTTGAGATAACACTTCCACATTGCTACAGCAGACTACCTCACCTAAAATATATAAAATAACACCAAAGAAATTTCACAGTCACCAATTCATTATTAACAAAATACTTCATTTTAGTTTAGTCACCCTATGACTTTGGTTGTGACATAAAATCTTAAATTTCCTTGCATAAAACAAAATAATTATCTAAGGTTTTTATACATGTCTAGCTGAAATTTCCAGAGCTAAATTTAAAGGTGCAGTGTGTAGTATTTGTGTGGTTACAGCGATCAATGCGATCAATGCACACTAAACATAATTATAAGATAAAACATAATTATTCATGTTCTATTTCTGCCATGGATCCCCCCAAAATGCTACAGACCTTTCCTTTACTTTTTAAGATATGTATAGATGTTGGTACTGAAAAACTCAAATTAAACTAAATGAGTTAAATATAGATAAATATAGAATCTAAAGCTAGCACTACTATCAAACCTTAACCCAGACCTAGCAACATCAAATGTCAGGTGACTCAGGGAATGGCTGATATGCACCACTGATGAGGAGCAATGTTTGCCCTAATTAGGAAAATAGCCCTGCATCCTCACACCATGAAGCCTCATTGATTTTCTATTTATTCTTCCCTCTGTTCCTGAGCCGCAGAGGAGATGCAGCTTCTCCAATCTGTAAGCTCCTCTGGGAGCGACTGTGTTCCTGTGGATGTGCTGTTTGTTAGTGTGTGCTTAGTCTTGTATGCCCTGGCTTCATCTGTTTTGCTCTTCCTGTTAAGGGCAATGACTCATGCTACGGCGAGGGTCAAGAGACGAACAAGGCACAAGTCAGAGCCCACCTGCTGGGCTGGAGAACATGGTGAAGGGGAAGTGGCTTGTGCCGTTATCCACCTCGCCTCTGATTCATTATCGTCTTTACATGAGCAAAAAGCTTGCTGTCCGTGGATACTGTACAGAGACGCGCATGAGATGCATTTGTACATCGACTATCCCCTGAGGCTCACCAACCATTTCCCTCCCTCCCTGCCAACTCCAAGCACTGTTATTTAGAGTGATGCATTTCCCTCTGCCTTCCTGCTGGAGTGGACTCTCCATCACCTACACAAACACACACCAACAGGAGGCTCACAACCCACAAGTGTGTGAGGACATACACACATGGATGCTAACACAAACAAACACACTAACACAAATGTACATACGTACACACACACACACACACACACACACACTTCTGCCACTCATGTTTAGCACAGGAATTGGAGCAAACACGTCACAGTATCCACGGGCAGCAGATCCTCTCCTGTGCTGCAGAACTTTATTTTTGACAGGCTGTTCTGTCACTCAGGCTGCACTCACACTGAAGCTGTATGTGTTGTAGTTTGTATTTTTCCCAAATATTGTTAATCTGATCAGTACACAAACGAAAATGCATATAAATGAAATATCAATTTCCACACAGACTACACAATAACAGCAGTGGAAAGCCTGTGTGCAGTTGATATGATCTGGTATATTAAGGCTTTTTGTACATAAAGAAGCATGCCTATGCTGGAATTTTTCCTTGTGGACAATGATAAATGCAACACTCTTTACAAGTTCACATTCTTAACAGGTATAAAGTGCTTTACGACACAGAAAAAAGACCACACTATCATGACAAGAAAGTGGAAGGCAAACAGTCTGTAATGAAGATTCAGGAAAGACAGATGACGATGCAGACTTTAACGTGATACTCAGACATGGAGCTTGAAAGCTGCTGGAGGCCTGAAACCCCCAAATAATCAGGCCAATATTCTCCCCAACTGCAGTGAACTCTGACTCCTGTGTGACCGTGTAGTGAAGGTTTCCAGCTGCATCGGTGGCATGTCTGATGGTGTCTGATCACTTTGGCCGAGTGATTAACCTTCACTGCACTGTGGCCATCAACTCTGAAACAAGATGTAGTGACAGAGAGAAAACCGTGAGCGGAAGTGCCTCAACTCACCCAAACCTCAGGAGTACACAGTGAAACCAAAAATGCACTCAGGATAAGCAGTAAGACGTGTAGGTCCACAACAAATATGACATATTTCATCAGTGTCTCTGTGAGCCTTTTCAGCATTGCTGTCAGCTCGTATCGGTCTCGGCTACAGCTCGCTTCCTGGAATAGAAATGGACAGTCACAGGAACAATTCAGATATGTGTGGAAATTTGGAGCTGAGCATGAAGTCCTGTTGAGTGAAATCCTCTGTATTTGTTACGCTCTCTTTTTTTTGTTGTTGTTTCCATCCTTCCATCCTGTCCTGGAGGTTGAGGGTCTTCACACCTCCTGAGCAGCTCATCTCTGGCAGACAGTCAGACACTCAGAGGAGCCTCCTTTAATGTTTCAGCTTTCAGTGACCCGGCTCCTTAATTTCTCAACCAGCGTGGCCGGGGCAGCTAAAGCGCTAAATTGCTGTCTGGAGATACTCAGCGTTGCTCTTAAAAACAGTCACCCACTAAAATGTTCTCATGCATCACTGCACTACCTGATGCATATATAATCCCAGGTTAATCAGCGGGGGCGATAGTGCACATAAGCAGATTAGTCTGACCCTAATTCATCCACAACAGGGTGGATCAATGTCCCTCTGTTTTGCTGGAGCCCACTGACGTGTGTCTGGCTATTCTAGCTCATCATTTACTTACAAAACAATTGAATATGGGTTTTATTGTGCCTTTATTAAAAGTCTCACTGCAGCCTTGTAGCTCGCTACCTGAATCTTTTGAGCATTTTATATTGTCCAAAAATCCACCAGAGCTGAAAATGTAATGTTTTTCACACAATCACAATGATGTGAATAGTGACAGCAAGTCTGCTGTCTCATTTGTATCCTGTCTGCCTCGTTGTCTAAGACCACAATAAGAAAAACAACAGAGAAGTGTCCTCTGCCAGTATTTTTTTTATCATTTTCTTTCCCAACACACTATCTTACTTTATATAAATTTTGGTGACTTGTCCACGTTGCTCTTCTGTCATTGTGATAATCTCTTTTCAAGTGTGGCAGAAAAACACAGTTTATAGGGCTTAAAAGTATCCATAAAATGATTCTGCATCTGATTCTATACACAAGAGCTGAAAACAAATGTGGCTCAGTGTAGTTTTGCTCAACATAGGTAAGCATAACACTGCATTTGTTGGACAAACTGGGCAGCAAGGGACAGTAAAAATGTGTTTCCTAAAACCAGTCATTTCGCGATGTTAACTACCCTGTGAATTTCAGAAATATACAAAGCCAACATTTATTTCAGCGACTGTCCACTTTTACAACAAAGAGGTCAAGGGCATACAGCAAGTTTCATGTGCTGTTTATTTCCAACAACAAAATAATGGTCCTGTGCTTTCATCCATCCATCCATTATCTACCACTTATCCTCATAGGGTCGCAGGGGGCTGGAGCCAATCCCAGCTGTCTTAGGGCGGAAGGCAGGGTACACCCTGGACAAGTCGCCACCTCATTGCAGGGCACATAGAGACAGACAACCATTCATACTCAATTTAAATTAGCCAGTTAACCTAATCCTCATGCATGTTTTTGGATGGTGGGAGAGAACCCACGCAGACACGGGGAGAACATGCAAACTCCACACAGAAAGGCCCTGGGCCCGGGATTCGAACCCGGTACCTTCTTGCTGTGAGGCGACAGTGCTAACCACTACACCTCCTGTGCGTCCTTTACATCAATTTTCATTTTGTACGGCTCGGTTGCTCTACTCTACTGTCACATTCTAAACAATACAATAGCATTCATGAAGACAGTACATTCATAGGTGAAGTTCCAGGTTTGACCAAGGACAATGTCTGCAACGCAACAATTGCAAAAAGTCTAGTAAAAGATTATGTTTTGGGTAAAGGTAAGTACTTTTGGTTTCACCCAGTACATCCACCCAAAACTCCTCTTTGGACTGATGCTAACTTTGATTCAATGTATTTGTGATAAGTCAAGTACAAACCAGGAGAAAACACTTTTGCAAAAAGAAGAAAATGTCAAGAAAATGTAATTGACAATGCTGTTTCTTAATGTGTAAGAGACCAGGCTGGATAAGCACACTGCTTAGTTATGGGATTGTGAAGGATTGGGTTATAAAATCCCTGCGCTGTATGGGTGTTTCCAATAAAGAAATCCCCTGTCAACGAAAAGAAGCGGCAAGTGAAACTGTGTATGTCATGGGCATTAACGAATAATTCACTGTCAACTTTTTAATGAACCTCAGAAAACACATGACAGTCGGCATCTGGTTAAAGAGCCATTTGTCTTGTCTCTACGAGGCTTGGATCTGCTCTTATTCGCCTCTCCCAGAGCCTCCAGGGCGCTCCGATCACACAGAGAAAGGGATGAATACGCAGAGCACTGCCAAGATCTTTTATTCTCCATTCATGCCTCGTTATTTCCAAAAATAGAGCTGTCACATTTCTATTTTCAAATGTTTTTTTTTATCCCATGAAAACAGACGCAACATGCTTTACAAATAAAAAGAAGCGACTTTGGGAGTGGTATGATGCCACTCCTCAAGAGATTGCAACGGCACATATTCAAGTATGTATATTCAAGTATAACTGGGGTCAGAAGTCATTTCACTTGGCAACTGAATATTCATCAATTTCACCCTGAAACCGTGCAATGATTAATTGAACCCCTGGTGTGATTAAAATGGGAATGAGTTCCTTTAAAAGCTCTGGGAGAGCACATCCAAACCGAGCAGCTCATGTGTAATGCATGACTCACTTATTGGTTTATCTTAGTGAAGCCATTTTCAGCTGCCAGGTATTCTTTCCTCACTGCCCACATCTGTGAACGTGCAGGTTTAAAGAGATCCAAAAATTTAGTTCAGACATGGATCCAAGTCTATTTAAAGGGTTACTGTTGCCGTTTGTTGATACTTTCACACCTGTTCTGGAATCTTCAGGAGAGAAAAAAAACAGATCGAAGAATCAGATGCTAATGAGGGAATTGGTTTAAAGTGAGCACCATTTTTGCAAAAGCACAGATGCTCCTTCATCGCCCCGGGCGTTGTACGCCTTGGCCCAGTTGTGCAGCCAACCAACCTGTGGTTCTGACCCACTTCCTGGCCTCATCAGTCACACTGAGAGTCCCAGAGACTCTGATTCATTTCCCATGAATCCCATTTCTTCCTCCCAGGCCGTGATGTCATCATTACAGACTTACCAGCTCCACCGTGCTGCAAACATGCAGGCCGCATTTGAATATTTCATTATGGCACAATAATACTTTACATGCCACAGGATATGATTCATGCAGGTCAGAGATGACGGTCACACTCTTCTTACCTGAATGTAATTGCTGCAGGTCGCTATTAGTGACCTAGCATGCAGATGAATATTTAATGAGTTATCAACTTTTAGGAAAGGGTAACACAACAGCATGTCCACTGAGGGCGGCTAGGACAGACATGGATTTTTTTTAAAACCTTCCAACCTGCAGGATTTACACAAATTTGTTTGTAAATGTGCTTTGTCTTAATTTTCCATCATCTTTAAAGTGATGCGTGGATGATGATCAGAGGGGTAATTCAGCCCTTAAGGAGGCTACACTTAAACACAGACTCCCTGAGAGCCCCAGAACTAAGTGATCCATGAACCACACATCACCCAGCGGTTAGCCATCCCCTCACCCCATGCACATCAGCGGCTGCCTGCTGTTTAGAAGGAAAGGACCTCGATTTAATTGAATGCTCTTTACTTCCAAGGAGCCAGACAGAAAACAAGGGGACAATGAAAAATAAGAGACGATAACGAGCAAAATCCAATTAAATACATCTTTTATTTGTTGTTTCAGAAAGACGATGTGATTGTTGAATTCTCAGCTGCTCATTACAGCTTCCTTTCACGTCTTATTTGAAGGAAACCCAGTTTACTTGAATCGAAGCAAATCTGGATATCTATGGCAACATTTTGTTTTTGCTACTAAAATATGTGGTTGACTAGTGTGGTTGTACTGGTTTGCTCCCAGTTTAAACAGGGATCTTTGATCACTTCTATCATACTGTATGCTCGGCCACTGAAGTCAAAACTGTTTCAGTGTCTGATCGAACAGAGCATATCGTTTTGCACATTGCTTCGTGTCTTTTTGGGGATACCCCTGAACGCCTCCGAGCTGAAACAAAAAAAATGCAGGTAAGTGTTTTTTCCCCTGACTTTTGCTGGATACTTCATTAAACACCATGATCTGAACAAAACCACTGGAGGAATGGAGGCAAATCAGTGGAGCAGCTGTTTTTGTTAAACTGTATTATTAAAGGTCCAATATTTTAAAAAGTGATCTTTACTTTTTCATTATGATGTTTAAGTGCTGAATAAATAAAGTGAAATGATGAAAATGTTCAATCCATGAAGACAGTCCATCATTCAGAAACTTTGCTGTCAGGATTTCTGTGATTTTGTAATCTCACCAATGATCAATAATGGTTTTAAATATTAGAAATGTGTCTCAGCTTATTTCTGGTTGATTTCTGGTTGTGGTGTATGTGAATGGACCCAAGCAGCTGCCTCGCAAAACAATTCCATTAAATTTTGTTCTTTTTTCTAATTAACAGGCATTTTCAGGCATACATTACGAGGAAATTCACATTTTTTTTAATACCATAACATGTGATCATGTCAGAAACTACAAAAAAAAAGAAAAAAACAATGCAAGCATGAACTGAAAATTGAATGAAATGTGAGCTTTAAATATTAGGCCTCAGGTTGCAAGGAAAATGACAGCAAACGACTGCATCTTTTTTTTCAAAAAGCACAAATTAGTTTTTCAGTGTTTTTTTCAGCATCATGCTAAAGATGAGAAGCAAAAAGCATATTACCAAAGCAAACAAATCATCACCCATATCTCTGATTTGTTCACAGATTAAAATGAATATATTATACTGCTGGCGTGGTTAGAATTAGTCTGTGTTTGCACATCATGTCTGTTTTTTTATGTCTGCTCGAATTTGCACTTGGCTTCATTTTTCACTTGGGTGTGACTTTTTAACGGTTATGCCGAAAACACCATATACGTCTTTTAAAAGACTGCATTCATTCTGTGAGTCCATAGTTTGTCTTGCTCATTAGCTTGACAGACTTAGATTCGAAATGTGTTGTTAAGCAGCTGGACTCACAGGAGTCGATGCCCAGAGGGAAACTTGCTCAGTGAGCAGGAGAAGGTTGGTGTTGCTCAAGGACACTTCGACATGACAAATGGCTGCCGAATGGATTATTGTTTTTTTTTTCTGGGGCCAAACCTGAATTTTGGTTACTGAGGCTTAGTCTGGCTCTCACACGTTTCTTCCCCAGTCAAAGTATTAGATGATTAAAAGGAACGATCCCTATTGAATTCCTGTTTGAAGCACTCAAAGACATGTTTTGTTTATTGCTATTCGGCAAATCAGCAGAGCACAGCGGGACAGAGAGAGAGCAATTATAAATGCTAATTCCCAATAAGTGCCTGGAAGGTACGTTGAAAGGTCCTCCAAAGGCTATAATTACAGCCTGACTTGATTACATTTAAAGGCAGATGAGGAGGAAATATTCCTGAATTATTCAGGAAAACAAAAAACACCCTGCAAGCATGCAAGAAGCAAGCATTAGTCTGTTGAGATTCTTGATCTGTCTTCACCCAGGAGATTGACAGCAAAAGCGATCCCTCTCGAAAACATTCTTCATCAAAATCATATATCCACTGCCTTAAAATTATGTCTCTTTTTCTGCACGTAATGAAAGCAAGAATGGAGATTGCGTGAGGCAGAGAGGCAGTTTTTTACTACCAGCTGACATTAAGTGAGATTAATGTGGAATGCAGTCATTGATCAAACTGCATTTTAACTGGTCAGATGTTGCCATGAACCTCTGAACCACTGAATGAAATGAGATGGGTGAGAGAGAAGTAATGCATTTGTCATCATGAAGAAATTCCACTTTTCTGTAACCTAAGCAACCTGACAGAAATCTCAACTAGTAGTCTAAGATAAAGCAAAGTTGTTCTAACTGTGGCAGAAAGTTGAGTCTAAAATAATTCATAACCCTCACACCCTGATGGATATTTAAAGGTGTTTTATATGATATTCAGAGCATTAATACAACAGCAGAGAGCTGCTTGAAATGTCTTCATGAGAAGAGAACAGAGTCTCTCTGTGTGTTTCAACTTCTCTTCGCTTTGCATTAGCACTGTCAGATAAGCGCTGTTTCTGCTGTTTTCACTGCTATCGTTGCTAAGCAGTCGGCATGTTGAGCCACACAGAGGCAACTTATAGAGGCCCGATCTCGCATTTAGCATTTTTAACTCAGTGTGTGCCAGCCCTTTTTGAAAACAGAAAGTGCCTTGTGCCAGCGTTTTTGTCCTTTTTGCGTCATGTTTCATGATGCACAGAATATTTTGTACCATGTCTCTAAAAACACTGAATAGCTCAAATGAAAGAAGATACTCTCTATTTCATCATGAAAAAAATTGTTTTGACCTTGTTCCGTTTTTTTATCAGTTTGTTTTGCTCTCTAATCTCGATCGTCTCCACTTCCTGTTTTGATCTCTGTGGTGTATACCGTCTCTTTATGCTCTGACTCTCCCAGAAGCCCCAAAAATTACTCACAGGCTGTGTGAGAGTGCAGAAAAAAGGAAAAAAAACGTATATATACGTTTTTGGCACTCAAGTGTTCTATTTCAAATAACGTAAATATACGTCCTTGGCATTCAAAGAGTTAAAGGCAAAAGGATACCTACACCATACTGAATATACAAAGAGTGTATGTAGGAAGAATCCGGGCCTTCTAGTAGGTTATCAAATCAAATCAAATTAAAGGCCTATATTGTCTAGACATGACAGTGCATACAACAAAATTAGTATTATAATAATAATAACAATAACAATAATAATAATAATAATAATAATAATAATAGCAATAAAATACAATAGACATAAATAAAGTTTTACAAGAAAATAAGATACTCTTTACTGTAGTAAGGTACAGTTATTGCTTCAAAAAGTGATTGCACATTTACAGAGAAAATTAGAAATTAAACTTTTGTACATTAATCCAGCTCTGTCCCTCGTGCTTGTGGTGGGGCCAATTTGGGGTATCCCCACCCACAATTTGCAAAATGCTATAGTAGTTGAACACTGTAAAAAATCACAAATTTTCTTGCAGCTGGGGTGCCAAGTATAAGGTAAAATAAACTTCAAATTTCTGTCACAATTGCAAGTATGTAAAATGCATGTAGCAGTAAGGAAGCAGCTGCGGTTTTGTGTTCATTCTGCAAGACTTTCGCTTGAAAAAATAAAAAGGTATTTTGACCTTGCATTCAGTCATGAAATCTCTGCTTGAAAGAGATGCAAGAAGAGGTAAGATGAAGTAATTTTTTTCTGTTTCATGCACTCTTCTCAGAAAATGTCAGAAACATTCTTGAGGTGCACGAAAACATATAAATCTGGATTCAAGAGCAATAAGAGATTTGAAGTGCCTGCAGAGTTGTGTAAATGTGGGGCCATGACATTTCAAATGCCTCATATTTATCACACAGAGAGTGGGGCTCTGATCACTCCTCTGAACCAGAGGGAAGACTTTTACCTGTTTTTCCTTTGCCACTGTCATCAATGTGGACGGAAGAATCAAAGCCCTGGTTTAAAGCAATTTGACTGCACAGGGAAATTCAATTACAGAGAAAAAAGCGAAACACCTTCCAGTTGTATTGCAGAGCTGAAGATAGCAGACTTTAATTTCTGCTCCTCACTTGTGCTCAACAAAAGGAGGCGTTCCAACGTGGATGAGGAATTGAGGAAAGATTAATCTCTATGACCCATTTGCAGTTTGCAGTCTTTTTGCACGTGACTGAAGAAATCAGTGTGACCTTTGGTGTATCACTACGACTGCCGATAATGAATCGCAGCGGGGAAGCCTGGAGTGTAATTTAGGGCTGTTTTTCACTTTGTTATGGAGCATAATCAGGACTGCGCTTTGATGCCTCTGGATGGAAATTAGCTGGAAGGAGGCAGTGAACTGTGAAGGACTTAGGGCATGATGAGGACAGGTGCTTGCTCATACAGATAAACTCACTGATGCACTTATGCACTCAGACACACATTCACACAGTGACACACACACACACACACACACACACACACACACACACTTAACCTCTGTTGTTTACCAGATGTGTTCATTCCCAGGTCCCTTCCAGGGCCCACAATGAAGACCAAACCAACATTTGGCCGTGCATTTCCCTCCACACTGAGTCACACTGGTGTGCTGTGTGCTCTCACCACATCTAGTCAGTTATCACATCAGCTTGTCAAATTTTGACACAGCACACACTCATTATCAGTTTCTAAGAGGCACAGCAACCAGCAGAGACCTCCTGACTGGATACTAGAAGAACTCCTGTCAGTTCAATACAGTGAAATCTGTTCAGCTTCGTTGTCTCCCTCTACTTCAGCGAGAGGAAAGAGAACTTGTTGGACAGCAAAGATGGCAGAACTCCCAGAGAATGGAGATTAGACCATAGCAACTATTTAGACACAGCAGTTAGCCCCATTTCATTTGAAAAACCTCTCATTTCACCCCAGCAGGGTCTGTTAGTCTACAGGTGGCACAATTCACAGAGCACTTTTAATATATATAATATACTGTATGTTGAAGCAAATATATAGATGTAGATACACTATGTACAGTATAAAAAACAAGTTCTTACAAAACAAACTTGTGTTTTTTGTGATCTCGAGAAATATTATTATCATTTTCTGTTAAAAAAATCTGTCTGAAAGAATTAGCTGCAGAAATTTGAATTAAAATTTGAAATGTGTTTGTTTTGGATTACATATTTAATTTCTTGTCCATTAAGAATATTCATTCAGAGTCCATTATGGTGTGTTAAACATAAAACAAATACAGAATATAATCAGAACTATGTTCATACAGGAATTTATGGGATTTCCTAATCCTCTCCCAACTCAGGTACATGGCAATGGACTTTGATTTCCTGCAACTTCTGCCATGCACCTGACTCTCAGGTGATGGACCCATGACATTTACTCAAGCATCTCTCTCTCTGCACATCAAGTTGAACAAATTCCGGGGTCCTTCTCTCGTTTCTCTCTGAGGCTGTCATTCAGGTTACTTTAACTTTTTTTGGAAGAACATTTCATGGGTCAGGTCCCTCTTAGTGTTACTTAAATCCTCTGTGGGAGGATGAAACCCTCCTCTGGGTTTTTTTAATTACACTGCTCTTGAAAGAGAATGTTAACATTTAGGAATTACAAACACTTTATTAAAACCTTGTTTTGCTAAGTCAGCACAGGTCTAACTTCAATTTGTTTCACCAAAGCTCAGGGGCTTGAAACTTTCCCTGTTGTTATATGGCCATGTAAACTGTCAGTTCAAGTTAAATTGGAGACTCCCAGGTGTGGGATGTGCACAGAGAGTAGTGTGAATATGAAGCACAGCTTCGCTGAAAAACATTGTGAAATGCTTAGCTGGCTGTTTTAAAAGGTATAAATAAAACTCAACAGTAAGACAAGCAGGGCGATTAACCAGTTCACCATTCACACACATTGTTTCCATCTCATCAGCTGCCAATCAGACCCCAACCCCCCCCTTCCTTGATATGACACAACCTTGCCAAGGATCAAATGTGCTCAAAAGCTGCCCTCCTTTCAGACCCCATCATGTCTGCGTATGTCTTAAGATCTGACACCAGCCCTACAACCCCCCCCTGAGCTTCTGTTTTTACACCGTACGCACCTCCAACTGCCAACCGTCAATCCCCCTTCTCCCATTTGAACCTGTTATATTGCTTATTCGGTCAGCTGCTAGCTGAGCTCAAAACAAATTTTGCTCTAGGGTTACAGCTGCCCATCTGCACCATTTTGTCGAGGGCCGAATGGGAAGAAGTGAGTGCATTCTGCATGTTCACTGACACTCAGTATTCTGGTCTGAAGTAATGGAGGACAGGTTTTTATCTGCCTGCCCTGCAGCATGTTTCTCAACAAGGACCTAGGGATGTTGTGTCATCCAAAGTTGTATATGATGCCGTTGCTTCCATAAAAAAAATAAAATATTTCTTTTGTTTTTGTCTTTTTTTTTCCTTAATCTCTTTTGGAGCTAGTAGCTAATAAAGCCAATAGAGACACACAGTGCAAACAAGAGACTGTTAATAGAATTTGTTTTGGGCAGAACTGAATTTCAAGCCGGCATGTGGATCCAGAGGTGAGACTTTCACACTCCAAAAGGCCAGTGGATTGGGATAAGGCTGAAATGCTGCCAGCCCAAATAATGTAATGCATGCAGTGCAATAGAACATAGCCCAGGATGTTCAGATCTTCAGTGTTCAGACAAAGACAGCTTCATTGTTTTACTTCAGCTTTGTAGTGATGTTATACCAAACTGCATTCTACAGGATATTTCAAAAGACCTTTGAAGCTCACCAAGCTGGACTTGCTTGCTTGTAATACTCATTATTATACCTTCCAATAGCGGTTGCTCCATATACACCACTTTCTGTGCACATCGCTTATGCTACCGTACATCAATTGCGCCGACCAGCTGCAAAAACATCCACATTCAACGTAACTGTGGTTTGCACAAACATACAGTGACAACATTTTTCCTGGATCTCAGATATGGTTCTGGCCTCATCGCTTCCCAACTTCCAGCACAGCAGGCATTCCAGATAATTTGCCCCCGCAGAGGAAAATAGAGTCAGATCTTCACTTTCATTTATTACACAATTGTACTGGTTTGATTAAATTTTCACGGTCATTCTTGTACTGTAGGTATCTGATATATTATCCTGCTTGAGCTGGATATTTGGTACATAGAAACTACCCATTCTCATTTTTTTTGTGTGCTTGCTTTGCTGTATGCTTTAAACTAACTAAATAAACAACATCAGACAAGACAACAATCACAAGGACAAGAAAAACTCTCCAAACCATTTTTAATACGAAAGCGTAGGAAACCGTGGAAGCGATCACACAATGGAGAAACTTTTTCCAGTGCTGTTAAGAGCCTTGTGCAGTACGTCGTGGGCCTCCAGCAGTATGGCATCAGTGTTGGTTCGCAGTGGGAGCGAGAGTAGCAGTGAGACAAAGTGTTGCTCATGGCCAAAGGAGGAGCTGCTGCTACCGGGCACAGAGCTCTCCACCTCCCATCGGATCTGCATCTGTTCTGGTGGGCTGGTCACAGAAGTCACTGAAGTTTGAGCTGAAGATATTTTTGATGAACTGACGTGATTTTGTCTGATTTTGTGCTGATCAGATGGCACCGATGAATAATTAAATATAGTGTAAGAAATTGGTCACATAGAGGCATCAGTATCAAATTAAGACCATTTGACAACCACACCTCACAATAACTTTAAAGTGAAGCTGAAAGGAGCACAAAGGAGGAGTACCATAATGTCTGGGCTCTTTCCATTACCTGAGGAATATGTTGCCTTTTAGATCAGTTTCTCAGTGCTATTCAGTTTGGCACTTATAATACCTTTTTAGTTTGACCAATGCAATTACTTATCCTGTGCAGAACTGCCTCAAGAAACATTGCTATCTAAGCTCCATCATAGTTCTCAACAACACTTTTGCATATTAATTAACTGAGTTCAGAATACATTTTACAGCACTGACAGAATAATAGATTTACAACAGCATGGCTTGTAGAGAAAAACTGTAAAAATAAAAAGCAATTTTTGGTGTTTTGAATCACGTATTGCTAATAGATGCAGTGATGTTGTAGTAATTACAAATTACTAACTTATTATTTACCCACAGTACATCCACCACATTTAAAACATTGCATAGATTCTGAATTTAGAATTGAAGAACATACAGTATGTATCAGAAATGCTTCAGTGCCAGCTATTAATGACTTGTTTTTCTCTCTGGGCCTATTGCAATATATTTATCTTCTACTGTACAAATATGCTCGATCCATTAATTACAGGTGGAATGTGTTGGGTTTTTTTCTACATTAGTATGTACAGCACATTCTCCAGTTTTCCCACAAAAGACTCCTTCTCAAATGGCAGGACAAATGGACAAAGTCATCTTTGCTAACAACACTGCAGACACATTCACACAAAAGACAAATATGCAAGTAGTATTAGCACAGACAAGCAGTGTACAATATGATGTTTGCCTGCAGCAGAAAACACACATATGGTGAGGAGCTGTGAACGTGAGCAGATCTGGAACAAAGGGTCATGGGTGAATGGATCGGCAGAGATTGCTTCTTTGCTTGTGGTGAGCTGAGATTTTGACACTGACTGTCAGCACAGCAGCAGCCATCACAAAAAAAACCTGCATTCACACTGCAATCCTCTGGTTGACTGGCAACATTTTATTTCAAACCTTTCACTTACGAGTGTTTTTAAATGAACGTGAACTTGAACGGTGCGTCCGTTAATTTGAAAACTGATCCGTTCAGTTCACCTCTCACCGAAAACATTAATGTGTTCAGTGAACTTCGTTCATTAAACTTGTTCATGTGACAGACGCAGAGTAAAACACACCATGCTACGGTTGAATAGGCTAAATCACCTAGATTCGGCAGCAGCTGCCCTCAAGTCTTCATTATCCCGACTGTGACCCAGAAGCAGACAGAACTGCACGAATAGGAAATCTAAAACACAGATGGCATCATATTCTATAGCCAATACATTAACATAATAATGAGTGTTGCAATTTTTATGTTCAATGATTTGCTGAGGGACATGATACTTCAACAGCTCTGGAAGAGAGCCCAGAGAGGAGCCACGCCAACCGATGTGTTGGGTGTCTGCATTTGGCTTATTTTTCAGACCATCCAGTAGAGCCTTGGGGAGAGCAAAACATAGCAACAAGTTGAGCAAGTTCCACCTATCTCTTCATTAAAAGATTGGATAGAAACAACCTCAACTTTGTTGAATCATCAGATGGATTTAAAACCATTTAATGTAGAATATTCACGAGATGTATCATATAAAATAGGTTTTAGTTACTGTTTATGATGAAATAACATCTAATCAAATCAAATTAAAAACTTTTATTGTCATTGTATGACAGTGCAGGTTGGTCTCATTAAATATTCGTACAAATGACCATAAAAAGTATTGCACTATAATTTGTATATAATCCACGTAATTGTTGTGATCACGTGACATTCGATGCAGTCTGCTCTATCTGTGAAGTCATGGCGGACATTCCTTACATTCTCAGTGGAATAGTTTATGAGTTCAGTGCGCTTTGATAACATTTCTAGCAGGAAATATGCATGTTATTTCCATAAGCCCAACCCTGTAAACGTATCCCTAATGTTAACCCTTGCTGGAAGTGTTGTCTGGATATATGTCAACATGTGAGCTTTATTGTAATGTTACGGTTTCCGCTGACAGTGAAAGGAATGTCCGGCATTTTTAGGGCTCTCGCTTTGGGATTTAAGAGATTTAATTTTGCTCTTTGACATAAAATGTCAGAAAATTTCCACTCTTCCACTTAAGCTTTTACATGTCTTGCCTTACAAGTCGAATGAGACCAAACAACCTCTACCTTAGTGGTGATGATGTGAAGTCATGCCAGAGTGGTGGGGTTCATTTATAGCCTAACTTCAGGTCTTCACCTCTGCTAAATAGCATTTACACTTACAATCAAAAAAGTGCTGTTCATTTGTGAAGATTATTAAATGTCATAAACGGTTTCTTCCCCAGAAGAGCTTGCTTTCTGCAATAATCGAACAAGCAATGGAAAAAATCCATTGGATTAGATGACAAAATATATCATCCATGTAACGCTTCAGTCCAGTCCAGAGTACATTCAAATATAAAATTCATCGGCAGTGCAGAGTGTCTGCCTCAATTTTTTTTCATGGCAGTATTCCAGATGACAGGTTCCAACCTGGAAATGTGTTGCCAAGGCACCAAAACCATCAATCCACATGTATTAATCGACTTACATTTCCCCCACCACAGCATAGTAACATTTATGATGAGCTCATCATCTCACCTTTACTCAAGGTTATTTAAAATCCTGTCATCAGAGCACTGTCTGAAGTACCCCTTCATCTACATGCTGTAGTTCACAAATGTCTGGGATGGAAAGCAACAAGTTGTACAATTTAATGCTTTATTTTTTATTTTATTATTTATTTTTCTGGTGAGTGTGACATGAACTTAAAGTAGATGTCAGTGGCCGAGCAGCAGGTAAAGTAAAAACAGTACATATCTCAAGCATGTCTCTCCACACACCAACAGGCAGTAGACCTTCAAGCACTCAGGAAAACACACAGACCCTCATTAATCTCTCCCCGTCATAAATACAAAATGTGAATACAAGCACGCCGACAAGCACTCATTTACAGTCACTGGCGCTCTTGTAGATGATTCGATGTCCTGAGAGCCCGTCATTAGATACACGTCTTCATCTGAACACAGTCCTGGGGATGAATAATGATACGGCAGTGTGAGCACAGCAGCCCGGCTTACTTTCAGGGAGTATTTTGGGGTAGTCAGCATTTATCTTGTCACTGGCCCACCCTGCTGTTAACACCCTGAGCACTTTTTTCATCAGTATACATGAGGACCTTTCCTGACTACATGTATTCTCTAAATGCTACATATATCATAACCCTTGTGCTATGCCCATTCCACATTGTTTTCAACAAAACATCTTTAAACGGACACTATGCATGTTAAATTTGATATTACATTCGCTTTCTAGCGTCAGACATTTTTCTTTTTTATTGCACATTGCATCATGGTTGGAACTGCGGTAGGCAGGATGGGTCTAAAATCAAAATTCAAGAGGGTGTGGACAACAACGTCTTCAAACACAAATTCATCGAGTTTTCATTCGGGTGATGAGATACGTTATTTCAAACTGCATAGAATCATTTATGTGAGCAGGTAGTAGGCAATGCCATGACATGCCCCTAGCTTATTCAATCAAACATATGCCAACGTTACCATCCACCAACGAGGTTTATGCTTTACGTGATCTACTGTTATGCCGCCAACGTAATGAATTACACAACCAAGCAATGAGGCATTTTCATTTGGAAATCTTTCTCAGTCATGAGCGCTTTCCACCTGGGAAAGGCAACCCCAATGTTTACCCCTGTGTTGTTAATTCGCCAGTCCCGTTGTCTTTTTACTTCCCTTTTACACTCTTTTGGTGATGAGGATTCCTTCTCCTTCGCCGCGGCATAACTATGGTCTTGCATTACGACCAAAAGTGCAGTGCAGGTTTTAGTTTAGTGCCGGGTACGTAATAATGTCTTCTCCACGCTGCTTCTCCGCGAAAAATTAATTGCAAAATCGCGTTTTGCCCTGTTGGTACTACAAGGTAGTGCTTTATGTCCCTCTATGTAAAGACAGATGACTGATTATTCACCCAGGAGGATAAGTCACATTGTTGGCATAGCTTATTTTACACCGATGAGGATCTATTTATGAATGAAGACGTTGATTTGAGGTAATAAAATACTTAAAAAAATACAGTGTCCCTTTACAGTAGCCTTCATACCATCATGTCTATGCTTCATACAATGAACATGTTTTGAACTCTCATGATACAGTTGGATTATCCAGCAGTCATTCCGACATTGAGATGTGCTTCACACAGAGTATCTAAACCACAATCAGAGTAACATAACGTTAGCAACAAAGCTACCCAAGTAGCATACACATTAAAGTTAGGATAATCAACAGAGTTGTATATCACACGGTAGACATTTTTATACCGCACTACGATGTATATCGTAATATTGCACAGCTCTACTTTGCTAAATGCATTATTGAGAAAATGTAATTGTTGCATGGCTTTTTTAAATTTTTATTGACAATATTTTCTTCCAATACTGGAGATATAACATGTTGAGAATGTTGATATAGAGCACTGGTAGTTGATGTCACACAATCCCGGCATGCAACTGTCAAAACCAAAACACCGCCATGTTGGCAGGAAGGCACTTTTTTCAAACTACTGTCACTTGCAGCTAAAAACCTATAACGTTTCTCTTTCTCTGAGATATGATGGATAGCTGTTGTGATCCGGGATGCCTGCGTGGATTTTGCGGCGCAAACATAACATAAATATGTTTGTCTGCAGAGTTGTTACAATCTTCCTTCAGGTAATTATGTCTGCAAGTGCGCTGTTTGCTGTTTGTCTGTTCTTGTGATTACAGTAAGGAACAGAGCATTGTGTGATTTCTAGTAATATGATTCACGTTAGGAGAAGAGATTTTGGAACATCTACAACAACTAAACCTTTTCAAGATTGGTGAAAAGTATACCAGGGACATGGTAAGGTTCATGTTAGTCTTTAGTATTCCCTTGTGCGTATAGAAATATCTTGTGATTTAAAACGCTGACAGTGTAAATTCACCGCTGGTGTCACTCATTTTGATGCTGATTTTCCTGCCAATATGGCAGCGTAAACAAATGAAGTCATGTGACGTCCAGAGCTCTATATGAATCACAGGATTTAGAGAAAATGGTTCATTTCATTTCAAACAACAAGACAAGCAGACATATGATGGGATTTATTTTGGGATTTCACTAGAATGATAGTGTTCAAAAAGTCTATTTTTTCCTGTCTATCTGAATATATGCTCCAGTTTAGCACCTGTCTGGTAAAGAACCCTTCCTTCAAAAACCCACTAGGCTATGCTCTGTTTGTCTTGAGAGACAGTGTTCAATTCTGGAGCTGGATATTCTAATGAGCCTGGATATTCTAATGAGCCTGCATGAAATCTGAACGGCAAGATCACATGCTTTCTGACTTAAAAAATACTTCTGTCATGACACAGTATTGCAGTATGTACCCTTTGTGTTTGGATAAGGGTAAGGGTTTTGGTTTTTATGAAATATTTACATAGCAAACTTGTGTTACACGTTTCAAGATAGCATTGGCTTGCTCAATATTTGAGATTGAAAATGGAAAGATTGATCCATCCATTGTTTCCATTTGCTGCAATTGTTGTAGGTTGAATTAGACTGACACACAAACTGAATTTATTTTTTTTGGTGGAATTAACCATGATGTCATACTCTATCCTTATTCTGTCCATGTGTTGAAAACTCAAGGAGGTTCTAAAAGGGTATGACACACACACAAACACACACACACACACACACACACACACACAAATGCACTATATCTGTCTAACCTGGACTCAGCGGGAACCAGGTTTTGAAGATTTCTTATTTGTATTTCAAGGTTGTGCCCTGTTCACATCGCTGGGGGCAATGTCTTTGTGTTGACGACACAGCAGAGGTCACCGTGGAAACGGTGGAGCCACTGTGGAGCAAAATGAGCAGCATGAAGAGCAACTGCTCGTAACTGATGTCTAATAGTGAGTTCAGATAATTCTTGACACTGCTGTAATGAATGAAGGATGTCTGCTGGAGAAGACTTCAGCAGGGAGTTTGCTGCTGCTTAAATTAAAAGTTAAGCTGTTATGTTATTACCTGGGAGGCATGAAATGATTTCCATTAATTGCAGTCTTTGTTTAGTCTTTAGAAAGTCTTGTGTCTCTCATTTCAGAGTTGAACATTCGCTGTTAACAATAACCCCATGTGACCTCTCAGTGAAGTAGCTGCTTTTGCCAGAACTTCTTTTTTGGTTTTCTTCCACTTGACATACAATTTATTAATATCCTCCTTCAGGCCTCACAAACAGCTGCAACAGTGGAAGCTAAACAGACAAACTTTTAAGAAATAACACAGAAATGTTTTTAGGGCATCAAATTTCATTATCTTGAGCAAACAAAATGTCGAGGTTAGAGGGTTACTCATTAATTATACAATGATACTGTTTAAAGTTAATAGGGCTTCTACTTTTCACTTATGCCAACTTTTCAAATGTGCATTTTCCAAATGCAATAAACACAATCAAGCTTGATACTAACAGGTTAAAAAAAAAACCAATAAAATTAATGAGAAATACAGAGACCCTCTGAGACTAAATCACTGAACTGAAACAGAGAGAAAGTCTTGACTGTTTGGTGCATCATCTGGTTTCTTCTGCTTTGGGCGTCCTCCTCCAGCTCGCGTTGTTTTGTAACTTTTAAATGTGGCACAGCTGTTGAAGCTAATAAAACTCCTCAAGTGTGTAAAGAGGCGATTAAATACACTTGTCTTCTTTAGAAGTCTCTCCAACATGATACTGAGTTCTTCTTCATTCATTGATCCCCGGGGTCACTTAAATGAGTATGCTGAAAATGTGTGATTACGGCAGCAGAGATGCAAGTTTAACTCTTTGAGTGTCAGGCATTTATAAAACACAAAGTGCCTTGTTCCAGCATTTTTACCCATTCTGAGTCTTCTTTCATGATGCACAGAATATTTTGTACTATGTCTCTGAAAACACTGAATAGCTCAAATGAAAGAAGAGACTCTTTATTTCATCATGAAAAAAATGCTTGTTCCATTCTTGTTTTATCAGAGGTAGAGTAGAGGACACTTTCACCAAAATCACCACTTTCTGTTTTTGTTCTCGAATCTCGATCGTCTCCACTTCCTGTTTTGATCTCTGTGGTGTATACTGTCTTTTTATGCTCCAACTACATCTCCCAGAAACCCTATTGGTCACATCAGAAAGTTAAGTGAATGTGGTCAACGCATCGTCACCCATTGTATTGTGGACAAACGTTCTGACAGCATTTTGGCCAGTGACATTGTTTTTTTAACCAGACTGACCAAGTCTGACTAAATCATTCTTCAGTAAACAAAATGTTTAAATTAACCTTTATGAACAAGGACAACCCTGTGGTAGTGACCTGTCAGTCACAAGGTAGTGTGCCCCGAATAATTTTTCTCTAAATAAGACCAGAATTTACTAAATGAACATCTTGTTTACAACATATACTGATGTGTCTTTTTCTCATCTTCTGTACGAGGCGCTCTATTTACATCTAGCCAACTAGTTCCCGGGCGGCATGGTGGTATAGTGGTTAGCACTGTTGCCTCACAGCAAGAAGGTACCGGGTTCAAATTTTTCCTTTCTGTGTGGAGTTTGCATGTTCTCCCTGTGTCTGCGTGGGTTCTGGGTACTCCGGCTTCCTCCCACCATCCAAAAACATGCATGGGGATGAGGTTAATTGGCTAATTTAAATTGTGAGTGTGAGTGGTTGTTTGTCTCTATATGTGCCCTGCGATGAGGTGGCAACTTGTCCAGGGTGTACCCTGCCTTCCGACCTAAGACAGCTGGGATAGGCTCCAGCCCCCCCCGCGACCCTATGAGGATAATGGATGGATGAATGAATAGTTCCCTGCTGGCCTCTCAGTTGGAATGAAAATCTGACTTTCAGAACTGGCTGAGGTTCAGCTGAGGTGTTTTGTGTTTTGTTTTGTCACTCTCTTCATGAACTGAGATGTATATGTAAGCAATTGAGCTCTACAGTGTCAAATGGAAGTGAATGTAATACTGTTAGGACATTTAAATGTGTTTTTTGGCACCCTCTAATTACATAATGAAAATGAAAAGTCCTCAGACACTGTGATGCATTGTTAAATGTATTAAATGATAATTTGTCAAGATTGCCTTCGGAAGACCATTTTACTGATGGGGCCCTCAAAAAGACTTTGAAACTGGAGTAAAAGTCACTCCCTTCATATTTATCGCACGTCTCAGTGAACCACAGTCTGCCTGCTGCAGATAGTGGGACTTTTTAATTGTTTCCTCTGTGTTTAATTAGCACAACTTATTGGAATTTTGTGCTGAGAAGAAAAACAAACAAACGCTAGTCTACAATTAATTACAAGTGGGCGCAGCTTTAGAAGCCTAGGAAAAATAGCAAAATTACATTTTTAATACTTTCACTGAAGTCTTTCCTCGGTCAAACATGAGGATATTTCTGGACTACCTGGCTGTGTCTGCCATCCAGTAGCCAGCCAAAGTCATGGCTGACTTCTCTTTTTGACACAGGTCAACCAGAGGTCATTGGAGCTGCAGCATTGCCATAGTAACTCATTCTGTGGGACATGAAACAAACATGGCCACCCTGGTCATCCATCATCTCTCTAGTGAGGCCCATCCATCATCGTGGAGGCACGCTGACATCCACTTTGCTCTGGTTCCTCTCGGCTGGACTGTGATTGGATGGTGTTAGGGAGCTGCATTGTCTAAGGGGTGCTTTCATGCTTGCAGAGCAGAGAAACGCACAAACTGTACAACCACACAGAAACACATTGATTTAGAAATATATAGAGATAGGATTCATTGACCGTGGGGCCTGGTCATGTGGTTCACAAGGGTTTTCTTTTATCTCTTCTTCAGATAGAGAGCAGCATGAGGAGCATTAAGGTGGACAAAAGAGGCATCTGCTAAAGTTTTGTAGTCTGAAACACAGCAAGGTGCTGTCAAAAGGAATAGAGAAGTTGGTCTGACGGCAGTTCAGATGAGAAACGGCAAAGGACTAGTTTAGTCCTGCAGGTCATGGCAGGTTTTAACTCAAAGGAACACTCTGCTCCGAGGTCATCACTGAGAAACATGTCAGAAAAAAGCCCAATTTACACTGCATGTGTAACGGCAGTGTAGCGACAGCTGCTGTAAAACGCTTTCATTAAAGTCAATAAGTCAATTTACACTGCCCGCGTAACTGCAACATATCTGCGTTCCCGGAGGGTATCACGCGTGGCTTCGTGAGAGATACGCGCAGGTTCCATTTCCAAGCCGTGTCGCGGCCAAAACGTGACAATCTCCACTAGCTAGATCGAGCAGACAGGAAGTCAAGCAGCAGAATAAAAGTGTTTCCGGGTGAATTTTCAAAATGAAATGCCCCGAATGAACTCCAGCTACTTCATTTTAGCAGCACTACCGGTGGAAGGAGAAACAGTGGATGAGGAAAGATTTATCATCAAAGTGGAGAAACACAGCATTATTTATAATGTTCAACGTGCCTTTTATAAAGACAGCAACAGAAAAGAGAATGCTATGTGTGCTATTGAATAAGTTTTCAAAAACTTGCCAAAAACAGACAAAGGAAGAACAAGTGAGAGATCAGCTGTGAAGTAATGAGCAGCTGTGCAGAGTAAACAGGAAGTTCACTATGTTATGTTGTGAATCTTGTGAGAGTGTGAAGCAGTCTCTCATGCAGCGCTACGCTGTAAAACGCTCCCGGTGTAAATTGATGTTGCAAACAATACGTCCATAATATGCACGAGAAACGCTGCGCTGCAGTTACGTGTGCGGTGTGAATTGAGCTTTAGCGTCGTTAAACTATTATGTTTTTATTGTCATTAGTCACTGAATTCCAATAATTAATCACGATTCATAAGTGTGTCTTTATTGGGAACAAAGGGAACCCAAAGGAAGTTATTTTATGAACTTGACTTATAGCTTTATTTCAGTGCAATGAACCTAAAATAAGTCAAGCTCAAAAATATCCCTTACCTTAAACAGAAAATGAATGTTACAGTAGCAGAATGGTGTGGAGGTTGGAGACAACCTCAGAGTGCTTATTCTATGAAATACATTTTTAGGAAGGTTTGCACTGCTCCACATAGTTCAAAACCTGAGGTACTTTGTTGTTTTGCACAAGTTGCATATTATATTTGATTTTTTTGACAGCCGTCTGGGAATTTTTTTTTTTTTTAATGAAACAAACTATTCAAGGCTATTGTTATTATTCTTCTCCGTTACTATAGCAGCAGGAAGCAGGGCGCCGTTGAACATTAAGTTGGGAGTATGCTGCAAAAAAAAACAAAAAAACATGTGGTTTGCACATCATCTGAACACTTCAAAAGACTTTGTAGCTCTTCCATTTGAAAGCAGGACAAAAAGTCAGGGCATTCACAATGTTGTTAGTTACCATGACAAATGCCAGAAATTATGTGAAATTAAAAAAAGAGGGCTTCAGAGAGAGGTTAAAAACAGCTGACCAATCACTACTTGAAGTAGGAGTGGGACGACATGCATGCTATTGCTGTCAGAAAGAGCCATACAACTGGCTTCATGAGCAATTTAGATTATTTATATGGACCATTAATAGTAAAGAACAATAATAAAACTGATGCTGACGTTTCCTTAGCTGACTACAATGGTGCAGCATACTTTTGCTTTTCAGTTTTCAGATATAGACTTTTTCATCCAAGATGAAAGCATCATGAATGGGCCAGAAACCATTGAGAGATCCAGATAAGATGCAGCAGGAGATAAGTCGCAGTGAGCCCTTCACACAGGACACAAAGAAGAGAAAAGCTTCAATTTCTAAGGTTCGTTTTCTCTGAGATCCTGCAGAATGAAATGACATTTGAATAACATAGTTATCTGCAGCTTTGAGTATGCAGGATTGTGAAGTCATTTTTTATCATGTTCCATTGTTAAAAGCACGTCAGTGAGATGAATACACAAAACAGAGCGCTTGTTGTTTGAAAAGGCATCAGCCTTGGATGAAACATTGTTCTGATGGTGTGTTGTTAAAAGTGATGAGAGAAATGGGAAGATAAGAAGGCCTCTGTGTTTGTGATGCAGGGTGCCAATCAATTAAGTGGATAAGATTCAAATGATTACTCTTACAGAGTGGCAACTTAATAGTAACATAGATTTCTGGCAATTACGTTAATTACTTCATTTAATTTGCCATGGTTTGCTGCCGGAATGGAGGACAGGCAGTGAAGTGAGGAAAATATGATTAGACCCGGTTTGATCTAAAACTTTAGTCGACTACAGTGAACACAATGCATGATGCGGGCATATTCATTTTTTACATATCCTCCACAACTTTAAATTTAAACACACAATTTAAAGTTAATCTATGCAGATCTTGACTTCTACTGTAGTTGTGCTATGGAGAGGGTCCTTGTATCTCATGCATGCAGGTATGCATCCTCATGGATGCAATACCAGGTCCTCCTGCCCTGTTCTGAAAAGTTAAGCCAGTGAGGAAGTGCCTTAAACTTGTGTTCTTTTGAATAGCCTCTGTTTGCAAAAAGAAGATCGTATAGATTGTATGTATATGATTGTGTAGAAGTCAATTTGAAAATGGTCCAACTTCTCACTTGATTTATTCCCTCAGTAAACATTGTAAAGATGCGTTTATGGTCTCAGTCACTAACCCCTAATTTCCACTGGATGCGTAACAGTGCTGATGTTTTATCGGACCCAATACGCATCCCTTCAAATCAATGTGTCAATTTCCACTGAATGCAGAACGCCACCGACGTGCCGACGCCTGCCGAAACAAATCGACAAGTCTCTATTTCTGTCTGATGTCGACACACAGTGTATGAATTCAACGCTGTGTGCCGACATCCAAAAGCAGGAATCTCGTGATTCCAGCTGTCTGGTGGAGCTGCAGCAGTCCGATCTGGTGGGTATTGATGGATGACATCGACAGACGTCGGCGTCGTTCCGCATCCAGTGGAAATTCGGGGTAAGTCCTCTTCAATACAGCATGATGTTCATTTCAGAAATGATCTTCCCATTTAGAGTCAAACAGACCAGGAAGCAGGAGGTGCTTTAGGCCGTGGGTGGCCACCTGCTGTTTGACAGGTCACTACCAGGGATTGTCCATGTCTTTGTCTTCTAACTTTAATCCTTTCACATGTTTTCAGTTCAAGAAACAGAACAATTCTAATGTTAACATTTCCTTGTTGTTGACAGCTTCAAAACCGCAGTCCACAGACCACTGGGTGACATCATGATGACTATGTTCATTTTATGTACAATAATATATACAAATACAGTATATACAGTGAATACAGCAGTGGCGTGTGTGATACACAGGTATATGCCGTATACCCACTAGAAAACATCCCGAATTACTGTTTAACCACTACAAATGTGTAAAGATACGTATCAGCATGGATACTAGGGGTCCATGATTGACAGGAGCCCAGAGAGACCCCTAATACAATTATAATACTGAGTAATAAACTCACAGTCACACATATATTTTATTTACAGCGTATTGGTAACAAGTTTATTTCTTTTGGAAACATTTCTCAACGCCGCCCCCCCCATTTACATAAAAAGGTTCAGTCCACCTGCTCCATCAGACAGCCTGCAGAGAGTTAACTTTTCACAGACAGAGTGGAGGAGGAGACGACAGTATGCCTCAAAAGTCAGAGAGTTAAAACAGGAAAGTTAAAAAGTTCAGACAGGACAAAGAAGTGAAGGCTTGACTGTTTGTCACCCTGTTCTTTCAGAGGCGAGGTGGGTCTGCTAGTGGTTCATGTGATGGAAAGTTCTGGAACATTAGCCTGTTGCCTATTCCTAACTTTGTCCATAGTTTATAAGCTATCTCACTTTGCTCCCCATATTAGTTCATATTTTTGAAGAAAACTCTGGATTTATTCATTCAGTGTTTCCTCTGCCAAGTAACTGTCATGTTGTTCCTTTCACAAATATACGAGTTAAAGTCAAAAATATCACTGAAATGCATAATTTTGTGTAAAACTGGGTCAAAATTTTCTGCTGAAAGGGGACCAGTAACATTTCTTTTCATGGGGCTAAAATCCCTGCATACTTTATGCAGCCACACACACACACACACACACACACACACCCTATACTGCTTCTATTATTTGAACATTGCAGCCAAACTAACTGCGTGTCCCCCTGGACTTGTGGCAACACATTAACAATTGTTAATGTTTGTCAGATAATCAGTAACCCTGTTCCTGGCATCGAAAATTAATTGAAGAAGTGACAGCTTTAATTGTGATGAGACAATTACATTTGTTTGCCAATTGCTATGGTGTTACTATCAAATGAACAACACACTAATCAAACGATTGGAGCCATATAAATGCACCCTGATGCTGAACTTTATGATCTTGAAGCTCAGTTAAATCACTTCTGCAGAAGGATTAGTCCACAGTAATTTTCACAGGATACAGCAAATTAGTTCAGACTAACAATTGCAATGATCATGTGCTTTTGACCCTGACCACAGAGGTTTAAAATCTGAAGGGATGACCTCAGAGCACTCAGCGTTATTGCTTCGTGTGGTTTTATTGTCTTGATTGAAGATCATTGTTGTTTTTCCTCTTTCACAGTAAGAGAATGTTTGTATTCTGAATTTTCCTTGTAAAGTTAAAAAAGCTTTAAACCTTTAAACCTTTAACAAGTAATTCTTGTGGTATTCTACAGAAAATGTTATGTATCACATTAGACAGATGTGACTGAAGGTCACGATCCTCATGATCATTATCATTACCATCTTAATTATTGTCCCATTATCGTTATCTATGGCATCATTACTGCCATAACCTCAACCTCATCCCTGTTACCATTAATCTAATCTGTGAGCTTTAAGGAACTGTACTTCACTATCTTAAGTACTTCCCAAGTCAAGCAAGAAATAATGAATAGATTTCACCTTCTGTTTTAACTTTCTCTTGCCTAATTTGCTGTGGAAGTTGCACTGGGACAAAACTTTTGCAGATTCTATATTTTTCCACAAATAGTGGCCGTGGAGGGGTGATGACTAGTTCTTATCAGACCTCAGGGGTTGCACTCAAGATATTTGGCATAGTGGCTGAGCTGTGCCAATTGTCTGATGATAGATCCAGCATACATCCTAAAATCACATGAGGATATTCAGTAATGAGGGTGCCAAATGATAGCTGCATATAGTGCAGGTTTTGTGCTTTAAAACATTTAAGCAGTGTGGATAATATGAAATGTTGGATTTTGTTTCGTCAGTCCAATCATTCATGTCGTGAAAGCATCAGATTTTTTGTATCATATTTTTAATATGAATGCATATTTCTTCACATACCATCCTGCCTAAGAGCTACTATGTAGAAAAACAAAGTGAAGAACAATGAACAATGTAATAAATCAGAATGCACACTGCGGAAAAGGCTGCTGTAGGACGCCTGAAGGCTACGTTTGATGTGTGTCTTCCTTCAACCATGAGTCATGACAAAAAACAAGTGTGGTTTATTACTTAAAGCTAGGGTTGGTAATCTTGAACCCTGCAAAATTATGCTGTACTTTTTATTATCTTCTTATTATCTATCCACCTTTAATTATCTTTTTCCATTAAAATTAGCTCACAGCACTAGCTTCAAAAGCTGCTAAAACTAGTGAGAAAGCTTACTGCAGTCCTGCAACAGCCACACATTCCAGATTTATTCCTACATTTATTTTATACAGTATATGTCTGACCATTTGACTTATTGATTGCTGTCAGGATGTAATGAGAATTTCAACAAACATAAATACCAACGCTATGTTTAACATATAAATCATACTGTACTGAAGTGTTATCAGTGTGTCAGTGGACAGACGAGGGGCTGGTGATGATTGAAGGTTTGTACAATGCAACACGTCTGAAGCCTACCGCAGAAGAATATGGTGCCGTATGAGTGACCAGTTAGCCCACAGACTGGAACAGCCAGTTCTTAATATATGTTATATATTAGAAATATATATTTTGCATATTTCTGTGAGTTTAGAGTGTTGTGTGGAGGGCCGACAGACATTAAAAGTTTCAAGTGACTTGTTCCCCTTTTGTGCTGTTTTTATTCAGTATCCTGAAGATTTAGTGCCACATTACAATTATGATGGTTTTGCCAATCCATTCAAGGACTGGGTTTAGAGACGCAGTTAAACAGCAGCCAAACAGTCTGTTCCAGCAAAAAAAAAAAAAAAAAATAATAATAATAATTTCACGACAAAGACAAGTTAAGTGCAGATGTCTGCCCAGGTATCCCTGCTGAAAGATAATGAAGGCTTAGATGATAATAATACCTCTACGTCTCGCCGGGTCAGCCAATGCACTTAGTTTGAAATTGCTCATTTGAGACTTATTGTGATTGACAGAACAAAGATTGATCCACCCCACTCTCAGGCAATGAACTTTAACACTGCCACTGATAGTTCGCCACAGTGTGATGCAAATGCACGCTTGCACAGTGTCTCCCCAGTGGACAAGCGTCAACACTTTCAGTGGGTATTGATCGTCTGGTGACACTGGATTTAATATGCTTTACACTTGTCAACCACCACAGGAGGTGCAGGCCTTGTTCTAGCTCTCTCACCTCAATCTGATGAATTGTTGGTCTTACAGTAATGCGGGAAGAGAAAACACTGCAGAATACAACAGCTTAAAATGACATTTCTCAATAGATTTATTTCAAGCATAGATGCATTAATCCCACTTTTTCTCTTGTGATATTGATTTTGAAACCAAGCTCTAGTTTTGACCGATAGCACCTCCTTCTTTAGTTTTAAATCACGTTTTACTGTGTAGAACAGATGGGATCGTTCATCTACATGTAAGGTAACATGAAGCTGCACAGTAATTACACGGTACCTCTGAACAATAAGTAGAGATATACTGTACATATGCCATTCTTTTAAAAAAATACATTGGATTATCAAAATTACAGTGAGAGCATCTCACTAAGATCAGCCATGTCTTGTCAATAGTGGAGCCATTAATAAGGTCAGTATTGGCACGCTGAAGCAGTATATTGGATTGATGTATAAGTGCTATTTCCAAGGTAAAAATGTTTGACATTTTTACGTGTCAAATTCAGTTTAGTTACTCTACATCTGTCTCTGGACTGTTCATTAAAAATGTGTCCTTGTACTTGTAGGTCTTCTTGCTTCATCAACAGAAAATCCAAGGATAGAAAATTTCTTACATGGTTTACTGTCAGTGTGCTCGTCAACCTCCTAAACAGCAGGAAGGAACTGTTTTCACCAACAACTCAGAACAAAGAAGAGTGAACACTGGACTTTAATTCACCAGGCGGGCAGAAACATGACCCATCAATGCCAATGGTGCTCTGTGGACTATAATTGTTGTTTTATGATATTGCATTTAAAACAGAGAGGGAGAGTGAGAGAGAGAGAGAGAGAGAGAGAGAGAGAGAGAGCACAGTTGTCCTTTTCAATTGCTTGGATAACATAAATAAACCAACATCTACGCCTTTCCTTTGCTTTGTCTTCATCTTATTCCCTGAGCCTGTACACAGTTGTTGAAAGCATTTTTTTTTTTTTTTTTGCTTTATTATATATTCATGTGCAAATGCTGCACCCTCTCTCTCATTGTGAGCAGATTAATGTGAATCTACATTATTTATCCCTGAGCTTAATGAATAGTCCTAGACTTCCCAAATCACTGGAATATTACACATCCCAAAGTGTCAGCACAAGCTGGGCTGGCAAAATAATTACATTATGTGATTTGATAGCATTGCTTCAAGCCTCATTCACTTCTTTGGATTCTGCTTTTCTTTCCTTCTGTCATTGTCTTGAACAGCAAACTTTAATATTTCCTCTGGTGGCAGCAACTGATATGTGAAGCCATCCCCTTGCACTTATATTTATTTATAGCACCTCCCAAACCAACAGTTACTGCTGCAGGTTGCAGTAAAATTAACCAAGCATGGTGGGTGGTGATTGTTGGCCGCTTCGCCAATCAGAAGTAAATATCTCCTTGGATTAAAACGGGCACTTGGCAGTGGACTCGATGTGTCAATGAAGCATCAGCCCAACGTGATGATAAATGTTTACTGCACTACATTAAGAGGGAATTACTTCTTTTTCGCCAGAGGCCAGATCATTCATTCACAGACGTAGCATGCCCATCGCTGGGCCCTGTCATAAATTAGGCCGCACCTTTCAGCAAGAAGAAAGGTGGGGAGGATTAGAGGGATCAATCTTTCAGACGGGCTGTTAAAATCATTATTTGGCTTCCTGCACAACACAGGTTGCACTAAGGAGTGACAAATTGCCCCACTCCGTCATAAACGTCCCTATTCATGGACACTCCGGGGTCCAGTGGCTGAGCTTCCCCTCTGCACGGAGATGACCAGACTGATAGATGGGAAGAGAGGATACTGATTTAGTGAGGTTATTATGTCTGCTGGACCGCCACCTTTATTCATACTAAGCCACCGTAACAAGTCCATAGTGGCTTTCCTAACCAAAGACTCATAGTGGGCTTAAAAAATCACAAACACAGCCATAATGGATTATTTTGACTCCATCTCTTCCATCTAGGCTGGGAACTGAGCTGAAAGAAAAGAAGATAATCTTTCCTCGTCGTATCCAAAAATATCTGCTTTGTGCATCAAATGTTGTCTAAAAATAATCACAAATTATCTTCTGTTTTGATGGATATCCCCGTCATGCTGTGACTGATATTGTTTACATCTATATTCTAATAGAAGTGGAGATTGCATTGTTTTTTTAAACAAAAGCAGACCCAAGCAGGGTTTTCACATTGACATGATTCAAAACGGCAGCAAGCAACCGCTAGACCGCATCATCTGGTGCTAATCCACTTAATCTTTCCACTGGTGACTGTTCCAGGATGGCTGCTTCCTTGTTATTTTAGGAGAATGATTTAGCATTGTGGAATTAACAATGGCTTAACCTCTTCACAAGATTTCTTTACATGCAGTCTGCAGAAAGCTTTGGTGGGGGAGGGTTCAGTGGGGAACTCTGCTCTTGCTTCCTGTGGGACAACACAATATGAACCAAGATGTTCGCACCAATTACTAGATATCATTCATTGCATAAATGAATCTGTTAGAAAATGGACTTGCTTCCTGTATTGTGAAAGCTTGGATTTCTGTTCAGCATTTCTCTAGCTGGCAGATAATACCCCTTCTTACCTGCCCTGTGAGATTTTAATGAGGCAGAAGATTCTTGTAAAGAAAAAAAGAACACTTTTTAATTACTGGTTGGGTCCATTTCCTCTTCTGTAGTCCTGTAAAGGCAGAGTCCAGGAAATCAATTTAGTGCTGTACTACAAGAGGGAGTAGCCACATTTACTCCTTTGGATGAAAAATGACCAGAAACTTTGCATATCTTGCACAAAGACCAAAGTCATAAATTTGGATGGGAGATGGTCCAAAATAAAAAAAAAAAAAATGTGACCCCGCGACCCAACCCCAGATAAGCGGAAAAAAATGGATGTATGTATGGATAAAATTGTTACTATCCTGATAATTGATACTGTGGTTTCATGGCATGTTGCCTGTATAGACTGTTCGCAGAGTTTGCCTCCTTGTATGGTGCTTCAAAAGTAAGCGTTAACTTTACAATTCTTGTAATTTTCTCATTGTTTAATATTTCCGCCACTTTTAAAATTTGAGACAAAGATGGACAAATCACTGTAGATATGGAAGAGTGATTTTCCTGTTTTCAATATATTAATATTTACCTTTGCTGTAAGGAGACAGACATGTTTTATTGTTAAATCACACACTTATATGTGGTGCAGGTCTTAAATCAAGAAATAAAAATTGTTTAAACATAATAAACATCAAAATATAAAAGTCTGATGCTGTAGTATCATGGGAAAGGCTGATTTAATAGTCATGACATGGGTCATGCGTAAGATTATCTTCAATCAAATCCACCATTATTTAAGAACAAACTAAATTGGCAAATCATCTACATTACTACATATTTGTCAGTCTTAGTTACGATTCAGTAAGGATGATAAACGCTATTTTTAAAATTAAATTCTGACAACAAACTTGACAAATTTGACTGATTTCATGATTGATCTGCCCATCCGTACGTCCGTCCATCCATCATTTTCTGCTTCTCCAGGGTCAGATCGCAGGGGCAGCAGCTTAAGCAGGGAAGCCCAGACTTCCCTCTCCTCAGCCACTTCCGTTCCCAGGGCGACTGGGATACATAGTCTCTCCATTGTGTCCTGGGTCATCCCTGGGTTCTGCCACTCGCCAGGGAGGCTTCCGGGAGGCTTCCAGATCAGATGTCGGAGCCACCTCATCTGGCTCCACCTCATCTGGCTCCTCCACAAGCATTTATTCAACAACCTCATGCTTGCTCAGCTTTAAGAACACTATTGTGGCCATTCCTCTGGGATTAATTCCACAACTGGAAATCTTTGCCAAGTGTGAACAAGATGCGAATTGGACAGACCTCTTTGAAGCAAAACATCTTGCGATATTGTACAGCAGATGTGGAGCTGAACGTCTTCAAATGTTCATCGTTATACATGTCCAGAGGCCAACTGGGACCCATCGGAAAAGCAGTGATCAATATCATGCATGAGTCTCTGAGGAGATATAAAGCTGATGATGCTGTATGGGGCCAGTGGGTGTTGGCTGCTTGCTTCCTGCATAGCAAGTAATTGTGTTGGTTCCCTTTTTGCTGCCAAAACAGCCTAACCTGTCGAGACATGGACACACTTGGTGTGCTCCCTGAAGGTGTGCTGTGGTATCTGGCACCAACATGTTCACAGCAGATCCTTTAAAGGAATACGACACTGTTGTCCTGTACTGAAATATGTTCTTCCCTGATCTCAGACGAGTTAATACATACCTCTCTCATCTTTGTGCGTGCACTCAATAGCTCTGGTGCATGGCGCTATTTTGTTAGCAATTAGCCTAGCCCAGTACTTTCCTTGAGATCCAAACAGAGGTGAGGTTAGAAGCAACCAAGCACTTCCACCATGGACCAGAACTATTGAGTGCACAGACAAAGACAAGAGAGCTGAGTGTCAACTCATCTGAGCTCAGGGAAGATTATTATTATTATTATTTCAGTGTAGAACAACGGTGGCGTATTCCTTTAAGTCATGTAAGTTGCTTGGTGGGGCCTCCATGGATCGGACTTGTTTGTCCAGCCCATCCCACAGATTGAACTGATATCTTGGGAATTCACAGGTCAAGTCAACATCTCAAACTCGCTGTGCTCCTCAAATCATTTCTGAACCATTTTTCCCTGCAGACCCAGCAGACCCATGGTTTCCCTGCAGACCATTGCCCAAAGCATCATACTGCCTCAACCGGCTTGCCTTCTTCCCACAATGCATCCTGGTGCCATGTGTGCCTTTGTGGTACAGTATCTGACTCCTTTCTATCTTCAGCAGCATTAACTTCCCTGGTCTGTTGGATCAGACCACCAGGACCAGCCTTCACTCCCCACCTGCATCAATGAGCCTTGGCCTCACGTGAATAATTATAAATAAATAGTAATAATAATAGCAATTCACATGGCCTTTAGAGAGGTACATATGCCCAAAATTAATGCTTTGTTTACCTCTGTTCCCACTCTTAGCATGTTATGAACGATATTAATAAGCAACCTTAGCCCTTAATTCATCCCTTTGATTCACAACCTGTCATGAATGTGGCGAGAACATGAAATGTTGCCCTTCAGAAGATGAACAAATACAATAAGAATCTTAACATAAACTAAATATCCGTCCTTCTTGTTTACTTCCACCTATCTGTGAGCGGCATGCTCACAATGTGAAGGTCGCCCAGTGGATCTGCCTTGAACACACTGACACAAACCTGTTGCTGTTCTTTTACGGAAGCATTTCATGTTATAAATAAACAACACCAATCCTTCCAAAAGCATCACTATATATAATAAATGTGCCACAAGGAAATGATTCATCCATTCATTTTGTGGCACCTGGGGTTTGGACAGCTATGTAGCCACTGATTAAGAGCAAGATCTCTACGAAACATTTATTACCTGTCTTTGGGTTTGCATGTAAATATATGTAAATATCAGTATGGCATACCGTTTAGGGTTGACATCAACTCAGTCAATCAATTCTACCTATTTTGCTGCACATTATCTCTGGATGAACTAAAACCAACCACAGTGCACCAGCAGCCGAAATGAATTATGCATAAACATAAAAGGCTATTTATAGCATGTTAAATTAAGTTACTGTTGCTTGTTTGCACTGTTTGTGTCATGAGCTCAGTCGACTCCATACTGAGAGCTGGAGAAAATAGAAAGGCCCTGAATTTAACATCTTTAAACCATCCATCCATCCATTCTAGAAATCTCCTGAAAAGTCACCTGGGGTGCTGATGCTATAAGGTTGTGATTTAACTGTGAGAAAATTTAAATAAAATGACTCTTATCCCTAAATTAATATATCCTGTATGTGAAAATGTATGCAGAGAAAGGCACATCTCACAAAGCTTCCACACATCCAGTATATTGATCCCTCAGTGCTCAGAGAGTACGGACATTGTTCCAGGTTAGAGGATGCAAAAGCAGAGTGGACACAGGCGTTGAACTGTTCTGTTGCCGGGGCTGTGGTGGCTATTTCTGGACAGGCTCCTATGATTCATCAGTGGCTGTTTGGAGGTCTGACGTGTCAAGATGTGTCATTCCACTAATTGTCACTTTGACTTATCCTAAGCCCTCTATCATCCCTGAGCTCTCTTCTGACCTGATATAATTCCAGTACAAAACTAAGCAGAGAGAACAGGTTTTTGCACACCTCAGGGAAGGAGAATATGGTTTGGCTCTCTGGAGGTTTGGTGCTCAGCTGAACCACAAAGGCTTTCAAGAAGTTTTTGAACGTGGAAACCAGTCCGTTTGTACATACAGGGCAGATTTTAAATCGATGGAAGGAAAATACTCACATTCAAGTCTTGTTGGGGCCTGCAGACGCCACTCACTGCTGGATAAAAGTATGATATTATTTTTGGCAGTTAATATTTTTATTTACACTAAATATTCTACTGAAAGCTTAAATTTCAGTCAAAAACAGCAGGAGAGCTCGATAAAAAAACTTCTGTCTGATACTGTATACTGCCACGAGTCAACGTATCTTATGCAACTTGTTTTGTGACATTAATCTTCATTGTTTTTGTGTAAATGCAAATTTCTGCTAATTATGTGCATCTTTTCAAAATGCTCTTCTGTTTCCACAGAAAACAACTTAGTTTAGGCAAAAAAATAATTGATGAGGTTTTGGAAAAGATTGTAGTTTCAGTTAAAATGAGAACAGAAGCTAGTTTCAGTAGTTTTGAAAAGCACCTTTCTTTCAAAAAACAGCATACAGTACAAGTGCTTTTCAGACAAAACACACATTTGATAAAAAAAAATAAATAAAAATTAAAAATAAATAAATTGAAATTATTTCCTCACACAAGATTTATATCAGGTAGGAATATAAAAAAATATTTTCAATAATGATAATTCACTGTTGGCCTATTGATGTATTTACCTGTAAGGTGATAGCCACAATATATAATTACATAATAATTACATGCTGCATTATTTAATAGATAATGCTGGTTATAGTTGCTTTCTCTGGTGTATCTGTTTGTGTTTATCTTTGCTGCTGTGGGATGAATAAAGTTTGTCTTATCTCAGTTGATCTCAAACCCTCTACAAAGCACGTCTTCAGATACATATGAAAGTACACCATATCCAATGGATGCACGCTGGAGTGAGAATACAGTCCAGTAAAATGAAAATAGGTCTACTCACAGTGCCAAACTGAAGAGTACTGGACTGAAGCGCAGTTCCTGAACGAATGTAGCTCATCCTCCACCAGCTCTCTAGTGGGAGTGAGCGGGCGTATGAACTCTGTCAGAGCCCAAATACTCAGGCCGGTACTGTCATCAAACCAAACTTCCCACAAATCCTGCATCACTGGCAGCCCTGATATTATTTATGAATCTACATTTAATGGACAACAGTAAACAACAATGCCCCGACTCACTTTGTGTTTCATCATAGCCAAAAATAAATGTAGACTTCAACAATGACAGACTGCTATGTGTGGTAATGAAAGCATTTTTATGCACATTTAAATCCCAATATTATTCTGGAGGCTCATTGTATGAAAACGCCATTCCCCATCTGCTATAAGCCCCCGTTTTGATTATGTGCTGGGATAGGCTCATATTACCCAGGGTATCCTATTTACGATTTTTTTGTGGTCACACCGAGTTCTCTTTTCATAATATTTCCAAAGTATTCAGCTTATTTATGTATGCTGGGGTTTTTGTGATTAGGACATGAATATGCATATAAACAGCTTAGCCCAAGTATGACCTCAACTGGAGCATGAGCCAGTATCCACAGCATCCTCTCTGTGTGACTGCACCCATTGGTGTGATGTCATTTTCACCAGAATTTTCTAAGCTTGACTTAATAGTCCCACTGTGGATACTCGTGATTAGAAACAGGCAGCCATTTTTCACTCTGCATATTTCTTCACAGATTAATGTCTCATATTAATTGTCATGTACCATTGTGATGGTAATATCAAAGTACAATTTATGGAGGCTTAAGTCTGTTATTATATTGGACATTAAAGTTACGGTGAGAAAGTTTTAGCTTCTTATTTACAGCACACAGGTTGACCCGAACCTTCTTCAGCTCCTGTACACTGGTGGTGGCCCAGGACACCTTGGTGGGCCTGCTGGAGGGAAGGGAGCACCAGAACCAGGACTTAAGGGGGCAAACTGTCAGACCTTGCTGCATAAACTGAAGGGTTTCTAAAGTGAATCTGGTGCTCACAAAACACTTTCTTGTGTTCTGAGTTGAAACCAATGCATCATCTTATTTGTGTGTCATTTTATCTGCAAAGTCAAAGTTGAAGTTAAATAATTTGTGCAACAGTGCTTTTAGTGTATAAAGTAGCAGAACAGAAAACCTAAACCTAAACCTTTCCACGCTGGATTTGCATAACTTTTAGGGCTTCCCAATCTAAGGTTTCCAAGAGACCTCGGTTTTATCTACCCTAAGACGGCACAGAAAGGCAACAAAAGTCCTTAAAACTTCTATTTAGTCCTCCAGACCTCCGCTTGATTTCTTTTTGACAAACAAATTTTGTGGCGCTAACTTAAGAGAATTTGTCAGTGGCTTCCTCCAAACCCATGAGCATCCAAAAACTAATTGTATTTGTTCTTCTTTTAATCTCCCCCAGAGGAAGTGGAGGCCTGGACATGGGTTCCCCTAAATCTGATCAGCGGCGCTGGGTTTGCAGCCTAAATAGGATGCACTTTGTCTTGTGATGACAGGTGAATCCAGGGGACCTGACCGTCCGTGCCACGCATGCACCGCTGGAGCGCACGAATCCAGTCGCACCGCCCTCCCGCCCGCCTGCTGCTGCTGCCGGGAGGAGCAGAGCGGAGGAGAGAGGCAGACCGGAGCGCACCACCAACAGTCACGTTACCTTCGGGATGTGGCAGCAATCTCGACAGATAGAAACGCCCCGTGAAATCCTCAAAGTGTGTCTTCTGTGCGAGTTGAAGACAAAGGGAGGAATTTAAACGCGGGAGGAGGGAAGGGAGGAATCAAAACGCATTAGCCGCTGCAGACGTTTCCAGCGGCGCTTCTGCTGCCAGCCTGTCGATCGAGAAGCCACGGAGCGGTGTCCGAGCCAATCTACTCGCCTGGACACAACAGAGAGGAGGAGGAGGAGGAGAGAGAGAGGGGGAGGAAGCAGCCCACTTCTCCAGGTATCCCTGGCTGACAGCTGCGTCCACTGATGAGAAGGAGGTGAGTGCCGATGGGATGATTTCTGTATCTGGTGAGTTGAGGTGATGTGATGCTGAAGGAGCCGCAGGTGAGGAAGGTCACGTGGTTAAGACTGATAGCTAGAACCGAGTCCTAACAGTCTGACAACAGCCAACAAAAACACGTCAAGTCACACTACACACACACACACACACACACACACAGTCCAGACCTTAAACTGTCTTTAAATACATCATCTTCGCCAGTGAAGAAGCATGAGCAGCAGGAGGCATTGTTTATTTAAATATCATCTTTATTCAACAACTCAAAGTGTTAAACTTTGCAATATAACTTTCATGTTTGGTGAACTAATGCTAAAATAATCAACATATTTAAACACTACACAAACGTCATCATAGCATTAGTAATAGTATTGGGTTTTGGACTGTTGGGTGGATAAAACAAGCAATTTTGGAAACATCACTGCAGGCTATGAGCTTCCTTTTCTCTTTTCACACACACTGTAATAAGTACATGTTTAGTTGAATAAATATTCAATAAAGAAAGAAACTGCACTCCACTCTAATAGAAATATAACTTGTCTGTCAGACCCATGATCAGTCATTTGATGACTCCGGTCCTCTGAATATCACAAGAGCAACAACAGCTAAAATAGAAGCACACTGCAAAAATATGCTTTTTATGCACTGCTCAATTTTGATAACTTCCTTTCAGACTGGTGGTAAGAGAACATCCAAGATAGACATTTAGGTGTTTATTATAACTTTTATGTCTTTAGATTTCTCCTAATTTTACAAAACATTATTAGATATAGATGATAGCTATACATAGATGTCTATCATATTCAAAATATTGAACACTGAATAACTCATGTCACTTAAATGAAACAGAATGTTGATCTGGGCTTTATCCACGGCTCAGATTTCTGTATACAAATTAGCACATATTTAGTAAGCCTCATGCCTCGTATATTTAAACAGAAAATGACATATGTCAGATATCTATTAGTTAAAAATATGTTATATTCACAGGGAAAGATATAGGAAAACATATGAAGGAATGATTTTACTTTAGAATGCTGAATTGAAGCCATTACAGTAATGCACCGCCAAAGGCATGCACTGTCCTTAACATTTCCAAAGAATTGTATCGTCCGCTGGAGCTGCTCATGTCCTGCGGTGCAAGTGACAGCTCCATGGCTCATCTGAAAGGCCCGTTGCAAAAATTGCAGCTCATTACAAGTGCAGCAGCTCAGGCTTCCTCTGGCAGGAGGCTGCTGGCTCATTAGGGGTCACTGAGGGGCGAGTCTCCCTCTATGAGCCTCAGCTTGTTACCAGAGCACTCTGTGAAACCACTGTTAATTGGAATGAATTCATTTCCACTGACAGATTGAAGAGGTACACAAGTCAGTAAAATCATCTCTGTGCGGTCAAGAACTCACTATTGTGCTGATGATATTTTGCGGTCTAAAAATGTATCTTGTGTAGCAGTGGTGAGGCCTTAAATTAGACAGACTGCCCTGCTCAACCTGACCTGCCAGTTGGTATGAAACAGAACTATCTGAAAAGCCGTCATTTGAAAACATCTATCAATCAAACTCAGCTGGAAACATCTTTTCAATTAAGGAAAGCCTTCATTGCTTCTTTGCTATTCTTCCAATGAAGAAATACACTGCAGCTCTCATACAGTATAATTGCATGCTTTTGCAGAGTAACAAGAAGCTAAGTTCTTCAGGAGCCGCCATTGTTGTGGAGAACAAACAGTCACTGGTCCGTGTCATCGCACACACCAAAGCCACACCAGTAGCTCCAAGCTACGAACGGCATTATATCCACTTTTGTTAATAATGTGAATGCATGATGGGCAATAATATGGCTATGGTTTGCTTGGTAGTCCATATACTGTGCATACTGATCACATATTACAGTATATTAAAAAAAAGAAACCTGAATGACGATCAATTACTTCATATACATTGATAATAGCAAGCACAAAGTAACTCAAATTCTGATGTGTGTGTGTGTGTTCTATATACTATATTTTATGTGTGTTTTTTCAAGGTATGAAAATGATGAAAGATTTTGCAACATCTCCCAGCCCAGCTGTACATTAAAAGCATGAAAATATGATTAAACAGAGACTGCAAAAAGACTTTCAGGTGTGTAAAGACTGTGGAGTGTAAAAAGAGCTGCATCTGAGATACAAGTCCAGTGGTCGCTCCTTTTGTCCTTTTGCACGTACAGTAGGGGGATTTGTTGTTTGCAGTGTTGCTGCAGTACCACAGGAGATTCAGCTGTAAATACTGGTATGAAGTGCAAGCCAGACTGGTGCTGAAAAAAGTGCCTGTGTACTTAATTTATCTCAGCTAAAAAATATTGAGTAAACTCTTAATAATGTCATGCTTTTGAATTCATTCACTCTGTACAAGTAATTTAAATAAAGTCCTTGTTGTCAAAAGAAAGGAGAGGCTCCCATTGACCCTGTGTGATCAGGCGGAACATAAACCTTAAGAACTCTAAAGCCTCTTGCTTTTTGGATGGAATTACACAAAGGCTTTCTTTCTGTTTCCTTGTCACAGCTTTACGTAAACAAGAACAATCCATCCCAGGATTTATACTCATAATTCTTTCTATAATCTTATTTATCGTCTAGATTTTATCATAACGTCAACTCGTTAAAAGAGTTTCTAGAATCAGTGTCATATGATGTAAACATTGGAAATGCTGACACAATATCTCCCTATCAGCAGATGATATTTAGTTGTTTATGGGAAACATTTGAAATGAAGACTCAAGTTGAATTACCTTTAAAAAAAAATGACATTTCTCACGGGGTCAGATGCACTGAACTTTTACTGATGACTGCAACAGCATCCACTCAGGTAGTCTGTGCAGTCACTCACTTGATTTTTCCGTGAAAGGTTAGACAAATGCCACAAGTAATTGTTGGTCCAGCTCTTGACCGTACGCTTGCACCTCGGTGTCTTACTACGTTGATTATCTCAGGTGGTGCAGGTCATGAATGTGTGGATATTCTGCAATCTGTTGGTGACACAGAGGAAGTGAGGTGCAAGCGGCGCAGAATGAAGGCTGCTTCAGTGATAGTGGATCTGAGCTCCAGTCTGTGTGCATCTAGCAGTGACTGACTTCCAGCCCGGCACAATGCCTGAAAAGATGGACCGTACTTATAGCATGCTTAGCACCGAATGCCAAGTTTATCAGAGGAAGGAGCTGAAACACTCCAGGCATGAGTCCAGACTGCATATTCACACACTTGGAGATGCATCAGTGTTGCTGTCAAGTGCTTATCTGGTTCAGTGAGCATCACACAAAGCTTGACTATCATGTTCATTAAGGGAAGGGAACTCAGACTTTGGGTATAATATTCACTCCCATATGCTCAACATAATGTTTGCCGCTACTTCCGAAAGACAGAATCACTTTGGCACCCAGCAAGTTTGATTTCATGTTTTGTTTTTTGTTTTTTTTTTTTGGGGGGGGGGGGAGCTAAGCCTGTACCACTGTACCTAATTAATTAAGGCATCTTAATTAAGGTTACTACCAATTAAGTTTGACCTGGAATCAGTGTGTGATGTCTGATCTAATCTGTTTACATTGCAGATTTAATTTCATTGGAGAGTGCATAAATATATTCTGTCCACATTAATGCTTTACAGTTATTTACATTTGCATTACATTGCAAAACCCACAAACTGTGAAATAAAACAAACTACTCAGTTATAGGCTCATACAGGTATAGGTGTATTCAAACAAATGAGAAAAATATGCATGTGAAACCCAAAATGCAATACAAACTTCAAAATTTAATATAATGCATAATATGTTCCGTTTAAGGTGATATGAAATATTATATCATTAGCAGCATTAATATATATTTTTACTAGGGCTGTCAAAATTAGCTTGTCAATGCGGAACAATTATGTTAACACACTGATTTTGACAGCTGTAATTTTTACTTTAGAGTTAAATTTTTGGACATTTTTGCCGTTAAAATAAAAACAGGCTCAGTATGACGATAGATGATTCAAGCTGCTGGAGGTCTTTCAATCCACTGCACGTCTTCTCCTGATTTATTCCCTTTTACTCCTAGACTTCCAGTCAGCTCCTCATCTTGACTTCCTTTAAAGATGGATTCAGACCCACGTTCATAACATTTTTAGGGGATATTCTTTGTTCCAATAGCAGACAGAGAGGAGCTTTAACTCCTTGAACTTCATGTTGTGGAGTTTTTTTTTCCAGCTGTCAGACAGCAGATCATAGGCTTTGATTCATTCACCACTGAGTAGTTCAGTCACACTGCAGCTGGACAAAGGCCAAAGACAAGTACTCAACGTCGTGCCAGGGAAGTGAAGAAGTTTGTCAATAAGAGTTTGGTTGATTGTGCTGCTAATGTATTATTTAGAGTGGTTCTTCTCTGGTATCACCTGTATGTCTGTCAGTTAGTACATTTGTAGGACTGTGCGAACCTGCAGCATTTTACAAAAGCTCAAGACAAGGAATGAGAATGGATTTTTTTTAACTCAGAATTTGAAGTCCTGCCTTCAAAGGTGTACTTAAGTAAAGAATCACCTATCCAAACCTATCCAAAATAAAGCTACTCTTTATGTCAGACAGTAACAAACTCATTTTCATTGTTAGCCAGCGAACGTTCCCAGACAACACACAGCAAAAGAATTTAAAATATTTATTTTCATTCATTCTCAAATCTTTCATTGCTACTGGTAATGACACTTGTTGTGTATTTCTTTTGTAATTTATTTGAGAAGGCATTTCTCTGATTTTTTAACAATTAGAGGGAAGGTTTAGGACCCTGACATGGATGACCCTAGAGTAACCTGATCAACAAGATGCACCCATAAAACTCCACCACCAGCATCCACAGACAGAGAGGACACTGTCCCAGCACTGAGCCATAAAAAGGTTCAAATAAGAACACTCAGCAAAACTGCTGTCCATAACAGGGAGAAGTTGACTGTATGGCCACATTAAGTCTGCTTGTGTTTTGAAGTGGAATGATCTAACACTCACTGAAGTGCGCTTTGCCTGCTTCATCTTCTGTCTCCATGGCCATTTTCCCTCAGCGTCTCTCCCTCCGCTGCTCATTTAGCATAATGTGACTTTCCGCCCATTAGTAGCCAGGACGGGCTCTACTAACACACATTATTGCCGAGTCCACATCCACAAAGACACACTTTTTATCTTTTTGTGGAATACATTAATTCATAAGATGAAGTGAAAGTGCTATCTACCCTTGTAGACAGAAAAAGTTCTTATGTGCTGAGGTTTTGAATATCTGCTTCCACACATTGGACACAACAGTGACAGTTCATGTGAAATCCTTTCTGTGACAGATGCAGTCAATGTGAAAGCACTCGACAGTTCATTTTTTAAAATTCTGTTTTTCAGAGGCAGCCAGAGGGTGGTGTTGGAGATGGAAGTTTCAAAAGAGGATACCTCACAATTTTGGCACATCAAACTAAATCAGTTTGCATTGCTCATTGTAATGCTAAATTATAGTAGAGATGTAGCAGATGTAGTAGATCTGCTTTTGTGATTTTAAATTATATATATTAACTTTTTTATATATTTGTAATACATATGCCAAACTATATGGAACCTATTGGGAATGTTTTTTTTTATGTAAAGTGATGTAAGGAAAGATATTTTTCTGGCAATATATCTTTCTCTGGCAACTGGAGTTCTCTGGAGTTTCATGATGACATTAATGAAGAAACTTTAAAGCTATTTATCACAGTGGGCAAAAGGGGTCATACTTCTGAGCACCAGAATCCCTTTTAACCTTTGATTCTGCCTGATTTCATCTAATTTGTGCAAAATTTGCTATTTGTGGCACCACATTTGGAATGTTTTCAATCATCAAATGTCACCTACATGTTTAGTGGCCATATGATCAGTCAATGAATTAATTAATTAGTCCGATCAACAGAAAAGTAAATATTTGATAAGCAATCAGTCATTTATAGCAATTATGAAGCATTACTGTTTTTCCTTTTAGAATTCCTGTTGAAATGCTACATGGACCAAGCCATTACACACAGTGCATTAGAGTTGTGAGAAGCTTCTCGTTGTCAGTAATAGGACTGTAGAGATGATAATGGGAGCTAATGGTTTACTCAACAGCAGCAGCAAAGTGCCAAAGAATCAAAGGAAGACAGTGAATTCCCCATGAAATATGCATCAGTGACAGTGAAATAAAGACCAAAGGCAAGCTGTGTTTGTTTGGAGAAGGGGGGGCTGGGGGGGTGAAATAGGTTGCGTAGCCATGCCATATTGGCATTCCTTTTTAAAACATGCATGCCAGCTGTTGCCAAAGGCACGCGGCTGCTTTGATCAGCAAGAGGAGGTGTGCCGAGGTTGACGTTGCAGATGTGAAGCTGAAGGCGACTGAAGTTGCCTGCATGCTTCATTTATTTATTTTTAACGAATATGTTTTTTTTTCTGAAGCTTGGCTTTGGAAAATAAAGAAAAGTTGTGACTTCAAAGCTGTAGTGGAGTTTTGTCCTTAAAATTTAGCTTAAACTGTATGGATTTTGATGGTCTGGGAAGGTTTCCTGTATCGTGGGCAGGCTTCTTCTTTTATTAATCTGGCATTAGTACACAAGTCCCACCAGTATGTGCAGGTGGTAAATGTGCAATGGCAGAGCACCGCACAAAGCAGTACATCAAACCCTAACAGACTCCAGTAAACAATGAAACCTTCATGAATAATTGCCTCCAATTGTTCCCCCTGATGGAGGTACCAGGATTACCAATAAACGGCTGAATATGAGACTGTCTGCGCTGATATTTACTCGTCTACAGTCCCTCAGTTAGCGGCTCTGGGTGAGCCGTTAAAGTCTGCTCACTGAAAACTCTGATTGACACAACAGCAAACTCAGCCAGCATTTGCACAGTGCACCTTGGGAAAGAAATTCAAATAGCACAGTTGATGCACCTGCACCTGAAGATGTTCATTGTTGTCACTAATTTATCATTGGAATTTCAGGCAACACCAGGTGCTTGGACAGCATGCACAGGTCTGGAGATTATTGCTGATTCACTGCATGTCTGGACCTCAGTCACAGAAACATCAGTACGTAGTTAAAGTTCAGAATTGTTTTTGTAAAGTTTGTCTACATAGAATCTGATATTTTATTGGTTGTTGTAATGCTTTCAGGTTAAAATTGGTTAAAACTATACAATGAAATACTTGAATGCATGTATTCATATTTCAGTTTAAACATTTGGGGTGTACATACTGTAAAGGGGAGTGCTGTTTTTTAAAAATTAGACCTTATTTCGGGGATAAAATACTGCCATTTACTCACCCATTTCATCATTTTTTGGAGTAATTTGGAGTATTTAAGACAATTTTGGATTTGATGATTTCCAGTTAACAGGAGTGAAGCAGGCCCCGGAAATGCAGCCAGTAAATCAGTGTTTCCCAACCCTGGTCCTCAGGGCACACTATCCTGCATGTTTTAGATGTAACTCTGCTCCAACACACCTGATTCAAATCAGTGGGTCGTTATCAGGCTTCAGCAGAGCTTGATGACTCGTTGATCATTTGAATCAGGTGTGCTGGAGTAGGGTTACATCTAAAACATGCAGGATAGTGTGCCCTGAGGACCAGGGTTGGGAAACACTGCAGTAAATGACACAAACTTGACCATTTCTCAAATGACAGACATTTAATAAGATAAGCTACACTGTTACACTATTACTTCTCATTTGAGTCCGGAGTTGTCCGTAACTTGAGAAAATTCAGTCTGTAAACAGACTCTACTTCCTGTGTATCATAGTTTACTAGGAAGCCCTAGTGCCCACCTATGTGGCCTTCACAGTGCCTGAACTAAAACAAAGCATGTATGCATAGGTGACAACACCACAACTAAGTATTTTAGTTCAGTTTGTGTCATTTACTGGCCGCATTTCAGTGCCCGCTTCACTCCTGACAAATGAATATCATCAAATCCAAATATCGACAGAAATGACTCCAAAGTGAAATGGGTGAGCAAATGGCAGTATTTCACCCCAGAAATAAGGTCCAATTTGTAAAAAAACGGCACTTCTCTTTTAAGAGTTTGTGTGTTTAACTTTACTTTAGATGAGGAACAACATCCATCCATCCATCCATTATCTACCGCTTATCCTCATAGGGTTGCAGGGGGGCTGGAGCCTAGGGTACACCCTGGACAAGTCACCACCTCATCACAGGGCACCTATATACAGACAACCACTCACACTCACACCTACGGACAATTTAAATTAGCCAATTAACATAATCCCCATGCATGTTTTTGGATGGTGGGAGGAAGCCGGAGTACCCGGAGAGAACCCACGCAGACACGGGGAGAACATGCAAACTCCACACAGAAAGGCCCCGGGCCCGGGATTCAAACCCAGTACCTTCTTGCTGTGAGGCGACAGTGCTAACTACTACACCACCATGCCGCCCAGGAACAACATTATATTTCAATATATATATTTCATTCAAGTTGACTAGAGTCACTCAAAGCTACTGCTGGCAAACTTGGGAGACTAGCAAACGTACACTAGATTTTTAAAATGTAAAAAAATAAAACAACAACAAAAACAGCTCAGGTTTCTCTTTTCCAGTGGAAGTAGCTCACAACAGTAGTCCATAAAGTCCCGAAATCTATCTATAGTGTTTTTAAAGACAATTATCAAGCTTATCTTTCTCGACCTGGATGACTGAGAACCTACACATGCATGTTCAGAACACATTAGAAATCATGGCCAGTCACATTTACTGTTGTGATACATGCATACGTTGGGCAAGAACATTTGAAAATTCTCAGATCTTTGCCAAAAGACCAACTACATCCTCATTGATTTACATTGTCTGAATTAGTTATATCACTTTTGTTTTTTTCTCATTTATTATAAATAGAGCTGCAAGGCTGCAGTGAGGCTCACTGTGAGTTAATCCAACACACTGTGACAAACCTTCTAAACAAATGAATTAACTCGCCTCTGTCTGTTGACCACGACCTGGACTCTGCATCACTATTTAGAGTTCAACTCATTCAGATTATAAAACTTTAATACACTTGATTACTCTTTTTGTTGCAACATGATTCAGGACGTCAAACCAGAATTACTTTTCTAATGTCATATAGTTGGTGGATTTCTGTATAAATTATTCAGAATGTTAAAACTGCTTCCAATATTTTTACTGTCTGTTACACCGATGTTTAAAGGTTGGGAAATTGTTTTAAAAACCTGCTGACTCATTTCAGAACTCATTGTGTTCATTTTCAAGCCAAAACATAAGTGTTAGTCTTCTCAAAATATTTTTGTGGTGATACATTACACCTTGACACAAATGCACTTTGGGATTTCCGCTCTATCTTTTGAGTTTGTGCCATTTGGAGGACACGTACCTTGAGCTGTACCAGAGGCCTGCTGATGTTGTCACATTTCACTGAGAGAGATCAATAAATGTCAGAGATGACTTAATATCCTGTTATTTTAGCCACCTCCATTCCCCAGGTGCTTGCGTACATAGATATGTCAGCACTGTGTCTCAAAGAAAATCTAATTACGCCACTTCTGCTAAGCTCCGTTTCTTTAGCACACATCTGCTGTCAGCCCTTAAATTGAGCTCATGCATTATTGAAGTCTGTCTCATTGCTCCGACCCTAAACTGTAATTAGTTTTGGCCAACACATCTCATCGTGATGCGAGCTACAGGAGAGGTTGTCCCTTTAAGACAGGAAAACGTGAAAGTAAGGTGAGGAGAGTTGTGCTTTGGGGGATAAGAGGGGGAGGTGTGGTGGGGGTGCTCTGGAGAGAGTCAGCGAACGAATGAGAGAGATTAAAGAGGAGGGGGAAGAGAGAGAACGGGAGAGAGAGAAAGAACATCCATGCGCAGGAGTGGGAAGACAAAAAAAAGACAATATATCCCTCATCGCCAGGCGACTCACTGCCTTTACAATGAGTGTTTATCCCACTTTTCTGAGAGCCAATTATCTGCTCCTGCATGAGTCACGGAGATCATTCAGACTGGTGGCGTGTGCTGAGCTGTAAAAATGGACTGAGCCCAGAGATGCGTTTACTTGCATTAGACAGGTGAGTGTGCAGATTATTTTTCCACAGCAGCAGGATCTGTTACATCCACATGCTGCATCATACGCGTTAATTTCCTGCTTATATCAGTCTTAGTGACTTTGCCGTCTCTCTTCTCCTTTTCAAATGAAAATCCTGCCACCTCCTCATCCTGCTTCTGCTCTTCCGATTCTCTACTTGTTGGTTTTCTTTTGCCGCTGACAGTGAGACATGTCACTGTGTCTGCTCCACAACAACATAACTCATTTCAGAGCTGTGGTGCAGCAGTTCACCTGCTGAGCTGGACTGCAGTGTGCAACATTTGCCTGCTTGATGAGAGTCACAGCAGTTGGTTTTCTGTTCATCACAGCAGCTGATGTGTCTTGTAATCGTTCTCCTGTTTACCCCCTCAAACCTAGCAGGGGGCATCAATACCATCTATATCACTGGGTTCTGTTCCCAGTCTTCCCTTCTTTACAACTTCCTTTTCTCACACTTCCACTGGCTTTCTTTTCAGAGAGAACTTCATATAACTTTCCTTTTTTGTTGTTTGGAAATGCTCTATATGCTCAGAGCAGAGGTTACCAAACAGGTAAACCATGGCTGTCCCATTTGAGTGCTTTAGTGACTGCACAAATTACCAGCCCCAGCTCGCTTGGCTCTATTTCATACCATTGTCTGCTGGTTATGATTAACTGCCTGCTCTTGCGGCTCGGGTGATTTCTGCTTTGTGTTGAGAGCTTAGCAGCAGCCGGCAGACTGAACCTTGTGGGGGTGGGGGGGGCTGCCAGGATTGGAGGGTCACCTGATCGGCACTGAGGTGCCAGAGATTTATGACCCCCCAGAACAAAGCTGTGTCTACTGAGGGACCGTGCACCATAAATCAGGGAGAAGTGGGTCAGATTGGGTCAGTGCTCATCTGCTCACAGCAGATCTGCTCTCTCTTTTCCTCAAAGGCGCCCCCCCGCCACACACTTTTTGAAAGCTGTAGTTAAACTCCCGTTAAACTCCATCCAGTTGTCACTAGCATTTGCTAATGAATTTCTGTTTTCTATTTCAGAACGGCATTACCTTCTGGTAAGTGACTCACCCCTAATCCTTTTATTATCTCCAGCCACGTTAACACGGTTGGCCTTTAGTCTCTTCTCATCTTAATCATCCTAATTATGTCATGTTTGTTCTTTTAAAGAGGCTGATGAGAATGAAATGGTGTGCTCTCATCCTGGCAGCGACTTGTTACTGATTGTACACGAAGCATTACACTCTGATTCCAGTCTGTTTGATTCTGATCGCTGGGTTTGACTAGTTTTGTGATTTGTCTTCCTCAGGGCAGCTGAACCCAATGTGATAAATTGATTTTCTGCAGAAGGATTAGCGGCAGGGTTACAGCTATAAGCATGCATGCATTATAGTGATTTATTCTGTATCTGCACGCCAAAGTGGGCTAAACAAATTCTTTCTTAGCTGTTGTATAAGAGGCTGATATTTTACAGAAAACATGCCCACTCTTGTCTATACTGTCATGGCAGTGGGCGACAGGTATGGGAATAGCAATGAATAACTTGGATCTGTGTTTTCGAAGTTCAGACAGCTTGAGTAGGGAGATAAATAATCACAGCCGGGAAGGATGGATCTTAATTTATTTGTGTCTGTGTTGTTGCACAAAGAGGCATTGCACACTGCTGCTGGGAATCAAACAAATGCAAATGCTGGGCTGTGGAATGGAAATGACTGTGAAGCATCAGAACTCTCTCAGTGTGACTGCCATAACAGCAGGGGATTTGTACTCATGCTTACGACAACACTGATAATATTTTTAAGTGAACGGGGACTAAGCGTGAGTGCAGAGCATGGCACGTTAGTGTTCCCCCTTTATCATGCTAATACCTGGTGGGTTTACAGCGTGTTAGCCACGTATGGAATTGTCATTTGCATGCACAGGTAAGAGAAACATCCACAAGAAATACAAAGACTTTTTAATTAATGATTCCTGAACACATTCATGGATATTTGCTTTTTATGGAGGAAGTGAAAAATCACTGAAAAGGGCAAAAGAGTGACCTTTTTTTCTAAGCTAAATGTTAATTCATACTATGTGAAAATGGCTCGCAACTGAGAGTTTTGTCTGCCGTTTAGTTTACAAGTTGGCCGCAGTCAGAGTCTTTGTTACGTTGAATTTTTGTCACTTTTACTGTCAGAGGTGGGTTACACAAACTACATAATCAAGTCTCCAGGGTCAGCTTTAGGCCTGTGTTTGGTTTATTACTGCCGTCCTGTCTCATTCTTACAGTAGTTTGAACTTGGCTCAGGACTTTACTGGAAAAATTTTGTTTTTGCTCATTAAAATGACTCCCACAGCAGTTAAGTGACATTATTATTTCATAGTTTACACCACAGAGCGACGGTGCTTCTATGACCATTTGAACAATGAAGATTAAATGAGGAAAAAACATAATGCTATAACATATGCAATTGGAAAATTATCATTTTTTAATGTGCACTCAAGCAAACCTAACACTTAGGCATTCATTTTGGGTTTGGGAGGCAGGAAGATGGACTCCCCTTTACATTATATTTTACATAATATTGTTCTCTCTTCTCTTTCCGAGAGCCAATAGAAGTAGTGTATTTGATACGCTCCTACGAATATATATAATATTCATACAGGCAGTGATTTGCAGCATTTGCAATGCTTATTCAGTAAAAAAAGTTTGAATAATTTCTCACAGGCAGAGGACCAGCTACTGGGATCTACTGACCCAGAGCAGCGTCTGGCAGTCTGTCTGAGATAAATTGTTTTACAGCCTAAACTACTGTAAACTATTTTATGATATTTTAGCAGGATGTTCTGTTGAAGGTAAGAATGAGAAGTTCTGGTCTGTGCTGCCTTCATCAAGGTTGAAAGGAGTAGAAGTAATTTGCCGTCTTGGTTTGGACTATGAGTTCACTGTGTTGTTGCACACCAGTGTACATTTTGTATGTATGTTCCTTCTACACAATGTGATTAGTTGATGCGTTTATTCACAGGGCAAATCAACCTTTTTTTTGATTCAGTGTGAAAGTAGTTAAAATGAAAATGAGAATATAGTTCAAAAACATATAGATGCCCCCAGTGTGTAAAGGCCTTAATAAAAAAAAGTATTTTCCTGAAACCAAAAATTTAAACCAAATAATTTAATCTCTCAACAAAATTTAAATCATGTCAAACATAAAATATTGAGGACATTTTCACAAGAACCGTTGTATTCTACTTCTAAATGTTGGAGATGTTTCAGTCACTCTTAATGATCATCAGCATGCCTTGGACAATGTGTAATTAAAATGCCTGTTTCTTTGATTCTTCTGAATTATGGATTTCCACAATTATGCAGAATCTCACTCAGCAGAGAGCCTGCTGTGTTTTGAAGGGAAATCTTTCATTGTGCTTTGAATTCAACATCAGGCGCGCATCTGTTCCATGGGTTTAACTCATCGACATCATCGAGCATGATAATTTCTCCCCAGACGGCCTTGAACGAGCCGTAATGTCATATGCAGTGAATTGATGGCCTTATGCTTAGTGGGGAATAAATCAGCATGCCTTACACAGTGAGATTTTATAATGATGGCATAAAACTGTGGGAAGTCACTTTTCTTCAAGAATTTTGGACATTTTTTGACACATTACAGCCATGCAATTCTAACGGGGGCATACTGTACATTCTTTATGAGTAGCTGATGCACTGAATGTACTTTAATCACAATTCTTCTTCACTTGAAGGAGTCAGATTGGCGGGTCAGATTTTACGCACAGCACCAGGCTTTAATAACCCATATAAGAAAAGAAAGATAAGAGAAATGGCATCCAAAGCCTCATTTCAGTGCAATGTTCAACATTCAAACTCAGACATGGTGCTAGATTTTACTGTAAAGCACGACTTCTGACATTGACACACAAGCCGACAAGGAATGAAAGAGCGGCTAAGACTTTATGAATTTAATTTAATCTCACATTTTTAAGCATCAACAGTCAAATATTCCAACACTACAGTGATAAACTTATTACAATTGCATGCACAAATATATCAAAAAACTACTGCTTTTCTCATTCCTGAAATTATAATGATGTCCTCTTTGTGTTTTGCAGCTAACACCGAAGTGAGCTGGATATATGAGGCCCAGGTTCCTACAGATCTTAATGGAATGCAGCCAGATACATGATTAAGGTGAGAATGAATGAATGCAACACACACACACACACACACACACACTGCTTTATCTCTCTTTCTCAGGTCCATCTTGTCACTGTTGGCTACCAGACTGGAGCTGCTCCATTTACTGGCACCACAAAAGTTCGACCCTAAATATGCTAGCATAGCACAAAGAAAGGACACAGCAAACACCAAGTAACAGCTACAGCTAGCTTTGCTCTGCCCAAAATGAACAAAATGCACCTACCACCACCTGTAACATCTGCTAATTAACATGATTTACCAATTGTTTATTTTAAACTAGACTTGCTGTCTTGCGGTTGTTTGCCTTCACCAACCAGTAAAGTTGCAGTTTATGTCCATATCTGTGCTAAATAAAGGATAGATATGAGTGCCAGCAAAGTGGTTTTTCGGGCTGCCGATCATGGTCTCCTGTGAGACCTGTGTGTCAGCCTGTGAGTAATTTTAGGGCTTCTGGGAGATGTAGTCAGAGCATAAAGAGAAGGTATACGCCACAGAAATCAAAGCAGGAAGTGGAGACGATCAAGATTAGAGAACAAAACAAACAGAATCTGGACAAAAAGTGGTGATTTTGGTGACTCTACCTCTGATAAAACAAGAATGAAACAAGGGAAAAACAAACATTTTTTTTCATGATGAAATAGAGAGTCTCTTCTTTCATTTGAGCTATTCTGTGTTTTCAGAGTCATAGTACAAAATATTCTGTGGGTCTTGAAATATGACTCAATATGGGCAGAAGACGCTGGAACAAGGCACTTCCTGTTTTATAAAACGGCTGGCACTCAATGAGTTAAACTTCTCAGTGAACTTATTACAATTAGCATATGAGTTCTTGATTTAATTCATGTACCCTTTAAACATTAAATTCTGATCAGCTCATTTTTGAGTCCAAGTGGGCATTTCTACCAAAGAATAAATCTCTTCAAGGTGTTCCCATGATGTTTACGTAAGAAAACTCCAGGGATGGATGAGTGAAGTCACAGGGAGACGTTACGAACACAACAATTGTCTGGACAGATGGACGCATGGACAACCTGAAAACATAATGCCTCCAGCCACGGCTGTCACTGCTGCAGAGGTATGAAAGCAGCAAACTGTGTGTTCATGACAGACTGTTTCTCAGTCTGGCACAGTTACTTCCTGGAGTCTCTATGAGTTGCCTAGCAACCACAGTGTGACAACAAGACAGGGGTAGACCAGCTGTTTGCCCCTGATCCCTGTCTTTTTGCTGAGCTAAGCAGACTGGCTGCTGACTGTGGCTTCGTATTTATTGTGTGGTATCAATCTTCTCATCTAGTGCTCAACAACAAAGCAAATAAGTATATTTCCCAAGGTGTTGAACTATTGGTTACTACCTTTTTATATTTTTTACAATGTAATTAATTTAACACTCAGCTTCATGTACCCTTAGGGACTGTAAATTTCAAATAGAGATGTCAAATAAGATTATTTACAGACAGAAAAACATCATATACACGCTGTTGAAATAGGAGTTTATTTTACTGGAAATGTGCTAGCACATTTGTCCTCTGACGAAATGATCAGTCTTAATATTCCATTTTAAAAAAAAGTGTAACTTTGTGTCGAGCTGAAGCAGCAGAAGCAGGCCTGATAGGACACCACACGTTGCAACCTTTCACTTCTCGTCTGAATGTCAGTTTGGACTGAAAGTGAATCAAGGTCTTTCTTTAGTTTTCTGCAGAATTACTTGAATTAAGCAATGTTATTGGCTAGGAGGCTTTACGGTGTGCCAGCGTCCAACAGTAATGAGTAAAGAACATGGGCTTTCTTAATGTAGCCTGAATTTGCATTTCGCTCACTGCACAACTTAAGGCAAATTGAACCCCTCTGCCTGCCAAAGCCTAGTCTGGTCCTGAAATAAATACCTCCTCTTTTCTTGAGGACTGTTGGTTTTTCCACACTGTGAAATGTCACTTTAGCTATTTGGAATCAAGAGCAATAAATGTGTGCCAAAAAGCTTTTCTTTCTCCATTGATTAGCAGTTTATGCCTCCATTGTGTTTGAGTCTCAGTGTTGAATGTCACTGAACCTAGTTAACTGCTCCCAGCTCTCTCCTGAGAGTGTTTGGGAGGCACTGCAGTTTAGAAAAATCATTCAACATTACCCTGCTGCCTGTAGTGTCACTCCTGTATGCCTTCACCATGTTATATGTGCCATTATTTTTACAAGTATTAATGTGAAAATGTAAGAATTTATTTTAAATGAGTTAAATCAAGGAATGTTGAAGTCATTAATTCACAGTTAATCCATGTTAACATGCTAATTTGCATGATGGTAACTCTTCTTGGACAAACTGCCCGAAATCCGTTGCCGGAGATGTGCTAATTTTGACAGCGCTAATATATTTATTTGTTTTCCGACTTACAGGAGAAGCTTGGACAGATTCAGACAACATGGTTAATCTCACTTTATTAGAACGTTTGATCATTAGTTACGACTGCGTTGTTAGTTTCTTTGATTTTTGAATGAATTGAATTTGATTTTTTCTGCGTCATGACCTGTCAGCACGTCTCATCTCAGGCAGTTTGTCCAAGTAGAGTTACTGTTGTGCATGTTAACGCTGATTAATCCCTAATCGCTTTAAAATATTACTTGAGAATTTTCATATAAAATAAATGCTGTGTAGCTCACTGATGCAGTGGCATGCTCCTTCACTGACTTCTCACCCAGGAACAGTGGGATGAAAAAACACATTTTGGTGAACTGTGTACTCGCCAGCTAAGTCATGTTTTCAGCACCTTGCTATTTCTTTTACTTTCTAATAAGGGAAGTATTTTCTAAGTTGTACTGGATGTGAACAAGATGTGTCCTCAGCATGAAATAACTTGGATTTGCAGAGACATAAAATTCCTGTGAAAATCTAAAAAAAAAAAAGAAAAACAAAATACAGTCGTGTTCTTAAAAATATTGTACGTTTCAAATGCAATCATTGAATAGGCTTCACATTCATTCACATATATTAAACAGACTTTTTGTTTATCAGAAAACATTTTTTCAGTAATATCCATCAAACTATTTTGGAAGTACTTCTGTTGGGTCAATTCAATTGTAAGTCCCATTGTCATGGTCTGCTTTGTCAAAACACTTGGTAATGGGTGTCATTGCTGATTGGTGCCTTGAATCAGTTTGAATGAAGCCAGCAGAGTTTTCTTGGATGTGTATCAACTCTGCTGGTTACACACTGCATCATCAGCCACCACAGATGCATTTCCCATCCGTCGCATTCCCATTACCTCTGCATCCTACGCCGAACAGCGAGAGCAGGTAGAGACAGAGCGAGACAGAGAATGAATGGGCGGCAGCAGCAGCGAGGTGGACCAGAGAGATTAGCTTGGAAATTGACACTGACAAATCTCATACATTAAGGCTTCCTGGGAGGCAGCTATCGGTAGAAGAGGCGGCAGGTACCATATCCCATAAATGGCACTGGATTCCTTTAATACTCTGCTTGCGGCACGTTGGAGAGCCGAACCACCCTGTCGTCTACAGCACAATAGATAAGAAAGCCAGGTGTGCTCAGAGGCATTTCATTTGACTAATGTGTCTACAGCTAAAATAATGAACAGAGTCAGGAAGATGAGAGTAATTAATTTGAGCTGTTCTAGCTAAATAACAAAGCAAATACAGGCAAAACTATTTCATTTCCCTTTGGAACCACAGCCCCCTTTCTCGTCTGCTTTAATGAGATAAAGCCAGCCTTCTTTGATAAGGAGGTCTACAGTTACGAGGGTGTTTGCTCACATTTTCTTTATCAGAATGAAGGACAAAGCTGCATACAGTGTTACATACATTTCTGTCTTTGGAGGGTTCGTAAAGCCTTAAAATAAGATGCCTAATTATGTTCAAACAGAAATTCAATCTCACATTTTATCATCATTCGCTATTATTAAGATTCAGACGATTCACTCAGTAAATCTTTTGATTATTGATCAGCTTTATGTTCCTTTACATTCTGATAGTCTAATCACCAAACAGAAACAACCACACACAGCCACTCACTTGATGTTTGCCGAGTGGTATTCCCAGTGACTTATTCCCACTCAAGAGGTTCATAGTGTGTTTCTTCTGTCTTCATTTATTTTCAACAGTGAAGTTGTTTCCCTGAAAAAAGGGCTGGTGCCATTGCTGTTGCCAGGCAACAAAGTGAGTCCATAGGACTTAGAACCTTGCAGGCTCTCTTCTTAACTGCCCTGAAATCTGCCCTCTTTGGACGTGTTGAGAAAGTTTATTTTGCATATCCATCATTGTTCATGAATAATGAAGTGGCATTTGGAATGATTGAGACATGCCTGGCATTCTGTTTTACCAACACATGAGTAACTTGAGATGTCAGAGTATGTGTGTCCTGCGGCTCTGGTTATATTCAGTATAAAATAAATGAAAAAAGCTTAATTTCTCAATAAAGCAAAAATGTTAATATTTAGTATATACAGTAGCTACCAATCATATCCAATAACATTGTATAGAAGCAGCATCACTCAGACCATTTTCTGCCCAGAATGGTGAATTCATCAGACTTTTTATTTCAGCGCTTCATCAAGGAGACAAACTGTTAAATATTCATGCCTGTGTTGTGTTCTTAAAATAAGGCTCATTAGCACTCAAAGCCTCTTTTCAAGTTCCGCCTTTCCCTTGTCACTCTCAAAAGAGCAACACAAACATGTTATCCGTCTTCCATAATATCTGCGCTGGAAATTGGGCTCTAACATTACACCAAACTCTGCCTTTTATTTGAAAGTCAGACCGACGCTAATGTTATCAGGTTCTGATTCTTGTCAAAGTACCCGCAAGAGTATTGATTGAATCACTTTCAGTGCTCATGGAAACATATGCTCCTAACAGGATTACAAATAGTCTGTTTCCTCCTAAAAAGATATATAAACCTGGGCAGCACAGTGGCTCAGTGACTAAACCTTAGACCTGCTTGTTTGAAACGATCACTTCTTATCTATATGTGTTCTGTCTGTGCGGAATCAGAGATATTAAATAGGTATGGATGTGTTATTTGTGTGATGAACTGCTAACCTCTCCTTGGTGTGACCTGCTACAGTGCATGATAAGCCCCTCACGTTCTTACACAAAAGAAGAGGTGTGGAACATGGATGGAAATACTGATGGATTGGATTTTCATGACATTTAATTTTTATTCAAATCTAATCCAGTTCTCTTCAGATCCCTCGTGTCAAAATGACTTGACGACAGTTCTTGGTTGTGGGGCCCTAAACTAAAGTTTCTTTAGAGAGGAACTCTAAAAACTAGGCCTTGAGTCAAGTTTTATTTAATTTGATAAAATTTCAGATGAATTGAATTTTTTTCACGTCATCAAAGCAGCCAGAAATAAATTCTCAGATTCCAACACAATGTCAACACAAAGTCCGAAGACATTCTGTTTACAGTGACTAAAATCAGACAATATCAGGACTGTACATAAGTAGTTACAGTGATGTCAACCATCAGTTTGTGGACTGTATGGCTTTGAAGCCTGACAGTAAATAAATGTTTGCTTTTAGATTAGATAGATTAGATTAGATTAGATAAAACTGTATTGAGTCTTTCAGACAATGTCCTCTGGGAATCTAAAGATCTTTGCAACCAACAGAGGGGTGAAGTACTGGAGAACACGAACAAAACATTTTTAAGTGGCCAAAATGTCACAGTTAAATTTCATGAACTAAAAATACACTGACTATACAGACTACTTCCGGAACTTCCAACACTGGAGGTTGCCTTTGATTCGAACCAGCGAATGTTTAACGTTTCTACTCAATCACAGACTTAAATTACATTATTCAAGTTATTGTGTAATAAACATAAGTAGCAATCAGTTGGGTGGTTTATATATGAACCCAAACCATTTTAACCATTCCCAATATTACTTTTAGTCCAGTGTAAATCAGATAATGGAAAAAAAGCAGTTTTATTCAGAGAGAGTTCAAGGTAAGCACCTGAAGTTAATGAGCTCCCAGTCGCCTTCACTGCAACTGCTTCAGAAAAGCCTCTTCACAATTAAAGTCTTTGTAAGCAGTGAGTCTTAGAAGTGAATGGGTCATCAGTAGTGTGTTTTCTGCAGGAGGGAGGTTCACCTCATGTACAGGCGTGGTCCACCCATTGGCACCCCATTAGCATCCACTTTATCAGGATGTTCATATTTTATGAACTAGCTCATCAAATTTTAATTCAGCCCTGCTTGTTTGGGTTTTAGTGCAAAGGCAAAGGCTTTACCTGTCCTCTTTACTGGAAACTTAACCACAGCACTACATGGAAATCATGGACTCATTCTTCAGCAACCAGGTTATTATGACCTTGACGCACACATGCTCCCCATGGCTAGCCAAAAGTTCTTGATTGTGGCTTTCAAAAGTCCATCATTATTGGTGCAAACCTACTGAAAGCGGCATGATGGGTCAAACTTTAGCAGCTTCTGGTTTCTTTCTCTCTGTGGACATGGCATTTAGGCTGCTGTGCCACATTAAAGTATGTCTGGGGTAATGTGTTGAGCACAAATTTCTGGAGTCCAACTGAGCCTGTGGGGCGCACGATTAGCCTGAGCCCAGAGCTGATGGGCAGTCACGAGAGCCAAACACTGATGGATGAATAGAAAGAGACAGGGAGGATATTGGAAGGGAAAGGAGAGTGTGTCTGTAATGTGCAAGAAGCAGAGTTAGTGTTTGAGGGGCTTTCTGTACAAAAACACAGTGCATTTGCCACTGAGTTGATAGAACTCAATTGTTTTTCCAGAGTGATGCCAGCATGGTTTCATGTAAAAACTCATGCCAGTCTTAGAGAGAGCTCCAATGTGAATGAAAAAAAGATTTCTGAAAAAATGAGCAACTCTCAATGTGGCAATCAGTCTGAAAAAACAAAAAGGCAGAGGTGATACTGAGTATTCTGCAGGTTATTTCAGTCCAACCTTGGTTCTGTGCAGCATATTTGGATGGGTTTTCTATGGTAACACAGTGTGAATTGATACTTAGCCCGCAAGCCATTGCTCATGGTTTGTGTTCCCTGCATTTTGATAGCCCTCTGATAGCACCCAATATATTTTTTAGTTTAAATCCTTTTGCAAAAGAAAAAGAAGAAAAAAAAAACATCTCACTTGGGGTCAAAAGCTCAAACAAACTCTGAATCTCCAAACTGTAGTCAGTGGCAAAGCTGTAGGCTATGCCTTTTGATGACATCACATATTACAGTCTTGGTCCCTGAGAGTTGCTCATGTTCGTGATATTGGTTGAAACTAGTCCAAAGGAAAAGCATGTGTGAGTCAGAAAAAGGAGTAGAAACCCAGCTGTGTCTGCTCTGGCTGTAAGGAGGGAGAAATGTGTGTGTTTGGCTGCATAACTCTGCAAAGGCCACATAAGTCACTGCTGTCCTAAAGGCACAGTATTGTAACTGTCTGAAAGTCAGTGCCATAATTTAACATAAAATAAAGCAGAGTAAGGTACATTCATGTGCGCTAAGCTCTGATAGACCTAAAATGTTTTATGTTGCCCGGAATAACATTAAAGGTAGTGATCCTTTTTTTCAGTCTTGTCTAGTTGGTTTCAACTAGTGATTATTTTCATTGTTCATTAATCTGATTATGTTTTCCTAAAATTACTGGGCTCATAAAATATCAGAAAAAAGGGACAATCATATCTATCCCGTATTTTCAAACTGTGTATTTTGTCCAAAAATTGACAGTATAAAAGTGTTAAACGTTAAATGTTAAACATTTTTACGTGGTATGGAGAGACAAAATCAAAAGTATTAAAAAAACGGCCAAAATAGGCTCAGGACCCAAAGGGCTAAGGGTAGCAGATGTTGAGTGGCACTGGAAGACAGATAGGAAAGATGACATATATGATATTAACAAAGAAGTTAATAAAATATGAAAACACAAAAACAGTAAGTTAGACAAAACAAAGTGAAACCAAAAAATCAAAAGCTGAAGTCTTTTCACCTCACGAGAGCAAGACTGATGCAATGCTTCCAATTAATGCAAAATTCAAACAATGGCAAAAGCAAACAAAAGCTGTGACTTTTCATTTGATTCTGCTGTTACTGCTGGAAATCTAAAGTCATCCACTGACATTCATGCCAATTGTAACAGAAAGTAATATACCGCAGAACACCATTACTATTTCTTCACACCTTGGCGGTGCCCATCACTCAGAGAAGCCAATCATTCACCTGCTTTTACTGATCACTGATTAAGGAACTGATCCTCCACCAACAGCATAGACCAATCAAAAATAATACACCTATAGATCACATAGACACTGGCACTACTGCCCTCTTTTAACAGAACCTACATATATTTTTAATTCACAGTTCAAATAACATTCCAAAAATAACAAAGGGACATAGACGCAGCAGTTTGACTCCATAAATAACAACATCATCATTAAGAACAATAAGTTATGAATACAAAAGGAACAGTTACATTTGAAGAGTCATGCTGTGGTTGTAGATTTTTCCAGCTACATCTTCTTTGTACTTTGTGCTTGCCGATCTTACTGAAAACACTTCCATGGGATACAGTGGTGTTGTATGTTCTTGGTCACAAGCTGGAGGGTGCCAGGAGATAAGGAGGCACAAAATCAAGAAATGAGAATGATCCCTGAGAAGTGAAGAAGAGTTTGATTGTTCGGTATATATCCCATCCAGAAGCAAAAGTGAATCTCTCGGCAGAGCGCGGAAGCCCTGACCCTGGTGCTGCATCAATTTCTATAATGCACATCCTTGGGTTCATAGCACTACATCTGCCAAGTGTGATGTAGAAGTAGTAGGCTGCACAGTTCTTGAGACATGTGATGGATGCCCAGACAGACAGAGGTTCCTTGATTACATATTGACGGCAGAGAACCATAGAAACAGAGGGAAAGAAGAGTCTTTTTGTAATTTGGTATTCCACTCTCCTTTTTTAATTGTCTAGAATATACAACTTCTTGTGTCTTGTACACACTTTATGGTTGGATTTATATGCTTTGGAAATATACCTTTTGTTGTATGGCTAAACCATTATGTCTTCATTCTTGCAGTCTCAGTAAGTATAATAAATAGGTTGGTGTGTTTTAGACATGTTCACAGTTCACTTTCTTCCTTTTTTTCTACACTATTTCTCATCAGCTGAGACGTAAGTCGGCTCCCGCGTAGACATGACCCTCTTAACACTGCAATCTTGACTTAATTCCCTGCCATATTTCTCACTGTCACTTGGCAGCTTGTGGTATGTTTGTGTTATCATCACAACATCCCTCTGTAGGCTTTAGCCATAAACATCATTTACGGGCTGTATACACAATGAGGCAGACAGGACACACACAAAAACAGAGCTCCCATAGGGACATGAAGAGAATAGCAGTTAAATGATCTGGCCTCCGCCAGGACAAGGCAGCATTCAATCACTGAAGACAGTCCGGCCCCAAGGAGTGCAGGCAAACACATAATGTTATTGAGAGGAGTAAGGTGAAATACATGGGGCTTCACGAGCAAGGTTTACACAGCTCCCGCGATACCCTCCTGCTGCCGTCGTCACCCATTAATTATCAGTGTGGACTCATAACATGGTTGATTAGTGCCTTAAATTGTCTCAACAGCCGTGGAGCCACAGCCATTTTCACAGGGAAATGATGAACTCAATGAAAAGTGTGACAATCATGATGATTGATGGTGTTTGTTTTATTGGAGTTTGTTCTTCTGCACCAGGCATGGGCAGGGTCCTTGGAGAGGACCATCAGTGTGATGGCTGCGGTGTGTACAGCTCGTGACTCAGTTCCCCAAAGCGCTTACAGACTAAAGAGAGGGGGTAAAAGGCAATATAATAAAAAGACATTAAACCTTGGAATAGAGCTGTGGAACAGATGTTGTTTTGCCTTCATTTTGTGCAGCGGACCTTTAAATATCATATTTAGTATATACAGAACCAAAACATGCACATTCCACAAACTCATTTGTTTGAGTTGCTGACGTCCTTATCTGCTCTCATCTGTGTCTTTTATGAGATTCAAAATAAAAGTTGTCCAAGGCTGATGAGCAGGTTCTCTCGTCCATTGTGTCTTTCCGCACCACCAGCCACCACCTCCTGAGTGCTTCCTCACACCTCATCGCCCTCTGGTGGTCCAGTGTGTGGCGACTGGCGCGCCACCTCTCATCCCCATGTCCACCTGTTGTGTGATTGAAGCAAGAGTGAGCGCTTGTCAGGGCTTTGGTCACCATGTAATTGAATTCTACCTTGTTTCACAGAGTGTAACAAAGCATAGCACTGGATAGAGGGTAAATATACTCAGCACTTAGAGACAACGACAACGGCTGCTCAACAGCAAACACATGCACAGGGTATTGCTTGGTATCATTTGTAGAAAAAGTGCAGCAAGTAAAGTAAAATACTGGCTCTGCTGTATGTGTGGTCAGTTTGGGGCTCTGTTACCTTGAACATGTCACCGATGAAGAATTTACACGACCAGCCACATGCACTGTCCAGAGTGCTGAAAAGTACCAGAGCCCAATAGAGAGACATGGTTTGCTGATATTTAGACCAAAATAGGCTATGTACCATGATTTTTAGAGATGCATCAAGTAATTCTGTGTAAAATCTGACATTCAGCACTCCCACATAAACTGAATGGAATGATCCTTTTTGTTATTACCACATTTTTCCAGGCCTAGTACGCTTACGCTCTCAAGTTTTCCATGAGCAATAATGTGATGATTATAATTTGATGACTATTTATCATTTAAATCAGCAGCAGTAACTCATTATTATTGTTTTGTGGCACCTCAGAAGCCAAACAGAACAGATCGTCATGTTGGTATTGATACTTATTAAGAACAATTTAGCAATATTAACTCTAATGTGGCAGCTTCCCCCCCAACCTTGCAATTGAATGTATTTTCTCTCAATCGTCACATACACTTCTATAAAGACTATTTACCGTAACTCATTAGCACTAGCTTGGGAGATTGAGCTGACTCCTAGCTCTGAATGTTTAACCTCAGTCTCAGACATACAAACAAACAGTGAAACCAATTTCTCAACATCATTCATGCTATAGTCATTTTGAAAAATTGCTTAGATAGATGACAGATATCTTTGTGGCTCTTGCTTATACTGGCCTTCAACTGTGAATCAGATATGAAAAGAAAGTGTCAGTTTGGTTGTTGGTTCACGCTTGTCTTTTCTGGTTTTCTCTCCATGCCACATCAGGTGTATGTGTTCTTTGTATTTTGGAGTTAAATAAAGGGTCCACGCAGGCGCACCTCAGGGCTTTGGAGGGCAAATGGGATTACATTGATGATGCTGCTTCGAGGCATCACAGGCGTCACTTCACCAAGGCAGGCTTCAGTTAGTGGCCTGTTTACTGTTGGCTAATCTAAGTAGATGGATTCTCAGTGCAGGGCTCTCTCCACTACAGTTACTGTGCTTAATGGGTTTGACTCCCCAGGACATTGTTTCAATCTAGAGGTCATCATGGTCTTAGCTCAAGCCAAGCACCTCTCAACCCAGGCTGATTTGTTCCCCAGCCACCCTTGCATAGTGTACTTCAAAGGACATTTTTGTTAGCACTTCTATACTAATTACAGAGGAAGATCATGAACAAGATCGGAACAACATAATATAACAGTGTGCCAGTAGGAATATATATTTTTCTATGCTTCAGGGCAGGAGCCTTTTTTTAGGAACTCTGGACTTTAATAGCATTTAAGTTGCAGAAGGCCAGTTTGAGTTTCAGTCACTTTGCTGTTGTTCCTGCCTTCCTGTTAGCGTGCAGTGCAGACTCCCTTCTCTTCACAAGGATGACTATCTTCAACTTCAAAGTAGCATTTTTTTAAGTGATCAATGCAAAAACAACAAAAACATACAAATCACAACTGCATTTCAGAAATATCTTCTGTCAGTCACAAATGAACACAATACTTAAATCAGTAGAATTAACAAATACAGCATCACAGCCTGAAGTTCATCATTGAATTATCACTAAATGAAGACGATCTGCCGCATCCTGCTTTCTCAGAAAGGTTCGGTATTTTTGAACTTTACAGTACTTTGCAGTTCTCTGTGCTCTTTCAACACACTGCAGGGGCACCTCTCTTCTCACAGCAGTTTCCCACCACGGGAAACTTAGCACCTGCTGCTTGTGACACAATTTGACTGCTTCCTGCCACGCTGTGGTTTCATGTCACCTCTGAGGTGACAGGTGGCTCATCGTACCCTCAGATAAGGCTTCATGGACCCCGCTGCTGCTCTAATTTATCTAAGGGATTTCTTGTGCTGCATATATTTTGTCCTTTGTGCAGCCAAGCATTAAATTGCTTTCCATTGGGAACAGCTCATATGCCAGGGTCACCAAAGCTCTGGCTGGTTTCCAATGAGATGGCTTGGCAGCAAAGCCAACACTGTAATTAGGGTCACCCGGCTCTGGAGCTGCTGGTGGGCCAAGGGGTCGTCATGGCTGCATAGCCTTTTGAAAGTCACAACAAAGCTGGGGGGATGGTAACACACAACATAAATCAACAAAACACTGAGGAGATTATCAAGAGTTCTTAAGGCACTAGCCTTTCTATGTATTTGTAAACATATTTATGAAATTCTTTACGTTGGTCCAGAAAATTGCATTAACAACTGTACAGCTACAGTTAGAAAATGTGTCTGAGGAGCAGAAGTGCACATACAAAGGCAGGGATGGAGAGATGTGGTGGGTATGGGTAGTGAAAGGTCCATGTTTAACCAGTTGTCAGCTTTGTCTCGTCGTGCCAGAAGCTGACTTCAGCAGCATTTCTGTGTACAGTGTCTGTGTACAGCAAAGCCTCCCCCAATGTAGCCTGTGGTGTTTTCACAAGGAGACTGCGCAGCATGTGTCCATGCAAAGAGCTCTCCGAAAGTGTCCAGTGGTCGAGGGAAGACAGAAATTAAAAATGTATTTTATATTTCTGTGACGTTGTGGAAAGGAAACACCTGAGAGCAAAGTGAGAAGACAGGAAACATTTAGATTTGCTGATGTCATGAGTGTGTTGTGATGTGTGCTTTCTGTGTGAAAAGAAATTGGCTACAGCATGAGGGCTAAAGGGATACTTAAGCTCTTTCTAGACACAGTTTAACTCTGCTTTAACATGACCTTCCCAGTGAAATTTCACTTTTTAATCGAAGTAGAAACGAACGAGAGCTCTAGGAAACTCTGGACTCTGGTAGAAACGTGCAGTGCTAGAAGTGGATTTTCATTCCTGATTAATTACATTTCATACTGTAGTGCAGAATTGAATTAGGTTAGAAACTCACCATAGCTGAAAAGCTTTTCAGTGCAACAAGGACCCCCCATCCATTTATGCTGAGACATGACAATTTTGCTGTCCATTATAGTAGGCAATCCATTCCTGTTTTAGCCTGTATTTAACTCACAAGGTTGGCATAGAAATAATTTATTTTTCAGGCTTCAGGGCAGAGAAGGGAATACAGGAGCAGCACTTTGCTCGAAAGCACTTCAGAAGTGATTATTTCCTTGTGAAATGAGCAATGTGAACTCATGGAAGAGTGTATAAATAGCACAACATTTTAAGAACATTTTGTGTGTCATGATTGCACATTATATAATGCATGTCATTTGACAGTAAAAAAAGCAATGGATGAATTTAAGCTACAACATAATAAAATCCACATGCAAACAGCTGAACATCCATCCATTATCGCGGGGGGGGCTGGAGCCTATCCCAGCTGTCTTAGGGCGGAAGGCAGGGTACACCCTGGACAAGTCGCCACCTCATCGCAGGGCACATAGAGACAGACAACCATTCACACTCACATTCACACCTACGGTCAATTTAAATTAGCCAATTAACCTAATCCCCATGCATGTTTTTGGATGGTGGGAGGAAGCCGGAGTACCCGGAGAGAACCCACGCAGACACGGGGAGATGCAAACTCCACACAGAAAGGCGCCGGGCCCGGTATTCGAACCCGGTACCTTCTTGCTGTGAGGCGACAGTGCTGTGAGGCGACAGTGTGAGGCGACAGTGCTAACCACTACACCACCGCCCCACAACTGAACATAGGTATGGAAAATATATCATAAAAATCATAAAGATTTGAAAAACCTGAACTTGAAAATATCTCCACAAATATTTGGGGCATGAACTCTGGCCTTCTGGTTGAAAGTCTTGTCTTAGATGAGCTTATCCACCTCCCCGTCTGCCTGTCACTATATCAGATATTGTATTTTAATGCTGATGTATTTATATTGTATAAGTGCAGACTGCATGATGTACACACGACTCACCAAAAGCAACACACACATGGTTATTGCATGCAACATGTCTTACAAATTACAGTGTTATTCATCTTCCATATGGTGAGACCAGGCTGAAAGTGAGTGCCGTCACTGTTCGTATCCTATGAAAATGATCCAGGACGCATATAAAGAGTGACCACGTGTTCATAGGGATGAGGTCCGGGGTGGATGGACAGGCCAAACAAACAGAAAATGAAAAACAACTTTTGGTGAGATATCATATGAACCATAGTATGAGTGTCTCTGTCAACACAGATGTATGTGGGGATGACATAATTAGTGGTTTCACTTGGACACTGGAAAGTTGTATGGTCTAGTATGAACTGATAGAAAAAACTTTTTACTTTAACACATACAAATGTCTTTAACTCTCACTGTACCAGTCTGTTTAACACACAGTATATGGCTGAGATCCCTGCTATGAACTACTGCAAGAAACATCCAAAATGATAACTCCGCCCCCCCCCAAAAAAAATGTGAAGCATGTGAAGACAAAAACACCCCATGTTATTATTATATTTATAAGACTACAATCAATTTGCATATTGATTAAAACAAGAATAACTGCAAACCAACATGTTGCATCACCTGTGCACTTCAGTTGAATTATAACCACAATGGTGTAAGTAAAGATAATAATATAGTAATATTTTATTCCAAATGCATCCAGTTCTGAAAAATAACAGTTGTTCTAGTTGAACAGCCAGTAGCACCTGCACACCCCTCAAAAGTAGATGAAAGACACACTCCTCAGCTCCTCAGTGGCTGTGCTGAGGGACTGAACTGAAAAAAAAGTTTATTTATTGTCTCGCTGAAGAACCAGAACACTGCAGTCCAGCGTATGTTTAAAATCCTGTGTTTACTCTGGCAGTTCTTCTTTCATTATTTATCTATCGGTTGTGAAAGAGACGAGCCCACGTTGAGAGGTGTGATTAACTCTGTTGTTTCTGCCATAATATTTCACTGCTTATTTTACAATAAAGAGCGTATGTGCTGCTGGATGGTAAATTGGTGCTTATATAAAGCGTCCCAGTATGGGTGGCTTGCTAGAATTAAGCAGCATCAAGGGAGGAGCTATTTATTTAGCTTTCCTGCTCACACATCTACACACCCACACACATATGTCCTTGTAATACACGGTGACACTAATGGAGAATTTAATTGTCTGGGGAAATAGAAGAAAAATATTGCTCTGTGTTACTGGCAAGTTTATAAAAAGTGACAAACGTTACAATTACAATTCTTAGGGAGGACCAAGAGGACCTATTATGGTTATTTACAGGTTTACACCAGCATTTCTACTAAAATATGGAGAAACATTTTCTCATACTGTGGCTTTGCTGTATCACCTCTTTTCATCCTCTGCCTGAAACACTCCATTTGAGCTCCACCCTCCCAAAATCCAGTCTAGTCTACTCTGATTGGTCATCTGGCCCACTGTTGTGTTGCTTCACAGACTATAAGAGACACATTTCAGGCAGTTGAGGAGCTATTTTACACACAAAAGGAAAGGTGGAAAGCACAAAACAGTAATAGATCCTTTCTAATGTAGATCCATAGAAATGTTTCCTTTCTGGAGACAAACTTGTGATTTGTGGCTCGACTTTTTTTAAAGATCTCATCAATAAGGACATTTGGTTTCACTTTACAAAATGTAAAAGTGAAGCTACTTGGAGGAAATATTGATTTGTGTTTGCAAGTGAAAGTTTTTTTTCATGATTGATTGAATCTTAGGTTGAGATATAAACGTGACGATCTTCCTAGGATGCAAAATATCTTTTGAGAGGGTCTGGAGCTGCAATCTGTTCGACTTGCATTTCCCACTATGTTGCACAGACTCCTAGTAAGAAGAAGAGGTCAGGCCTGTCTCAGTGCATCCCCACCTCACCAGCACTGGTCACATGCAGACATAAAACATATCTCCTCCATATTTAATGAGGAGTCGCCTTGGGAAGCAGATGGTACATTAGCTGTGATAAACCAGAGCTAACTTCAGAGCTTTTTGTGAGAGGATACAGGATTGAGCTACTAAAGGTCCAGACCTGCCCAGTGTGTGTGGAGGGTGTGCTCGCTCACCCTCGTACAAACAGATCCCTTTTATATATGGACGGGTTCTCATTGCCCCCAGTGACGCATCATATATTGATGTGGAGAGAACAAAAATTACTCCAATGCCTGACCCCTGTGTTCGCAGAGTCAGCATTAAAGTTGCTGAGCGAGGGATTCGCATTGAGCTATGTGTTTTATTGTTACGCTCAGCAGAAGCGGCTCAAGTGTGCACTCACTCTTGCGTGGTTTGTTGAGGCTCACTGATGGGACGCCGTCACACATGCATCGTATCACACGCACTGGGTAAAATTAGGATTTCTGCATCTATGTTTCCAGGTTTTATGTATCGAGTATGAAGTGATTACATTTTGGTCGCACAAAGATGTAAACTAACTTGATTAGTTGGTGAAGGCATACAACTTTTAAGGGGTAATTCTAGGATTAAATCTTTACTTTCCAAGTGAAGAACCAGCAGCCATATTAAACAGGCACGTCAAGATGGAAAAATTATCACAGCCAGTTTTTGAAAACACATCTGTTTATTCCCTAGGGTTTCTTCTGCAATCTGTAGTTATATTTTTAAACTGCTTACCCCACAGATGGGGGGGTTCTTGCTGTCTGTGATGTCTGAGTGTGTCCTCCATTCACACGTTGGAGACGGACCAGGGACTGGTGGCAGCTGTCTGACAGCCTCTACATGCTCCCACATGACTAATTTTGATTAAAGGAAGTGAACAGACATTTCGTCTTGCTGTGCAGGAGGTTGCTGCTTTGAGCCCTGATGAGGCTCAGGGCACACTGGAGGTAAACACAAGCAGGTTATGGGGAGGTCAGAGGCAAGGTTATAATAGTTTGCAATTTTCAATGACTTAGTTATAACTAAGTCTATAAATTAGTATACAAATTTGTTTTAGATTTACTTTTTCAGTAATTCTAGTTAGAAATATATTAGACCTAAAAAAAACTGAATTATATACAGTACTTAACAAATTTATTAGAGTACCTGCTGTGTTTGTCTCAAAGAGCCTCCAGCATCATGAAGAGATTTGCAACTGAGTTCTCTATTCTTCACGATTTTGAACAAGAGTGAGGAATTTAAACTGAATTCACCTTCTCAGAGAAGGCGGAAATGAATCAAGAATAACAAACAACCACTAAAACAGAGTTTTCAGTTCGGAATGACAGGAAATAATAAAAACTAGAAAGGCAATCAAAGAGCGCAGACTTCCACCAAGGCAGCATTCTGAGAGAGTGTATACTCCTGCAAGCCCACAGTGCCTAAGAGAGAATGTGTTGATTTTGATGCACTTTGAATCCACATTTAACATTGTATTCACATTAATATCATGTAGTTTTCATTTAGGCTCTATCCACTCAACAACGGCACGACAACACTTGTGAGACTGTTGCCGGAATTATTATCTACATGGCAACGTGATAACGAGTGACAAGGATGTAATACATATGCCACACCGATAGGTGGTGCTGCAAAGAAACATAGAGAGACCCACGAAAAAGAACGAAAGAATGCAATGAGCATGTGCATGAAGTCCCTGTTTACTGCTCCTTCTGGTCACGTGATGACGTGACGTCGGGTACACACTGCAACTCGGAAACGGCGTTGGCAGATCTTCTCACTCTGGAACCCGTTGTCAAAAAATACCGTTTTGGGTCTCTGACAACGCTGGAGTGTACGCAAGGTGGAATCAGTATTAAAATTTGGCAGATTCACAGAATTCCGTTGTTCTGTGGATGGCACCTTATTTTTTCTCTATTTCATATTTTGTCATATTTGAATTTTAATTTTAAAATTGACAAAAATACCAAAGTAAAACTTTGCAAATAAAATTTGAGAATTCTTTTTCGGATATTTTGAGACCAGTTGCATTGCTCTAGCTCCTTCCTACATGAAGTTATGGTTAAAAACACATATTTGACTTTGGTGACCTTGACCTTTTACTGATCTTAACCAAACTGAATCAGTGACTTCTGGATTCCTATATTAGTTTAAATACAAAATTAGGTGAAGGTTGGCTGAAAATTCTAAACTCCGGAGTGTTCGGAAATTACCATTATGTGACCTTTCATTTGACCTTGATGACCTTGAATCGGAGCCGATCACCACCAAAAATTAATCAGTTTTGAGTTAGGCCACTTCTGACCTATCCTGAAAATTCACAAAAATCAAAATCAAAATCTGTTGATAACTTTTTGAGTTTTTGCAAACCATCAAACCAACAAACAAATCACAAACCCTGGTGAAAACATCACCTCCTGTCATAAAATAGTAATGTTTTTTTTTTTATAAAACAGTAAATTTTAAAATGAATGGATAAAAACATAATTATACCACCCCCAGGTTGTATAGTCTCAAAATTACAAAGAAATGCCTTGGTATTTGCTTCCCTGCTTGCATGCTGGCTTATACTTTTCAACTGGAAATCAGATTCAACCCTGTCATTTGTGCAGTGGTTGAGGGATCTACTATCTTTTCTAACTTTAGAGAAACTGAAGATATGTAAAGCCAGCAGAAACTTCACCCTGACCTGGACTCCTTTCATAGAATTTGTAGAAGGTTTTCCCTTTCAATGCATTTTGGCACCGGTTGTATAGCTATGACAGATAGCAGTCCCTGTTCTACTATTTTCTTAAATTTGTTTTTGTATTTTTCTGTTTGTTTAGTTTTGTTTCTGTATGGGAGCCTTGGGTATGGGGGGTGGGGGTTTGGGGGGGGGGCACTTTTTCTTCTTGTTGTTGTTTTTGTGTATGTGTATGTTGTTTGTTTGTTGATAAAAACTGCTCAATAAAGTTTAAAAAATATATTTCAACATTAAAAATATCATTTGATTAAAGAGCTTTCATTTACTGGTGTATTAAACATTACAGAAAAATTACAAATATTTGGTAATCAGCAGTGCTGTTCCTTTAGGACAGCATTGGCACCTTATGCTGATTGGTCTAATAAATGTGTTAAACAAGTGCTATATAATTCAGTTTCAGGTTTATTGTAACAGCACTGGTCAGACAGCAGTGGGTTGGTTGAAATCATTCCTCAGCTCAACTGGGCGCTTTCATAAACTGTGTGTGCATGGGGAAAATGATCGTGCAGTGCAGCGTAACAAATATGGCCTGACGAGGAAAAACAAACATGTCGGAGCTCGTTGCAGACAAACTCTGGGCTCAGGCTGCAGGGCTCGCTCTGTATTTGTTTTCAGACAAATGCCATTGTTGAAGGAGCAGAGAAGAGCTCTTAACAAGTTAAAAGAACATCCCAGGAGATGAGCAGGAGGTGAAGGAGGACTGTGGATCACTGCGGTGTGTTCATTGAGAAGAAGGAAGGAATAGATTGAAAGCGATGGCATTCCAGGCGATCGTCAAGGCAATGAGACATTATTGATTTCAAAGGGATCTCCTCTTGCTTCTGTGCTCAGTCTGTTTCTGCAGTCTTCAGCTGCCAAAAATGACTCAGGAGTGAAGCTTGATATATAGCAAGAGACATGCCGGCTTAGCTTTTGGAACAGTGAGCGCTCATCTCAATGGACCGCGAAGGTGTGTCTCAACCATCTGTTCCCGTTTGACACAATGCAGTGAATCAGCACTTTAGTTTTTCTTTTTAAAGGAGCGCATCCTGAAAGTGAGGACGAAGGCACAGGATGGCTGTGAAAATGGTAATCTGTGTTGATATTTAGAGGAAGGGAGCTGTTTACAGCATGATGGTTCATTGTCGTACGGGTACCACCTGCAAGTTATTAGACGTAAGATGTCAGTATATTTGGGAGTATTAAAAGAATAAGAATATCAGATTTAAGTGAATACATATCTGGTTTTGACACTGTTTTGTTTGCCAGTGTGCACACCTTTGTGTTTGAGTGTGCCCCTGAGTGTGGGCGACATGAAGCTGAGGTTTTAAGACACCTTGCCTCAGCGCTGAGCAATAGCGGTGGAAAGTTATCAGCTCTTTTCATTTCTGGGCTGACACTCCAGGTGAAAGATTTGGGGGTTAGGTGGGGAGCCGTGGATTAAAGATCATATCAAAGTCAGCCAATAGGTATAGTGATTCAGGAAAGATGGCAGAGATAGCAGATGGAGCCCAACTGTGTGGAGATATGTGCAGTGCAGACCTGAGTTCATCATAGAGAATAGATAGAGGCAGAGGATAGCAATCAAGTAGATGGTGTGGTGCGTCGCTGTGCATCAGAGTCTTGGCAAATGGTTGAATTTTATGTTCAAGGACACAAAATAAAACATTTCATGTATTTTGACGGCACATTTGCTATTAACTGATGATTAATGTTTCATTTGATGAAAAGGTATAATTTTTTACGATGGAAAGATTTTTATTTCAGCCGAGGTGGCCCGCCTCCTCTATAAAACACTGAAAGGGCCTCATGGGGAGACCTTGGGACACTCGCAGGGGCACTTCGGCCAAAAAGTAATAGCACATGAGAGCACTTGGGCTGGGTTCAGACTGACTATATTTCTGCGTGGACAAAAATGCAGTCCAAGTACCCGCCTCCTCTCCTGAAAAAGCCTTGTTTGTTTGTGCAAGAAAATATGATGCACCTTTGTAAACGTAGTTCTCAAGCTGTAGGTGATTATGTTACATTATATTATATTATGAACCTGCTTGTGACACAGGAAATCTGAATGGCTTGTGGATCTAGGCAGCCCACAAAGACCTGAGTGGGTTTTATTTTCTGTTTGTGAGTTGGTAGGAGCACCAGATACCCATCTTTGTGCCCACTCACTGAAAAAGTGACATTTTCATGATATGTCCCATTTAAAACACAATGGTACTTCCTTGATGGTATTTTATTGTCTAGCTGATACATTGAATATCACATCTTACCTTTGCAGCCGCCTGTGTTTTACTGCAGGGCTCTTTCTGGTCTGAATCACTGCACAGAAGTGGCCCATTATGTCCTGTTGAAATTTAGAGTATCCACTATATTGTGTACCAATTATGGTCTATAGACGTGTGTGGTTTGCTGTGTAAATTTGAGAAAAGGGTAACCAGAAATTACTTAAGTTAAAAAAACAGTATTTTGATCCATGAACAATTCAGTATAACAATACATACAGTAACTATTCTGAAATTGTGTGCCATCATGGAAGAAATGCCTTTTCATGTTGTGTTTTGGAAGTTGAGGACATTTGTTCTCCTTGAATGGCTGTATATCCAAGAATCGCTTAGCAAAGAGAAGATTAAGTGCACACATTAATCCAGGAGTCAGAGCAATCTTGTAATCCACTCAGTATGCTAATTGCCTGTTCTTTCTCCAGCAAAGGGGTTTACAGGCCATTAAATGGCACTGAGCAGTTGACAAAGGATAGCCAGCATGCTCCGTCTCTCTCCCTCTCCCTCTCTCTATTTCTTAGTTGAACAGGCTGTTGCACACCCACGCAGCATCCCTCAAAAGAAATATGCAGAATCTACAAACAAAAGTGAGGCACTGTGGCTCCAAAGCAGTTATTTATTTTGCAGTTTTAAAGTAGAAATAACAAGCTGTGCCTCTGTTCCAACAGGACCTCACAGTGATAAAAGTCGATCTCTCATTTCTCGAATGAACACTTGATCTCTGTGACTTTGAACAGGCATCACTGAACAGGTTCTGCCAACTTATCATGTAACATCTGTCCACATCAGACAGCAGTACATTACAAGTAAATAATGAAGAAGAGTTGAGTGGCTGGGGTAGCAGGTTGCAGCGATCACAGGGTACCAAGGTATACTGCCATACCGCATTGAGTGGGTGCTTTATCACCACGGTCCATAATTCATAGCATCATAGCCCTACTGTTGTCTCCATCACAGTCCCAGTCTTGTACAACACTTCCTTCTTCCACGTTGTCCATAAACAAGAGGATCCTTTACATGCCACCGCGTGCACAGTCCCCCATTGGCAACCCCAACATGACGGATGCTGTTTCAGTTTCTTGCTACACTGATAAAGCAGCCTAGTCAGAACACATTCACTGGCAATGTAAGCAGCAGATAAAGATAGTTGCAGATAATTAGAAGATTGCAGCTTTGTGTCTTTTGTGGTGCCAACTGCCAAAGAACTGGGGCTGTGACGGATGACTCGAACAAGTGACTTCGGCGTGAAGCCTGACTGCAAATGTAGCTGGTAATGACCAGAGTGTGTTTTTCAGATGCAGCTAATGAGCACAGCCATTAGACATAAATGACATTTTAAAATCCTGGGGAGTAAGGAAATGAAGAAGTACCCCAGATCGACTGCCTGTAGGCAGCAAATATGGCAAGAGCATCTGGAGGATGCAGCACTCCGTTCACATGGATGACCTGCAGCCAGGGTGGAGAGGCTGTCAGTCATTTCACTGCTGTTACCTGTGAGGCTGGAGGCTCATTACTGTACAGTGAAACTGTCAGAACCATTCACCTCAATATCTGCCTGGCATCTCAGGACACTTATCCCCTGCTTTTATCGGTATAGTATTTAAATTTTCTGATGAGCCAGTTTGCATGGGAGTTTTACCTCTGTTTGACATTGCAAGCTTATAGGCTGTTGTTGTTATAGTCTTATAATATGTTGACTCATATCTTAACCTACTTGCACATCTAGATACAAAATCCAAAACAGAAATATTGCACAGTAGGATCCACCAGATGGATTTCTTTATTTCCATTTTAACAGATATGTTCCACTAAATCCCTCGAATCTGCAGGCTTACGTTGCAGCCAATCACCATGCATCATGATTGATTAGTCATTCCTCTCTGTTGAATGTGTGCAGATGAGGATGAAATCAGCTACTTCAGTGTTTGGTGACAGGTTTTAAACATAAAATGGTAGTCAACCACTAAAGGAGATTTTGATGGTGTTAATTTCTCAAATCTGCAGATCTTGACTAACTGAATTCAATTATAAAGCATAATACAAATTATATGGTATTTGGATAAAATATTGTTCTTATCTTATCCTATCTTATATTGTTAAGTTCTCTGCTCTGGAAAAAAAAGTCCTGAAAATTTGGACTCTCTATGGACATTTTTGCCTTGGAGCCTCAAATTTATTTTATTTTATCAATTGAAAACATGCAATGTGAATATAATGGTGTTTTTCATTTGGTTGGTTTGTTAACGGTGGTTAAGGGATGTTTTCCTGGAGTTGCAGTCTTGCTATGGTGTGATGACCTTCATGTATTCTCTTGGCGTCTCTGAAGGTATTCTGAGGCGATGGCTTTCCATTGCTGTGAATGGTTGCGAGGCAGAGATGTTAAGGTAAAGCTGTATGTGGGTGGTTGTCTCTCAGGTTGAGAATTTTCCTTGAAGCTGCTGTGGAGGTCACAGTGGAAAAGAGGCTGCAATGAAAATGTTCCCACCAACACAATGTTGGCAGTGAAACATGGATGGTCCAGCTTACAACTAAACTACAATAAAATAAAGACAAGCCTCTATTTTCTCTTAAAAAAACTCCTATTTTTGTGTAGTTCATATCCGTCTTGTCACGTTTAAATTTCACAGATCATTTTTTGCAAAAATCCTAAATTTTCCACAGATACCAGATGAATTTTATATTTTACCGGTGACAATAAAAGAGTGACATGTACAAAGAAGATAGACATAATATGTATAAAATATACAGGGCATTACATGAAACTGCTATGATGTAAAAATATGATAGAAGTCCTTTTTTGATTGTTTGGTGAAACCAGCAACATCCTTACAGAGATCTGGGAATGCTTTGAACAAATTGAAAAACTGAATCAAGAGGTCAGGGAACACAAACTTCATTTAGAAGAGACAAGGAAACCACAGAACAACTCAAACTACATGTTGTGATCCAGTATACAGTATGTAACGTAAATCTGTGCACACATTTTTTCTATTAAAGGAAGAATTTTCATTTTGACTGTTCAACACAATGAGTGAAATACGGTCATAAGCACAGATTGTAAAACAAACAAAGTGAATTTCCTGCTGTCTAAAGGTTCAGGTTGTTGCAGGGGAAGCTTTTCTTTTGCACTCCATAGTCACGTTCATCACAAAAAGCTGCACTTGATGCACTTGAATGTGTGTTGAGACTTTGCCTCACAGATGATTATTTGTTTAAAAAAGCCCAATTTCTACTGTTTTTGTCGGCCATGGGAAGTAATGGGAAAGTATCCAATGAAGAGCCTTTTTGAGGGACAATAAAGGTTTTGAGTTAAAATGCATTTGGCAACTTAACATATCCGTACTCCAAACAGCAGAATAATTACAGCAGAAGAAAAACAGCCTGAAGGGTGAACTTCATTGTCCAGAAAATGTGGAAGTGAACAGTGTTCACTTCACACTGGAGGACATGAAACAAAAGAAGAAAGACAAAATATCTAACAATGGTGATGGTAGTCATTTGTCAGCTTTTTTGAAAATTAGTCTCAGTCCTGTGTCAAATGCAAATTTTATCATCCCGTTTTTCACTAAACTCTAGGCCTTTTAGTCTCATCTTAACCAAATAAAAGCATACTTATTCTAGGTTAAATCAATGAAAATGGTCAACATGTTTTAGCCCTCAGATTATGATGAACATTTCAGTCAAAACCAAGGATTTTAGTAAAACCCAGTTCACGTAAAATTTTATCCTGTCATTGTCTGATGAACAATTAACTCAGTGAGTGCCAGCCCTGTTTAAAAAAAGAAAGTGCCTTGTTCCAGCATTTTTACCCATTTTGAGTAATTTTTAAGACCAACAGAATATTTTATACTATGTCTCAGAAAACACTGGGGAGCTCAAATCATTCATTTCATCATGAAAAAAATGTTTGTTTTTACCTTGTTCCATTCTTGTTTTATCGGAGGTAGAGTAGAGGACACATGCATATATATATATATATATATATATATATATATATATATATATATATATATATATATATATACACACTCAAAGAGTTAAGAATGTAGCTTTGTAGAAAGTGGTTGGTCTTGTGGCCTGATCAATGTAAGGAATTATTTATTCCAACTATTTATCAAACAATGCGAGCTGCACAGAACATATCAGAACCAATTTGTTGGCCCTTTACAATACATGCCAAACTTGCCTTTTGAGGAACAGAAACAGTGTCGCCCTTTAACAATGCTTTTGTCTTGACATCCCCTGTTCTTCTGTGCATTCCTCCACAACAGTAGTGTTTGACTTAGCAGGGTGGATGAACCATTTGTTTTGGGTTGAGCAGTATGTGTTCAGTTTTATTGTCCTGTGAGTTAAAATAACAAGCGCTGACAGCGAGAAAAGAAGCTGTGAACCCTCTTTAGCCGGTGGTTATTTAGCATTCTGCGGCCAGTCTGTGCTTGGATTTTTACTTTTCGGGTGTTTGGTCCACCAGGATTGTGTTTTCTCTATTTTAGCCATTATCATGAGGAATTCTTCTTCTTCTGTCCGGCCTATCCATTGAGCCATTGCCTCTTCTTTGTAATGTTGTTCCTGTGTGGGAGAGGAATGCTCCTGGGATGGTCGGCCTCTGCTCCTTCCTGGGTGGGAGCTCTATCTGGAATCTAGGACAGGAATGAATAAGATGATGTCAGGACAGATGCAACATCAGGAAATCTAAATGTCCTCTCTCTCTCACACACACACACACACACACACACACACAACGTCTAAACATCGTACTAATCTATGCATTTTATAATTAGTAATTTATTAACACAGCCTACATAATGTAACACCTCCGCCTGACTAGTTGATAAGTCTTAACGTGTCATCTCAGGTTTGTGCTATTCTCACCAGCTATGTTTTGGCTGCATTGCTTCCCTTCTTCTAAGGCATCTTTTTTTTTTTTCTCTGCCTCATTGGAAGTTTTTGCTTAAGTTTTCGTAGCTGTTTTCTGTTTTCAACAGTAGCATGTTGATATTGTCACAGTTTTGTGTTTAGTGGTTTAAAGATGGCACTGCCTTGTCATCACCTCTTCCTGATGTTGTTTATGTGATGAATAAACAACCCAAAATATAAAATACTCATCAAACACTTCTTCAGTTAAATGGGTTGAATAGATTCATGCAGGTAGAGGACAAAAGGACAGTGTGTGGCAGTCTGACTGAAATAAACAGTTGTGTACCCTAAACTACTATTTTCTAGGTTCCTTATAGTGAAAGTGAAAATATTCTTTACAAAAAATATTGCACAAAACAAAAATGATCCATGAAATGATTGCCTGTATTATTATTATTATGCATTAATACTAGTTTGTGAGATATTTTGGTGGCATTTCTAATAAAGACACAGTTGGCTGGATTCCACCTGCCCGAACAAACATGGATACAAAAACCAACTGAGTGAGGAGCACCTATAGCAAAATGCGGTCATCTCCACACATCCTTTGATCCCTCCATTCTTCATCTTGGAGGCAAGTGGCATATAAGAGGATCTATCTTTGTGAACGGTTTCGAGCCCCCAAAATTACAAACAAACTAAAGGCAGCGGATCGATACAGTGTGTCTCACAGAATGATGAACTGGCACTTCAGAGGGGGAAAATCAATGTTGCGCTCCCTTTCTCTCCCTCTCCTCCTCTCTCTATCTTTCTCTTTGGTCCTACACTCTGTTCACAGTCCTGCAGTGCTTAAGTGTGTGCGTTCACACGTGTGTTGCTCGAAGCTGAGTCTCTCGCTGTGATTTAATGGCCCTTTGTTTCTTATTCCTTTTTAGCCTGGAAGACCCCTGCCACTTTGATGTGTGAGCACACCCACCAATAATGGCCCGTAGGATACACAGTGGAAGTAAGTGCGCCTGGTCAGATTTACCGCTTTAGTGGTCCTCCTCCGCACCTCCTGCCCCTGTAAAGCTCAGCTCATCTGATGCAGACTTATTGATCAGCGCAACACAGCAATCTTTAAATCATAACATAGCACTTAACACAAAGCTGCCGAAGTGAAACCATCCATTTATTGCAACACATGCTTCAGACAGTTGACTGCATGGTGTTGAATTTTTTATCCCCGGCATGTACAACAGTGTTGGAAGCAAGGAGAACATTCAGGACAGAACCTTTGGAAAATAAAAGAAAGTCCATAATACCAGACAAACAAAGTTCCCCAAGGGTAAAATTGGATTCCTAGAGCTGTGGCTAAAGAAGGAAATTAACCCCTGTACTGTGATGATCTCCAAAGATCACATCCCCAAAAGGAGAGGCATTTGCTTGGCTCAGTGTTAGTAGACTTCGCCTCAAACTGTTTTGTAACAAGTAATCAAGGTATTATGTTTGAAGAAATGAGAAGATTGTTGCACCAGCTTGTAAGGATAGAATAGGTACAGTATTTAGCTTCTCCCCAGAGAGATGGAGTCATTTGATTACTGGATCTTGATTATCTCGGTAGTCTGGGCTTTCACTGTGCAGGCTGTGGCCTGGATTAGAGAACATTTGTGGCTTTGTCTGAATGGGAAATTTACGCCTACTCCCAAACATTGTTTGGCAAGCAGCTAAGCAGTCCACCTCAAACTGGTTGTGGCTTCAATTATGCCTAACTTTAAACCTATTGGGTGAGTTATACTGTACTTAGCCCCCATACAGCTGACTAGAAAAAATATTCATAGAGATCAAAACCTAGTTTTTAACTTTCTTGTTAAGGTAAAGGTGGTGAATGTAGTAAACATCATACCTCCTTAACATCACCATGTTTTTACTGTACATGTATTAGCACGCTGATGTTAGCATATAACTCAAAGCACCTGTGCTCAGCCTCACAGAGCCACCGCAGCTGTGCAGTCCTTTTACCCTTGCACCAAAATGGCAGTTTCCATGTCTGGTGCACACTCTGGTGCCTCTGGCACATCTGCTGGTCTGTCCTGGGCATTGTCTGCTGGTGTGATGAGGGTGAGCTCTCAGGCAGACTCTGCTGGCTCTGGAAGACAGTGATGTCAGCTGTGGAAAGCGCTTCCTGCAAAGAGATTAAGCTTAAGACAGGTAACCATGTGTGGTGAGGGAGATCTATCTATCTAGCTATCTATCTATCTATCTATCTATCTATCTATGTGCAGAATCTATTTGTCTCTATTTCATTGTCTTTCACTGTCTCCAGGGGTGCAGTGTGCGATGGCAAGCTGCTGCGTGTCAGTCGTGAAATATTCATAGTATGTGCAGGGAGTCTGACGAGCCACTCTGACACCTCCATACTCTCTTCCCTCATTTCCATTTCCTCCCCAGCTCCAGCGTGTTATCTCACAGCTCTCCCAATCTGACGTTCAGCACTTTACAGTACTGTATACTCAGTACAGTCATGATGAAAAGAAATCCACGGCATGCTGTTTTTATATTTTCATACCAAAGAGAATGGGATGTTGAAAGACAAAAAAACAATGCACATCCGTGGGAATATGTTGGCTTAACAGCTTTTCATTCAAGCGTGTAGTACCATTCTTTCATGCTAAAACTGGTGCCCCATTGTAGGCTCTTTAAGGTCCTTGTTGTCCTGTTGTAATGGGAAGACTCTAAATACGAAATTAATAGAATCAAAGGTGCTACCCATGACTTTCTATCTTTCTCAGTGTGAAGATCAACATCCCTCTGAGAACTCAGCTGGATTTCATGCTTAAGAGAACAACAAAAGATGAAGAGTTCTGGTGATACAAAGCAAGATGGTGTTTTACAGCCACTAGTATAGTGTGGACACTGTCTGGAAAAAGGGCAGGCACTTCCAAAACATACTCAACAGATGTTTGGATGGCGTAGTGAGACGCTGTGGCTCAGTGGTAGAGTGGGCGTCCAATAACTGAATCCAGCTCTATCATTGTCGTCATTGGCGTTGTGTCCTTTGGCAAGGCACTTTACTCACATTGCCTCGTATGAATGGTCAGAGAGCCCGTAGGTGCAAAATGGCTGCCACGCTTCTATCATTCTGCCCCAAGGCAGCTGTGGCTACAATGTAGCTTACCACCACTGGTATGACTGGTGTGAATGAATAATGGTCTCTGTAAAGCGCTTTCCAAGGCAATATAACAATAATAATAATACCTGGAAATAATACCATGATGCCAAACTATGACAGTTTTTGGAACAATTTCTGCTCTTATATTGTAATCCAAGATGACAAGTATCCATGACAACCAAAACAGATTCCAGACTGAGATTCAAGGTACTTCAAAAGAAGTTTCTTCGAGGAAGAATTCCTGCAAGATGTTTACCGATGAAAAAAAAAACCAGTTTGCATGTTTATTCACACGATTCAACACTCTTGTTGTCTGTGTGAACATAGAAGATGATGGAAGGCGACAATTTTGCTTCAACATTTTATCATTTAATCCAGTCTTCAGATATGGAATTAAAGTAAAAATAGATTTCAGCAGCTTAGTAGTAGAACATCCTTGCATGTCAAAACCAGAAAAGGCTGCTGTGTTGACAGCAGGCCTGTTTACATCCAAGGCTTTCAGAAGCGAGGCAGCATTGATCAGGTCTTTGCTCTCTGCATAATCTGCCGTCCTGCAACAGGATGAGTAGCCTCAGGGGGAAAAAAGTAAAAAGGAGCCAGAAAAACTTGCAAATCATCTTTTTATTCTGCTTTTCTGCAGCCTCCCTCTTAAGTCATCATCACACAGCATGACCAAAACTCTGCAGAAATATCAATATGGATTTAGGAGCCTCCCCAAAGCAAGGTCCTCAACTAATTAAATCTGTAATCACTTTGTACTGTAAGAACATAAGCAGGGGAGGCAGAGATTGAGGGGTATGTGGCGGTTTAAATGAGGGCCCGTGGAGTTTTATTTAACAAACACAGCTAATTGGGTCAGAGCACTTTATCCTCATAATGCACAGTGGTTTCCTGCCATGCAGCCGGACAGCTTACGGCTCTTTACTCTGAAACGGAGTGAGATGGCAAAAGAGAGCTTGCAACAAGAGACGGAGTACAGCCACTGTTGTCAAGGCTACAGTAAACAGGAATTTAAGTTGTCTTAGAGGAGTGTGAAGTCAGTTGACTCAGTAGAGTGGAAGGTAATGGAATTCAGAGGGAGTAATGAATGTGCTACAGAGGGCTCCTCCAGCTCCTACTGCTCCTCCTGCTCCTTACGACTCCCATCTTAAGAGGAGGAGCATCTTATAAGCACTTTGTATACAGTGTCTAGAGTGTTTTCTTACATTGCATTCTCTCAAGTAGTTGTAGTGTTGGACAAAAACATGATGACATGATTACTTTTTCTCACCACATCATATTTTAGCTGTTCAGCCTAGATTTAGAGCATTCTGTCTGTGCTGAAGCAGCAGCCACCCTTACTCAGTCAGTTACTAAGCATTAACAGCACTGGGACATATACAGTAGATTCAGAGCAGGAAAAAATAGTTGTCATTAAGATGTTTAACTTTACATGACACATTACATCAACAAACACCCTCCATTTAGAATAAGTGGTGGCAGAGTGGACAAACACTTCATTAAAACTTCACAGAGAAGACAAATGAACAAACAAAAAGGAGAAGCTCACCAGAGCTGCCTCATTACTCTTGCTGTTTTTTCCCTTTGAATTTTAAAGACAAAAGGAGTCGCTGTGCATCTATGGTTCTTCTGTGAGCTGCAGCTTCCAAGGTGATGACCTCGCACTGCCTCCGCCTTCTGTGTTACTCACTTTTTGTGTCTGTCCCCAGGGCTCTTCGTCTAAAGAGCCTGGACTGAAGAGTCAGGCGGGCTGAGCACAATATGGTGGAGGGAAAGCCTGGGCCCTGGAGAAATCTTCACAGTGACCTGATTTCTTTGAGTTGCAACCCCCATATTCCCTAGACCTTCTGCTTATATTCACCTGATCCTCTGTCAGTGCCATTTTGTGGGGGACAACTTCTTTAACAGCAGCAAATCTAGAATCATATAACAGAGTCCAGCTGCTTGATTGCAAATTGCAGTTGCAGTCCAAGCACCAGAGCGTCAGGTGCCCTGCAGATTTTTATTCAGTCTGGCAGATAATTGCATTCTGTTATTAGAAACAACATCGTCTGAGAGCTGGTTGTGAGTTTGTCCATGGATCCTCATCAAAATAGCATAATTTCCCAAAATTAGTGGAGAGCGATGTGTCAGGAAGAATCTCTCATTGCGACTTGTCACATTCATCTTACAGTTAATATTAGCGATTGGTCCCCAAGTCACGTTCGGCCCCATCTTTTCATTCCAGCATCTGGATTTAATTGGTGCTATACGCTGTAAAGCCACAGCTGCTGTGCCTGTTAAGACAATAAATTACCCCAATTAGGAGTTAAAACAAAAGAGGCTGTCTGACACCACAGCCCGTCGCCATGCCTCCAGATTGGAATGCAACAGAATAAGGCTCCTCGCTGACACAAAGCTGTACCAAAACACCTGCCCCATCATCTCCCTGATCAAAACACAGTTCCAGTCCAGCGGCTATATAGAGCAGGAGGAGATTGCTTTGCATGGCCTGCAGCTCACTGTGGCCTTAGTCACAGGAGCTTGTGGTCTACAAATGAAATAGCAAAAGCATCACTGTGTTCCAAATCAATGGTTGGTAGGGCAGAAGGCGTGTAATTGCTGGGCGGATGATTAATTGGTGTTTGGATGATGAGTTGTGGATACACCCAGGTTTTCTGGCAGCCGCCTGCCATATTGATGGCACCGGTAATGAAGGCAATAATGAGGGAAGGTTTAGGAGGATGTGGGATGAGAGGAACAATAGGAACATCTGTGCCTCTCTACAGTTAGAGCATAATTGAGACCATATTTCATTTTGCTCTTTGAAAGCTAGCCCTAACATACTCACTCCCTGAAAGATGAGATATTTATTTGCCACCATGATACATCTGCTTGCTTTAGCGACTCAGGTGGTCTACCTCTTGAGAGGAATGTGGGCTATAGCAGCCGCCATGATGACGGCCTCCGTTTTGATCAGCACTCCTTCCACGTCTCTGCCCCGGCCGCGTCATCCCTTTTGTCTCGCCACTTGCTGTGAACATGCCATTAAGCCAGCCAGAGTTTGACAAGAAAAAATGAAGTGTGCTATTTCCTGTGGCCTCGAGTGTCTTCCTGAATAATGAGTGCATTGCCTGGACCCCTCCTTCACTGCCATTGGTTTTACTCTCCCCCTTGAAGTTCCAGTCTGCTGAGAGAGTGAAGGGGTCTTTAGGTTGTCGCTTGTCCCTGAGGGGAAAAAAAGCGGTCACACAAGACCTGTCAAACCAAATCTGGAAAGCCCAGAAAAAGAAAGAGGATTAGACGAATGGAGTAGATTTTATTGATGAAATCTTCTTGGTGTCACAGCATTAGAGAATGCAGAACACAGTACGCTGTATCTGAGGGAAAGGCAGTGATAATTCAGCGTCATCAGATGGTGTAAACAGCTGCACTTGTGTGAGCCAAATTAACTGGCACCGTTTCCCATATCTCATTTATTCCTTTGCTTTTTTAAAACGCTTCGCTCGGCAGCACTACTGGATCACAGCAAAAAAAAACGCTGCTCCCACACTGCAAACCACTGAGAAGAAAGAAAAGCTCGAGCACTATTTCCTCACCCCGGCCTTATTTCTCCCAATTACCAGCGTGTGAGAAAACAGTCTGACACGACTGACCTCCTCCCAGAGAGCTGTGGTCATGACTGGAAGCCTCTCCTTGCTTATTATGACAGAAGTGTTATGGTAATGGAGGGAAAGTCTGCACTGTGGTGATAGCACTGCAGGAACGGATAGTCTATTATCCGCCACTGTGTGGTGGTAATAATGGTGAGAGAGAGGGCATCCTATCTGTTATGGTGATGATGCATTTTAAATGGGTAGTGCCCATTATATATCAGTGGATGATAATGGCAGAGGACAGCATTCTCTGGGTTATGGTCATTGTGCCAAGAAAATGGTGGAAAGGTCGGATAACAAAAGAGAGTGTGCCTTATGGTGACAGATTGAGGTTGCACAATTAATTAAATATCAATCGCGATCATAATTTGAGAATCACACAATTAAAGGGTAACTTCTGTATTTTTGCTATTATTTTATGCTTTATAGATTTGCATGTTTTTATGTGTAATAGACATATTCTAATTCTATTTTAAATACTGCTCTCCATATTAGTCAGTTAGTCATGCTCTCTCCAAAGGGCCAGCCCATGTGTTCAAAGAGCGTGAATATCCAGGGGAAGGGAGGACACTGGGTGTGTTGCTACGCAATAGAAAGAGAACTTTCGATAGCTGTCTGCTTATTGTTTCACTGCCCCTGTGATATATGTTTATCGCCCATCATCTCTAGCCAATTACCCTGCCTTAGTCTATGAGCGCTGCACCATCCCTTCACAGCCGTCAGTGAGCTTGGGAGAGAGGCGGCGGCAGTTAACGTTCCTGGACAACCCTGGCAAAGTGCTGGTTCCCTTCGGGGGGCTCTGGAGATTCATCTTCAAAAGTGAGCCACAGGGTAGCGGAGTCTGGGAATGGGAGGCTTGTTGACTGTGTGTATCTCTAGGTGTGTGTATGTGTGTGTGTGTGTGTGAGTGTGTGTGCTTAGAAAGTGTGTGTTTGTGTGCGAGCAAACTTTGCTTCATTTCCAATTCATCTCGTGTTTGCATCAATATGAGCTACGTGGATCACTATGTATGCACACATTTGGATGCGTGAGGTAAAGCTCTATCATCACGTCACACTGAAAAAGCCCACAGCTGTGAAATAACCTGATTTATTAGGTACACCTTCTTAGTAAAGGATTGGACCCTCTTTTTCCTTCAGAACTGCCTTAATTCTTAGTGGCATACTTTCAGCAAGGTGTTGGAAACATTCCTCAGTGTTTTTGGTCCATATTGAGATAACAGCAACACTCAGTTGTTGCAGATTTGTCGGCTGCTCATCTATGAGAATCTCTCACATCCCAGAGGTTCTATTGGATTGAGATCTGGTGACTGTGGAGGCTATTAGAGTCCAGAGAACTCACTGTCATGTTCAAGAAACCAGTTTGAGATGATCTGTGCTTTGTGACATGGAGCATTATCCTGCAGGAAGTAGCCATCAGAAGTACGGAGGTCCCGATCCGATATTGACATCAGATATCGGTCTGATATCAGCAAAAAAGGAGCATCGGATTATATTGGCCTGTATCTAAAATCTCAGACACCAGCAGTCCAGTCCAGACTCCACTCCAGTCTTCTATCCAGCAGCAGAGCTCAGTGATCAAAACAACAGCTGTGCTAAGGTGCTAACAAAGGCGCAACGAGTAGGAGTGCTGCCGATATTTAGTTAAAGTCCGAAAAAGACGTTGCAGCTGAGAGCAAAACTTGTCATGAACAAGTTTCCCATGGTGGCACAGGAACCAGGAAGTTTAATGTGACCAACCAGGGTCTTCTACTTTCTTATAGTAGTAGTACTAATAACAGTGGTTAGCCAAGAAGGTACCGGTTCGATTTCCGGTCCAGGGCCTTTCTGTGTGGAGTTTGCATGTTTTCCTCATGTCTGCGTGGGTTCTCTCCGGGTGCTCCGGCTTCCTCCCACCATCCAAAAACATGCATGGGGATTAGGTTAATTGGCTAATTTAAATTGACCGTAGGGATGAATGTGAGTGTGAGTGGTTTTCTGTCTCTATGTGTCCTGTGATGAGGTGGAGACTTGTCCAGGGTGTACCCTGCCTTCCACCTTAAGACAGCTGGGATAGGCTCCAGCACCCCTGTGACCCTATGAGGATAAGCAGTATAAAATGGATGGATGGATAGTACTAATAGTAGTACTTTAATATAGTTTTTGTTGGATTTATTGAGGGTATTTTTCAGGGTCTTCTAATATTTTTTTATTCAATGGTAGAATGTTCTTATATTGAAGTTTAAAAATTATGCAACTCATTGGTTAATAATAAATCAGTTTTCTCATACCTACTGTTGATGACTATTGACTATTGTTACTTAGAGTAGAAAAAAAGTAATAAAAGTTTTTATGATTTGTGCTGATGTCGTATCAGATCAATATCTGCATCGTATCGGAAGGTAAAGTGATGGACGTGGTCAGCAACAATACTCAGATAGGCTGCAGTGTTTAAACCATGCTCAGTTGGTCCTAAGAGAGCCAAGAAAATATCCAGCATCAGCAGCCTGAACCGCTGATACAAGACAGGATGGATCTATGCTTTCACGTTGTTTAAGTCAATGTCTACATGCATAAATGCAATGAGTTGCAGCCATGTAATTGGCGTATTAGCTTTTGTATTAAAATGCAATTGAACAGGTGTACCTAATCAAGTGGCCGGTGAGTGTATATACAGTAAATGTTGTCTCTCTTTGTCTCCCAGATACAGCTGTGCTCATGTGTCGTGTTCACGTCAACCTGCAGACATTCTTCCACAAACACATCTGACTTTAAGGTAATCTTTTCTCTCTGTTTTTGCATGAGAAGAAAATGTGTTATTATACAAAATTATACTCTGTGTCTCGTTCACATTTGCCACTTCTATGAAACGTTCTCCTGCAGAGACACGACATTAACCAAGGTAAACTGTAAAAAGTCGCAGCACATCCCCCTTGAAGACTAATTTGCTTTTAGCAGGGAGCTGCCCAAGCCTTGTTGACACTGACAATGAGCACGGCTTCAACTTAGAGAATCCTCACACTTCATATTGTGATGATTTCTTAGTGCCAATGTATAGTGGCATGACAAGGGTTTGTGTTTTTATCATTTCTTTCTTTCTGGCTCCATATTCACACACTGTGACAGATTGAAACTGCAAAGCTGTGTTTGTGCTGGCTAGGCGAAGGAGCGCGCCTGCCCAGAGGGTTTATCAGGCAGAGAAAATATTGACCGCCAACAGTTGCACTTTGGTGGTGTTATTGCTTTTCACACTTGTGATACAGACAGCAGTCGCCAAGCACAACAATTGTAAACCCACAGCCATATTGACAGGCGCATTGCTCTTCTGTGCAGGGCAGCATATCCAGCTTATGGTGTTTACTCTTTAGCTCATTTCACCAAAGTGCTTTTTTGCAGACAAATAATAAGTGCTATAGCAAGGTGAAAAGAAAAGAAAGTACTTACTCTCTAGGTTTCAACGCAAACCCACGGGGGCCTCTAAATTTCCTTCTAAATTAACACTACAAAACACACTGGCAAAATAGCAGCAGGATGTGTGTGAGGGTTTTGTGCGTCTGACTCTTGCTCAATATGATGCATGTCTCCTGCTCAGCCAGCTGCTCTGATTATTGGTTCGTGCTGCAGGTGAAGTCAATTCATCACCTTGATATTAGATTGTATGACTCAGTATAGAGCCCCCTGTTATTGTCATTATAAACCCACCAATATCACGTTTCAGTGTTTATTTTTTGGTTAAAGCCAGCATCACTTCTGCCAATTAATTGTATTGTGATGCTAAGATCATATGGTGTTGTTGTTGTTGTTTAACAAAATATCAAACTATGGTAATGGTTGAATCTGTACACTGTTAGAGTGGTTAGAGGATATTAATGAGCAAGAAAGTGAGAAAGTCCACTATTGATGCGTGATGATAGATGGGTGAAACAAAGACAGGACTTTCACCTTGTGTCCCGTGTGAAGCCAAAAGTCAATGATGACGGTTATTATGCAATGTTTTTTTTTTTGGGCTTTTTAGATACAATTCCATAAGAGGACCTGATAAGAATGTTATTATTTATTGATGGTAGTTATGTTGCATCACGTAGTTGTTTTCTGCATATATGATATCTAATATTGCCAAATGTGAAATAGTACATCTGAAAATCAGAATGATATTCATTTCATTTGCCCATGCCTACAACAGACAAGGTTTTGCAAATCCTTGTTTTTCTGCATTTCCTGCTAAATTGCTGCTGTTTTCATTTAGTAACCTATGACATTTTTAAGTGGTACACTCCAGTCAATGAGACGTTTGACATTCTGAAACAATGGGGACTTGAAACAGCTTAAATCAGGGTTTGAGGTGATCCTCCATGTTCTCATCTGCTTTGATGGCGTGCCAATGTGGGTGTACATTAAAGATTCATGCAAACAGCTGTTTCTTCTACAGGACAGCACGGCTCAGAGCAAGGATATGTGCTTGGATTTCAAATCAGAGAGGTCTGGAGGAGCTGGATTTTTGAAAGCGCGTTGCATACAGTGCAGGCTACTGTTTGATGGCAGGAAGTTCACATGATTGTCAGAAAAAAGGGCAGCTAAAAACAACACATTCCGGAAAGAGTAGAAATGCAAATAATTCCTGTGGTCAAGAGAATAGACAGAAAATCACCTGTCACTCTTTGAAATTAAAAGTTTTAGTATTATTAATTTGCTAAAACAGAGTCATTATGACACAGTAGTGTGGCCACTTACTCCAAAGTGCAGCATTTCATCATTTCCACTGGGTCTGCTGCTGCTGTCACCTCTCAAGGTACAGGAGGTACAGTAAGTCGTACTAAGCAGGGTTAGTAGGTTAGCATGCAACCTAATACAGAGATGTCAACATCAATAATATAACCTCTTCATATTCTGTTACTTTTATATTTTAAACATTTCTGGCCATACCTTATACACAGTAGTGTTTATGCTAGTGGGTACCCCACGTGTGGCTGCATAAAGTATGCAGGGATTTTAGTCCCATGAAAAAAAATGTGACCATTCCCCCCTTAGTGGAAAATTTTGACACTGTTATATAGAGATGGTGCCGATTGATCGGCAACTGATCGGATTGGCCCGATATGATAAAAAAAAACAAAAAAAAACGATTGATTGAGAAATCCAATCAAAGGTTAAACTCACTGATCTGATGCTTTACATGTGTTTGTTATGGTCTGATATACATTACGGATCCAAAAACGCTGCCGCTTTAAAACAAAGAAGGAGTGTTGTGTTGTGGTCAGGCAGCCTGCATGCTCCTGTCTATGGCATGCACACACACTGACAACATGTTTTTGTGAGACAGACGTCATACATGCTAGCTGCAATACATGCAAGCGTGCCTCGTGGGGGGAAACAACCCAAGTAGTTTCAACACTACAAATTTAATTTGGCACTTGAAGTTGTTTCACACCAAAGAACATGACGAATTCCTCAAACAGACAGCAAAAACAAAAAGAAAACGCCGACCCCACAGGCACTGCTGCAAACAACGACAAAGAGCATGCAGTCCTACAACCCTTGTGGTGAGAAGGCTATGGGGATCACAAGAACAGTAATGGAATTCATCTGCCTGGACGACCAGCCGTTCAGTGTGGTGGACGGTTTTGGATTTCAGAGACTAGTTGCTAAATTCGACCCGCGTTATGTTGTAATACATCATAATGGCATATTGTTTTCCACAGTGCAACTGCTGCTGTGAAGGAATATTAAAGTTTCTGCTATGCAATAAATAAAGGTAATCTAGTAGTATATAATAAATAATTACAAAGACTATAGGCCTATGCACGAGTAGATGAATTAATGGGGAAAAAATAACCTGATCGGACCATCTCTACTGTTTTACTGTACATAAACTAATACCCGTATTAGTGAAAAGAACAACATGACAGTTACTTGGTAGAGGAAGCACTGAATGAATAAATCCAGAGTTCTCTTCAGAAATATGAGCTAATATGGAGAGCAAAATGACTAACTTATGAACTATGGACAATGCAAAGGAATAGGCGACAGGCTATGGAGGGGGATGGGCATTGACAAACTTAGTGTTACCAATACATTGTAAATAAAATACATGTGTGACTGTGAGTTTATTACTGATTGTCATATTATTTTATCAGTATTATAATTATATTTGGGAGCTCTCTGGGTTCCTGTCAATCATGGACCCCTAGAACCCATGTTGCTATGTATCTTTGAGCATTTGTAGTGGTTAAACAGTAATTCAGGACGTTTTCTAGTGGGTATACAGCACCTGTGTATCACATAGACTTCACCACTGCTTAAAAATTGCACTTTAAATACACAAATAGAGTCTGGTCCAAAGCCAGAGTAAACAATATCAGAAAAAAAGAACTGATGGGAGTCATATAAGCTGTGCGGATGCAACAATTTGACATTTTCCTAAATAAGGACTGTTGAAGCACTGCCACAACAGAAGGCTTTATAGAAAGGTTTACTCGAGCTGACATGTGTACGCTATTTCATGATACAGTGATAATATATGCTTGCAGCTCCTGACAGACATTGAATATGTACCTCATACCTGAATTGTGCACATCAGGAATGAGGTACATATTCTCTCCCACTCGTATGCCTTCATGCAGTCTGGCTCTTACATTTGTTGTCTCAAATCCCTCCTTTGCGCCAGTGCTTTGGGAAACTTAGGGTATGAAAAAGCTTCATTAAATGTTTACATCTGTGCACTATTGGAAAGGATTAAACATACACATATACGTAGCTGAAATCACATGCAAAAAAAACAACACAGCAAATGATCTTAAAGAGGGAATAGCATGCTGTCCTTCACAGAGACAGGCCATGAGCTTGTCACAGAAGCTTTTCGGTGACCATATGAATGGTAATGTGACCGGCTTATTGCCAATTTACAGCACAAACAAAAGCATTGCCACATCGGATGAAAGGACAGATCTGTAATGACAAATGCAAACAGTACACTGGGCTCCATCCAAATGCTTACTGCTGTTTTTTCAATTCTCATTTAAATTTATTTACAATCACAATAAAAGATTGACAACAGCTGTGCCAAAATTTAAAAAAACAATGTTTTCACAGGTCAACATAACGTTGCACATCACTGAAAGCCGGCTGTCATGCTGAATAATGTGATAGCAAACTATTCTTGCTGGATGTTGCATTAATAAGCAGATGAGCCCCTTCAGAAATAACAGCTGGTTGTGTTTTCCTAATGGTGAGGCTCCATCACCGCCCGTCACTCCTTGTTCATCAGCAGCTGCTCACCATGCATCCATATGTAATTGCGATCACTCTCGGCGCACCATTTTTCATGGCACTTATCATTTGGACAAATGCGTCACAATAATCCAAGCATTATGGTAGTTTACTGCCATTTCTGCATGTCTACGTTGCAAGCAACTTGATAGCTGATGTTGATGGTTGGCAGCCAGAAAGCTGGTTGTTTCCGTCAAGGTTATGAGCAGGAGATACTCACTTTGTTGCGTGGGAGCAGTAGCCTGAACAGAATATCTGTTTTTAATACTTAATTGCTTTGGCACTTTTTTTGTAAACAGTTCATTTTTAACCATACCAGAGAGAAGCCTGGAGGGCTTGCAGGTTTGTCCATGGACATAATCACAGCAAACCAGAATAACCTTCTAATATTAAGAAGATTTGAAGACAAAGAAGAGTTTAGAAAAGATTGTCTGCTAACATTCTCCTCAAACATGTTAATGTTCAAAACCATTCTTTTTCACGTACTCTCTATCTGAATGTATCTGTATGTGCTCCGTTTTAGCACCTGTCTCTTTAAGACAGCTTTCCGCTAGGTACTCCAAATGGATGCTCACTGCATTAAAACAACTTTTCATGATATGTCCTCCTAAAGACTGGATTTTATTTTCTTGGAGGTAGACATCAGATATACGTACAGCTTCACCCTGGATTGTTGATATGGCACTATCTTTGGCTTACACCCACATGGTATTTTTCTGCAAGCTGGAAGCCCACTCAGCAGTCTATATATCTCTCATTCTGGTGTGAGAGGAGACTCATGGCGCTGACCCCACAGGATGTTGATTCCCAACGATGCTCGTGGACTTACCGTGATATTTCTGCCCCGATGTCAGAGAAGAGGAGAGGAGAAGCAGAGCGAGAAAGAGAAGACTATGAGCTTAATGTAGATCTGTCATCAGCTGGCTGCAGATCAAAAGAGCAGCATTGGCAGGCAGAGCACAGAATCCACCAGAGCCTCCTATCTATGCCAAGCTCCAGCTTCTCTGAGGTAGACGAGCACAGAGGGGCCTGGCTCCAGGCGAGGAGAGTGTGTAGCTACTTTCTGTGTGTATGTGTGTGTGTGTGTGTGTGTGTGTGTTTTTGGGGGGGTGGAGAGGTGTGGGCATATGCAGAATGTCTCAAGGCAAGGATCTGGCACTTTGAAAATGTCACCAGAATCCCAGAAACCACACAAAAAAAGAAGAAGAGCATGGAGAAAGTGTGATGAACAGACGCATATGCTCTGGGAGGAGTGGGATTTAGAGACTATAGACAGAATCGTTCTCTCAGAGTGGGAGATTGGGAGGAATGAAGGCGATGATACAATGACAGAGAGATGCAGGCTTTCTTGACTATACACCTCTGCAGCATGAGTAAAGTGAATTAAAGGAAACATATCATGCACGCAAAAAGAGCCAAACTGGATGTCTGCTACATTAATCTAAGTGTAACATGTAGCTTCTACACATATAATCATGTTTTGTGGTTGAACATCATTAAGTAATGTTACATTAGCATGATGTGCTGTAACTTAACATTATGTAAATTAATTTATGATGACAGAACCTAATGCATTTTGGGTAAGATATCAAATTGAGTGTACAGCTCCAGAGCAGAAGGTGCAGTAGTGTGCGAGCCAGGAGTTTACTTCAGGAAGTTCAGCACACAGTTCAAAACACATGCTGAGATTCGGCAATGTTCGTCGTGGAAGACGGTAAGCTAAGTCCATTACTTGACTTAAAATAACTCTGAATTCAAAATAAACCACTGCACAGAAATGTCACAGAACTTGTTACTGTCCACTCTGTAAGTGTGAATGATTAATTTCGTCACCGAATGTTTTTGTTGTGTGCTCACTAACCACAGCAGCATTAGCAGCTAGCCATAGCGGCATTAGTTGCTGTGGTTTAGAGCTGGGTATCGATTCAGATTTGCCAGATCAATTCAATTTGATATTTCAAGGTCCCGATTCGATTCGATCCACAATTCGATCCAATTCAATTCAATATTGATTCAGTCAGGGATATTTCAGTTAAAATAAATGCTCTGTTATTTTCTGCCCTGCCCAGTCTGCCGACTGTGTTTCCAGGTGATGTCTCATCAAATGACTGCAGAGATTCGTCGTATTGCCACTGTATTTTATCCTCATGTTGCATATTTTGCATACTACTTGTTTTTTGTCCAACTCGTCATTTTCTTCCAACTTCTTAAATGTGAAATGGATCCAAACATCAGCTTTAAAACTCATCGGCAGTGCCTGGAGAGGTGGACTCGCTTCTGCTATGTTTGTGTGACTGCTGGCAGTAACATCTCACGAGATCTTGTTCCTTGGAAAGCGGTGGAAAGCAGCACCAAACGCTGATCATGCGAGACTTCTTCTTCTTCTTTGGTTTCGACAGACTAGACGTATGTATGGTGATTGATGCCCTCAGGTGAGACTGGCAGGTGGGTTTATCCTTCAGGCTGCTTCTCTGCACGTCCAATAAAGAAAAAAATATGCAAGTTAAAAGATCGATCGTTGGATTTTATGAATCGATTATCAACCATTTAAATGGAGATTGATTAAAATCGAGTGAATCGATTTTTTTTTAACCTAGCCCTACTATGGTTAGCTACTTAGCATTTGCATTGTTTGCTAAATTAGGATATTATAATTGAGTAAAACTACTTTCCATAATTTTTTTTTATGTTCACCCGATTATTATGTTGAATTTACCCCTCGTAATCGAGGAATAGTAACACCAACCCCTTATGTTGATTTGACATAATTACATTAATTTCACTCAACAAAACCGTTTCTTGTTAAATGAGCGGATTATAATTGGGTGGAAATTATTTCCATCATTTTTTTATGTTCACCAAACAAATGACTTTTTTGGGTGTGCTCATTTCCAAGTTCATACTTGTATTTGGGGTTTCTATTAGAATGTTCTGTGATGTTCAAACGTTGAACATTATCAACTGCCTCTCCTGTTATGTGAGGTATTACTGTAAGATGCTTCAGCTTGGAACATCTGAGGTCATAAAAGGGGGCAACAAATGGAGGAAGGTAACACATTCAGTACAGCCTCTCATTGAGTGGAAGTGATTGCAGCTGACAGGGAGGTGGGCGATTCCTTTCCATGCTTGTTTTATCCTCCCTCCCTAAGGTGAGGTCATGCGATCTTGTTCTGGAGAGTTTTAAAAACTATAATGCATACTCTGTTATTAGTTCTGCATTCTGAGTCAAGTGAAAATACATAAATATGAGACTCAAAATACACTTAAAGTACAGAAAGTTAAAGTACATATTAAGTTATTAATGACTGAATAATACACAAGTTGTTCTGTTGACACCTGTTAACACCTCCTCTAAGGTTTCAGACAAAACGCAGTGAGTTACTAAAGAGAGAGATCCTGTGTTAAAAAAATCACCGCCTGACCTTGCCGGACTTGTTCAGTCTGATTGTGTCAAGATGCACAACTCCCACAACTGCTCAAAGGTGTTTTCTATGTGTTTGTGTTTGCAGGTGTATGTGTGGCTTTGTGACTGTGTGTGTTCTCACGTTTATCCAAACTCAATGTCAAACCTATTTCCAAACCACTGATTCAGCTAGTTGTGGAGATATACGGTGGTGCTGCACATGCTAACCTTTAGAGATTACGGTGATATTAACAGCTGCGTGCAGCGAGTGGGGACACTCGACCACTGTGCACCTCATCTGATGCAAATGTCCTCCCTCACCTCTATCAGCAAAAGTAATTATGGTGAACCACTGTGATATCTGGAGCTGTGCAACAGAGGGAAAGAGTCCCCTGTATAGGTCATGGAAATACACCCATCTCTTTGGGTAAGAGGGAGACAATTATCTTTCCATGTGGAGATGTGGTGTTGAGGGAGGAGCTGTCCACCCTCTATCTCCCCCATCATCCTCAAAGTGAAGTATCTTTCATACCAGCATCCTTCAGGGACTCAGTCAAGAAATTGACAATGCTGTTAGCATGCTTGAGGCTAAAGAGATGTAGCAAGGCTGTCTCTGTTGGCGACTGGGGCTTCATTAATATGTCTGGAAACGTGTTTTGTCTAGAATTGATGATGCACATTTTCCAGTCACTGCGTAGATATGAAAATGACATGGATATTAGCTGTCTCTGCTAACATGGTCGTAGATGTGGGTTGATTAAGTGCCTGGGCATAACAAACACACTTGCCATAACAATAACATCAGCTCATTTGGTTTGCTGTTTTCCTCAGCTTGCTTGTGTTCTAATTTCCACTGTTTTTTTACCATTTCCACATCTATTCTGCAGAAACGCAGGTGATGAAACCAGGAAATGAGGAGTGGGTGCTTTCTATTAGAAAGTATTCTAACAAGCAAAGCATTCAATTGTGAAATAGGCCATTGCACCTCCTGATGGCATCTCAGCCTGATAGACAAACCGTAGCGTTAGCCACATTAAGTACCCACTGCATTGTGCTTTTTGAAAATCTACTTGTATGTTTAAGCCGTGTGACTCACATAAAACCCCACCCTGTTTTCCATGCTGGAAAGCAACAGTAATCCTCATGAAAGTGTTTTCCTATTTTTTTCTCCTTGTCATGTTTGTGTTGCTTCTGTGTTTTCCGCCTAGCAGAGGGCTTGTGCAGCCCTACAGCTGACCCTGCTGTTCAGAGCCAGTGGGCTGCAGTGGCCCAGAGCGGCTTACTCTAACCTCTTACCCTCCTGGCAGCCACTGCTGGCTTAGCTCTGCTGAACAAATCAGCTGGGCCTTGTGCCCAAAAGAGTCGACCTGCACAAGTGTCATCTAGCCCTGGAGTGAGATTCCCTGCACCTCAGTGTTAACCCTAGCACATTATCCAACGCACTCCTGAGACAAGAAGGCATGGTGCTCGCTGAGGCCATCCCTGGTTCATTCAGTGGTGGCTACATTTACCTTTTTCAGTGCAAAATTTCCAACTATGTGACTGTGAATAGCTTTATTTGGGTTTGCATTAGTTTGCCACTGACTATATACACCAAGAAGATGATGCAGTGATTTATCAGTGATGGCAGTTGTGTACAGCACGCACAACAAAACATTTTGGTTAACTCTATTGTCCATGGATGACAGCCTGCAATTAATGCCTCCCATACACTAGAGGACTTTGATACAACTTTGACAAAACTTTTAAAAGACTGTCATCTGACACCCTCTCACATCTTAAGACTTTGAGAAGAGTTTTTAGTCGCAGACAAATCACAGACAAACCTCTGCAAAGACTGGAGGTCACTAATTAAAACACCACAACTAGATTCTCTTGACATTATTTCCCATCATGCACCTCTTGGAAATTTCCAACAACTACTTTTGAGCAGAGGATGCAAATGGAACAGGAAGAGATGCAGCTTTTGGCAGTAGCCACCATTGTGTGTTTAGATATTTGTTTAAAAAAAAAAATCCAAATAGAAGAGAAGACACCAGAGAATGTGGACACGGTCCTGTTTGAGAGAACAGGGGGGCGCACCCATTGGTTGTCTGTAAGGTTGATGTCACATTTCCGATACGACAAGACTTAAGATTTACGAGAATATCAAACATGATTAATATTGTTGTACACCCACCTTACACGAAACAACAGAGATCGTGATCGTGCACGGGAGCATGCATCAAAAATTTGTCAATGTTCACATGATGTTTCACACAGGACACAAACAGCGGTCTCTGGGAAATCTCTGAGTTTGTTTGATGCAAACCCTGTTTCTCCTGTGTTTATTCTTTAAAAAATAATTCCTGGTACTGGACATTCAGTGTCCATCATGAAATTGGTAAAGGCACCAATAGATATTAACTCTTTGAGTGCCAGCCGTTTTATAAAACAGAAAGCGCCTTGTGCCAGTGTTTTTGCCCATTTTGAGTCATATTTCAAGACCCACAAAATATTTTTTACTACTGTAATTTTTTTACTGTCTCTGAAAACACTGAATAGCTCAAATGAAAGAAGAGACTCTTTATTTCATCATGAAGGGAAATGTTTGTTTTTATATTGTTCTGTTCTCCTTTTATCAGAGGTAGAGTGGAGGCCACTTTCACCAAAATCACCACTTTTTGTCTGGAATCCATCCTTTTTGCTCCTCCTCGATCGTCTCCTCTTCCTGCTTTGATCTCTGTGGCATATACCGTCTCTTTATGCTTTGACTACATCTCCCAGAAGAAACCACCAAGCAGTCACACTCCCGAAAAACCACTTTGATGTTGAAATATGTCAATGGCACTCAAAGAGTTAAAAACATGCATTTTGTGATTTGTAGCCATGATGAAAAAAAGATTTTATCATGTGCTTTATGTGTTTTTCATTGTATCATGGCATCATTCACTATGCAACTAATATTCAGAATGAGAAATAATTCTATCATGCCCCAGAAGAAAACACCTGTTGCCTGAATGGAGAAGAATCCTTGTCATTTATTCTGTGTGTTATTTTGTGAAATGCTCAGGAAGGCAGACATACATCAAGTCTGTGTTGCTTAGGGAAAATAGATGCATCCTTTGTTTTGGTCTGACCTGGATTTATTCTTTTAGGTATTACACATGGCTGTTTTGTCATGTTGTTTATGAGGAGGGAAGCAATTGCCAGATTAATATGGATTTTATTGGTGTTTTCAGTGACTTCATGATGGGCTGTACACCCACTTTATCACTGTCACAAGTGAAAAGAAATGAGTTCTCGTATTAGTGTTATGAGTTATAAACAAACAACTTGATCAATATATATTAATTTTAGGTGTGTAGGAAGGATGGAGGCGATCAGCTGGTCTGCATAATTAGTTATTACACTGAGGGGTGGGAGAATCACATTCATTATATGAAAATGTGGCCACCACGAAGGAGCCTCTTGAATTGTAATGAAGGAGGCCCCTTGATAACCATGAATTCACCAATTAAGGTTCTCATATTGAATTCAAATTATGTGCATTTTAATGACAGAAACACTTGTGTCTTCCTTTGGTTTCAAGGAGCTTCCCTGCTTGCAAATGTAGAAGTAATTAGGATGATTAAAGCTTTGATGTTCCACACATAATCCAATGTGCAGCAATATGGAGAAAATGTAAAAAAAAGTTGTAATGAATTTCAAGGCTTTGTCCTGCTCTGTTCCCTCCCATTAAAACAGCTCTCATTGTCTGCAGTACAATTTTCTCTCAGTGAAGCGGCTCTTCCATTGACTGGGGGAGAAACTGGCTCCTTCGTTTTGCAGAATTAAGAACTTTGTCTTCTAAACATGTCAACTTTGTAGCTGTATACCAACCATGCTGGGTCAAACTCACCAACAGTGAAGTTTTGCCCATTAAATGTTTTCATTTTTCTTTTCTTTTTTCTTTTTGCTCTGCACACATGTACTTCTCCAGCACTAGCCCTTCTGACATGAGATATACCGATGCCATTTGGATTTGTCGGAGCATTCTCTGGACATGTATACAGCACATTCAGAATATGTGAGATTATACAAAGACACGGCCTCTTGCCGCCAAGCAAAAGAAAAGCCTGCATTTCCGGTCGGAAGGAGAAACACTGCTTCTTTTAAACATCATGAAAGACATGCATATCAACAGGTTTTTGGATGTTTCATTTAAATACGAGTGCTGGTGGAATATTAAGTTTTATTATCTATATAAACATCTAGGTTATCATCCTTAAATGTACCAAAATGAGTCTTGGGGAAAAGAAAGTTTTGTGGCTTTTGAAGAATTAATAAGAATGTCTCATTTGGATGTTTCGAGCGTTTCCGGACAGCTCGTGGAAGCCCCAGTTCCACACTTTCCCTGACAATGTCTTTGATGATCACTGATAACGTACAGCGACTCCCAGGGAGCGAGGCATCCGACAATGAGGGTAGAGTCAATGGAGACCGGCTTTACTGATCCTGACTGAGCTTTATTATCTGGCCTCTCTCCAGCAAAGCAGTGCATTAGGCATTCCTGAGGCAGAGTGTTTGGGACAGCATGTGTGTCCATTGTTCTGTTGTTCTTGTCAAGGAAATCTTGTCCTTTGACGAAGGGTACTGGATTTCTCGGTTGCTGGGTGCAGACTCATTTTTGCCTAGATCAGTTTGAAATGTTGTTAAACCCCGATGGGATAATAGTTTGTTAATCATTTGACATGTTATTATGAGCAGCTTTTGTGTGAGCAGCTTTATAAATTCTTATTTTGTAGTATTATTAATAAGTTCAACTTAAAATTAAAATTGATGTCACTGGTGGAATCCCTATCCCTTTCTAGTTTGTGTCAAATCATAATTCACAACCATTTTGACATTTCCCACCTGTCACATCAGTGCTGCGTTACCATAGGAAGTAAGCGTGATTAGTGCCATTGTGATAAAAGCTCCAACCCAGAAAATGTGATGAATCCTGGTGAGTCAGAGGGCCAGAAATGGGCTACAGAGCACAAAAATTGGGCAGAGGTGTGACTGAAGCAGTTACACAACTAGGAGCCAGGCAATTTTGAGCTCAGCTACTCATAACCTACAGGAAATGACAAAAACACTGTCTGCCCTTGTTGAATGCAATTTTGTGATTATAGGGTTGCTATATTCTGCCATTTGATATCAGGAACTACGGCCCTTTTCAGCTGTTTTTGCTCAAAATGTTACTCCCAAAAGTGCCCCACATCCTTTCATCCTGCAATTTCATACACCAGTCACTACTTTCTGTTGGGGAGGTAAATGGTAGCTGTGGGTGAAAATGAAGGTACATTATTAAGAGCTGTTGAAAGTCAGGATTCCTACAACGCAGTCAGTTTTTGAATTTAGGTTGTGTGTTTATCTGTACTTTCATGCAACCTTGCTTTTTCATTCTGCTTCTATCTGTCAATCTTGTTATGTGTGATTGTTTGAATACCTATGAGTATACTGACTCATGAATGACAGACTGTAATGCAAAACAAATGAAGTAAGTTATGCAATCAACATTCAAATCTCTGTGACTCAGTACAGAAGTTGTTTTAAAACTATAGATCTCTGCTTTTATAATTTCTGCCAAAACTACAGAACAATTGTGGGTTTATTTTTCCCAAGGTCAACTGAAACTGTATCTTCCAAAAACAGATCCTATGTCTTCAGGGACTGCAGTAAATGACAGCATGGGCTCCATGGCAGCTCTGACAGCTTGACGGCACAGCAGCAGGGGAGCGGGATTCAACAAAGGGTCAAATGAAATGTCTGCTGTTAATTTATTGATGCAGTCAGAATCCAAACAACCATTCTTATTCTGGGGGAGAAGGTTCTCCACACCCTCACCTGAAACATGCATGCTACATCAAACCCAAAGTTTGACAGGGAGCCCCCAGAGGAAAGCTAGCCTGTGACCCTCTTTTAATATGTTGCCTCTGGCAGTTTCTCTGCTGCAATAATGTGCTCCCGCTTGCCGACATTGGTAACCTGACAACTGATTCGAAGGCTAAGAAATTGCAACCCACCAACAGGATGCTGTGAGAGAGCCAAAGGAGAAGGTGTACAGTACAGCCTTGAGGGACATTCTTCTTCATACATTTTTCGTCTATAGGTTAAGGAATGTGCAATATCATCCAGATATTTCTAGCTAATGTGTTGATAGGATGAACTTGCATACCACCTATTTCTTATTGACCACTGAGATTGCTTACAAGTTAACAAAAGTAACATAGCTAAAGGACTGTATGGTGGGAAACCTGAATGAGAGAGAGAAATGAGCAGGATATCGACACAGAGGGCAAAGTTGAAATCGATTTGCAGAGAAGAGGGGGATACCATCAGAGGCTTCTGTGAATTCCTAATCAGGCAGCTCCTTTGCTTTCACAGACAGGCCTGCAATCGAGCATCAGGCTGTATTTAGAGTGGACTGTGGAAGCTGAGCTTTCAAAACAGAGAAAACCAGGGACAGGTTTTCTCTAAGCTTGGTCTAGAAGTTATATTCCAAATAGCATTTACTACATACTGCATTAAATCAGTTTTAACTGTTTTGTGCTGATGTTGAACAGAGGCCTAGAAAGTTGCAAGTTGTTTTGTAATTCCCTGTCCCCCACAGTTTTAATTGGACAGCGTAGCTCACAACTGCACACAAAAAAAGAAATCCCTCCACTGGAGCTTTAGTGCCAGGCTGCAGGGAGGTGGTTAAATCTAAGCTGAAGTGACACTTACCGACTGGGCCGAGGGGAAAGGGAAAATGAGCTTTTCCTGGGGAAAAAGGGGAGACCTTTCAATGGGCAGATTGACAGGTTGAGCAGTCAGAGGAGATGGAAAGCACTTATAGCTGCTCGGACGCACCGTGGGGTCAGATGCCAGAGCTGGCAGCTTCGGTGGAGAGGCAGCAGAGTTTTTTTGTGACATTCTTGTCAAATGTTTGGCAGCAGGAATCTCTCACAACAAACACAGCAGGACAGTTAATCTAATTTCACCATTTCCAATCATGTGCACGGCCTCAGGGGAGCCCGTTTTGCCTCAACAACATGTTAGAGGGTGTGTTGAAGACTTGGCTTCGCTGTGTGCTTGGTGGGAAAGCCTTCAGAGTAATACAGAGAAGAATGTGGCACAGTGAAGACTTCTGCTGTTATCACTCTGCTATCTCAGACTGCATTGAAGCCACAGACGATATTGCTTTTATCTTCGAAAACACCACAAGCAACACAGTGCAGTGAACAAAGGAAAAAAATCATGGCAAACGTCACAAGAGAAACATAATGAAAATGGCCATCAGTGCTAGTGGCAGCCTGCACTCAGAGGCACTGCAGCCTGATAATGCCAAAGCCTCAGTGTGTAAGAAATGACTGTTTAAGCTCTAAATGAGAAGTGAAGTGAAAATATTAAGCAGTGTGTTAACTTGGTGTGGTCTGTGATGGAACTAACTAAATTCCTCCTCTTTTGTCTAGTTAAAAGAGTTTAAAGAAACATCACTCAATAGTTGTTACAATGAATCAAATGACTATATTATTCACTTTAACAGGGGAAGATCAAGAACCAACTTAAAATTTCATTAAAAGCAGATAATTTCATTGATTTCTACAATGATTCAGAGGGTTTGTTGACCATTGTTCACATATTTATGGATGAAATACACCTGACATCCACCACACCTGTCCGCAGAGTTCGCCATCTGTCCACCTGCACACCAGATCAGATCAACCAAAATCGTGTTGGACCAGGTGCACTCACCTGCACCAGCAGTTAGACGTGGTCTGAGCAGGCATTGAATTTGGCAGCAAATTGTCACTGCGCCAGGATCATCTCCGCCGATACTCCTTCTTCCACTCCCTCCCATCTTGGCGTAGACCGGTCTACCAAATTGACAAACAGGCCTTGAGCTGACACAAAAATCGGCTCACAGAGAGGGTGGGATCCATATGCTTTAAAACAGATATAGGTCTCATTACTAATGTGTAAGTATGGGCAGTGTTGGGCAGTAAGGCAACACTAGTAATGTATTACTAGTAACATGTTACTGTAATGCAATTATTTTTGACAATAACTAATACTAGGTATTACTAGGTATTATTTTTTTTTAAATAAATAAACACAGTTACCATTACAATATGGTGCATTTGTCCATTACTTGGTAAATGATTTCCTGATAGATGAATTCAGATTGCTTTCATTCATGCTCTCAGATGTCACTAGGGACAAGGGGACAGATTCGTAGAGACACTGATCCGCCCCCCACTTTCCCAGCATAAGGAGACAAACGTCAGCAGTAAAACAGAGGATTAAAATCGCTGGAGCAGCATTGGGATTTGACTCATGGTGCGTTCCAGCTGAACATGAATGTCATAATTTCCAAATTCCAAGTCAGGATTTAAATTAGGACCCTAGTGAAGTGAGATCTCCAGCTCTAATGTAAACAGTAGCTACATGTTTTGCTGTACGTCTGTAAGGCTGGAAGAGCTGGAAGCTGGACTAAACTTTGAGGTTATGTTAACCAGAGCTCCAAGTTCCAACTTCCATGAATACACCGTATAGCCAATTGTTACTCCCCAGGGTCCCAGAGAGTAACTATAACTAGTTTCTATTTTTCAGTAACTATCACAACACTGGTACTGAATAACATTACAGAACTCTTTGGCAGTCCTACACTTGGGCCTGGCACTAAAGTGAGGTGACTGAGGGGACTGTTCAAATCTTGATTTTTTTCTGAATTTTTTTCATGAAAGAAAATGACTTAACCATGGAATAGCCCCAGGTAGGCTACATAACAACATGCAGCATAAGGCTACTTCAGAATCAAAGAATACTCACATGAGAACATAACTGGAGCAGAGAACAAAATATGTTGGAAACAGCAGTTCAATGTGTGTATATGTGTGTCTCAGAATAAGAAGCTAAACTCAGTAATGCGTCTGTCTGTCTATTGATGTTCTCCACTTATTTCAGCATCACAGACAGCGCCACAAATTGCATATCAGAGTTAGTAACCAATATCATTTGGATGTTTAAATGTTTAATTTCTGAGAATAAGCGCAGGTACAACGCTGGCTCTCATTCATGAAAAATGTGTTCCTAACATAACAGTATATGTTATCTTGTTTTTGAGTTATTCTCCCTCTCTCATTGCCCACAAAACTATCAATAAAGATCTATACTCATCATTAGTTATTAAATTTTCATTAGCTGAGTTTGCTATTCCAGCTAGAGGATGTTTAATAAACGGCGATGTGATGGCGTGTGCTCTGGGTTCATTTGATACAGCTCTGCCTCACCAGCCTTCACTTTGAAATGAGCTGATAGCAGGAATGGGTGTTGTCCTCATCACTTACAGTAGGGAGCCTCCGTTAGCTTGTGTTCTTGACAGGCCGTGCCTTGATATTGTTCCACTGGCACTGCTCCAGCAGCTGGCAAATAACTCCTCAAACGTTGCTATCTCTCCTACCTTTTTGTATTTTGGTGAGCACAGTTCAATGTTAAACACCTAATACTCAACAAACAGAAGGACAATGGAGGGAAGGAGAACATTTTTCACTCTCAAAGCGAATCAGCGACTTGTTGCTGTGTGAATCAAGGGCACCAGAAGAATCAGGCCTTTATCTTTTGTCGGCCTTAGTTAAACGATTTATTTTTTATCTATGCTAACATTGGAGAACTACAGTTCTAATGCCTTTGGATTGGGAAAAAAATGCAGAGAGCATATTTTCCATGCATACTGTTGAGGAATATAATAAAAGATATGCAAAACTGATGTGCTCACACAATCCCAGATTGGCATTTTAATGTTCCCATTATCTGCTGAGGGATAGACAGCTCCCACATGCAGCTGATCCTGCTGACTCATGTTTTTCTGCCAATGTTACAGCAACAGACAAAAAGCAGGAGGGGTAAAAGCAAATAACATGGAAAGCACTGAATTAATAAATGAACTGGAGTTTTCCACTTATGCAACTCTAATTATTATTTAGAGAATCAACCACTGATACATACCATGTCAGATCTGAATAGACTCTTTGCAAGAGTTGGCATCTTTTAGTCGTCACCTGGGAGCCAGTTTCTCCCATTCATCCCAAGTCAGTCAGTAGTGTGCTATTACAAAAGCATGGACTACAAAGTGAGGTGTTTAACAGCACAATTAAATTCCAATGGCCTAGTATCTATTGAGTAATTAACCTTTGGTAAGCCAATTATTATTTAGTGTGTGATGACAAAAGTTGGGTCCTGGAGGAGCCATGTCCTGTTTTAATAGACGGTCTTATGCCCTATAAAAGATGGAAATGTGCAGATATTTTAGTGCCCTATTAGCTCAGCTCTGCTGAAATACTGCCAACTTAATTCAGCCGCGAGTATTGATGAATTGGCACAGAACAGTCTCGTCTTCTCAAGGAGAGGAAAACAAATGGATGAAAAAACGGATTAAGGCGACTCAGGAAGCACCATTGTGTCCAGTCCGTTGAGAGCTGGTGCAATGGACATGATGCAGATCAAGGTTTCTTTCACATCTCTCACCCCACATCTGAAGTCTGTGGTGAAGGCTCAGGGCCTCCCTCACCTGTGAACCTGCAGCACCACTGCCTGTCGAATGCCATGTTGTTGCTATCGTGGCAAGTAATGATGCCCGATGCCGGCTCCACACCCCATGCATTCTATTCCTTGTGATCTTTGACAGCCTACAATACATCCCTTCCATTCATTCAGCATTGTGTAAATGTACAACGCGTTGATGGCCATTACAGCACACTTAGTCATTTGAATGACATTGTAAATGATGTTGTTGATTTGTCAACACAGGGTCATTTGTCATTCTGGCTGTGACTTCAACAATCTTGACAACTCCCGGTCTGTTATGTCCCTTACGGAACATGGAGCAGCTGAGCCATAAATTTATCACAGGCAATGCCATTACCTTTAGCGTGACGGCCCTCAAGCAACAGCAGTGCAATAATAGAGAATAGATTTTATCCCTGTATGGAGCCAAGGCTTTTGCCTGTGCTTTATTTCCTCCTTCCATACCTCCAAGACAAAGGGGAAAATAAGGTGGCCACTGAAGTGTTATACCTGCCGAAATGAAAGGTTTTAAACTGATACTGGTATTGACTGGGGAGGCCCCCGGGGGGCATGCTTTTATATCAGAAGCCATGTCATAAATGAAGATCAACAATCCTGTTAACGTTTCCTTACATCAACCCAAAGGAAAGACCAAATCAAGCGGCAGATTGATGAGTCTTGTAATTATATTTTCTGTTTGCAATGCAATGACACTCGGCGAGATCATAGGACAGATGATGAAACGCCTCGGATGATGAAAAATACTGAATCGTTTTTGTGGTCTTTGCCAGCTCACGCCATCTCTTCTGAGTATGGGAGCTCTGATTGTCGATATAAAGAGACAAAGTTAAGTAGTGGTTGATTCGTCGTGAAGATCGATAATGATAATAAAGGTTGATCAATAGCTTTAACCCCCGAGGAACACGTGGGGACTACTTGACATGCATTCATGTCTGGAATATTGATATAAATGCTCATTTCCTGTGCACCGCAAACACTTTTGGTGACCGTGCGAGCTGTTAATGAAAAAAATCAGTGGGGCTTGTCAACTGTCATCACGACCAAACGAGACAGAAAGAGGGGTGGGAGGAGGGACTTATTAAAGCACAGATTTCTCTTCTCTTTTCTCAACATTCTGATTAGAATGTTTGCAAAAAAAAAAAAAAACATGAAGAATGAACACTGAGTGCCGTCAGCACCAACAGGAAATCAGAATGTTAATGTGAAACTGCTAAGGCACACATTTTTCTGCAAACACAAATTATGACATCTAAGCCGGATTAGAACACATCCTTTCATTGCTTTATTTGATTTCTTGACTTCGTTTTTTCCCTGTGCTACATTTCTTGGCTGGCTTCCGAAGGGGCTTTAGATATGTAGTGATTAGACAACAGTGTTGTTAACAAACTGTGCCTCGATGGACTAATGTTTGGTTTACTTTTATGGGGAAACCTGAAACCTGAAACCATTTTCCCCTAGTATATGTTCTTTTTTTGACACTGCATTGGCTTCATTCACTGTCTGATTTTAGCCCAAATTATCTGAGGATGTGGGTAGGAAAGAAGATTTATTGTTCCCCCAGTCAGACCCAACACCACAAAAATTAGCTTTCTTTCTTTGCCACACTTCTAGCTGCTTTATTAGCATAGACTCATTTGTTTCTTATTAATTATGCATCGATGTCAACCGACTAATGAGAGCAAGGTCAAAGCACTGGAAAAAAGATTCCAGAAGTGAATGTACCCAAAGGAGCTGGAGAATTTCAAGAGAGTATATGCTGAAATATTTCTCACATTTGGTGAGTGGTTGTTGCATCTGAGTGCAGACATCATGGGATGATGAGTGTGCTTGTTAAAGGTTGCACAGAGCTACTGGGTTCAGCACTCATCACAGGGCCCATTCTTCCTGTCTTCCCCACGACCTCCCATGCTGTGTTTTTTTTTCTCTTCACCATCTCTCTGGTCCTGAACTCTGAGCGCTGAGCCTTTGCTGTCTGAGAACAGCACGACTCCCCTCCTCCCTGCACCTCCACACCCTCATTATTGGCCACCATCTGCCCGACCTTAGCCTCACATCACTCCTTTCCACCAGGCAAGCCCATCACCACTCCCCTCTCACTCTCCACTGGCACCTTCACTCACAAGCCTGCCAGAGCTGCCATCTCTCACAGTTACAAATTTGTCCTCTTCGGCCATGTTTCATGCTCTGTTATCTGTTTTGAGTCTGTACTGTAAGCCACTCCGCTACAAATGCTGATCTCTGAAGTCATCTCTGGACTTTTTGTCAATACATTTGATTCTTTGGAGCCTCTAAACACTGCATTCTTCCAGAGGTCAGATAAGGTAATGTGCAAATCACTTTCCATTTGAAAGATAGTATGTCTAAAGTGAAACACCCTAAACTTTCTAGAAGAATTTTGAAGATTTGAGCACCCCAATTTCTCATAGACAAAGAAAGCCAGAGTTAACCTCCAGCACTTTCAAAAGAACACAAAAGTGAAATCCAGCCTTTGGAGTTTGAGCCTCTGCAGTTGCGGCTAAGCCACAACTGAGCGAACTTCTCTGTGTCAGGAGTGTTGATAGCACAGCCAGCTCTGCTATCAGGCCTGTCTTTCTGTCTTCATGTTGTCTAAGACTTTGTCCGCCCAGAGAGCTTACAGGCAGAGCTGGGAGAGAATGGTGGGCTACAGCCGCTCGTCTTGACAGATAAACAGGATTTTGTGTCTGGCAGGCCAAAGATTGTCAGCTCCAATCTCTTGAGAGAATTACAACCAGCAGTCAGTGCCGGGACACTGGCTTGACGGAGAGAGCATCAGACCCTGGGCATTGATGAGTGGGAGACACCGACTCCTTCATCGCGATAGTGCTTGCATGGTTTATTCATGGCTGACAGTGACACGGGTGCTGTTCAAGGTTCCAGGAGCTCAGCTGCAAAATGGCCTCTTCGTAAACATGTCATGAAAAGACAGAATGTAAATGTAACTGCTTTTGCGAAAAGAGAGTAAGTTTGATTCAAGAACAAGGCTTGACAAGACGCCTGAGCACACACTACTGCCTCTTTATCTCTGTTTTTTTCCCGTGCCACCTCTGCCACAGCAGTAGTGGAAAAACAAAGGCTTTTAAGTGCATAACTAGCGTCAACATTCAATAAGAACAGTCAGTATTGTTTTCTTGTGTGGGTCCAAGTCCAGCTTTTGACCTTTATGCTCTGAGTGGAGCCCCACAGGTCACATTGTTGCCTCTGTTAAATGTCAGCAGTCAGTGGTGCCGGCAGTGAAAATCATTTGGGCTGAATAAAAGCCACATCTCTGCCACGGAGCACTTCAATCAGGTTGAAATTTCCCTTTTTATAAAAAGGGGGTGGGTTCCCTGTGCTCCCCAAATCAATTTGAATGAGTTGGCTGTGAGGCTGGTTTGGCGTTGAGAAGCATTACCAAGAGATAAGAGAGCCCAAACCTGACAGGCCATATTAACCAGCCAACTCTCCCCTTGATTGGATCATTGCTGTATTGCTCTCCTGCAGGAGGGAGCCCAGTGTCTTAATTAAACAGTCTGGCTTTCTTTTGATAAGATTATAATTTCTACATATCATCAAGGTACACACATTTTTTCAGCCGAGGTGTAGATAAACGTGGGCTAATTTCTCTGGTGGAAACAAGTGTCAGTCACCTCTTGGGGTGAGGCGGGAGACAGAGAATCAATGTCCATTTCTTTGGCTTACCCAAAGCAGATGTTAATCTAATTTAATGTCTGAAGGGGGAGGGTGCACAATCTAGGGAATTAATTACTGGTATCAGATGTCAAGGGGAACATGACTAAATTGTTCGGCAATGACATGAATCAGATTATGACTATTAATAGCACAAAGGTTGGGCTGAGAGAAACTGTATCCTCCTAGTTTATAAGTATGTATTCATTGCACTTTAAGTATTCACTGCAAACTTTTCAAAAAAATATATGCAGTAGAGTTGTGACCCCTTTTCACACATTTGGAATTAATGGACTTAATGAGTCAAATTCAAACAACCTATTACTCAGGGAAACTACTTGCACTGATGTCATGTCAAGTCAATATTTTTATAGCCCAATATCACAAGTTATAAATTTGCCTGAGAGGGCTGTACAGTCTGAACAAGATCTGACACCCTCTGTCCTATACAAATGACCCTCATATCGACTCAAAAAGTGGAGTCAAAAGACTCCTCAAAAACAGGGAAAAAGAAATGATAGAAACCTTTGAAAGAGCAACAGAGGAGGAATCCCTCTTCTGGGATGGACAGACGTGCAATACATGTCATTTGTAGCAAATATCAATGAAAAATACGGATGGTCATTCTAACAACAGTTAATATATATGAAATTGTATAGTGAGAAAATTTCACCTGTCTGCAATGAATTCTTAAGCCTGGTTTATGCTTCTGCGTCACGGCGGAGCTACGGCAGAGCTACGGCGTCGACCTGACGCTGTCATTGAGCATTCAAAGCTCTGTGTCGAGGGAATGCGTTGCTCTGCAATTCACCGCCAAGCTGCTAGGGGGGTGTGGCTTTGTCTTTGTGTGGCTTCTGGGGGCTCATATCAGATTCCTTGGTTTTCTTCCGACAGTAAACAATGACAACTGAGATGGAGCGGGTGTTTCTGGAGATGGAGCTCATACAATTGAAAAAGAAATGCTGTTACTACAAATGTTTGCAGAGAAGACTTTGGTGGTCTGTCCGACCATTCCGTACCGCTCGTGCCACTCCACAAATAGCGGTGTTGTTGAGCTGTTGACCGGAAAAGCAACCGCCGGAAATTTCGTTCTGAGCGGACCAATCATAGTCCTTGCAGGTGCGCGTCAGGCTACGGCGTAGGATCCGCGTAGGGGTCCGCATTGATGCCATAGCTACACCGTCACTGCGACGCAGAAGCATAAACCAGGCTTTATGCCCTCCTCTCCACCATGCCAAACATGTGGACCATGGCTTGAATGTTCTCTCGACCTCACCAACCAGTTTAAGCCTGGGTACTACATCCTCCTCTTTACCTCAACAAACAGGAGAAGCCTAAGCAAGACGTCCTCGTCACCACCACGTACATCAGGTTGTATCAAAAGATGAAGCCTGGGGTGCCCAACCGCTACTGCACTACTTTGTGGGAGGGAGAGAAAAAACACATTCTCTTCTCCACTACTCCAATTGATAGGGCCTAAGCAGCATCACCTCTTCTCCACCTCATCAAAACAGATGAAGCTTGAATGATACGACCATTGATGTGTGTTGATTTACATTAATAAGTGATACGCATGGCCTTATGGAGATCAAAAGATTGCTTTCACAATCACAAGATAGATGTATTAGTAATTTAGCTTTTGCAATCATGCTAAAATTACATAACTGCTAGCATTAGATCCTTGCTCCCATGTTGTGCATTACGTTTCCTCGGAGAAGGGCCCCACCATGGATATTATTGTGTTCTATTTTGAGAGGCTCCCCACTGTGCAGAGTTGTTGGTGTTTCACTGACTGTCTGTGCCCACCAGGGCCAACCACACAGCAGCTGTGACTGATAAAGCAGATCCTTTCCACAGGAGACAAACTTGTTCCCTGCTCCCTCTCGACTCTCAGCCCTCAGTTCCTGTCCATGTCTCCGGGCACAAGACATCCAACTTCTAAATGCCAACTGAATGTGAGAGAGATACCCTGTCCCAGTTTGATAAATGGGGCATCTCTGGTAGGTCTTTTGAAATTGTGTGCAAATGCAATTTGTTTGCATCTATGAATCTAAAATGCACTGGAACCCTCCACGAGCATCTGTCACAGGCTGAGCTGCATTGCCTCTCCTTCATATTGTTCATATCGCCATATCGTTAATTTCACAGCCAGTGGGCAACAGAGTGAGCAAGCGAGCCATGACTCAGCGCCCATTGTCACTCTTCCTGAACACAAGGCAATAATCGCCCATGCATCTCCAATCTGAGCCGAGGAAAAAACAAGGTGAGATAGTGAGCACAACGGCACCACTGCAGGGGCGAAAAATTTGAAAGGACGCTCAATGACACACCTAACACATTTTGTATCACTGCACATTCTACAAAAAAAGTTTTGTTTTATAGACTGTCATGTCCATCAACGTTAGGCCAGTCAAGACAACAGCACAGTTCTCTTGTGACATGACTGCAGAATCAGGAGATCGAGTGAGTGAGTGAGTGCAGTGACTTGAATGGGTTGATGCAAAGTGTCACTGTAGAAGCTACTTAAAGCAGTTCCAGTGAGATTTGACCGCCATTTGTCATATTTCTTTTGAGCCATGAATGGAGCAGAGAGAAGAGGCTTACTGGATATTTTTCAACTGTCTTTGATGGCTTATTAGCTGAACTGGTATGCCTTGACTCAAAATGAAACCAAATGTAAATATATCACAATGATGCAAAAGACTAAGAATGAACAGTTTCTGTGACATCACTGACAAAATGGAAATGGATGAGACAGATTCCTCAGTATAAAAATATACAGATATAGCTCCAAATGAGACATGACACAAACATTTCAATGAAAGTATCGCATTGCCAAATCCAAAGATCCAACTAAACATTCTAACAAGTATTTAACAGCTATTCTAAATATGTCCCAGTTTGTTTACAGTATTTTCTAAAAGTTAACATGGACCCAAGCTGTTACCAGCGTAATTCCTTTGAAACGGTCTATATACATATAACTGAGGCAGTTCTTAGCTCGACAGAGCGCCACACACTGACAGTTGAACATAGTGACACTTGACATACCTGGTATGAACACAATCTCCTGCTGAGTGTTAAAGGCAGCACAGAAGAAAAGGAAGTGTTCCCAGATGGTCTGAGATTTAATGGGATCACAAACCCATTTTGCTAACCTATAGACTGACCGAGACTTGTTTTAAGATGGCGGCACCTTTGACATCTGATGCATGTGATGCTCCTCTACAACTTTGCTTACATTTCCTCATATTTACTTTTTTCTGTCAACTTACCCTTTTTTCCAGCATGAGAACCGCAAATCTGTGCCCTATCGTATGATATGACAGAACAATTTTTGGGCATAAGCAACCAAGCAATGGGGAATATCCATGGCTTGGATGGCCTGTTGCTGTAACTGGAGGGAGTAGAAGACATAGGAAACAGGTGTCACAGACTGGGGTTCTGGTCAGGCTAGGGAAGCATGGAAACCAACCTCCTCTGCCAAGTATTCTCCTGGCTAATGTCCAGTCACTGGATAAACGCTGGATGAACTCAGAAGTAGGATGGCTTTTTAACGGCACATTAACAACTGTAGTGTTATGGTTTTCACAGAGACTTGGCTCAACCCCTCGATCCTGGGCTCAGCCATTGTTCCAGTGGAACGCTCCATTTACTCACAGGATCGGACAATAAGATAAGAGAAGAGCAGAGAGGAGGTGTCTGCTTAATGATCAACAACAAGTGGTGCTCAGATGTGAGGATCCTGAACTTCCAGACGAGCGGACCCCAGACAGTGTGGTCAGGCAGCAACAACTCCACCACCCTGACTCTGAACACCGAGACTCCAAGTTTGCTAATAACATGACCATCATTGGCCTGATCACCAGGTTGGTGCCAGGACAACAGCCTCCATCTCAACATCAGCAAAAACAAGGAGCTGATTGTGGATTACAGGAAGCAGCAAATAAAAGGACATGCCTCTACCATCATCAATGGGAGCACAGTGGAGAGAGTCAGCAGTTTCAGGTTCTTTGGGGTCCAAATAAGCATGGACCTGACTTGGACTCACCACACCAATGCAATCACCAAAACAGCATGACAGCAGCTCCTCTTCCTCCACAAACTAAGGAAGCTCAACATGGACTTCAGGATACTCTGTAACTTACAAGTGTACCATCAAGAGGATCCCAACTGGTTGCATCACTGCTTGGTATGGTAGCTCCATGCACTGCATGGGTAGAAAAATCTCCATTAACTCTGTGCACAAAGATGCATAGGGGTCATGAATATTTGACGAGGATGTTGCAAAGCTTGAAGATTTTTAGCTCAACTCACTGGTCACCATGCATCATTAATCAGGTCTGCCCCAGGAGGCTCAACATGGACTCCAGAATACTTTGTAACTTTTACAGGTGCACCATCGAGAGTATCCTGACTGGCTGCTTCATCACCTTAACAGAGGGTGGTGTAAGCTGTCCGGTGCATCATCAGGACATAGAGCACCTCTGCAGCCAGCGGCGCAGGAAGAACAGGGTTGTTAAAGACCCCCATTACCCCTGCTTCCATCTGGCAGACAGTATTACAACTTCCAGTCCTGCACCACCAGGGTTAGGGACGGCTTCATCCATCAGGCCATCTGACTCCTGAGCTGCCAGGCTCACCACTGCATCTCTTTATTCACTTTCAGACACCTTATCCACCTGCATTGGACAATGATTCATTCATGATTGCACAACGGTTCTGCAATGTACAGTACTAATCAGTATTATTCTTTACTTGTTGTATATATTTATATATTCCCTCAGTTACATATTTGATGTACTCTTTATTGATTTGCACTTACTCGTGTCCCCCTCAACTTGAGTAATTTCATCTTTTTTACATAGTAAAATTGATGTAGAGAGCCTAGGATATGACAAATAAAGAATCTTGAACCTTAAAGACAACAAGCCCTCACCCACGATTTGTATGGTTGTATTGCTGATGAATCAGGAAAAAAAAAATTATATTGTATGGCCACGGATTTGTTGAATGTTAATGTTTTTACATTCGGTCACAGCAAAGTTGTGTATCCAACAACCATTGTTGTTGTGGTTTGTAGAAACATACAGTTAGTCCTGGTGAATTATTGCATGAATGCTCTATAAAAATCAGAGGCCCTTTTGGTCTTATCTGTTAATTTTGATGCAGTTAGCCCTGTCCACTTTTATTACCACTCATGCAAGTGTCTCCCTGAATACCAAGTAATGTGTAGAGAGTGCAGGTTAGACAGCACAACATGGGGCACATAACCACACAGTAAACACAGAATGAGGTCTCTGCCTCAATTTTTCATTCTTCTGGGGAAACCTATGTGACGACAATGCCCATGGCCCCTTAAGCTAACTGCCCACCCATCCTCCCTTTTCTTTCTGCATGGCAGATGAGGATACAGCAACTACAAACTGTCAAATGGGTAGAAAAATCTCTGTTACCTCTGTGCACTAAAGACTGTGCACACAGATAGGAGTCATGAATATTTGATGAGGGTGTTGCAAAGATTGAAGATTTTTAAGCTCAACTCACTGGTCACCATGCATCATTAATCGGGTCCGCCCCTCTTGTGCGACAGAAAGACAAAGGACCCAGAGTTTGAGAGACTGTGGCCCTCTCCACCTTGATGAATAAGTAAACACATTCGACCAGTCAGAGATCCAGTCGGCAGGCTTCCAGTCGATAACAAGTTGATTTGCTTTCTTCTGAAAGCGGCATTGTTTACAAGCTGCCGATTACACCTCAAATTTGATACATCGCTCTCCCAACACTTCACTTAGGGGTGACACAGCCCGGCTCCCAAGTCCAACAACATTCTGCGTCTCGCTTCAACATGTCCAAGAGCTAGTTTCTCAAAGGCAAAAGAAAAAGAAATTAGCCTTAGATTCTGTACAGAGCTTTTGTTTATGAAGGTTACATAAATATTCTCCATCTGAATTTCTGTCAGTTTCAGAGCAGCTTCCTCATATGGAGACAAACTTGATTTCCTTGGGTTATTACAATATTCATTGTTATACGGCAGAGATTGTTCAGTGCTCAAGGTTACTTTCAATAAGACACTGTTTAATGTTAATGGAGGTTTTCATAAAGTCCTAACAACAAAACACACACGCATGCAAATTCCCTCTGTGCTATGTGTGGCGCATTTCCTTGACATTAAACATCGATAAGTCTCTTTATTGCTCACAAAATGCAATCCGTTCCATTGCCTGCATGTCTTCAAACAAATAAACAATAATGTTTTCCAAATGGCTTTGTTGTACAACATACCCGCTTATTAAACTGGCATCTAATTAGAAGCATTGAGCAGCCGTTTTACATGAGATTAATTGGGGTTTTTTTTAAAGCACTTTCTCTGCATTCTCATTCTGTCTTGCAAATGGATTCACTGCAAAGGTAATGCATATTCATTTTACAGGAAGCTTGAAAATTGTTCGGAAATGAGCCAAAAGGTGGAGCCGACTTACTCTGAATAATAAACACAGGAGCCTCTGCTCTGGAGGTGAAATGGCTGTGTCTGCAGAATACATTTAGAGACCTGCTGAAAGCACAACTCTATTGTTGTTAACAAGTGTAGGCCTTTAAAAAATGAATTAGTATCAGGTCTGACCAGTTTTTAAGTAGTATTTCTAATTCAAACATGTAAATAGTATACATTCAGACGTGTTCATACTCAAAATGGTGAACAGGATATATGTGTTTTTATTGCCCGTACGGCCAGGTGAAGATTTGGATGCAAGGCATCCTCTTGGCTACCTCTTTCGCTCTAGAGGCATTAATAATGCACACTGGCTTTCACTGGATTCTCATTTGGCATCTCAAAAGGTAGGCCTAAATGTGCAGCGTACTCTCTAGATAGAATGGTCTAGTTGTATTTTCATGAGATGAGCAGGAATGCTTCTCTCTTTCTTTCCTCTCCTTTTTTCTTTGACATGCTATTTTGTGTGTAATGTGTGTATTTCAACATCTGAGAAGTCGCTTGGTTGAAAGCCTGCCTGAGGCTGGGAACCAAACAAAAGTTTTCCTTTTTGCCAAGTTATGGACTCTTTTTTTACCTAAGGCAAGATGAAGTACTACTTCAAAGGTAGAGGGCATTCTTTGTCAGCATCTCAAACTGACAGCAGCAGATCCACCTCAAGAGTAATTGCAGACAACCACTAATCAAAAGAAGCAGCCCCTTTGGCTACACATCCAAAAACAACACGCAAGATTTCACCAAGCTGTAACACACAGACAGGTCCTCCATTAACCTGAGCAAGATCTATCATCAGTAGAAAAAAGACACTGGTTCAGGGCTTTTGTTTTTTTTTAAATAATAAAATAGACATGGCGCAGTGAAATTCCATGATTCTTGATGCAAATCCATAACACGGTGAGAAAAACAAAACTATAGATCCCATGTTGTTCAACACACTTTTTGCATTCAGTTTTTTTTTGCAAATGTATTATCAGTCCCTGATGATCCACTTGAAGTTTCTTGCCAAAAAATATATCATACAAGATTGAATTGAAGGCATGATAACGTCATAATATACCTTCACCCAATACTCAAACTAAACCTTTACCGAATCGAGCTGAATGTAATGCAGGGAAAGATCCTGAAAGATATGTTAGCTGTTAGTTTGGTTATTTGACGAGGAAGGACTGTGCTGCCTAACAGATGCTAAGAGTTAATGTTACTAGCCCTTCTCCTGCTGCTTTCAACACAGATTTCTTTACAATGTAGCTTTATGAGAGACATTTTCCATCATCCCAGAGACATTCATCTTGATGCCCAATACCTGTGGTACTGCAAAAAAATGAGTTACATTTTCCAAACGTTGGCATCAACTTGATGTCAGATTACATTATTACATCCCTACTGTACAGAACATATTGATGTACTAGCTTGTAACAGTCATCACACAAAAGTACTACAATGTCATATGCTCTCGTTGCTGCAGGACACATTTCCCTCAAGCTGATTAAAATTCATCCTGGAGGACAAAAAGGAAGAATCAAACCTGGGAAGTAAGCCAATGTAATCTTTGTGAACACATTCTTAGTCTTTCGCTCTGATCATAAATGTCACAGAACAGTAAAACACTCGTTAATTAAAATGTAATTGTGTTACAGTTGGTTCGGTGCCTAGTGCCATCTGATTATAGTAACAAACTGCTACCACTGTTTCAAATACAAATGACAGGAAAGAGCCATATAGATTCTGACTGAAAGCCTGTGTGTTATTGTGTAACCATAAAACTCATCAGCATAATCAGTATCACATAGGGCACCTGGTTGTGGCTCAGTACAACCACTGTCCTTTACTGTTGGGAGGTTACAGGTGCAACGAAGTATGTCTTTCTTGGCCCATAGAACAAAATGACCACAGTATAACACATCTGCAGGATGATGGAGTTGTTGGTTGTTAACAGTAATTCAACAATTATGTGCTCTTGAATAGGTGTCTTCAAAAGTCACTGTCTTTTGGAGCAGAAATGCAACATTAGCCGCACTTTTTATACTTTTTTCCCCAATCCCATTAGAGATAGAAGAGACGGAACTATAATAGTTGGAGTGAAAAAATTGCTCAATTGCAGCATCATTAAAAAGGGTGTGGAATTGCAATAGCATTTTTATGAGGACCTGGGAGCTCATTTCTGTCATCACAAATGCCACAGTGTTTTGCATAACCAAGGTTATAAAATAATAGGCTGATGATGGAAAACTCAAGGTCTGAGCAATGACCGCCGGAATTTGCTGAACACTGTATAATGTTGCTGTAGCACAAACAGGGTCATTAAGGTTGAATAAGTACAGGCTTAAGTCCCAGAATAGCTAATTAATATATAGACCATGTGCTTTCGGAAACTCGTGGGAGGCCAACAACAGACACTGGCAGACGAGAAACAGGAAAAATTGGCTGTGCTTTATCATTCCGTTGGTGGTGGTTAGGCCAGTCATGATAACTACTTTTTTTGGACAATACATCATCCTATAAATGATTGAGATGTATTGACATTCCAAGACAATTTTATGCCACTAATGCTAATACCATATTAATGCATGTTCACCATTTCAAAAAGCAATGCACTTTGAGTTGTTCAGAATATTCAGATTTAGAATTGGAATGTGAAAAATATGAAATATCCAAATTAAACAAAACAAATGACACAGTGAAAACAATAAATATGATGGACACTTAAATATATAAATATATTAAACATTTGTCACAGGGATACAGAGAGTTTTTCATTCTTAAAAATGCAATCTCCTCCTAATCGAAATCTCAATGGTTAGGACCTGTGTTTACAAAAATGAAAGTAAGATAGATGTTGATATGGTAAAACCTCCATCTTGAATCCTAATACTTTCCCACCCTATAGCCCAGCTTATCTTCCACACTGGTAGACAGTGGTATCACTGTTCCTTCTGAAAGGCCCATTTCATCAGTGAAATATTTGTTTTTAACTGATTGAAGGTGAAGCTCATGTGAGAGCTGCCCAGTCAGGGGTATTGGAGATAAATGTCTTTCTGTGATTGGCCATTCCATACATCTCTCATCAAATATTCATGCTGGAGACTGAGGATGCAGGGATAGATATAGGATAGTCTCCCATCAGTCTAGCACTGGGATAGGTAGTCAATGTCTCAGCACAGAGCGGTCTCCAGAAGAACAACTCGAGGCTGTTGAGGTCGGCAGGAAACATGGGCTTCTCCTCTGAGGCATCATGTTGTTATACGTATTCATTTTGTTGCTCGTCCTCCTGAGTGAAAGTGTGATCTCTTTTTGATTGTGAAGGTTGTTTTTGAAGCATCAAAGAATATTGATCACTTGATTGAAATTTTAAACACTACTGTGATCAGCCAGGTGTAAACAGCTTGATTTCTTTTGCATTCTTACGAACCCCAAACCCCATACAATGAGGTAACAAGTGTTGAAATACCTTTGTTGGAAGCAGGGGAACAAGAAGATCAGTTACAACAATCCAAAACTATGTCCTGAGAAATCAAATTTTTCCACCACCTAATCATTGCATTTTGTTGTTAGCTTTGGGAGATAGCATATGGGTTTGTGAGTTTTGTCTAAAGCAAACTACAAACTGTATATAAGAAGAGGACATCTCTGTGACATCATCCATTGGTTTGTGGACTACAGTTTTGAAGCCTCACATTTGTCATTTTGGCCACAACCTTTGTGGTTTTTGGCCCTAACAGTTTATCTATTTGCAACCAGAATAGACATGACCTAACCCATCCAAACCCTGAATAAGACATTTTTGATGATCAAAATGTAATAGTAACTTCCATGAACTGAAAATACTGAAAAAAAATGAAAATGTTTAAAGATAAAGACGAAAACATGGGCAACGGAAAGAAAAAATGTGAAGTTCAAAGTTTGAAGCGTTGCCTTCATTTTGTAGAAGAGGAGGTAGCATTATTATTTCATTATTCTTTACCCAGAGGAGTAATTTTGGAATATTTAAAAGTACATAAAACTCAAAAAAGAGACTAGATGGGACATGGGTAAATCACATTTGTATGGAGTTATTACAAATCACAGCAGCACTGCAAGAGGCACTAGTCCTTAGAGCAAACAGGGCTTATATGTTATGAGCACACTGAGTCATAGCATATGAGTCACAGCTGCAAGCCCATTCATTTAATGGAAGTAATATGAGTGGTATATATCATAGAAAAAATATGAGCCCACAGTAACAAGAGCTTACTCAGTGTCAGCAGACCACCTCTAAGAACTGCCACCTTTACTAATCTGATTTTTACCTTAAGGGAGATAGTCGTCAATATCATTTGCGACGTTGCTTATATGCAATAGCAAAATTTCCGTCCAGCTTTGGGATGCATTTTCCTGATGAGGCTAATCATTAAAGTGGAGGCAGTGCCTTTAAATTCACCTGAGTACTTAAAGCCAAGCAGTAGGAGCTCACGTTGCGCTCTTTGGTTGTCCACTCTCTGCCTGACCAAAAAGCTCATTTCCTAAGAGCACTTCAACATATGCACTGTCATACTGGGTGAAACGAGGCCATCTCATTGTGTCTCCAGTCCTCATTTCAGCACAGCCTTTTGAAAAGCCTGCCAGTGCCCCGTCCTCCCCTGCACTAAATGTGTAGGGACGAGATAGTGCATTCTCATGTTATCTGCCACCGGCCTCTTGCCCCTTCAGCCATTTTCTCATTTCACAGATATGACCAGGAGGTGACCTTGGCTTTTTAAGTGCTTTTAAGGCAGAGCCAAGTCTCCTTTTTCCTGTCTCACAAATGGAGAGAGAGAGAGAGAGGGATGATTTCTTTCCAACCTTTTCTTCAATGGCCTTTTTTCCCCTTGTTCTTTCTCATGCTCGCTCATGCCAGTAGCCACTGTCGAGTTTTTTTAATGTTGTAAAAAATGAGTAGACATGATGACAGGATGTTGTCTGCTAATTCAAGTGGCTCTGTGCTTTTAATGTAGAAAATGGCCTCAGAAGAGCAGCAGCATATGTTTATGACATGTGACATCACGCACAGGGGCAGTCTGGAAGTTTGAGAGTGTTTCACAAAATTCAAATACTAATCATGTTGTGTTTCAGACATAAGTAATAGCTTATATCATGGGTCACATCTTCATAACCTCATACTCATCTTGCTAAATTGTAGTTATGTATTATAAGCAGTTTGGAGATAGTGTCAGTACATTAAACAAGTTACATTTCCCTCTGTAATATACATATATTTTATATTGCTGTGAATATAAAAATGTGTTCATTAAAGGTATAGTAGGCGATGATTTTTAGAGGCACATTTTGTTATGTTGGATAAAATGGTCCTTCCACCCTGATAGTCGTCAATTTAATATGTAGAAAGAGAAGTGACTAGAAACCGAGATCTGTGGCAGCCACAGGACTATAAAAACTTTTACCAATTAATAGCCTCAGTCCTCGTGTGACGTACGAATCAGATGTGTTCTCGTCTCATCCTGCGCTCGCCCCCCGTTCGCCCAAACTGTACCCTCCACTCCGCGCTGGCACGCATCCCTTCGCCGTGGCCGCAGGCATCAAGCACGCTCTTCTCTCAAAATCCTTCGGTAGCTGGAGAATACCAGACCAGATTACAATGGCAGAGAAAAAGCAGCCTAAAATACCGAATCCAGCATTACCCGTGGTGGCTCGGCCGGCTACACAGCCAAAGAAGAGAAAGACGGAGGCAGAAAAGACTGCATTGGTCGTAGCGCTGACTGGAGGAGCTTAGAGGGGGATTCGTAGCAGTGCATCTTTCAAATCTTGCTAGCTCTTCGACATCGCCAACTCTACCTTTAAAACACCCTACATTGTACAATATTACATCAACAGCATCATGATGATATTATTGTGCCATTTTATTGTATTGGAAGGTTAAAAACAGTGCAGTGGTTCTCAGTTATTTTCTGCCAGTGTAAAGTCAGGGCTGTACAGTATACATGAGCAGTATAAATGAAACATTTTGAGACTGAAAAACTGAAAGTAATATTGCTCATAGTAAAATATTAAATTAAATTATTGCACAGTGTATAAGTTAGCTCCTCTGCTATTGTGTGAGTTTTTTTGCACTATGCATGGGATAGACAACTTTGTATGAGGCTAACAGTGTTCTTTTTGTTTACTGATGCCATGCTCACAAAACGGCCTGCTGGCGATATTCATCAAGTTTTCGGTGAAAAAAGTCCAGTGGCTTATTGACATAATTGGTGAGTAAAGGCCAGTTCATAATTGGGCAGACCTCCGCGGAGTCACGCATACTCAAGTGGACATGAGAATATATATTAGGTGTATTTGCCCAAGAGTATGTGAAGACTGAAGTGAAGACATTGAGTTTAACCTTCAACTATTAAATCCCAACAAAGAGACACTCTATGAGGTCACCGATCTACAGACAGAATGTATGTTTGTTCACATTTCTGAATTTTATTTATTGCAATAAATGATAAGAATTTCACTTTTTGTGAATTCATCTTGAAAGGACCACAACATTTACCTTTTGCCTCCAAGCTCTCCAGCCAATTTCATTACAGAATCATTGTTCACTATGCAGTATTATCAAGGAACCAATAGGCCACGTCCCCTCAGGGTTATGTAGTAGTATCATGCTTTTCAGTGATTATTAACAGTGCCAAACAAACTGAAATATGATCCAGTGACCATAATGTAATTGTACATGTGTATCTGTCAGAAAGCATTGAAAAATAAATCAATAGTAATAAATGCATACTATTCCAGAGAATCGGACAACTAGGAACTGGTTCATGATTCCCATCCCTTGTGTCTGCATGTTTACTAGGGGTGTACACGTCCAGTGTGTTTTCTAGTGGAAATAAGCAGTCACCATCACAGCTCTCCATCTCCACCCCTCCCAGGTGCACCTCTGGCAAACCGCTAATCTGGGTCAAAGAGCTTGCCGCTCAGAAGGGCCGTGGAGCGGCTCGGGCCACATATGAACCACTTCTCACACCTCCCGCCCTCATTATGTTCACCACAGTGGGAACAGCAAAATGGTTTTCATGAATTCCACCAACCATAACAACGTAAACATCCAGGCGACACTCAGAAAACCTCTGTGGCAATCACCTCCTCATTCTTTGTCACACTGAGACAATCAGTGACTCGTCCTATCACTGCAGAGAGTCTGAGAGCTTCTCAGCGGATCTCAGTGACAAAGAAAGTAACTATATGTCGCCACATCAACAGCATATGTGAAGGACTGTTTGACAGTCCTTCACAGCATATTAAGCTCTTTCATTGTACTGAGCGTGTTTCATGATAGATGCAGTTACTCTTTCATATCACTGATGACATCAAGGAGTAGCTGCCCAGAGAGGGCACAAATCTATGCACTGCTAGAAATGATTAGACCTTTCCTCTCCAGCCAAGTAAGAAGAAATCAAATATGTGTGTGGCTGGATGATCTGGTGATTGTATTGCAGGAGAGAAAGGGGTCTCAGCCTTTGGTTCAAAATGTTTTGATGCTCGATTGCGGACAGTAGCATCAATGGGTGGCACATGCTTGGTATTTCATGAGAATGTGCTCCAGGTTGCACCACCTGTGCTAGCAAACAAGCCTTCAAGTTGATGAATTGAAATGCTTTGTTGATGTCTCCAACCCATCCTGGAACAAGAACAATGCACTGTCCTCTCACTGCTAATGCTGTTTGGCAGTGCTTAAAAATATTTTTGTATCAGAGAGCCTGCTGGCTCAGACCATTTTTTTAACAGCCCAAAGCTTCTTTTTGCACACTGCTACCTTATGGGAGCACAGCTGGAAGTGCTGTTGTCGCTGGAATGCTCAGTCCTCCCTTGAGGGCCAGAGTTGTAGCAGTGGCGGGTGATGGTGGAGGGGTGGAGGAGAGGGTGGCACACTTGGACAGTGTGTCCATGGGGAATGCAGCACACACACACACACACACACTCTCTGGCCTCTGCTGCCTCTGCTGCTGCCTCCACGACACCTCCTCCTCTCATTAGAATGAGTGAGCTCAAGCTGCTGACAGCGGTGACAGGCGATAGGGGAGGCTGCTGCTGCTGCTGCTGCTGTCGTCGCAGCGCCTTACATCTGTTTAGGTCCTTGGTGAGACCGTCTGGCCTCAGTTTGATGCAGCCGGGAGCAGTAAAGCACACCAGGTATGATCACAACCATTTGACATCTTCCAGATGCAAAAGAACAAAAACAACATAAGAGTTTGCGTCATTGCCTCAATTTACCACACAGAATGTTGATAACACTCACAATTTCCCATTGCATACTGATAATTAATTAAGATCATTTCTGTGTTTCTAGGGGGTGTGGATGCTTGACAAGGGTCACTTAGTCTTTGTAGATGGCATTTTCCTTTGTCTGGCAGGCTGTAAGAATGTAGTAATTGGTAAACTGTTTGACCAATTTGAATTATTAACAAAACATCCATTTTATAATAAAGGGATTTATTATTCCGCCCTGCGCCACAATTTTGTTATCAACAAAAGCCTTTGTTCCTCTCTGCGTTTTATCGAGGAGGAAAATCCATTGAAAGTGGCTAAAGGCCTGACACAAAGCAACTGCTGAATCCCTGCAAATCTGCCGGCTTAATTGATTATTTGTGCAGAGCTGTATATCTGCAAGGTGCAGGATACCTGGGGGAAATAATGTAAAACAGATAACAAGATGAAATGAGGGAGAATTGCTTTCTGCTACCCATTTTATTAATCTTTTTTCCTTTTCTGATTCACAATGAGTTTCCCATCTAGGTTTTCCCATTACAGAAATGCAGATCCACATTTTAAAAGCGGCATGGCCTAAATGGAAAGTTGAGAGTTGATTTTGGCAGGCGAGAAAAGTGTTTGTTAAGAGGTTATTTTGATTTCTGAATAACACATGGAGGGACTCAATGTTGTGTGTACCTGAGACCTCCAGAGGAGAGCATTTCATTTTCAAATCTTATTTTCATTATTCTGCCTTTCTCGGTTCTCTGTGGCATTCAAAGGAATGAATTCATTATGCTGATACTGTACACAACAGTTTTTGAGGAGGAAAAGCAATCTATTCAGATTTTGTCAGATTCAGATGTGCAGGTAATACTCCTCAGCGAAGGAGTACGGTTTCACGTGTAGACATACCTTTAAAAAGGAACAACCTTGGGATGATGGGAGGTGAAATTACTGTGGAGGTTGACTCGTGTTTGAGGCATGTTAGTGCCGCATTGCTCAATCCTTACCCCTTTCCCAATTTTACTCTGCTCTTTGCTTTGCCTTTCACAGCACTCGAAAACAAATAGTGGCATCGTTGACATGCAGGATTGCTTCCACTCGGCAGCAATCAAGTCATTACGAATGGAGAGGGAAAGGAAAGCCTTTTGTTTTGGTTTTTGGTGTGATATAGAATTCTTGGCATTAGGTAGCACATCAGGCCAGACCATAATTGCCTTCCCCTCACTGGGGAGCTCCTTGTTTTCCATTTGAAGTCTGCCTCTGTCAGATTTCACCATTAGAGAGAGGGGGAGTAGCAGGGGAAAGGAAGACAATTCCTGGATCAGCCATCTCACATGGGCTGCCAGAGAAGTATGGAGGACACTGAGGATGAATCCAGAGATAGCTTGCCAAGAGCTTTTTTTTTTTTTTTTTTTTTGCCTTTGACACCAAAAATTAATATTGCTGGCAAAATATGTAAAAAAAAAAAAACATAAAAAACAAGGTCTTTATCAGACATACTGTTCTGTACCTAGTATTGATATATGGTTACATTATTAATTGACTATGTTTTTATCAAATGTGGAATTCAGAACAAATGGGCATTATCAACCTCATATATGGATTACAATGGACCTGCTACACCAAGCAGTAGGTTTAGGAGCCCGTTATCATATATTCAGAATATAAGAAGACAAACTTAGCCCGCAACCTCTAGTGATCAAAACAAGCAGTTTGTAGACACCATTTGGGGCTCTGGTTACCTGGAATTGACATTTATATTTCTATTGATATTAAATCATTTGCAGCATTAGAGCTGGATAATGGTTTATTTTTTAAAAATGTCTGGAATTCTACACTCCTAATTGTATAAGGCACTGTGTGAAAGGTGGGGAATTAGTTTTCATTATGATACAAAGCTCCTCATGGAATTTCCTAATTCTCTTGTTCCCATTTTTCACTCCATCGTGTACAGTGTTTATCTCTCTGCACAACAACACTCGGTTTGCCATGATGTCAAAGAAGGAGATTTCCAGCTGAGAGCCATTTTCCAAACCCCAAGACAGTCGTCATGTTGTGATACAACCAGGTGATAGTTTCCTGAGAGGATATTCAGAGGCTTTCTCAGGGTGTTTTCTGTCTTATCTCTTCCAGGGGAAAGGGATTCTGGCTGGAGAAACAAAAAACAGTATACTGAATGACAAATGCATGGTGTGAGAAATCTTGATCAAATTGAAGATTTAGCTACAAGAATGACAACCTAATTGAATTCGTAAGGTCCTTACAGTCAGCTCACTTTTGTCACAGTGTTGTCGCCACAAGCAGCCTCTGTGTCAATCTAACAGGGTTTAACCTCTTGCTGAGAGCACGGTTTCCAAAAGGGGTTTGTGACAGACAGCTGATGTGAGTTAAGTGCACAGAGTGTTTCTGGGTGTAGGCGGCGAGAGAGGCACTGTTGTGTTTTATTTGGTCCAGTTCACACACAGTGCATAATGGATATTTAACAGTCCCAGCCTGCTGGAAGTGTGCCTTGTCCTGAAATGATGCTGGAGACATCTGAGGGAGTGTGTGACTGCCAGGATGACACACCCATTAAAACACACTTAGTCCATTTCACTGCTTCAGTCCCACTCTGGATTCATGCCACAGGAATGTAATACAATGACACATGCATGCCTCTCATGTTAATGGATGCTTGCAGTGAATCCATATCATCATCCACATATCTCTGTTCCATTTCATTTTCCAAGAGATGATGATGATGTAAGTGCAGCTCAGTCACAGTTGAATCTGGGATTGGAGAAGAGAGCATGTTTCCCAGCTATGCTTTTGACAGGATGATCTTCTCATCTTCCTGCTCTCAGCCTTGCTGAATTATTGAAATAAGAGAGGTGCCTCACTTTGTCTTGTATCATCCAGATAGACACCCAAACCCCAATCTGAGACATCAACTCCCATCTTACACAAAGCAGAAAAGTAGTTTTAATTGTCACTCTCCCACTGGATCATGCAAAGAATTCCATTTAGTTTTATTGTAGGTCAGGCGTCTCAACACAGCTTACAGCCAAAGGAAAGAGCTGCTGCTGAGTTCTCAGCAAAGAAGATGAGAGGAGGAAAGTTACCTGAGCCGCAGTGTCGGGAGGACTGATGTACTCTTAGCCATCAGCAGAGCGGCCTCCAGAGCGGCTCTAATGATTCTTCTCATCATCATGCTGCCCTCAGCTCTCAACAGAACTCTGCAACTTACTGGCAACACACCACACATATAATGGAGACAATGAAACACTTTGTGCTTTAACCTGTATTCAGGGCATTCCAGACATTCTCCCAGACACATTGTCAGAAACACAAACGCTCTCAAAGCGAGAAAGCTTCTCAGCTGAGGGGAACATCAACTCTTTGAATGCCATTTACAAGAGAGCAAAACAAGAACAAAACAAATGGAATCTGGAGAAATAGTGATGTTTTTGGTGAAAGTGGCCTCTACTCTACCATATTCTGTGGATCTTGAAATATGAATCAAGATGGGCAAAAACGCTGCCACAAGGCACTTTGGTTTTATAAAAGGGCTGGCACTCAAGGAGGGAAACAAGGAATTTTATTAAAAGTTGAATTGAAAACAATTGAACATATTTAAAATGAAATCAGACATCATGTTAAAAATCACATTCAATAGCATCTTTGAATTTATAGGCTATATATAGCATCTGCTATAAAATAGCAGACATTAATTAGTCGACAACTAAACAGAATGTTTCATAGAGTGTAAGTGTTGATGCTGTTATCCTGTGTAAGCAGAACCTTGCTAAATATTGAAATTACTGATAATTGCTGGCCACATTAAATTCCACCCGGTAGCACACAACAAGCCACAGTGGATGGATATGTTAAATTCAGTTTTCAAGTGTACACAAAGAGGTATTGACTAGCTGAATCCCAGGTGAGGCTGACTCCTGGTGCAAGTGATCGATGTGTGCGTGGTCATTGAACTGAGCTTAGAGGTAGTTTGTATTCTATTAGGCATCTCTAGGGTTTTGCAGCAGTGGAACAAAAGCACATGCTGATGCCTAATTGCTGGCAAAGAAAAGACCAATGGCACTGTTACCTCTGCTGCTGCTCCTTATGAGCTTTTTTTCTCTCTCACTAACACAAAGTTGTACAGTTGCTAAGAGGATTTGTCAATCCCGATGAGCCTGATGCATGATGTTACAGGTTTCATTGCTGCTTAAGCCTCCCAATGTATGTGTGTTCACTTGTAAATATTGAAAAAAACGCTCTGCAGATCATTTATTAACACGTTAAAGGGGTATGACTATAACTGAAACCATGAGTCGCTTTGCTTAGTTTCTCACATCCAACAGGAAAAGACCAGGTTTTAATGTTACCTCAGTTTCTCCCCAACATCATCTCAGCCTGGTATATCATAAGCTTGTCAAAGGTAGTACTTATAGATGTTCCATCACAGCCATATATCCTTCTTTATAACTCACCACTCACAACCACATCGTCATGTCCTGTAATTTCAGTTTCAGTCATTTCTTCTTGATAGTTCCTGTTTTATTTTGAAGTCTTGTCTTCTAGTGTTATGTCTAGTTTAACTTCCTGTCTTTGTTTGTGATTGTCTGACCCTGCCCTGACTGTTTCCACCTGTGGATGGTTACCTCAGCTATAAATGGTCTTGTCTCCTTTTGTCAGTTCATTTTTGTTCCTTGTCCACATCATGCTGACTTCTTACCCAGTTTTTGTATTTATCCTTGCTTTTATTTTGTCACTTTTTTAGTGGAGAAACAAAAAAACCTGAAATTCCTTGGGCTCTGGGAAAGTGTGATGAAAACCAAAATAAAATGTATATCATGTGACCAGAAGTCTCATGAATGAAAATCCTGTGTTGGACTTAAGCATCCCTCTGTCCTCCGCCATGGTTTGATTAAAAAACAGAAAGAAATGTAGTGCAGTCTCATAAAATGAGGATGTAATTTTAAGGTTTTAAGGCATTTTCTTTTGAATTGAAGTAAAAACATAAAATTACAAAGTTACACCCAATTTTATCTTTTTTTCTTATATTTTCCCTTTTGCCTCTTTCATCTTTTTCTTCTTTGGAATGCATATCTATCTATCTATCTATCTATCTATCTATATATATATATATATATATATATATATATATATATATATATATATATATATATATATATATATATATGGACTTTTCAATTGGCTTTTCCCTTGAGTGGTGGTAGTCTGTGACAGAAAAAGTCACATTTCCACAACAAAGAGGGGTAAGCTAAATGATAAGAACAGACACAAGCATCTATTTTTGACCATCACAGCAAGAGAATGTATTGAAATGTTGTCTTCATCAACAGCTACAAACACCAGTGAGGTGGCAAAGAAATTCAGTCTCCATGTGGAGAATATTTGCATTGTTTTTAGTGGAGGGACAATTGATTTTCATCAGTAATCAATTATTTGGCATGTCAATATTCTTTATGTTTCTCTCAAGTGACTTTCCAGTCAGTGTATTTTGTTTCAGCTCTCTCCCTGAAAATGTATAACAAACATGCCACTCATCACACTGCTATCAGAAGTCAGTTCATGGATAATAAAATGTGTCATACATGGCCATATGGTCCCAGAATCTGTCAATGTTTGACACAAAGGCATTATTGACATACAGCAGCTGACATGTTGTTGCATCTTATGTTCTTCTCATGCAGATTCCAGTGAGAGCTCGAACAACATGAGGCTGGTGTGGAAATCCCTGGACAAGATGAGGTGCCTGAGGAAACGCTCCACTATTCCCTTCCTCGGCTTCCTCATCACCTTCCTGCTCTTCCTCAACCTCTACATTGAAGATGGCTACGTGCTGGTTAGTACAATTGTGTTGAGTTTTCCCAAATTGCAAATTTAGGTGAAGCATTCACTTAGTAATTTCCTTTTTAATGTCTCTTTGAACCAAATATGCTTTTGAAAACAAATGCTTGTGTTCATTCCACCCATCTTGTCCCTTTTATAATTGCTTGTTTTAACGGAAAAGTGTTTAAATTTTCATGACGTGGACCCGAGTTGAAATCAGCATTTATTTCTTATTCATGATGCTGTCAAATCTTGGTGATCGCAGTACATTATCTGTGTTTGTTATTTAAATTATTAAGAGGTAGTTCACATTTTCAGCTCTCTGTTACTCCTCTCGAGTCCATTTGCTCGACTATGCAAACTGCCTGAAGGGGTTTTAAGATTCCCTTTGTTTCCAAACGTTAAGCGTCAGCTCCATCACGTCAAAACACATATTGTCTCAAGTTTGTACAGGACATGAGAGACAAGTTCAAGAAGACAAAAGTCTTCCCCTCATTTGAATTATTCACACAATAGTCACAAAAGTCAAAATTTTCAAGATGGCTTCCCTGTCCCTTTTCTGCCACAGTTATGACAGCCTGTGTATGTTTTTTTTTTGTTCTCTCTGTTGTTCATAATGCAAAGTAAAGCTGTGTTTTTCACGTTGTGTTCCAGGAAGGAGATAAAAGGCAGCTCAGGGAAACATCAGTACACCCTTCGAGCTCGGAGCGATATGTTCACACCTTCAGAGACCTGAGTAATTTCTCTGGAACCATTAATGTCACGTATCGTTACCTCGCTGGGACACTGCTGAACCGCAAGAGTAAGTTTAGTGTTTGTTTGAAGAGAAATTTACATGGACTGCTTTCATGAACTTGGGGTAGTTTTAGTAAGTCATACAGTGGTGAACAAGAAGTAAAATCAATGCATTCCCCCTTAAAGTATACAAAAATTTAGTCAGCAGATGTGACATATTGCTTTTAATAAGCACAAAGCTCCAATATGAGGTCTGAGCCACAAAATCTTTCCCAAGACTAGTTATAGAACTTCATTCATTTATCAAAAATATTCCTTATTCGAAAAAAATATCAAGGATACTATACCAAAATAATATCAAGGATACTATACAATGCTATTTTTCTAGAGCTCAACTGCATCTCACAGTCTTCATTATTGGGTGGGCTTTTCTGTATTAGATTTTGGTTAGTTGATGACAGTTGGTTATGTGGGGAAGAACAACTGATGAAGACTGTGCGATGTGGTTGAAAGCCCCAGAAAGAGTGTGTAAATGGGCCTTGAGGTCAGATTTTGTCAAACTCTATTCCCAAAGAAGAATCAACATGCATGCTTAAATGACAAAATATATTTTTAGGAAGCAGTCTTGGTTTTAAAATAATGATTTGAAATATATTTGTGATGGGTGGGAGAAAATTTGTTTCTCTTGAAAAGTAATATAATTGACAGTTTTGTTGTGTATGAACATACTTTTAGGAGAACAGGCTGCTATACAATATAATCTATAATCTACTGTTTCTGTTGACATGATGATAATATGAAATGCTCATTTTTGTTTGTAGAGTATCTCACCATTGGACTGTCATCAGTCAAAAGAAAACGAGGAAACTACCTGCTGGAGACGATCAAATCCATCTTTGATCAGTCCAGTTACGAGGAACTCAAGGAGATTGTGGTCGTGGTCCACCTGGCAGACTTTGACCTGGTCTGGTGTGAGAACCTGGTGCAGGAAATCACCAGGAAGTTTGCCCACCACATCATAGCTGGACGCCTCCTGGTGATCCAGGCTCCAGAGGAGTACTACCCATCTCTGGACGGGCTGAAAAGGAACTACAACGACCCAGAGGACCGGGTCCGTTTCCGCTCCAAGCAGAACGTGGACTACGCCTTCCTCCTCAACTTCTGCACAAACCTCTCTCACTTCTACATGATGTTAGAGGACGACGTGCGCTGCTCCAGGAACTTCCTGACGGCACTGAAGAAGGTGATCACCTCCAGAGAAGGCTCCTACTGGGTGATGCTGGAGTTCTCCAAGCTGGGCTACATTGGGAAGCTGTACCACTCCAGAGACCTGCCGCGCCTCGCTCATTTCCTGCTCATGTTCTACCAGGAAATGCCCTGCGACTGGCTCCTCATCCACTTCAGGGGTCTGCTGGCCCAGAAGGACGTGATCCGCTTCAAGCCCTCGCTGTTCCAGCACATGGGCTACTACTCCTCTTACAAAGGAGCAGAGAACAAGCTGAAGGACGATGACTTCGAGGAGGACTCTATAGACATTCCTGACAACCCCCCTGCCAGCCTTTACACAAACATCAACGTCTTTGAAAACTATGACGCCACCAAGGCTTACAGCACCGTTGATGAGTATTTCTGGGGGAAGCCTCCTTCCACAGGAGACTTCTTTGTCATAGTCTTTAATAAATCTACCAGAATTAGTAAAATAAAGATTGCTACTGGTTCTGATGACCGTCAGAATGACATTCTTCACCACGGAGCTCTGGAGGTGGGAGAAAAACTCGTTGGCACTAAAAAAGGGAAACAGTGCTCCTCTTATATCACATTGGGGGAGTTTAAAAATGGCAACATTGAGGCTCAAAACGTAGACCACAAAATTGCTTTTGACATTGAGTGTGTTCGTATTGTGGTGACAGCCAGTCAGAAAGAATGGCTCATTATCAGAAGCATAAGTTTATGGACTACACAACCCCCCAGCCAATAAGGACTGTACAAAAGACTGTTAGTATGTCTGAAAGGCAAATGTTTTTATTCTTCTTATTGTTTACTAATGTCTGTATTTCCAGGTTTATTTATTAATTTTGTATGTATTTATTGATACTCATTTTGATTGCCAAATCAATCTATAGTTTTTATACCTGCAAGTTGTAACCTTAGTGGAGCATCTACCCAGTCATTCTTAAGGACTGTTCAGCTGACCTCAGAGTATTCATGAACGTATGCTTTGTTATATGTTCCTTTTAATTATTTCCAACTTTGAGAGTTGTCCTCATTGTGGAGCTGGGTGATAAAACTTGTCATATTATATGTTGTTGTTTGACAACATTATTCTCTAAAAAACCCTATGAAAAGACCAAAACCAACGATGAATTGATCCCACAAGTATAACCTTGTAGTTTGATTTATTCTTATTGCTCTGCGGCATACAGCGCCATTGTCGTCCAAAACACTGGACGTCATGTTACTATACTACAATATGGACACTGTGGTTCATTTTGAGTCAGTGACTCATATACCATCCTGCTGCTGTAAATGCTCACTAGAAATGTGTATTAATCCACAGATGAAAATAGTTTGTAAAGATTTATGTTTTCAGTGGGAAGGAATGAGGTTTAAACTGAGCTCTACAGCAACTACTAGAGGTGGCTTAACATTTTTTGGTTTTGTCTTTTCATGGGAGTTGTTGACAACAACAAACAGCCTTTCGTGGTACAAATTGGTACTATTAAATGTAATTAATGTCATTTAAGAAGGTTTTGTTTTCAAGTGTTGTTTGGTGTAAAATGTAACACTGAAAGATGTTTCACTGCATTGAATGATCCAGTCACCAGAAAAACAAATGTGAGCGTTGTTAGTTTCTTCAAACCATCGATACGATGAACGTAGACATACTGCATCTGCTCAGAGCATGTGACATAGTGATGTGTCAAGGGTATGGTGGTACATTAGCAATCATAATCATAAAAGTCATCTGAGGGTGGGAATTAGTTGACGGGTCAAACAGACCCTGGACTGACTCCCAGGAGGTTGCTTGTTTGTGTCCCATGTGAAACTGTAAATGCAAATGATGACTTTATGTTTATTTTTCTTATTTAATGTAAACTGTGGGTTTGCAGAAACATACCATATCCACATTTTTTCATTTTATTTTTTTCTGAAAATCATGATACATCACTACCAATATATCAGTAACATTTCGACCATATTGCCCAGGTTTACAATACCGTGACAACATCTTTCCACATTATTCATGAACGTTTTTGAAGGCTCTTCAGTAAGGTGCTTCAAGTGAGTAATGAAGACAAATCAGCAAGACACTCATTTGGTTAATTGTAGGACAATTGACCATTGTTGGTTTTCTAAATATTATGAACCATTAGTTACCTATAACTGTGGGAAAAGGATAGTTATTATGAAGTGTACGCAATTGCTTTTCAGAAAATAGCATCCAATTAAAGCTATTGTGGTTCCACCTATTTTTCATGACTGATATTAAGCCTGCAGATGTAGCCCCAGGACTTATCTCTGAAATCTCCCCATTTGGCACTTGATTACATTCCAGGGTAGTATCAGAGGTCGTTGATACCTTGGATATTCGTCATATCACACTTTTCCACTTTCAAACATTCTTCCCAGATTTAATCATTCTCCTCGTTGTGTTTGAGGCGAGCGTTTGGGCTGAGCTCTTTACTGGCCTTGTACAGTATGTTCAGTCAGAGCTGCTGACAGGAGAACAATGTTTGTTTTCACCCATCTTCTCCAAGAGCTGAGATTAGATTGCGCAGTGAAGAATGGCCCAGGTCTACTCTTAGGTCTCTTTTTTTCCCCACCACAGCACAATTTTCCCCCAGTAAATTGGTCTATGTTTGCTTCACTCCATACACCAGCAAAACAACATCTCCCCCAAAGCTATAGGATCTCAATTCGCTCTTTCCCCAATGTTGCGCTCTCACAACTCCAATGTTTCTGCTTCCTACATGGTTTGCCTCTCTGTGATCTTTGCTCTCACTTCACGCAGCCTGCTCCTGCTGCTCTGGGGAAACTTGCTTGGCTTTTCCTTTGATGCCCCACCTAACTTTATGTTGTTTAGCAGCAAATATGTGTACAAATTAACACTGCACGTGTTAACTGATGATGCTCAGAGCAAATCCAGAGCCATGCTTTGAACACAACCTTGTTGTTTCGATGTAATCATGAAGTCTGTGAGTAACATTCAGTAACATATCAGTTTCTACATTGAAATGGCATCAAGAAAAGTCACTCAGCAATGCATGAAAGAGGTAGATGTTTACAAAACATCAGTGTTCTTCAGGAACACGAGGTGGGAGCAGATTGTCGTTAAGCATGCAGCGATGGTTTTGTAAAGCTTTGTTCCGCTGTTACGATAGCCACCTGTTCTCCCTCAAGGTCTTGTTCAGTGTCACAGATCAAGGCCTTTCGCAGATTGGCTTGTACCGCCATCTCGAAATCCTTCCTCAGCAATCCCCCTATGTGCTACCCAAAATGAAATTAGAATGCCCCCCACCACCGTCACAATATAGCTCATTGTTTTCCCTCAGCATTTCCCTCGGAAAGTCGCTATTAATTTTGGTGAATGATTCTGTGACCTGCATTGGATCAGTCCCTCAAAGGGGATTCTGGTTTGAATGGATGATGCCTGGGAACATAATCTACATTGTGCGGCATGTCCATCCTTCATGACACACGGCACACTGCTTATGAGCTATAAACATACAATGTCACCGCAGGGCAGTTAGCTGTTTTACAAGTGTGATGGATGACTGTGATACGTCCCGTGCCCAAATAGAGCAGTCATGAAGAGAAACTGCTGTCTGATCTTCATTTGAAGTAAGTTGCCAGCTAAAACTAGATGCACGCTGTAGATTAATGGATAGATTACATGCTGGGTGCAGCACTGCATTACGATCGGCAGCATGTTTGGAAACCACAATCCACTAGTGCCATGAACAAACAATGTGCACAAGATCAGTTATATTGTACATTTCACTTAATACTAAAGGAAGTCCTTTCTTCTTGATAAGTACTTATAGCTAATAAATGGCCATTTCCCCGTCTACTTGTCAAGAATTATGTTCTAGCTGCTTTGGCAGATCTCTGTGAGGAAAAAGGGCAGATCTGTCTGTAAATCACTCGCAGGAAGGTAGGTTTGTTTGATTATATTGGCTGCGAGGGTCCAATCCCCAAAAAGCTCCAAACAAGGGACGAATGTGAATATGATATGCGGATCCTGAGTTTTTTGAGCTGTCTTCCAGTGGAGCATGTACAAAGTGCATGAACATAATAGTTTTTCAGTGGATAATAGAATTTCTTTCATACATCAGGATGGATGGATGAATTATTGTTCAGCTTCTCTTAATGGCAATGTGCTGGGTTTGTACGTAGAAGCCTATAAATACTACCTTACAACAGGCCCGGAGTTCAAATGTGCTGTATATTGTTGGGGAGAGTGTGCCAAGATGTTGTTTTCAGTGTCTGTTTTACTTCCCATCGTTCTCTAAATGGTACTGTACTGTAAGATGACATATATTTTTTTACACGTGTCATTTCAAATGTCGTACTGTATTGAAATTAGATTAAAATGAATGAATGCCAACTTTGTGCTGCATTAACTGTTGTAAGAGAGCTCAAGGGAGCACAAATATTGAGTGTGTGTGTGTGTGTGTGTGTGTGTGTGTGTGTGTGTGCGTGCATGCGTGCGTGCGTGTGTGTGTGCGCAATGTCAGAGCATGAATATTGGTTTGAAGGAAAACCAAACAGTATCAACATGACCCTGAAACCCTCAGTACATCTGTCTTAACCTGAACATTAAACATTAAAAATGAATATAAGAAGAATCAGATTTATTGGTCATATACATATATACAGGTACATGCATATGCAAAGTTTGACCTCTGACATGTATTTACATTATTTATTATGAAAAACAGAAACTGCAGCTTATATTTGAAATTTAAAAGGGGAGGAAAAACACTACCGACATTTTCCTTTAGCCAAATGCAAAAGCTGTACAATATTTATTTCAGTATTCATGTGTCTGTTTTTCCCCTGCTGAACATGAGGTGATAGTTTACTCTTAAAGCAGCATACTCTTTGTGTATTTGTCAAGATGGGTCAGTGCACCAAATGTGAAGGAGAAAAAGAGCAAACAGTGTTAATAACGATATTTATTCATTTTATTTGCGAAGACTTTATGAAAAAAAAACAGGATAGACATCAACAACAAAAATCATTTCCCCCAAACTAAAATGAACATTTTGATTCTTGCTTTAAGCCATTTAGAAAATTCTCTCAACTCTTCGAGGACCAATACAATCTGTTAATTGAACAGATTAGCATTCGCAGTGTTGTGCTACTTCCCAATTTCGATGTTTAATAAAGAGTTTTTGGCACAATTCCATCAATGTGACTGCATAATGCAGAAGGCAGAGCAAAATTAAATTAATTCATAAACACTTGACTAAAAGTTTAGGGGAAAAAATAACATCAGAGTCACAGTTATTAAAGATGTTATGATAGGTTTCTTTTGGAGTCAAATCTCATTAAACACTTGCAGGCTTTCACAGTCCCAACAACATTTCAGAGACCTTGAGCATTTTGTCACAGTCGGTCCCACACCTCTCTCCACCTCTCTCCACCTCCCATCCTTCAAAGTCATCCAGAACCAAATGGAAGGAAAGCGCACATGATGGCTGGGCACCTGAGAAACCACAGCTAATGCATGCTATAGAAGGGCTGGTGTAGCGGTAGAAAACCAATATCCCATCTAACAAGACCTGCACTGTGCACAGCAGGCAACATCCGCCAATCAATTGCTGTGGTTGCCATGGTGCTGCCAGCATGCACCTGCACAGGGACCAAAGCCCACATCATTGCAGACCTCTGGGAAACTGGTCCTAGGGTGGGGATTTTAATTTCCACCTCATGGTCACCATCCAGCCTCTAAGAAGCAGGTGTGTACTGCCAAAGAACAATGAGCTTTTTAAATTTCCTCTCTTGAGGTGTTTTCAAGCACACGCCAATGTAGCTTCAAAGCATCTCAATAGCTCTTAATTAGTACATTTTGTGTTTTTTATGGAGCATTTCCAGGCAATGTTAGACCCATGTGAGCCAGGTGTGGCTAAGCTAGGGAGATAAAAAGACGTGTTGAAAAAGCTGTAAAAAGCGCAATGAACAGACAAATGGGTGACTACAGGGGATTTAACAGTATTGAAGTTGAAGCAAAGCTGAAGCCAGGAAAAAACGAGGCAGGCGCAGGTGATGAATGGCTCGTAATAACCTGGCAAAGAACTTGTGATTGTGTGTCTACTGGTGATGGAGGGCCCTCTCAGTGCGCAGGTGCTCTCGGGGCTGATGAGCAGCCAGTTGTGGATACCAAGAGGCCGAGGCCAGCTCGCACTGCCAGTATTGAACCAGTGTTGAGATGCTAGAGGGGAGAAAGGGTGCTTTCTTATCTGCAAATTCAATTGTTTCCAGGTGGTGACAAATCAAAGCTATCCAAAGCAAAATTTGCACATGTGCCGAATGGAGGACTGACTCGTTTCACATGGTGCAAAGACGACAACGTATAGCGGCATAGATCACAAGTTTAATTACAGGGGTTAAGCTGTGCAGACAACTTGAGGAATCTCTTTCATCCACTGTCATGGTGAACATTAACAGAGAAGCAGCCCAGCAGAACACAGTGTGAGCTTCACTTTAACTATTCCCATGGCATTTGCAGGGTCTTCATGGGGAGTGGAGATAAAAGGAATGGTGCTGCAGGCGCTGTTGGAGCCAGCTCCTTCCTCGGAGTGGATGGTCCCTACGGCAGATGAGGGTTTAATCACTCCCAATTGCTTTGCCTCAAAAAGATGTGCACCCCTCCCCCACCCACTACCAGCCTCTCATCTGTCTCTCATTCTTGCCAATGAACGAGTCTTGCCGCAGGGAGGTGCGCTGCCACTTTTCCTCGGTCCCTTCCTCCCTTAACCTCCACTTTCAGCTTTGTAAAGCCTTCTCCTGTTGGGAACAGGGGGATGACTAATCAAAACAATTACCTAAGTCCCATTTTGTTTCACAGGAGACTTTTTTTCCATGTGAATCTTCAGCCCAAATGAAGCAGGTTGTGTCTTGGGAGGCTTTTTGTGGAACATCACAAAAGCAGCAGCTGTCACAACACAAGAAAGGCTTCAGTTTCACGCTGGCTCCACCAGCAGGTTTATCACTTGGCTCTTTCAACAAGAGATCCACAACCAATTACTGAAGAGGGGAAAAACAACTTGTGAAGTAAAAGCAGTCACCTTGATATGTTCACACAAACAGTTATCAGAAGACATGAGCTCATCAGGAACTGTGGAATACTGCATATAGCAATCTGGATTGTTGCGCAGGAAAAAAGGCAGCCTTACCTTGCCGTTGCCTTGAGGGATTTTTTTTTTTAATCTATTTTCCATCTATTTTCTTTCTGTTTTCTTCTATGAAACACAGGACCATCTCAGTGCCAAGTGTGTAGCATACAGTGTGTCCCATAATCCAAACAGTTTAAAAGAAAACCTGGGCAATGTCTTCACAGATCAATGGATCCACGACTTTGATGGGACAAAACAAGCTTACCAAGAGATTTCCCAGCCCGCTCTCCATATCTGTCTCCCACAGTAACTTTTATATTCCTGGGCATGTAGTCAGAAATTGTACAGGCCTTAATTAAAGATTAATGTCAGGGTTTCTTGCAAGCACTGCTTAGATAACTCATTTCCCTGGGCGCATTACGAAAAAACTGGCCGGACTGGACACCAGATTTTTCAACTGTCAGAACAAAAGCCCTCAACTCTCTGGCCAACACGATCCTTTCAGCTGAAGGACAAGTAATAACAGCTCTGCCGCTGCCTCTGCGATGCCACTGTTGTGACTGCAACAGGGGGAGGTTGAGTCATTTTAATTATCACAGGCAGGCAAAGAGACACAATCAGCTAGGAGAAGGCCCGCAGCTTCACCACCCCTCGCAACAATTACTGATGCTCATCTTCTTCATGAAGCCTGTTTATAATGTCAGGGCATGTCACGGGGGGGCTGTCTGTGGGAATCAGCTATGCCTCTCCATACAAACAACAGTGTAGCTGCATGGTGTGTTTATACAGGCAATGGCATTCAATCATGTGTACACACGTGTGTCCACGTTTTGTCAGCAGTTTCAAATAAATATAAATGAGATTTGGCCAAACCTGAGCTGGAAGCACTGTTAACTGGGATATTGGTTTCTATGTCACACAGTAGCTACCAGACCTGTTCTCCAGCATCTTGAGTTTCAGATCCACAGTCCACAGTGGCCATGAGTCAGTTCACATGTTTGAATGCATCACATTGGCTGTAGCTGTAGGGAAGCAACTGAATTTGCTAAAAGTTTTCACACTTGTCTGAGGTGTTGAAACACCTTTGACTCCCATGATTTATCAGCTGTTTCTGCTGTCACCATCCAGCTACATATTTATATTGTTGCCTTGTTCTTTTCCATTCGACATATGAGCTGGCATGAAAGAACAATAAAAAAAACTTGCCTCTCTCCATTTCTACATCACAGACCTCTGACTTATGATCAAACTACACTGAAGAAAAGTTTATTTGGTCCAAACCAATAAATAGAGACACAACATTCACATTCATTTTTCTTGTGATGTTTCAAAAGACCACAAAATTTGCTTGGAAATTTAATGGAAACACAGATCATGTCACAGTCACACCATAGACATCACATCAGCTTCCATGTTCACAATCAATGTGGATCATGCAGGGGGGAGCCTTTGGTGTGAAAGGCTTTATCTCTTCATGTGAACCTTCACTGTGCAATAGCACAAAAATGGAAAACTAGTACTCCCTGCAATATGCAGGAGGCTGTCCAGGCAGAACAGATACAGGGCTCCAAACACTGTATACTGTATTATCTTCTCTGGAGGGAGTGGTGTCTGATCATGGCTTTACTTGCTTAACATTTCAGATGCCAAAATAACTGTATAGTTGCACGTTCTGCTACTGTGTGATATTCTGGCAGCCTCAGTCTGGTCTTTTTATCAGTTTTCTGTGTGGTGTACAGAGAAGGGCAGTCAAAGTATACAGAAAAACATTGTCTAATAATGCATGTCAAAACATGGTGTTTTATTTTTTTTTGTTTCCATTCACAAAATAAAACCAACAGTAATCCAGAAGAAAATTTCCTTAAAAATGTAATTGAGAATGCACTTTAGCTACAGTGTATATGGGAATGTCATTTTGTAATGTTAGTTAAACACTGACACTGTCTCATTTTGGACCATCGAGTGAAATGAAGCTTAAGTCTCTTTCTTGTTTCGTGGCCGTCTGTTTGCTGTCTTACTCTTAGAAACCAGAGGGCTACTCTTCACAACTGACTCTGACAGTCAGCCATACCTGTGACAATAAACAGCTCTGACGTGACTTTCCCTTCACTCCCATCACCGAAGGCTGTCACATATTACCGTCCATATGTGAGGCCTAATTACTTTCTCTGCTGGCCCCTGCCACAAGGTCACGCTTGTTATGCCACTATCCCATCCACACAATCAGATTTCTCACAAAGGGAGCTAATCTCATTCCTTCACAAGCCATTATCTTGATCAGACCGGCTTTTTACACAATTTGCAACGCTGTCCAGATGAGAGAATGGCTTTCCTTTAGCAGGAGTGAAGACGCTCATCAGTACCCCAGTGAGAAGTTCCAAACTGTCAGCCAACATCCACCAACTTAAATTGGACTTAAATTGAAGAGGCGTCCGGCTGGAGAAAGGCCAAGACAAGCAGGCCAGAGCATCGTTGCAGCAGCATATGTTGATGCGGGTTTTTAATGGAGCTGAATTAATTCATGTGGTGTAATTCATCCTGTGGATGTGGGAGGCGTACGAAGTCTGAATTTTTCCAGGGTCATGAGAGTCATTATATTGATAGACATCTGCTGAGACGGCCTGCAATTTTCCAAAAAGTGACAGATCTGCTCTGATGCTGAGATAGTGATTAATTGCATTTTTCCAGGGTGGGGCTTGTTGTGAAGCCACAATTTCCTGCTCACATGTTTCATTCTGTGAAAGGACCATGTGAAAGTGCTCTGCAAGTAAACAGCTACTCACACTCTTCCATGAACTATTATGTAATTAATTCATTAACTAACCCCATGTCAAAATCATAGGCTGGATATAAAGACGGACAACATATCCACTCAATGCAATCGAAACATTGTGATCGCCCCCTGGGGGCTGGCAGCAGTATAGGTCATGAACACACCCTCTCCATGCTAGCGGATGAGACATGGGACAACTCATCAAAGTCCACGTCAAATACATAATAATAATTTGAACAAGAACAACACGACTATCACAAACAACCGACCATGGCGTTGTTAACTGCGATATCCATTTTCTCGCGTAACAATAGTGAAGCAGTTGGTTCGAAAAATGGTGGGGTCAAGTTGAGTTTGGCTTTTGCAGTCTAGTCGCACATCCAATGACGCTTCCAGTGACGACACTCGTTGGCCAGTCAGTGGAAGGCAGTTGGTTGACATCACGTTTTAGTATTGCTTCGACTCGCTTGGAACCAGGACTGAGGACGTACGGAAAAAGTACCTAGTGCCGGGCACTAGTGAAAAAGCACCACAACCATGTAGAGCTGTGCCGTACCGTACCACGCCTGTGGATAAGTGCCATAAGTGAACTTACAGCTGAACTTTATCAGCCCGGTTGTTGCCTTTAACATCTCTGTTGTTATTACATACTTTGTTTTTCCATCTAGGTAAACCGCTGTCAGTGTAAACTACACCAGATCAATTGGAGTTGTTGAAACAAATGTGTGACATGAGCAGTGGTTCAGAGGTCTGAAACCTGCAGGCTTCAGTTGATCTGTCTGTTTATAGATCTGTCAATCTGAAAGCAGGTTACATTCTGTTTTTTTTTTTTTAATGTTGCAGTGAAAGCAATCCTTGTTGTAGCCGTTGCTTACATCTGCCACCCTTCTCTTACCAGATTTGTTTTCCAATCCAACAGCTGCTCTCTCAGTATTGTGACTACATTTACAAGCTTATGAGCACACACTGGCTGTTGTGGGGATCAAGCTTACGACTTAGCCTGTGACTTTACAGTTACATGTAGATCATTGTAACCCTGTCTCTTTTGCTAATATCATATTTAACTGTCTGGAAGTCAAAGCTCTGGGTTTTATCAAAGCAAAGTTACTATAGTTCACCTTGACACTGTAACTAATCTGAAATAGCCTGAGGAAAACTTACACTGGAGGAAAGCTGGGTGTCAGAATGTGATTAACATGAACCAGTTTGTAAAAGCTCTGGATTAGCAATACTGCATTCACTGTCTGTTTTAAGGTCACTTCTCTCATAGGTATCATTTAGACAGAATACAGAGAGAAGGTTCTGATTTATTCTGGAGGAGCGATACCAAAAGGTTATTCATGGATGATGTATGGTTAACCACGTGTGGTTTAGTGTTGTACTGCACTGCCCCCTGCTGGTCTGTACCAAACAGAGAGAAGTAACATTGAGTTGTTATTGAAGTACTATTTCAACACAGGGCAAGACTTTTTCTCTTTTAAACACACATACACGCTTCATCAAGTATTCAGGGGACCTCCATTATGTGCTGCAGTTGTCCCAACTCTGATGCTGTGCTTTTATTCTGAAGGTGTGTGTGGGTTTTATGAAAAGTAGCTCCCTGGATAGAGAATGAATGTGCAAAACTTTTGTCCGCTTTTGCTAACACTCACTGTGATAATGTGAGATTTGCAAACTGTTCACCTTCAATTATTCTAATTTTTGCACACAAGTTTTTCAGATGTAACTAAATGACTTGTGGTGCTTCTGGGAGATTAAATGTGATCTCTAGAGGAACATCCATCCATTATCTACCGCTTATCCTCATAGGGTCGCGGGGGGGCTGGAGCCTATCCCAGCTGTCTTTGGGCGGAAGGCAGGGTACACCCTGGACAAGTCGCCACCTCATCGCAGGGCACATAGAGACAGACAACCACTCACACTCACGGTCAATTTAAATTAACCAATAAACCTAATGTTGGGAGGAAGCCGGAGTACCCGGAGAGAACCGGGGGGACACGGGGAGAACCCTGTACCTTCTTGCTGTGAGGCGACAGTGCTAACCACTACACCACCGTGCCGCCCTCTCTAGAGGAACAGTCTTTCATTAATTTCATTAATTGTTGCTTTTATTTCTCAGGACATTATAATTTGACTCTTGGTGCATGATGTAATGCACACAGAATTTGTTGGGAGAAAATACTTTTTAACACATCTCTCTTATGAATGGACATAACTGAAAACCTGCAGAAATGTATCTGTAAGTTTTCCATTTTCTACAAACAAATACATCTCTAGTTGGCCCATGCATGAGACAGTTATAGTCTAAAGGTCTCAATCAGTTACCATATCCTCAAAGACCAAATAGAAACATCAAACTACAGATTAAAATGAACTTTCTTTTGTCTCAAAGTACTTTCTGATGCTGACCTTGGTTTAGTCTGATGCAGGGAGTTGCTGAAAATGAAAGTGTAGTATAGTTATGACAGTGTACATTAGTTGTGTACGTATGTGTGTGCACGTACTGGAGATTAGGGAGTAAGATTAAATAATTGTTTTACTTCTTCCGACTCCTTTTCGAGCAGGTTAATGATGATGATTTTTTTTTTACCTTATTGATTATTATTATTATTATTATTGATCTCACTGTTTCATGTTCGAAATGAAAGAAAAAAATAGAGTACACGTGGATTTATCTTCTTATTTGTCTTTACAAGATGATTTACTGAAAACACCCATCTCACTTTTAAAATTGACCCTGGACCAAAGAAATCACCTCTCTGCTGTTATTGAGACTCATTCACCTTGTTTTTTCAATTTGCAGTTCTACTGCCTGATGGGAGCTTGTGTGTCTGACACATTCTGCAGTCATACACACTGTAAACCAGGTCACCTGACAAGTGAAACAACACTGCCATCCACTGCCTGTGATGGGCACATACACTGTGGTCACTGACATGATAGGAATAACAATGGAGGCTGGCTCATATTTCTATTTAGCTTTATCTACGACCTCCGGACCCATTGCTTTATGTGTGCCTAACGACATATTTTAACACTCTCCATCTCTTTAAGCTCAGCATTCCTCTACTCACTCCTCCCTTTTTAAGACCATGGTAATGTGAGCTGCTGAGTGCAAAATCACAGTAAGGCTGTTTGCACATATGTCAAATAACTATGATGGCCTTCAAGTAGTGTAAAAATGTAAAAGGCTCTCTCAAGAGCCTTGGTTTTCTACTGTAGAAACACTGTGGTACAACATCCCCAAAACATTATACACTGGCCCATTATCATTCATTCTTTGTGTTCACAAATTTGATAAAAAAAATACAATAAAAATAACATATCTAGAAAGCCCTTTGTACTTCTCATGTCAAATGGTTGATCGACTTCATATCCAATGATCTCTAGCAGACCTGTTAGATCAAGTTTTACCTGCTGATGCTTTAAGATACCTGTCTCTGAGATTTCACCCCACTACAATGGAGGCAAATGCAATTTTCTTTTCTGGTTTTCAAAGAATTGGAAAATTACGTTTGCAGGTTTCATCGTAACCTTTTTCAACCAAAGAACGATTCCCACTATAATCAGTTCACAGTAAGTGGAAACACAAAAAACTGCCTGCATGACTTGATACCACAGTGAAAATGTCTTCTAGGATTTGGGTGTACTGACCCTTTGAGATGGATGTGTAATGGGAACTTTAGTGAGGCTCTAAATCTGTAAATGTCCCTTTACTGCAGCTGCTCTGTTATTTTTCACTTTAAGTGTTTCTCCAAACAAATCTTATAAAGGTGGGAAAACCAGTCTATGATTCAAACAAGCGACCATGTTTGATTTTTAAAGGTGTATACAGTGAAAGGTGATTGTGATATTTTTATATAAGAAATACCCCACATCACCAAAGTGTGATATTTGAACGTGTTACTGTGAGGCATATTGGTTGTAAGCACATAAGACACATCTTGTAAATGTAGCTGTAGCAAAAGCAGTTATTAGTAGCCAGTCCTGTGGCACCAGTCATCTTGTTAGATGAGTGGGCTTCAGGGAGAGATAAACACACACAGATACAATCAAAAATGATGCATTGTTTTAATTAAATGCAGTAAAGTGTCTGCAGGGAAATGCTTTTACTTTCCTAAGAAGCTAAAATCCAACCATACTGCCTCACCTGCACAGCTGCTTACAGCGCTGGGCAGGTGTCCTTAATGAATCGGTCGAGTAAACCCGAACATGCAGCAGAAGACTGCTAGAAAGCATTTTTTTAATTTTTTTTCCTGCAAACAACCTCCTCTGGACAAACATAATGAGACTGATAAAAGCATGTTTCTTTGTGTGCTTCATCCAGGCTTTTTGGATGTTTGTGTGAAGAGCTGCGTTTCACAGAAGGATTGATTTACTTCACATAAAAAAAAGAGATACACAAACTGGTTTTATATCATGAATTATTTAATCATATACGGAAACAAAATAGACTCAGTGTGCAGTGAAGAAATAGAGTAAATAAATGTAGTTTCTCAGAAATACACAATTTGCTTGATGCTCAGGGATTTTATTTTCAGGACCTTCACTTGAAAGGAGCAGAATACAAGCAGGCCTCAAAATGCTGGACATACAATCGAAAGGTCTGACTGGGTCAAAACATTGGCAGGAATCGAATAAAGAAAAACACTGCAGGTAAGAGAGAGGAAAAACACAATAAGGTCTTCACAGAAAGTATTTTGTCTTGTCCCTTAAACGTCACTTCAGCCTCTGGGATGGTTGTCAGTAAATCGTACTCCGTTTCAAGATGTAGGGTCTCCGGGATTTGGTGGTGTGTGCTGCTTGCCTCTTCAGGATGTAGGGTGACTTTCGTTTCAGCGGAGTGTCACTGTTCTCATCTAAATATTCCTGGGAGTCATGGAGTAGCTGTTACAGATAGAGAGAGAGAGAGAGCGGGAGAATGGAGGGTGAGTGTCACTCAGTGGGGAAGGAATGACAGGCAAACACATGTTTTGTTGCTGAGCAGCAGGACAATGGGAGGCTACACCGGCGTAGCTGTGATTAAACCAGTGTTTCATCTCTGTGTATCCATGCATGGCAAAACAAAGTCTAATCTGCCGTCACTGTGTTAAGAAGAAAAACGAAAAAAGGATGTTGTATAAAGGGAGTACAGGGAGGAGGGTGAGAGAGTGCATTTACTGAGAGAGAGGATGGATGGATGATGTTGAGATATTCACAATATGAAGGTGTGTTTCATACAGATCAAGACATGCTTTTATTGGCTTTTCTGCTGTTATTTATAGCATGAACAATTAGTAAAAGTACAACCATGTGACACTGGTACTCTGTATTTAGGCACATTATATTTTCTTTCAAGAAGCAGAGTTTGGTTTGTCCGTTCTGGGCTACTGTAGAAGCATGGTGGTAAAACACAGCAGATGCCACAACAAGGACTTGCTCCCTGTCAACATGAAGGGCTCTCATTATTCACTGAGGAAAACATCATTTAATGGATATTATATGAAATATCTGTCAACGCTGGTTGTTTAAAGGGACCAATAATGTTGTGCTTGTAGTGTAGTGCTTGTGGTATCTTGAAGTCATGATAAAAAGACATCCTAGTCTTTTTTTTTTTTTTTTTGTGGACTGCTTAAATCAGGAAACTTGAGCCAATCAGAGCAAACTGGGGTTTTTGGGGACGGGGCTTAAAAAGACAAACGCCAAACAGAGCATATCAGGCAGAAGGCGAATACAACAATATTCAGACAGACTGTATGAGGAAAAAAATGTTTTTTGAACATTTCATCATGTTTACATGTTCTAGAAACTTAAAATACAAACATTAACCTGAAAATGAGTGTATGTCCCCAATGTAGAATTCTCTGAGCTTATTGAGAAGCAGGTTATTAGATGATTCATCAAAGTTATGTGTTTCCATTTCATCATTTGACACATGATCTGTAAACCTATAATACGCGAGCATTTATTACCACTAAAATGTTTAGTTTTGCTGTAGTTATTGGTTTGTATTTGAAAAATAATGCACATACATTTGAATATACATGTTACACATACAGATATAACAATATAAATAATGATATAAATTATGTAATAATAAAATGCAGTGTGTGTGTGTGTGTGTGTGTGTGTCTCACTCTCTCCTCCCGGCTCTGCAGTGCTCGACAGATGATTTGCAGCTGGAGACTCCCGTCCCTCAGCTTGCCGCCCTCTTCCTCCTCTTCCTCCTCCTCGCTGCTCCATGCCTCTTGCCTCAGGCTGTTCACCATCCTGCACAGGTTAGCCAGCGTCCCACGCCAGTAGGGGGCACTCTGCTTATTCTGTTTCATCTACAAGCACGTAACAAAGGAGGAGGGAGGGGTGGGGGTTAAGTTTGGCAAAAATAAATCAGATCCTGATCGTGAGGGGATGAGTTGATTGACACTGTGACCTCAGGTAGCATTAAAATTGAGTTGAGCCCAGGAACAAAAAACCCACCTGATGTTAGACCTTTAAAAACACCAACTGTTATAGCCTATTTATTGCATTTTCACAAAATTAAATATGTTTTTCTTCTTTGGTCCTGTAATCTAATCCAAAAGTCCTGCTTTAATGTTCACACATCATATTGTCTCAATGCTATTTTGAGGTCCTCCACACTCAGTGTTACAACTTTGTTCGCTGTTTTCATAGTTGAAATAGTAAAAGCTCTGGTAGTTTCCTTTAAGAGGCGCTGAGGGAGCATTTGAGAGTCTCACCTGACATTGTGATGCCACATTTTAAGACAGCAGTTAAGATATGTATGTGTACTATTTCTTAAACATGAACATAAACTTTGGCACCAGACACCAACAGTGATCTCTAACTTCATTTAGCTACAGCCTGTTGTGTTATAATCTAGTTTATGTGCTTTAAGATGGTGGTCAGTCGCACACACAGTGCCGCAGATACCTCTGGGTGTCACTGAGGATAATGGAGAGATTCAGCGGCGAGGGGAAATTGGCGCCTCTAAAACATCGTAGCCTACAGTAAATGGCCATGAGCCTTCCAAGCCTTTGCTCACACTGTTTATGAGATTCGGAGGAATAGTGTCCTTTGGTGTTGTAAAGACAGGAGCCACATGAATACAGGTTTCTCCTGTGTGTACGGGAAGGGAGACCTGTAATAAGCAGCATCAGAGGAACAACACCCCAGAGACCCAACATGAGCAGCTACTGACACCACAAGTCAAAGATTTTAAGGGTTTTCATTTTGTTTTAAATTATCTCCATGTAGGTCGAGTCATGATGAAAAGGTTGCCTGAATGATTATTTGTCATGTGGCTTCATCAGAAGCTTCTCCCCTGTAATTTAAACAATAATTTTGAGGGTGGGATTAAGAGCTAATGCAGGAGTCCATTTTCTAACAATCCCCAGTGGATTCCTGGTTATTAACTATCAGCCTCGTCGCTGCTGGATTTTCAGTGACTGGTTGAGCGCCAGAACAACTAAACTACTGCAGCCAAAAGTCAGATTCATGTTTCTTTTACATCTTAAAGGGACATGTTAAAAGTGCTACAAAAGCTCAGTAAGCAAGGTTCAATGCCAAAAACTGTCTGACTAACAGATGAACCCTGGATTTAGGGGAGAAATGAGAGCCAGATGAAGTCTACCTGTTGCATCCAATCAGAGAGGAAGAAGAAGAGAGGACAAGCAGGTCAGTCTTCATCATCAAAAAAAAATCATATGAAGAAAGAGCCACAAGTATCTCCAACTGCACTTTCCAGCCCCTTGAGTGCTCTGTCACACTGTGTGCAGGTTATTGTTACAATCATCACCCCCCTGAGCATCAGCAGCAGTGAATCACATGGCTGAATTGTCACCAACACGTCTCCATATACAAGCACTGTGGTAATTTATCAGAGAGAGAGAGAGGTGGAAGATGTGTCGTTATGATGCTGTCAGGTCCATGTGAATCTCATTAGGCTCTGCCAGCCGTCTCACCAAGCTTCCTCCTCCAGCTTTGCCTTGAACTTGCACCACCATGTGTTTTAAATATCCTGTAGTTACAACCAAATAACTCCCGCATTCATCTCAAAGGACATGCCCAACCATTTAATTTCCAATCAAAATCAGGTCTGTTTAAATGTAAGTTAGACCCTGTAGCCTCTCATAGTGAATGATTCATCTCCCACTCAGCATGAACACAATCAAAAGCTGTGGATTCACCTTTTGGTTGGATCACAGGAGCTGACCAGGTGCACTGTAGCTTTTTGGACACTCGGTCACTAATGTCACGGGTAACAAGAGACAGCATACCTTAGAAGAGAAGAGAGTGCTGAGCAGCTCCTCTTCCAACGCCCGCTGATCCTGGTCGACGTCTGTTAGTTAGAAGAGAAACAGGGATATAACCTTCAACCAAAATCTAATCAGGAGATGATATATGGAAGTAGAGCATGCTCATTATATTTTTTTAATAATAATACTCTCTGCTGGTATCTTTCATATTGAGCTAGAGTTGAACATTTACATCTCAAACTGTGAACACAACACATAGTGATAACAATAAATCTCTGTATTGATTTTGAGGATTTGAATTTTCAAGTTTTTTTCGTCTTACAGACGTACTGTGCTTGGGTCACTGGAACAAAAAATACTTTGTATGCTAATTTACCACAGATTTAGACTTCAGTGTTTAATTTAATGGGACAAAAATATTAATTTTTAAATTTCAAAATAATACAGAGGGCTTTGTGTGCTGTGGCTTATTTGGAGGTTCCTTTTTTATATAAACATGGGTTCAAAAATTTTTAATCAAGGCATTGATACATTGGATCATTGAGGGAAAATGAGTTTGTAGGAGCCCCGAACAGGTGGAATCATGATGGTGGAATTTTGTGCAGGAAATAAGAGGAATCAAAGCCTTGAAGACACAACTAAGGCAAATAAACACAGGTTCACAGGATATTAGCCCCCTGAAGTGATTTTGATGACCAGAAAAAAAGACTAACTAGCAGCAGAGTATTTTTACATTTTTGTGGAAACTTAGAAAATAGTTTGAACGTAATCTGGTATTCAAATTTTTTTTTGAAAACACATTTCTATGATTCTGCGCAGTTATTCAGCACTATCAACATCAATACAATGATGCACCTGTTGCATCCAGTCTCACAGACTCGACCTGCTCTCTGCTTTTTCCTTGTTCTGTTTCTATGAACAACGTCTACGGTTAATCCTAAAATCTTAAGACGACGATGCTGAAAGATGCTTACCTGTACAAAGTCCACCACATGTGAAACAGAGGAGGAGCATACATGCCAGCTGTGCCTGCATCGTGACGTGAGAACAAATGAACACAACGGATCCCGCACTGAAGAATTCACCTGAGGAGGAATCTAGTCCATAAGGTTAAAGGTCAGACGCTGACGGCGAAAGAGGCTGAGCAATGTTGCCACTTCCTTCTTCCTCCTCTTCTTCTACTCTCCCAGCTCCAAACACGCTTCCCCTTCCTTGCAGTTTTCTGGCTGGTTGTGAAGTGCAGTAGGCTCCATTCCCTCAGTTTATAAGCGCCAATGTGATGTCAGAGGATCAGTCTCTCTCTCTCCTCATCTCCACCCCCACCCTCCCACCCACTAACACAGCCCCCTTCATCCAGCCATCCATCCATCTACCCATCCTCTCTTTCCCTCTTGTGCCACTGTTTCATCAGACCTTACTTTGGCATCACAAGCCAAATGTTTTTTTGTTTTTTTTTCTCAGGCTTTTGGGATATTTGATTATTTCAGCTCATGAATGCAGACAGTCTGAGGTTTGTTTTCTTCTTGTCTCAATTCAAGGACAGGATGCAGCAGTGATGTGGGAGGATGCACAACAAAGAATCTCTCTACGTGTCACTATCAGGAGAACAAGTGCTTCACTGCATTTGTTTTTTTTTTTTGTTTTTTTTAGCAAATGATGTTTCTTTTCAAAGCAAAAAGTGACAAGTCAAACCAAATGAGCGTCCACTAAAGACATGAATCATAGTGATGAGGAGCCTCTTATTAATATCTGCAAATGTATTCTCATTTTAAAGTGGATTTTCATAACAAATGCTCCATTTATGTCTAATGCACCTTTAAGACACTTTCATTTGAGAAATCTCACCCCAAGATCCTTTCAGCACTTATTCTGAAACTTTTTATCATACAGTGTGAGCTGTAACAGATGGAGTCTGACCAGTTGCCACATTTTGCTTCTTATAAGGTGACAGATTAGTGGCTTCGTAGGGTCATGCAGAATTCACTAGTTGACCAAGCAGTGAATTCTGCATTGCACCTTGGCAATAATTACAGTTTACTCATCCTTACTTTTCATTAATAACATACTCATGGCTCAGTGGGTAGAGTGGCCGTGTTGTAACCGGAGGGTTACCGGTTTGATCTCGGCCTGGAGCGTTCATGTTGAGGAGTCCCTGAGCAAGACACCGAACCTCTAACTGCTCCTGATGGGTCATGGTTAGCACCTTGCATGGCAGCTTCCACCATCGGTGTGTGAATGTGTGTGTGAATGGGTGAATGTAAAGTGCTTTGGGTATTGTTTCAAGTATAGTAAAGCGTTATATAAATACAGACCATTTACCATTTAATAATCACAAAAGCAATGTGTCATCCTGAACGCTTATTCTTTGAATTGTAATCAGTAAACATTATAAAAAGGTGTAATTTGATATCACAGAAAAATCATCTTTGACTTCCTGCCACACAGTAAGCAGCTACATTATAAATCTAATGCTAAATCCAGCCAAGTTTCACTTGTCCACATCCACACTAATTTGCCCCCCAGAGAATGATATGCCTTTAATATATTGTGATTTCTGCAAACGATATTTCAAGCATGCAAACCAGTCAGACTTCTTCCTCTCATGTCTGAATTTCATGTTTGTCATTAGTATCCAGCAGGGAGAGCCAGTTACTAAACCTCAAGAGGTTGCGTGTCCTGCCCTGCAGCTCACGGAGACTTTATCGTCATTATTACAAGATGTAGCCTAATAAAGGAAATCAAGGTGCACAACTGTGCTCACTGAACTGTAGCCAGAGTAATGACCAACATGTTGTATATTCTGTAAACTCTTATGTATGTGGTTCTTTAAGGACATGCTTTCTTTTACACAAATTTCCAATATGTGCATCATATTTATAATATTTCTGGAGTTGGATATTATAAGTTAATATTTTCTCTTATTTACTTTTCTTTTATAGTTACTCTTTTCTCTTTGCGGGGGGTGGGAGGCGAGAAACACCAATAAATGTATGGCGGAGGAAACACCTCCCTCTTCTTTAGCAGCTGGGGCGGACAGGAGTCACTTCAGTCTGAACAGCTCCAACTTTTCTGCAGCACTTTGACTCCACTAAGTGTCCGCCGCCCCGCCATGCCGGGGCTGTAACGCATTTCGGATTGCTGCTTTGTTTGCCTCGCACCACCGAGTCATGGCTCCGTTTGGGAAAAACTTCCTGAAAGCTCGACAGAAAAACAGGTAACATGATGATGACAGTGAGCTTTCTGTTTCTTGACGGGGAAACCTGTTGAGTGTGTTTTTCCCTCCTCGATTTGAACTGCTGCTGGTGAGGAGGCACATTTACGCACAACGCAGGGCGCATCGGATTTATGAGCTCAAGGGCAGAGGAGGCTAAACAAAAGCAATTTGTCTTCACATCCAAATTATATTAAAGGGACTGCAAGCAGTCAAAGTAACCGTTCAACAACATGGTGATGCCGTGAGACACCACACACCGAAGACAAACGCATCATTAAAGCCACAGGGACACAACGTAAACTTCCTATGAACATTTTAAATATTGTAGCTTATTAAGGTGTTTTTTGTTTGTATTTCAAGTTTTCTGAAATTGTATGCTTAGATATGCAAATGAGAGTATCTTTAGTAAATTGTACTTATTTGCATATAATTCCAAAAAAATGAAATGTGGACATTGGATAAAGCCACCAGGTTATTTTTGTTGAGTCAAAGGTTTTTACAGAGGGGTTTCTCGAGATCTCTTGTCACTGTCAATTGTCACGTACAGTAAGTTTGTAGGAGTAAAATGTCATATACAATAAATCAGACTATGAATTATCTAGTTCTAACTTTTGGTGACTTTAGGAGCAATAGACTCAAATAGAACAAAAATGTAGCCTGTGTGTTTGGTTTTCCAATAGTCTGAACAAATACAGATTTTAGAAGCAAAATCTTAAAATTGTGCTACAGCAATAGGAAATAATGCTATATGTTTCCTTTATACTGTTGTCAGTGCCATATAACATTCTCACTAAGTGAACCTGGAGTCAAGGGCTGACAGTTATTAGGCTGTTGCCCATTATGGAGAGTAAAACGTTCCCTCTGATGGTGGTTCTCATTCCTGTGAAAACAGAAGCTTTCACCCTGTCCTGCTCTGCAATTACTATAAAGATGTTATTTTTTAATACGTATTTCATGTGGGACACCAGAGTCAAAGGAGATTCTTGCACCAGATTGAAAGAGATCCTCTCATCAACACTCGTATAATTTGCCTCAGCAGTGTCTAGCTTGGTCTTTTGATGTGCCCCCTGGCTGCAGCTGGGACCCAGCCTCAGCATCTTGAAAAGGTGGGAAATTAGATTCTTAAATTCTATTTGGACCGCTGACTTCTGCTGTGCAGATTTGGGAAAAGAGTTTCTCTTTCGGAGTATCTAGGTCACGATCCAATCCCTTATTGGGGCGCAGACAGGATTCACGTTGCCAAAGACCAGGATCAGGAAGGTTTTTAACTGTGGGTAAAGGAACTGTTTTCATGACTCAGTTACCACCAAACTCAGCAGCAGAGGCTTTGGATTAAGTTCAGAATAAAACAGGCTTTTATATTAAATTACTGTAAAAAAAAACTCTTTGACAGGGGCACCCACAGCAGAATGGATGTATTTTCACATCACACAGAGCTTTGATAACTTCAAACAGTCAGACTGAGGCTGTCTCCAGTGGACGTCTTATTTTTTTCATGCTGTATAGTAATTACCATTGCAGCACCTATAATTACCTCAAGTGTTTGGATCTGTAGATATGTTAAACGCTTGATGCTTTAAGACTCGCTTTTACTTGCCGTGAGCTGGATGTTTGCAAAAAGGTTGATATTGAGTTAGTTGAAACATCATGTCACCTCACAGCACTTGTTTGAGTGTTCTGAATCATGCCGTGTCAGTCCTTAAATGAAATGAAATGCCAGCCAGTGTGACCAGAGCAGCAGAGCGATGGTGCCATGCTGACAACCAATGAGCCACTGAAATCGTTTGGTTAATACAAATCAGCAAAGATTAAAAACATAGCAATTGTGTTAAAAGTTGTTTTCACTGAGCGAGAGCTTATTTGGTGATTCACAGGCCTGCTGGGGGAAGATAAATAAGAGGGGGTGGGTGGTGTGACAGGAAGGGAAGAGAAGGGTGTGTTGTGTCTCTGCTCACAGATGCCTATCAGAGTGGAAGTCATCCCAGAGATCAACACATCCAGATAGAGAAGTGATGCTATTTCCTCACGGATCCTCTGTCAGATAAGAGAAAGAGCGGTATCAGCTCTACAACAACTCTCTATACATTTGTTCTAATATGCAAACCAGACCAGAGAAACCAGAGAAAAAAATCAGTGTGCTGGACTTCATGGCTTCATGTCCTCTATGACAGACAAACATGATGGAAACTGCGTCTAAAGGGAGAGCTGCTTTAATTAGTTCCCATCTGTACCTGTAATGTGATGTCATGTCACAGCAGATATTTCCTTTTGCTTTGACTTCTAACTTGTACTTGACAAACAGACAACATCACAGGTTCTTTTATTTGTTTTAAAGCCTTACAGATAGCACACCTTACCATTCTCAGCCCTTACAATACTAGATCTCTAGATAGAACATTTGCTTTGAACACAATTATTTTCAATTTTCATAGGTTGCTGTGAGTGGTTTTAAAGCTCTAGCGATTTGGTTCTTGATGAACTTTTGTTTTTATGAGTTGCTCTTCCAAGATTAATTCTGTTTCCATTTTACAATGCTACATTACATTACATTGCTCTTTCCAATGCAACCTGTTGTTTGGTTGCTGCTTTTATTGATGATATTTTACTTGCTGTTCACTTTTTTGGTCACCTCCAGTTGTTTTTAAATTTGCTATATAAATGAAATTGACTTGACCTGATTTGGTTGTTGGTTGGTTGAGCCAAATTTAAAAAGAAAATGTTTTCTCGCTTATATGCATAGTTTTTATCAGGAATTATTTATTTTTTAGAAAGTAGTTTTGTGAAAAATTCTCATTTACTTTCATCATATTGGTGAAGCAACAGAAATTTCAGAGATAGAGACATGGTGAATAAAGCCTGAATGTAATGTTTTACATATTTTTCGGTGACCCAAACCTTTAATGGAGTTAGCTCAACCAGGATTGATTTGAGAGTGTGCTGCAGGTTTGAGTCCACTTATTATCTTACTTTCTACTACACTGCTGTTTGTTTTTCAGTCATGAGAGCAAACCTATAATTCCATCACCACTAGTCTAATGGAAATGTTCATTCCACTGCAAGGAAGTCAGAACCTGTTGGCAACAATGCCTACAGGATATATGCTGATATGGTCTCACAGCTTTGTTCTCTCAGATGCCTCTGAATCACCTTATCACATCATTATTGATCTGAGAGAACACGCCGAGACACTGGAAAGCTATAAATCTGCCATCTGTTATGACTCACTCAAACCACCAGCGTGCAATCCTCTGTGGAAACTTGTAGCTCCCAAATTTATTACACAGAGGAATTGTTTGTGCCTACAAGGTTGTCATTATGAGCACTACAATGGAAGACAGCCACTGCCTCCATGGTGGAGCTGTAACGTAATCATTCTGCGCAGAAATTTCTGCTGAAAAGTCATAATTTAAATTTGGTTTCCTCTCGCATGTCTGGTGTCTCAGCTTGTAAGTTCAGACTGAGGTCAAGGCAGGTCCGCTCAGGTTTCTCAGGCTCACTCAAGTGTGACATGTTGAGGTCTAACCCATCCTGTGTTAATCGCTTCACAGAATCCATCTTCAATATATAACTTTATATTTGAATATTTCTAATAATCATCATATGTCCTCATTCTGTTGGCCCATATCCGATCAGAAGATTATGACAATATCAGTGTCAGCTTTGTCATTTATCACAATGAGGGTCACCCTCATTCATGGCATTTAGACCCGCAGCTTAATCCCAAGCTATGAATATCAATGGCACCCACAGTGACAGCCCTTATTATGAACATATTAGCTGCCTTTATTATGAACATATCAGCTGTGATGCAATCAGCCCAGTGGTGCAGTATTTATGCTTACCCTGACAGTGAGTCAACTGACGTCATTACTCTGTCCTCAGAGAACTAACGACTGACAGAGATACAGTTTTGTAGTCCTGAAGATCTTCAAGTAGGTTGAAGGATCTTCAACCTGCAAACAGGTCAAACAGCTCATATATAGAGCAGTGGAAAAAATATTTCGTCACCTTTGTTTTCTGCAATTTCTATTTTAATGCCTGGTACCACTTAAGGTATATTACCTGAAGAATACAATGAGCACGACAAAACGTGCCGCTGATTCCAAAATGCTTTATGTCCTATTTGACACGCCCGTCCACAACTTTTTGAGTTATTTTGCAAACCGACAAACCAACAAACAAATAAACAACCCCAGTGAAAACATAACCTTCTTGGCGGAGGTAAATATGCTTGTAGCAGACACACTTCTCTTATGTCGTAATGCCCATAGTTGTTTACACTAGTCTGTTGACATTATTTTATTCAACAGTGGCCGCAAATTGCAGCAAAGCCGAACATCGTGTCGCCAAGTGGGCACATTTTTGCTTCAAGCCAGACGATAAGCCCAAAGAGGGCTGTGGTGCAGGCAATGGAGATGCAAGTGCACCATCTCCTCGTCCTCCTCCCAAAAAATGAAACTCACAGACCTGCTTGGAAAACGAAAACAGAATTCTATTCTGGTAGCCCAGAAAGTGCATGCAGACTATTTGAGGCAGGTATTTGAGGAGGAAGATTCCCTCCATTCCCATTCGGACCTGTTTGCCTGGTGGAGGTGGACAGTCAGGCTTTATATGCTCTTCTTGCTAAGGTTGCTGGGAGAGCCGTGAGTGTATGCACTATGAGCGCTCCCTAGGAGCCTGTATTCAGTCGGCAATACAGTCACTCCATTGAGAGCCTGAGAAAGAGAACATGCTAGTTTTCTTGGCGAGGAACAACATTAACAAGCATTAAAGACTGAAAAATAAAACAGGATGCCGATTGACTTTAGCTCCTTTACCGACAGTGCCTCAATATATTCACTCCATCAGTATTTTTTATGACTATATATTTTTATTATGCTGTCTGTATTTTTCATAACTAGATCTGATCTAGATCTAGATGTTTTTCCCGAACCATATCTGCTGTTTGTGAAATACAGAGTGTTTTTGTTTGTTTGAAAGCTGCATTCGTAGTCATCAATACAAACAACACTTGTTTTATTTAGGTGGTGGGGCTGTGCAGGAGAGGTCATTGATTGGGTGCTTCGTCACAGCGGTAATAAGAATCCATACCTTCACAGCCGTACATACAGCGTGTTGGTGCCTCGAGTGAATGATGATGTTGTTGAAATATTATAGTTTTTTGCTGCCATTGAAGTTTATTTTTGCCACTTAACAACACTTTGCTAACTTGTTCTTCCCATCAGTTACTCTTCAGTCACTGACGTCTCCACAGCAGCTCTGCGTCAAAGTTGAAATAGAGAAAAGAGCCTCATTTTTAACACTGCTTTACTTTTCTTTTGTTTTACTGCAGGCCTAGATTTGTCAACATGTTCTTCACATTAGGGTGGAGTTGAAAGCAGACCATTTTTGGTCAGTATGGAATCTATTTTCCCCTTCCTCCCTCTGTCCATTGAACTGTGGTGGCAGGATGTTGTGTGAGCGTTAGTGATTGTGGCCTCAGACAAATACAGGTGTTTCCCCCTCATGACTCACTGTACCTTTTTCCTGAACAGCTGAGGGCTTGGGTCACCCTCTCTGATATATCCACTTGTCTGTATATTGTGTTTATTCACCTGTATGTGTAGGCCAGTGTTTGTACGTAGGTGTTTATTTAAAGATGTTGCTCTCCTCTATGTCCTCCATGTCCTCCCTCTCCCTTCCATTTTTTTATTCTGTGTGAACGCAGTATTTGAATGTTGCATATCTCTTGAGATGGTGCTAAATGTGAATACTTTATTCATTACTGTGCCATTTAATTCACCTTGTGATCATTTTTCTTATATGTATCTATCTTATACTTCTAGACTGTAATGCAACTGATTACTGCGTCTGTTAACTGCATGTTGTGGACTAGAAACCAGTCATATCTCTTTAAATGGAGTACAGGCATAAATAATCAGGAAATGCAAATACTGATTCTGACTTTATTGTAGATTAACTCAGGTTTTGTTCCTCTTCTTGTCCTCCTCCTCCTCTTGAGTGAGTTTAGTTCCACAGATTGGGAGTGACTGTGGTGGAATTTCAATATGCAATATTTGTTGAACCAAACATGGGTTGCACAGCTCTTGTGCTGGATTTAGGCACAGGTACAGGTGTGGCCCTTCCTGTGTCCACCCACTGTTTTCTTTGCTGAGCAGCTCTCGAGTTTGCTGAGTAGATGGCAGTTTCAAAACTCTGAGGTCAAAGTCGCCGTGGCTGTTGTCTTCTTCGATTGCCAGAGGCATGCTGGATTTGTTTGGCTTACACATAGCTCAGATATTTACTTTGCCCTGCTAGTTTCCAAGGGTCTCCACAACCATTAACCAGCGTGTTGCATTGTTGCATACGTATCACATTCCTGAGGCCTTTTTCACCAGCAGTTTACACAATGCTCCAGTTGTGTGTTTTCATGCCATGTGGGAACCAAAACGGTATCGGGCTGTAAAATCAGCAGATAATAAAGCATTGAAGTCCCCCCAGTTTGAACAATTCTTCATGTATCACACTTGTTTGCATTGGCGTGCAGGCAGGTAGTATCTGCGTTATCTTCAGGGGAGGATGTGTATTTTATTCTACCCTCCCTTTTGAAGGCTGTGGTTAATGTGGCCTGCAGTCAGCCAAGGTTATCTCCACAGTGAAAGACACAGCATTACATGATGCAAGGTTCAGATCTGAAACCATCACCTAACATCTGACAGCCAGGCTGAACAACTGTAGTATTTGATTTTAATCACATAGTTTTGTTGGGGGAATATTCTCAAGATAAGGCTGTCGTGTGCACTGAACATTAACCTTTTTTTTTAAGTGAAATGAAAAAAGAAAGAAAAATGACAGTTGTGTGTCTTGCTGAGCTACAGCCAGACTCCCTTGCTGATGTCAGAGTTTTCTCTCTGAAATCCCCTCTGTAAACTGTAGATGAAACTTGACATGAACCAGAATTACAGTGCATTATTCTGATTTATTATTGTAAGCAGTTTGATTTTGGGGATGAAGGAATGTTGCTCTGCAGTTTTGCAACTAGTTCCCTGTTGAAGGAGGAGCTCCAATTTCTGTCTCTTGGTAATATATAGATAACATATACTTTCTCTGGTTTCTTCTGTCTGCAACTGCAGGAGCATTGTATTTCACTTCTTTTTTTCCTCACAAACTAGGCTTTAACTCTGAATATGAGTAATTCCCAGAGACAGACAGCTATAGTGCATCAGAGTCAACCTGATTAATCACATGAATTGCAGAAAATTGCAAACAGTTCTTTCGTAAATAATAACATGATACATCATGCTTTATCTTGAAATCAAATTGAAATGTCTGGCAATGTTATCCACCTATTTGATTACTCGTGCATGTTGTGGATGTCTGCATCTACCGGTACCTATCATTTAATGACTGGATATTAGGTCCTGGATATTACCGGTGGTCCATTAAGCATGTAAAAAATTGATATTGTCTGCCCATCAGAGGTCAATTTTTGAGCAAGTTTTACGGTCCAGACAGAAACGGTAATAAAGGCCTTGGGATTAAATAGCTCAGAACTGAACCATTAAGTGATCATCATGTGATGAGTAAGATGATGACTAACACTCTAATAGAATCAAGCCGGGGAGCATAAAATGAGTGAATGTAGTTTTCTGCTCATTGACCTAATGGAAAACCATCAACATTGTATCTATTTAAGAAAGCAGTGAAAGGTATGCTGAAGCATGAGTCGGACAGTGTGTTAGTGTACTTCAAAGTGCAGCTTTGTGGCTGCCTCTCTTTCCTCTCATTTCCTGTCACTTCTCTCATGCCTGGTATATAAAGGAAGGTAAAGACCGATAGGCTACAGACAAACCAAAGTATTGACATTTTTTAATTGATAGTGGTGCCAGATGAAATGTCAGATGATCAAGTTATCACCATCTGTTTAAAGGGTGCCAGATTTCATGCCAATCCATCCAAAAAAGTTTGTGGTAACTAAGTCAGGGAGAAGTGAATGGTTTCGGAGTATTCAAATGGATGATCTGATATCACCAAGTACTTAACAGTCCTGGACAAATGTCAAAGTTTTTAGAGTCAGGGTAAGTGGTCCAGGACTATACTTGGTGATATCAGATCATGTGAAGGTAAGACCAGGCCATTACAGTAGGGCTTTATCCTGGAGAACATGGATGTCTGTGCAGAATTTCATGGAATTCCATCCAATAGTTGTGAGATGTGTCAGTCTGGAGCAAAATGGTGGACCAACTGATCGTCAGACCATCAGTTTCTACTTTTTAGTTTGTACTTTGTTTTAAACTTGTTATCGTACAAAGGTTGATGACTTCCTTTTGTTATGAATAAATGTGTTACGTTAAGGAGTTAAGACTCATTCCAATGACAAAATTGCTGTTTAACCTTATTTTTCTGTCTCCTTGCCAGGACTAAAGATGCTGAGCCTGTGGAAGGAAAGGAGATTCAGGTTACCGTCTGCAACGAGGACAAAGTTGTCTGTGGAGTAACGAAGCACACAACGTGTGAAGATATGATTCAGGCACTACTGGAGGATCACAAGTCAATCCCAGAGAGCGAGCGGCTCCTGCACGGGGAGCCCAAAGACTTCTGTCTCGTGGAGAGGTGGAAGGGTTTTGAGAGAGCCTTACCTCCTCTCACCAGGATCCTGAGACTCTGGTATGCCTGGGGTGACCAGAGACCCTTCATCCAGTTTATCCTCATAAAAACCTGCGACTTTGTTCCTCAACCCGCCAAGAGGGGTGGAAAATCTAAGGGGGCCAAGCCAAAGCGATGGGAGCATGGCCAGTCTCTTCCGGTGGAGAGGCAGAAGCGCATCGTAAAGAAAGCTTTCCGGAAGCTAGAGAAGCTTCACAAGGAGAGCAAGAGCTCGCCGGGTGCTGAGGAGATTGACCGGATGGTGCAACTCATTCTTAATCAGGACCACACCATCCGGGAGCAGATCCAGCACATGAGGAAGCTGGATTTGGATATTGAGCAGTTTGAGTTGCAGTTGCAACAGGAAGCTGAGTCTCAGAGTTCACAGGCTCAGACTTATGACCAGAGTTTGGAGCCACACAGTGCTGAGCAACTGCAGGAGTACCTGTATACCAGCGATGGAGTCGAAGAGCTCGAGCTGCAGGTTCAGAGGCATCAGGAGCTCATCCTGAAGCTGTCGCAGGACATTGATGCTGAGCTGAGGAGGGCCAGCTTCCCTCAGAGCCAGTGTGAGGACGGTGACCAGAAAGGAGCTGCAGCCCCTTCCAGGATCGCTTGCTCGGAGACAGATGAATCATTCGCCGAACTGGAGAGGATGCAGGATGAAGTGAAACGCAGCCTCTTCACGGGCATGTCCCTCCATAACCAAGCTACAGAAATAGACAAGCAGCTGAAATACTACGATGCTACGCTGGTGTCCAAGGATCGTGAGTGCTGGCAGCTGGCTGCCCAGCTGAGCTCATTGCAAATTGGAGACGAGGATAATCCCTGTCCTGTCCCCCTGACCAGTGAGACGCAGTGCAGCATCTCACAGACAGTGAAACTCAAACACAACCTGTTCCCTCTAGACATTACAGACACAGACTCAGACACTGGGATTAGCTCCACAAACAGCCAGGACTCGCTGTCACCATGTCTCGACTCCCCCCCACCACTGGACACAGATGTTTGAACAACCCAGTTGACCCTGCAATAGCTTGTTGTGTGCACACTAGCCCAGTTTGTGTCATGTGTTGTCATTACACTCCAGTCACAGAGCTGAGCGAAGAAAAATGTAGTCATGGGTAATCTTTTAGGACACTGAAGGTTATTTGACTCAACACAACCAGTTGAATGACAGAAAACAACCAACAATAAGCAAACATTTTTTGGTTTGAACTTCTCAAATGGAATATACAGTATGATGGTAAAGTATATTATAGTGGATATCTTTTAGATTTTAAGTCAACAAAGAAAACAATATGAGGATGTCACCTTGGACCTGATGCACTTAACTGATATAATTTAATATTTGAGGATTTTTGGGAAGCACTTTTTAAATGTGTTGTTAAATAACCTTGTTTGTTTCTGAAAGGCAAACAGATGCTGTGATTAAAATGTGGTGATAATACATGTAAAGCACAAAATTGGAGTCTGTACAGTATGCATCAATGTCACCAAGTACAATCCATCACCGTCTGACAATTTTTAAGTGGACATTTTTGCACCTGAAGAAAAAAATACTATTTCCTCAGCACAACCATGTCTAATATGTACCAGGCTTAGTTACGTTTTTCAAATAATTTCTTAATAATGATGAACGTGTGCTTCTTCCCCTTCCCCCTTAAATTTCACAAGATATCCATGAAGCTGCACTTCTTTGTACACAAGTCTATTAACAATGTTTTATATTAAAACAGATAGCTGTTTTGGATGTAAAATTTGTTAAAAATTTAACATTCCTCGAATTTGCTGTAAATATACTAATGTAACCACTGTAAATGTTCATCATTACTGTATGACATAGACACACTTTGTAAGGCAATTTGATAAACTATAAGAGAAAAATGTATTTATTTATCATGTTATTGTATTTTACAGATGAGATTTTATTATGACTGTTTCCACTCTGAGGTAATATCAATCTGACCAAACACATTTTCAGAGCCTAAAACAACACAAATACGTGGACTATATATGTAACCATGTAAACCATGTCTAAAACTAAAACTACAATCAACTTAGCTGTACACTTCAACATTCATAATAAAAAATATACTGTAAATGTCACAAAGAGTCAGTTGTTGGTGGAAAGCCTGTTGAATACGACATACAAGGTGATGATAAAACAAGTCAAGGTGTTCAGTTTTATAGATTGTCAAAAGTCTGAGTCACCAGAGAGAAATGCCAGAGCTCACACAGAGCCCCATCCCATCACCACACTATATAATCAGACAAGATGGTCGCCATGCAGGCAAGCACAAACAACAGCGAGCACTCTCTTCTTGTCAAGCTACTGCTGACAGACTAGCACTTTGTACTCAGGACAGAGCAGGATAGCTGCTGGAGAAGCACAGGATATCTATTTCACACACTAATTGCTTAACCTCCCTCCCTCCCACCTTGTCCTCCTTCACCGCTTCAAACCACTAAGTAGCTCCACCAAGCATGAAAGGCCAGAGCTCTTACAGTGTGAACAATCTTGCGCCATTGCCTCACACTTGTTGATGGAACAGGGGTTTATTACACTACTTGTAGCATGTTGTTCCCCAACAGGTATGTAAGCGTCAAGCTGGAATAATTTGAGGAATTTATATTGTGATGCAAATGAGACCTGTGTTGAGTTGGTGGAGATTTTAAAAGGAAAGGAATGTATAATAAGTCAGTCTGTTGTTCAAAGGAGTCCTTTAAAACAGAGACATACTCAGTTCACCTCATTATTTTATTGACAGACATGTCGAGGCACCTGCCCTTCTCGAATGGCATACATGTATAATGAAATGAACTGATGAAGGACCTCCCTGTGCTTTTTCTCATATTAGCTGCTATGAAGGCACTAAAAGAAGTGCCTATGGGGTGTATATTTCAAGCACTTTGCAGACTGGAAAAGCATCAGAAAAAGTACTAAGTGACGTGTTACAGTCTTTGGTCTAAATTGAAATTTCCCTCATTGAGGGACTAATAAAGGAATTCTTCTTCTTCTTCTTCTTCTTCTTCTTAGTCCGGGCCTTTAAATTAAAACCGTTACGCTTAATATACGGTGTTTGCATTACTTTCTTTGGTGTTCTGATGTTCACCTAGCCTGGCCTGGTCTTATTGCTGAATATTTGGGAGCCTAGCAAAAAAGGATTGAATGGCCTCCTTCACTTCCATCTCCGCCGCCATTCCCAAACTACAACCAGCTAGACTACAATGCAAACGCTGCGCATAAATGTTCAATGTCATAGTTAACACCCGCCTCCCCCCGTCCCCCACCATGGATATCATCCTGAGCAATCGAGTCCAAGGGGATCAAACCCAGTAGTATATATGTAGGGAAATGATAATTGAGGGGGCGGCACGGTGGTGTAGTGGTTAGCACTGTCGCCTCACAGCAAGAAGGTACTGGGTTCGAATCCCGGGCCTGGCGCTTTTCTCCCCGTTCTCCCCGGTACTCCGGCTTCCTCCCACCATCCAAAAACATGCATCCATCATCTACCGCATATCCTATGAGGATAAGCGGTAGATGATGGATGGATGATAATTGAGTGAAAGATTACAGAGGGCTATGGCCAGGCTAGTGTTCACCCTTTTGCAGTGAAGCTTCACTTCTGATTTTCAGGTAATGTTCACTGACGCAAGATCAGCAACTCAAAGCCTTGCCAGCCTTGCCAACATGCCAGTGTATTTGCTGACAACAATAATTACATTGACCAAAATGGCAATTAGAGTGACTACAGACCTGTCTGTGTTCAGCCCTCCCAGTTACGATGACTGGCCAGCTCGTGTAAACTATAATTTCTTATCTGCCGCCGTTCCACTGCTCATGATGAAAAGCGAAGATTTGAAGGGGAACATATCATGTTCATTTCAGGTGTCTACTGGAACATGTTTACATGTTTTAATCTTCAAGATTAAATTCCCCATGTCTTCCTGAATATACCTGTATTCACCCTCTGCAACACTCAGTTCAGATTGACTTGCAAGAAAAATATGGTGCACCTTTGCGAAGGTGGGTCTCAAGCTGTGGGCTATATATTCTATTGAGCCTGTGTGTGACACAGTCATGGACTCAAATCTCTCTGGTGGGGTTATGGTATGGGTAGGCATATGTTAAGGACAACGAATAGAGGTGCATTTAATTGATGGCATTTTAAATGCACAGAGATACAGTGATGAGGTCCTGAGGCCCATGGTTGGGTCATCCATCCATGGATCATCACCTTATGTTGCAGCATGATAATGCACAGCCCCATGTTGCAAGAATTTGTACACAATTCCTGGAAGCTGAAAACACCCCAGTTCTTGTATGGTCAGTAGGCTGACTGGTCATCTACTGAGCATGTTTGGGATGCTACGTCCTGCCAATATCCAATAATTTGGCTCAATCACTGAGGAGGAATGGACCAAGTCCACGGGCCACAACCTGATCAATTTTGTTTGAAGGAGATGTGTTGCACTGTGTGAGGCAAATGGTGGTCACACCAGATACTGACTGGTTTTCTGCCCCCTTGGAACCCCCCCAACACTGCAAACCTGCATATAAGTGGCCTTATATTGTGGTCAGTCTAAGGCACACCTGTGCAACAATCATGCTGTCTAATCAGCATCTGGATATGTCACACCTGTGAGGAGGATGGATCATCTCAGCAAAGGAGAAGTGCTCACTGGCAGAGATTTAGACAGATTTTTGAACAATATTTGAGTGAAACAGGCCTTTAGTGTACATAGGAAACATTTTTGATCTTTGAGTTCAGCTCATGAAAAATAGGAGCAAAATCCAAAGTTTTTATATTTAAGTGTTTATGTTTTGTTTAGTGTATATATCCCATTCTAAACACAGTATATCGCTCCTCTGAAATGGATTGATAAGTGTATCTTTTGCTGCGTTATTTTCTCAGTTTTATCTCTTTTGCACAGACTTGTGTAGGAGGCAGTGAGATAAGAGTCAGGAAGACGTGACGTGAAGGCTCCTGTACTGAACAGTGTAACAGCATGTTTGATCTTGCTGGGAAGCTTTCACCACTTTCCCCAGTGACAGACAAGACCTAATTGGCAATTAACACATTTCAGCTGCCTTTATTTATAGCACCATCTTGCACTATCTATCAGCGCTACAATGAACTAAATATTTTTGCCTGATGCTATGTAATGTTATATCTTAGAACACATTAATACCACATACTAATCCCATCCTATGTCATGTTATGTCCCTGTTTATGTATAGACAGTATTGATGCTTTTGAAAGTTTGAAAAGCATTTGCAAGCGCTTAGTGAAGATCTGTTAGTTGAAACTCATTCAGAAAACGTAAAAACTGCATGATATTTGGCAAACGAATGATAACTGTCATAAGAAAATGTTTATGGATGGTTTATGGACGATCACGAGACAATCATGAGTTCACGATTCAGTGAATGCAGTGAAGTCAGACGGTTCTCAAGAAGCATTCAAGCACGTCCTTTTTGCCTTAACACACTGATTTTCTTGAGAAATATACAACACAGTGCATGTGCGCCAAAACCTTGTGTTGCATCTGTTCCCACAACACAAATTTCATTTGATTACGTGTGATTATTTTATGATCATGCCAAAAGCAAAAACATCTTTTCAATCTTTGTTGCAGGAATTCATGTAACACTTCATCTCCCCACCCAACAAAAAAAGCATTAAGTGACACTAAGCAATGTTCATGCAGCTACTCTCAGTCACATTTGCATTGAAGTTGGACGAATCAGGACTTGTCAAAGTAGTTCAACGGCCTTGGGTTTAATTGCCTCAATCAAAAACATATTCAGAGTGCCATCCCATCCAAGAGCCATGAATCATTTGTTAAAAGAGCCAGAGGAGTAATAAACTGTCCCTGCTGCCAGGCAGTGACATTTGTATGTTTGTGGGTTTTACTGTAGATGGTAAGAAACCCTCTGGCTACTGTTTTAAAGATGGGAAATTTATGAAACATGATCCCGGTTGTGTGCTTTTCTACATTATTGTACATAATATAAAGTGTTCAAGAAATTCCAGTTAAACTCAGAGGCGCTTTCTATGCACACACTTCACATGCTCACTCGTTAAACCTTGCCGTTTTATTTTGGCATATATGTTCATGTTCGTCTTCATCAACACTGCTGCCCAAGCTGAGGCTGTTTGCTTTTCCACAGGTGTTCTCTGATGCTCCTCACTCCTCCGTCACACAGGCTGTCATTACAACAAGGTGGAGACACTTGTCGCCGCTCAGGCAGATGGAGACAGACAGGAAAGATGATGGTGGTCTGTTCAGACAGAGAGAAGCAGAATTAAAGCAAGGAGAGAATGAGCAGTGCAGAGTAAATTTGAAAGGGTTTGTAAAATACAAATGTATAAAATGCTTACATTGAGACAAAGCTGAACTGCAGGCAGAAACAACATGCATGGAGGGATTAAATCTTAATGGGCAAATCCAAGCAGAGCCACAAGGTTTCTGTCTTAATTTCTTCATATTAAGACCAGATGAAGACTGCTGAGAGTAAAGAGGAAAGCTTTATGATCAAGCCCAAAAACTAAAGTAAAACGAATTGATCAGCAAACGTTCTTAACCATAAAACATTCATTCATCAATCATCAGACGTCTGTCTGGCAAAATTATAAATCAATGGCACCATCTCCTCAGGTTAACCATTTAGACTTGCTGACATTTAAAGGCCATCAGGATTTAGAGAAGGCATTTTGCTGCCTTACATGTATCATAAAAGCCATCATCATCATCACCAATGTATTTTCCATGGCGCCCAGGTGGAGCTGGCGGGTGGTCGGGTTATAGTTATTGACAGCATGGTAACTTTCACCAGAATCATGACAGACTGAAAACTGATAGGAGATATCTGATAGGAGGCAAACAATTACATGACCTGCAAAATGATTTACTTTGATATTGTTTTTATTAATTGATGGGTAAGAATGGGCGGTGGTGCAGTGGTTAACACCAAAAGGTACTGGGTTTGATTCCCGGCCCGGGGCCTTTCTGTGTGGAGTTTGCATGTACTCCGGCTTCCTCCCACCATCCAAAAACATACGTGGGGATTATGGTAATTGGCTAATTTAAATTGCCCGTAGGTGTGAATGTGAGTGTGAATGGTTGTCTGTCTCTATGTGTCCTGTGATAAAATGGAGACTTGTCCAGGGTGTACCCTGCCTACCTAAGACCCCATTTAGACATGGACGGGTGTTTATAGAAACGGATAAATCCACCTCTCTGGTTTCAATAATATCCTCTATTACACGACACATCCAAAATATATTAATTTAGAACCTGCATAAATACCCTACCAAGTGCTATTATGAGCATGCCAAATCTAAAGGTGGCAGTGTAACGAGAAGTGTAAAGCCATATCAGCCAATCAGAATCGTGAAAACATTACGCAAACATGGCGCAAGGTTCATTTGTGAGGACTGCTCCTCATAACATGCTCCTCATAAACCAGCCCGGTTTGCAAATGCAAACAAATCAAAAGTGTTTGTAAAAATGTCAAAAAGTACTATTTTCATAGCATCCATGATGATCAGCCAAACCAAATACAAATGCACCTGATCCTCTGTGATGCGTATCGTGATGTTTGAAAACCTAAAACTCCGTTTTCCACCATTTACTCGCAGGCATGAAAACTGAGTTTTCACAAATCTCCACTTTGGCTGGAGTTTTCAAAGATAACCGTTTTCAGTGACTGAAAGCTGCATTTATGTGTAGATGATAGGTGCAAGCGCATAAATAACTGCTCATTTTTACAGATACCTGGCTACATGTAAACGGCGTCTAAGACAGCTGGGGCAGACTCCAGCCCCCCCACGACCCTATGTGAGGATAAGCGGTAGAAAATGGATGGATGGATGGATGGATGGGTAAGAATGATTTGTATGAAATGATGGATGTACACCTGTTTTTCTGTGACTCACACAGTCAGCCCTCAGATACTTATAGGGAAATAATTTTACACAAAACTAATTCAGTGCCTTCATCATATGGAGTCCAGGCTTGGAGAGGGTCCAAAAAAATATGCATTATGGGAAGTGTAGGATATAGTGTTTTTTCCATGGAAATGAATCCAAAACAATACAGTAAGCACAATGATTCACACTGCCGTCCACATGTCTAGCATCTGCCATCAAACCTCTTTTATATTCAAGTCCATTTCACATGCAGCCGGCTATGTGAAGATGATGGTATTTGATGATAGGTGATGATCGCCGCTGTCCCTGAGGAGGACAAGGAGCCGATTGTGGCGCCCTGATTAGCTACTTAAGTAAACATGGAATTCGTTTATGTTGCCTCTCCTCTTCACTAACTTACACCTTGACTCCTACACTCCTCAGCACTTCCTCTGTGGTTTTCTTCAGTGCAGGATTCCTGATTGAGCCTGTTTTCATGTGTTTCTTTCCACGGCAGAGTCATGACCCTGCCATGTCGAGGAAGATGTTATATTCACAGAGGGCTCACAGTCTTCTGACTGACTGTTGCATGTGTGTGTGTGTTGCTTGGGTGAATTTCCATAATGTAAATGCTGGTGGAAATTGGATTTTGTTCTGGCTAGGAAAAAAAAGAGCAATAACCTCTTTTCCTTTTAAATTAATTCCTCTTCTGGGAGCAGCTGCTATGATTCTGTTCTAGCTTTCACCTGATTAGTGTTGGTTTTATATCATAGCATCACTTGGGACTGAATTTGAAGAGTCTGTGCAGAGTAATCTACCTAATGAGAATACTGCAGTAAGTCTTGTCTGTCTCCTTGACATACATGTAAAGAGCAGATTGTCAAAAGGCAAATAAATAATTAGTTAAAACCAGATTTCAACACATTGGAAGATGGTTTTAAATGGCAAACACCAGAAAGAGAGAGAACTATTAGCATTTTAATGTTAAGTTAAGGCCAACATAGTTCTCTGACTTGTGAAATTGTGGTAATGTATGGACAGCAAACCTGTGCAGCTGCCACCCGCCATCTAAAGTAGTGCTTTTTTGGTGAGGATGGTCTCTGAGTGAGGCCAACAGCATCATCATGTTTTACTGCACACCTTCTATGTTCCTGGTACACAGACACTCTTTTTTTATCACAAAGCAACAACACATCTTAAAATAAGCAAGTTAAAACACTGCAAGCATTGCTCATGTTGAAAATATAGTGACAATGAGATTGTTTTTCAGGAGAAAGGGGACTTTGAAGAAAAAAAGCTTGGTGCTGCACGAGGTTTGAAGTGGCAGACTACTGACGACTAACATGCTCTGTGTTAGATCTGTTGTGCCTTTGATGGCAGGCAAGAGGCTCTCTTGTTTCCTGTGCCAAGTCGAGGCTATATGACTAATCCAGACGCACTTCCCCTCCAGAGCTGCCACTTTGAAGACCCCAGTCTGTTTGTGAGATTAATATAATCTGGGGATAATTTCCTGGGAGGAGTCCTGTCATTGTCACCAATTCAGTACATGCACAAGTAAACACACACACATACACACACACACACACACACACACCTTCATACAACCCTTTTTCACTTCACGTTGCCATGGTAGTTGTCACCACCATCTGTATTCTTAAAAAGGAAAAAAGCTCAGCAACCTTGTTTCCTATTACATTCATTGTGGCCAAAAAGTTTCTCTGTGCTTTGTTTATTGAATACAGTCCTGTTTATCATAAAGATGCAATATTTTCTAAAGAGAATATCTCAGTGAAGTGATGTGCTGGAATTCATCTCACTTTCAAATAAACAGTCAAATCCAGATAATCTGTTTTTGCTTTTCTTTCTCTTTATCATGACAGGCAGAGAGGCAGCATTGAGATTGAGGTGCTGTTGACTCTGACACAAAGAGAGTAGTGGGTAGTGGCTTCCTGTGATGCTTCCTGTTCAAAAGAGCTTTCAGGGCTGTGGTTTTCTGATTGTATGAGGAAATGTGAACGATATCAAATGAGCTGGCTACACATCTGGACTCACAGGGATTTTAAGATGCCTGAAGATACATGGGAAAATGTCATGCATGTCAGAGAGTAGTAAAGGTTTATCTACTCACACAGATTCACAGATTCTACCCAGGAAGCTGGAAAACTTAGGTGGTGTTATGTTGGTGGTGTCTTATGTTTTGCACATCTGTTTTTACATGTACATGAAAATAACTGTAAATATCTCTAAATAGCTGTTGTATTCTATTCTTATTTATTTTTTTTTAATAACTATACTCAACAACAAAAGAAACACATGTTTTATAAAGTGAATTCTTGTCGTTGCCATTTGTCTCAGCAGCAATGTGAAAATGCTTATTTTGACAAAAGGTTGCACATAAATGGTAACATGTACCAAAAAATGCAATAAGTGCCTGTTGTGACGCCGTATACCGATGGTCAGATTAACAGAGGTGCGGTCGACCCAGACGACTAGAGCACTGGTGTATAAAAATGGGATCGGCACTTTTGTTTGTCGAACGAACCTGCATGAAATGGGAAATATTCTTTTCTCTAAGTGCTTTTGAAGCAAATCCAACGTGAATGCCAAGTGCCGACATGAGAGCGGGAGATGTTGCGAGGGCAATGAACATTCATGAATCAACAATTAGTCGTCTCAGAACCAGATTCCATGCCACGAACAGCACTTCAGATCGTCCTCGCAGCGGCAGGCCATGTGTGACGACCAACATTCATGATCACCATATCCGTCTTCGCCATCTCAGAGACCGGACACTTCTTTTCACCGTTACTGCTGCTGAGACACCTGGACGTCACCAACCCTGTATCAGTGCTCAAACAGTGTGCAGGCGACTCAGAGAGGCTGACCTCTGCACATACAGGCCATACTTTGGTCTACCGTTAACTCCAATACGCCTTTTTTGGATAAATTTGATCTCTAAACAGAATTCTTTTTGTACATTAGTTTGGGGCCGCTTAAAAAAAACTTGTGTTCCTTTTGTTGCTGAGTATATTTTATTGTAGTTTATTCTATTTTCATACTATATTACATTTATACTGTTTAATTCATTATACTGTTTGCTGCTAAATTGAAAAAAAAAATGTTGCTAAACTGCCTTTCTTTGTTTGACAAAAGTTCAATTCTATATTTTTTACCACTTACCATCTGTGTGGCAGTTTGGACTATACTATATAAGTGTTTTTGAAACATTTAATGTTCATAATCAAAATAAGGAATAGTTGTATCCTCTATAGGAAGGATAAACTTCAGGTATCTCCAAATCCCATCAAATATGTGAGCCTGTAGTGGCACTTGGAGTTAATGCTAAAGTCAGCATGCCATGCTGGTGACTTATTGGCATAAAAAACAAGGCTGTATCGGACAAATTAAACGTAGCATTATTATCAATTATTATCTAGGCGATAATTGTTGAGATATTGTAGTCTGGACATAATGGTAACGTACATACTGAAAGCACTGATTAAATAAGATTCAGACTTGGTGGGCAAAAGTCCTTGAGGCTGGTAATAAGCGGCACAGGAAGTGAAGGAAGTGGTTTGTTTGTGCAGAGAAGGAGGTCAGTGCTCACAATGGAGCCTGGGAGGGAGCAGTGTAAATCAGCCATTCAAACACACTTAGAGTAGCCAATACAGAGAGCATTTTTCTGTCACACCATAGAACATTTTTACACTTAAAACTAGATATAGGATTCTGAGGTCACGTTTCTGTCCAAGACATTTTTAAAAATACTGTGAAACAACGATCCGTTGTTCTCTGCTGCAACTTACAGTGATGTTCTCTCTGTCTCACACACACACACACACACACACACACAAACACACACAGTGAAACTTTCACTGAATAGTCACAATAGTCTCAGCCTCTCAAATGTCTCAAGGCACAAGACGAGGGATTTCTGAGTGCACAACCAGGCTGGGATTGAACTGTGAGGCACAGGGTGCATCAGAGCTAAACTGCTGAATATGCATGAGGGAGAAAAAAAATCCATATTTGAACTCTCTTTGCATCAGGAGTTAATGCACCAAGCACAGACTGTACTACTGAAGCTTCATGTTTACCTTTTGGTCTGCAAACTCATTTATGAAAATGGAGTTTCACTACAATTGTTTTAGCCCAAACTTGAGAGAGAGAGAAAATATGCTGCACATCAAAAGTAAAGGCTCCTCTTCCTGTGAGCGTCGAATGATTACAGGAAGTAAAGAGCTTTTATCCAAATGAATCATTCATGTTTGTGGATAATCAGAAAAAACCATACAGACTGCGCAGACACCGGCAGGAAGAATGAACAGTTAACCTTTAAACTGGTGGTATATATGCCATTATACAGGTCAGGTCGTCTCGTCTCTGTCCTCAAGTCTGGCATGAATTAGATTAGTGATCACATGCTTGAGCATTATTCCTCTATCTCCACGTATCTTTGGCCAAGTCAAGAGAGAGTGCTGATGTCATTACCGTTTCTTTTTAACCATCTTGTTGAACACGTCAGCACAAAAGACCATGCTGTACAGTAAACAAAATGTGCATTGTGTTGGGAAAAAGACATGCTGTTATGATAATTGCCAGATGATCTTTGTCCTTCATAACATCCTCTGTGTCTCTAGCTGACATCCTTTCAGCCGTGCTCCTTCTCATAGCTGACGGGGATTCACAGTAGCCACACAGTAAATGGAAATGGAACAGTGTAAAATCCCCTATTAATGTGTTCACCTGTTTCAGTCAGGCGTTTCCATGCGACAGGCCCATGACATTTCTCTTTGACACAATGGGCTGGACTGCACATTACTTAGCACAACAGGGAATTGAATTACCTCAGAAGAACAAGAAGTTCAACTCGGAAAAGCTGCATGGTCAGAGATAAGCGGCTTAGGGCAGAGTTCAAGCTAAAAGTAGTGGAACTGGGTGGAGATGACCATTTAGTGTCTGGTGTCCTCTTTTTCCTAAATTAATTTTGGGTTACTGTAACATTTATTAATGCACTTAATCTTTACAAAGTGCATGCTACATTTACATTTGTGGTTGGTTACTAACAGCAAAATCTCATAGGCTCAATCACAGTTATTTTAAATCTTAAGGGGATGATGGTGGAAGACAGAAACTGATGGCCAATCAGTTGAAGATTTAGTTTTGAAAGTATTTGGTCATTAACTAAACTAATAGACAAATTATAATTATAATTTTGATCTAATGGTGGATAGATCGGTTAGATGAAAAATTAGGAGATCACCAAATAGCAACTAATCTTGAGGGGAACATGAATGTAAGTATCAAATTTCACGTCAGTTCATCCCATACTTTAGATATTTTACCCCAAACCAAAAAACCCTGCGGTGCACAGAAAGTGGTGCATTTTCCCTCTGAGCTGAGTCATCATTATATTGCAATTTCCTTTCATTTTTACTGTGATATCACGGTACTGCCACAGGTGATTTAACGAGACAAGTGCAGAGACAATCATTAGTAAGCGTCACAGCGTAAAGAAAAAAAGACACAAGTACGCCATGATGGATGAAAAATAGTGAAGTAGTACATAATTGCAGTATCAAATTCAAGGATCAAACATCACAATTGTGTTAAAAGACAGTGACGCCTGACAAAAATGATCTGTCTTCCTGGAAACTCTGCAGGAATGTGTGTGGGTTTTTTTTGTTCGTCAAATGCAGCAATGTTGTCAGGCTCTCCAGGGAGATGCTCTATGTCATCATCATCATCACCCCCTGCAGCACCAGTGACATCACCACATACTTATCTGTCGATCTCCTCCCTCCCATCTAAATTATTACTTTGCAGAAGCCATTTCACAGTGGAGATGAACACCCCCTGCAGACAGTAAATAAACAAGTGGACTCCTTTCATGACACATCAAAAAAGTTGATTGCTCCACAAAATTGGTCATTGCCAAGAGAAAACAGCAATTACTGCACCCATGGCTTTTTATCTCTTTCATACATATAATTCATATGTCCCTTCTCTACAAAAGCTTTATTTCTATTAATGTGCCTTTAAATATGAGTTGAGTAGTTTATAATTGATTGTAAATCATTTCAGATTCATAAGGACACAAAAGTGTCAGAGAGGATTGGAGAGGTTGGATAAACAGATCCAGAAAATTGAGGAAAACCATCTCTGGGAGACAAAGCCAACTGTCCAGGAGACGTAAACACTTCCCCTGCCGGCCTGTCCAGTACACAAAGAACGAATTGAAACACTGGGCTGATGCTGCCAAACCCCCTTGACAGAGTAGAACAATATGAGCCAGCTGTCTGTTGATGGACAATAAGGTTTGAAACTTAACCCCTTCCTGTTGCCAGGAAATCATAATGAGAGAGGGAGGAATTAAAGCTGGAATGTAATCAGCTACCCTCATAATGAACAGTAAGTAAACAGATTAATCTCAAGAAGGTTTGGTTTCACTTTTATCTCTGAGTGTTTTGGAAATTATGACAGATATGAAACATTCCTAGATAACTTCTTGTCATTGAATCTGATGGTCCTGCTGGTACAGGACCAGCCAGAACTAGGACAAATCCAACAAACTGCAAGATGGAGCTCTGGGCGTTCCCAGGGCATTAAATATAGAGGCTTTGTCAGAGCCATTGGTGTGTGTTAGCTTTGCACAAGACACCCACTGACAACAGTAACAGTAAACGTACCGGACATTCCATCAACTACGCTGCAACAATAAAAACTCCACAAAAGAGAGTGTGGTGACATGGTATAAAGACATGTTAGACAGGAGAGCAATGCACATTACAATAAGCTGTTTGTCCAGTTTAGGTTCCACTTATTTTCACCGGAGGGACTGTGATGGTCACAAACACGCACCAAATATTAATTTTGCTGCAAGACTAAAATATGCATAATCTCATAAAAGGTTGACACTTTTTGTGGTGTTTAAGAATGAGAACCAATGCAGACAAAGTGAGAAAAAAATGTTATTTTCACTATAGTAACTGAGTCCCCATGTCTCAGTGAGATTACCTGTGTAAATAAAGGTTTAATAACAGTAGTTATAAGCCCATCCATGTATTTCATTCCTGACGGTGTTTTACTTGAACCTTAAGTGACGCCAAGGGTAACTATATGTTTGATATCAAAACCACTAAAATGACACCGAGGTGTACAACAAAGTGGGGGTATTTGACAAGCTGGGAGAACGTATTGGAAGTCATGTTGCTCATGACACTGTCCATATCATGTACTATAAAAGTGCCCCCCCCCCCTTACACATTGTCTTTGCTCTGCTTTATTTGGCTGGAGTGCTGCACATTGGGATATGACGTCAGGACAGATGTAGGGAGCACCTGTCGATTTACGCACAAAGGCAGAGAGCGAGCTGATAGGATCACGACCCGACCATCCCTTATGTGGAAACATCTGGACACTGTGACGGTCCTGCTGCCTCTTAGGTACACACACATCTAGCGTTGTGGTAGCGTGAAGCACCTCTAATCAGCAGTCAGCCTTATTGAAGTGTGTCATCGGCAGTTTATTTCACACCCTCAAACGCTGTAGACACACTCCCTGCAGCACTCAGAGGAAACTGGTAGCAGAGGCGTTCTGATTCCAACAGGAAACACCCTCCATTGTTCTTCACTGGTAGCTAACCCAGAGACTGGCCTCACATTAAAATTACATTCGGGCTTCTGTGTTTTAATATAGCCCTTGTTTTCCTGTTTCACATTCCACTGTTCAGGCATTTGGCTGAAGCTGTGACAGACCAGCTTTACACAGACGTTCCAGGTATCTGGCGTTTGGTATATTTGAAGAATCCTTTTTGTTGCAAACTTTACCATGGTTGGATTCACTAGCTACTTCACCACTTATTAAGAAAATACTCAGTAGCCCTGGCAGTTAGACAGATAACCCTGTGACTAAAATGAAAAAATTTACACCACTCCAGTATCACAAAAAAACTGCTAACCATGCCTCTTTTTTGAAGCTTGTTACTCTCTAGCATTAATAGGTAACATTGAAATTTAACGGTGCAACACAGCCAGTATGAGAGCTCTATTTGGGACTAGCTCTCTATTCTCTGACAGGGATTGTGAGTATTTTCATATCGTTTAACATAAAAAACAACAAAAAAAATGCTCTAACATCAATCTAAGTCTTCATATTTTACATCATTAACATAAACTACACAATTTAGTATAGCCTTGTGATCACGGTATGCCTTCATTTGCATTTCACACTTATCTTAAAGATGAAAAAAGAAACACATTACAAAAACACAGTACAGGACAGGAAAGTATATTCAGTGTGCCTTATGGGAATTCAGCCTGTATAACATCTTAAATCGACCGGAGGCAGCAGTAGATCTATGTAAGTAGACATTAACTCTTGGAGTGCCAGCCAGAACAAAACCTTGTGCCTTTTTGCCCATTTTGAGTCATATTTCAAGACCCACAGAATATTTTGTTCTGTCTCTGAAAACACTTTGAAAACCTTTGTTGTTACCTTGTTCCGTTCTTGTTTAATCAGAGGTAGAGGCCATTCCCACAAAAAAGGTCTTTTTGTCCAGAATCCGTGCATTTTGCTCTCTAATCACGATCGTCTCCACTTCCTGCTTTGATCTCAATGGTGTATAATGTTTCTTTATGCTCCGCCTACATCCTCAATATCACTCACAGGCTGTGGGACACTGTGATCGATGCCGCTGCCGAAAAACCACTTTATATACGTCAATGGCACTCATGTGTTGGATTTTAAATGACGTATGAATATGTGAATGGCACTCAAAGAGTTAAGAAGATACAGCTAGTTTAACCTTCAGTTTTCCCCTTTTCACACAAATGGCCTTAAGTAGTCAAGCTTTTTGAAGCATTCTAATCTGTATCTTGTCAGTGAATATGGAATATTCAAAAACAAAATTCTCTGGGACTGATGAACATTCGACTGTAGTGTGAGTTTCCAAAGACTGAGGAATGCTGTCTGTTGAGCTATAAATTCTTCCCCCTCTCTTGTTCACAGACTGAGCTGCCCTTCGATCAGCCCCTCTAACATACTGTACACCACAAAGCCTTGCTTCAGTACTTTAACTTAACAATGCATTCAAGTATGAGCAGCGGTCATTGGTCCCTTTTATAGCTGTCGTCACTGATTTTCTCATTAATCACATCTGGGGTGAAGTTACCTCAGTTGTGGCTGCAGGAAAAGTGAATCTGCAGAAAGTGAGGAGATGGAGCCAAGAGCAAAGAGAAAGAGGGGGAAAGTGAAGGCACAGAAAGGCAAAAAAAGGTATTTTAAGATCAACTTGTTTCCTCCGTGGACCTCAACACAGACTCTCTCTACATTCCCTGCAGCTCAGCCATTATCTGTCAATGTTACATGGTTTTCAAACACAAGGAGCATGCGGTTGATGCCTGAATATTGTCACTTGTCGACAGACGCCTGTATTTGTGTGTTCAGATATGTATTGATGTGGCTTCTGGTGGATGATCGCTGCAGGATTGTATGACAGCAATACACATAAAAGACAAAATGGCTCAATTTGGATGGAACATGTGCTGTCACAAATTTACATCCCCCTGTTTCTGTTTTAGACATAAAATTGCAACGAATGCAAATATTTGACTCAGACATGAAAAGAGAAGTGAGGTAGTACATGTCACGTCCACACAGTGGATAGTGGTTTGAAAAAATGTTTGTCAAACCCACTTTTGAAACTGCATTCCACCAAACAGGTCCTCAAAAATAAATCATGTTGAGGGCCAGTGGAGAATGTGCCAACAAAGGAGATTCACAAGGTCACAAAAGGCCGGTAGTCAGAAACTTACATGTTTATTATCATGCTTAAGATGCATTCAGGCAGTTTAATTGTCTTTCCAAAGAGATTTTCTAACTTGGAATTGAGAGATGTTTGCCCAAATATTAATAGCGTCCACAGAAACATGTCCCCAACATGCCTGGAGTACCTGCTTGGTGCCGTTACAGGTTGTGATAGTTTTGTCTAAAGAAGTCTCTGTTCCTGATCTCTGTGAGGCTGAAGAGTGTCTGATATCTGGTTCAAGGCTGCAGTGTCTATAGGGGTGAAAAGGGAGGTCTTGTTTTGACAACCTGCTTTGTTCTTACTTATCTCTCCCTTCTGTAGCTCACCCCCCTACATAGTGTTTCCCTGTGATGTCTGAGTGTGAAAGAGCATGCCTTAAAAGCACACTGTGTGCACTACTCTGTTCATCTGAAGGAGTGGTAGAGCCTTCCTTTGAGCAAAGTTTGTGAAAACAAATTCTGTCTTCCACAAGTACAGACTTCGACAATAAATAATTACTTATGAGAGAAAAAGTAATTATTTAGAGATTAAAGTCATCATTTTACGAGAATAAAATCGTTACGAGAAAAAAGTCATTATTTACAAGAAAAAATCATTATTTATGAGAAAAAAGTATTATTTACAAGAAAAAAAGTCAAAAATTTACAAGATTAAAGTCATTGTATAAGAGAATAAAGTCATAATCTTCTAAAGTGTTGTTGTGGAGGAGTTCTTTGGTAAAGTTAGAAAAATATGGGCAGATTCCTACTTTCTAATAAGTGCTAATATTACACCACACTGGTTTTAACAAAAAGTGATTTTAAAGATTATTGTTTGATTTTTATGGGAGTCATATTCAATAACGTACACATATTATTTTGGTCACACCATAGTAATAACTCAAAAAGTAGTGGACCGATATTGACAAAATTTTTAGGATTGGTCAGAAGTGGCCTAACTTAAAACGATTAATTTTTGGTGATCAGATCCGATTCAAGGTCATCAAGGTCAAATGAAAAGTCACGTCATAGTAATGTATGGGAGATTTCGCACATTTCTGAACGCTCCAGGGTGTACAATTTTCAGCCAATCGTCACCTAATTTGTTGGATAAGCTAATATAGGAATCCAGAAGTCACTGATTCCTTGGCTGAGGTCTGTGCTCTCTAAGTGCTTTTCTAGTTGAATATTTTTCTTTGTGGTGTTGCACTTTGTGGACAGTCCCTCCACTGTCTCTGCAGAAGTAATGTTTTCCATGGAGCACCGAGGGCGCACTGTTCTGGTAAAAATACTCAGTGCCTGTCTCTTTAAGGACCCCTCTGAAAGAGCCCAGTCTGCCCCGATTGACTGGAGGGGAAAATTTGGTGCAGCTGAACCTGTGGTTCTCAAACTGTGGCTGATAGTTTAATGAGACTATATGTGACATAGGGACAGGAGACAAACCTGAACGGCTTGTTGAATCACATGTTTTCTGATCTAGGCAGCCCACAAACATTGACTGAGTTCACTTATTTCACAATAATAATATGTCCTCACAAGCACATGACTTTCAACCAGGATTCCACTGTCTGTGGCCCATGTGAAAATAAAATGAATCATTTTCTAATCACTTGCTTCAAAAGTCAGTGGTTAACTCATTGAGTGCCAGCCATTTTATAAATCCGAAAGTGCCTTGTGCCAGTTTTTTTAGCCATTTTGAATCATTTTTTGAAGACCTACAGAATATTGTGTACTTCAGTAGAGGACACTTTCAACAAAATCACCACAGATTGTTTGTTTTGGTCTCTAACCTTGATCATCTCCACTTCCTGCTTTGATCTCTTTATGTCCCGACTACAAATCCCAGAAGCCCCAAAAGTACTGTGTGCTGTGGCTGTGTGAAAGCGTTCTTTTGTCCCTGCTGCCGAAAAAAGACTTTGACATATATAGACATCAATGGCACTCAAGCGTTGGAATTTAAATAACTCGGAGAGTTAAAAGGTAATTGTTGTTGTGGTCTTTGCTTATTTCTTTGCAGGAACTATGCTGATTTGTTCTTATAATTTCAAATATCAACATCACAGCATCATCCTGGACTGAACCTGCACACATTTTTAAGGATTGTTGTCAGGAGCTTCTTTGTGTCGCATTTGCAGAAAGCTATTATCCTGTTTAATAATAAACATATTGCACTGAATGCATAAGTGCACGATCCTTTCTACTATTTCAAAGACAATATGGTGGAGTTGATCTATTGTTTCAATCCTGAAATTGTCAAAACCGTGTGTGTCTGTTACAGTCCATACCATTCACTTTATCTTATGAACATTCATCCCTCCACCCCCTCTCCACCATATAGTACCTGTTTGCATTGTTTCCCAGAGAGCCCATGTGATTTGCTGTGCAGAGCTCCAGATTATGTTTCAGCCTGAGGCTTTGGAGTGGCCATACGTCTTGGGAGAGCGAGAATTGGCTCCACGGAGGGGCAACTAAACAAGTAACCACTGACCGGTTCACCTTCTAATCCTATTGAATTGCAGTAAGAGGTGAGAAACTCTATCGCACATAAAAAGACAGAGGCCTCATTTTACACATTCGGCTCTGAGATCCCATGGCTTCCCTCCGCCCATGTCTACAACAGGATTTAATGGGTTTGTAGCTTTGTGCAGCAACGGTTGGCCAAACACCTGAGATTTGCATGAGAGCCTTCAGTCAGAAGGATGGAGAACAGAACTTTATATCCAATTTTCCTTAGCAAGGGATTGGTTCGACAGCTACTTTTATAGTGGTGTACAGATTTGATACAGTTTGCCTCGTTAATTGGAGCTTCAACTGCAGTGACAGTGAAAGCTTCACACAGAGTTTCTCCATCTCTCACGACTTGAATAAATCCTAAAAAGGCAGCCTATCACGAGCTACATTTTGATGTGAATCTGCCATTAATGGGCAAAGGCTGCGCAAATATAATGATAATAATACGAACTCTCCCAGTAGCAAGACCTTTTAATTAATGGTGAGAAATGAACATCTCCAGGAACATCTAAAAAAACTGAGATGTTTTATTGGAAAATTCATATATCAATATGTGCAACTTACATACAGACATTTGTACACATGTCATTGAAATGATTACATTTTAATATTTAAATGGGGCCTGCTTCACTTTTTAATCCTGTTGAAACAACTTTATTTGTTCACTGTGTTTAGACATCTGAAGAACTTATTTCTAACCAAATTCTGCCAGTTTTGTTAAATATAAGAAATGGAAGTAGTCATGTCACTCATTGGTTTGTGGATTGATGCTTTGCAGCCTCGAGTTCATTCATCAGCATTTTGGCCATCACCAGCTTGTGTTTTTTGGAACCAGAGGTGACCTGGTGGTGCTTTCTCCGATGTTAACTGCTGAAATGGTATATGTCAATACACATATACCATTGTAAAATAAATATACACTATATTGCCAAAAGTATTCTCTCACCTGCCTTGACTCGTATAAGAACTTAAATGACATCCCATTCCTAATCCATAGGGTTCAATATGACATCAGTCCACCCTTTGCAGCTATAACAGCTTCAACTCAAAGACTATCCACAAAGTTTAGGAGTGTGTTTATGGGAATTTTGACCATTCTTCCAGAAGCAGTGTGGAGGCGCATACTGATCATTATCCCACTATGGCTGAGCATCTCCAACTCTTCTGAAAGGCACTGAAATCTATTTTTCTGTATTTTTTCTACTGTATAAATCTGTTCACACTTTGAGAACAGTGCGTCTTTATAATTAGTCGACTGCACAATATGAGTTTTAAAATTTAGTCTGACTGGAGCCACTCTCTGTTTGTGCTTCTCAGGGATATGAAAGCTTGATGCAGTGTGTCTTCATAACGCACGACTGGCACTCTAAAAACTGTACCCAGGAGCTTATTATTTCTACCTTATTAGCAACCTGAGAAAGCGCATGCAGTTCTTGTAGGAGAAAATTGATACTAAGTGGTGGGATTAACTCTGTGGTACGGTGATAAATTGGTTTTGGCTTTGTCTTTATTCAGCTCCATCCTCTCTGAATGATCAAGTCTGAGAAGCAGCAGTTATGCCATGTGTTGTGTGTCAACTGGGACATCAGCTCAGGTAGATCATACCTGCTGGTGTACAGGTTCAGACATATTCAAGGATTCTGATTTGCCTTTTAGGTTTTGAACTAGTCATTCTGAAAGACAATTTCTTCCTCTTGTCATCAGAGCTTTCGCACTTTCAGGTCTCTAAAAGTTTGCCTCTCTTTTGGCTGACCTGTGGCTTGTTAGCTTTTGCCACGTACCAAATGTTTCATCACATCAAAAGGTTTTCAGAGAGCCTACAAATCACTGATTGATGCTAAAGTCTGCTTGTAGGTGATTGTCAAAAACTGCTCAACCTTGACTCAGAGTGCCTGTGTGTGCATCATTGTTGATATGGTGACTGATCAATATATATTGCACACACATTTCTGGCCAGTGGGTGTTGGTTTTGTAGACTGAAAGCCTGTAATTTGTTGCTGTGACTCAAAGAGCAACGCTGTAATAATGTGTGTTTTTGTACCCTTTAAGTTTTCCTGCGTTTGTTTCACGAACAAAGTTTTGGCCATGAAAAACGGCAAAACTGACTCACTTTCTTCCCTCAAGTCAAATCGCAATCATTTCTCATCTGTCAGGTTCCGCTGACACCAAACAACAACTTAAATCTAATCAAATGACTCTGTCACCTGGAAGCAATAAATTTGATTCAAGCAGAGCAAGCAAATTAATGCAGGTGTGTGCTTAAGTATCAGTGCCAGCTTCAGATATATGCATGATTGCACATTCAGTTCCGTTGTAACAAGGAGCTAAACAACCATTTATCACCTCAGTCCTGACTTGCATATCTGCCTAGTGCTTTTTAGAAGCCTGGTTGTAATTTAGAAGTTAAAGGTACTCATATCAACAAGACCTTTTATTATTGAAGTCCCGTTGCTGCACAGAGCCCTAGTCACTTATTTATGCAATGTCTGTCAATATTGGATGTGTCTTGTGTCCAAATTGCACCAAATCAACAGTCTACATCTTTAGGTCCCCAGAAGGACACCTGTCAAATTTGAAGTGGATTGGACGAATGGTTCTTGAGATATGCGAAGGACACACAGACAGACAGAGATCCCTTTCTTGTTAGAAGAGTCCAGTGTGCGTTCAGTGTGGCTTATTAGTTGGCACCCAAATACTGCTGCTTGCCCATTGCTTATTGACTGTTTTTTTTATTTGGTTGGTATATTGTTAATATACTAAACTATAAACTATGAACTGCAGTCAGTGAGTCTGCAGACATGCTTGACTCAGTCAAAGTCAACTGCTAGTTAAGCATAATATTTAACTATATTGGGGGATATAACTATAGTTTTTGGCAATATAATGTATCTTATAGAAGAAAGGGAAATCAATCAGTTTATCACAGAGTCAATTAAAAGGAAAACCTTTTCTGTTGTTTTACGATATTGACTTAATGTGAGAGCTCAGTGGCTAATGTGTGTCTAATGAAAGCCTCATTATTATTTTTACATTAAACAGGGCAACTCAAGCTGAATGTAGGTTTTCCAGCTCCTGAGCTCACAGCTTTCGGTCCATGCTCATGAAGACTGTGAGAAAATCAGGGCAGCAATCAGGCAGTGTGTTTCAACAGATATTAGGTTAATCGATGCACCCAGATGTGTGTTATGCAAAGCATTTCTGCTAATTCATTTAATTGTTTGCTGAGTAGTAAAGGCAGGGGAGGAAACACTTTGTGTGATTTTGTTGTAATTTTCAGTGTGTGTCAAGACTGAAAGGCTGTTAATTCAGTTTGGTAAGCATCATCATTTCGTGCATGCATCATACATGATAAGAATCAGAATCAGGTGTATGGCTCCAAATCGCTCCAAACTACAGCAAACTTCGGTGCATAACGTCTTAACAAAACTATTTACTTAGTAAGCTCACTAAAATGCAGCATGCTAACATGCTAAACTAAAATGTTGATCACTGTAGTTTAAACATTTCTTGTCAGACTTCTGACAATAGCATTTAGCTTGTGCCTAATTAGCCTGTAGCCTCACTGAATTAGCATGGCTTGTACTGTAAACATTTTCATTGCCTGATTTCATTGTTACTAGCAAGGTGTTATGCCAAGTGTATCAGTTTTAATATCCAACCCCATTTTTTAGTTTGTGTTTCATTCTTTTTCTGCAGTTTTAGAGGAAAATACGAGCCCGATCTTCATGAAAAATAGTCAAAGGGTGTAGCATGGGCTATTTTTATAGGCCAAGACAATAGGTCTTGCCCACCTATGTGGCCTTCACAGTGCCTGAACTAAAATACTTATTTTTGATCTTGTCACATACGCATACATGCTTTGTTTTAGTTCAGGCACTGTGAAGGCCACATAGGTGGGGACTAGGGTTACTTAGCAAACTATGATACACAGGAAGTAGATTCTGTTTACAGATTGAATTTTCTTAACTGACCGACAACTCCTGACTCAAATGAGAATAGTAATCTTAAGTGAATAAGTGAATCTCATTAAACATCTGTTATTTGAGAAATGGTCAAGTTTGTGTCATTAACTGGCCATATTTCTGTGCCCCATTCACTCCTGTTAAATGGTTATCATCAAATCCAATATTGTTGGAAATATTACAAATGACTCCAAAGTGATATGGGAGAGTAAATGAAAATATTTTATCCAAGAAATAAGGTCCAATTTTTAAAAAAAAGGCACTTCCCCTTTAAGGAGCTGAAACACAACCAGAATGCACTTCAAACCCGTAACACACTAAGACAGAAGTAGTCCACCCAAAGGACAAAACACCAGGACACAAAGTAATGTAGCGTATACAGTTCAGTGCAGTGAAGACTACAGTATACACTGGGGAGACCAAACGAGAACTCCACAAGAATATGGCTCAACACAGGAGAGTCAACTCCTCAGGACAAGACTCAGCAGTTCTCCTGCACCTGAAAGACAGCCATTCACATCTATAGTATTTCTTCACTAAATTGCGAGCAAAGAATGGTGCCGGAGGCTTTTCTCAATCTTCTCCTCTCTGGCTTCAGCAAGAGTTTGATTGACAGATGGTTCATCCGATCACCAGCCAAGAATGTTTTTCATATACCTGTCATTTTCCAAACTGTTTACAAATGGTTCGTCACATGGGGCTGTGGAACCAAACAAATGGTTGGTCGTATAGTCACTTCAGTTGTGTAATTTTGGTCCAAATTACAAATTACAATGAGGTAACAAGGAGCAGGTGTTTCCAGTCAGTTAGTCCACTTTATCTAAACAGGAATGACTGTAGTTGAAATGTTTTTTAAAATGGCTTGAATTTGCTTTTAGCTTTTATCTTACAATAAAAATCTGGTTTAAAATGCAGTCATTACCTTGGTGTCATAGTGTAAAATCAGAAACATTTGTTTTGTGTGAAACAGTCGTGGTTTTGTTGGTTTTACAGTGTCAGCATGGATTCCACTGCGGTTGGATATAGACTTCTTTGGCTTTCAGCATCCAGTCTTTAAGATGCAGTTGAGATGTTGTGAAAACAGCGAGGTCAGCCAGCGGATCCTGTGATGAGATGTAAACCATATAACCCTCTCTCCTCGCTCGCTCGCTCTCGTTCTCTGCCATCAGGTTTCAAAAGCTGCTCCTGAATGATTTCCAAGACGTTTATAAAGCAGCTCAATAAATCTGTCACAGAGTCAAAGCACTGCTGTAGCAGCTGTGCAACAATGGCCACATTTATATTTTACTTTTCATGCTGGCATAGGCATACATTTTAGCCTGTCTGCTCCAGTGGGGGGTTACCACTAAATCTTTTAAGCACTATTATCTATTCACACAAAAAGCCCCTGCATGACTGGGAGGAGTTTGTTTTTTAACAACATACACAAAGCTAATGAAATGAAGTACCTGGGAAATTTTAACTGACTAAAGTAATTGTAATTTAAAGGAATAAATGCCTGGGCTAATATCATTCAAGTGTAACTGAACACGTGCATTTGTTTAGGACTATGTTCCATGGTGGATTAAGACGCATTGGTGTTATATCAAAGATGAAATCCTTTATTAATTCCTCAGATGGGGAAATTGTACGTAATGTATGTAAAAAAATATATATAAATATATAGCATGTATATGTGGGATCTTTTGTGGCTTTGGAGGAGGCATTATAAATCAGCTGTTTGAGATGTAAACATATTCAGATATTCCAGCTTCAGGGGGAAGGCTGCCGCTATCAACCTCTCAGAGCTCAAATGATGTAAAGATGTATAGCTGGATGTGGATAAGGAGAAGAGAAATTGCACCGCACCAGTGAGCTCTCTTTAAAAATGACCCCCACCAGCTGTCTGAAGGAGCCTGTGATGAGAACATCACGGGCCGCAAATGAATAGAATTGGATCGTTTGAAATATAGAAAATAATGAGAAAACTGAGCATCATCTTATCATGAATAGAGATGCATGGGACAGATGGAACAGATGGACAACACCAAGCAAAATTATTTTAATTTTTACGGTTGTCAGAAATGTCGTGCAGTAAAACCATTCAGTTGTGTTGATGGGCAGGCAGCATTTGTTGGGTGATAATACACACTGGGCTTTAAAGCTGCTCATGGCCCCACTTTAATCATGCTTGAAGTAGTTTCTTTCCTTTTCTCACCACATTTTCGTAACAATAACTTAAATTGGCAATACATGCCAAATCAATTTTGTACACAGCACATCAGTTGGCAATAACACCAGTGTTATTGCCTGTAGCTGTATTATGAATAGAATTTGACCAGCTGTTGATTCATGCTTTAACACTAAATCATTTTTGCCACTTCGAAGCTGTGAATCTTTGTAAACACTACCACTGACATATGTATATTCAGCTTATAAAAGTTTAAAAAGAGTGATGTTTCTGGTCACTTTCAATATTTACTCTACTCTAAGCTCTGTTTTGGTCTCCACCAACTCCTGAGAGGAAGTTTAGCTGCTGAACGCTTAGCTGAGTTCACCAGCTAATGGCAAGCAAATGGAGACATTGAGCTTTTAGCTCCTAAACTGTGGAAGACGTTCCCATTGGATTCAAGATCTGCAGCTACTTTTAAAAGGCAGATTTGACTTGATTTGTGTAGGTTTTTTATCATTTTCTGTGTTTTTCCTTATCTGTTCTTTCTATTTTGTCTATTGTTAAGAAGCACATTTTCATTACTAATCACATTGATCCATTCACACTCTGATAGTGGAGGCTAACCATCAGACATACACATTCACTTGCATTCACTTTGCATTCATTTTGTCAGGTTTAGGTATCTTGTTCAAGGACACCACGGCACACAGACTGCTGGAGGAAGGAACTGAACCACCAACCTTGTCTTTAGTATAGAACTTTGGTACAGTATCTATATATTTTTTAACTTCTTATGGCACTATTGATTCAGTTTGCCTGCATGCCTCCTGACTCTGATCTACTCCCCTCATGACTACAACTGTGAATCACGCTTCCTGTGATCATCCCCAGAACAAAGTGGGTCTATGAATCATCACCGGTGACGTCCACCAGCGACAGCAGGTCCATCTCTGCAATGTTAAAAGTCCCTCTTCACCCAAAACTCTCTGATTATGGCCAGAAAATATATTCTCCTCTACACCAGAAGACACTCATCAGTGTGTTATAAAACATTTTTGTTTCATTTTTGTCATTTAAGACATACTCAAGTACTAACGAAAAGATTTAACTAAAATCACTAATACATTCATTTGAAAAAACAGTATATTAAGTAATTAACATGATCATACTTGACAATCTTATTTAAAACTATAAGTCCATGTGGCCATATCAGATGATGAAATCAAATGTGACTCAGTGCTCTTAACACATCACATCAGCGTCATTAAGCTGCAGTGTGACTGGCAGTTGTCTCTGTTCAGTTAAATAGCACTCGCCCTCTCTCTACACACACAAACCACAAGGAGCATCTCGTTCGCTGAGGCGTCGGCCTCAGATGAGAAGAAACTCCTCAAGGATCACTGCAAAGCCACTCAGATCAACAGAAGCAACACAGTCACAGTAATTGCTGGATGTTTTGAGTGTTTCTTTTTAGTAACTGGGAGATTTCCTATAAAGGGCTTTTTCAGCTTCAAATCTTGTGACGTGACATGACGTCAAGCGCAGGAGCAAATTTTGATATTCTAAAACTAAGCGACAGGTTTTGATTGTGAGCTTTCAGATGCAGTTGTGTAAAAGTTCAGGTTAGATTTCATGCTTTCCATCCTGACATAAACCTTCCCAACTCTCTTCAGCTATAAATCTGTTCTTCAGTTTGTCTTTCTTCTTGCTACCTGTCTTTTGTCTGAGAGAAAAAAACAAAAAAAAACATAAAAGGATGCAGATGGACCCACCCTTTAAATCCTGTTGGGTTATATTTGGTATTTCCGCATCTGACTTTGAGATAAACACTATCAGAGAAGTATGACTGTCTAAATTATTATGTAAACACAATCACACCACTGTGCTGTATCTCTGTCTGAGTAGCATTGTTTGAACCACACATTCTTTGCATGCCATTTAAAAGTCAATTTCTGTTCTCTCTTGACATATCAGAACAGTGAACTCCAAAGAAGGACATCTAATCTCTAACTTGGAGTTGGTTTCTGCTAACACGTCTAGTACCGGTTCCTGCATACCTCAGATTCCACAGACCTCAAAAATCTCTCAGGTATTTACCTCTGACCGTTTTCCTGGCTAAATATTACCTTGTTTTGGTTCTCTTCACCAACATAAAGTAATAAGGCACAGATGTACTGTGCTCTGGTTTAAATCAAGTGTGTTATATGTGTGTGTTGTGTGTGTGTGGTCTGCCTCAAGTCCACATTGGGGTCACACACCCGAATTAATACCAGTTGATTGGGGACTGCATATGCAACTGGGTACAAAGTCCATGTCCCCAGTTGTTCAAACCTTGATTTTGGGTCAGTGGTTAGGGTTAGGGTTAGGTTGAGGTTAGGGTTAGGTTTAGGCTTAGGCAATTACTTTTTATAGTTAGGCTTAGGGTAAGTTTTCAGGGAATCAAAGTTTGTGCCCAGAGGGAGAGTAAAAATGCATAAATACACAAAGGTGACTTAAACAAACATGTGTGTGTGTGTTTTCTGTGTGTGTGTGTGTGTGTGTGTGTGTGTGTGTTTTCTGTGTGTGTGTGTGTGTGTGAGCATTTAGTGGGTTTTGAAGAGCTCATTCATTCCTTCCTGTGGTGAAAAGGAGCCCTGAATGTGGTGGGGGAATTTTCAAGTGTTTTTACCCCCACCCTCCGGCTTTCTTCCAGTTCTTACAGCTAAATCCTTTTCAAAAGCTTACGTAAGCCAAGCTGTGGCCACAGTGCCAAGTCCCATCAAACCTGTGGGAGTACCCAGTGTGAATAAAATTTCAGTGAGGAGGCACTGAATATGTTTGACCTTTGGTGAATTGCATGGTGAGGGCCTGCCTCCTGAGCGCTCTGGGGCATTAACCTTATCTCAGAGTCACATAATAGCATATTGACTGCTGCCCGTATCTACAGCATCCTGCGGCTTCAAGTTCAATGGCTACTGCTGATGTCTTTTTCTCTGGGGGACTGTTTTGGGAAAGACTGGCATTAACACCACCATGATCACGGGTTCATTTCTTGGGGACGTCACATTTATGCATTCATGATGCATGAGAATGTACCGACATGTACAGTATGTGCACAAGCACTGAAAAAGTGACGTTCTCATTGTTTCCCTTTCAGCAGTACTATTCGGGTAAGCGAGCTCTGTTTTTGTCAGTACCTCTCATCACACTGTACTGCATGTACTCAGTGTTCTGTAGCTTATCTTCTTTTTTACTCTTACCATCAGGTTTTTGGCTGCTCCTTTTTTAATGTTATCTACTTTGTGTTTATCTTCAACTGTGTTATAATAGAATGTAAAATCCCAGAGTGAGATTGAGCCAATTTTGTTTGCCTCTGGGCTTTAAAGTTTTACACCATAAATACCATAAAATCCCAGTAATTGCCTCATCTTGCCCAGAGACTCGTCTTTGTTCCACTACAGCCAAGTGATATGGCTCAGAGTTTCATTTGCTGTTTAACACTGTAGACACACGTCATTCAGTGCACACATCATGCATATTGGATTACATATCAGAGTTTTAATGTTGCATCATCAGTCATCAGTCAGTAGTGACCCTGCGGGATCACAGATATGACACAATTTGTATACTAGTGCATTACTAATGATCAATAACGTGTTGAAATTATTGGAAGAGGTGACTGGTCGTCTCTGAATCTCTTGTTGAATCGTAATGGGCTGCTTCCTGCTGCTGTGGGTCCATGCAGAGGAAAACCCTCTGGAGGCCAGTCCAGCTGAGGTCCAGCAAGCCTTGGCATGGGTTGGAGCACATGTTGCATGTTTCAAGAAACAATCTTTGTGTGACAGAAGCCTTTAAAATGATAACCCACCTTAACAGTTTCCACTTAAAAGAATCACAAGTGGAAGTGCAGCTCAGGAGAAAAAAAAATGACATCAATTTAAATAACAGCCAGGAGCTCATCTTTCCTGGAGAAAAATAAGTGTCTGTGTGCAGGATTATAGAGCAGGGATTTACTAGAGAAAAATGTATACACAGAAATTTAATGGCTCTGTAGAAAAGAGATTCACGTTGATTTCCCTCATTATTTACCAACTGTATAGATATTTTAATTGCAATTATTTTGAATGTAAAATGGAAAAAACAGATTAAAATTAAGTACTGTATTGCAAACAGGCAGTTTTGGCAGTCATATATTGTAATTTACCAAAAAGAGCAAAAAAAAAAAGTTTGTTGAAGATGTTTCTCTTCTCAGCCAACAGACTTCTACACTTCTAAATGACTGGTAGAGTCCAGATACTCCAGAAAATAAACAAAAAAAACCATCACAGCGACCACAGTAATTACTGTATAGTATGAGAAGTAAAGACGATGTGAAACTCCACGAGGTTGGTGCATGTTTTCACTGAGGAAGCGTGGGTTTACATCCAGTGTGAAACTATGAAATATCATGTTTCATACACACACATGTTGATTTTAACGTGGCAGGCGTAGTAGGCCCCTAATGGCTCCACAGTGGTTCAGGCTGTTGCCTCACAACAAGAGAATCACAGGTCTGAATCTGATACACTCCAGTGATGAAATAAGTCATATTCAACAAGGGAAGTATCATTTGTAACATTTGTAGCATTGGATTTCCTTGAAACACGGGATGTAGTGTCGCATGGCATGCAGAAAAAACTAATTCAGTGAGGCTGCCAGGGACTGCTGTGACTGGGAAAACTGATCCAACTTTCTGTTCCAGCTTGAAACAGAATACAATAGAATGAAAGCTCAAACTTCCCTCTCACTGGACGGACTGCAGCCCTTATTAGCTTTAAGAAAAGCGATGCTCTTTATGGTACTATCCCCCAGAGGCAGCTCTAAAACATGATTTTGTGATCCTGGTGTCAGTCTGTTTTAATCAAACTGTTATTAAATGAGTCATTTTAATGAACAGGGAGTTTTGTGTCACACAACATAGATGAGGTACAGTGAGTGTCCTGATAGAGAGAGATGCCCATCAGCTGCTTCAACTGTGACGCATTTTGCTCTGCAACATGATAAGGAGCATCCCAGCCAAATGTAACAAGGAATGCAGACTATTGTTGTGTGATATAAGATACAGCCCTGAGGAGAAATCATTTACTTCCTATTGCAAGAATACCGTGTCCATACAGTCTTACAGTTAGCATCCATACGGGAATATGAGGCGATACTCTGGCATGATGATAACAGCCAGAACCGTTTCATAGCTACTAAGTGCACCTGCACCTGTTTGTCCCCGACGATACGGCATATCCTTATGTCAAAATGTCAAATAGATAATTTATCATTGTCTTCCCTGATAGACAACAGGGCAAAAAAATTATACGCTGACACCAACCTGAGAAGTTTTTTGGCTCTATGTTGTGCTTCTTCTGCAATCACATGAAGAAGTGAGGCAAACATGTATCTGCACAAGTCAAATTTATTTTAAAAAGGCTGTTAATTTCCCTTGAAGGAGCTAGCACCTGTGTACCACTACGCAGCAGACTGTAAAGAAAAACTGGGAGTGCAATCATATATTTCTTCTAAATTTTCATTCTAGCACTCTTTTAATATTTGTCTTCATCATCTCCTGCTTCAAGTTATTTATATTCCTCCTCTTTGGAGCTCAGTTAATGTTTTCCTCCTCCTTGTGCTCATTTAGGCTGAAAATGCATTATGAAGAAGGCGCTCATCCAAGAAATGTACATCGGTGATTCATCTCAACCTATTTTGCTGTACAGTACATCACATCCGCAAGAGTTCTTCAGCAAAGCAGGGGTGATACAAGAAGATGCCAAAGTGATTCAGTGAAATATCACACGTGTTCAACGTCTCGAACAACAAATCAGCTGGGACCAACAGCAGCATGACTGTAGAATGAGCCACCAGAGCTGGATCAAATACACGACCAATTTCAGGCCAAACGTGGCAGCTAAATCTGGTCACATTTTAGACATGGGCAACAATTTGGCGTTTTGTTCAAGAAAGCTTTAAAGCGCAGTGTATAGGCTTTGACAGCATCTGACGAAAGAAAGAAAATCTAAATCCTGTTGTTAAACATACATGTAGGGATGTTGGCTGTTAATTTGTCACGTCATCATGCTTGTTTATGGTAAATAAATGAATGCTTTAAACATTAATGTTTATGATTAATTGATGTAAATTGCTTCATTACATCATTTATGTCAGGACTAGAAATGCACATGGGAAAAACCACATCCACTCCAACCTGAGAGTGCACAGCTCCAGCTGGGTGTGACATGTCAAGACTTTCACAAGTTTAACGAGGCAACAGGAGGAGGTCTCACACTTATTTATTTCTCAAACCCTCTTTCCCTGCGGACCAAAAACCCACTAACACCCACTAACATGTTGCTTTGGTCTCTAGTGGAAAAGGTTATAATCAGCGTTCAATCCCAAGACAAATCATGTGGCAGTAGTCAGTATGAATCAGCTCCAGCTCTGATCAGCACCTTCCCAGTGCTGTGCTGTAAGACGTGAATGTAAAATCAGTAAATAAAAGTTTATTGACAACTTATTAACAAACAGTAAATATGCTTCCTCATAACCACCTGTCTCCAGTCAGACATCAGTAATTTTACCTCGTTGTTCGGTGTGAAACACATTTCATTCAAACTGGACAGAAACAAAGTAAAACTCATCCAAACCATCTTTCCACTGTTCCAGCAATCATCAACTCTGGCTTGAGAGTTTGAACTAGAGCCTGAATAAAAAGAAGGAGCCATCGTACACTTTCACAGTTTACTAAATCTGTTTCCGTGTGCGTGGCGTCAAAAGTGACGCACATGAAAAACAAGCTGAAAAGGCAGAGCAGCAGCACAGCAGCAAATTCACTATAGGAAAGGAGTCTATCAGCTCAGGCTATTTTTGGTAGAAAATGGGTATCAGTAAGTCCATTCAGCAGTCCTTTTTTACTTAAGACTTCTGAAAAATACATTTTCTGATGCAAATATGGAACAAAAGACCACTTTCTTGCCTGATTTAACCTGGAACGCATGATAGAAAATTCACTTACAATAAAACATAGATTTGTCCAGTACAACATTTTCACAAAGCTCAGTGGGAAGAGTATCACTGAAATTTGCCCCTGGAAAGCTCCTCATATTAAAATGTCTGCATTCAAAGCTTCAAACCTTGCATTCATCATTTCTCCAAAAATATCAATTAGTGCACCTTTAACTCTTTCAGTGCCATTGACACAATATGCCGTCAAAGTGTTTTCTCTGCAGCAGGTCGCTGATCGCGGTCTCTTGCAGCCTGAGTAAGTAATTTACAGAGTGAGTACTTTTGGGTCTTCTGGGAGATGTAGCTGAAGCATAAAGAGATGGTATACATCACAAAGATCAAAGCAGGAAGTGGAGACGATCAAGATTAGAGAGCAAAATGTATGGATTCTGGACAAAAAGTGACATTTTTGGTCCGAGCAACCTCTACTCTACTCTGATAAAACAAGAATGGAACAAGGTAAAAACAAACATTTTTTCATGATTAAACAGAGAGTCTCTTCTTTCATTTGAAAGAACACTATTCAGTGGTTTCAGAGACATAGTACAAAATATTCTGTGGGTCTAGAAATATGACTCAAAATGGGCAAAAACGCTGGAACAAGGCACTTTCAGTTTTAAAAACGGCTACCACTCAAAGTTGAAAGTGATGGATTTTAAAAGTCTGTGCACTCTTTGAACTCTTTTGCACTCTTGGATCAGCGTCCTTCAGAGTCAGAGACACAAAAACATACACAGTGTTGTAGAGGGTACAATTGTGATTGAATTGAGACAGGAATTTTTATTTTTTTTTGTGAGTCTGATTATCACACTTATAGAAAACTAATTTGGGGTAAAATGAGCTGAAGCACTGAAGTGTCCCTGAGAAACCCTGAATCCCTCCCAGCACTGAGGTTCCTACAGTATCTGTAGCCCACCATGACCTGTGGAGAGCAGCGAGCGACAAGAGCATTGACCAACATAATGTTGGATTAATATACATGAATAATACTCTCCTGGTGATTTTGGCTCGGGTCAGTTCGGATCTCAATGGAAAGGTAGTAAACTGCATGGCTGATAATTCCCACCTCTGTCTTGTATAACAGCACCCAGCCATGACTGCCAATCTTTCTGATCTCCAAGTATTAGCTATGAAGTGCTTTCATCTTTCTTTTATGCTTTGGCTCCACCGACTAAGTGCCACATCGTAACCCCAGCACTCTGCCATCCTCCATCCTTCATCTTCACTGATGTCTTAAAGTGGTTTTAGAGCCACTTGTGCCATGCTTTATCTCTCTGACAGAAGAGAAAAGGCCAGCAGCTGTTTTGTGACAGATGTCACTTCAAAGTTGGGTTGACTTTAAGGTCGAGGAGACGTCTGTTGTGCCAAGTTGGAATAACAGGAAAAACACCACTGCTATACTGCTGTGTCTTATGGGTTTAAAGAAAGCATTGGCAGTTATCACTTATGCAACATGTGTCATTCTCATTACTGTCGTAACATTCTTGCTAATGTGCGGTTTCCCACTGAATAAATGTGCAAACTGATTTATGCACAGAAACCATGTACTGGAGCTATTCACCTGTATTTACCAAGATGTGTGAATGTCTTCAAAAGTGTAAATATGTGTGACAGTTTGGTCACATGTACCTGTAAATGTGAAGTTGTCTCCAGCGTGACAGTTCCCACAATGCTGTTCTGTCTGTTAGCCACCGTTAGCTTCTGTTAGCTTCTGATAGCACTCATCACTAGCGAGCGATTACAGGCCTCAGGCTGCACTGTTAGCAATGCTGAAGGAAAATGTTCAAAGTCTTAATTCTAAATAGTTTTTTTCCGAATTAACAAAAGGCCATTTGCACTGTGTTTTCAGCACATATATATTCAATATTTCAGATTCCTTTACACACAAACAAATTTCATACATATTTTACAAATCAGGGCATGCAGTTTCACAACTTTCCAAACATTTATAAACAATATTGCAACAATTTAAAAAAAACATATTTGGAAAGAGATGAACTACACTATATGGCCAAAAGTATTTGGAAAACCTTGTTCACTTTTTTGTTGTTTAGGTTTAGGCTAATTTTCATGGTTTGAGCGAGGTTCCGTCCAGTCAAAAATCTTAATAACCTTGAACAACACCAAAACTCTTAAATAACATGTTGGAATGTTTCATTCAGGCGATGTTCCCCTTTCATGCCCTCAGCTGGTTTTTCTGTAAATGCTTAGTAACAGATCTCAGAGCTCTCCAGTCTGTGCCTGTCCTCTTTGGTAGAGAGAATGCTGTGGGGTCCATGTTATGTTCGTCAACACCGAGAAGCTCCATTTTCAGATCCATTTTCTTCGGATATGTTCACATGTATGTTATTCCATCCTCCTGAGGTTTATTTCTGGGAGGGGAGTATTCATCATCTGAAGCGAGCGTCTAAAGACAGGAGGTGTCGTATCCTGAACAGACTCATATCCCTTGAGACGAATTTCTGACTCGTGATACTGGGCTGTATAAATAAATTGACTTGGGTTGACCTGATATCCCTGTGGTATTAATTGTTAATTATCACCTTTAGGAACCTTGTGTAGCTGTTAGAGTCACACAATGTCTAGTCCTGTGTCTCACATTATCCTGCAGATGGCATGAAGTGCTCAGCAGCTCAGCATCCCAGCTTCAATCCTGATATCCCACCCATGACCACTCGACTACAAAAATGTGTGGCTAAAGGCCTGGCTCATAGTCTGAGTCACCGTTCATCCAGAGGTGCAGGATGGGGCTGAAGTCAGGGTAACTCTGTGCAGGCCAGTCAAGGTCTTTTAAAACATCACTGCAGCATTTCAAGCTCAGCACAGACAGGGCTGTCCACATGCTTTTGATGTAGTGTTCCTACAGGCATGACGACTGTGAGCTGTGTTTCTACATCAGTGTGGAAAAACTCACTTCTATGTTCATCGTTTCTGTATGCAGCATATCATGAATGAATAAAGCATGTATACTATGGTGAAAAGTGTCTGTCCATGCATTAATAAATGAAGCAAATGGTGATTGATCCTATGCTGCCATCTACTGGACTCACACAGAACTCACTATTCTTAAATCCCAAGCCTAATAAACCATTTATATCATTTAACCAGACTACACTGAATTCCCTTACAGGTATTTATATTTTAGTACTCCTTAGACTACATATCCATGACCCATTAAAGCAATATGGTGCGCACGCGCGCACACACACACACACACACACACACACACACACACACATCACATCACATCACAATATCCCAATTAAAGTGAGCAAACGTGCTCCCCAGTATATTGATGGCATATGTGAACTACCTGGAGGTAGCAGTCAAACATAGTCTTGTCAGATATACGGCTCACTGTGGGGCCATGCAGTAGGAGCTATTTCCCTCCCTGTCAGCTCATTTCTGTTGCAGATTTTCAGGCTGTTTTTGATGTTTTTCTCTTGGAAAGGATGGAACAACTTTGAGATGCTGTTTGCTTCAGTACAAAACTGACACTTTTCAGTTTAAACTAACATGTGATCGACTGACACATTTTCATCACTATTTTGCTTTTTGATTATTCAAGCCAAGTTGGTCTGACTGATGGTTAACCACTTATTTTGAAACTGTATAATAATTACATTGAATTTGATTTTTATAGTATGATAACTTAAAAATGTGACAATAACAAAATTATTTGTTTTCTGATGTTTTCATTTTCTGATGTCATGAAAACATTTGAATAAGTGCAAATTTTGCATCTATTTTCATATGATTCCAGTAAACTCATGGATTTACTTATTTTGGCACAAGTATTATGTACATAAAGTATTTCGACTCAATAGATTAGATCAGATTAGATTACCTTTTATTAGTCCCACAAACAAGGATAATTTGCATCGTTACAGCAGCAATGTGGAGAATGCAACATTACAAAATAAAAATAAGCACATCAGTAGAAAAACAACCATCAGCATATACAGTATACTGTACAACATAATAGTGAATAAAATAAGTGGTCAAGTTTGGTGAACACAGGGGACCGACTGGTGTGTGTGATATTAATGAATAGACGTGATATATTGCACATTAATAGATAAAATATATATATGTAAAAATCTTGCAAATGTACAGTACAATGCGTTTATTATGAGAGAGTTATATCACTCTCTCAACAGAAGTGTTATTGAATATGATTATGAGTATTAATATCTAAGAATATTAATATATAGGTCTATTTATTTATTGCACATCCTGTTGTCCTGTTGGATGTCAAGATAAAAGGTATAAAAGAAATAAGATTAAAGTATATTATTATTATTATTATTATTATTATTATTATTATTATTATTTCTAAACCTGAAATCATACAGGATGAAGCAGAGGTAGGAATGCTAACGACTCATCTATTCATACACAGACTGCCCCTCCCCCTCATCTCTTCTCCCATACAGCTCCAGGACCACGAGTCAGTCTGCAATATCCTAACAGATTGATATGCCTCATTTGTCCAAAAGAAATTAAGACAATAAATATGAACACTGTCATCGACATTAAACTGTAATGGAAAAACACAATACTGTCTCCTGTGCAGTAAAAGTTGCACTTATTAAAGATGGCTCATGTTGTGCCCAGTGTACGACCTGTAAAATAATAATCTATCTTTTCCACAGGTGAGGTCAATCCAACCGTCCCACCACTCACATTAGAGTCCTCTGACTTGACTTGGCTACTACATGGCTGCTCCAGCCTGTATCAAACAGCCATTTACAGAGTTAAAGTTGCACCGCTCATATCAGCAGCTAGCTGCAGCTCATTAAACAGCATGCAGGCTACATACATACATATACCTGGTTGTGGTACCAGATTTCAGAACTACATAATACAGAGACTTTCACTGGGAGAAACAAATCTCATACATTTTCAATAATAAGGAAATATATCTGAAAGTGTGTTTCAGCGACCATTCATAAACTTAATAACAAAATAAAGCCAACATGCATAAGGTTGTCATTAAGCAGGAACAAAGTGATGCACAAAAATCTAACCTGGTAAGGTCTTAACATTCACTCTAGCTATACACTGTATATTCACAATGCTCAAATCACCCTCAGTCAGACACGCTAAAACGGCACTAATAAGTTATACTTCCTGGATTTCCTTCCTTTCCTAAGCTCTAAAGAAAGGATGTTGTCACTCCACAATCTGACACCCACCAAGTACAAGCCGGCCCCCTCACTCTGCTCAACAGGTGATCTGAGGGAAGAGGGAGATAACACCAAATAATAACGACTGCTCCACTGTAAATGCCTTTACTATAAAATGACAACATTGTCTCAAAGGCTTGGAAAACAATGCAAGATAAATTGTTGAATTCATATTTATTTTGATTTCTCAGTACTAGTTAGTGAATGTTTTTAAAACCCCTCTCTGGCCCTGGCCTGTTCATTGTTTTGTGACTGTTACACTTTAGATACTGTAGCATACATCCCATCATGTCTCAAATGTGGCTTCGACGACAGGAGCTATGACTTCTTGTCATTGTTGAAAAGGTTGACATGTAGCTGTTGTCATGAATGAAAATACCCTAAATACATTCTGTAAGCAGACTACTTGATTACTTTGAGCAAAATATTCAAGCAGCATTTGCATAGGAACGATGAAAAGACACTGACATTATTCTTGACTGTGTAAAGGTATGGCTGAATTTGATTTGGGAGCTGGGACTTGAGTCAGGTGCACAAAATAACTGTCTATCAAGGCAACGAGCAAGTGATAACACCAGTTAATGACCAAATTCACTTTGACATATTCCCTTAGAAGTCTAGTCCACAAGAGGCCACGTGGCTATGAGAGGCTCAGGTTACACTGACCAGTCTGAAAAGCCTTTCTCAGCTGTGAGAACTGCAGCACACAGAGAATAAGTGGCAGATGAGATGAGTACTACAAAGACAGAGAGCAGCTGTTTGATAAATTGCTCCATCAAAGACAGACTGAAAATCTCATTTAAAGGGCCCAGAGCAGTTCATTTCACCTCAACAGAAGCTGTTTCTATCAGTGGAGCTTCATCACAAATCAACTTCAACTGCAATGTTAGAGAGAGACCTCTGCCCTAAAGTGACATCAGCAAAGAAAGCAGTGATGAATGATGATGAGAATGTTTTTGACCACATGGTGGTGGTACTGACCCCCCAGATTCAGCTGAGAATCAGTCAAATCTCACAAGTACAATCAAAACATGCCTCATTAACAATGAACCACTGTGAATAAACTAATGTCTGCACTGATGCAGGTAACCTAAAAGTGATCTTTAATATTCACTGCAGCCAGAAAGTCAAAATAATCCTCAATCAGAAAAGTTATGTCTGAAAAGGGCCTGAAGGCAAGAGATTCAGGGTGAACCTGCCAGAACGAGTCTGCACTACATCGTGGAAGGACCTTAAAGGGGTAGTTCAGGATTTTTGACATGGGGCCTCATTTCCAAGTGAGCCTGAGTGTTAGAGACATGTGGAGACAGTTTCCAACAAATTTCATTTAGTCCTTCTAGGTGCAGAGTTCACTGGTGCTAGACTAACACAAGTCAATGGTTCTAGTTTAGCCTACCATTAAAAACAGTCTAACCCACTCCACAGTGCACCTGAGGCAAATCAGTTATAACACCAGACTATCGATGTAAATGTCTGAGTTGATAGAATAATTTTAGACATAAAACTAACCTTGCACTAACCTTTGAAGGATTTATGTCTTAGTAGCAGCAGTTAGTTCGACAGCGGTAGACTGATATCAGGTAACAGCTAGGTTATCAGATCTATAATAGTTTGTTTACCTTGCATTCCTCCTCCGTCTGCATTTGTGTGCATTTTCCACACTGGCACCACCAGTCTCTGGTTCTTCTGTCCTGGTTTTCTGCAGCTCCAGTGGAGACTGTCTCTACAGATGCTCTCGCTCCTTCTTCCCTTTTAGCATCCATCTCTCAGCTCTTCGTCTATGTATTCCAGCTCGTCCAGGTACGATTTATTGGAGAAAAATTGCTCATTGTCGTCTTCAAAGGCATCAGAAAGTCCTCCATACATGGCTAAAACTGGTCTTCAGAACAGGCTTCTCCGTGCCCTCTACGTCGTCTATCAATGACAGCTGCATGTAAACAAACTATTATAGATCCGGTAACCTAGCTGTGAGGTGGTATCAGTCCACCACTGTTGAGCTCACTAACAGGAAGTACAGTATAGTACGCCGATGCTGCCTTCATCATGCAAAGTTAGTTTTATGTCCAAAATTATTGTATCAACACATACATTTTTATGGATAGTCTGTGGTTATAACTGATTTGCCTCAGGTGCACTGTGGAGTGGGTAAAACTGTTTTTAATGACAGGCTAAACTAGAACCATTGACTTGTGTTAGCCTAGCACCAGTGAACTCTGCACCTAGAAGGACTGAATGAAATTTGTTGGAAACTGTCTCCACACGTCTCTAACACTGCGGCTCACTTGGAAATGAGGCCCCATGTCAAAAATCCTGAACTACCCCTTTAAAGCTCTGGGTGTGCAATTCCCCTCCTCCTTTAACCCTCACAGAAAAGGGTGTCATTACACCCTGATTGGCCAAGAGGAGAAATGCACCAAGCTGTTATTTAGAAGCTGGTCCCCCCAAAAGGTGATCTGAATAAGAACCAATCAAGTCAGGCGACGTGTGACAAACAGCTAAAGTGAAGCGTGGGAAAATAGAAATGACAGCATGCACGAATGAATGATGACAGTGATGGACTGTTACACTGGCAATCCAATACACATCACCATTTTGAAGTTTTCACCCACCTGCATAGACCAGGTCAACACTTACAAGGCACTGACACCAGTGATTAGGCAGTAGTCAGATTCTCCATTGTTAGGGGAGATTGGACAACATTTACTGAGGGACCCAGGCTGCAGCTTTCTCACAGTGACACTGCTAACATATGTAATGTGTTTGGTCTCGCGCGCCCACACACACACACACACACACACACACACACACACACACACACACACACACACACACACACACACACACACACACAGAGCTTAAATAATATACTGCACACAAACACACACATGATGCTCATTAACACACTCCAGACACACACACACGTACGTTTCTTCTCCACTCTGACATCTCTGGTAACTGGACACCTGCTCTGACTGACGGGCAGCAGCAGAGAGTCCAGATCCAGACCCAACTCTTCCTAATTGGATTTGTGAGGCATCCTGCCGTAGGCCTCTAATAGCCTCTTGTAAGCCGCCTCGGGCCTGTTGTGGACCACTTCCTCCCTGCGCTGAGAATAAGGGACCTCTCGAAAGGCATTTTTGGCTGCACACTCTCATTCCTCAGAGCTGGTCGGCCCTACATTTTGAGAGGTTTTGACATTAATGTCAGAACAACACATGGTCGAGAAAAAAAAGACAGAAAACGAGGCGCGAGGCACCATGACATGTTGCCATTGTGCCTCAGTCACTCCAGGACATTTCTTCAACTGACCTCCTGCACAAGCCAGTGTTTAACTTTCAGACAAACATTTCAGACATTTTCGATGATGATAATGTCTGTCTGTACTGTAACTCTGCGTTAGATTTGTCTGGCGTTTGTCATGGATTTGTGTCTGTCTACAAAGAATGTTGTATTTTTGTGTGTTGTTTTCGAACACGTCTCTCTTGAAAATGAGTGTCTCAATGAGATAACCTGTGTAAATAAAGATTTAATAAAAAAAATATCAGGAATTCAACATTTTGTGCCTTCACCGTGAAAAACAACAGAAAACACACCATGCAGCGGCAAAGTGGGACTCACCACAATAATTACGTATTCTTACGGCAAGGAGGTGTGTTCATGTGTTTCAGACAGGAAGACATTCTTTGTAACATTGGTGAACATGTGACAGGAGTCACAGGACTCTGTTTACTGATTGGCTGCTGGTTCTCTCATGGCCACACTTCACAGCTAAGCACTGATTCAAATAACATAATGAATAAGTCATAATAATAAATCATGAATTATAATAAACATTCTCAAATGAAGGGACATTTCTTAAAGACAGGAGAGCTCAATATATATCATTAAAACATATGTCATTACATTTTCTTGGGGACTGTAGCAACAGTAAATGAGATTTGCAAGTTGACTGCTTTAATTGGAGGAGTGTGCATCGTCTATGTGACGTCTCACACTGTACTACACCACAACAAACCACTAGAGGGCTGTGAAGGGCAAACTTCCTTCATCTTTGGACTTTCACTTTGAATTTGCAAAAAAGAGTATTTAGGATTTATAAACTTAAAACAGAATCATTTTAAGTCCACGTCAAGTTTGACGACTTCATGCCCAAGCTGCAAGTTCAGGTAATGCCGCTGAACTTACCAAAGCAGTAGATTTATATGATATATTTAATATATGAAATATTTATATATTTAAGATTTTTCTGTTACACTGCTAAGACAAAGTTTATTGAATGCATTTTAAGAGAACTTTCATAAAATATAAAAGTTTGAGTAACTTCCTTGTTGGTGTCCAGGTGGTATCAATAATAGTCCACAGTACTGCAAATCGAAAAATACCATCATCAGTAAGTGAATATGAGCGTGATGTGTTTTACTGTCAGTACAGTGTGCTGCTGTGTTAATGTTCTCCAAAATGTGCAGAACAAGAGGAAAAACACGAAGCTCCTTCTTTATCACGGCCATTGCTTTTCTTCTGTGAGTCATGGCCCCAGTAACTAAACACACAAGGCGGTGCTGACTTATCCATATTTTACAGCCACGGGATTTCTGCAGGTCAGAACTGACCATGTGTGGTATCAAGTCATACAGAAGACAATCAACTAACCCTAAAGAAACATGTTCACATGCACATGTTCATCCTGAATTCGTGAAGTCTGCTGTTGCCACAGTCTGACAGGAAGGTCTTGTGTTAAATTATGTCTGAAGAAACACTGAGTTTTGTGAGGAATAACTGTCCATACAGAAAAAAAGAAGGACCGGTGGTGAGCTGGTCTATCCGTCAGTGATCAGTTGAGTGATTGGAATAACAACAGTGGGCAGACAAGTGCAGATCTCTGCTGTGGAACATACGTGACCACTGACTCCATTTTTCAGCCGACAGAACGTTTGATCTAGCTCTATTTCTTTTTGTCAACAGCTGTGTGTGCCTCTCTCTCTCTCTCTCTCTCTCTCTCTCACACACACACACACACACACACACACACACACACACAAACACAGCCTGTCCTCCCCCATGTGCGGGAAGCAGGGAGGAAGGGGAGGGAAGCTCTTATATTAATGGCTGCGGTTAACCTATGAGGGTCAAACCCATTGGAGCTGTTGATGGATCTGGTCTGTAGGAGCTTTCTCTCTCTCACTCTCTCTCTGCATCACACACAAACACACGTGTACATGTGTATACATGTGTGTACAGGCCTGGTTGCATCACCATCAGTTTCTGGCTGTGGAGTTATATGATCACCGCCATGCAGAGAGAGGAAGAAGGCAGGGACGCAGCGATGGTGGGAAAAAAAGACGACAGATAAACAAGAGCATACTGGAGATTTAGTTATCAGAGGCTGAGGAGGAGGACTTCATGTCACTAGATGAGAGAAGCCACAGAACCAGTGTTTCAGGCTCGTTTGTGGACTATCATTTTGAAGCCTAGAGCCTGGTGCTTTGGCCACCGCCATCTTGTTTTTTTGGAACTAGAAGTGGCACAAGTGGGTGGAGCTAATGCTGCGTTTCAGACTACTCCGAGCTCAAAAAGTTGTCTTACATCACACAACACACTGTAAAAAAAAAAACACCATTTAATTAGAAATTAAATACACTATCAAACCGTAAAACTCATTCCAGTGTAATGAATATAGGCACATTCAGACAGATAATATGTGAAAAATAATGTGTTTTTGAACATTTAACAGGAAAATGAGCGATGACCACAACGAGCAACTGAGAATGTGTAAAATATTGTACAAGACTGAAGCACACTCATCCTCAGTGACTGCGTAGATAAATACTGTACATCATATAATTATATAATGAGAATGCAGTGAATATCCTGTTTGCCTGTGTTAAATAAGAACAAGAACCACCTCACTGCAACATCAGGCAGCACACCCAACATCGTTTCCATGGATACTTCACAATCAAAGCCTCCATGTTATGATGCGTGCAGATAACGTACTTGGGTTTGTACTTTTGAATGGCAGCAACCAGGAAGCACCCCAAGGAAACAAACTTGTTTCCAGACCGAAGCATCTGACACAAGTTAGAGTCCTAATTGAATCAAGCCTACCGTTCCTATAGACGGGGTTTCCCTGAGTTGCCGCCGCCGCCGACTGTGATCTCAGATCAAAACAAAAGGATGATGTCAGGAAGGAAAAAGAAGAGGAGGAAGAAGATATCCTCCCAATGACAGTGTGATTGATTAAAGAACTGAGAAGAAGTGGTGCAGGTTTGGGGGAAACGTAGTGATGGGGCCTCATGGAAATGGCGACTATTGATGAATGAAGAGATTAACTGTGTTTAATGAGCTGACATGACCGTTTCAGAACTATAAATGTGAGGTCGAGTGTTCAGTGGAGTTGAAAGAAGAAGCTTGGTTGTTTTCTACTTTTTCCTTACTGTCAATAAATCCCATCTGTAAAGCGAGTGGAACAGTGAGTTCTACTGTCAGTTATGTACCTTAAGCTATTTAAATTAAAAAGATTAAATGAGCTGAAAATTTGCGGACAACAGCAAAGATTAAGAAGTTGACCAGACTTTATATTTTAATGAAATACAAAGTAATGTGCAGCTATGCTGGAATCAAATGAGATTCATTTATTATACTTCCAACAGATATACATTTACAACACAAACAACTTTAAAACCTCTGCCTGGGCTGTGTACACAACAGTGGCAGACGACGGCAGAGCTTACATAGCTTTGCTGCAAAGCACACAGACATGTCAGTATGTCAAGTTAGTTCATCTCCACGCTGCCCATCCTTGGTCCTGAGCTGAAATGAGCGACGGAGATGAAAAGCGCAGGTAAAGAAAGCTTATTCACAGTGCTTAAGGAAATGCTGTAGTGGTTTGGGACCCCTCCCTCTGGATCCACCTGTACCCACATTGGGATCAAATCCCACTGGAACCTGCCTCCCTGTCACAGGAAACACTGAGGATAACAACAAAGGAAGCACAGCCCTTATCTCCACACATCACAAGTGTTAAGCAACCATGCGGTCTGACAAGAAAAGGACTGCAGGCTGTAAATCGATGCACTGGACATCACCCTGAAAGTCTGAATGATATGAATGTACTGCTTCAGTTAAGCTACATTCAACACTTTTTGTCATATTTGTTCATGCTGACACTGTATCCTGACTGTAGTACACAAGAAAGCTAATCTTTCTAATGGAAGATTTCACTGTGCCCAAAGGAAAACAACTAGAGGACTATTTAAAGCAGCTGCTAAGCTTGCAGCAGTGCTCAGATATGGATCAGCATGCCTGTATTGTCCTATTTTTCAGCTCAAATGTTGCAGAAGTGTTCTGCAAGGTTTTCCTGACAAAATCTGAGGCGAGAAAGAAGCAGTCTGATCGGAGTGCACGGGTTTCACGAGCAATGATTAACAGCTGCAGCAGAGAGCGCTCGGCTCTGGCTGGTTGTTTTCCTGCAGCCACAGTGGAGTCTTGCAAATGTCATTAGGAGCACTAGAGTCACCGATTATCAGGACATGGAGATAGTTTGAGAAAAAAATGACAAAAATGTTAGCTTTATTAAAGTTACCGACTCTAGCTTTAGAGGATTTTAATGATCTTAACCAGTCCACCCTCCTGTAGATCTGCCTCAGGCCAGACACAGCTGATTGCCTGTCAAACATCTTTTTTTCACAAGCTTCAGCTTATTGACCACAAATCCAGACACACATACGTTAACCAGACCCAAATTTCGTGACAATCTTGGTCAGAGTTACATATGATGTATTGTGATTGAGTGGTCATATTGATCTTCAGCTGATTCTCATTCACAACAACAAATAAGTGACATCTTATCTGTAGATGACAAAAATATGTTGTGAGTGACAAACAGCTTGTTTTCAATAAGATTTCTAACTCTTTGGGCCATTCCCACATTTGGTACAGACTGTAAATTCTAAAAAGAATTTTCCATACATTATCCAGACTTCCCAGACATGCACAGATAGCCGGATCACATGGCCCACGAGATGTTAGCCGTGTGCTCCTTGGCCTTCATGCGCAGAACGGCTATGCTGGACGAACGCCTCTCAAACTCGGGCTTGGTCTCAAAGGCATGGTGACCGTTGGCGCCAGGTGAGAGGAGGGAGTCTGCACTGAAGAAATTGTTGAGGGACACGTGGCCGAACTGGTTCTGCTGATTGGGGAAGCCCACGTAGCCGTGGTCGACGGGGCTAGCGGCCGAACGAGAGGAGTGTGAGTAGGGAGTGACACAGGGAGGGGAGCCTCGGGGCAGCATGCAGGAGGACACCACAGAGCCACTGGGAGCAGGGCTCGGCCATAGGTTGTTAGGAATCTGTGGGGAGAAAGGATGTTTTAGACACGAGAATAACTCCCAGTCCACTGGAGCACATTTTACAGGATGATCATTTGACATAAACAAGGAATTTAAAGGTTCTGTGAAGTGTGTAGAGCTGAAGACCAAGAGATGTGACTGAAAGCTTGTAAAAAAGCTGGTGAGCATTGACTACCTTTTGATTTGACATTATTATGTCACACACCCTTCATAAAAAAAAAAATTCTCTGATGTAGATATAGTTTGGTCAGTGGTGAGCTGTTAAAATAATAGTATTCTAATATAAATGTTTAAATAAGTGGGGGATGCAAATGTATTACAAACACTGTGAGACAACTGTAAAAATACTTCTTTTTACTTCTTACTTACTTCTTACTATTTTTCTAAATGTGATTATTTTTTGTTGAAAGAGCTGAGTACCAAAAACATTTCTGTTGTATTGGATGGAGGAAGAAATGTCAGGGAAATATATTCCAAACACTACCAATAAAAACAGAACTATTAGCGAGTAGATAAAACTAGCTGTAAAAATATGTATTATGGGGGATTAAGTCCTCCTCAATGCTTACTGATCCAAACCCAAAAACACAAGACGTCTCATGGTTTCACGTTTCACATATTTTTAAATTCATCATAAATGTGTCATGTTTCCTCTCGTGGCATTTTATTATATGTTCAGAGAGCAAACAGAGAGAAGGAACAAAGAGGACATAAGGAGATACAGTCCCATCTGGTCGACACACAGTAAACACCACAGGAGTGAGTTTTAAGGCAGGAGCTCCATCTGCAGAGCAGCAAGTCCGTTTTTTAACATCCAAACGCTGAGGAACTCACAGCTCCATCACCTTCAAAACACTTCATCCACTCTGAGGCTGTTCATTTGCTTTCATTTGCCGGGATCCCAATCACACTAAGTCAAGCCAGCATGCAAATCAGATTGTTCCTGAATGCTATTTGGTCTAAATGAAGTCACTAAAATGCGTCGCTTCTTCCCACAACATAAATGAATAAAAAGTCATATTTAAAGAACACAAACTAAAAAAATGTTCCTTAAATTTCAGCATCGTCAGAAAATCAAAGAGGACAAAGCAACAGGACTGTGGTTGAAGAGAAAAGTCAACTTTGACAGTTAAATAAATGTCATTTGTTGCAGAAAAACATGCTGTAGTTTGAGAATCAGCTTCACTGACAGCAGGGACCCTGGAAAGCCAATCCTCACCCCCCAAAAAAAACAGGCTTGGCCAAAACCTCAAACAAACTAAATGAAATAAAAATTAAAAAGCCACAAGAATGCAATCCACGTCTCCTGTGTTTAGGGAGACAAAAAGACCTACTGCCAGCAGAGTTACATGCAGGACGGTCCATTTAATGACAGTAATGTGGATCAGCTGGAAGAAAGGGTATGGCTGGTATCCAGAGGTATCTATCAGAAACATGTGCAGAGAAAATAAGAGGCAGTCAACAGATTTCTGACGTGGGCTCGAGCCACGGCTGATAAAAAGCTGTGACTCTTGACTTATTCTGCTCTTTTCCACCATTCTACCTCTCTGAATTCAACATAAACTTCTGTCTGTGAGCTTAAATGTTACCACACAGCCCTCTGAGGAGGGGAAAACAAATGTGAATATTTTCCAACACTTTGAGGCCCACACAGTTTCTGATAGAGGGACAAACTTGACATCCTGCATCTCCTCTCACCTCATCTTGTACCTGACCTTTGTCCTGCGAGCAGCAAGATAGATGTGCAGTGAACATGAAATCGGATATAAGGCCATTAATTCAGTCATGACACCTCTCAGACGCCCTAATCAGTGTCCAGCTTCTTATCTGAAGATGGGTTTCAAAATGACTGATTAATGGAGCATGCACTGATTTACGCAGATCAAAGCATTCATTCACGGTGACTGGAATTAAATATTTGAACGAGACGCACAGGCCGCTCCGTTAACAAATAATAGGTGTGGACTGAAATGATTCTCATCCAGTGTTTCATGTGAAATGGACAATAAAAACATGAACTCACCTGTGTGTAGCTGTCGGTCCTCGGTAACACCGATAAATCGTAGGTGGCTGCAAAGTGCGTTTTGGCCTGTTGGATCTGTCCGTAGCGCTCTCTTTTCCTCCACTTCGCTCTTCTGTTCTGAAACCACACCTAAAAGGAAATATAATAAAATGAGAAAATAATAAATAAATGTGACCTTTTGATATCTGGTGATTTTTTTCTTTAAATTAAATCCATCGAAATAATCTGTTCAATAAAGATCTGCAGCACTCGGCAATTAATTCAGAAATAATTCTGCACTGGTTTAGTAAAAAAATTAAACGTCTATATTCAGTCAACAAATGTTACTAAAAGTATTTACTGACATTTGATCCGCATTTAATCTTTAGTTTTAGTTTTTTTTTTCACCATGTGGTTAACAAAATAAGAGTTTGGTGATGACCTGCACTCTGGCCTCTGTTAATTCCGTCCTCATAGCCAGCTGTTCCCGCACATAAACATCTGGGTAGTGGGTTTTCTGAAAGACTTTCTCCAGTTCCTCCAGCTGCGCGCTGGTGAAGGTCGTCCGGTGTCTCCTCTTCTTACTGCTGGACACGTTGCTGTCACACTTGTCCGCCATGTCCTCCAGATCCGTCTTCTCTGACTGTCCGCTCGTCACGGGAGACGCACGCAGAGAGCAACAACTGTCCAAGGACCTGCCGAGGTCCGAGTGCAAAGTGTCCTCATCTGTCTTCGGGACTCCGTAACTGGCTGCAATCAGCGAAGATGAATTCATAACAGTACCGTTATATGCGTGTAATTACATTTTAATTTCACTAAAGCATAGCAAAAATAATTTGGATAATATAAAACCATTTGTTATTTATAAAACGTGAAATTCGTTTAGTGTGAAATAATCAAACATTGTCGAAATTTTAAAACAAACTAATGACAAATGAAAGAGAAGAAATGTCTGGGCAGAAAGGAGAAACTTTTTTCTCTTTAACTCGCCCACAGATGCAGATAAACTCTGGTATATTTTCTGGGTCGATGCACAAAAAGTCCAAACCAGTGAATTTACGCACCGTGCTGGTCTCTGCAGGGAGAGGAGCGGTGCTCGCTGCTCTGAAGCCCGAAGGCCTGCACACATTTCGGGGAAGACTTGTTGAAGAAGGGCGCGCTGTCCAGGCTCTCCATGACTTGGTCCATGTAGTAATCGCTGGCCTTCATCGCTTGGCTTTTCAACGCAAACTTATCCTCCATGTACTCCATCATCTTAACTGAAATCCACTCGCTTTAATCGAAAGTCACAGAAAGCGAGAGAGAGCAAACAGAAAGTAGCTTACTCGCCGTTACGCACCGATGAGGAGCGATGCGTCCTAATGTAATAATTCGCCAGTGTTAATTTGCTCTTGTCTTGAAGGCACAACGTCTTTATAGCCCCAAAGAGCAGGAGATGGTTAAAGAGCCCCCCTCCTCTCTGAATATGAACTCCTCCCATCCTGAACCCCAAGCAGACAGTCTGGAGGGATTCTGAGCTCTGAGAGGAAACCATCAAAAGTCACTTTCATTATAACATGTTTAGACATCCACAACGAGCCAATCATTTATCTGCAGCTGCAAGTGCGACTCTAAAAGGATTTAATCTGATTCTGGGAGGACAGACGACCCGTCTGATCCCTGCTCTTCAGTCACAATTCGTTTTAGGGCAGTTTACCCTGTCTGGTCCTGGTAGAAAAAGTAACGGCAAAATGCTCTAAAAATTACTTTAATTATGCATGATAGAAAAATGTCTATTATTACTGTTATTGTGCTCCATTGTAATTATCATTATATGGTCTTAATTGTAAGCCACGGAAGCCACGGTGTTTTGCAGTTTTTAAGAATTCAACAGTATTTGTTAAACCGTGTTTCTATAAAGGCGTCGTGTCGCATCTGCATGATAAAGCAAATACAGAAACAGAAAATGTCGAATTTGGCACACACAAAAACTGAATATATATATATATATATATATATATATATATACACACACACACACACACACACACACACATAAAATATAACTATATATATTAAAAACTCTTAATTAAATTCACTTTAACATGTTCAGTTATTTTTGACTAATTTCCTGTGAATAATGTCATCGATAATTTGGACATCTTGTCTCTGATTGGACGTGAGTCGCGCTTTGGGTCTTAAACATTATTAACGCACTTTGTAAAGAAGAGAATACTACAAAAGGTGATTTATTTTGTTCAAGCATAAAGCTGAACCATGGTGCTAAAACAAAATAAAGGCTGTTCTCTGAGCGTTATCTCTCTAAACTTTGGCAGTTAATCATTTGTGAAAATATAATATGAATAACATGGAATTAGGATTTAATTTGATATTCATACGTGAAGCGGTGATCTTTTCCTTGCTGGCATTAAAGAGCACACATCCTCCTCATACTTAGTTTCATTGAAGCCAGCATCCTGAGGAGCAGACACACACGAGGCTCAACAGGGACCAGGACAAGGAGAGAGGTTTCTTCTGTTACCACTAACCAAAGCCCAACCCAACCTCCACCCATCACAAGCACCACCTGCCATGCACCACATTGCTTTGGTTCGCTCTAGGGTCACTGCAGTTACCTGGAGCTTCCAACTGTGTCACAGGAGAAACAATCTAAATAAATAGAGGTGGCAGGGGGTGTCTAGCTGGGCTTGCACGTTGGCTCACGCTGAGGAGAAAATGTGAAAAGGTCACAGTGGTTTGGTGCAGTCTTGGGCTGGAAATCCCACAATACATGCTGCTTGGTCACCTTTAGTCCCTCCATTCAGATGAATTCTGTCATGTGAGCCACCTGGAAAAATCCTCACCATCACTTTTAATAAAAAAAAACATGCACTGTCAGTTTGTTATAACATTACGCACGCAGTCAAAATATGATTGAACTGAGCTAATTCTCATTCATTTCAGTTTTAATGGGACTGATCCCAGTCCAGCAGGCCCGAGAGGCCAAAACATGCCACTTCAGAAGGCAGAGACATGACATCATGATGCCCAGAGCCACCCTTGGGTCTGGTTCAATCTGCTGCAATGTCTTCAGACTTTGGCTGCAACATACAAAGACAGGCCAGCACTTATTTTCCCCAAAAGTACACATTTTGTGAACGTCATTCGAGTCTGCAGGACGTTTGGCTCATGAAGATGAGCATCAAAAAAAAGTGAATGCAGCACATTCATGCAGAAAAGTTTGTTTTCATTTCGTTTGTTTGTCTTTTGTTTTGTTTTTGTTTTTTTTCCAGGAGTCAGTCAGGAGGCATTCCTGAGCACTGACAAAGCTCTCAGTCACTTTAAGTGATCTGGGTTCACGGCATTATTCACTTCACCTGTGACTGAAGGCAGAACCGACCCAGTGCAGCGAGGTCATTCACGCTGAGAGACTGATGCTGATTTTAATAACAATACAACAATCAGACATTTTTTTTCATTTTTCAAATGGCCATTGACATTAACACATTTCACAGCTGAAAATCCTCTATGAGCACTTGACTTTAACTATGATATTTATTGTTTTAATATTCAGTCTGTTTAAGATGGAATTTGTAAAAATATCATTTATCAAAAATAAACACATACATTAACTGTAAAAGCAATAGTAATTGAATGTATTATTTATTTGTAATTAAAAATCATTTGAATCCAGTAGCAAAAACAAAAATGGTGTTTATCATTTAAACACCAAATGAAACCAAACCTTTAGCGCCATATATAAATTGATGCCAATAATCTCAACACTGACACAAAACATGTAATGCAACTCTATCATATGAGAGGATTTAATTATAAAAACACAATTTGAAGTGTGATTTATTATTAAATCAAAAACAATACACAATACGCGTCATGTAAATTCTAATTCTGTACATTTTGTGACATCCAAATGTGCAGGCACATTTACTTTCATACATTTACATTCAAAAAATACCTTCAGTCTATCTTTGTCAAAAACATGAGACAAGCTCTGGTACCAAAGGTATTTAGAGAATGGACCTGTGTTCGTCTGTGTGACATCGTGAGCAGCAGTTCAGGGAATAAATTAGTTCTGACTTTTACCAGAGTCCAGCACAGAACACTTTCTGCCTGTGTGAGTTTATTCCCCATTTCTTTACAAGTTGGTTTCACATTTCCAGGGGAGCTTGCACATTCCTCCACAGTTGATGTCCGTTTTGTCTTTACTTTGGCGAAAGGAGCTGGTTAATTGTGTCATGAGGCAGAAATAATTGGGAAAAGGCCATCTCGTGAGTCATTTTTCTTTATCGGTAAGTGCTTGTGGTATTTTAAGTATTTTAAAGTGCTGACACTTAGTAAAGCTATATATCTCGGGAAAATTATAAAAATATAAATACAATTTTGTCTTTAAATGATTTCCGTCAAATGCACATCACTGAATTAGTCATAGTTATGATTTACTATTCACTGGAATAATAAATATAAAATTCAAAATCAGCTTTACAACTATGTTTCAGTTACAATGTCAGTATAGTACAGTGTAGTTTATAGTTACTCTATATGCCTCAGTATAATGTGATGTAATGATCGTAAAATATTGAAAAAATATACTGCAGATTTGACATTTATGATGATTAATTACACAACTATAAACACAACTGGAGCAAGTTTCACCAGTGTGCTTAGTTAATTTCTAACTAAAATGAATGGTAACAAATGGCCTCATGGACTTTTATCAAAAAAAGTAATAAAAATTTAAAAATGTACAGTATGCATTAAAAAGTCAGCAAAAATTGTTGCTGGATCTTGCAAGCACACTATAATGCATTTGAAGCACTTTTTGGATAGAAAAACCTCTCTCCGGCAGACTCCATTTGACAACATTTGCTGACTTGAGGTCAGGCTGGCAGGGCAGGCTGGGCTGAGAAGGACATCCTTCATCTTATCTAAATGTGCGGTGGAGGACTCATTTAACCAGGCAATGGATTGAGGATGTCTTAGGTTACATATAATTTAGCCATAACCCAAAAGTAAACAAGTCTAATGAAGACTGGTGGACGCTGGTTTAGCAATATAATTTCAGAATCAGTAGTTATAGAGAAGGACTCAGAGCAAATCTGAACTTGTGCAGTACTTCTATGTCACCTGTTTGCACATGTTGTATTTGCAGTACAAATCTGAATTCTCCAGTATCACAGTTGATGAAAGAGAAACATCCTCCTTGATGTTCCCTGGACTGATGGAGCAGGACCACCGCTTCTCTGGCATACGCCACTCTCCAAGACTAAAATCCCTACCAACTCACGTACAGTCAAAACACACCCTCCAGACATGTGCAAGTGAAAGATAGGAGGAAAATAAATAGACAGACACGCATTTCCTGCCAGGGAGCCACTCTGCAATCTCTGGCTATTTGTTTTGACATTCATTAAGTTATCATTTCCAGGCGGCGAGCCAGAGAGGAACCTCCAAGCCTGAGGTTCACCGCCTCCGGTCGGGCCAACAGTTTTTGCGGACGGACGCCTTAGCTCTCCAGACAGACAGAGCCATTACCGTCCACGACTGAAAATAAAGAAAACACAGTTCTAATTCTAACACCAATGTTTGTGCTCAGCTCACAAAAAGCGGTAATTTCAAGCCCACTGTTGGCGAGCAGGAGCTAAATATAGCAACTGAATGGGGAAAGTGTACTTATATCTCTTTATTAAACTTTACTTTTTAAAGAGAGCACACGAGAAGCGGAAAAAACAAGTCTCTTCCCATGGCTACGACCTATACTTAGTATTTTGTCAAGAGAGTAAATCAGCAAAGAAATTACAGTATCAGCATCCAAAGAAATGTGAAGTATTGAAAAAGTCCTGGTTCTTGTTTCCCACCATTATTTGCATATGGAGCATGCCATTTTGTTCTTTGTTTTGTTGGCGGTTGGCAGTGATCACGGTCAGGCAGTGACACCTGAGTTGAATCAACACAATGGAACTGCCTGAAGATATTTGGGCTGTCCAGGTCCCATTGCTCTTAATTCATTTTCAGGATGGGGAGCTCAAGTTTTTAGCTGAGTGTAAAAAGATCAGCTGTGGGGGGATTCAGCGTAAAAAAAAGCATTATAAATAAAACATCTTCATGGAAGGGAGACTGAAATGTATTGGTTCAAATCTTGAGTCATTGCTTTGTGCTTTTAGCACAAAAACAATGTGAGCAAGGCTGGGTGTTGGATATGGACTGGCGTAAAAGGTGATGTGATGGTAGAAGAGTCTGTGTTTTACTTGCACACTTTGTCCCTCTTCTTGCCGCCTCCCCAGCCGCCACTCAACTGGACAGGGTTGTCTCGGCGGGAGATGCGCTCTTTCTTCGACGAAGCAGATGTGGTTCGCTGAGGGGCTGGGATGTCTTTCCCTGAAGAAGGAAACTGTGTCAGTATCTCATGTGTAAATGGAGCAATGTTGGACTATATGATAATGCATATGATTTGTGCAAAACTTTGTACAAACAGTACATGGCACTGTGTGTGTGAGGAAGTGGGTTTTGTGCAATATATGCAATTCACCAGAACCCATGTGTGGTAAATTAAATACACAAATTGAAAATACAGTGCTATCTATAAAGTGTCAAGTGTTGCATGCTAAATCTGCAAGCTTTTCTCTTGATTTCAAGAAAACTTCAAACAGAGATTGTGGCTTCAACCACAACCATGGCATTAAACAACCTTTTGACCTTGAATGAATTAAATTTAGACTTCAGCTTTGTCTCTGTCTCAGGAAACCCAAGGCAACACCATATTAAATCTCTTCTTACTGTGGAGATTTAAGTCTGAGCAGGTGAGTTTTGTGTTTTTGCAAGCCGGCATCCAGGAGCACAGTGTGGCGTACCAGAGGCCCTTTCCATTTCACCTGAGGATCAGTATAAAGCTTTTTTTTTTTTCAAACACAAAGTACAAAGGCAGCGCTTCCACTGGGCATGATGCATTCCACGTGTAGGGCCCAGGACTGTGGTCTCCACGGCCCCACACAGGGAGCCAAGCAGCAGAGAGGGCTCTAGAGGAGGTGTGGGGAGGGGTGGCTGAGACACATCGCAGGTACTGACCCGGCTCCAAATTTCTGCACAGCTGGCTCACTGTATAGAATATCCATTCACTCACAAGTCACACCTAACTCACCTCTCTAGCTTTCGATTTGACTTGTGTCCCTATAGCGTAAAGCTGTGCTTCATTGTTATTATTTTCAGAAAGGCCAGGCCAGCTCTGGTGGCCTAATTCAGTTTATTAAAGAATGTTGTCCAGTTATCGGTTCCAAATCAAAAATAGTGGGCAAAACTTAAAACCTGCATATGTTGTCAATCTCAGTTGTTCAGTCATGCTATAAAATGCACAGAGACGACAAAATGGCCACACAATTGACCCAACCGCCATGACCAAATGAACTGTTTTCAAATCATTTGACTCCTGTTAGAGCTGAACAGCAGAAAAAATTGAGGGAGCCGATATGTAACTTGAAGTGGTTTCCTCTGCACGCATAATGAAAATATTTTGTGGGCCTGGAAACGCATTTCAAGGCACTGTCCCAGCAAGTGGTGAGTATCGCATTGCAACAGGTTATTGAGTATTCATGTCATCTTACTGCGATGGCACACTAAGTGAACCCTCTCACTTTAAACCTTTTCTTTGATGTATGCATGCCACTTCAGAAACAATTGATAGATACATTTTTTTAGAGATATATTTTGAGTGTCACTCCATTACCAGCTCCTGTGGATGATAGAAAGATGTTTGCCAAAGAAGCTGCATGTCCTGGTTCCCTGATGCCACACTAGTGTCACGCTTCCTCTGATACGATGGCTTTCTAATGAGCACCGAGACCGTCAGATGCCCTTCCAAGTTTATGAAATACGTAATTGGCTTTTTGAGGAATGTTCTTGCCCTACACATACATTCATATTTCAATTAGCCCTATTTTGATAAGTGGTGTTTTCATCAGTGCTGACAAAGAGGCTTTCTTTGTCCAGGCCTTACTCCTGAGGAGGACAGTCTGTCTGCTTAGCACGACAACACTCGCTGCTCCTGCTGCACCTCGTGGACATCATTTTGAAATCATCACCGGAATCCAATTTGGCTTCGTTACCGGGGACAGGGCTCTCCTTCACTTGGATTCCTGGGCTTGTTTAATGTGGTGATCTGCCCCGTCAGCCTGTCAGTAGCATCTTTGTCACTCAAACTCCTGAGCCCCACTTCTCCTGACAGAAGAGCCAGTCATTCTTCACTGAAAGGAGCTCTTTTTTTTCTTCCACCCGTTTCCTGTCAGAGGAGAAATTCACGGCACTCTGTCCCCAACCCGACCTCGTGGCCCACCTCCCCTCCCCGAAACAGCCTGACCGGTAGACTCTAGGCTGAATAAGCAGCAGCCTTTATCCCTGACTCGCTGCAGTCAGGTCTGTATGACCCCAGATCCATGGGTTCAAGTGTGCAAACACCAAAACATCTGTACACACATCTGCGTAATCTACAGGTACATGCACACACATATGCACACGAAGATATGCATGCAATCACAACCAATGATTCCTCAGGTCTGAGCATGACACTACTAAGAAAGTTTAGCCCAAATGTCAGTTCAGCTTAATGATAAATAACATAATGCCCTGGATGTCTATCATTCAAACCATATATACGGTATGTGTGCATGGATACATGTTTGTATGTAACATAATATCAAATTCCTAATGTTTTGAGTGAAAACAATATTTAAATCACTAAATATTACACACTGGCAGTAGATGTCTTGATTACCATTTTTTCTGGCGTACCAGTTCTTGAGAGAAGGTTAATAACAACAGTCAGCGACAGAAATAATTTACTTTAAGAGTATAGCTGAGTCTTGTGTTTCTAGAACATTTTAGGAATGTTTCTTTTTGGGAAGCAACGGGGTGATTTTTGGGGTAGAAAAATGTCTGTGAAGTTCACAAGACTCACTTGCATGACCCAAAGAGTTTCTGCGGGAATAATCACTCCCTTTGCTAGAAGGCTGGGCAGCTGAACCGTCGTTGGCCCACAATCCACTGGCGTGATGTTGACGGTCTGCATGTCCTGGGTCAGCCTACAAGCACAACACACAGCACACGGCACATCTCATGCTAGTGGCCCAGCATTTTGAAAAAAACAACCAACAACTAGCAGCTCTGCAGTCTGAACATATCTAAAAAACAGGAGGGAGGGGGCAGCTCCTCTTGCCAGTGATCATAACTCAAACTGCTTCACAACGGCGCAGGGAGACCTGCAGTTTCCGACTTCAAAGACCGAGCAAGCATCAGTATCGTTCACATGATGCAGGAAACTGCTCTGAAGTGACTCTGCAAGAAAAATGAAGAAATTGCAGCTAGTTGATCTAATTGAAAGTGTCACTGTGGAGCTGCACTGCAGCCTAACCTCCCCACCTCATTTTAATGGAAGCTCATGAGACAGGCTCCAGGAGAGGGAACTTGAGGAAACAACACATACAGACACGACTCTGAATGGTGAACGTAACAAACATGCAACTGCCCCCCGGAAAAGATTCAAATCAAGATTCACTCTCCTTCCAGGAGTGTCCTCACCACAAGCTGCACTCTGCCTCCTTTCAGGATGTCTGGACTGATCACTGGTAAGAAACGCACGCTGGGGATGAAATAACAACAAAAAAGGACAAACATTTGGGTCATTAGCACTCTTCAAGATTTTTTTTTAACCACAATTCAAATTCCAACCTAATGAAGGTGAGAAAAATAAAATGCAGCTGGTCTTTTTGTTGTTACTTCACTTGGACATTTAAAGTCATCTGCTGGAGAGAGCGAGTTCTGCCTTAAATCTGCATTTAACATGAGTAAATATGCAGGAATTTAACAACAACTTTCACAGCTATAGTTTGAAAGCGACCTGCGATCCAGCATGTAACTTACACTCAATACCAATCAATACTCGCGCACACACACACACACACGCCAATAATGTTTTTTTTCTTATGTCTAGCAATTACACTTTTGAAATGAAAAAAATATTTTGTATTATTTAATGAGGTAGAAAGATTAGGTCTATTTTTAAAATTTTAAAAGTTATTTTTTGTGGAATATGAGACATTATTATTCCAAGAAAAACAGGTTAGGAGGATAGAAACTGGAAATATCAACAATTTTAGCAGCTCATTAAAGGATCAGATGACTCAAAAAAATAAGTGGTATCTAGCCAAACAAATATTAATAAAGTAATAAATAATATTTGTCCAGGTTTTGAGATCTCCGTTCCGGTTCCGTCTCTGAGAAACCCTTTAATGCCATTTCAGTTGCACAGCACACCACCTACACCACCTACACCACCTTTTGAGCCACATTAGTGCCTCACCTGTCTGGGTGCCTGTCAGAATGAACCGCCTGTGTGTGTAGCCACTGCTGAGCTTGCTCCATCTTCTCTGTGTGCTGAGGGCCCAGCTCAGCCTCGCCAACTGTAGTTGACAAAAAACCCCAAATAAAAACACAGGTGATTCATTCTTTTTCCTCCTACTCTTCTTGTCTATAAAGCAACATTCTTGATGACAATAACAGTATAGAATGAGTGCTTTGCAGCTAAAGTTGCAGTGTGTTTTTAAATCAATGCTGCAGTGAAAGAACTGTGTTAACAGATGCTCCCCGAATGCAAGTTTAACAAATAAACAGCTCACAGGTCTGATCTGTAGCAAAGTTTGACATGTTTCACTGTAATTACAGAGGGTCAGGGTTTCCCAGCACTGAGAGAGATCAGTGGTCAAAGCTCTCAGCGTTTATGTTCGGGCTTAAGTTATTTGTTTGGATGACTCAGGGGCATGGCTATAATACATTTAAACTTGCTGAAAGATTCAACAGGAGAGGATATGCCTTCTTGTGTTTCTTTGTAAAAATTGAAGCCAAGCTATGTTTGAACAGTTTGTTAAAGAAAGAAATCTGAAAGGCTGCTGATTTACGGGTTGTGCTGAAATCCCATAATAAGGTCGTAACTCAAAGTAAACATTTATGCTGCGCTGACAGTAGTGCTGCAGTGGATGGTGTGAATTGATAATTAATTTTGACAGCCCAATGCTGGAACTAATGATGCATTTATTTAAGTATAAAAGGGAGAAAAAAGTTTCACAGTTTTCATGGGTTAATTGAGCAGGCCCTCTAAAAATGTCAAGTGATAGATGCTTCCCCCAGGGCAGCAAAGGCCAGGAAATGGCTACTCGCACTTCCCAAAGCTGAAACTCCACAGAGAGAGAGAGAGAGAGAGAGAGAGAGAGAGAGAGAGAGAGAGAGGGAGAGACGGGGCACAGGAAGTGTAGACAAACACTCAGAGAAGTGTGTTTTTTAACTTGCTCACATACTCATTACTCTACAGGTAAACAAGTGTTCTGAAATGCCTGTTCACTGTTTCCATGTGTCATTCATTATCACAAGGAAGGATTGACAATAAATTAGAGGTGGATTCATGAATGGCAGAATGTAGTGGTCACATGTTCATGAGCATGATGAAGATTTGCATTTATGTTGTACCTCGGTAGCGCACAGAGACTCCCCTCTCCCTTTTCCCCCCTCCAACCCTCCCAACCTTCCAAATCCCCCTCCAGTACTCCTCCAGGACATCAGGAGGGGGCCTGTAGGAGTCACGCCTGTTAAGAGGGGCTCTTAAGCACATTAAGGGATATCATCTCTGCTGAGGAAGGGAGCTCTCTGACTCAATATCAGAGAGCCAGGAGGAGGAGGAGGGTGGAGGTTTTGCCCGGCAGCGGACCAGAGCTGAAGGAGACACACACAACGTCTGGCACTTTGGAAACTCATCCTCCTTCAACCGCAGTGCAGCAAACAAACAACATGGGGTCAGGCAGTAGAAAGAAACACAAGCAGTCAGAAGAACTGATTGAAACCAATGGAACTGGTGTGACGTGTCCTGTAACTGCACGTATAAAGGCAGAAGTGCCAGATTTGGAAAGAGAGATGAAAATCTTGCCATCACAGAAAGAGGGAAGTAGCAAGAAATAAAGTATTCTACAAATATTAGAAATATGATCTTAATTTAACATACTCTAGGTCTTTACCGTAGACCTTTGCTTTCACTAAGCTTTTGGTTTTAACTACAAACATAAAACCCCAAATGCAAATGGAATGATACACCGATATGATAAAAAACACTGACACATCTTTGGAATGTAAAAATGTCAGACTTGACAGGCATGTATCTTTGCTTGCTATTTGTTTATGAATCTTACATTAAACCCAACCTAAAGAGTGTGTAATTGGACTTCAGACTTAAAGACTTAAAACTGTTAAGCTTGAGCTAACCCTGCATTAGTATGAAATTTGAGGATCCTAACAGTGTTTTAGTGTGTCTGTGAGTGACCCACACTGCTACCCAACTGCATATTGGTTGCCACTGCCATCTCAAACATTTACCATGGAGAAGAGATCTCTACTGCCTGAGCAGCCTGTCTGAGCAGCGATGAAATTGAATGCACATGAATAGTGGTAAATAGTCTGACATTGAGTTATTTTGGATGATGGATGATAAACAAGATGATTGTGTTTCAGTTGGACTTTGTAGATGAGTTGAAGTGTGAAATCAAGTTAAGTGCTCAGGAGGTAGGGGTTCCAGGCTGAAGTAAAAATATATACCCCCATGTCCCTCTGACATGAGAACGGATGTTTGGTGGGGTTGGATCGAAGATTGGATGGAAGGGGTTGGAGAGTAAGAGCAGAAACAAGGAGAAACGCTCAGAGGCATACAACACTGTCAACATCTGCGGGACGCAGACAATTGATGATACAAAAAAGGGACATGTATTTCTATATTTTTTGCCTCTAAAAGAAATGTTTTGTGGCTCTGCTCCAGTCGCTCCCTCTCTATCTCCCTCTCTGGGTATGTAAGCTGATACCCATTTCAAGTGGGTTACTCATGTCCAGCACATCCACACAAAGAGCCCGGATAAAATAAACACGCCGCGTCGGATATCTTGGAAAGAATCTGTCATGGGTTTGGGGCTAATCACCTCCAGAAGGGGCTTGACTCAAATCCTGAAACGTTAGCCCCTGTCGGGGAGCCCTGGCTGGGCCGGGCTGGGCTGGCTAGTCCTGGGGCACTGGGGATGGATCCGGAGGAGGGGGTGCCTCCCACAGGTCAGGACCAGGGGAGCTAGACGGGAGGCTGCCTTGGGCCCATTTGCAGAAACCCGTTGCAACACACCACCTCTGCCTCTACCGTCACTGCCGTAACCTCACAGTCTCTCAGTAAAAAAGGCGACGGGAATTGTCTCCTCCAGAACCATGTTGGTTATTATTACGCATTGTACAGGATCTCATTCATTTGAATTTGAAAACTCAGGACGACAGGGTATTCAGCAGAGAGGGGAGGGTAATGTTCTAACCAGTGGCCCCCGTTACTTGTGTGGCTTGAGAGCACCGGTCCTGTTTGATGAAATATAAAGACAAGGGCGTAGTGAAGAGACAAGGATGTTGGAAAAAAAACACAACTGGAAATATTGTTGTAATGTAATAGGTCATTGGATGGAACTGGTCCTCAACTGCCAGTTGGCTAAGAGCTTATCCATATCCAAATAGTGCTCAGACAGAAACTTGACAAAATACCTGCAGTTCAAATTAAACACTTTACAACAAAATGCTTTATAATGCTCAGCTTTTCCTCTTACAATAACATCATCAGAAAAAAAGTTATTGGTGGTAAAAAAATCAGCTATCATTGCTGCCAAATGTGAAAGAGAAGTTTGTCCATCACTATCAGATGAAAGCTCTTTGTAAGTTAGGTACTTTCTTAACGATATTTGAAAATACAGAATAAGTTGCTGCTTGATCTTTGACAGCTCAACAATGAATCTTATGGAGAATGAGGCGACTCCTTCACAACTATTCAACAAATAAATTACTAAAGCGGTCCGCCCAAAACAGATAAAGTGGAATGAAAAACATCCCACAGTTGAAGTTACAACTTGTTCCCTTTTTTTACTGTAAGATGAAATGACGAGCAAACAGTGCATTTCTCCACAGCAAATTAAGGGGTATTTCATGCTTATGGCAGCATTGGATTTGAACCAGTCACTTCACTGCCTGTTGGCAAACACTGCTGCTACAGCGTCCCCCTGACTGCTGGATGACCGCAAGCACTGCGCACTCTGGATGAGAGGCCTTCAGTCTAATGGGCTTGGGTGGTGGGGCTGGGGTGCAGAGGAAAGATGGAGACAGGGATGATAAAAGCAGACCCTCCCCTCGTCCTCCCCCTGCCCTCCCGGCTCGTCCCTCCCTTTTAAGTCTGGCTGTGGACGTCACAATGCCAAATCATCTCCCTACCTCAGGGCAGGGCAGGAGGCCACCAGCAGAAAAATGGAGGGAGAAGTTTGCCTTTTCTCAGACTATCAAACTACTTTACACCACAGTCAACCGGTAAACTCTTTGGAACCAGTGCTGTAGCTTATGGGTGCACACACATTTGAATAGAAATGTAACCTGGGTCTTAATTCTGTATGTGCTGCTATGGCAATAATTTCGCTTGATGATGAAAACAAATGTATAATCTCTTCCTGCCGATGTTTCTCATCCAGAACCATGATGGATGTCACTGTAGGAAGGTCAGGGTGCAGAAGTCAAGAGCATTACTGAATCCATGTTATTCTCACTGATAGAAACAATTGCCATGAAAAAAATAATGACAATATATTTATTGTAAAGCTCTGATCTGTAAAGATATTTATGTCAGACTAGCACTCTAACTGAGGTAATTTTTTTTACAAGTTTGATCTTATGTTATTTATTATTTCTCTCTTATTCAGTCTCTCTTGATTGTTGCAGCAGTAGAAAGCCTAACATTAACCAGAGTTGGTGATTGTTGCAGCAGTGGAAAGCCTATCCCATTGAACATAGTTCCTACCTTTTTTACTGCTCCAGGTGTTTTGTGCCAGCCTGTTTCGTGTCTCCACTGGATTCAGCTGATAACTGTAGTTTCTGAACAAGGCAAGAGAGTGATCTAGCAGAGAGAGAGAGAAAGAGAGAGATAAGGTCAAAGAAGGACAAGGCAGCCCTAAAACCAGAAGCAGAAGACCAGGACCTAACATTTGGAAAATTTTAGAATGGCGCTCTGGTTCTACTAAGGCAGATGCCATTAGGAGTTAGAACAGACATAGACCGGTGTGTCGGTGGAGCAAGATGACAAGAGCTCTGCTATTGGAATCATGCATTAGCAATTCTGATCAAAGTGCAGCCTCCCTCTATATGACCGTGGCATGATAATCGTGACAGCACTACTGTTTCTTGGTGCAGAGCGGAGGTGAGGTCACCTTTCACTGCAGCCGCGTTCACCCACTACAATGAATCAGAACGTAAGTCATTACAGGATGACTTGTCGAGATGTTTCTTGGCAATAATTATTTCCTTTGCAGGCTCTCAAATAAGGCCCAATAAGAGGTGACAGGGCTGGCTTCTGCTGTCTGTTATGGCTCGTTAACATACACAGGGTGGAAAGGTTTGCCGTTGAAGCACGGTTGAAAGAGCAAAGACGAGAATGAAAAGAGGCAAAAAAAGAGTGGATTTTTCCCTTTAAAAATGGAATGAAAATGGATTTATGTCCTTCTTCTATGTTGTGAGGCACATTTGGTGTTAAAAGAAACAAGGAGATGAAAGGACACATTAGTTCAGGTGTAGGGGGATTAGTGAACAAAGAAAACTTTGTATTTGATTTAAGGGAAAAAAAACATGAGGGCTTCTGATCGGCTCTCATTACCTTCTCTAAGTGCAGTCTCCAAAATTACCATACAGTTGTATGATCACCTATTCTATGACAGATTCAGCTGAAATTTAACATTATAAACTTCAGCTAGATGTCCCTCATAAAATGGTAACCAAGTGCATATTTAGAGCTATCCTGCTCTACACACACTCACTTCGACCTTTCTTCGTTGACTTCATCTTCTGGGCTCTCTTGAGCATCAGAAGAGCTGTGCAGCTGTTGGTGAAACCCCTAGAGACAAGCAGTATAATATGTTAGACACAAAAAAAAACACACAAACATTAACAGAGGACAAAATGTATGATAAGACAATGATTACCATTCTTCCACAATCTTTTCTGATCTTTCACAGAGACCGCTGAGCAAACAGGTTGAACCAGGAGATTCACTTCTGAAATCATAGAAGATTGTTGCACTTAACAGCACGTGGCATGTGGACATTTACATTTTCACTTTCATATTTTATAATATGGCTGCATGGAGAGAAGTGTCTATTTATTGTTCTGTGCAATGTCCTCTGAAACACAAGAGGGTATACAAAGCGATGCTGTGAAGAAGAAAGTTCCACTTAACTCTGAACTCACAGCTAATATTAATGACATTACATAATCCCTGTAAACGAAGGAGGCAAGCATTTTGCTACATATATTAGAATGAAACAAAGGTGTAAGAGCATGTAAATTATTTGATTGAGCAGGCAAAATATTGATGTTTGAGTTATTTGCTTTTATCGTTTTGTGGCAATCAGTGGATACCCAGCCAAAAAAAATCAGAGGTGCACAACCAAGTTCTGCAATGACTTGAAGAGCCTCCATGCTTTATGTACAATATGTGCTGATGTTAGTAAGGCACAACTCTGGCTTAACACCTACAGTATATTGTGTTTCTACTGTGTACAGACTCACACAGCACTACTGCGACGACAACTGTAACCTTTTTGATATTTTTTCTTTCTCTATAGCAAATGACAGCCAGTAATTCAGCTTTGGGTTGTTCTACCTGTTGGCGCTCTCTGGGGAAGCTCTCTGTCCTGCAGGGTCCACCTGTTCTCCAGGCACCCAGGTCTGCTTTGGCTCCCACACGAGTGGCGGTGGGTCTATGTAATGGAAGGGCTCAGGAAAATACCTGGGGGGCTGAAACGCATGTATCAGTGTCAGCACTTACAGTACAGCAGATTTCTTTTGTATCCTTTTTAGACAAATGTAGACACAGCATCAAAAGATTTTTTCATTTTTTTATATTTAGATATTAAAATTAAGAAACTTCTGCCAAAAAATCTGAATCCTCATTTGAGGTGTGATCAGAGTGCTGCTGCTGCAGACGCCATATGGTCCCATATGTGTGAATCCATAGGAAAATTAAATTTGATGTATACAAGAATGTCCAATCCCATTTAACCCAAGTGCAAGTGTTCTTTTAAGGAATTTGTCTGACCGTTTTTACATGAGGAATGCTCATATGTAAGTCAAACTAACAGCTTAATTACTCTCCAGGTTCCTTTTTCTTTTTGTTGAAGTGCTGAATTGTTCATCCCCTCCTGCTTTGATGTGCACCTCAGTGTCAACACATTGAGGCCAGCCACAACACCAGCTGCACCACATCAGTTGGCCTAAAACTGGCCACTGTGATGTACAGCACTGAGCATGATCCAAAGAAAAGATCCAACAAGAGGTAAATGAAGAAAAAAAACAGGACGCCATGTCCGCCAGCCTGAAAAATGACATCTGCTAGTGCAGAGTAACCTTCAGCCTCCAGGAAATAATGTTGTTTTTCAAGAGAGCAAATTTAAAAAATCAATCAAGGAGGGTGAGACATATCCTGGAGGGGGTCAATAACAAGCGTGTTGACATCAAAAAATTCCTAAATTTCACTTTCACAATAATAACCACACAACAGGTTTAGAGAGGAAGGTACCTTCAGAGGCCGAGGCTGCTCTGACACATGGCCACGTCCAGGAGGCGAGTCATCACAAGGCAGCAAGGTCCACTGTTTCTCCAGCACTGCCTTTTTTAAAATAAAAAGACACAGATGATGATCTCTGTGTCTATGTTTGTATTTTGGCAGATTTGCGTGTGTGTGTCTGTGTGTGTGTGTGTGTGTGTGTGTGTGTGTGTGTGTGTGTGTGTGTGATTAGGGTTGGTATAGGAAAGCATTTATGCCTTTTTGATTTGATCCCTGTGCAGGTTTTTGGGTCCGATGGGGCGTTGGGGTAAGGAACTGTTGAAGTGCAAATGTGAGGAACATGAACCTGTGCTCATACCTCATCAAAGACAAATTCGTCCACGTCAACCTCCTCAAAATTGTCGTCGTCTCCAGTGTCGGGGCATGTGACAGCAGCCAGAGCAGATGACAGCCTCTTCCTCAGAGTGAAGCCCCTCCAAAATGCCTGAGGGTGCCCAAAAAAACCTCCATGAATCATGAAGCAAATGTAAATATTGTGTGTTATCCCATTAGAGAGATAAAACATGTTAACCTATATTTTAATTGCTCAGTGTTCTGCTGTCTGAACTCTGTGTGACTCCACACTCTGAGACAAATGGAGCTCCAGTGTGCCTCTAAATCCTCCAATTCCCAACAGGCCGTGGGGGGCACACTTCACTTCAAGTTGAGCCGAGCAGGAATCCTAGAGGTCTTACAACCGCACTTCTTCAGAATCTGATTAATCATCTGTATCACCCACCCCCATTAGAGAGCCCAGAAGGACCATCAAACACTTTTTGTATTGAGAAGGGATTTGGGAGAAGTGTTGAGTAGCATGTTTTTCAGCAGCTTACACCACGTACAGAGGAGCCTCCATAGCTCATATGAGGTCTGCGGCCCTTCAGCAAGATAATCTTCACAGAAAAAGTATTTGAAGACATGACAAAGAAAGTCCAGAAAATGTAGCTTCAGCTTAGCTTTTCTAATGTTGTGGCTGAATATTTGGATGATTTCCAAAAGCATTTTATTTCTCGGTGGGGTCTGTTGAGGGCAAAAACAAACACTTTTAGTGAACGTCATGTTACAGTCACACTGCTCTCCTGCCCTCGCAGCTCTTTTAGCGGCTGCCACAGCATCTTCCCTCAACACTGGACCAATTTCAAAAACTGTTGTCATATGTTGGTTACACACAGAAACATGGGAATATATGTTCCAGGTCTGGAATTTACTCTTGAATTACAGCCTGACTCCGGTCGTTGGACTTCACCTCCTTAGTAGGTTAAACAAAAATTTCTGACAACATTTTTACCGTTTTACCTGGATAACAGTTGCGGCATAGTCCCGGCCAACAACGCTCCTGTTAATATAGGAAGGTCCTGACTCTGGCTTTCCTCCATCTCCTCCTCTTCCTCCTTCCTTGTCAACCATGGAAAAGCTGCTGATGTTCCCACATTTCTGTCCATATTTTCTCTGCAGCTGCTGAAACACCACTGCTGCTGTGCTGCTCCAAAAAGGACACACACACAGAGAGACAAATACACATAAAGTGAGGTATATATATATATATATATATATATATATATATATATATATATATATATATATGATGTCATAGCACCTTTGTCTTTCATAAACTTGAATTTATTTCTGAGCAGACATCTGGAGTGCAGGACTCTGGAGAGTTGTCCAGAGCCACCCTTCATATCAAAGATCTATGGTCCTCCCAAAGATAGTGCGGCATTAATGATGAAGCTGCGTGTTAAAATGAATAAGATGTTCAACATCTTCTGCCGTAAATCACATAGAGGAGGCTCCAATGATGACAAATGCTCTGCAGCAGAAACTAATAAAACGCTGAGCTGCTATAAAAAGAGGCTGTCTGCTCAGCGGCATCCACTTGTGTAGCATGAAAGAATTTGGAGGTTTTCATTACAAACACTGCACTGCATCAGCTGATCTCACTGACTGTTGTCAGCAGTGCAGTGTTGAGTGGAACTGATGAACAGAAGTGGATGCTGTAGGGGTTTATGCAACCTGCAACCCTTTGCTACATGTTATCTCCTCTATCTCTCCCCCTTTCATAACTATCACTATAATCAATCAATAAAAAGGAAATAAAATAATAATCTTATAAAAATACAAATGGACACTGCAGGCCTTTTTCACAGCAGACTGTTCAACTTGTCATCATAGAAAAACACAGGTGTTACTAATAACACTAATGATGTCTCTATAGTATTCAAATGATCTGGTCATAGTGAGAGTGAGCCAGCATGCACACTATCAAGAAGGCTGAAAAAAGAGATGTCATGGATTCATATCCCGCCATATCATCAGGGCACAACACATGCAGAGTAAAATCAGGCCTGCCTGAAACCTAAGATGACAGCAGCCAAACAGAATCCAGCCCTCATTCAATAATTTACACCTGTATTTTTCCTACTCTGACAAGTCAAAATGTCTTCCATGAAAAAGGTCAACTGACTCAGAACATATGGTGAATTACCTGTGGACGTCCAGGTCATGATGGTTGGAAGAAGATGTTTTTCTATTTGTTGCTAAGGAGTAATCTTCACTAAGGTTAGCTTTGCTAAACGTGGGCTCTGTGTTTGGACCTGCGGCAGCAGTGTTGAACGTGTCATGCTGACCCTCAGCAGCTGACTTATAGCTGACGTTTCCGGTGGACTCCTCTTCTGGGCACTCAGTGTGCCTCTCCACATTGGTGTTGTCCATGTGAGATGTTTCACCAGATGGTGTTTGGCCTGCATCCATGTGTTTGTCAGCCACTGTGATGTCACCATATTCGTGGGCAAACCTCTGGTTTGTAGCCAGCTGCAGGGTCTCAGTGAAGTGTCGACAGGAGGCCTTTACAGCATCCAGGGAAGATGAAGCATTACTGGGAATATATGCACACAGACACTCACATATTGTTTGACGGTTTCACCAATGCTACATAAATGTAATATTGATTTCTATTGTGCTGTGATTAATTTGACACTTCAGATTTCATCACTAGACGACAAAAAATGTTTTGTTTCCACAAAACCATTCCAGAGTTCCACAGTTTTAAAGTACAGATACCACATCAGTCGTATATTTTGCTAACTAAAACTGATCTGTGCTGAATTCTAATCACTCAAGACATGTCCAGATTTAGTTTGGAGCATGCACTTACTGAATAGAATTAGAGGAGCTTCATTTCTTAAGAAATCAAATGTTTTCTGCTGCACAGAAAATGTTCCAGTAAATTAATGGAATATCAGATTTTACTTGTATTTACCTCTTATCCTGAACCAGTTCATCTGAGGTTAAGTGAATAAACTGTGTGTGAGTTGCCTGCCTGCTCTGTATGTGCCCTAATACCGTATAATGTCTCTTTCATTGAGGGGATAAACTGACTACAAAGCCACCTCAATGGGAACTTAATTTATCTATTAGCAATGCTTGGCTCTGCTCCCCTCCCAGTCTTCAACCCTGAGGGGGCAGAGACGCTTCAGTGCCCAGCCAGTCTGGAGGGCCAGTAGCCTTAGGTAGTACAGCTTCTTCTCTACAAAGACCTAGCTCTTCATTCTCAGTGGGACAAGACAGAGGGCAGTCAGGAGGTCCAGAGGGATTATGACCCCACTGACCCCCTCCCCCAGTACCTGCTGGTTCACTCCAGGGTCACCATGTATGCCACTGACATGAGGAAGCAGAAATGATCAATAAACATTTAATAACGCTATAGTTTTTGACAGGGAGATAATAACTACATGACACACAGACAGCACTAAAATCCCCATTGTTTACTTGTCTTTTCAACTAGAATTAAGAGCATTTATGGACGCTTAGGTAAGCTGTGTCTATATGGGTGCTTCCTGCAGATGTCATAGTTGAAGATCAGCAAAGGTCGAGATAAAGTCTGTGCATATCAAAATAGAAAATATTTGATATGTTAGTGTGTTGAATTTTGATCCCCCATTTGCAGCATTGTAATCATGTTCGAGATCACTTGGACAGGAGGAACAATTTAACCAGTGATTCATCAAATGTGCATATGAACATGTGAGTATTGTTTGAACAAGTTGAACATGGACAAATTATATACAGTATAAAGAGAGAGATAGATTTATTCACATAATTACATAATTTATTTTAGGAGGGCATGGGAGGAGTTTTTTTGTAGACAGGGTATATGGAAAAATTGTACACTGATGGCTGTATATTTTGATGGTTTCAAAGGTGGAAAAAAGAGAAATGTCGATTCACAGGAGGCCCTTGTATATATGGTTGCAGGCTGGATATACTGTCTGTTATTGGTGCCATTGTTTATTCTCGAGTTTGATTGTAGGTTGGTGTGTGTATGAATAAATAAAAACTTTAATGACAAAAAATAATTACATAATTTACACATGCAGTGTCAACATTCAGTGGCAGAGCAGGGATGTTAGGGTGTACAGCATCCAACCATCTGCTGGGGGAGCACAGTAATATTCTGAGAAAAAATCCAAGACTGTTGGATTAATCTGAGATTATAAAGGTATGCATGCAAGGTATAATATGCATTTTTTGAGAAATTTATGAAAAAAAAATATCCAAGTGTTTTATTGTATATTTACGACTTTATTATAGGAATTTTAGCGCTGCCTGGGGTCATAGTGATGTGAACACTGGAGAGAACCTGAAAGATGACTTCTTTTCAACTGCATAAACTCTCTCAGCTTTACTATAAGATATACTTTTGCATTAAAAGAAAGATATTTACTTGCTCAGCAAATTTGATCTAAATACACTGTAGATATAAAACACCTACAACAGAGGACTGAGCCTCCACTCTATACCCTGCAGAGAAAAGTTGTGAAACCAAATCCCTGATAAACCCCATGGTGTCCCACATTACAGTCACCAGTGGGCCGACGTGTGGCACTCCTCTCACCTCCTCTAAAACCTCATTCTGACACAAGGTCAGGCCAGGGGTTAAATAGCTGCCTCAGTCCTTGCAAAGCTGGCAGAAAGGCTCATTGTCCAGAAGCCAGGAGGGCAGAGGGCACACAGTGAGGGGCGAAGCAAAGGGAGCGCCACACTACCCCCCCAAGCCATAGGAGTACTCGGCATGACCCACACGGGTAGCCACAGCCACGTTTCATCTTTTGTGCTGTGTAATTTGGAAGGGTCATGAAGATAAGCAGAAAGTTGACCACTGATTTAAGTGTTGGTGGTCCGCCTCACATGGGAGTGTCAATGTGTGCAGAGGCCAGTGACATTGAAGGACTTGTGAAAATAGATGGACGTTGTCTTTAGGCTCACTACGCCCTATGTATCAGACATAACAAGAGGATAGCTAACATTCCTCATGTCTGTCTGTCAGTCTTTCTGACAGACTGATCACCATGAAATGAAATGTGTAATACAACCTTGTGTGTACAACCTTGCAGTCATTACATTGTCCAGTTTGATTCCATTTTTCTGTGTCATAATGTATAGTCACCTCTATGCTGCACGTTTCATGTTTTCTGTCTTTTACTTAAAAGTGCTATCGTTGACAAGCACAGTACTCCATCCATCCATCCATTATCTACCGCTTATCCTCATAGGGTCGCGGGGGGGCTGGAGCTTATCCCAGCTGTCTTAGGGCGGAAGGCAGGGTACACCCTGGACAAGTACACCTCATCGCAGGGCACATAGAGACAGACAACCACTCACACTCACATTCACACCTACGGTCAATTTAAATTAGCCAATTAACCTAATCCCCATGCATGTTTTTGGATGGTGGGAGGAAGCCGGAGTACCCGGAGAGAACCCACGCAGACACGGGGAGAACATGCAAACTCCACACAGAAAGGTCCCGGGCCCGGGATTCAAACCCGGTACCTTCTTGCTGTGAGGCGACAGTGCTAACCACTACACCACCGTGCCGCCCCTACCACAGTACTCATTGAATAAATATATTTTAGTTGAGAAAAACTTCTAAATATAGATTTTCTGGATTTTTAGGACACCTTTTCTACAAAGCCAAAATAATCGGAGTTGAGCATTTCCTACTTCCTTTCCATGGGCTACGCTACACACACAGCACACTGACACTCCATCTACACATGCAGTCATTAATTTCTTACCTGAGCTCCCTACTGTGCTGCTGCTGTAAATCACGAGTCTGCTGAAGCTGAGCTTGACAGAATGTTAGGAAGCTGCCTGAGGTCAAGCTGACCTGCTGAACAGCAGGGGGCGTTAGAAAGGAGTCTGTCTCCTGGTTGTCGATGGCCCTCAGACCAGGCACTGCTTTCTGCAGGGTGGATCTGAAAAAGAGAGCGAACTCAATGTAACATCAGCGCTTACAAGGGCCACTTTAATGGCCTTCATTTTTAGTTACTATAATAGCACCAAAAAGTGGTATAAGTAGTGGAAATTTCAGAAATTTTAAAATATTTCTTGAAAAAAACTGTTTAACACACAAGACAAATGTGGTTCATTTATTTTTAATATCAAAATTAAAAAAAACATATCTATGATATCAGCTATGATACTGGTGGTAACACTGAAACCGTTATTTTGCATTATTTAAAAAATAAATGTTAATACTTAATTGTGTCACCTACTGAGACCTTTACAGCTGACACATTGACATTGACCAAATAAAATTTTGCTTCGGGCCCCAATTTGGTCAGGGGCGGCCCTGAGTGTATACAACCAGCTTGGTGACATAAAAACATGCTATTCAACTCTGATAAAGTGGAATGAACAAAAATAATAATTTGAGCTGAGAAATTTAAATCAGAGTCAGTTTCAAGAGAGAAGCTCAATCACAGAGGGAATAATAAGACAAAATCCATGTCTATCTGGATATCTGGACAGCTCAATGGGTAGAAAGAGCTGCTTCTGAGCATTTAGTCATCTGGACCAATCTTTTACAGTTAATGTAACTGTAAAATTTATATTAAACCTGTAGGACCTGTTACACAGCCACTTTGAATAACAATTCTGGCGACTGCATAGGCCAGGAGAGCCCTGAGCGGCTGTCGAGTCTGGGGGAGAGGTAATTGCTGCCCGAAGCTAAGGATGTCCGAGTGGAGGAATCCCAACTATCTGCCAGAGAAACAGACTCCAAGCATCCACCAGCAAATGTGGTCTGTGTTCAGTGGGAAAATGTAGAGCTGGAACCTCTACAGGACACTGGGGAACAGCAACAATAAAAATGAAAAAAAAACAAAACATAAAAATACAAACCTTCCGGCTACAAAGTAGACATTTTGAACAAAGGGTTTTTTAAAAATTCATTCCCAGAGCTCCATTATGCTCTTAAATCTTATATAACCAGAGAAGGATAAAACCTTGTGTTTTTGTAAATATTTTGTCATTTCTCATTTCATACTGTATTTCTTGACATGGATCTCTCTATAACAGATTTTATGGGTAGCTGTGGCTGGATTATTTAAAACACAGCTCTCTTTCACTGCAATAATCAATAGTTCCCTCTAGTCAATGTACCATAACTACTGACTGTACAATAATAAAGATGGGGCAGAGAGCAAAGTATAAAATTCGGTGAAAAAAACTGATGGTGGAGGAGTCTCCTTAGCTGCTGATGCAGTTATGGATTGTAAAGCCTTTTTGTCAAAGCTTGAAAGAGGATTTAAACCTGAAAATGGTTCACACTGTATTCTCTACATTTTCCCTTGAGACAAAGACATGACCGAAGAGGACAGAATCTGCTCAGTGTCAGCGAGAGATAGTTTTCATGTGGCCCGTTTGGTCTCTGCAACACAGATCGGGATTATATTCCAACCCTTCGGGCATGCTGTCTGGCTGTCTTCAAACCAAAACAGGACCTTTTCGTGGTTACATGAGCTTGCTGAGGGAAGGAGTGTAATTTAGTTCAAGAGTGGACGCCACTTTGACACACTTAGGAGGACACAGAATAGACCTACATGAAAATAACTGGATGATATCAGTTGTGGATTTCCGCAATGATTCTTGTTAAATAATTGGCGAGTTTTCAGAAAGACGAATCCAACTTCTGCACGACACACTTTCCAGTTTTTATCATCTTTTTCATTTTTTCTGTTGGAGCAAACAGTGTATCTGTAAATTAAGCAAATGAATGAAAGTCAATGCTATTTAGATGTTATAAATCTATTTCTATATGATGATTCTTTATACTTGGTTTTCAACCTGAACCTTTCCTAAATTTATATAAATTCCATCCTCCTGTCTGAGGGCAGCACTGTTCTGGGCTCAAATTTCTTCTCCTGTATGAGCACAGGTCCATATTTTATTTAGTGAAGACTTCCTCCAAACCACAGGCTCTTAAAGTGGCCCTGATTAATCAGGCCCAGTGTTTTAGTCTTCCAAGTCTCTGGATTGGGGGCTCCCTATAGAAGCAGATTGTAATTCTCAGCGCTTGTCTTTTGGTGCTTTAATTTAGCCAGTGTTATTACTGGCCTGGGATCAAAGGGGCAGGGCGTGAGTGTGGAAATGCAAAGGGTTCCACTGTTGGCATAAGAGGTTATGTAAAGTTCAGTGATGGAGAAAAATGTCCACAAGTAACCTGTGTAAGTAACCTGTGTGTTTTTAGGATGTACAGTATTTTTGGAGACAATAACCCATGAAGCAAGAAAAATTGTCTTTTAACTCTTCTCAGTTCTGATGTTAAAAAATCAATTTTAAACTGAAACATTCACAGCTACTTGGAGGGATAAGTGAAGTATATTTTTTTCATATTTTTCTGTTATTAAATGGGTGTGAGTAGCTCAGATGGGCCAAATAACTTTGAAAACCTGGAGCAGCTCACATCACTGCATATGATGGGCTAATAGAAGCATAACGAATATGAGTGCTCATTATGTATTTTTCAGAAAAACTCACTGCAACAGTCTTAACTTGGGGAAAATATTTACACATGATAAGTGAATGAGCAAATTGACACTGAACAGATAATTGATTTGTCTGCTGTATCAATATTTTGGGGAATTACGAGCACTTAGTGTGGCTGTACGTTAGCGCAGATGTCGGTGTCGTCACAGTAATCTAATAGTGGATGTGGATCACAGTGCAAAACCTGGGAAGTGGACGGGCGTTCCACTGGAATGTTTGGACTAACCTGAGCCAGCAGACCGAATCTGTGATTAAGAAATACTAGCTTCTCACTGGTATGTTCACTTGAACGTCTGTCACAGTGACTGATATTTCTGAGCAAAGGAAGCAGAAACTGAAACTCGTGTCCAAACAATCTACAGAGAGAGCAACGGAAAATACTGCGTTATCAGCTATGTTGATTTGAAACCGTGTGGCAGGTATTGCAGAGCCTTACCTCCAGCCACTCTCCTGCTGAAGAGGATTCCCTGTGAGGTGGACCTCTCTCAGGAACAGACATCCCTCCAGACTCTCACACACGTTCTGCAGCTCTAAAAGAAAAGTGGAAGAACATCTCATCAGTGTCTATCTTTCAGTGTATTCTTCACTCTCACTTTTTCAGTTATGCAGAACTATATTGACTGGATAAAATAAATCCAGATTTGTTCTGAAAATTAGTGAATTATCGCATCTTATTTCCATGACAGCAGAATGAATGTGGCAGCATCATAAAATATATGTTTGTTATGGCATGGTGCATGTAAATTTGCATCTTAGTAAGGAGTATGTGGCTGATGTGAAGTCAGCCAAAAAGAAGCTGAAACAACACAGGGATTTTTATACATTATTACATGCACTGTGGAGGTACAGACACCTTTAAGATGACAAAATAGGATTCATATAGTCTGTTTAATTGAGACAGTTACCTGAAATGCAGTTGAATCGAAGATCCAGATTTGCAAGGGATACAGAGTCAGACATGGAGGGCAGCTGGGTAATTCTAGGATACAAAGAGACAAAAAGCAACCTTTTTTGAAAAGCTATACATCATGTTAAGCTAATATTGCTGATAAACACAGAAAGATCCTAATGTTACGTGACTATTTTTTACTTAACCAGGTTGCATGAGTGACACATTTCTCTCATACTGTCTGACACCTTATAACTGTATCCACCCTCTGACTGGCTTGCAAGAAAAAAGAGAGGAGGTTTCTATTGTTAATTAAAGACACCATACCTGTTTTGGGACAAAGAGAGATGTTGCATGAGCGGTAGCCAGTAAGCAGTGAGGCCCTGCAGGGAGGAGATGCTGTTGTCATCTAGATGCATCTCTCTGAGAAGGACGTGGTTGTTCAGATTGGGGGGCTGATGGGAAAACAGGGAGAGGTTGTCAGTTAACGCTGGTCACACTGTGTGGTTACACTAACTTTCAGCTGCTGCTTCTGGTCCAGCGACGCCTGAATGACCCCATCCATCAATGTCAGTTGCTTTAGACCTGCTGTGTTTACAGTCATCAGTGTCGGCCACATGTTGAGCCCTGTTGCAATCAAGAGGTGCCTTAGGAAATACTTCAGTCACCTACATTGTCATTCTTACTACTTTTGTTTGTATTTTGAATTTGAATTAATGTATGTTTCTGAGACTTTTAGGCTTTGATGATCTTTGTTCAACTTGCAAATTTGCTATTGGGGTATCTCACATGGGGAAAATGCAGTACGTCATTTCCCCTTTTTCTACAACAACACGAAGCATCATTACTGTCAGGAAAACTGCAATTCACCCTTTTTTGGTTCAAAAGTGGTCCTTGTGATTGTGAGGTTCCTTTATTTCTCTCCTGTTCAGGGTTGCAGAGAGCAGGTCAAATCATGAAACGTGAGAGATTTCAATATATATATATATATATATATATATATATATATATATATATATATCTGTAAATCAGCTTATGTTATTTGTAACACATTTGTGCACATTGAAGGTTTTACACATATTTAGCACTTTGTTTCCCGTTTTTCTTTTTATAATTACTAGTCAGAAATCTAATTTGGAGTTTGTGATCATAAAAACCAATAAATGGAATATATTATATTTGCACCTTGATGAGAATATAAAGAAAAATAAAATCTGGCATTTGTTTCATATTTTTTGTCTACTCTCTACATCCCTACATACAAATTATTTAATTTACTACACAATTACACAATAAAGGCACACACACTAGGTCACAGATACATAATACCATGTAGCTATTGTCACATATTGACAAACTGTACATTTAAAGTAATCATTTAGATAGGTGTATAGTATATGTACATCTGTATAATTTAATTATGTTCCTCTCCATTTTGACCTACTAAAGCCTGTTCTGTCTATCCGGTTTCCACCAGGAATAGAGGAATTAGGGCTAATTTTTGTACATGTTGTTTGTTATCATTGTTAAAAGAAAATGAAAAGTTGACAAATGATATGGTACTAATTCATTGCAACCTGTTGAGTTACACCTCAAACATCGTAGAAATCTCACAAAATTGCAACAATGAGCAGCCATTTTCAGCTACAGCCATTTTCTTTAGTTTCTTTTGTACCTCAGATAAGCTATTAGCTCTCAGGTCCAGTGTGGTGAGCAGCACATTGTTCTCCAGACCCTCCACACTCGCCAGGTGGTTGTGTGAGCAGTTCAGGTGCAGGAGAGTGTACACATCCCTCAGTCCTTTGGTGCTGATCAGCTGGTTGTGGTCCACTGATAACCTCTGCAGTCTCCTCATAGACTCCAGACCAGCTGGGGATGGAAGGGAAAAATGAAAAGGCACTTATTCAGACTGGAAAAAGCACATGGTTGGTCTGCATATACGCAATAAAAAGGAAACAAAAAAAATCCTACAAGATTTAGTTTTTGAGGTGAGTCATAACAAAATGTTACAGTAGTTGTACATACAATTAAATGTGTTTAACCTCTTGCATGGCCAACATCCATTCACTTCCTTATTGTAGAGAAGTGAATGAAGGCCAGGGCTGAAAAGATGAGAGACACTGCTCTCTTGTGGAGAATTGCAGACTTGCCGGAGACCTCAAATATGACACAATATTCGAAACAAGTCAATGTTTTATGAGGTAAATAATTAATTTTTCAGTTCTCACCTATGCGGGTAATGGAGTTGTGAGAGAGGTCTAGTGTGTCCACATTTTCAGCGCCAGCCAAACCATGGATGGACGTCAGCTTGTTATAACTAAGTTGAAGAACCCGCAAGCCAGTCATATTTTCACAGTCGACAAATGAGATGTCATTTTCCTGTGATGAAGTGAAGGAAGATCAAAATATGCCCATATTATACTTTCAGAAAGATAATGTGACGCTAGATCTGAACTATCCAACAACATAAAATAGGTAAGTAAGGTAAGAGGTAAGTAAAGATCCCGGACTACTTTGATATTAAGACAATAAAGTTATTACATATTGAAGAGATATCCACCTGTACATCAATGTAGCAGAGCTGTGGTAACTGACTGACACCTTCCAGGGACTTGAGGCCACACCGTCGGATGGTGAGGGACCAAACCTGGGAACACTGAGCCAGAGTGGATAAGCTACAGCCAGGCACGTCCTCCAGGGTCACCTGGAAGAGAGGCGGAAACGCTTCAGGGCTCAGAGGTCTTCAGTTGGTACATGACATGTCACAGGAAATATCATCATTAGATTAGTCAGAAAGGAGTTACTGCTAATACGGAGCATCCTCTTTAACATACGGTAGCTGGGTGACATCAGCAGCAGATGCATTTTTTCTTGCAAATACAACATTTAAAACGTTGTGTTTTTAATACTCATGACATTTCTCCTGATGCTAACCAAAAAGAATAAATTTCAAAGGAGAGTTTAGACTTGTTGAGCTGTGGCTTAGTGTTGTTTCAGAGAGTTTTCTACGATCACAAGAATACAGTTCTGAGAAAAACTACAAAAAAAATCAGCAATGAGAGTACTCAGACTTACATTCAAATGACTTTCTCCTTCATAAATGTGTATCATGGCTGAGCTTTTCTTTAAATAACTAAAATCTAAATCTTACCTCTTGCAGGGATTTCAAGTCTGTGGACTGAAGCAGAGAGACTGGGCAGACAGGCGGCAGACTGCCGGCCTCGGCAGCTCTTCTCGGCCCCTTCCGAATCCGAACAGATCCTTTCTGCTTCCCCCTGTTCTGGAGGGAAAGTTTGGACCAGGAAACACAGTCCTTCATCCATGCCAGCCTCTTGTTCTCCACACTGTCTGGGAGGCACACAGGTAGAACAACAGACACACTGGATGGCCTTGCTGTCTGACTCTTCCAGTCCACAGTTTTATCTGTGGAGGTCTTACTCAAGTTCACTTTTGGGTCATGTTGTTGTGGTATTGCCTCAGCAGTGGCAGGACTGTTTGTAGACTCACAGTGAAAAGGATCGGGGGTTGAGGAAGTGCAGGTGGTGCTGTCTTCTGGTTGTGAGTTTTTTGTATCATCTATATTTGTACTACTACTGTCTCTTTTCTCTTGCAGATGATTTTCAATTTTTTTGCTCTCCTCACTTTTTCTAATTTTCCCCTCCTCGTCCTCCAGCATCTTCCCTTCATCTTTTGTTTTGCATTCATGGTCCACCTTTCTATTCTCCACATCATGTCGTTTACCGCCCTCTTTATCTTCCTTGAGCTTTATTTCTTCCTCTTCCTCTTCCTTTTTCCTCTTGTCCTCTTCATCCTTAATCCTCCTCTGCTCCTCCTCCCTCACTCTTCTCTCTTCCTCCACTTTTCTCTGTAAGTTGCCGATCAGTTCCTAATTGGTAAAGACAGTCACTAGAGTTACAACACAGCCAGTTGACCCATTCATTAGAAACATTTGATTGCAAGTAAAGCAATTATGATGACTGCAAACAGCCCAAACCTCAAACACCTTAAGAGGAATATGGAAATATGGCCTGTTGATTATGTGTTGATTATAATAATCTTGTATTTGAGGTCAGTGAAACAGTTTGAGAAGTTAATCATCTCCTCAAAAAATGTTCAAAAGTTTTTCATCATACTCTCTGTGTTGTTGAAATGATGAATGAGACACAGTAACCAGGGAGAGTGCCTATATCCACTGGTGTCTCTGCAGGTTGAACATCTTGTCATTCACACATACCTGTCGAAGCAGAAACTCATGTTCAAGTTTTTCCAGAGCGGTCTTTCTCATCGACTCCAGTTCCTTCCGATGGAACTGGATACAGACAGCAACAATGACAAAGTAAACATGATGGTATACATCATGACATTTTGCAGTTTTCATATTTTCTCTTTTCCATCTTTTTTCACACTCAATTCCAGAGGATGAATTTGTTCATTTGGATGAACAAATCCCCATTTTGACATGTTTTTCTAAAGCAATGAGGAAGTATTCTCTTCAGGGAAACTTAAAAAGTATATGCAGACAAATATGAAGTACCAAGTTCTATTTATCCCCATTTATCCCCTTCCCTTCAGGAAGCCATTTATGAGAGAAATCTCTGCAAAGTGAAGGTTACCAATTCACTCTGACCAAAATCTACATCTTTATTATGGATCATTGTTGTATTAAATCTTAATATAGCATATGTAGATTGTGGCAGGTAATCATGATGAATGAAGGAAACCTCACCATCTCTTCCTCCATTAGCTTCTTCAGATCTTCCTGGAAGTCTCTTTCTATTTCTTTCTTTTGCTCTTCTTTCTTCATCCCCTCACAGCAACATTTCTCTTGCTCTGCTTTGTGATCCGCTGCAAAACGCTTCTCACAATCCACATATTCATCTGTACAAAAACGTAAAGTGAGGTCTAAAAGCAAGGAGGAAAAGAATCATGCACTGTGCAGAGAATACAGTGTATACATATATACAGGATACTTTGTCTCTTTATACAGTATATATAGCATACTTTATTTGTGTCTTTATATGTAAGTTGACATGCTTATTGTAACACGAAGGGAACTGTAATAATGTGATTCTGAAAACAAACAACTGAAGAAATAATGCGTAATGTGGTGTGCTGCTGCCATTCTCAATCTGTGGTACTTGGAGGGATCCCTGGAATATTAATGTTTTTAAAAACTGAATTAAAACCAACTTTAAAATCAACTGTAAAACATGTTGTACACAAAGTAATACTATGAAGATACTGCTATGAAAGAAAATAAGCTTGAGATAATTGATACTGTGATTTAAAATAACAAGTTCTTCATTTATTTTTTGTTTTGTTTTTTAGATTTAGCATTGGCAGCACTGAATTGAGGGCCACATGCAAATACAACTCCAGTTATATTCAATTTGGATTCAGCTGCGGTGGGACGGTTTGTGGTGAAGTGAGAGGGAGAGAGAGGCACAGAGAGAGAGAGAGAGAGAGAGAGAGAGAGAGATAGGCAGAGAGAGAGAGAGAGTGTTTGAATGAAGAACATTTTCTGAAATACAGTTGTTCTTAATAATGATAGTATGTTCTCGATGTCCCTTGCATTGTAGGAGTATTGTGTGGAAGAGTTTGCTAGTTCTAGTGCTCCTCCTTTTTACATTTTGGCAGACAAAAGTTAACAAAAATAATGTTATTAGGTATCCTGTGTGAACTGTGTGGAGCTGAATGTATTTTAAGGTCGACCATATGGAGGTAGTACTTGGACAGCCAACTACTTTCTCAGGAGGTACTTGGTGTAAAAAGGTTGAGAACCAGTGGTGCACTGTATTCCACGATTCATCATGTATGACTGGGGTGGCACTTTGTCAGGTCAGTCGAATTATACTGTACTTCATTCTTCCAGTTATGGTCTTTCAAAATGTTGAATTTATAAGTTCAACTCAAGCATTTCCATCATCTCAAACACTATGTACAGTATGTATATGTAAAACATGTTGCCAAAAGGCTTTATCGCCATTAAAAATGGAACTTAAGGCCTGTAAAGGCTTTTATAAAATGTAACCCTTAATTTCACAAGGTGGGATTATACATCTTCAGCATTACTGTGCTACACTAGTCATTACAAACGCAACAGTGACCTCTTGTGGGCAGTTGTTTTATCACCACAAAAGGTTCAGTACATTGTCAGCAATGTCAAGAAATATAGCATGAGTAACTGATAGAACTATTGAATAGTAATTTAGCAGTTACTTTCAAAACTAGAGCTAATTCAGTGCCCCTGTTCCCCACATATAAGGAGCATGATGCTGCATTATATGGATGATATTCAACATGCTGGCCTACCTTCAGCATCCTCAAGGACGAGCTTCTCGTAAACTGCTGCTCTACTTTTTGAGGTTTCAATGTAGCTGAGCAGAGATGGGGCAATGTCGTCTGAGTCCTGTTGTCAGAAAATTAAGTAATGTTAGTTTGGTCTCATCACAAAGTTACAGTTTGAGGTTCTGGAGAATTTGATATTCAACCTATCTATGTCCATAATTTATCCATTATCCATGTTTATTAACAGAAACAAGTTCGCTGCATCCAATCACTGCATCCATACCACGGTGTACAGCATTTTAGTTTGTTGACCACATAAAACATAGTGGACATAAAACAGTGGACATAAAACATAATAAAATATATAAAACAAACAAAAGCCTCGAACTGTTTATGCTTCATTGTTAGTGTTTTGGTCACAGTTAGCTAACGTTAGCTGCTAGCTAAATTTAGCTTGAAACCACCTGTGCAATTAAAGCGTTCACTTAATACACTTTAGTCATCTTATTTCAGTGTCCTGGCGTCACCAACTTACCGTCTCATCGTGATATGAAAGCCTCTCCTGCTCTTCTGTACTTTCATGAGTATCGGAGATGACTTGATCGTTCAGCTCAAGCACAAGTGTGTCATTCACAGGATCCATACTGAAACGTCAACGACTTGTAACATTTACCCTTTACATTTATTGACCAGCGTTTGTCGTCACAGTTTGTCCTTATCTCAAATTACTTTTAATTACGGAAATATAAATATTTGATTATAATTTGAACGATATGCAGTTTAATTTCACCTTTACGAGCAGGCAGCACAAACAAAATATCCGCGTCAGGGAGACACTTCGGTCTCCATGGAAACAGGGCTGTAATGTCAACTATGTAAACTCACGAGGGACAAACCATGCAAAAAGCAAAGGGAAAATGTAAGACGATTTCATAAAAATCTTTGCAGTTGAAATGTCAAAAAAATGTTAATATGAATTGTATTACAACTTCATGTATTAGTTTTTACATTTATCAATGTATACAGCACAAATAGAAGCATTAAGCATCATTTCAGATTTTCAAATGGGACTCGATCTTTCTCAGTGAATTCCCTATGCGTCACCATTTTAACACAAGTGTCGAACTTAAAATGAATTCACCCTTTTATTCCCAGATTTGAGCCAGAACACTGGAATTCTCTGAGAAGTCAGAAATGAATCAAGAATTGGATACTAATATTAAAACACATTTTTCTGTTCAGGAATGACAGTAAATAAATGGCCTTTCAATCAAAAACAATAATGTGCTTTCTATTTTTCGGCTTTACATAATAGTGTATTTTACTATACGTTACCTATGCGAGGTGAGAAAAATATTAAAATAACAAAGTAAAAAAGAATAAATTGCTTAGTGAGTTGAGTGTCTAGAGAAACAAGTATAGTTCATGCCATTTATATGATAAAGTAATGAATAAAGGAAAAATGTCTGGGTTATGTGTGCCTCAATATTCTGGTGGAAGGTAGGAAGGTATTTTAAGAGCGATGTCCAGCATTTCATTCAACAACTGCTGTCCCTAAGTGTAAATTTCAGAAAGATTGCATATCCCTCCCTCCATGGAGGTTATCTCTGGAGAACTCTTTAGCCTGTTGATATTTGACATTTTTATTATGTTATAATCAGTAGTTATGACAACATACAAAATGCAAAAAAAAAGTCAACCTGAGAACAGCAAAGCTGTTTGATTGTAGCACTGCTTGGTGTAAATGAAACTTTGTGTCATGGACTTGTGTGGGCATTTTGGGCAGCCAGCTAGAAGGGGTCAGTGACCTTAAGACCTTGTAGGTGAGTCACAGGACCGGAGGAACAAATAACGTGTTGGGCTATGAACAATGCACACTTTTTCCACTGCATTTCTGATCACAAAGAGCAGTTCCTCTCTCCCGTGGTGAAGTCTCTGCACTCGTGCCGTACTCCTTCTCTTTGAGGAGATTCCAGTGGCCCACACAGGTTTTCCCATACACATTCCCAAGGGCTTTCTAAAAGGAACCCAGTCTCCTTCCTCAAAGTTTCAAAGGGGAACAGCATGTCCTCCATCTCAAACTGTTTGCTCCGGAGACACAGTAAGGCCTGTTCTCCTGTCTTGTGACGCTCCAGGACAAAAACAAAACAACTGAATGGCGCCACATCAGGCTTATATTTCCTTCAAAGGCCAAAGCTGAATTCCACAATGACAATGAAAGGCACCACATCTACATCACCTATGTGGCCTACAGGATCAACACCATCAGAATCTTCTTAGGTCCAGCACACACACGCATTCATAAAGGTCACCATGGATCAGAGCACAACTTTATGCTCTGAGTGTTGATGAGCAGAAACAGACACTTTGGTACTGCCCCCACTGTTGGGGTCAAACTCCCTGTGTCTATGTTTCATTAGGTCCTGTAAGATTCATTGACCACGTTCAATTGCTCAAAAAGGCTCCATCAGCATGCCTTGTCCACTCTGATTAGGGCCAGGCTTTTTGATGGCGAGCAAGGTGTCTGTCGCTTTTGTCCAAGTGCACAGAACCCAGACAGCAGCCAGACAGGGCCAAGCGGCAGATTTATACAGCAGATTACGCCAGTCAATGGCGGCTCCAGCCTGAGTGCAGCAGAGGATTGGATAGTTTGCACTGTCAAGGGTTTTCTGTAACTTGTCTGTTGCCATTATCTTGGCAGCCATTGGGCCTATCATTTCCATCTGGCGACTCTGATGAAAGAAGGGACTGCAGGGTAAAATTACCACCACCCCAAAACTGCCCTTTAACTTTCTCTTACTGCCAATTTTCAAGGGTTGCAAATTGCAGATTAAGATATTATGAGGCACTAACAATACATGACATGACTTAATAAATTGTGTTTTAGTGTTAATGTTTCATGTACAGACCTTGCTTGATGATTTACCACTAAAATGAAATAATGTGATATAACATGAACTCAGCACTGGAATGATGGATGATTCCTCTCAGTGCACTGAGCCAGATTATAGGCTTCTGAGAGTTAGCCGACGGGAGTTAAAACATACTAGGTGCACGTGAGGGAGGACATTTTTACGCTAGCTTATCCCACTCAAATGCCTTTGTAAGCCTAATCATTCTTGTGTTGCATTCTTGTAGCTACCTGCTGTCAAATCAGTTTCTTCCTGTATTGTGCAAACAATATGATGTTGGTTCTTTTAAAATTTCCAAAGCCACACCTGCACAATATTTAGCTAAATTCAATCAGTTCACCCTAACCAAGATAATGTCTCCTTCAGTGACGGCAACAGCAGTGAATCAGTTGGACCTGGACACAGATTTTGGATTGTCTTTCAAAATCATTGTTTCACTGCCAGTGTGACCTTAGTACATCTAAATCTGCTTCAAATGACTGTGGGATTACTGGAATCAGAATCCCCTTAACAAGCTGGGGAATGGGAGCACCAGGTTCAATAACTTACAGTGGCAGGTGTATACTGGCTTTTTAGTCTGGCACTTCTTCACAGTTATTACCAGATTTACACACAACATTTTCTTGATCTAATACACACATTTTAAAGCATCTTTTAACATTTAACACTCACACGCCAAGAACAGCATTCTCCTTCAGGGGCTGTCAGTGGTAACACTGACGACCAGGCGCAAATGTAAGCTCTTTTGTTTACTCCACTGAGGGACAGAAGACTATACAGAATAGTTTTTATTCATCCCCACTGGAAGAAATTCACTTGCTACAGCAGCATGAATAAGTTATAGTAAGAAACACACAATAACACTGATGAAATAATGAAATAAGTAATAAAAATAATCATAAATATTTACAGAATGTACTAAATAAATGGCCAATTAAATTAAATCACACAATAAGTAAATATATAAGCATAAAAATGGACATAAAGTAAAACAAAATCTTGGTGCAAATGAGTTTGTTATTCTTGTACTTTAATGACATATGACAGAAATAGCTTTGACAGTCATAATGCAGGGTGGGAGCATATGTGTATAGGTTATAGAACATTTCAGGCTTCACTATGTCTGAATTATCCATAAAGAGCGCACTTGGTCCAGGTCTGGTGTTAGTGCTGTGATGTACTCTCTGTCAGGTCCCATGACTCCTTCTTGGCCTTTCCTACACTTAATCCTCTCTTTGAAAAGCATCCCCATCTCCAGTCAGCGCATGCCAGAGGACCAATGGAGCCACATTACTGCTATTATGTTATTAGAAATGAGCCCTGTGTGTGTGTGTGTGTGTGTGTGTGGTGAATGTCCTGGTGGATTTGGTTGTCTGTGTTTGAGATTGCATATAATTATGATATTCAGTACATGCATATACAGTCTTTCTTCTGTGAGGCTGTAATGGATGAAGTCCACGCTTCTCCACACTGGGCATGTGGCAGGATATGGACAGGTCACCACCCTCACACAGAAATCCTGTACAGCCCTGAGGTAAATTTGTAATTTGTGATACAAATAAATTTGACCTGACACATAGACAGATAACCATTCATACCCACACTCCCAGTGCCCAGTTAACTTAACTTACTGTATAGTAGGTGTTGGATTGAGTGTTGCAAAGCAAACTCCACACAGAAAAGCCACAGCCAGATACAGCCAGATAAGTACTAGTCTTTGTAACACCATGATCCACATTGTGAGTGCTGGTATCAAAATAACAAACAATGCTGTGAAATATCTTGATAGCAATTTTGCCACAACTATAATGTCCTATGACAGTGTGACATTAGCAAGAAACTGGTCATACAACACCAACTGAAAACAATCATTTATATCCATTAACATCAAAGCAAAAATAGGTAATTAAATGAAGGAAATATACAAGTGGAACAGTGATAGAAGAGCACAAAAACACAGGTCTTTGCAGCAGTAACCACAGATGAGAGCACCAGAGCATGAGCTCTACCAGGACTGCTACCATGAGATGGCAGGACATTACCTACAGCTCTGTAGCCAGTTGCTCTACAAAAGAATAAGGACAGCGACACGAGCCTATTGACAAAAGCCCAAACAGAAATCCCTAGAACACTTTGACTCAGACAAGACACAACATGGTGCAAGCAGATAGCATTTATCACCTTCTAGGGTTTCCAATCTTATTTCACCTGTCCAAACTCCGACCATCAGCACTTCTCATGGCCTCGCACTTTCATTTTGACTCTCATCTTCGCTGGAAAAAAGCACACACCAAACTGGATCAAGGCTGTTCAGATGAGCGTCACTGTTGCCTCACTGCTGCCTGTTTTCCTTTGTTTTATCAGAGCAGGTTTTTCATACAGGCTTTTTTTTCCAAAGCAGCTCCCAGACACATGAAATGCACATTATTCTCCTTTGTGAAAACAAAGCTTTTCAAGACAATGACATGCACATCCAAGGCCTGTAAGTTAAAAGCTGTATGATGTTATAAATAGTTAAATATACTTCCATCATAGGGGTGGATAACAGTTGCAGTTGCAGTTTACATGGGAGAAAATACTGATGCACAAGCTTCTCCTCCACTGTTTTATTCCATAGATGACGCTTATTTCTGGTATAAAAAAAGTCAAAAGTCAAAATAAAATATTGAGACTCTTTTGTCTCCAATGAGTCCAATTATGTGTATTCATGTGTGAGGCTGTTAGTTCCCAGAGTTTATGTCTGATTTTGGACTGGAACAATTTGACACAGACTGATGTGCATCTCAGATTAATCTTCAGGTTCCCAACTTTCAAATGATGTAGACCACTTCTATGTGGCATATATCTGCACCCAAGACCTCCTTTACCCCACAAAAAAAAAAAAAAAACACAATACAATACAACAGCACCACAAACTACAGCCTACAAAATCACCACAAAGTCAAATCAACACCACAATAAAGCAATCTTAGTATAAACTGAACATTATAACCAATGTGAAAGTAAGAGTTATCACAGACTGCATTAGGAAGGAAAGGTGTACCTAATAAACAATTAACTGAGTCACAGTTGTTTTCTTGGCTTGTTTTGTGTAAAGAATCAAGAGCACCATAACATCCAGGATTCACCCATTCATCACAGCTCTGGGTGATTCCTATTGGCTGACAACCTGTGTCTCTGTGACACAGTGAAAATCAATATGCCTCAACTTTCCGTCAGAAGGTCCAGCAGGGTGAACTAGTGACGGCCGGATGGCATCATGTTCCCAATGTCAGCATCGGGTCATGAAGAATTCATCAGGTAGGCAAGGTAAATCTGCCATCTGTGACCGGCTCTGTGATCCCTATCAGCAAATCAAAACAGGAGCACAGAACAGTGCATACAAATGAATCACCTGTTTTATTCATATTTCAAAAAAGAGACAAAGCTCAGTCTAAGATATTTTGGTTTTTTTAAAAAAAAAAACACCCACAAAATTTCACCACTAATCAACTGATGTGGGGAATGAATTCTTATTTAAGCCTTTCTCATGACTAATTTATAAAACTCTGGTGTGTATTGGGTCATAATGCCTCATTCATCTTCATCACTTGAGTTGTGTGAAGCTCCACCTGAGATAGCTGTTCTTAAACAGGCTGGAATAAGACCAAAAATAGAGGACGATAATACTGGAGATGAGTGAGAGAACATTGTCACTGCATGGTGAGAGGCAACTGATAAGTCATTCAAAAGCTAAAATAAAAATGGAGTTTTGGTGACTATTACAGTAAATCCACATGATTCACATCATGCTGCAGCATGAACGTGTAAAGTGAAATAAGTAATCTCATCCATTAAACTGACTCCAGATGACCTTATGGGGGAGTTCTTTCCTTTTGGTCCTTTAGGCAAAGTGATCTTTTCAGACTTCACACATGGCTGATATGTGGCACACCATACACTCACATGACTGAGGTCTTCTCATCATACTCCGTGAAGATTAAACAATTCTTCCAGCCCAACAGTTACATCACCGATTCCTTGAAATATGAACTGATTCTTAAGCCATCGTCTTAAGCTACACATACAAAAACATACTGTGCAGACACAGACACATCATTGCACTTATTACCAGGAGCATCTTTGACATAACGCTCACTGATTTAAAAATATTACATCAGAGAATGTAATGGTCACCACACAGATTAGTATAAGCCCAATTTATTATAAGCCCAACTATTAAGAAGAGACTGATAAGTACTTCTGTAAAACTGTCCTGCATCCTGTACTTTTCATTCAAAATGATGAGGATAATGAAAGGCTATATGATAGGGATAGTGACTGCTCATACTTGTAGACGTTAGTTACAGTGTTTTTGTGCTGTCATTTTTCATTTTGTGAAGGAACATCGGATTTTCATCAGAAATTTAGTGTTGAAAATAAACTCTTCGAGTACTTTAAAGTTGTAAGTTGCAAAAGTGAATACCTGCTAGAAATAAGCAGCATCCCTGCTTGAACATTTCCATTTATCTCTCATTTATGTGTTTTAAGGCTGTGAAACTCTACAACATAAATGGCTCCAGAAGTATTTTCAGTTTACTAAAAACCAGACATCAGAGTACATGATTATCACCTTTCTTTTCACCGACATGAATGAGTTACTTTGTCTGCAGTACATATAGCACCCACTGATTGGTCAATGCTTGCAGATTAGACAATCAATTTCTATAAAATAGTTATTTTGCCAATATTTTACTGACAATAATCTTTTATTTGTGGTTGTAATTCTGAGAACATACAGCCTGAATCTGATGGGAAAGGCAGAATTGAAGGGCAAATACACAAAGCTCTAGTTCCAGTTAAATTATAAGAGATAACAGCACATAAAGGGACAAAGAGAGAGATGAGGAATGGCATGCAGCCAGATGGGAACCTGTGAAGTACATTGAGCTGCAAACTGTCATCTGCCATCGAGAAATGTTCATAATTACCATAAGTGACAGCTAACCTATTAGGCAAAGCCACTGGCCACTCCTCTCAGCTGCTGCTTTATGACTTTATGAAAATCCACAATCACAAAAACCCTGAATCACTCAGTAATAATAATAATAATAATAAACTTTATTTGTATAGCACTTTTCAAAACAAAGTTACAAAGTGCTGTACAGTACAGAATATACATAAATAAAACATAATTTCAAAAACATATGGAATAAGACCTGCTTTGCAAAACAAGATAAAAACAGAATCAAGGAAAACCATAAATACATGATAAAAAACAGAATAAAACCTGATAAAAGAGGGTGTATAATATGAACTATTGAAGTAAAAGTGCAAAAGCTAGGAGACAACAAATTTACTCTAAAAAGGCCTTGCTGTAAAAGTATGTTTCCTGTAAAAGCAGTAAGTCGTTGGAGACCTTAATGAGAGCAGTTTCTGTGCTATGATGTGCACGGAAACCTGACTGATATTTCTCAAATATGCTGCAATTATTCATGTGAGTAATTAGTTGCGATGCGACAGACTTTTCTAAAATTTTTGATAAAAAAAGGTAAATTGGTCTAAAATTGTAAATAAGAGGGCAGAGTGTAGGTTTCTTCAGGAGTGGTCAAACTACTGCATTTTTGAGACTGCACGGGAAGGAACCAGTGGACAGTGAGCAGTTAACGATAGAGAGCTGTTCAGCCTCAGCTGGTGGTTCTGTGCAATCTGATTAGTTTGTCTGCTGCATCTTCTCTGAATGTGCAGAGAGTCATGAAACCATGACGGTCAATTAATAACTAAGCATACTGATAATGCCATCCCAGCTGCATGGTTCTTACAATATGTTATAATAAAACCATAATGTTCTCATAATTTTGTAACAGCTATATTGAATATGCAGTACTCAGTAGATATCACCATAATTTGTAATATATGATTACATATTATAGCAACGTTTTAATGAAACTGTAATAATGCTTGTGGAACCCAGGTTAAGAATCACTTAAAATCAAAAATCAAAAAATTCATGATTAAAATTTAAACTTCATATTTGGTCAAAAAACAAACAAACAAACGATATGTGTTAAAAAGAATAAATACTAAACTACTAACAACTTTAACAAGCACATCGGCAGGTACAATGTACATCGTGGAAGATCGTAGAGATTGCAATAGCGTCATGCCTCCATCACTGTCTCTGCATTCATCAGATACACAACAAACAAGATGTCTCTCACAGATGGCATGCATAATGTCTTTATTTACACCACTTGAAAGGTCAGCCAAATGAGTTCGTGTGAACTGACTGATATGCTCTTACTCCTTCTGAGAATTTTGGTCACGTAGGCAGGTACAATGCACTCTCGTTGCACTTTTGAAGGTATATTGTGTTGATTGGCCATACTGTATATTATCTAGCCTATGTGTTCATTATTTTTGTTATTGTTTGATTAGATAACAATAATTGGATGGATGGATAATCTGACCTCTTTAGGTCAGGTTTTTTTTAGGTGGGTTCCCTGAACTTGAGTATTTAGAAAATTATAACCAGGAGAGTAGAATACAACCAGGGCACAGCAGTACAAGCATTAGAACCTCTTTTGCATTATACTCACCCATTGCCAGATAGTCCTGATAGTCACCAACTATGTTTGAGCCCTTTGAGGAGGAGTCGAAGGAGGTATTATTCCAAATAGAGAGTCTATCGAGGGTGCTGGATCCAGTGAATGTGTGATTCTACCCCAACACCTATGGAAAGCTGAGCCCAGCCAACATGATATTTCATCACAACGGTTGGATGATGCTCCCCCTCACATCGAGCTTGGGCTTCCTGATGTTAATCAGAGTATGACTGTTCCCTCCCTTAACTCAAAAACACCCTTGACCTTGAGCCCCAGTGAGCTTGACTCATCTGAGGTGCAAAGATGTGATGGAGCACATTGTGAGGAGTGAAGACAAACCATCACACTGTCACCCCATTCTGAGACTGAGTGCTTTCTCTAGGAAGATCTCTAGAGTGAGGTTGACTACGATACTTGGTGATCTCATGTTGATTTTATAATGAAAGATTTCAGCATAGGATGAGAACAAACATCTGGGGCCTCATGTATCAAAGTAGCCTACGACAGGAAACTTAGCGTACGCCAGCATCCACGCTCACATTGAGATGTATCAACAGTGAAATGAGGGTTGAACTTGGCGGTGCTCCACACCAACTTCGTAGCTGCCGTACACCAGGTTCTGATACTTTTGGTCCATTGGCGACACTTAGGGGGATGCTGGGAGACTGTCACTAGTTGGTAAACAGCTGTGCGTGGAAATGCGACCGGCCTTGGGGCTGAGCACTGACAGAGCCTACACAGGTGCTGTCCACACTGAGCTCCTAGCCGACCAAGCGGGAGTGAGCCAGTTGACCCTGAGCTGGGCCATGACACCTGTGTTGGACGGGATCCTCCGCATGTCAGCCAGGTGTATAAAATTCCCATAAAATGCAGTTGAACAGGCCAACATTAAACACGCAATTTGCAGCGATAGCCGGATCCCCTGATATAATAAAAGCTATCGCCTGCACCCATGTTGCAATAAAAGCACCATCTCAGGATGAAAATGTTTATATTAAGTGTAAACATTTCCATTCCATCAATGTACAGATTATTTGTGACGCGCAAATGCATCTGATCAACATCGATGCACAGTGGTCAGGCACAACATGATGCATAAATCCTAACGAACAACATGGTGGGAACAGGCTGCAGGTGGGTATGGTGCAGGACGGCTGGAGTAAATGACTCATGGTTTGCCGTCATGTGTGCATCGCTGATTACCAGATGATAATCACACAAGTGCATAAAATAACGTGTGTAACATAGCTTCAGTAGCATCTTTCTTGAATTACACTCCTATTTCACATTAGTTAACGTTTGTAAGAGACAGTAACCCCTTGACATACAGTCATGGAAAAAATTATTAGACCACCCTTGTTTTCTTCAATTTCTTGTTAATTTTAATGCCTGGCTCAACTAAAGGTACATTTGTTTGGACAATTATAATGATAACAACAAAAATAGCTCATGAGAGTTTAATTTAAGAACTAAGGATTATTCATTTTCCATGGTTTTCTTGATAATAACCAAAATTACTTAAATTCTTACATCAATAGCTATGGCATTGTACCGCCAAAAACACTACTTTTAAGCATTCCATGTTTTCTTTTCTGTTTGCTTTAAACACATGATACACACAAGAGTTAATACTTGATTGCATAACCATTGTTTTTGATGACTGCAGCCATGCGTCTTGGCATGCTCTCCACCAGCTTCTGACATTGTTCTGCTGTCACAGCAGCCCATTCCTGTTGGACAAATTCAAACAAATTTTCTTTGTTTTTGGGCTTGTGGTTCTCCATTTTGAGTTTGATGATTTTCCACAGGTTTTCAATTGGATTAAGATCTGGTGATTGAGCAGGCCAAGGCATGGTGCGAATGTTGTGGTTCTCCATCCAGGCTTTAACTGACCTTGCCGGGTGGCAAGGGGCATTGTCTTGTTGGAAAATCCAGTCATTCGAGGCAGGAAAGAGTTTTCCAGCTGATGGAAGAAGACTGTTTTCAAGGGTAGTCCTGTACTTGACCTGGTTCATTCGGCCTTCACACAATTGCATTTGCCCTGTTCCACTCAGACTGAAACAACCCCAGATCATGACTGATCCACCCCCATGTTTTACTGTAGGGGCAAGACAGTCTGGGTTGTAAGCTTCTCCAGGCTTCCTCCTAACCAGTAAGTTGGCTGGAGTGGGCATCAATTCAAAATTGGATTCATCACTGAAGAGAACCTTAGCCCAATCATCAACAGTCCAATCCTTGTGGTCTCGAGCAAAGAGTAACCGGGCCTTCCTCTGCCTTTCATTGATGAAGGGCTTCTTGCGTGCTCTGTGTGACTTCAAACCAGCTTCAACAAGTCGGTTTCCAACTGTCCTTGCCGAGCAAGTCACATTTCGACAGTGCCCACTCATTTTTAAGGTCCCTGGAGGTCTGACGACGATTCCTGACACAGGAACGGATGAGTGCACGGTCATCTCGTGGGGTAGAAAGATGTTTCCTGCCACGGCCAGGTAGCAATTTGGTAGTGCCATGTTCAGCTTGTTTTTTTTTGTTGGAATGAACGGCTGTCTTGGAGATCTTCAGTTTTTTCGCTACCTGTCTCTCACTCATGCCAATTTCCAGCAGTGCCAAGATGGCTGCCTTTGTTGCTTCACATAATTCTTTTGTTTTAGGCATTATGTGAGAGCTGACAACTTCTGAGTTGTGCTACGGCTTGAATGTAAGCAGGAAACCACTCTAGGCCTTTGCATGTGCAGTGCTGCTTGTGACATGAAATGGCCTCTTATATACCCTGGGAATCAATTAAGCTTAAGAATGTCAAATAGGACATAAAGTATTATGTGACCAGCTGCATTTTTTGTTGTGTTCATTGTATTATACGTTTAGTGGTACCAGATATTAGAATGAACAAGAAATTGAAGAAAACAAGGGTGGTCTAATAATTTTTTCCATGACTGTATGTCCTTCCAACTGGATGCCACTAGTTATACATGGTTATCAGTCCTGTCTGCCTTCACTTTCAAGCTTCAATATAGACTCAGCAAACTGAACTCTGATGCAGATGGTCTCTCTAGAAGGCCCCACAGATAGCTTTCAAATGACCTAAAATCTCAGAAGGAGTAGATCACATCAGTCAGTTCAATTGAAGTCATTTTACTGACTTTGCAAGTGGTGTAAATAAAGACATTATGCATGCCATCTGTGAGAGACATCTTGTTTGTTGTATCTGATGAATGCGGAGACAATTTTTCCTAAGGCTTTACCAGATAGCTTTGTTAATGAACTACAGCAAGGTGACTTAATGCCAACACATACTCGAGAGGACTGTCAGCAGTGCGGTATCCGCGCATACTGTCCACTCCGCTCAGGGCTTTCATAGTTGAGCCATGCACTACTTTCCTGTGAAATTGTGGAGCCAGCCGGTACTTCTGAGCTAGTCCAGTGCTGGCACCAAGCCAGCCACATGTGAACTAGTTCATTTTCATATGTGTGAACTGAACTTTGAGCTAGTTCTTTTTAAGTATGAACTGGCACAACACTGGTCTTACCTGAGGAACTCTGGACTGTTGTTCTGCAGAGCCTTCACAATGATATGGGCCACCTACTGTAGGTATCGAATGCACCTTGGATTTGGTACGGACTAGATTCTTTTGGCCAAAGATGGCAGCTCGTGTGGACAGAAAAGTGAAAACCTGTGATCGGTGCATCCGCCATAAAGCACAGCCAGAAAAGGCGGCACTATTGGTGAACATAAAGTCCACCAGACCCCTGGAGCTTGTTTGTATGGACTTCTTGTCTTAACCTGATAGAATTTTGGATTTGAACTCACCTGGACAACTGGATTGAATTTTGAATTTGACATCTTTGCAGCTACACATTAGCAACCAAAACTGCTACACTCATTCAGTGGGCTGAACAATACAACAAACAATTGAACTGCCAGAAGGTGATTGGAAAAGAGACGTTAGACACACACACACTCTAATGGAACATATTCCAACCTAGGTGCTGACCACAGGAGGTGATCTGCTCGAAAACACTTTAAAAGGGCAAAGGATGAACAGAATAACCACATTTTTACAGCTAGTGATCAACAACATTACTACACTCACTAACAGGTGGTGACTGTGTGATACTAGCACATCTCTTGGTTTTTCAATGGTTGGTGGCATGTGCTTAAATAATTGAACATGAACTACACTATCATCAGGCAAATAAAATCCATATGCACTAATAAATTAACATGGTTTCCTCTCACATGCTTTCAGTGCCATTCTGCTGATGAGATGGAGGCTATTAGCAGCAACCAATAAATGGGCTTTTCTGGCTGAGCTCCTGCAGAAAGAGAAAAGTGCAGCAAGCAGGCAATTGCAGGCTGTGTTCATGATGGGAGTGCAGAGATAGACATGAAACAATGCTGTCCATCCTCCAGGAGTCGTGAAGAACAGTGACAAGGATTATGACCTGGAAGGGATGGGATTGTGTGCAGCTACAGCACACACTCTCTCTCACACACACACACATTTTGTGTGGCCTGACAAAGATCTCCTGACAAGCACTGTGAGATATCTGTGATGATGCCCTTGATGCACCTGAAACACTGTGGGATGACTGTCATACCAGACTATGAGGCAATTCAGGATAAAGACATGGGTAGTTTCAGAATTTCCTTTCCAATGTACACTTGGATGAATCAAGGTAAAACTCCTGAAGGGTTTGTGCTATTGTGTAGATACATGCAAAAAGCTTTGATAATTTGGCCAATAGGTGGCGCTGTAGTGGCAAAATGCAACAATAAAGGAGATATTCTCTGCCTATGGATTATGAATGCCCTTTGAATACCTCAACAACCATTTAGTCCAATCCAATGGGCTTCACACTTGGTGGGTTCAAGCAGAGGTACCATGCTTTTTGCCAAGGCTACAAGTTGAACTTCTGGGGACTAAATGGACACATAATTATAGCACAGGCCCTACATATTCACAAAATGTGAAATTAAGACAAACTACAGGTTACACAATTGAGGTTAGACCCAAAACCGGATGCGGATAAGGATGAATGCACTTGCACAGCTGCCTCTACAACCCAGTTTCAGTTTTTCTGAGTCATAACATTTGACTTTTAAGTTTTGGCTCAGGATTTTCCACTTAAGTAAAGTTACTTTTGGCCTGGCAATATCTAACTAGGCTTATATCCTTAATAAAACCCCAAAGACATTTTAATCAGCTGCCCACATCAACAACAGAACCCCCCCCTCCTCCCACCACATCACTCCTGTCGTCCAGCAGCTCCACTTACTGTTGAAACTCACATATTCCACCTGACATCTACTGCACTGTCTGATTTTTTTTTACTGTTTTATATACTGTGTGTATTTAAAGGCACCTTTAATTAAAATGCATTGTCACTATTATTATTAGTAGTAGTAGTAATAGTAGTAATAGTAGTACTACTAGTAGTAGTAGTAGTAGTATTAGTATTGAAAAACATATTTACAGCCTGGTACATTTTAATTTTTTTGGTCTCTACCGATAGTTTCCACCTATGTGAACACTGTGTTGGGGGTGAATTTTTTTTTTCACCACAACTGTTTTAGTGTTATTTCAGATTAAAATTCTTGCATAAATTAGGTCAGGGTTAAGTCGAGTGACAGGTTCACAGACAGCTACCGGTAGTTAGCTCTTTGCTAAAGTATCAGCTGGGCTAGGCTACACCCAGAGGTCCACGGCTACATCAAGCGGTTAATAGGCACTGCAGTGTCTGTGTTTGTTCGCCTATTTTCATGTATTTTTTTCTGGCAATATGGCGTGTTGTGGGCAGCACGGTGGTGGTCACAGCAAGAAAGTACCCGATTCCTGGCCCAGGGCTTTTCTGTGTTTAGTTTGCATGTTCTCCCCATGACTGTATGGGTTTTACCCTTTTGGTATATATTTACTTCACTCTATAATGATGACAACGATGTCTGCCTTAACACTGTTTTATTCTCCATCTTGAATCTCTCATCCCATTGTCCAACCCACGTCATACACTCTTGCGGGATTTCACTATCAATATAACATGTAAATAATGCACCATCTAATGGGCAATGTGAAATTAACACAGTTACATCTCCCTTCTAACAAAAAAAACAATGGTTTGACACAATAGAAATACTGTATGTGGATCCGGATCAGAATGACCTTAAAGCACAAATAACACACCAGCTGACAGAATACGGTGTACCCAGTGAATTCAAGTAACACAGGAACACCTGAACTTCATGGAGCATCTCCTTCGGGTAAGTGCAATAGAAAACCTGAGCAAATAGCTGAGAGGACAGGTATGGAAACAAAATAGCATGCACAGACAAGCATAATACTATATCCAATGTAAATACTCCAAATATAGATCACAGGTAACACAGGTATCCTCGTTAACAGGCAAATGCATCTTTCAATAACATAAATTGTGAAAACACAAATCACTGTTAATGAAGAACAGAAGTTTACAATGGGTTACAGGTCAAGGAGCTGTCTTGGGTTGACAACACGGCCTGATCAAAGTTGTGTAACTAGGTAGATTAATGTTCAGGTCTGGAGGTTTCGCAGGTTGGGGCTGGGAAATCAGCGTGTTGCTGAAGGTGAGCTCCAGTGACAGGATGATCTCTTCTGCTGCAACATCACTTCTGCTCTCTCTGAGATGTCGGCGGTTGCGTCTGTAGGTCTGACCTGTGCTGGTGGTGATGAGGTAGCTCCTGTCGGTGTCTGCAGGGCGTGTCACCGTTGCTGGTTTCCAGAAACCATCCTGCTGGTGGAACCAGACAGGTGTACCTGGGAGTAGCTGAGGTAAAGGTCTGGTTGTCCTGTTGAAGTAAGTTTGCTGGCGTTGCTGGCAGGCTTCTCTCCGCTCGCGCACTGTCTGCTGGCAAACGATTTGTGGCTGCAGGTGTTTGGTTGTTGCAAGGAGGATGGAACAAATCCTCTGGCTCATGAGAAGCTGTGCGGGGGACTTCAAGTTGTCTACTGGAGTGTTTCGATATTCCAGTAGACTCAGGTAGGGTCTTTGTTTTCAGCTTTAGCTTTCTCCAGTATGCTCTTGGCTGCCTGGACAGTCTTCTCTGCAAGGCCGTTGCTCTGCAGGTAGTGGGGGCTAGTTGTGATGTGGGTGAAACCCAATGACTCCGCAAAACGCTGAAACTCACTTGAGCTGAAGCACGGACCGTTGTTGCTGATCATTGTCTCAGCAATTCCATGCCTGGCCATGGTAGAGTTTGAAGATCACAGCTGCAGCAGTACAGCAGTATAGTCTTTCAGGCTAAAAAACCTGCTGTAGTAATCTACAATGAGAACATAGTCTCTGGAGTTCCAAGTGAATAGATCAGTGCCTATCACCTGCCACGGTCTTTCTTGCATGGCATGTGACTGCAGGGGCTCTTTAGGGTTTGCACTGCACCTCTCCTGACATATGTTGCAGGCTCTTACTGCTGTCTCGATCTGCTTACTCATACAGAAACAACCATGTGGCTGGAGTGGATACGGTTAATCATGTTCTCTCTGAGTTTACTGGGAACAATGATTTTTTTCCCCTTTGAACATAATGTCGCTGACATCTGAGATCTCATCTCTATCATTCCAGAACTCCTGGATGATAGGTGGGTATTGGGACCGTGTTTTGGGCCAGCCATCGAGTGTGGCTTTTCTCAAGGCTGTGAGTTGTGGCTCCTGGGCCGTTGTATCCCTAATCTCTGCCAGTCTCTGATTGCTAACAGGCATGTTACTGATGACTGTATGCAGCTGGGCATCCATGGATCTGGTTTCAAACCTTCGTGTGAAAGTATGTGACCAAAGTAACTGACCTCTGTTATGCAGATTGTGCATTTATCAGAGTTTTGCCTAATGCCTCTTTCTCTGCTGCGCTGTTGCATGGCTCTCAGGTTTCGGTCGTGATCCTGCTTAGTCCTCCCAAAGACCAGTATGTCATTGACGATGGCTGCCACACCACTGAGGCCTTCATAGGTCTCATCCACAAGTCGCTGGAACTCATCCTGTGCTGAGATTATTCCGAATGGCACCCTGAGGAAAAGGTACCTGCCAAACATTGTATTAAATGTTGTTTGCATGGATGACTCGTGGCTCAGTTTAATTGCCCAGTAGCCTGACCTGGCGTCTAGGACGCTGAAGTATCTTGCTCCTGCGAGCTTTGTGGTGACGCCCTCGTAGGGGGTAGTGAGGCCTCTGTACAGCCTTGTTGAGGGGTCGGGGGTCTAGACACACAGACTCTCTACGATGACAAGTGCATTCACCCAGTCTGTGGGTTCGGTGACCTTACAGATGATGTTATTTTTCTCCATGTTGTCAAGCTCATCTTTGAGTCGGTCTCGCAGAGCAATAGGCATTCTGCATGGTGGGCAGACTGTAGGTGCTATGTCTGGGTTGACATGGAAGTCACATTTACCTGGAAATTCTCCTACTGTATGCCCTTGAACACATCAGCATACTCGTCTAATATGCTCTGAGAGTCAGTGTCCATTTTGCCTTAGCCATCACAATCTTTACCAGGTTTAGGTCACGACAAGTGACATAGTGCACCCTCTAGTGGGCAATGTGAAATTAACACAGTATGTTGCGATTCTGTGTTGCATTTTTTCCGTATGTAGACATCTAGTACTATTTTACCCATAGACTTTATAAAATAGATTTTACCTGGATGCTGGCACTTATTGGCATGTATCGGCATATTTTGCTGCTGGCTTATAATGACTTTATTGCTGACTCATGGTCCCTGCTGATACAGATAGATGACCAGAACATGTTCAGTCTGTTTCATGCGGGAATACAACCTTATTTCATATCATTGTTCCGTTCAAAAGTCTGACATTGCATGGACAGAGATGTTTCGTCACAAAGCAGCTGCTGTTGTTTGTGTGCTGCTGTGGTGGATAACGTTAGTGGATGGAGGCAGTGTTGAAACCTGGTAAATAACATGTTAAATGACCGTTTCACAATTAAATAATACAAATGAATTTTGCCCCACCAAACCCTGCAGCTCCACCTAAAACCTCTCAATCTGAAAAGGTGATTTTTAAAACACAGCAGCAGCATTATGATCTGTTTTTGCTGTCGGTAGCTGCTTGTTAGCCTAGCCTAGCTGATTAGCCTTCGGCTAGCTCAATTGGGCGTGGTTAACTTGTGTTCAGTGGGCGGGATCTCGGCTGGCTGACCCGTAAAGTTACCCCTCGCCTCCAAATATGGAAAGTACACGCCCACTAAAATCCAAGATGGCGTAGTTTTATATGCCCATGATAGAGCACAAATAGACTCCCATGGGTGACGTCACGGGTACTACGTCCATTCTTTTTACAGTCTATAGCTCTTTTAGCACGGGATTAGTATTACCTGTGAACCTTTGGTGATTTGTAATAAATGCAGAGGATGCCTGAGCTCTTAATCCCGTGCAAATGGGCCATGTCTGTAATTTGAGAAGTAAAAAGTCTGCCTCAAATTACCTACTATATTTTAACAAACACAGACGTCCGGTGATAACATCTTGGTGTTTGTAATTGTAATTGGGTGTCTTTTCTATCTTTTTCCAGCTTGAATAATGGAGGTACCCCTGCCGTGAAATGCACCCCGTCGCCCTCCAGCCAGTCAAATACATTCAACTTGCTCAAAAAATCCATTTAATATAATTAGTAATTATGGCTGGGGTATATTTCCACAGAGCATACTGAAAGGTGTTGCGTTATCTGATTTGTGTTGAGAAGAACATCTGTTATTTGCTGTCGGAAAGCCTCTCTGTTCTTCTCCGTCGCATTAAGTATTTTTTAAGTGTCCGTCACTCCGTCAAGGGAAAGTGGAGACGGCAAGGACTGTGATTGGTCCTCTAAAAACATCACAACCCCGGTCTTAATGTCAGCAAAACAGAGTAATTTACGGACTTGGCGTATCCCGTGCGAATGCGCTGCATGTAACACAGAGGTGGTCAATTTGCAAATTACCAGACGTCCCCAGGTAATACTAATGCGAATGCGAATAGGGCATAAATTTACAATGGCGTGCGGGTGGATGACGCGGGAAAGAACAACCTTGACACAAAGTGGGGGAAACTAGCGTTTATCAACAAAGACACATTGAGAATCAGCCATGAGCCTGCCCCTTTCCGGATAGTAGTGGAGCGTACCAAGCAGAACAACGTGGTGGTGACAAGACAACAACAAAAAAAACCGCTAATTTTACCTTCCATTTTAGTTATTCTATCACTTATAATACGTGATATATCATAGTGAAGAGTTATAAATTATATGCAGTGACAAAGAGGAGGAAAGTGGACCGTGATGGGTGCGTGGAAAGCGGATCTTCCCCCCTCCATCTCAGGGTGCTGCGTTCCTGTCTGAGCGCTACAGAAGTCAGCGCACCGGCAGAGCCTTAAGCAGGCAGCACACCGGACGGACTGGTTTATAGAGCAGCAAGTGATAATGTCTTCCCCGTGCATGTGCTCTCACAATTTCATTCCTTGAGACGACCGTTGTTCCACACAGGTGAGTAACCTTAAACACCACAGTTAGCATCCTCAGAGGGATTTATTATAATGGTAGAGGCAAATCATGCTGTGTGTGTGTGTGTGTGTGTGTGTGTGTGGTACAGAGAGACTGACTGGGGTACCAGTGCGCAGGATGTAGCTGGTTTACTGAATGATGAAACACTTCACATGGGTGACATGAGGACTGGGCGGAAGGGAGAGGCATTCATTTATACGCGTCATTCATATAATCTTTTTTTTTTATTTTTCCCTAGAAGAACAACCAGTCACTTGGTGCCGATGTGACTTGTTGGGTTATTTTTTTTATTATTATTATTATTTTTGTGCCTTTTTCCGTCCGCATTTTTTCCTCGTGCCTACCGTCGTGTTCGTTTATTATTGACTCATCATTCCTGAGTCATTGTGCATACAAAGACAGAGAGGATAAAGAAAAAAAAAGAAAAGGAAAAATGTTTTTTTTTTTTTTGTCTTTGTGTGTTTATTACTCGTCACTGTCTCATGCAGGCGTTGCGATGCCGCTTCCTACCGCAGCCAGTGAAGGTTACATCTCAGCATCAGCGGTCCTTTCGGGGCTGCTGTGTTGCGTTCACTGGATTATGAAACAACGGCCTTTGCCTCGTACGAACCAGGCTAATCTGGACGTGGTGAAGGAAACCTACTAATCACTTAATCCCGTTTGGTGAAAGGGGTTTGAGGGGGGCATGTTTTATTTCTGCAACATATTGACATGGAAATATTTCTGGAATATATCAGTAATAAACATATTTCAAATATATCCTACTGTAATTTTGAAACCCAAAGCGTCCTGAAAAAGAGCGCAGGGATGTTGCGCATGTTAACCCTCCTTTAGGTTGATGGTGTCCACACCCTTGGCTATTTATCGGCGCTATTTATAGTGAGAAGGATAAGCGTGAATAAATGATGATTGCGACCTGCATACTGGCCAGCCCATTGTCTCCTCCACCCTTCTGCTGGAGGAACCTGTCACACGTCCCTGTTTGTGTTTTGGAAGCTGATATCTTCTCTCCCTGAATGAGGGCTTTCCCCATCCTGCGGAAAAAAAGCTCTGTTTGGGTTCCTATGCAAATTGCCTCCTCCCTTTCAATTATTCAGGAGGCTGGAAACGTGATCGTTGTCTCCAAACCTCGGGACCTGCACCGTCCACGGCCAGGCTATAGCTGTACTGTTCTCTTTAGCAACAGTGACTTGTAATAAAATGATCTCTGTTCACTGATTTTCTTTGTGCCCCAGCCAGTCATGTGATTTGCTTGTGAGAAATAACATAGATAAAGCGATAATTCTTTGTATTCCCCCAGTCAGATATAAGATGTTGTGGAATAAGAGTGAAATTCTTACAAAAGAATGAAAGACTGTTCAGGTTGTTCAGTTATGTTGCTGTAAAATGATTAGAGTTTGGGTTTTAATTTTACATTTTCAGATATTCCCATCAAGATTTACAGAAACTCTATTCTTGTCTTTGCCAAATGTACTAGGTTTAGTATAGTCCCAGTTAAGTCATACTGACGACTGGATGCGTTTTCATGAAAACAAAACCTCTCCCAGAATTATCACAGGTTTCCAACTGCAGTTTTTGCTCATCTTTCCCACAGATATTTGGTGATAATGACGAAATAAACCACTGTCTGATCACTCAACCTGCACTCGAACCTCCCACGGGCATTTGACCCCACAGCTTTGCACTGCCACAGCTCAAAAAGTGACTTTTCCCCAGACGCCGGTCTTGTCCTGCCAGTCTGCCAGCTAAAAAGACGTTCCATCCCTTGCCCCTTGTTTGCTTTATCAAATGCCCAAAAACAGCAAGAACGTCAAGAGAGAGCTTGACGACAATGTCACAGAGTCTGCCAAGGACCTGCTTTCCAACGAGGATGCTTGTGACGATTCCTTCAAGAGGACCACACTGATCGTCAACAACCATGAGGGGGAAAGGAAAGAGTGCGATGTAGAGGAAGGAGGCTCCGATGGAGAGGAGGAGGAGGAGGAGCGGCCGGCCTGGAACAGCAAGCTCCAGTACATCCTGGCCCAGGTTGGCTTCTCTGTAGGCCTGGGCAACGTCTGGAGGTTCCCCTACATGTGTCAGAAGAACGGAGGGGGTGAGTAAACCAGCACAGCAGGAGCGGGCAATGTGGGGAAAAAGGCATCACCATCATTTTAGTGACAATAACAAATGGTGACGGGCAATATTATTTACTAAATAAATAGATTTACAAATGAATTAAATAGTTTTTTTTTTCCACAATTGCATATCTCAGCTTTAATATCAAATAACAAATAACTTTAATATCTAATATTGATGCATTTTTCATATTTTTCACATTACATTCCATCTTAAAAGGGATCTTTGGCTGAAAAAAAATGAGAAGCTCTAACAACTGTAGTTGTTTTGGCGTTGGTCTTGGGTTACATCATTTTGATGATTACTTCCAAAAAAAATTGTCTGGAAATGCTACAACAAAATCCCAGCATGCATTAAGATGATGAGAATTGCAAATAAAACAGCAGCTTTGCGTCATTTTATTTGGAAGTAAGAAAAGCGATTAAATTAATATTCAAGTTGTTATTAACCTTAGGTATCCTTTAAAGTGAGGACAGCAGTAGAATAACATTAACAATAACATACCAAAATATGACACAAGAGCCAGATGCAAATTTAGATTTAACCAGCATTAAGAAAGAAAAGCACAAGGAGTATATCATGGGAGCGGGATGAAACAGTGCAAAGGCTTGAGATAAGATGACAGGAGCGTACTTCTAGTGTGGGTTCATCTCTGTGCTGTATGTTATTACAGAGGACAAACGAGGACAACATAAATTGTGGCTGTGATTCACTTCCTTGGCCTTGTCGAGGAATAGAGCTGCGTTACATCACAGTTTTTATATCACACTAATGTGCCTCGAATTGAATTTCTATAGTCTCAGTAGATTGTTCTCTTTTCCCTAAATGATTGTGTAAAAACTGTACTACCGTCTGTGTAATTTTAAGTGTGTGTGTGTGTGTGTGTGTGTGTGTGTGTGTGTGTGCAACAAAGATGGAGAAACAGTCCTTCCTATTTGTACTCATCTGTCAAAACCAGACTGCTCTGTAACTGATTGACGGGGCGGTCACATGACCATCTGTTGGCATGTTGTCTGCAGTATTTCACTGACCAGCGAAATATACAGTGCTAAAAAATCTATTTAACAACCTGTCCTGTTCATCTCAAAGAGCCTCCAGCATCATTTCACTCACTTTAAATGTTCCCTACTCTTCACCATTTTGAACAGAAGTGAGGGATTCAAACTGAATTTAGGTCATAGGTCAGAAATTAATCAAGAATAACATAACCATGACACATTCTCTTCAGGAATGACAGGAAGTAAGTGGAATTTGACATTTAAAGTTAACAACGATCATTCTATTTTAGCATTAAATTTACCATTTTGATTAAAGAGTTTGCACATACTGGTGGAATAATCATTACATAATAATCAATCAGCAATACTGTTAATTTAGGGCAGTGGTGACACTGGGTGGTACTCTAATAAGAATAAACTGCATTCAACACTTGCTGCAAGCAAAACCCCATTTCCCACAATGCCTTGACTCACTCCCCTCAAAGAATCATATGCAACACATATTTGACCTGATAAAAGACCATATATATACAGTATATATATATATTTAGATTGCTCTCTCGCTTCAAAGTAGTAGACATTTACACTGCAGAGTGTTGTTGTGTCATGATGAGGGCTCACTGCAGCGTTAATACTCTAACGTGTATGGGTGTGCGTTCCAGAGAGGGCGTTAAGGTGCTGCACTTCCCACCTGCAGATTACCTAAAGCCATTGACTGCCTTGAGAAAGCTGATTAAATGAAACCGTCTGACTCTCCAGACAGGATATAATCTCGATCCAGGTCCAGGTTATTTGTATAGCCTGTCATTATTTACAAGGTGTTTGGCAACAGACAATGGTTCCTGTTATAATTCAGCTCCCTAAGAGAACAAGGAAGCAATTCAATCAACATATTATAATATTACCATGGTATAACACTATGTGATTATATCACATTATCACATTTTGCAAATGCAAATCAACGGTTCTTTTGGGTCATGTGGGTTTGGTCATTATACCTGTATGACACACACATGCTCTATAAATGCTCTGAATATTAAACCAATAAGAGAGTTTGATGAACCACTGTATCAATCATCATTTTAAGTATAACAGACCGGAAATCTCTGAGCATTGTCCAGTGTTTCCCCCTCCATTCTACAGGAATGCAGATCCACCACGCCCATGAGTGCTGTACTGTGTAAATACACTGGTATTGTCACAATGCCCAGACAGGATAAACCAGCTAGTTACTGTCAGTGACGAGAGCTGTGAAACTAATTCCAAATTAAAAATGCTCGTATGAGGCTGCTTGCTTAGACATTTTAGTATGAGAAACCATATTGAACGTACATCGATATGGGCTTAAAACAACAGACAGACACGCATTTACTTGTCCTGCCTGCGACTCCCATCTAAGCCAGAACTGGAAGGGGCAGAAGGACTCAGGGAAGGATGTGAATGAATCACAATAAACACTGTTGAAACAGGGATGAAGCTAATCCTGACAACAATACACCCCATCATGAGTGACTCACAAACCATACAGTGTGTCCACTCACCATGTGTGAACAGTCGATGTCGAGAGGGGAGGAAAAAAGGTCACAAAAGGGGATTTTCAGGTAGATTTTGTTTGACAACTTCAAAAACTGTGTTTCCAGGACAATATTAGCTGTCACACAGTTTCGAAATGAAGCAATGGTTTCTAACAGATCTCTGTGGGTTGAGAGTCTCACAAACTCCAGCACACACACTCACACACCCACACACAGGAAAAGAAATATCTGCACACCTTGCATGGCCTCTTATGAAACAAGGAAATAAAAGGCCCATTATTTAAAAGATACAGTGCCACTGAGCACATCTGACCACCAGCTATTTCCTGGAAACAAAGAGTTGTAGGTTCTCTGCGTGCCGTCATGTGCCTGCCAGAAGTCCTTTAGGCTGTCACAAGAGATGTGCCCCCCGTGTTTCCTGCACCACACCTCTACAGCCCGCCTCACTCTTACAGTAGTCATTCACCCTGAAACCTTAATTCTAGAGAGAAATGCTGCCTCAAAGCAATCCCACTGTAATTTGGTTAATTTTAGACTTCAGTATATTTCCAGAACTATTTGATTGTACCACACACCTTGGGGGATGTGTTAGGTGGAGACAGAGGCATCTCTGTGATGTGTGTATGTAATTTGTGTATGTGTGAGGCAGCCGACTGTTAAAGAGGCTATGTCACCAATAGTAGAAGTACAGTATAGTTAAAGTGTAGTAGGCTGCTGTGTGAGAATATAAAGGCTATACATGTGCCATGGGGCAGATGTGGAGATGTGAGAGTGTGTGGTGACCATGTTCTCACTTCACATGGTTTCCATGGGGCAGATGTGGAGATGTGAGAGTGTGTGGTGACCATGTTCTCACGTCACATGGTTTCCTTCATTAACTTGTGTTGTCTGTTGGCTTTTTGTTGACTGGCAGGAGCGTACCTGGTGCCCTATCTCATCCTGCTGATATTGATCGGCATCCCGCTGTTCTTCCTGGAGCTCGCCGTGGGACAGCGGATCCGCAAGGGCAGCATCGGGGTGTGGAACTACATCAGCCCTCGGATGGGGGGCATTGGCTTGGCCAGCTGTGTGGTGAGTCACAGTAAAAGTGAAACGGATAGTATATAAGCATGCAGGATTCATGGATCTCTATATAAGGCAAAGGGAAGACTATTTAAAGTTTGTTTTGTGACACCTCACTCTCTTATTATTATAACAAGAAACATGGGAAAAGAAACATCGAGGTATTGAATATAGATCATGTTAACATTTCATGTTGTTGTTTTGCGTCTGAAGTTAACTGGCCTCTCTTGCCTGTAGGTGTGTTTCTTCGTGGCTCTCTACTACAATGTCATCATCAGCTGGAGTCTCTTCTATTTCTCCCAGTCCTTCCAGCAACCTCTGCCATGGCATGAGTGTCCACTCGTCAAGAACAACACTATTACATGTGAGACACACTCAGGCACTGCAGGTTATATTTTATTAGGAGCCACACAATGTGCAGTCTGTGACATCTCCCACTTTTTCCATAGATGTTGAGCCTGAGTGTGAGAAGAGCTCAGCCACCACGTACTACTGGTACCGTGAGGCCCTGGACATCTCTGGGAGCATCTCTGAGAGTGGAGGACTCAACTGGAAGATGACCTTGTGCCTGCTGGCCGCCTGGTCTATAGTCTGCCTCGCCATGATAAAGGGAATCCAGTCTTCTGGGAAGGTAAGGAGGATTTGGCTCCGTGCATTTTTAGTTCAGGAGAAAAGATGTTTTAACAAGAATGGAAGAAAAAGGCAGACGGAGAAAAAGCAAGAGTAGAAGTGGTTTTGGGAATCTTAACACACTCACTTTAAGGCCGAGGCTCATACGATGTGTGCTTTAAAGACACCGCCACATGACAACTGTAATGTGTCTTGACAAATTTTTCTAATGATATAGTCTCAGATTTGACCACGGGAGCTCATGTGATCTTACTTTAGCTTAGTGCAACAAAGCTGACAGTAGCGTGACGAGCATCCAGAAGGATTAGCCCACTGGCGAAGAGGTTGCCTTTTGCTTGCAAACTCACCTTGCTCCTCCTGTTTTTACAGGTAATCTTTGTCTTTCTCATATCATATGACAAGCATTAGCCGGCACACTTCCAAGGTTACAGTCAAGCTTGAGCTAATTGGAAGAATGATGACATTTTTTTTAAAATCTTCCCAGCATCAGCTTTGATGAGGAAGTCATTTGATTTTGGTCTTAGCCCCACTTCTCATGTCAGGTCCAGGCAACAAAGCATGGGGTCAAAACAAAGACACTATATTTCAGCGATCACATTTTTTTGTCTGCAATAGAGCAAAGTCTTACAGAATCAACTTAGTTCAATTTAAGGAGTCTTTGTAATAATGCCAAAATCAAATTGAACTTGATTGCTGAAGGTAGAGTAGGTCGTCTCGCGATACTTCTTGAACATTTTCAACCCACAACCAAATTCAGAGCATTTCTGACTCTTGACATGGCTACGGCTGAGCCGACCTCTGTAAGCCACCATAGCTTTACACAGAAAATGAATTTGGAATTTAGCATCTTTAAGGGTGTGATCTTCACATTGGATCCAAAATGTGGGTGAAAAGTAGAAATTTGGGCTTTGTAGTCAGTCACAGGCTGGTAAGGACCTATTATTATTGTAGTAGAACCTATAGTAGACACTTTCTACTGTCCTCTACATCCTGCTGCCTGGCAAGAAATGTCACTGATAACCACATCTGCTGCTCTATCAGAGGGGTAATAATATCCACTGTCATCATAAAAACAAAAAGAACCAAAGCAAAGATGGAAGAAATAACTCCTTCTGGTTAATTGTACAGTTTGAGCCAGATGGTCATCCTCCAACTACATGGCGTGTCTGGATGGCCTTTTGAATTGGCCAGAGTAGAAATGGCAATGAGCTTTCCCTGGAAGGGGTCGGTCCAAAGTGTCTTTGAAGTTTAATCAGCGCTGTGTGGCACAAAAGAATATTAATGGCCTCTTCGCCAAACCATGTTCACAAAAGCCTTTTCCAAGGAATATCCCCACTGCGATCTGCATTTCTCTCCGTTTGTGTGTGTGGGTGGGCGTGAAAGGGATCAGGCGGTTTTGGTTGCCATGGTTATACGCGCTCTTTTGGCTTGGCTTGATTGTCAAGAGCGTGGCCAAAAAAAGTGGGGGGAAGGCATTAATGTCTTATGACGAGGGAGAGAGTGTGGTTTGTCATGGATTGGGTGAAAAATTGGTGGTGAGATTCAAAGTAACCAGTTACATATTGGCATAAAATAAATTATGTAATCATTCAGATGTAAACTAGCCTTCAGATGAGATTACCGACACATTGTGCTGGAGGGATCTTAACGATCAATAACAGTCTGTCATGGTCATCATGGGAAAATCCATCACTTGGTATCACTTTATGAGGATAACAGTGCAGTTCTCAGAGCATGACCTTTGTAAGAAGCACAGCCTATCTGCCACGACACACAATCTGTCATAATAAAAGCCTCCTTTTTGATAGAACATGAGACTGAGGTTACAGAGGAGCTGATATCTGCTTATCACTGAAAAAAGCAGACTGTTTGGCTTTGTGCTGACCAAGGCCGCGACACTGTTCTTAAAAAGAGCACAATGCTGGGCGGTTTAATCAGGAAAGGGCAGATGAGAGTGGCAGCTTAGGAAAGTAAAACACTTTGCCAAGAGATGTTCTCCAGTTATGACTTTGACTTTGATATTTCGGGATACATGTTTGTTTTACAGTCACACATTAGAAAGTCCCTTTTGTTGCCTTCGAGGAGAGAAAGTAGTTAAACTTCACAATCCTTGACTGAACTTTCAGACCTCTGAATGTATCCTGTCCTCCCCCCTGAGACATTACATTACATTACATTACAGTCTCCTTCAGAGCTACATGAGGACCACCATGTAAGAGACGCAACATCTGAGAATCACCGACTGTGCTTATGACTCAACCCCAAACCATGTCTTAGTGCCTGCACCCACACCCCTCTGCCAGTCCTGTAAACTGAGGTGTCACAGTCTAGAGACAGGCTTTCAGTCTTTCCAGCTAGTCTGTGCAGGGCGGGGGGGGTAAGAGGCCCTACTGTCTAATTAGCATGGTAGTCAGACAGAGGGTCTTACACAGTCCTCGGACCCTGCTGATATTGGTTACACAAACATTCATGCTACATGAACTCAACACAAATGAGAAACAAAAGAGGAACTTCCACATGCATGTATAGAGTCATACACACACTAACCTACTACCAGTTTTACCACCGTGTGACAGGAGGTGAACATCAGTGATCATCTCACAGCCAGTATTTTTTTAATGAGTCTCGTAACCTATGAGAAATGATCCTGAGTGAGATAAGGCACATCAAAAAAGTCTACTTAAAATATGGAGAGCTACAACTCATTATTATTATTATTGTGCAATAATTTAATAATTTACTGTGTGTGATATCACTGTTTTCCAGTTTTCCTCAAAATGTTCATTTATACTGTACTGCACTGATTATAGTTTTCCATCTGGTCTCCTGTATGATATTTACCACAGATCAGTTTCGACATGTGCCTACTGCTATTGATGTTTGCTTACTGTTACTGCTGTTGACTACTTAGTCTGTCTTTGTTTACTGATGTTCTCTTCTTCTCATTTGTTATATGTTATGTTATGTTATGTTATGTTATGTTATTGCACTCTCTTTAATATGTAAATGTCCCCATTGGTAGGATGAATAAAGGTTCTGCTTATCTTATCGTATCTTATCTTAAGACTGTACTAGAATTTAAATGCAGCTTAGTTTAATTTCAGGCATCTTGTGACTGTCGAACATTTGGTTTCACCTCTAATAAGTGTTTCAATTATGCATCCATTGCTCTGTTCCAAGACGCGGTGCCACGCTCAGTGGAGGGATAAGACATCTTAAAATATGCAGAGTGATTTTGTTGTGCAGGCTGAATGCTGAACATTTAAATCGCTGTGTAAACAGGAGGTTTTTGTTTGCTTACAGGTGATGTATTTCAGCTCTCTGTTCCCGTACGTCGTGCTGATCTGCTTCCTGGTCCGGGCTCTACTCCTTAAGGGCTCCTTTGACGGGATTCAACACATGTTCACACCCAAGGTAATGCACAGTTCAAGTGGGGGGGTGGAAGTACAAATTCAGATCAGTTTGCAAATAAAGCCCCAAGGTGGAAACATTATTTTCATTATTGATTCGAAAAGATGGAACCAGCAGATGTTGATGAAAATGATAAATTATCGAAATAATCACCCCCGTCCAATCATCTCAATTTAATACTATAAGGAGAAATACTGTGGTCATTTTTTATACTTAATATTCATCTTATACTGGATATTAGGAGCAGGCATCAAAGCGTTTTTGCAGCATCAAACAGCCACTGACGAAGTGAAACCACTTTCTGTTTTGGGAAAAAAAAGGTGTCTGAACTCAGAAATTAAATCTACACTGTAATAGGCCGGCTCCTCGGCAGCAACAGGCCAATGGCGCCTCAGGCTGTGGAATCATGTCGCCATGGAAACAGGAGTTACTGAGGATTTATGTAACCAATCAGCCGGAGAAGCTCACTCACAGCAGTCTCATGTGTCTGCTCAGTCTCCTTGGTTGACATCTTATGCTTTCAAACAGCGCTTTCTGCACCATCTTAAGCCAATCAGTCTGCCGACATCAAAGTCTGTGTGTGTGTGTGTGTGTGTGTGTGTGTGTGTGTGTGTGTGTGTGTGTGTGCGTGAGTGTGTGTTATGGTCTGTGCTCATTTCAGTCTAAAACCTTTGTAGTTGAAAATTAAAACACAGTACATTGTGTCCAAAGATGGAGCAGTGAGAGTCTGCAAAATGCAGACAGAAATAAATGTTAATAGTAATTAAAACATTTAGATGAGGGATGGTTGATCCATTATGAAACAAAATCGACCACATGAAGAGTAGGACACCACGTTCTACTTTTACAGCAACGGCATAACATCCAGACTCCTGTGCTGCATTTGTTGCATAATAACATGTATTAAACAAATTTATTTTTAATTTACAACTTTCTGTATATGTAGGGCTGCAATTATGAATTGTTTACGGAGTCAATTTAAATTATAAAATGTGTGAAAAAGGCACCATGGCTGCAACTAATGATTATTTTCTCTAGTTTTGTCTATAAAGTGTCAGAAAGTGGTGAAAAATGTGAATCAGTAAATCCCACATGTTCAAATATTCACATTGAAGAAAATGGAATCAGAGATTTTTGAATTTTCTTTCCAAAAAATGACTGAAATGATTGAAAATGAATTGATTAATTGCTTCATCTTTGCAGCTCTGCCGTAAAACAGGTCAATGGTACTGCTTGCTAGTTCATCATGCTCTACCCTCTAAACATACACCTATATGACACATCTTTACAGTGCACTGTCAGGTCCTACTATAGTACTATACTGTACTATTGAAACACTGTACTCCTTCATTGACGACTCTAATCGTGTCACCAAACTAAACCAACAGCTGGAGATCATGTTGGAGCCCAAGGTGTGGCGTGAGGCAGCTACGCAGGTCTTCTTCGCCCTCGGCCTCGGCTTTGGCGGCGTCATCGCCTTCTCCAGTTACAACAAGCGGGACAACAACTGCCACTTCGACGCCGTCTTGGTGTCTTTCATCAACTTCTTCACCTCTGTGCTGGCCACCCTGGTGGTGTTTGCAGTGCTCGGCTTCAAAGCCAACATAATGAACAGCAAGTGTGTCGCATTGTGAGTACAACAAGCTTCCTCTCACTTTTAGGCGACTATTTATAAACTGCAACTGCATTTCCTGCAGGCCGTCAAAGGACTGATAAAGAAGTTCACGTAATGAACTTCTTGAAAAGCTGTGGTTTTTCTTATCTTTCATCGCAGACGAGGAAACAGTTTGGGGAAAAAGCTTTCACAGAGCTAGATCCAGTGATATGTCAGACTTTTAGACATGTTTTTAAGTATGGCATTCAGTTTTTCACAAGCAGAAGCATAGGGGATGTTTTAAATGTTTGTTTATCTGCTCTGTTGTGACCCACAACTGGAAGCTGCAGAGCACTAAGAAAAATTAATAATGCCAGTTATCACTGTAAACTGCATATGTTCTGTGCAGCCGTGGAAAGCTTGATATGCATCGCTACAGTAAATAACCATTGTTTTACTGTCAGTGACTCCTGCCTGTTTTGTTTTTTTTGTTTTTTTTTCAGGAACACCCACAAGATTGTGTCGTTGTTGGGTAACGGCATTGAAGAAAGCCTGATCCCCCACCACATCAACCTCACGCAGGTCAGCCAGGTCAGCCCTGATGACTACCATCAGATGATAGAGGTCATCAGAAGGGTGAAGGAGGACCAGTTCTCGACGCTGGGACTGGATTCCTGCAGCATTGAGGACGAGCTTAATGAGGTACATTTCATCTAAACATTTAACGCAACAAAAACACTGGCTTGACCACTTTGCCACTTTTTGTTGTTTAAGGGGTCCTGAAATAATTATTTTTGACCAAATGTATTAAAATGGCACCTCAGATATCTCAGTTGTCTGTGAAAAACACACAGGGGGTTTGTGCCAAACGATTCGTTGGCCGGATACAGGGAATCCCTGGATCCTGTCATCTAACAGAAAAAGCAAATAAACTGTTCCTTTTACAACGTCTTTACAACAGCGCAGTCAAGTCATACCCACTGGCCGACTGCTTAAATTTCACAATGTCAAGCTGCTATTAAAATCCTACACTCTTTCTGTGACTGTTTCACTATAAAAACTCCAGGAAAGAGAGGGGATCACGCCTGCTGAGCTGCAGAGAAGGTTTTAATGTGAAACAGTTGAGAATGTTGAGTTTTCATTGTACTTACAAAACAGGGGAATTACAAAGAAATGTTCATGAGGTCTCCAAAAGTCACCCGTCTCAGAGAAAGACCACCTGCTGAAAGTTGGGATAACACATTACCTTGACATTAATTTTCTGTCCTCTTTACCCCAACAGGCGGTCCAAGGCACCGGCTTGGCCTTCATCGCCTTCACAGAGGCCATGACCCACTTTCCAGCCTCACCCTTCTGGTCCGTCATGTTCTTCCTCATGCTGGTTAACCTCGGTCTGGGCAGCATGTTTGGCACCATCGAGGGCATCCTCACTCCGCTGATAGACAGTTTCAAAGTCCGCAAGGAACTTCTGACAGGTTAGAGAGACCTCCAGTATGTCATGCAATGATCAGCACCTTAAATCATCCAGTCGTGTCCTGGCCCAGCAGAGCTGCAAAAGAGGGTGGATGCAACATATCAATCAGATGTTGAGGTTAAATTAGTTTAACTTACGGGAGCAACACAAATAGGAAACAGACTCTTAAACTGGGTTAGTTTAACAATAATTGACACGTATTTGTTTAAAGTGGAAACTGACAAGTTTACTTTAAGATGAAAAACACCTTGTTGTCTAACAGTAGAGTGTGAACCATTAGAGAGGCTCATATCCCACTGATGGCTCAGTCAGTGTTCACAGTAACCAACCAGATACCTCCTCTCCTGCAGTGGGATGCTGCGTGTTGGCCTTCTCCATCGGCCTCATGTTTGTTCAGCGCTCAGGGAACTACTTTGTGGCCATGTTCGACGACTACTCGGCCACTTTGCCTCTGCTCATAGTGGTCATACTGGAGAACGTGACAATTGCTTGGATCTACGGAATTGATAAGTAAATTAACCATCAACATGTGCACCTTACAATAACTGCAATATTTCAAAAATGAAATACTGATATATGTGTTGTGTTAATTATACATAATATCATCATGTAAATATGTACAATTATGAGTACAGATTTTCTCCATCCTGTAAACTAATATTTTGAGAGGAATTCCTTTCCCCTGAAAAGACAAAAACAACAACAAACAAACACAAGATGTAAGACCATTTATTAATTTTTCTACAGATATCACAATATTATTGTTATTATTGAGTTCTTTTGGTCACAATTAACATGTGGTGAAAGTCTAATTTGTCTTACATTAGAAAAAGAAAAACAAATGATTGCATTTATATGCAGCCATTGTCAAACAATAATTCAAACTTTTTATAGAGGCTATGTTTCTACCTGGTAAACTTAGGCTTAATGGAACTTTCCAGTCTGCTCTCATGGAAGGGTCTATGCACTTCTTTAACATGAGTAATTCCTATAAGAACAAGCTCTTACTGTTTGACACAAACCATTGAAAGTGTACATTGTCTGAATAAAGCGATAGAAAAGGAGCCAGACAAACAGAGCGTAAAGGCCATCAGGTTTATAAAGCAGACGCATGAAACTTTGTTGTGAATTCTTCAGCACAAACATCTGATCTGAGCTCCTGCTAAGTCTGTTTCCTCCACTCTCTCAGATTCTTTGAAGACCTGAAGGACATGCTGGGCTTCACGCCGTACCGTTTCTACTACTACATGTGGAAGTACGTCACGCCCATCCTGCTGCTGGTCCTCCTGTCCGCCAGCTTCATCCAGCTGTGCATGACGCCGCCCAGCTACAGTGCCTGGATACAGGAAGAGGTGAGTCAACGTCTCCGGCTCGTCTCTCCCGGGACGAGGGATCAATGGGGGTGGAAGTTCTCCCACTTGTTAACAACCTGGAACAAGTAGAAAGGAAACTAAAGGGTTCAAAGTAAATGAGGCAGTTTCTAAAAATGTTTTTTTTTTCATCTTGTGCACGTGTTCTTTAACTCTCAGACAATCAACAGGATGTGCCGTCCTCCGCAGAGACATTCAAGCACCTGTTTGATCACATCAAGAGAAAATAGTGATTTTCAGGGACAAAGTGTCCCTGCATGCACTCCTTAATCTGATCCCAGACCACTAAAGCAGCTAACTGGGTTCACCTTACCTCAGTGCTGAACGCAGGGCTCAAATTTTAGAGCAAGAGTTTAATTAATCTAAAAAATATGTATTTTTTTCATCCAGTTTACGTTTGCAATATAGAAGCTGACTTCAGTAAAAGTCAGCACTTGGTGAGCACAACTGGCTCTCATATTGTAGTAATGAAGCCAAAATTATCTGCTCAAATCTTCCATCCATCCATTATCTACCGCTTATCCTCATAGGGTCGCGGGGGGGCTGGAGCCTATCCCAGCTGTCTTAGGGCGGAAGGCAGGGTACACCCTGGACAAGTCTCCAGTTCATCACAGAACACATAGAGACAGACAACCACTCACACCTTTGTCCTCTTGTCTCCGTCCTCCAGGCCAAAGAGCAGACCTTGAACTACCCTCTGTGGGGCATCACGGTCTGCATTTCCCTGGTGGTGATGGCCATCCTGCCTGTGCCCATCATCTTCTGCCTGCGCTACTTCAACATCATTGATGACAACACCGGCGGCCTGTCCAGCGTCTCCTACAAAAAGGGTTGCATCATCAAGGAGACGGCCCAGCCAGGGGAGGAGGACGACGACACCAGCCTGATACAAGGCAAGTCGCCCAGCGAGGCACCTTCGCCGATGCCAGGCAGCATCCACCGCAAGCAGAGCGGCAGCGGCGGCCCTGACGCTGACACCGCACCGAATGGCCGTTATGGTATTGGCTACTTGATGGCAGACATGCCAGACATGCCCGAGTCGGACTTATAGACTGACTAATCGTTAGCCCTACCAGGCCACAGCGGCTGGTCACTCCCCCCCACCACCCCTCTGCGTGTTTAGTTGGCCGTATCATGTCTGTATATTTCACCTGTACTGTATATTCTTCTGTAGATATCGTAGCTGCTCTCTTATTTGTTGTCTCTGAACCTTATATACGTATCCACCTTTGGGGGAAAAAAAAACTAAAACAAAGGTGTGGGAATAAATGTCATCCTTGTCTAACGTGTGTCCCAACCTCATCTCTAGCTCCTGCTCGATCCAGCCTTTGTTCCCTCCTCCATGTAGATGCTGCAGGGGAGAAGCAATAAGGTGGATGCTCCACCACTTGAACAAGACTCTACAAAGAGGAGTGAGCAAAGCAGCAGGACAGGGGGGTCAAGAGGTCATCTTTGGGACTGTACCTGTGTCCGTGGGCAATGTAAATCAAGCCAGCTTTGAGTCCTGCTGTAAAAAATATTGTGTACATTATGACCCCCTAACTATTCTGGAGGTTAATAACTTCAGGTCAGCCTGGTGCAAACGACGACAGGATGGCCTTTTGAAAACCGCTCTCATGATTGTTGCAGTCAAAAGTGTGCCTAAGTAATTTATATTTGTTTATAGAATACACGATGGACGTTGTATATTTAAGGTATTCTGTAAATGGAATATAAATATTATAAATATATTTATCTTGACAGTTTGACTATCAGAACACCATGTTTTTAAGGTTCAGAAGTGCTTCAAATCCTTAACTCTCACGTCTTGGTTTTTTTACTAATGTGCTGTCAATGTTTGTGAGGACCGAGTCCTCCTTGTAAATACTTTTTCCATCAAATGGCTTCAAATGCAATGTCTTTTGTTCCCTGTCAAAAATAAAGATCAAATATGGTCCATCCCTGACACTCATGTGATTTGTTTTTTTATGTAATATTTCTTGTCCTCAGGTCATATTTAAGGTTTCCAGTACATGCATGTGTTACCAAAATATAATTACCAAAATATCAAACATACAATATCCAACCACAATTATAAGATTCATAATGTAAAGAAAGCAGACCAAAATTCAGAAGAGTAATTCATATTTTTGTTAAAAAAAACTACACATTTATTTTATTCAGGTTTTTTTAGTAAATAATTCTCTGACAACAGAGTACATAAAATAATATTTACTGATGCCATCACATACAGTGACCTCAGGAAACATGGCATTAAAACTTAAAAAGCTGACATTTGATAAAACCTGTGTTCAGTTCACATACACATGAGAATAAATAATCAATTTTATAGGCTATTTTTCTTTGGCTTTCTTTCCAGTATGTTGCTTGAAATCCTGCAGGTAAACAAACATCTCTTCTTTAGGAGGAGGTCTTCCTGAACAACAACCACCATTGTCCCTTTTAGAAAAGTCTCTCCTCACAAATTACAAAGATTGTCCGATAAAACATGGCAGATTATTTTATGAGTGCACGTCTTGATTCATTGCAATATGTCCCCCACATCAGTTCTTGGTCGCTGCACTGGGGAAGTAAAACATGGGTGTCACAAAATGAGGTAAAACATCGCCTTCATTTTTGTTGTTGCCGCTGCCACATCAACTACCGGAGAGGCGATCCCTTTTCCACAGGCATTCTGGGTAAAAATAATCACATCATTGTTACTACAAGAAACCACTACTGCTACTATTAGGTTTCAGTTGAACTCATTCTAATGATAATAATATTACAGACATGAAAATACATGCTAACAACCTTAAAAGAAGCCCCTGCGTTACCTTGAGTTCTTGAAGAAAACTTTACTGTCTCTGCAGCAAAGATTCAAAAAAACATTAATGGAAACATGAATTTACACTCTCACAGAAACTTGTGCAAAATAATCCACATGTCATCGACCCAGTCATACTCTCACTACTTCTTTACACACTGCTGCAAACGATTTGGTCATTTAGTGAGCATGTGCTGAAAAACTGAACTCAAGGTAACACTGAAGGGGTGGGGACATACAAATTTAAATTGACACGCAGACTGCAAAGGGAATAAAATCCATACAAACGTGTGAGCTCAGTCATGCTGCAGCTGCTCTCTCATTTTGGCTGCGATCTGCTCTCTTTTCTCACAATGTTTGTTCAGGTCTTTGACCTCCATTGGCAGCGTGCTGTTCCACACCATCAGCACCGAGTCCTCATCTGACAGCAGAAACAAAGTGACACTTTATGACCCGACGAGGAGAAACTCACACAGCGAGAAAAACAATCACACTCACCAAACTGATCCGAGTCCTGTGGGAGTCTTCTGCCCAAAACCAGGACCACATTCTTCCAGTTTAGTGTTTCTATTCATGAGAAAAAAGATCAGTAGTCGTCACTGTTGATAAGACAGCGGCAGCTCGACAGCAAGGCTCGTTCAGATGCAACATTTAAATAACAAAATAAAGATAAAGAACAGAAAATCTATTGAATTCAGGCTGCGAGCAGCATGCTGGGTTGTTTCTCACATCATACTCACTGTGAAAAAAAAACAAAAGAACAGCAAAGCTTCACCATGATGCTGTTTTTGCCTGATTCTGCTCCCTCTGCTGCTTAATAAACCAATATAAAGTACAAATAAGACAAAAACTTAACCTTGAAGCTGTAGAACAAAATAGAGATAAAATGACCAATGAGTCACTGAAGTTGTTTCTTAGTCTCATATAGAACCGTTGAATTAGGTCAATCATAAGGGTAAGGACTGGATTAGTTTGCAGAATCCTTCCATGTTATCATATATTACATAACGGTTCTAAAAAAAGAACTTCTCACCCAAAGAGGGAGCTGTCTTTGATTTAACAAAATATTTCTGTCCTTATTAATATGCAAATTTAAGCAACATGGCAGTAAAAAGACCTATGAGAATATCGAGGTTTCTGTCAAAATAACTGTACGCCAATTTGTGTTCCCACGATGCATCGTCACACAGACGCCATGCTGGCATCACATGAAAATAATACTAAATGCAACCATAATTAAATACATAAAACAAAGTTAAGCTCCCACCTATGAGTCCAGAGGCGACGCAGCGGATGGAGTCGCAGCAGGGGCCGATGACCTGCAGCACCTGGTGTTTGGAGAGCTCCAGCAGCAGCAGGTGGCCCCCTCTAGTGCCGACCCACAGAGTCGCAGCACTCTGCACCAGCAGGGCCTTCACCCTGGCCCAGGATGCTGCTGCTTCTCTGGGCAGCTCCACCTCGCTGCTCCACCTGCCTCTGAGGCCGGAGTCATGTCTGCAGGCAGAGGAGATGGAGCTGCATCATATGGACGCCCGGGTCTCCTGAACCCCGACCACATTCCTCTTTGGTTTGAGAGTTATTTCTTGTTGAGTGTTCAGTGTGTCAGTGTATAAAAAGAGTGTCTTTCACCTTTTTTTCTTTTCTTGTTATTGTTTTTCTCCTTCTCCTGACACACTGCTAATGTGTGCAAATTAAATAATAAAAGAAGACATTTCTGTGTCATGATGATGTGTATTCCACTCAAAACAACAAAAGAAAATTAAATAATATATCTACGTGTGTGTGTGTGTATATACCTGATGATCTGAGCACAGTCGATGCTGTCCACCAGCCTCTCGCTCCTCTTATCCCAAACCTCAACGGTTGCCGTCCCGGCTTTGCTCAGGTAGACATATTTGTCCACAACCATTCGAGACACAGACGCCTCACCTCCCAACAACCGACTCTGCCTGAATGACATAATAACATTATGACTGATTCCATCTGAAACATGGCGGCAGGCTCCGTGAAGAGAGGATCTGCTTTCTGTGTTGATATAAGCAGCTCATTCTAAGCTAATATATTAATACATAACACATTTGTTAATTAATTTCATTCATTACACACAAAGAAAACATGCTGAAAACACACCAGAATAATTGTTAGAAACGACTCATGTCTTGAAACAAAAACCATCTCATTCTATACTTTTACGCTGCCTCTCGTCCACCACATGGACTCACTGGAAGATGAGGTTTGGCCTTGTGTCGATGCTCTTGCAGATGTCGTAGTCGGTGGAGAAGCAGAGGATCTTGGTGCCGCAGCCGGCCCACACAGATCTGCTGTCCAGCGAATGTCCTGACTGGCCCAGACACATGACCGGCGTGTTGACGTTTCCCACAGTGACAGTTTTGACCGGCTGCCCGTTCTCATGCTGGTGGGAGGAGAAAAAATGAAGTTGGACACAGTGTCATACAAGGTGGGTGTAATGTTGTGTCAAAAAAACTCTGGATTGTTTATCCAATATGAAATATTTACCATGAGAACAGAGTCCTCATAAACAGTTAGAATGCCATCTGCTGTCCCAACCAGCAAATAATTCTTTCTTTGGCTGAAAAAAAAAGAAACACATTAAATGGTATCTTTGAAAACGGTTGTAAATTCAGCATATTATCTTGTTTTACAAGTACACATATTGTGATTGATGATTGGCACAAAATAAAAACTTTGGTGACGTAGTGACAATTCACTTCATATGGTTTCTACACTTTCTCCTTCTCCAAGCAGACAAAAATCAAACAAATCAAATCAGCAATGCTGGAATGTATCCATATGAAAATGCAACATATATTAGTTTTATTTCACAAGCAGCTATTAAAAGACATAAAACATGATGTCACAAATTGCAGCCTGACCTTTTCTCTAGCGAAAACTATTGAAAAGAAAATAATAGACTTTGATGTTCAAGACCAAAACTGGTCCAAATCAGTGTACAACCGGCCCGATTCGGCCAGAGATATTAAAATAATATAATAATTTAAATATTCAGCAAAGCGTTTGATTTAGAATACCCCTAGCACCACTGTCAGGTATGAAGTTCCTCTTGACTAGCCTTGCTAAAACTGAGCATTCACTGTGGACGTTCATGTGCTCAAATTAAAATGTTGAACTCTTACGTGCGGCGAGGGTGCACGTGGAAGTACAGCGAGGTGACGGCATCTGTGACACTGTGCAGACGGTGCCATGTCGACGTGTCTCGAGTGCTGACGACGACTAAGGAGCCAGATTGGGTCCCCGCCACCAGCCAATCACAGGCCTCAGTCGGGATTTGGACTGTCACAATGCACAAGACGGGACTGGTGTCGATCTCCTGCAGAAGACAGACCACTTGTAAACATGAAGTAGGACGAGAAAGAAGACAGAAGATAGAAACTTCTGGACTAAACCACAGTTTCTACACTCTCCACTGTCAGTGCTGTTGCTACCTGTGTCGTGACGGCACTGGTGTCCAGGTCTATGGCCGTGATGGAGCCCAGTCTGTGGGTGCTGCTGCCTCCACCCAGCCAGGCTCGGTGGCTGTCAGTGGGTCCATCCACGCTGCCAGAGCTCACCGTGAAGCACTCAGCGTTGAATGCCCGGGGAACTAGCAGCTCCCTCATCAGGCACAGCATCGCTCCTGAATTCAGCCGATCAAACACCTGCACATGTGACAGAGGACAAATACCTGTGAGCTAGGTGTTAAAGGGACTCGCAAATCTACTTGAGTTGCTGTATTGCTGTCTGCAACAGTCGTTTTTATCCATTAGGAGGCGCTCCATTACAGCTTGTCTTTGCAAAGCTCTGCCATCTTTGTCCCTCTGAACCGTTCTAACCCCTTGAGCTCCAGTCTTCAGTGTGCAGGTCCTCACCTGAGCAGAAGTGGGTCGACTCTGAGGACTCTCCCTCAAACAGTCCTTCATCAGTGCCTGGAAGCCTGGCCATGGTGAGCAGCCGTAGTGTTTGACTGGGTCTGTGTACAAGACAGTGAACACACTTTATCAAATTACATTTGAATGTCTAGTGAGGTGTGTAACATGAATATAGTCATGATGTATTCCTGGTTAAGGAATCAATCTGTGATCCAAAACAAAAGACTCATCCTGACACCAACATTTAAAACAGAAGAATGACTCAGAACAGTCTCTCAAACTGTTTGATATCCATCCATTTTCTACAGCTTATCCTCACATAGGGTCAGGGGGGGCTGGAGCCTATCCCAGCTGTCTTAGGGTGAAAGGCAGGGTACACCCTGGACAAGTCGCCACCTCATCGCAGGACACATAGAGACAGACAACCACTCACACCTACGGGCAATTTAAATTAGCCAATTAACCTAATCGCCATGCATGTTTTTGGATGGTGGGAGGAAGCCGGAGTACCCAGAGAGAACCCACGCAGACACGGGGAGAACATGCAAACTCCACACAGAAAGGCCCTGGGTCCGGGATTCGAATCCGGTACCTTCTTGCTGTGAGGCGACAGTGCTAACCACTACACCACCATGCCGCCCTTTTTGATTTTATTTTGAGAGATGAGAGATAGAAGAAGAAAACCTTTTTTCATGTTGTCAAATTTTGTTTGTGCACAGCATCAAAGCAAACCAATAATTTCAATTATATGCAATCTATATGCAAATAATGTGGTTTTGTCTCTCTAATGTATATGATTCGCCCTCAGAAATACAGTATATGATTTGAGGCCCTGTGGTTTCAGAATGGATGAAACCAGAATTCACTTTTCGAGTCCATCACCATATTTGGGAAATGATGACATTTGATTTTATCAAACCTACAATGTCTACATTGACACAATCACAGCACATCAGCTCAACACATTTAGATCATAACTGTTAAATTATCACCTGGCAGTTTCCCCTGCACTGCGACCTCATCAAACTCGCTGGGGAACTTCATGCCGTCAGAGATGCGCTCGCCACAGGTCAGGAGGTCGTAGAGCAGCAGGCCGAACGAGAAGACATCAGCCTGCTGGTTATAGATCACATTACCTCGGGCGACCTCTGGTGCTCGGAAACCTGCCAGATGAACAGTAATCCATTTTAAAAGCTATGCAAAAGGAGAAGGACCAAATCGGGTGAGAAGTTCAATGACTCATTCGAAGAATGACCTGAAATACACTCACCAACCACTTCATTAGGTTAGACTGTTTAACTGCTCATTAACGCAAATATCTAATCAGCCAATCACATGGCAGCAACTCAGTGCATTTAAGCATGAAGATGTGGTCAAAGTTGCTGAAGTTCAAACCGAGCATCATAAAAGTGGATTTAGGTGTCAGATGGGCTGATCTACTGGGATTTTCACTTCAACCATCTCTAGGGTTTAAAAGGGTTGAAGAAGAGGAAATATCCAGTGAGCGACAGTTGTGTGGATGACAATGCCTTGTTGGAGATGATAGAAAGACAACAGGAAGTGAAATATCCACTGGTTCCAACCAAGGAATGCTAAATATCACCTGTGAAGCTCAACACTGGAGCCTTGAAGAAGATGGACTTCAGCAGCAGAAGAGAACACCTGGTGCCACTCCTGTCAGCTAAGAACAGCAAACTTGAGGCTACAGTTCACACAGCATCACCAAAATAAGACAATAGAAGATGGAGAAACGCTGACTGGTCTGACCAGTCTCCATTTCAGCTGAACATTCACATGGTCAATGGTCAGAATTTGGAGTAAACACCATGAAAGCATGGCTCCATCCTGCTTTGTATCAATGGTTCATGCTGCTGGTGGTGTAATATTGGGGGATATTTTTTGGCACACTTTAGGACCCTTAGTACCAACTCAGACCATCTCAAATTGTTTTCTAGAACATGACAATGAGTTTACTGGACTCTAATGGCCTCCACAGTCACCAGATCTGAATCCAATAGAACTTTTGGAATGTGGTGAAACAGGAGATTCTCATCATAGATGAGCAGCCGAGAAATCTGCGGCAACTGAGTGATGCTATCATGTCAATATGGACAAAATCGCTGAGGAATATTTCTAACACCTTGTTGAAAGTATGCCACCAAGAATGAAGGTGTACCTAATAAAGTGGCCGATGAGTGCCTAATAGGGATGTATGAAGTGAGACTCAGAGTCTCTGGGTCTCACCTGGCGTGCCCTCGGAGCTCCTCACCCCCATGCTGCAGCAGTACTGAGCGATGCCGTAGTCTGTGATTTTGGCGATGATCTCAGAGTCGGTCTTCAGGTTGAACAGAAGGACGTTGTGGGGCTTCAGATCCCGATAGATGATCATGGCTGAGTGAAGGTACCTGATGACACAGATTAAACAGCAGCCTGAGAATTTCTCATCAAATTCTCCAAACGTAATGTGGAAACGATGGACTAACTTTCCCCAAATGGCGTCATGCATCATCCCTAACTCAGTACCTGAGTCCATCGGCCACCTGCAGGGCGATTCTGTGCTGGAGCTTTCGGTTGAGGCTGCCGTTCTCATGTTCGAACAGAGAGTCCAGCGAGCCTCGCAGTGCCAGCTCCATCACCAGGACCTGAGGGGCCGAGCTGGCTGCCAGTAGACCCACCAGGCTGGGGTGACGAAGGTGACCCAACACTGCCAACTCCTGGAGGAAAACAGAAGGAGAAGAAGTGAAGTGAGTGGCAGGAATCTACAGAATGGTGTCAAATCGTCTCTGGTTCATACCTGTCTCAGGAGTCTGTGGATGTAAAGCTCAGATGCGTGCTTGTTGAATATTTTCACAGCTACTTCTTCATTTTTGTAAACACTTCGATAGACAGTCCCAAAGCCGCCATCTCCTGTAAATGAGATCGTATTAGTCCTTCTCTTTGTCTTACCTTTTCACCAAAACTTTCAGGTTTATTAATAAAAGAGATGCAATTGGATTCGTTTCACGTCTCATACGAGAAGCCTCTTCTGAATTCTTGGATAAGAAACAAAACCTTAAAACGTCAAAAGACTTCAAGTCCAGTTTACTCTGCTTTTTGCTCCTTAACCAGGATAACTGAGAACCTTCACAGACAAGTTTTAGAAATCCGTTTTAAAAAGTAGAAATTATCATGTGTGGACTTGAGACAGGCGTACCCAGTCGGTTCTCTTTGGACATGTCAACATTCAGCTCTTCGCTGTCCAGTATTGTTCCTGCTGGCTGGTCACTCAGCACCAGGTCAGGAGCGATCTGAGAGAGAGGAAGGGTGCAGCGGGGGTCCTCCGGGTTCACCAGCAGAAAATCTATGATTGATGATGAGTTCATTAAAGCCAGATGCTTTTAAATGCTTAAAACAAACACAATGTGTTGTTAGCTAATATTTGGATTAAAAAATAAACCATCTTTAATTCATGCTGAGAAAACAGGTGTTGTCGTTTATGTATGTACCGCTGTCAAAACAGGTGAAGAGGTCCTCGAGCAGAATCTTGCTCCACTCCTGTCCATCCTCGAAGCTGTAGAGAGCCCACTTCTTCAGCAGAGCCTCGCCGCTGCCGTGCATGTCGGTGTTCAGCAGGCCAGGAAACCACTCCTCCAGCAAGGAGTCGATGTGATCCACCACCTGCCCCAGCAGCACCCGGCCTGGAGGAGGACGCACATCAGTTAACTCCTTTAAGGTCATACATTTGGAGCATCCAGCAAGAAAACAATGGCACCTTTGCGTGAAGAGGGCACAGTTATTTTGACAAAGCTGGACGGGTTGTCCTCCACTGAGGCGGCCTCCACCAGGCAGTAGGCCTCTGGGGACCAGCTCAGATACACGCCTCTCCTCCAATAGATCCGGTTGGGTCGCACCACTTTTCCTGAATGAAGACAGCAAGAAAATTTGTTAAAATCCTACCTGCAGAGTATAAACCCAGATGAAAGGTTGACTGTGTCAATTCACCTCTTCCACACAGCAAATAAGAAGAGACCTCCAGGAGGCGGCTGATCTGGCGTGACCAGTAATCCATGGGGAAGTACGGCATCTCGTACAGACGCACTATCACCTCTGAGTTCTCACAGTGAGGCAGCTCTATCACTGGCCGGTGTTTGGATAAGCTGCAAGCATTTAGAGACGGTGAAATGCTGCATATATATTTGGTCCCTCTGCAGTGGCACAAAAAACCTCACCTACATCTGTAGCTGCTTCAATAAAATCCTACCTGCTGGGCACCAGCAGCTGATCCTCACCGAAGGGCAGAGCAATCTGAAACTTCTCCAGCAGTTTGAAGAACTGTGTCAGGTGGCTCTTGGGGAAACATTTGGTCTCAAAGAGAAACTTTTCCACCACCGAGCGCTGAACAACTCCTTTGGGATGCTCCCAGAAACCACCACTCTTCAAGGTCAGTTTCTAAGATAAGATCATTGAAGAGAGATTAGAAATTCTTCTCTACACAAAGAACGGACAACGTCTGCATTTGTGCGCCTGACAGATCTGACACATTCTTTGCCAAATGTCATGTCTCTGAATATGAGTGTTGATACGGGGCTTTTATGTGGCCACTGACTAGTGCGTAACCGCATATGAAAAGTGAAGCTAATGCATTTTCGCTAACACCAGCAGGGGGAGAAAGTGATTGTATATAAGACTATAAAGAAATGATGTGTGGCCTCAGTAAACACTGTAAACATGAGTTTATGGTCTCAATCACTAGTTTCATACAGACCATAAATCAGAGAATGCTTTGGGACGGGGCTACCTGCTGATTGACAGATCATTACCACAGCGATCTCCAGTCTGGGAGCTATCCTTGTTTTAACTTTAACCCTCACAGTGTGTGTTCAGAGTGAATGAGGCATGTGCGATCGTCTGCTAGATGAGGATACCTGGGAGATGATGTTGCACAGCCACTGTGGGTCGATAAAGTAGAGCTCCTGGAGCTGAAGTGCAGGATCATCAAAGTGCAGTAAAACCCCTTTAGTGACAGAGGAGGAGAAGGAAACAGGAATCTGGTCAAGAAGAATTATTATATATTCATTTAAAAGGTGTTTGGAGGTGATGTGATGGCCTGTGTGATGTTGACCCGACTGACCGGCTTCACTGAGGAAGTGGACAGCGTGGGGCAGCTCAGCTTCCTCTAGCTGCAGCTGACTCTCCTGGATGAGCTGCAGCAGCTCCTGGTGCCTGAGGACAGGGAACTCTGAGGGAACCCTGGTTCTCTCCAGTAGAACCCGGCGCTCCAGCTCCACGTAGCTGTCTGGAACCAGCTGGCCCATCACAGACTGGCCCTGGATCTGTGGAAGGGGGAATAAGGTGAGCAGATGAGGACAGATAAAATCTGTAAATCTGCAGTGTTGGCATCCTTTTTTATACCTTGAAGCCAGTGACTTCTCTGGCGATGGCCTTGCGCAGCTTAGCCACGGCGTCCGAGTCCTCGCAGACGGAGACCATGTGGTAATCCCGGATGGCAGGGAAGCCCTGGTGGTTCAGCAGCTCCTCCCTGATTTTGGTCAGGCAGGCCTGAAGTTGCAGCTCATCACTCACGTCTGTATGGGTTCCCACCAGGATGAGCGGGGACAGGGGGGCTACGGCCTCAAGTAGGACGAGTGCAAGGTTTTGTCAATAAGTGAGTCCAAATTACCTTAACCATGATTCAAGAATTAATCTATGTCTCACTTTGATGTTGAAGAGCCAAGGCTTGAGGGCGTCCACCTGACCGGCTCCTTTGCTGAGGTTGTAAACGACCAGGTAGAGAGCTCTGGAAGTCAGGAAGTGAGGGTGAGAGCCACTGAACTCCTCTCCACCTGCGTGATGACGAAGCAGGGAGTGAAAGGAAAATCACACCAGCTCTCCGCCTCTCCATCACTTTACCTTTTGAGTGAACTGAAATTCTCCATGATGATGATGATGAGTGATATATGATGAGTGGTGAAGGTGAGGCCCTACTTGTTTTGAGCTGGTGACACAATGCATTCTGTGTGACTTCATGTTTTAAACTTGGCAATTTGTCCCTTCAACTTGTAACTTCATATGTTGGCTGACCTGAGAAGTCCCAGACGTTCAGCACCATCTTCTTCTTGTCCCGCTCTCTGATGGTCCAGTCCCGGACGTCAATGCCAACAGCGGCCCGCTTTGAGTTCAGCTGCGAGCGCTTCAGCTTCATCAACTGCTGGATCAGGGTGGTTTTCCCACTGCTGGCGTTCCCCACCACGATGAGCTTCATCCGGTAGTATGGCACTGCCTTCTTCAGCCTCTGCTGCAGGAACCTGGGAGAGAGGTATTTATGGTGAGATTCTTTTTTTAGATATTGAAGTCAGAGTGATCAATTAATACTGGTGTTGTCACAAAAAACAAAAAGCCGCTGACCTGACAATGTCTTTGGTCTTGCTGCCAATCAGTTTGAGGTCGAGCTGGAGTCGAAGGCCGTCCAGCGGCAGGTCCCACAGTCTGCCCAGTTTCCCCATCTCATCAGGGAAGGAGCGCAGGTTGGGGTTGCGACTCACGTCCAGAGAGGTCAGGCCTTCCAACAGGCCGATCTGTGGGGGAATCTGAGCAAAGACATTACGACCATGACTTACACCAGGATAAGCATGCACTGGTTTCATGTTGATTGGTCATGGCGGTAGAACGATGAGATCAGGTGAACTAGTCTTTACTTCAGTGAGCTGGTTGTCGCTCAGGTGGAGTTTCTCCACTCTGGTCCATTTGTAGATTGGCCCACTCAGATCCAGAACCTTGATCAAGTTCTGACTGAACATCAGCTCTCTGAGGTTGCTGGACTCCCAGAGTCCAGGACCAGGCAGAGTAGCAATGCTGTTGGTTCTCAGGTCCACTGACCGCAAGCTGGACACACAGAAGTATGGAAATGAAGCACTTACGTATCATAAGAAGAGGGATGCATGAAGTCTTTTTTGACTTACTTTGGGAGATTAAGTATGGCCTCAGGGATGCTAGTGAAGCTGTTGTTTGCTAGTCTCAGTGTTGTGATCCTGGATGGGAGATATGACAGGGAACCTGGAGAGGACAGTGAGGATGCTTCTGAGTCTCCACATCACAACATATCAATGTGGAACAATCTGTGCAATGGTTTGGTCTGTCCACATGCTGTAATCCTGGTCACATGGTGAGGAGGCCCAATGCTGTTCAACTGTTCAAACTTTTAATCTAATCATCAGCACACAGCACTCACAAATTTTATTCACGGAGGCACTGAACGTTTCCAGTTTAAGGCAGCCGGTCAGGAAGTCTGGAGAAATACTCTCCACACAGTTCTTGCTCACATCGAGCAGCTTGATCTCCGGCAGGATCAGAGGCTCACGAAGCTCAGTGATACTGTTACTGAAAAGAGAACAAAGAAAAAACACTTGTCTGTGATGACACAACACTTAAGATCATTTCTGAGGAGTCTAATTTGGCATGAAGAATAAATAATGGGTGACAGTGATCCTGGGTTGACTAACTGACTGGAGGGGTCAGAGATACTAACTATTCTATTTTTAAGTTGTTTGTGGAAGAAAGGAAGTGAAACTCCAAAACATGTTTACTGTTTTCAGCCAAATTTGTTCAAGCTGTTCAGATTTAGGACATTCTTTATTTTTAAGGATTTCTTAAGAGTTTATTGAGAAACATTTACTGTGATTTGGATTTAAGGCAGAAAATGCCCATATTTAATTATATTTCTGTTGTATAGAAGTTCAGATCGGAAGCTAATTTCAAAACCCTTGTTCCACAACAGACGTCATTATACAGAACATTACTGTCAGGAAACACCCCATAATCACAGGAGACAGTCTCAGTTTCTGCTGTGCAACAACTTGTTTAAATTAGAGTTAATTGTTTTGATTAACTGCCAGGCTGGAGTTTCTTCTCATAACTTCATACTATAAATGCCCATATAGAAAGAGCAACACTAAAGTCAAGCACCATTCAGCTATGTTGAAGTACAAAAAGAAGATCCCTGCTCATCAACAAGCAGACGTACCCCTCCATCACCAGCTCCTCCAGCTGATCCATGACACGGCCCAGCTCCTGAGGGAATGCAGTGATTTTGTTGAAGGACAGATTGAGCTGCCGCAGTGCTGGACAGGTGACAGCGGGGTCAAAGGTCAGAAGGGGACCCACACAGTTTCGGGACACGTTGAGCATGCTCAGTGAGACTAGAGAGAGCAGCTCCACTGGCAGCGACTGGAGCTGGTTGCCCTGCAGGTCCAGTCGAGTCAGACTCTTTAAACTCTGCCAAAACCAGACACAGACGAGGTGTCAGTTCACGCTTCCTTTTACTGTTTGATATGTTGAAGAGTCAGCACAGATCAGATGCATTACCTGGCAAAGAGCAGAGGGAAACTCCTGCAGACTGTTGTGGCTCAGGTCCAGACGGAGGAGATGCCCCAGCTGCTGCTGGACGAAGCCGTCGTCCATCAAGCAGGACAGAGAGTCCAACTCATTACCAGACAGATCCAGCAGGCGGATCCGCTCTCTCTCTTTGGACGAAGCACCAGAGCTCTCACCAAATCCAAACACTGAGGAGGCGACACATCATTCGCTACCACCTGACAGTAAGACTGCCTACCACAAGTCAACAGCTTTCACAAATTATGTGAGAGGAAGATGAGAGGATTTATTCTCTACTTCTCAAAAAGAAGTTGTACTGTAGCAAGGCTGCTCTGATAAATCTTAAAAAAACATCATGTTTGACAGATGGAGAATTAAACTGAATAACCTTTGTGGGTTGAGCCACTCCTTCCATATCTCCGGTGTACCTGCTCACTGTGTTCATGCTCAGCCTGACCATTCTGGAAAAGGAAACAGAACATAAACAATAAAGAGATAAACTAACAGTGAAGAAAGACAAAGAGAAAAGGATGTGTAATAAGTGGAATGAGTCAGGAGAGGAAAGACACTGAAAGGAAATCAACAGACGCAAACCAATGACGTTTTAGCCAACTAACAAAAAAATCAGTATTTCCAATGTTATGTCCATCTATGCACCTGCCACAGCCACCAGACTCCATAGACAAAAACAGTAACTTTACCCTGCAGACATGATGATCTGATGGATTACCACTGCCTCAATCAGTTAGTCTGTGTGACTTTAGTCATTCTGAAGTCACACACATCATGTCTGACTATGGATAACGTGTGTGTGTGTGTGTGTGTGTGTTCACCTCCGCACTGGTGTGTCTGCGGCGTGCCTGCTTCCTTTTGAAGGACCCCCCCCTCAGCTCTTCTGTGGAGTCATTCAGGGGCTTTGGAGACAGAACCCCTGACAGCGAATCACTCCCTACAAAAGGTAAAGCACACAATGAGAGGACATCATCATCATCATACAACAAAACAGAAATGAGCAGAGAGCAGCCCACATGCATGTTATGCTGCTACGGTTTTCCTTTTTGACCTTCAGGAGATCAATACTTGGTACCGCTCCCCTGTTTTCATGTTTGATGTATTTTTAAGAACTGCTCACATTTCTTTCTTAGCTTACTGTTCAATTATTCTTTATACTGTAGGGTTCTTCCTCGTTTCCTCACAATTTTAGCCTGTGCCTGTGACACACACCTTTCCTCTGTAGCCTGAAACCAGATGTATATGAGGACGAAGCTGTTTAGAGACATGTTAAATGCTTTCTGTAGATGCTCATATTTGTGTCATGTGAGGCACTACAGCATCACAAATATTTCATATTTCACACATCAGATGAAGAAACGGGTTGGTAATGAAGCATTACTACGCCGCTCAGTAAGAATAAGACACAAGTATTTACGACTGATGATGTGTAGAGTTGAGGTGGATGACATAATATTACTCAAAACATGTTACTGTGCATCATAATATAGTTTCTGAGGAGACAGTGAATGTTACTACAGTTTTGTCTGCAGTATTCATCTCTATAAATATCTATGGTAACTCAATTTAACCCCTGACTGTGTGACAGAAGTGCCTCATGTCTGTGAACCTTACCATCACTCTCCATGTCGTCATTGAAAAATAAACCATCATCGATGGAAACAAAGCTGAAGCTGGAGTCGTCGCTCTCATCAGAAATGTAGCCAGAGGTCAGACAGGGGTCGCCCAGGGATCTGGGAGGACCACTGACACTCTTGGACCGCTGGAAAGACTGAATGTACCTCGCCAAACTCATGCCTTTACCTTCAACACAGAACATGGCAAATATAGACATTAAGTATTCATTCTGTCTAGAAAATGTCAGGAAGGAGGTCTTCAAATCCCTTGCTTTGTCTATACGATAATCAATTTAAAAAAACTCTTTCTCACTGTTGTTGTAACGGAGACTGTACGTTCTGCCTCTTTCTGCCAGCAAGGGGCTGAGCCAGGCGGCGTCCAGGCGGCCCAGCCTGAAGCCGCCGAGGCAGAGGGCGCTGTTGTTCAGGTCCAGACCCAGGCGGCCCAGCAGCTGAATGACGGTGGGTCCTTCACCCCGCTTCACGCTCACAGCCAGAGCCCTGCGCAGGTGCTGCTCATGGGCACCTCTGCTGAGCAGCAGCTCCACCAGCTCGAGAGGTCCACCTCTCTCACACACCTGAGAAAGACAGCAGATAGACAACGACTGAGACTGAACTTACTGATTCATCTATCTATTAGAGGGGCTGTGTGGTTAAACTGTCAAGTACCCATTGTCGGTATAGCTATTTAGATAGGTTGTTTTTTTAAAATTACCTAATTGGCAGGATATCAGTTTTTCAGAAAAAAATCCAAACTTCATCAATTAATCTAATCAAATTTAAAATGTTTTTCTATGCTTAAAATATACTGCAGGTAAAAAGTTTGGAGGCAAGGCCAATACAGGCCAAACACTTGGAAGCAACTTCAAGTTTCTGTTCACAATGCCTTTATGTATATGCATATGTATTTAATGTATAATTAAACTTTGCTTTCATTGATATGCACCATTTTCCTCAATTTACCTTCAGGTATACGTTGATGTTACCAGACCATGGCTTAATAAATGACAACAAAAGAAAAGAAGGGCTTAGTTTTAGGGTCGAGAAGAATTACAGAGAAAAAAAAACACTTTGGCTTTTGAGAGTCTGCACATAAGAATCCCAATTAATATCAGCTGTGTTCAAATGTCTCACAAACTACTGCAGAAATGGCGGGAAAGAAACAACTGAATACAGAAACAAGCGTTACTCTTAACATATTAATCATGTTTATTTTGTTGCAAAGTAAACCAATGAAACTATGATCTTTTTTGTACAAATTCAACCAGTTGCTTCCAAACTTTTGGACTGTGGTGTAAATCCAAATGACACAAGCAAAAGCAGTAAATGCTCACTGCCAGGAAAATATTAACGATTTCTACCTAATTACTGACAAACAACAACATTCTGCTGTTTGGCTCATTTATTGCTCTTTTTTTCAGCAGTCAAATATTCAAATATATTTCTTTCTTTCCACGTTTGCAGTCGAAAAATTCTCCAAATAACTAGTTTATTTTAGATAATATGCTAAAAGAACACCAACTGACAGAAGTGGGAACATAATGTCCCAAAACAGGCATTTGAAATACTGTTTTTTTGTCAGGCTTTGTAATCTCTGACCTGGTAGATGAGAGATTCTGTTTTGGTCTTCCTATTGATGTCAGCACCCAGCTCTATCAAACACTCAGCCAACATGGCGTCTCCGTCTTCGCAGGCCTTTTCCAGCATGCTGTAGTGGAGCTGAGAGTTGCACCACATCTTAGACAGAGCCAGGCACACCGACTTACGCAGCTGGACAGAGGGGGTGGGGGAGAAAATGAAACAGATTCCTGTTCAAGTGAGTTTATTAAATTATGGTGAGGGTTTCCAGTGTTTTTAGGAAGGCTTTACAATAAATAGGGATGTGGTCTACTCTAAAAATTCAAGCATGTCTAGTATGTCATGGATGTTTGTGCTCCATTTGTCCAGTACAGTGTATCAACGTGGCAGCCGGTTGATAGTATGTGACTGAATATTTCGGTCAGTTTTATCACAGCATACCATATTGGGGAAAAAATGCAGAATGTGAGAAAATATCGCCTTGTTTCTTTGGGCAGTCAAGAGACAAATACTCATCAAAAGGCTTTAATTGTTTGAAACCTTATCTGTGAATTCAGTTTTCATCTTTGACTCACAGCAGTGTTGCTCTGGTCAGGAGTCTCCTCTCTGAGGTGTTGGAAGATCTGCCTGTCAAAGTCTTCTCTCTGCAGTTCAGCAGCTGCTTCTGAGCAGGCGTCCAGCATCCTCAAAGCTACCTGAAAACACTGCAGAACACACAGCCAGACACGTCCGCCATGTGAGAGGTTTTTACCTACCGCATTCATTCTTGACAAGCAGTCAAAGATCCCCAGGTAAGTGCTCAGTTACAAAAGATATTTACTGTGTACTGAGTTCAAAAGCGTCACCTTCAGGAGCATCTCAGAGTCTTCTCTGTACTGGATGAGTGAGGCGACCACAACAGAGGCCAGAACAGGTACGTTCATCCTTGATAGCTTCTTCTTGGATACGAGGTAGTTGAGCAGGGTGAGACCCCAGTAGTGTATCTCTGCAGATAAATAACATTTCAGATATGTTCAGATAGAAACCTAACTTGTCTCTGTTTATCAGTGACAGCTGTGTACTGTACCTCGTTCCTGTGGGAACATCTGTAGTGTGTGCAGCACTGTGTCTATCGCCCCCTGCTGGCAGAGCAGGTCCACTGCACCAGAGCAGTCGGCCAGAGCGGACAGCACCTTCAGACCACACTTCTGTATGGTCGAGCTGCTGATGAACTGCACACACACACACACACACACACACACACACACAGTAAATGTTTCATCGGGTGTTGTGTGTGTGTGTAAACATGGCATTTGTCTCATGGTTTGTAAGGAGCTTTGGACCCAGAATCTTCAGTTTACATGGCAAAAATGCAGTTTTAATAACTGACTTTTTACTATTTATCATTATTTTCATAGGCAACTTCCCCACTGACATTTCAGACAGTTTTTAGCACCCTGTCCTCAGGCAGAGGGGTATCAAGCATGGAGATGAAAACATGCTCACTATTCATTCAGGAGGTCAAATGGCAATTTTTGGGGGGAAATCTAATTACACCCTTCCGATGTTCTGGTTCCAAGACAAGCTGCTGTATAATTTCTACAATGAATGGATGAACTGTTTTGTGTTTAATCTATGTAATGGAGGAGAACTATATACACTGGTATTAGTACGCTGCTTCTCCTCATGAGAAGAACAACCTGGTAAGGGTTGTACTGCCAACCAGTTCACATCCATGTCCGTCCAAAATGTGACCACTCATCTTGTTTTACATTTGTGTGACATTAATTATGAAGACAAAAAACTTGTTCGGTGTGGTCGTTGTAATCAGTTCATCCTGGAGTCTGAGTGGACATGTGTGTCATGGGGTGTGTTCGTACCCTGTTGAGAACCTCCAGGTAGAGGGTGTGAGCTCCTTCCACCACACACTGGTTTTTCAGGACCTTTAGCGACACGTCGGCCATGTCGGGATCTGCGACAGAGACGCCGTGCTCCCTTAAACTCCTGTCTGAGAATTCAGACGCACCACGGACACAAGTGAAAAGAAAGAGAGAAACACACGCACACAGACGCTCGATTATCAATCACTAATTGAATTAGGGGAGCTACAAGTGCTGGGGGCCAAGAAGACTACACTATAACTGCATTTATAGAATTTAAAAGAAAACAAGCTGCTCTGCTGAACTAGTTTGTTCCAGTTTTATTCACACAATATTACAAAAGCAAACTGGTAGCCTCAACTGCAGTAGTGTGTAACATTTCAGGGGATCTATGAGTAGAAACTAAACACAATAATCATGGTTTCTGCAGTGTTTAATCAATATAGAAAATGTTTAATGTGCCTTTAATGCTTATTATTAGAGCTGCATTAACTATTTCAGTGCCACTGACATATTTATACGTCATTTAAAATCCAACACTTGAGTGCCACTGACATATAAATACATCCAATTTTTCATCTTTTGAAAATAGGCTTTTTCATCTGTCCAGTCCGAAACTGAGTTTCTTTATCTGCCAGATGTCCTCATTTCTTCACCAGCTGAAATTTATGAAGGAAAAAAACTTGGGAGCACTTGAAGTAACAGAAAAAGATCTCACCAAAATAACTCAGAAAAAAGATCAGTGTCCAACCAATATTTGATGTTACCTGGGCAGAGGAAGACCAGGCTGGCCTGCAGAGCCTCCAGCTGAACCTCAGGTTGGAAGTTGTGGACCTTCATGGTGCTGAGGATCTGACTCATGGCCATGTTCATCTCATCTAGACTGGCCGTCCTACAGACACAGAGAGGCAGGTTTCACTCCAACAAGTCAGAAATCCTCTGTCTTCTCCTATGCTGACTTCCTTTTTATTCCCCTTTCCAAGTATAATCTATTAATCAACGAATGGAAACAAAAGCAGGCAGCACGGTGGTGTAGTGGTTAGCACTGTCACCTCACAGCAAGAAGGTACTGGGTTCGATTCCTGGCCCGGGGCCTTTCTGTGTGGAGTTTGCATGTTCTCCTCATGTCTGCGTGGGTTCTCTCCGGGTACTCCGGCTTCCTCCCACCATCCAAAAACATGCATGGGGATTAGGTTAATTGGCTAATTTAAATTGACCGTAGGTGTGAATGTGAGTGTGAGTGGTTGTCTGTCTCTATCTCTCTGTCCTATGATGAACTGGAGACTTGTCCAGGGTGTACCCTGCTTTCTGCCCTAAGACAGCTGGGATAGACTCCAGCCCCACTGCCAGTAGAAAATGGATGGATGGAAACAAAAGCATTTGTGCACACCTTCCCTGAAAGAGCAGGCTGAGCAGTTTAGAGGCGCTGATGGAAACTTCAGCCGAGGCTGAATGTCTCTTCATCATCTCTACCAGGTTGACGTGGAGGCCACTGGACAGCAGCAGGGAATGCATTTTAGCTGCAAGAGGAGCAGATCAGACATTCATTGAACAAGGAAACAAATCTACAAGCTCAGGATGTTAAACCTTGGTCAACTGACTCTTTTGGACAATTAGAAGTAGTGAACACATCATTGATATATTTTAAGGTGATTTCAAACTTGTTAGGAAACACTTTCACATCCACATTACAGAGAAACATTAATTTAAGTCGTGTTCATTCGTTTTACCTCTGGTTTGGAATTGTCTTTAGCTGCTAACTGCTCCACTATATTCATCACCTAGTCTCTAACTCTGTCTGCTACATGTAGCATACAGTTGCTTCACAGAGCTTTTCCACTGTAAACAGCTGCCTGCTGCAGCCCCAAAAAAATAGTACGGCTACAAAGCCAGGATGTCCTACTGCATGTGGTCTGACTCACTGTTGTGAGTGAGGAGTGTGGCGATGGCACTGGTAGCGGCTCGAAACACACTGGGAGAGGAGGAGTGGAGCAGCATGGCCGCCATTAACTGTCTGTGAACAGGAGTCCTGGAAGCAACCACACAACATGCAGCAAATGACAAATATTTGGTCGCAGAGAACATTTCCATACATGACGATTGTCTGCAGATATTTTAGTTAATAACACCACAAACAGGTGTCAGCCATGTGTGCACCTCTCACGCTGCTCCTCCTCTGAGCACTCCACTCCAGCTCCATGCAGTAACAGATTGTGAATGGCCCAGCTTGCAGCTTCCTGAGGCGGTAGAAATTATTCAGTTAAAACGATTCTATGTTGAAGCCTGTAGTTTGGTGTCCAGGACAACCTGGGACTGACCTGAACGTCTGGATCAGCAGCATGGAGCTCCAACGCCGTACAGCAGGCCTCCATCCAGCCCAAGCCCATGTCCTCCACCTCCTCCCTGCCCCTGTTCTCCTCCTCCTCCCCGTCCTCCAGACCCTGCTCAGCCACCGCTTTGTTCTGCACGATGGTTGCAGCTGAAAAATGGAGACAATAGCGTGATGTAATCGCTGCACTGTACATTAAACTGGTGACTGCATTTTAAAAATAAAATGTACAATGTGTTCATGTCAACACTGCTGTACTGACACAGACAGTGTCTGTGCTATTCTCTACTGAGAATTCATTGTTCTGTGACTGTCTGTCAGCTTGTTACGGTAATTAGGAGATCATGTCATGGCGAACAAAGCTATTTTTTATTGATTACAAAGTCAAAGACTAGTAGTACTATTAGTAGTTTGGCTTTACTGGCAGGGTTCTTGCACCATTTTAAAAGTCAAATTTAATACTTTTTAAGACCTCAACAAATATAATTTAAGACCCAAAAAACGTCATAACAGTTTCATTGGTAGAAAATACAGTAGTCAATTTATCGTAGGGCCTGATCAATATGGAGTTTTTGAGGTTGGTGCCAATATCAACATTTTTCAGCCCTTTACCACTTGCACTTAAATTTTTCCACAACTTTAATTTTACAACTTTATAACAAAGAAGTGAACAAAATAATGTGCAAACTTGCAGAAAAAATCCTACTGGCATTAAACACACTATCTGAAAAACTGAATACCTACAGCAAATGTATGGTAAATGTAAGACAATTTAAGATCTTAATTAGCTGATTTTAATTTAAGACTTTTTAAGGAACCGCGGAATCCCTGACTGGGTTAAGGATTTTTTTTGACTACAGACAAACTATTTATAAATTAGCTTCCTTTAGCTTAGCTACTGTGGCTAGCAGTAACAGTGTCTATGACTGGTGTGACGGTGCGGACTGAACTAAGTTGAATGTTGCATGTGTGAGTGTGCATCCTCACTGAGGTCAGCCAGGCAGGAGAGGGCGGCGGTCTGCAGCGTGGCGTTGTCAGGAAAGGTCTGACAGGCTCTCACTGCAACCCTCTGGACGCCGTTCAGAACCAGGATGTTGTAGAAACTCTCTAAAAGACACATAACGACTAATGACCCCTTCAATCTTAATCTGTCAACTGGCACACACATTATTCCATGAGGATTAATAAACTCCAAACACTGCTGTAGTGATAGCGAGGAGTCATTGATTACGCAAACTGTGTTATCAGCAACTGTCAACAAGTGAGGAGATACTCCAAAATGATTCACTGACAGGGTTTTTAATTTTAGATTGGCTCCTGAAGCAAACTAAAGAATAAGTATTTAGCTAATTGTGTGTGTGTACGTGGATATTTAGGAAAGTGGTCCTTGGATCTGACCTGATGTAAACCTCCTGAAGAGGCAGCAGGCCGTCTCCTGCAGCTCCTCTACCTCAGGGAAGGCGTCCGCGGCACTGATGATGGTGTTGTAGCAGCGAGCACCTCCAGACATCAACATCTCCACATTACTACCTGGAAGAAAAAAAAACTACAATGTTCAAATTACAGCCTTCAAGTTAGAGCATGTAAATAAAAACACATAAGTATGTAAAATAATAATCAAATATATTGTATCATGTGAGTGAGTTGTTTTTTTGTGTTGCTGTCAGGGTTTATGCATTAGAATTATATCATGACTTTTGGAAAAAGTATGGTGTTATTGTTCATCTCTTTTTTCATTTTTAACTGTGGCCTTAATTGTATTTTTATTTCATTAAGTTTTTACAAATTTTCTTTTATTAATTATTAAATTGTTTTTTGTCCATGTATTCTTCAAGTATATTATTATTTCGACTACTATTATTGTGTATTTTTCACTGATGTTTTTGCCCATTTTTTATTACCACCTCTTGTTCTATCCATATATAGAGGTTACATATGTACTCTACATTTTTTACAACATTCTACATAAAATTTCAATAAACTAAACTCAAATAAAAAATCTAATATGTAAGCAGGTCATAAAAAGACCCTCACTAATAAAATTATATCTCCAAACAGCATGGAATCCCCTCATGGCCGTGATAAATTGAACATCTGTGAAAAACTAAGTGGAAAAATTGTTCATGACTAATTTGCTATGTCCATTTTATCACTTTTTCCCCCATGTTCAGCTCCACTTCAGAACTTTTGCATAAATCATCCATCAAGAATTCCAGTGTAGAGCAATATAAGAAATATATCATCTACTATATTTAGCCTGGAGATAATGAATGATGTAATGTCTGATGTGTGACAGATGGAAAACTCGTATATAAGACAAGGAGCACTGGATATCTCTGCTTATTTGCTCACTATTTGCAAATTTTATTTGGTACATATATGGACATTTCTGCATACTTAAACACTACTGCACTGTTTCAGTACATTTTTTTAGGATTCAGGCATTTCGACACTCTATTAACCCCAAGGGAAAATCAAGTAACCAGTAGCATAGATAAAATAGTGCAAAGAGAAGAATTGTGTTAAATTGTTTTTCTTAGTACATATTTTGGTCTTAAATAGAAATAATTTGATCTATCTCACTCTCTCGGGATCTGCTTTAAAATCCAGCGGTTTCACAGAACAGAAAGTTTGTTGAAAAAATATTCAGTAAAATCTGCCTTTGAACTTGTGCAACCTCAAAAGAAAAGTAGCTTACAGTGTGACATAAAAATAGATCTTCTTCTTTATTCTGAGGGAAATGTGAAATTGATTATCTATTCCATAACTATATATTTGGATAGCAAAATCCAATATTTGGATGTTTGGATAGCAAATTCATAGGATCTCGCTAAAGGCGTTGCATCAGCTGCAAGCAACACACACACGGCTCTCCTGTGCTGCAAACAGGAGCAGCACAACATCACTAGTTTACTAGAGTCTAATATATAATCTGATTGACATCAAGGCTTTTCAAAAGTGTTTCAGTGAGGTTGTGTTGTGGTGGCAAAGCTAGAAACAGAGCGTGTGAAACTAATAAAGAAAAGGGTCGTTGTTGTTTCCCTTGTGGACATCACTGGGGTGTGCTGGGTCTTACCAGGTCCAGCCAGAGGGAGCAGCACTTTCAGGGCCAGCAGGAGCAGCTCAGGGTTGTCCAGGAACCTCTGCAGAGCCGCCAGAACCACAACATGATCCTGGTTCTCCACAAACTCCACCAGGTGGTCATCACTTACTGGATACACAGACACAAGAAAGATTCAGCTACCAATGATCGTAAATGTTAGCATTAATATGAAGATGAAACTCTTAGATGAGGTTGGCAAAGCATAGCTGTGTAGAATTGAACCTGATAAAATACCCTCAACATATGACATAACTATTAAAGATGATAAATAAAAGCAATGCTTGGCTCCACACAATGAGCATCACAAGACTCCAGGTATAGCTTGTAGAATATATTTAGTAGAATAAAAGTCAGACAAATGTCAGTGTTTGTGCTAAGGCATGATGCAAAGCCTAAAATGCACTGTAAAGACCAATTTATAGTACAATGTAAAGTGCCGTACGTAGAGAGGGAGAGCCCTCTGCATCGCCGGAGAGCCTCTCCGTCCTCTCCGGGGAGCAGGAATTTGTTTTTAACTGTCCGTCAATCCGTAAAGGGAAGACAGAGACGACAAGGGTTGTGATTGGTCCTCTAGTTGCACCCTGCCGTGAAATGCAGCCCCTCTCCCTACACAGAAACAGACAGGTCGCCACCACAGCAGCACAGACAGGACAGGAACTAAAGTATCGATTAGCCTTGAGAAACGCAAGTCAAATACATTCAACTTGCTCAAAAAATCCATTTAATTCATTTAATAATTATGGCTGGGGTATATTTCCACAGATCATACCGAATGTTATTGGTTTGCGTTTGCTATTATCCGAGAAGAACATCTGCTATTTTCTCTCTTTAGAGGGGCTTTTAAGACTGTATGCAACCGATGTTCTTCTCTTCTATCTCCCTCACAAATAATTAAATCATAAAATAGTATTTTCCCCTGCTTTTATCTGTGATATTAAGGCGAATTGGTTCACTTTCTGAGGGGGTGCATTTCACGGCAGGGCTGCACAAAACGCATCACGACGGAGAACTGCGAGGGCTCGAGGGGTCTCCGTAGCTACGGAGTTGGATGACATATTACGGAGTCAGAGAAGTATATTCCAGCCTTAATACAACGGGGTAGATACCTGCCACAAAACATGAAGACATCAGTGTATCAGAGGTTAGAGAGTGTCTGCTCACCTCTCTCCAGGAGGAGCTGCAGAGCTGCACAGCCTTGGAGCTGCACCTCTTCGCTGCAGGGAAACATCTTCATCGCCTGCACCACCAGGCCAAACACATCCTCCTCCTCCTCCTCCAGCACCAGCAGAGCAACCGTGTCTACATAATCATGAAAAAAATGCCTTAATGGAAACAAGAGTCTGTGAACCACTTCAGCAATATTAACTAGAATATCATCTCCACACTGCAGTCATGTGAAAATGACTGAATAGCTTTTGGCTCGCTTGATCATTTGACGCATCACAGACATTTCGATGGTTTTGATGTGCCGATTCCAACTAGATGAGTCGGCATTAAAATCAACCTGTGATCAGGGCTTCCACCAGAAGGCACAGAAAAGGCCGTTTAATTGTCTTCTAGCTGTCAAATGTAGCAGGTGTGAGTCCCTGGTGTGTTACAGCACATCATCTTCTGTGTAGTCCTGTACCTGATCTGAGCAGGAGAGCCAGGGCTCTGAGTCCGACCATGGTCACTCTGCAGTCTGTGCTGTACAGGGAAAGCACCTTCAGGATCTGCCTGGAAAAAAAAACAACAAAAGAATGAAACAAGACTGTAGAGACAAAGAGAAAGACTTGAGTTAGAGAAATCATTACACTGTGTGCAAACTTCAAATCCTTTATAACCTCTCCGTCTGTAATCTGTCCTTGAACAGCTTGGCAGAACACAGAGGGATGTGATAGAAATGTTAGACATCAACACAAAGGAACTGAAAAGATGCACGACACTTTGAGCACATCTGTTTCTGTGCAATGAACAGGAAGTGAAAACTGAAAAATACTATCACTTCTGCCTGAAACATTTATGACCCTAAATCTATTGACGTAATGAAAAATAGATGTAGACAAAGTAAAGCGACTTAACTGCACTCACACCTGCTCAGATGTGGAATGATGCTTTAGCATATGGATGCTCATTATACTGCTATTGATGAGCAAGGAACTGAACTGGTTATATCAGTGTCCATATATTTACTCATGTACATATTCTGACACACCTTTAAAACCATGAAACACAACACCATAAGAAGCAACGCACCCAAAACCGACATTATGCTCATAAGAATGTGACTGTAATTTCATTACTGTCACGCCTTTATTGTCATTATAGGACAGAGCATACAACGAAATTAGGGGTGCTGCTCCACATGGTGCTCAGTCAAATGTAAAAAAAAGACAGTCATCTTAAAAATGAATTAGAAAAGACATAAATAAAGTTGTGTCAGAAATAAGACACTATTTACAGTTGTAAGGTACAGTTTTTACAGTAGTTAGGAAAAAACAGTTTTGGTATATTGTACATTGAAGTGGTATTATTGCACATTTGTTGACTGTTATTGCACAGAAAGATATGTATATATTGTATATATTATATATATATATATATATATATATATATATATTATTTGTATTTATTATATCAATATAATATAGTACTAATATAATAATAATAAATAATAATAATAATAATAATAATATAATGTATGCATATATAACATACATTAATACACAAATCTCCAACAACATACCTAGGTGTTTATCAGGTGTAACACTTAACATGTTAGTGTGCTAAAGTTTGGTAATCAGCACCAAACACAAAGTACAGTTGAGGCTGGTGAGAATGTGAACTTATTTCATGTAACCATGTCTTCACTTACTGGTGCACTCCCAGTACCTCCCAGTCGTTGGCTGCCTGCAGGGGTCTGGTCAGCTGGTCCAGTGTATCGGGACATATTTCAATCAGTCGACACAGCAACGACCAACCCACCTGTAGCAGCAGGATTGTGCCGTCACTCACTTAGATTAGAGGTCAATAAGGAAATCCAACCCTCAAACAAATAGACGAAGCTACTTTCACCTTCTTAACCTGCCATCTTACTGTACCATCTTAACACGCAGATGTTTTTGACAATGTGAGGAGAATAATTCAATAATTTTCCAGCATTATATGAAGAACTGAATCATTGTTACTATGTGTGAATAGTTAAACAAAATATGCTTGGGACAAAATCCTCCATGATGAAGGAGAAACCTCACTTCAAATCAGTTTTATCATTCAAACCAGTCTGTTATGACTGACGGACTCTGACTTTCAGTTTGCGTGTGCTGCAATCTTACCTCTGATAAGCTGCAGTCACGAGACGCCATAAACATGCCAGATCAAGTGTAAGCATGTCAGCTATGAGAGACTACACTGCTCTACACACTTACACACATCTGTGTGTCATGCATATCTATTTATTTATATCTATTATAAAAATAATGTGCGGTGTTAAAAGCCTCCACAAGAAGATTCTTGTTGGCTGAATATCCTACCGATGCAAAGGAAAAATAAGTTAAATGCTGAAAGGCTTATGAGATGCCCTGCGGTACCTGCTGGACTCCTTTGCTTCTGATGTAGGATGACAGCACCGTCACGAGGGGGGAGTGGACATCTTTGTCTTCAAACAGTTCAGCTGCTGCAACAGATGAGAGGACGTGATGTGACAAGTTAGCTTCGAATGAAGGGACGCTGTATTTTCACACTGCTTTTGCTATTTTTGAAAGCGTACAGCCAGGCTCGGAGAATCGTCCAGCGATAACGAGGCTCAAGCAGCATTCAACATTTCTGCCACAAGAAATGTTGTAAATACTACCAAAAAAAATAGTACAACAAGTAAATTATGCATTTATGATATGTTAAGGTGTACTATCTTAATACTAAAAACACATCTCTATCAGCGTGTGTTGAATGTAGAACAGTAGGGCAGCATGGTGATATAGTGGTTAGCACTGTTGCCTCACAGCAAGAAGGTGCCGGGTTCGAATCCTGGGCCCGGGGCCTTTCTGTGTGGAGTTTACATGTTCTCCTCATGTCTACGTGGGTTCTCTCTGGTACTCCGGCTTCTTCCCACCAATCAAAAACATGCATGGGGATTAGGTTAACTGGCTAATTTAAATTGACCGTAGGTGTGAATGTGAGTGTGAGTGGTTGTCTGTTTCTATGTGTCCTGTGATGAGGTGGCGACTTGTGGGGTGTACCCTGCCTTCCGCCCTAAGACAGCTGGGATAGGCTCCAGCCCTATGAGGATAAGCGGTAGATAATGGATGGATGGATGTAGTACAGCAAACTTAAAAGTACACAAATAGAACAAGTCCCACGAACATTATAAGAAACACAAGGTTAAACCATTCAGCAGTTTGAAATGTGCTCCACCTGTTAAAAGATGAAAATGTTAAAGCATCACTTAAAATAATAACCTCACTCTGAATGGGACCAAGTACTTTTCCTTTAATAGCCAAGACTCTTGACTGATTAGCTTGTACTTTTACTTAAATATGAGAACTTTTCCCACAGCCTATATGACATGAATTTATTAGAAAGATGTCTACAAACTCTGATCAGTAAATAATGACTCTACAGCTAATTATTTTTTTTATACCGTAAGCTGATACTACTGGTGAATGCATGTCTAGCTCTTGTTCTTCAGGATGTGAGCTGAACAACATGTCCAGAGGAAACAACATGATGACCAGCAGCATGCTGCACATGCAGCAGCACTGTTTCCTACCATGGTCGGTGTGGGCCAGGAACAGCAGATCCTGGATGATCTGAGTCAGAGTGCTCAGTTGTCTGTCCTCCTGTGGGATTTTCAGCCTCACCAGAAGTTTCTTCAGCCTTTCTTCCAGCTCCTCTTTGTTAACCATGGTCTTTGAAATACTGACGAGTTGACGACGTTCATTTAGGTCAACCAGGAGGCTGAGATCCCCCAGAACAGCTTTGCTACAGCAGCATGGGAAGAAACGAGTGGAGGGCCACTCATAGCGTTATGTGACAATGTTAAATACATCATAAAACAGTAGCTACATAGCGGCTGTCGCGAACAGAGAGGCTGTCAGTGTGACGGAGTTCAGGCGCTGACATCACCGTCCTCAGCTTGTCTTTCTTCTGGCAGAGAAGCACCTTCCTCTTTGTGAGACTTTCTGTTGTTTCTGTGGAGAGAAAACCACAGCAGATCCTCTCTGTGACAGCCGTGTTCCTCCTTCCTTACAGTCACATCATATGACGATCAGAAAAAAACTCCCCGCTTGTTAAAGAGGAAACCCATAACTGGAAGCAGCAGACGCCGCAGTGCAGCATGGGGAGGGGGAGCGGAGATTCATCTAACCTGAAAAAAAGTTTGTACCAAACTATATATCATCGCCGAGCTGTTGTTATTATTTTATAACTTAAATTAGATCGGCTGTGATTGACAGCGACATTTTAGGAGCGGTCGAAGAGCATACATGAACTCCCCCCGGTGTCTGATGTCAGTTACTGATTTACCGAGTTGATGCAAGCCGTATTCCATTAAAGAAACAGTCCTTTTAACCTTTGTTTGCAAATGAGCAAATATTCTTAAGTCTTAGAGTAAATATTAAAACTGTTTACAGCTTATTGGCAGATTTAACTAAACTCGGCATATATCACTGGACACAAAATTGCGACTAATTTCACAAATCTAAACTATTTTTCTTCACCGTCATAGAATTTTTTGCTGCGCATCTAGCAATGTACTTACGGTATTTACACAGCGTGCAACACTTTTTACCCATGTATTTTATTTTAATTCCTTTTAATCATTTTATAGTAAGCATATCACCAATTTTGTAATTTCGGTCGAAAGGCAGGTAGTGAACACTTTTTATTAAGTCTATATATTTTAATCCACACTAATATCACTTCAGGGCTTCAGGATCCCGTAAAAAGCAAGATTTTCAAGTCTTATATTTAAAGCCTTATATTTAAAATAAGGTTTAAGTGCTAAATAAATTCTGCGAATATATTGAAATAACGTTAAATCCACACAGTCTGAATTCAACAAATGTTTGTTCAAAGCAAGCCGTCAGGATTTCTGTCAATTTTTGATGTCACAAATGTGAAATATATAGTAATAATTTCAAAATTTCAAACGAAATAGTGTGAATGTGTCCCAGTCTATTTATCGTTGCAGTGTATGTCATTGAATACAGGCATATTCAGCAGACAGAATGAGGAAATAAATATGTTTTGTAAACATGTTTTCGTAGAAACATGACATGAAAACATGAACCTGAAAAATGAGCACAGTATGACAAGAATGCAAAATCCTGCTGTTTGACAAGGCTGACGAGGTTATCAGTGCTGTTTGGCTGCACAGGTAAAATGAGCTGTTCCAGGTGAGACAGGCAATGGGCGGCTACGTTGCCCTGCAACAAGGCTATATGATCCAGAGCAAACTTCCTGTTTAGTGAAGAGAACACAAAGGAGTCCTGCTGCTCCACAGTAAGCTTTTGTCTATCATTTGGAATCATTTTGCACATAAGACATGTATTTTTTCTGGACATTGCTGATAATATCTGCTGATTGAAGGTGTTGGTGAGTATTGGTTTGAGCTTGTGTGACATGCTGTTTTAGCTTTAAAGCTCTGAGTCTATGTCAACAAAGCAAAGCAATAAAGTGCATAGTCAGTTATGAACGTTAGCTCACCAAACTGACAACCCTCAATGTTTGCGGCACATTTGCTGAATAACCGAGAAAATCGATTAATGGTTTGAACTTTTGTTTTAATATAACATATTATAGATTTTGAACATGGAGTTTGACGTTGTGTTTTAGAGAAACTTACAGTTTCTACCTAAAATAAATAAGGAAAAGATTATCAGTGTTTATCTTTTACTTAAGAATAGGTGTGTTACATCTTTGTTTTGCTTGTTTAAACTTTTTTTATTATTTTTGCTGCTGGGCAGTCATTAGGTCATGTGATCTGCCTACGTGACCAGTAAACATGGCGGCTCGCAGGGCTTAGCGGAAGTGTCACCGGTTAACAATCATTTGAAGCAGTTTAAGTACACAGTTTAGGCAAATGTCACCACATGATGTGACACTGAAATCTGCTGACAGAACAGTCAACCTCAGCGGTTTATCGCGACATGTTATCGTTAGCCACAGTTAGCAGGCACGGTTAAAATCTCAACTGGGCCTCTTCTCTGTTTCTTCTCTCAAGCTGGACCGCAAGAAAAACGCCTGGTGTTTCTAGTCAACTCTGCTATGTTTTGATGGAGGTTTTATATGCTGACAAGTGAGTTTAACTTCTGTTTTCCCCTATGTCCAGCTCAAACGATGAGTACAGCCTGAGGCACACAGGCAACTCTATGGGCAGCAGAAGACAGAAAGCAGTGGATGATGGAGAGCAGAGTCTCATCGGGCCTCCATCTGCCACCAATGGGGATCTCCTGGACCAAGATGCTGCCACGCCGGGGTTCGTTTATGTGCTGGCCTTCTTCTCTGCTCTGGGAGGCTTTCTCTTCGGGTATGACACCGGGGTGGTCTCCGGGGCTATGCTGCTCCTGAAGAAGGAGATGAACCTGAGTGCCCTGTGGCAGGAGCTGCTGGTGTCCAGCACTGTTGGTGCTGCAGCTCTCTCTGCCCTGACTGGGGGCTCCTTGAACGGGCTACTGGGCCGCCGGGTCTGCATCCTTTTGGCCAGTTTAATTTTCAGCATCGGTGGTGTCATATTGAGTTTAGCCCCGGACAAGGTGGTTCTTCTTGTGGGCAGAATCACAGTTGGTTTGGGTATAGGTGAGTTGGTGTAAATTATGAAAATGTGTATGTTGATACTCATACTGTAGTGTGCGTCCATGCAGGTGCACTGAGGTGGTTATGCTGTTTCAAGTACTCAAAATAATCACATCTAAATATACTTTAATCTCAGAATCACACAGTATATAGTGTGTAAGCATTTTCTTAATGTCACAGCTGGTTAAAGTGAGGTTCATATACTTAGTTTACATGCTGGTCCCTTAGCCTGTTAATAATACATCAGGATTTGTTAATTTATTATATTTTCTCTTGATGTTCTACTCTGCAAAGTAAATAAAGTTGTGAAAAATGCAGCGCCTGTATTACCCCACCAGCCAGAGATGATGAATATGGCAGCTGCATAGCTCAGGGAATTTAACTTTCTTCCTCCAGAGGTGGCCTCCAGGAGCCCAAAATTAGTTCATAGCATAGATTAGACAGAAAGTTTGAATCAGCTCTTCTGATGCCTATTTATGTATGCTTAAATCGAAACTCTAGTAACTTTTCTAACCCAAGGTTGATTTTTTTTTTAATGTAGATTTTTATATTTTGTTAAGACTGTGAAATGATATGGTGCTTTAAGAGGCTGTCTCTGTGTTTTTACATCTTTAATCTGTATGTAAATTAAATTACAGTTCACTCCCAAGTTCTTATGTTGGCCTACTTGACCTGCTTTTCCAGCCTTAATGTTGGCTTTTATTTTCCTGAATGGATTGTAAGACCGTGGATCATGTAAGAGAATAGAATCAGAACTTTTTGACCCAGGATTTAGGATGTGTGGAAAATGTATCTGTAAAAATCAAAATGAAATCCTGTCTTGTTTTCCCATCAGGCATTGCCTCAATGACCGTTCCAGTTTACATTGCCGAAGTTTCTCCCCCTCACAAGAGAGGTCAGCTGGTCACGATCAACTCCCTCTTCATCACTGGAGGCCAGTTCATCGCCAGCGTGATCGATGGAGCTTTTAGCTACATGAGCCACAATGGCTGGAGGTTGGTATTGTTTCTATCACTCTGCACACTGGCTCCACTGCCAGTAACTTTCCATGATAGGTGTTTGCTTTGGTTTTGTTTCTCTCTTTCTCTGTGAAGTCTAATTCATTCTATGTGCAAAATAAGTTTGCACATATAACGAATTTCACTTGGTATGTTGATGCATTGCGCATAAACATAGTGCAGATATAAAAAGTAGGACAAGAAACAAAACAAAAGTGAGAAATAAATTGTTTTTTAATAAGTAAATGAACTGATAACATACATACATTTCTGTGCAGAGTGTACTGGTGGGGGTGGAGTGCCAGATCAGCTTTTCCCAGATATAGTGCTATTGGTAAATTGTAAAAAGTAACTGCAGATTTGTTTGAGGAAATCTAACATCAAGCAATCTTTGATTGAATAACAACTTTCAGTCTTTTCATACAGTATGTGCAGTTGCAAGTGCTTTAACGTGACTGACAAGCCAAAAATATGAGAGTGCAAGTATGGACAAAAATAAAAAAGTTTATACAATAATGATTGAGCATAAATTTGCCCTGACAGTCTTCAGAACCCAACTTGACAATGAACAGAGGCAGATGTGTCTTCCTGTGTTCCTTCACTCCTCCTCATTCTCTCTGTGCTACAGGTACATGCTGGGTTTATCCATTCTGCCAGCTGTGCTGCAGTTTTTCGGCTTCCTTTTCCTGCCGGAGAGCCCCCGTTGGCTTCTCCAAAAGGGCCGAAGCCAAGAGGCCCGCCACGTTCTTAGTCGGATTAGAGGAGACCAGACCGTCGACGAGGAGTACGACACCATCAGGAGCAGCATCGAGGAAGAGGGGAAAGAGGCGGCTGGAGGTGCTGTGTCCAAATGTGACAAAAGCAAAGCCCAAAATCAAAGAGACAGACAAACTGTAAAAACTTCAATTTCTGCCTGTTTGTTTTTTAGGAGGCCTCGTTATTCTGCGGATCCTCAGCCACGGTCCGACTAGAAGGGCTCTGATTGTTGGCTGCGGCCTCCAGATGTTTCAGCAGCTGTCTGGGATAAACACTGTCATGTAGGCCATCTCTTTATCTTGTTATACAGTAGCTCCCACACAATCCATGAGAAGAAAACATTCACTGAGATTAGGTTGAAATGTGAATTGATTTGTTTTTCCTTCATTGACTCTCTTTGTTCCAATCCAGGTACTACAGTGCAACCATTCTGCAGATGGCGGGGGTGCGGGATGATAAACAGGCAATCTGGATGGCTGCTGCAACTTCTGCCACCAACTTTGTGTTCACCTTCATTGGCGTCTGGCTGGTGGAGAGAGTGGGCCGCAGGAAGCTGACCCTGGGAAGTCTTTTAGGTTTGTAATCTGGATATTTCCACAGGAGTTAGTTGACTGATTTAGTTTTGTAAAGATCTTAACCTGTTGATAGGTAATTGAAACGCACGTTGGCTATAAATCCACGACATGATAAGAATAGAATCATTCAAAAACAAATGGTAAATGGTTTGTATTTCTATAGCACTTTACTATACCTGCAACGATACCTAAAGTGCTTTACATTCACCCATTCACACACACATTCACACGCTGATGGTGGAAGCTGCCATGCAAGGCGCTAACCACGACACATCAGGAGCAGTTAGAGGTTCGGTGTCTTGCTCAGGGACACCTCGACATGAACGCTCCAGGCCGAGATCAAACCAGCAACCCTCCGGTTACAACACGGCCACTGTACCCACTGAGCCATGCCGCCACTAAAAGTAGAAGGATTTGTGTTATTTTATTGTTTTTATGAAGTGATTGAGTCGTTATCATGGTGTTTAGATATTGAGCCTATTCATGTCTCTCATGTTTTTCTATAGATTTTATTTGTCGTCTTATGCAAATGTCTGCAGGATTTATAAATTCATAATTTATTTAATGTGTTGATTTTCTCTGTTGCAGGTACCTGTCTGAGTCTGACTGTGTTGGCAGTCGGGTTCCTGCTATCTGCCCTGTCGTCTCCACCCATCACCCTCCACCCGGTCGACTCTCAAAACTCATCCTGCAGACTGTACGGGTAGGAGAACACAACGCAGCTGCAGTCATTTTCATTTTGAGACATTCATACATTTATAGCTTTTTTTTCCTGACATACTGCATATCAGAAATACGGCTTTATGTCAAGATGTTCCAGTATTCCAATAAATCCTTTTGGTTTGATTTTTACATATATTTCAGCATTAACACACTTCCCTTGGTGTGGTGCATTGCTCGACAGTGTTGTGAGTGGTTTTACATTTAGCTCTGTCCACCAGGTCCTGTGAATTCTGCATGTTGGATCCAGACTGTGGATTTTGTTATCGTGAAAACAGCACCAGTGTGTACGACTCCTCCTGCATTCCCGTCTCTCAAGCGTCCACAGATTACCCCGCCTGGGGAAGGTCTGCATTTTGTGTGGCTGTGTGGCTGAGTAGTTTACAAAACATTGAGACTGATGGGCAAGTGTCCCAGCACCCATTTGGTCATCATGTTTTAAATATGTCTTTACGAAATGCAATATATACCTGTGATTTTTGCTGCAGTTCCATTGTTTTGCACTTGAAATAGCAGTTTTTAAAAGCAAAGACAGGGCAGATGCTCTCTCTTTCACAAAGGAGTAACATCCTGTTTGTGCTACTGTATTTTTAAAAAACAGAAATAAAACACATCAGCTACATTGATTATCAAAACTCTGTTAAATAGGTTTCTCAGCAAAACCTTTAATTTTTTTGCAATGTGTTCTGTCTCTCAGGTGTTCCAACAGGTCGGAGGTGTCAGACAGTCTGCTCTGGGCCTACAACTACTGTCCAACATCCTACTCCTGGGTCGTCCTCATGGGCCTCATCCTGTACCTGGCCTTCTTTGCTCCAGGTTCTCTTTGTTTTTCCATCCAACATCTCAAATCTAACAGACATCCTAAAAAGCCTAATTGTCATTGTCCTCTGCTCGTTTCCATATTTCAAAAACTATAGTAGCTTGAAAGAAGAAGAAATCATATTTATGGAACGGGTTTACAACTTTGGAAAAGCACAGACATATAAAACACCTTTCACTTACTGTGACATAAACTGTTGTTGCTGATACAGGAATGCTTGTGTACACTGTACTCCAAACAAAGGTCTTTCTGCTAAACCAAGAATTATTATGTCACAAAGAATAACAGCCTAATGTATTGCCTCTGTGTGTTAGGTATGGGCAGCATGCCTTGGACAGTGAACTCGGAGATCTACCCGCTGTGGGCCCGCAGCACCGGCAATGCCTGTTCAGCCGGGGTCAACTGGATCTTTAACGTCCTGGTGTCTCTGACCTTCCTTCATATCGCTCAGTTTCTCACCTATTACGGTAAGGTGATGGTAAATACAAGTGTCACATCATGAACTGCATGAACTGAAGTTCTTGTCAATTTTAGGAAAAAACATGGAAAACCTGAATCAAGTATGATCCACAGTGAAAATGTTGAAATTGTCGACAGATACAAGTATTTAGGAACTGTGTTTGACTCAAAACAAATATGATGTCAACACAGAGTGTGGTAAAGCAAGGCCAACAGAAGGTTTACCTGTTCAGGAAGATGAAGTGTTTTAATGTTTCTAAAGGTATTTTATTTATTTTTATCAATCATTTTATTGAAAGTATTCTTACGATTTCCTGCCTCTACAACACTGTAAAAGTCTGTTCTAAAATAATTGGCACTCGCCAGAGAGATTTGTGCTCTTTGTGGGAGAGGCAGGTGGTCAAAAAAGCACGGGGAATAGTTTCCCTGCCAGACCACGTCCTGTCCTCCAGTTTCACCTTAATGCCCTCAGGTTGCCATGTTTTAGCGCCACTTGGTCAGACCAATCATTTTTCACGATCTTTTATTCCTCCTGCCATCAGGCTGTTAAACCTGGATGTTATAATGCACTCCATCCTCTTGGAGGTTGTGTGTTGGCCGCTTTTATCAATCTTTGCTGCAATCTTTACTTGTAGTGCATCGTTATTGTGTGTTATTTAGTTATCTATCTACTTTTATCTAATTAATCACTCTCTTATGGTTCATCACTGTTGTGTCTGTGAGAATCTGAGCCTTATACTGTCTTTGGTATAGACACATTCTTGTTTTTTCTTCTTGTGTAAGTCTTTTTATTTTCAGCCTTTAGTCTACTGTTAAACTGAATTGTCCCTTGGGGATAAAGTTGTCTGATTCTGATTATGATTCATATAGTTCCCATTTTGAAATATTCCAGACTGCTATTTAAGAACATGTTGTCAGAGAAACTTCAGAGGGAGTCTTGCTTTAGCCTGATCCAAAAAATATTCTTTCTTCCTTCCATCCATCCATTTTCTACCGCTTATCCTCATAGGGTCGCGAGGGTGCTGGAGCCTATCCCAACTGTCTTAGGGTGGAAGGCAGGGTACACCCTGGACAAGTCGCCACCTCATCGCAGGGCACATAGAGACAGACAACCACTCATACTCACATTCACACCTACGGTCAATTTAAATTAGCCAATTAACCTAATCCCATGCATGTTTTTGGATGGTGGGAGGAAGCCGGAGTACCCGGAGAGAACCCACGCAGACATGAGGAGAACATGCAAACTCCACATAGAAAGGTCCCGGGCCGGGAATTGAACCCGGTACCTTCTTGCTGTGAGGTGACAGTGCTAACCACTACACCACCGTGCTTTTCTTTCTTTCTTTCTTTCTTTCTTTCTTTCTTTCTTTCTTTCTTTCTTTCTCTCAGGGTCACTATAAACACCATCTTGTTTATAGCAACAGGACAACAGAGAGATGATATTTTTGTTGCCCTTGTTGCTTTCAATAGAGCAGTCAGAGTGGATCTAAATCAAACTATGTGCTTATCCATTAACTACCATTCATTCTGTCAAAGTGTCTTTGAGGCAAACACATTCGTTGTTTTATATTTTATATTTTAATGTTGTCAAACACCATGCATGCACAAATGACAGTCATATGTCTTTCATGTGAATCTCTCTTCCAGGGGCGTTCTTCATGTACACAGGCCTGGTGGTGTTGGGTCTGCTCTTCGTCCTGGGCTGCCTCCCAGAGACACAGGGACTGCAGCTGGAGGACGTCGATAACCTGTTCACCGGTCGGCTCTGCTCCTGTGGAGCCTCGTCACCTGGTGACAACGGCCGCGCCCACTACATCCGGGTAAAAGGCAACCTCCCCTCTGACAACGATGCCTCAGATGTAGAGTAGACTGGGAAGGTTTTCTGTCTCTGCTCTGGGCTTTGGTTTGCTGATGCTGGGAGAGAGACTTGAGCTCTCTAATGATTGGCTGTAAGGAACACTTACACCGGCTGATCAGCTCTGTTTTATTCCGGCTGCCGTTGTCTCACCTGGGAGTGGGTCTGATTTTTCTTTTCTTTTTTTCTTTTGTGCACTCTTCGTGATTCCCATCAGGTTACTGTAATTGCAGCTAGTAGTATTTTAGTGAGTGGTTGCTGACTCACCATTTCATCAGCTTTGTTGCTGAATCCCAGCAGTTTTATTTCCAGGTAGTGTAAAGAACTGTTTGCATGGTTTCCAGTCAGAGCATCCATCTTTTGTGGCACTTGGAAAACTGATATACCAGCAAGATTGTGTTTGAATTGTAGCCTTAATGACCTGTGGTTTTGAATTCTCCCTCAACATGGAGAAGAGGCTATCATTACTTTCTACCTTATCTGGAATTTTTCATATCTGTACATCCTGAACAGGTGCATTTTTGTTAATATGACTAACGTGGGTTTAATCTTTTGATGTGCACTGATAACAAACAAAACCACACAGTTGCTTTTGAATTGCTGCTATTTTTTGCACAGTGGGAGAGAGCACTTTTATATTTTATGTTTTTCTAAGACAGAAGAATGAATTGCTCAAATATTAACGTTTTCTAGCAAGGTTCGGATATCAGCCCAGCACACTACGGAGCGGTGGGGTCAGACAGTGCCATAGCCTATATAACTGTAAGTACTGCATCAAGGTAATGATAACCTTTCTTCTGTGCTACAACAGTGTTACATGTGAATCTTTTTAATGTTCTATTTCTCTGTTTTTGCAGCTCAGATAAATTATGGTGACCAAGTAGGTCGGTAGGTCATTGGCACAGTAACCACAAGGTTGGCGGTTTGATCCCTAGCTTGTCTGCATGTTGAAGTGTCCTAAATGGAGACACTGAACCCCAGGTTGCTCCGTGGGCAGCAGACCACTGCACCTGCATGCTCAGGATGGGTTAAATGCAGAAATACCTTCATGGATATGATGATTCTCATAAATCAAAATGTGCCAGTAGATGCTGCACCCTGTTAGAGGTGGGATCCAAAAGTCAGTCACTTCCACAGAGATAAACAAAACATTCATTTTGGACCCTTCAAATATATTAAGTTTTAGTAAACATATTTGGCACCTTTCTAAAGTAAATAATATTTTTTTTAAATGATTCATCTACAGTCAAAACAACTTTACCCAGAGACATCCTGTTTTCACTGCCACGCTTTACATTTTTAAATCTGAAAATTGATTTCCTCCTCGGAGTTTCCTGGTGCACATTTGTTTTTGTTACAGAGCAAGGGACAACTGGCTCTTTCTGTGCAACTGGGCTTTTCTTTTTCCATGTAATGTTATGCTATGTAATACTGTAAGAACAATCTTCATTTTGTTTCTTATGTTTCTCGTGCTAACATCTCAGGATGTTGAATCTGTATAGTTTTCTGATGACTGAAACATTTGGAAATGGCACAAAGATGTCTTATGGGATCTAAAATCTCTAATATTTCTAAAATAGTTTTATGGTTAAAAATATATAATAATCCTGTCACAGAAAGTTTCTCCACAAAGGATCACATGAAAGCACCACCTTAAATCTTGCATTAAGCAGAGATGTGCTTGTTTCTTCCCAAAGTCATTCAGCATAAAAAATAATTTTACAAAAACAACTAATCAACTACAGAACTCTTAGCTGACTAAGACCAAAGTGACTGCTGACTTTTTAAAACTCAAAAGCAATATGACCATCTGTCACCATTGTCGGTGTAAATGTTACCAGCATGTGCAAGAAAGTAAAAAGTATTTTGTAGTTAAAAACACATTTTTCATTTTGTATTTGAAAATGTAGAAGGTGGACTGTAATGAAGGAAAACCAAGAGTTTATGGGACCAAATCCATTTACCCAAAAGATAAATGATACTTTTAAACTGTTTTGTATATGAAATGTTCCTTCTGTATGGACAATTACATTCCATGTCTCATCAATGTGTTGAAAAATAAACACAGTATTTATGATGCAAAATGTCACTGTTTGATACAGTGTTTACATTTTTATATTGTCCATGATGTTTTTATGATGCTGCTTATTGTCATATTATTTGGGTTAGTCTCTGTTTTATAAGGCTCACCTAACTGTGATGTAACATTTCATACAGTCTTCCTTAAAATGAGATGTGAGATGCTCTCTTGCAGTCTTTGGCTTGGCTTCACTATAACGTGTACTGACATGTGTCTTGTCATTGATGAGTCTGTAGTTTGTTAACTTGATAGGCTTTTAATGAGACTCCTTTATTTATGGTGTCACTGTACAGCCCAGCAGGAAGTGTGAGGGTGGAGTTATACAAGGCTTTAACACCCAAACTATTTTTATTGTATTAATTGTATTCATTTGTATATTTTAACATGTAAAGACAGACTGCTCAAGCAATACAAAGTGGCCATGAAAAGTACATGACGATGATATATGATGTAAATAACACTTGAAGTTGACAGCTGTGCACCACATCTTTAGAAAAAGTGGGAAATGTCCATGTCATGGCACGTCATATCCACAGGGTGGCACTCAATGTCCCTTTAAGTGAGACGTGATTTCGCTGCATGTATGGCTTTTGTTCATAGATTACTGTAGAAATCTTTATATACTGTGTGAACTGATTTCAAACTGCAATATAATGAGCAATCACCATGAAAATTATTAAATAATGACTTAGAAAAAATAGATACCACACGAAATGAGTGTAATGATCAGGAAAGACATGAAATGCTCACTGTTCACTAATCAGTCCAAAGAGCATGAATTCTTTTGTTTACTTATTTACATTTGTTTAAAGAATAAAATTAAAAAAGATTGGATCTGACTTACGAAATGTAAATTTGTGCATGGTGTTTTTATTTCCATGGTAACAAATGGCCAGTGGCCTAAAACACTTTAAATCTATATTGGAGATATAGCTTCAATTTGAAAATATTGTACAAAAGTCAGAATGTTTTTGTGTGTCTTAATGCCAAGTTTCTAATTAAATAAGACTAATAAATCCAGACTGATTTAAAACACCGCAAAAATATTTGATTAGTTGATCACAATGCATGATAAAAAAAGTAGTTTTTGTCACATTTCTTCTGTAATACTTTTGTTTAATTAACAAAATAATCTGATGTCACTGTTTGAATAAATGTGTGATGAAGGAAAATAATAATAATAATAATAATATTAAAGGCATGTATATGTATATAAAAGCAACAACTCAAAAACATTACAAAATAATGAATACATTTAAACAAATTAATAAAAAATAGAAATAGCGGAAGAGGCTTTCTGTTGCATTTAGCAGTGCAATTTCCATTTTTAGACATCTGTCTTCATGTCAGTTTGAACATTTACCTAGTGATGGAATTAATACTATTTTTGTTAACTCCATAGAAATGCACAGTAATCATGTATACCTAAACTACATAATCATTCTTTTAAATCTTTACAATATTAAAGTGTTTCTGACTAAAATGAGCACGACAACCTTGTCGTGACGTCACATCGTTTCCCTGAGAGGGCGTGGCTTGCTGACGCAATGCGGCTCCGTCCCGGTGGGTAAACTGGGAGCGCGGAGGAGCGACACGGCTGTGCGCGTGGGCTTTTCTTATATATGTGTATGTGTTTACGTGCGCGCTCACGAGCACGGCAGCGGCTCGCCTATCGGCAGTAAAGGCAGCCTGACTCTGCCTGTGGGTCTGAGCCGCGGCTGAAGCATCCGGGCCGGACTGCGCAAAGATGCGGTGCACGTAGACGCGACATGCGGACACACCGCCTCACCTCCCCGCTGATATCACGGTTGAAAACACCGTTAAGCTAGCGTAAATGCTCCTTTTGAAATGGCGGCGCTGAAGTCGAGGTGAGCACCTCCGTTGCTCGGTCCGCTCGCCTGCCGGGGAGTGCGCACTTTTTTCTCGCTCTTTTGCCAGGGCAAGGAGCCAACATAGAGAAATCCCGTTGTTTTTGCTTTTTTCTGTCCACTGCCGTGTGAGGAACCATGACTTCGGGTCAGGACGAAAGCTCAGTCCGTGTGGCACTGAGGTAAGTCACTAACATTTACGGTTAATTCCAGTTAAGTGTGCAGCCGAGCCTTAATTGCCCGGTGCCACCTGACAGTCAGTGCTGCGGGCCTAGCAGGCACCTGCAGGTTAACAGCAGCATCTGCTCATCCCCATACACACACACACACACACACACACACACACTGTATCCAGCATTATCAGCCTGATTTCATCTGAGCATGGTGACCCACTTCCAGCCGGGCACCTCTCAATGCTGCTACCGCCTCTTCATGACATATTTTCTGTCTGTTGTGCGTCGCACCTCCGCTTGTATTTGCAGTTTTCCAATTTGTGATGCATTTTTTGTGCAAAAAAAACCAAAACATAAAGCATCGCTCCCATTGCACAAGTGCACACACACACACACACACGGAGGCCTTCTGCCATTTACACGAGGAGGGATGATATCATCTATTGTAAGGGCTGAGCTACCAGAGGAAGACAGGGACAGGGTGGCAGAGACAAATCAGCCTTTTGTCTCCTAAAGCCTGTCTGTCCTCAAAGCCTCCTGCAGAGGGACAGATAATCAATAAAAGAAGAGCTTCACTGACAGTCAGGTTTCAGTAGCAGCTCCTTAACCACTGCCAAGTCTGCTCTTTGTTTGTAGACAGCCCAGTCATGGCTGAAGTGATTCATGCTTAGATTAGCTCGTTTGTGTCTGATACTCACCCTCAAGGTGCATCATCATGTTGTGTGTGTGTGTGTGTGTTCTTGCGTGCATGTAGAGCATGTTTGTCCAGAACTTCCTGATTCCATTTCCCATTTTGAACAGGAAAATCTACATTTAACTGCCGCTCAAAAAAACTGACACGTGGCTTCTTTTGCATTTATTCTCAGATATGTTGATGTGACGTCATGATGAGACATTTTCCAGCAGAGGTTTGTTTTAGCAGAAAATATTTAAATCAAAGACCATCGACTTCTTTCTAGAGATTTTGACTCTTACTATCAGTAGATGTCAGTTTGGTTTGAGGAAGGGGCTGAAGGGAGTGCAGGGTAGGACATGCATTGAAAGAGAGTATATGAGAATTCCAGTGTTAAATTATATAGGACAGTATCTGAAGGGTTCTGCAAATCACAAATCATTGATATTGATCACTAGTGTAAAAGAGCATCCTGTGCATTTGAGAATGCCACGTCCCCATCTGGAGCCTGTAATGTCAGGAAACCTGCTTGTGCCTGATTAACTAATAAAAATAACAACACCTTTACTTATGCAGCGCTGTACAGTACAGTTGCTTTGCAGTAAATACTGTCATACTGTGAAAATTCAGTTATTGTTGAGACTACTGTGGTGTCTTAACTCAATTCTGTGGGACAATGTGTGGCTAGAATTTGTTGCAATGTTGCGCTGAACCATATCTCAGGATAAAGAAAGTCTTACTGACCATGTAAAGTTTAATTATCTGCTATTTGATGCAAATTTCCCAGGGTGTGTGTGTAGCATTACAATTACAGCCATTTTGTATGTGATACTGTCCTTTTTCAGAGAATGTAAAAAAGTAATTATGGGCGCTAAACTAAAAGTAAAAAGTAAACAGAATCATGCACTTATCCAAACGTGACATAAGCATGTGTTGAAAATGACTTTCTAAAAGAGTCTTTCTAAGAGCGTGAAATTGCAGTGAAAGTGTGGACAGCATTCAAACAGTTTTGTGTTCTGGTTCCAGAAACTGAAATTACAGCCCTGGTTTTAGCATGCTACATTTCACTTTGTTTTATGTAAAACCAGTTCTTTTTCAAAAGCACACTGAGTATTTCTCAATAAATGCTGTGGGTGTAGTTTTCGGTTTTAGAGCTCTGCAGGATGAATGTGCGTGTAAAACCAGTGTTGTAATTTGTATAACAAATAGGGTTCACAGCAGCTTTTTCTTCTCCATAACACCCAGTTCTAGTAATGGATTTGCAGTGGCATGTTCTTACAGCGACCAACTGGCAAAATAGTTTGTCATTATGACTGTTGACAACTCTCACTGTGCACGTGCACGACCAGTTCATATTGGGTGTGACAGTTGACTTGCTCCGCTGCTTAAAATCCCAAGTAGCTCCAACATATTTGGGTGCATGTTTACTCCTCAGGAGTGGCTGAAATGTGATGGAAAAATTGTTGAGCGGCTTATCTTGGAGGCCAGTGATTGCAAAGTGCAGTTTAAGTCATAATGCCTGATCCCAGATTGTGCAGTACCTTTTAAACAGGGTTGCTTACAGAATGAGGGGTCCGCTTGAGGTCGGTTAATCGGTTTAAGACCCCAGCTTATCTCAACAGAGGGCGTCCTGTTCTTTTCGACTTCCACAAAAGGAGCACAAAGCTCAAAAACGTTTGCTTTCGACATACATTTGCATTTACCCATACACCAACAGAACATGAGCACTGGTGGCGCATTGAGAAACACAGTATAGCTCCTGGGCTACAGTGTATGGATTGTACTGCAGTGGGCTTATTTGCACAGTGCAGTACGTCACAATAGTTTGTCTTAAAAGGTAAGTGTACATTGAGGGGAGGGGCAGAGGACTGGCTGAACCTGCCTGTTGGGACGGTTACTTCAATAGAGCAAACATAAAGCAGCTATCGTTTATTTTTGATGAATGATAATAGATGAGCGGCGTGGATCAAACCAAGAGGAAGTGACAGTGTTTATGTCTGTTGTTACAACTTTGTATGCTGCAGTTTAGCTGCTGTTGCCAAGCTCTTTAACCACTATCAGTAAGACAGTGCTGCTTAGAAAATAATCAAAAAGATGAATCACTTCTGAAATTCAGTTTCCTTTCCCCTGGTAAGCATCTACTTTTGATGCTTTGCTGAAGGGCACAACAGTGCAGATAATGAACTTAAATAGGTCCCTAAACCTCTTACAGGGCTTAAGTTACAGGCATACTTTAATGTAATGACATGGAGGCATGCAGCAACTGGTACAAGAAAAGAAACAAGACAATCTTGTTAAAAAGTGCTGTGCGATTAGGGTGATTACCTGCTATTAGTTAATGACCTGCACACCAGCAGGCCTTAACTGGGATGACAAAAGACAGCAGCTGATCGTAGCTGTGGGTTTTGCAGTGCAGAGCTGGAGGCCTCTCAGCTGAGAGAACAAGTGGGTGCAGAATGATTGGAAAAACATGTTTCCTCAAACAGTCCAATACAGCCGTAATATACCGATTTAAAGTTTTACATACCTCAGCTTTGTGTGTTTCATATCCAAAAGCTAAGGCTTGGTTATTTTTCGAAGACACTGTGAGGATACTTATTGGAGCAGAAGCACAGCAACATGGGCAGGACTGGTATAGAGGACTGGTAGCGGACCAGTGGTATCTCAGATACAGGATGTTCAGATTCATGTCGTTACCCATGGCATCACCATGCAAACACAAAAGCCCCGACGGCTCAAATGTCTCTCTGGATCTCGGGCTTTGTTCACATCCGCTGAACCAAGTCAGCCTGTCAGGAGCTAGCCACCGACCCTGCACAGTGCTGCCATTTCAAACACAGTAACTGATTCATACAGTCACAAAAATTCAAGGCAAGGCAAAGCAAGTTTATTTATATCGCACATTTCAGCAACAGAGCAATTCAGAGTGCTTTACATAAAACATCAAGCATCAATAGCATCAAAACATAAAACATTAAAACACATTATAAATGGTAAATGATAAAAATTATTGACCTAAATAATCCACTAGACAACAAACTGTGGGATCCTCACTCTCCATCTGTGACGTTAACAGATGCTTTTTTCAATGAAATCAAGCTAAAATAGAATAAGACAGGTATGATATACAACAGTAAAAGTTACAGTGCAGTGTGAGGAATTAATGAAAAGCAGCGGCAACCAGAAAGGTCTTTAGCGTGTAATTATTTGCAAAAACACACTGTAGCTGTGTATGTACCACCTTATGTTGGCGTTAATTTAGAATGACGTTCTGGTGTGATGGAAGCAGAAACCAGAGGAAACCATGATCTTCCTCACTGCTTTGTCTGCAGTGGTGGACGTTGGCCGTGAAGTCCTCAGGGAGAGGTTGCTTTAGGCTGCACCTCTTCTCATCTTTATCATGCTGCTTTTCTTTAAAAGGGAGGTGTGCTAGCCAAAGTGTTAAAGTGTTAGCCAAGTTACCCTGCCAGAAGTTATGAATAACACCTACTTTGCCTGCAGCACCAGTGGGAGGAGCACAGTGTGTTCCCACCAAGTGAGCTGGAGCACAACTGGCAGCTTTGAGTAGACTCAGCTCGTTACACTGTTAGAGTTTTCATCACTTAGTTTTCGTGGTACTTTAAGGAGTGCATGATATTATTACACAGTATTAGCTGTTGGTGACAGGCGTGTGTCCTCACTGCATCTGTAATCATGACATTTATACACAGTGCAGCAGTTAAGTAAGCTTTCAAGTCCTTATGTAGACTGAACTACATAGAGACAAATGTCCTTTTACAAACAATCCAAAACACAAATAAATTTACAATGACAAAAATAACAACGAGCCCAAGAAAGCAGCAAATTCTCCCATTTGTGAAGCCCATACCAGTGAATGTTTGGTGTTTCTGCTTGATGAGTGCATGAGTAAACTGCTTGTTTCAGCTCTGATCTGGCATTTATTCAATCATCACATCATTTTTTTTTTTTATTTAATACCTTTTAGGCTGTTTGTCAGACAAAACAAGTGATTTGAAGATTTTTCTAAACTTTTTCATAAAGAAAACAATCCACTCACTTCCCTACAAACATCCAAAACAAAGCTGGGAATAATATCTATTGCAGGACTAAAGACCTTTGCAACACAACTCTGAATCATCAGGCATTGAAATTATATCTTAACTGACTTCAGTCATGGTGAAAGGCTGCCCTGTAATACAATCATTTGAGTAAAACCCAGATACATTTCCGGTGTTTAGCCGCCATGCTGAAGGCTCGTCCATTCCAAGACGATGCTCGGCGTGGTCTACACTTAAAATCAACTTGCCCCAAAATAGACTCGTGAGTCGACTGGCCGCAGCATTGCTGGAAGACCTCAGTTATCTATATCACAACCTCTGAGCAGTCAGCACATTTCTGCCAGACGCATCTGCACCGATGCAGAGAGCCTTCAACTGTGGAGCCACATACACCACATGTGGACGTTTATGACAAGGAGTAGATATCCTCCATCCTCCTCCTTCTTCTCCCCCATCATGTCGCATTTAGGAAACAAACTAGTCATATAAAATAAATTGGATGTAATAATAGAGGAGCTTACATGCACACCACACCCATGCAAATATGTTGTTCTCTCTCTTTGTCTTTCTCCATTGCACGTTTTTGTCTTTCAGTACTCTGTACGTTCAGCCTTTTCCTCACTGTACACAGATCTGTCCAGTTAAGGGGCTCGGCTAAAATGGACGAGGGTCTCAATGTAGATGTGGTGCCACAAATAGGATGTGGATGTAACTTAACTTCCATCATCAAACTGCCAGCAGAACGTCACAAATAGGCCCCAGACAGTCACAAATAGCTCTGTTTGCATAGTGAGCTGCCACCTTGTTATTTATGTCAGGGGTCTGCAGTTTACAGGGAGGGAGCTGATCCTCATGAGTCAGGCAGCGTTTGTCCTGTAAATGGGATATTAAGGATTATATCTGTGTTATCTCCAATGTCACTGGCCTAATTTAGATGATAGGCCTTTCTATTAAAATGTGCTGTTTTTGCTTGACACGTGAACGACTCATTGATTACTTTTCTTTAATTAACTTCCAGTCCTACTCTTTATTTTTGTCACATAACACTGGTGATTTTTGATGAAACATACAATACATACAATACTCAAAGCGTCAATACAGCAGCACAACATGGCCATATTGAGAGCAGTGCAGAGACAAAAGTAACACTCTCAATTCAGAATTTAGCGCCCTTATTTCACAGCAGAAATGATTAGCTGATGGACAGCTATTTTGATAAGTGATTAATTTCAGGTATTTTTCAAACATGAATGTCAAAGAGGCTTATTTCAGCGGTGTAAATGTGATGAATTTAGACGGGTCATACAAACTATTTGGAGTTGTTTGGACAAAATGAAGCATTTGAAGGCATGTCACGCAATGTGTTTTATTTATTGGTTATTTTCAAATGACAACTAAGGCTAAAGTTGGTTGTAATGTTTGATTTCCATGTTTATTTCTTGAGGAAACAAGGATAACTGAATTCTGTTTTGACAGGTCAAGTGAGTTGCTGGATTTACCAGGCCGATGTGGCATTTTCTCTCTTTAAAGCGGTCAGTCTTTATTGTTGAGTCCCGGTTATTTTTGATGAAACATGGAGAGGTGATGTATCGCAGTATTAATTGACTCACCTCCCTGCATCATTCGGGGAGGATGGTCTGTGTGCAGACACAGCTTTTCTACAGTGAGTTCAGTGGCAGACAGTCTTGCACCTGAATGCAGACATGTCATATGCAAATGACCTGCTTCACCACCTGCTGGCATCATGTAGCAGCTGTCTGCATCTGCATATTCATGAGTTGTTTGAATTCAGCTGCAGGTGTGAACGCTCAGCATGCTGCTGTCTTTATGAAGTGTTGATTGGCCCTCCTCTGGTGAGCAGTGGTGGAAAAAAAAAAATCAAATTGTAGCCCATCTGCTAGAGATGCAAATGGTTAACAGTGTGGAGGCGGACCAACGTCCACTCAACCTCAACTGATGTGTTTACCTAACCTATTATCTGCTATCTGGCTGCCTTGAAAGCTGCAGATGGCAGCTGGCTGGTGTGTCCCACACACACACACACACACACACACCATATTTCCATGGCTTTCACTGGCCTGTGGTTGACACAGAGAGGGGACTCCTATGTCAACACCACATGGTTGAATGACACTGCAGTCCAGGACTGACTCTGCAAAGAGGCCAGTGAAGTGGATGTTTTTGTTATTATAGACAGGGTTGTATTTATGTTGCTTATTCTCAATAGTTTATGTGATATATCCCTAAATGTTATTCTTCATTTTTTGTATGTTTTCCTTATGAATGTCCAGCATTGATTTCTGCTCCAGTCTTGCAAAATAAACTTTCACAGGAACCAACTTGGTTAGGTTTAGGCAACAAAACTACTGTTCTTAGTCAGGTCTAGGCATAGGACAAGTTACAGCGCATCGGAAGGGGCATACCTTAAGTGTGGAAGTTACTCAAGTTTTTCCCAAGTTTCAGGCTTAGGACGAGTTCATGGTTTGGGCTAAGCAGAAGTGGTTCCTTGTTCATAGTTAAAGGGATTACATATTAATTGATTTTTGTGGGGTATATAGGGACATGAGCACATTTAATTTTTGTAGGTATAGCCATGGTGAATGGTGTATGAGAACACGCTACACTAGATGTGCTCTCTGAGATACAGGTGTGCCATCTCTCTAGTGTAGGTGAACTAATAAAGGCTGGAAATGGTCAAAAAGAAAATTGACTAATATATAAAATGTCCTGTAATAATGGGGATTTTTTTTTTTTTTTTTTTTTTTCGTTTTTCTTACTATGGTTTTCACCCACTAGCTACAGACAAGAGCAAACATGTCCAAAAAGTCAGCAGATGTGTGGCTGCACTTAAAAATATGCCCCGACAACCCTCAAAAACCAGAGTGCCAGATTTCAGTCTCTGACAAGGAAATGGACAGCCCGACACGCAACGGTGTATGGGGATAACTGGTGTGACGTCACAAATCCCTTCCAGATCCAAACTCGGCTGCGAATGTGAACAGCAATAGTTGCAACCTATCTATACCGCTGGATAGTAAAACGCCTGACAAGGTTATGAAGACGTGGAATATACTGTTTGAAAGGCAAAACTGAAGACTCATCCACATTTTCAGGTAAGTTGATCAGACTTTTATATCTCATGCGCAATGTTATCCCGAGCCACCAGCACTAATGTAAACAGAGATGGCTGCAGCTAAAGAGCCAGTCACCTTTTATACGATCACTTCATACTTTGCCAGTTTCCCGAACTCTGTCAAAAAGGGACTGAACTCTTACAACTCCAATAGACTTATACACATTAGTGTCATGGCAGGTGGTTAGCAAGTAAGTGAAGTATATCAGAATAAGTACCATGGTTAGTTCACAACGTAACAGACAGCTGTGCGAACTGTGAAGCTACCTAGTTATGTTGCCTAAAGTGAACACAGTTTACCTGCTAAAACCAGCCACCAGCCTAAGCTGTTTTTTGTCAGCAGGGTAGCAGTGGTTTGTGTTAGCTGTAAACTGACCATGGTCACTAACCAAGTGGCCGTGTAAAAGGCTCTTTAGCTGCAGCCATCTGTTTACATTCACGCCGGTTGCTCGTGATAATGTTGCACGCGAAAAGTCCGATCAACATAACTTAAAATGTGGATGAAGAAAATGCTATTATTATTATTAATTATTCTATTTTTCATTGCTGTTAATTGTTCCTTGTTCCTGTTAATTTGTCTTATGCTGCTGTGGTGGGTGAATTTCCCCCAATGAGGAAAAAATAAAAAAAATTATTCTATTCTGCTGCTTTTTAATTATTCTGCAGAATCACTTTTATTTAGCAACTGTGACTCAACCATAATTGTGTACACAGGGACGTCAGGTAACTCTATACAGTCAAGAAGAATTTATTTGTTATGCTAGCTACATGATCAAAATTGAATTAACCACCTTTCTTGTAAGATTGAGCATGTGCCTGTGTGTTTCACTCCTGAAAAGGTTGCATCATTCAAAGCACAGTTGTGCAGGAAAAAGAGGGATTAAAAATATTGCTGTGCCTTCACTTACCATCAGTATAATCATTTAGAATGAAAAGTCTGCCATCTTTTCTATATTCACACATCATGAGGTGCTGTTTGGGTCAAATTCAGAGACATTTTTTGCTTCAGTCATATTTTCTGTGGCAGCTGTGAACAAGCGATGTAAACATAACCATACTGAGGTGACTGATGCTGGGTCATGATGACATCTCCGCCCAGTGAACTGCAAAGACAAATTTGATCCTTTGTAGGTGGACAGCCAGTACAAGAAATACATTGCAAGAAAATACACATTTTTAATTGCAGTTCTGACCAAAAATACTTATAGGTATAACCTAACACTTGGTTGAAGTTGCACTATGTTGTCTTCAGAGGGTTTTATTAGTCGCAGTTGACCTAATTAATCCAAAATACTAACAAAATCCAGACTGAGACTCTCTGACGCCTCCTGTTGCCTGACCTTCCCCTCCTCTGCCTGCCCCTGAAATGAAGGGGTGGTCTGCTCCCTGACCTTTGACCTGCAGGAAGCAGTAAAGCAGTTATCGACGTGCTGCAGGGACTTGGCCTCGCTTGTTTTTTTGAAGGCACATTTTCCAAAAGGCTCACAGGATCAGTGGGATATCCACACATATCCAAAGCTAAATTAGAGAAATATGGACCAAATAAGCTCATGTCAGCAGCAGCAGGAGGGTTGAGTCGGCCTCCATGAACCTGGTGTGCAGATTATAAAACACGGCAATGTGTCCCAGCAGAGGCTGGGTGTGTGCTGCTTGTTTTTGCAGGCTCTGTCCTCATATGAAAAAATGTGACGTATTGTTGCTCTGCAACACACCTAGTAACAAGTCTGTTGAGATTAAAAACAAACTTTTAAAAAATGTGACTCAATTTGAAGTTAGTTTCAGTAAAATTCAGATGTGTAACAAAACTGTCCCGCTTCTTGTTTTGGTACTGGTTCCAGATCGATACTTATTTTTGTGTAATTTGGTTTAATCGTGGTCATCATCAATAATAATTTATTATTTTTATTATTATTGTTGTTTTTTTTTTAATTATTCTTATTTTTTATTTTTGGGGTGTAATTTGGGCTTCATCATGGTAGACATACAGTAGTTGACAATGGTCAGATCATGATCAACAGGCACAGGCTGCTAACAGTTCCTCTTTAGGACCCTGGGGAGTGAAAGTTTTCCTTATGGTGTGTTCATGGAAGTCAGATCTTGGAGCTTGGGTCAACGTAACCCCAAAGTGGAGTGCTCCTAGCGCTTCCCAGCCTTACAGATGTACAACAAAGCATGTAGCTACTGTTAATGTCAGTAGCTGATAGCATGAATTTTATGTTGGGTTGGTGAGATTAATCCAACTTTCCGAGTTGGAGATGTGACTTGAATTGTTACTTGGATCATGGAAATTCCAACATTTGTGTAGAACTAGGACACACCATGAGTCAAACACAAATCCCAGGCTCCCAGTGCTGCTGCAGTAACATTAATGCTCTACTTTACCAGCGATGTCCCTCCATCCTTAGTGCCATCTGAAAGCATGGTTCAGAGACATGTGGGTATTGGAATTTGACACTGAAAGATGATTTAATTTATACCCGATAGGATCAGAGGTTTTTGGTCGGTGCTACAAAAGCTTGTTACCCAGTCCTGCGAGCTGTGTGTAGGGGTATCTGATAATTAAGAAATTATTTTTTTTTTAATTTTTTTTTTTTTAACCTTCGAAGGGCGGTGCATGGATATATGGGTTTAGGCACTGCGGTAGACGGACGCCTCCTACTCCTCTTGAGGTTGTTTTGACAGTTTTTTTTAAATATTTTTTTTCGTATACAGACACTTTCACAACTGATAATGACCAAAAAGAAACTGCTCATTTTAATTTGATTACTTTTTATTTAATTGATGCAGCACAGAAGCCACAGAAGGTCTGTGCACTTGACCAGAAGCTAACTCTCTTCTCCAACTCCGCTTTGGGTCGTTTAATATTTCATATCCTCTAAATGTAAGATTTTGAACCCAGACTGAGTTGGCCAGCTTTGTGCAATTAACGGAGTGCACAACTAAGGCCTGGCTAAGTGGTCACACTTGAAAAGAGCTAAAATTATCCCTGCGGGAAGAGAATAATTATATGATGAATCTTTTTGATGTTGCTGCTTCAGTCACGAGGACGGGGCGGCACAGAGAAGACGTCGGGCCTAATTCAGCGGTCGGGTTATTGGCAGCGAATCATCCTGAAGGTCTTTGTCGGGTGGCACGCTGCTGAGTCAGTTCAGTTCTCTCTCTGGTGTCCCTCCTCCTGGCATCTTTTAGCTTTATATCCTGCAGGGATCGGATTATGACTTTGATTCTCTGCTTCCATTACTGGTCTCCATGGCAACCCCATCCTGTAAGTCACACAAAGTACATGGTGTTTCCATGCTGCACAGACACAAAGACATATTAGTGAATTATTAGACAAAACTGAATATCCACAGATATAAAAGCTTTTTTTTTTTGGGATCCACCATGGCACAGATTGCATGTGCTTGTGGTTTTCCTGCAGCTCGTCTGTGGTCGGTGTGTAGTTTAAAGGAGACGCCGGTGCTCTGAGCTCTTTGTCTGGTGCTGTAGGTGGTCTCGTCTGGCTGAATGACCGGGCATGAAACCACTGATACTAAAAATGTGCCTTCTCATTGTAATGGAAGGCACTTTAAAAGCATCCACCACAGACACAGAGATTCAGCAAACAGCAGATGTCTTTCTTTTTTTTTTTTAAATTATTTTATTTTTTGCCAGGCAGGTTTAAGTCTGTGGCCAAACTTCAGTAGTCTTCAAACATGCTGTGGAAAACCAGGAATGTATATTAATACCTAGTGCTGTGCCTCGCTCACCTCAAAATGCACACATGCTTTAAGTCATTCACGGTTTTGTGAAATCTGGATATCATTCCAGCTCCCGCAGTCTCAAGTCTTTCTCTTCAAACCTGCACACACACACATGCCACCTGAGCTGTGTTGCACTAATCCCCTGTACTGCAGACAAGATTTCTTGCATGTTAGTGTAATATGCAACCACTGCTGTGGGAATGTTTTTAATGAGTGCCAAAGACGCAGTGAAATGCAACACAGTTTTTATATTATAAAGCCAGAGCGCTCTGGAAGGGTCTGTCATAGTATCATAAGTTATCTCTTTGAGTGCGAGCCATTTAATAAAACAGAAAGTGCCAGTGTTTTTATCTATTTTGAGTCATATTTCAGAACCCACAGAATATATTTGTTCTATGACTCTGAAAACACTGAATTGTTCAAATGAATTACCTTGTTCCATTCTTGTTTTATCAGAGATAGAGGCCACCCTGAACGCCATTTTTCTTCTCCAGGATCCGTCCGTTTTGCTCTCTAATCTCGATCATCTCCACTTGCTTTGATCTCCGTGATGTATACCATCTCTTTATGCTCCGACTACATCTCCCAGAAGCCCCAAAATTACTCACAGGCTGCGGGATACAGCGATTGGCTGGTGCAGGAGACACAGGTTGCTTTACACACCTTAGTGAACTCCTAAATGTTTTTAGGTCCTGACGACTGCAGGCTTTGTTTCTTATGACAGTGATTGACAGGAAGAAAAATACAAATGACAGTGAAGATTAAATAAATGCTCCTGTATGTAAAACTCACCTGACCAGTTCAGAATTGTCCTGATAAACCCCACCCAAATGATTTTCCTTCCTTACTGCCTCACAGGGATTACACTTTTTGTCTTAGTACCTTTCGTTCTCTTTCTCAAACTTAAAGCATTATTGTCCTTCATAGAGGAGACAGTGATGCTTCAAGTCCAGTCCAGCCCAGAGTCAGGTGACATCATCATCCCAGTCTGTCGCACTGCTTCTCTCAGCAAATCTCCACACAAAGATGTGGCCTGTTTACGCTCCAGCCTGCAGCAGCCACTGGGAGTGGAGCTGCAGCTTTTGTGTGTGTGGCTTTGATTTTTTTTTTTTTTGGCTGCATGTGCATGAACAAAGGTAGTGCTGAGTCCTCTTGTCTGTCGAGGCAGGAGCTGGTTTCTCTGCAGAACGCCTCTTTTTCCCTGCAGACACAAAGTGGTGCACAAACCGAAATCACTGGCTTCATACAGTAAATAGAGTCAAGTCAAGAACCTTCTACATTTTTTTTGACGGAGGACGCCCAAGTTCTGTGAAAAAGCTTGACGTTGAGTCCAATGTGCTAAATAGAGCAGTCACACAAAAGCAATATAATATATGAGGGTGTTTATATGTCTTTGTCTATGTCTTTTCCTGCTTTGTGGATCTTTGCCAATCACCTGCCTAAATAATAAATGGAATAAGTGAATGGAAACAACAATTCATTTTCCTTTCAACAGGGATTTCTTTAATGCAATAAGAAACCATAAAAATACATACATTAACAAAACAATGGCAGACTTGACAAAAAGTAAATAATGGAAACAAATGAGCTCTATCAACAATTTGTACTTTGTTTTTCAACCGAAACATGAAATACGACCACAAATAAAGACCAAGAATAAGAATAGAAGTGAATATACTCAAGTATGATTTAAAGTACTTATTTCTGACAAAATAATGACCACATCCCTGATTAACAAGATTTAAAGGGACGCTTTTGTTTGATTTTTTTGTGGCGAGTCTCCATCCCACAGGTCTGTCGATTAAAATCAACTGATCAATTAGTGGATAAAATCAAATAAATTGGCAGCATTCAGTCAGCCTCTCAATGATAGAAGTGCTGGAGCATTGTATATTTCAACTTCACAGCATGATAGATGATATGAGTCTAATCAAATTACAACATCAAAGTACTGCTTACTCATTAATACATCATAATATACTGGTATAACGTTCTGCGTGTTGAATTTGATACTTTAAGTGCATTTTGTCGCTGATATTTCTGTACTTTTGACTGCATTACTTTTACATTTTATGGAATATTTGTGTTCTGTCTTATTGCTACTTTCATCTACTGCTATTAATTGCAATTTCTATTCAAAAACAGCATTCATAGGATACAAATTAAAGAAAATCATTTATTTGGTCTGTTGTACACTGTTAATTATTAGTGTCCTGTTAGCCACACTTTGACTCCCTCTCTATGTCCTTCACCCTCCCTTGATGATTTGTTGAGTGCGGTGAGGAGGAAGAGGGTTGGAGGGATTGGGAGGGTGTGGCAGCAGGTTTGAGCGTGCTCCGATGTTCAGAGCCAAATGACAAGAAGTCAGAAACATGCCAAACTTTTTAAATGTTCAGATGAGACATGGCACCAGTGTCTGTCTGTGGTTTGAATGATGTTTTGGAGACAGAGCCGTCACCATGTTCAGAGTCAGTTTAATACAGAACCTCAGATCTCTGTTTCCTGTTGTTTTATATCTGAATATGTCACTGATACCCAGACATCAAGTCTCTGCTGCAGAGACCTCATGACCTTTGACCCTGACCCTCACCTGAACTCTGACCTCAGCTCCTCCCCCTGTATCGCCCCTAAAATAGACAAGTCACAACTGTTGGTCACAGCTCTTGTATTGATACAGCGATGCTCATTTTACTGTGTGCATGTATTATACATTATTGATGATATTTCTCAGATTTTCCTCTGAAATACCACTTTCTTTCACTTAAAATGCTCTCAAGGTTCTTTCACATAACAGCATGTTACATTAATGAGAGGCTCATTCTACATGCAGATGAAAAGAGAGTAAATTTGGGAAATGTCATCAGATTCCTGGGTGTGAAAGCATTGTGGGAGGGAAACAGGATTACACACTCACTTAGTGAGCTAAATTGTCTGAAACAAAGACCCCCCCTGTGGTTACTGGAAAGGATTAGAATGCCAAACCAGTCCGTGGTAATATGTAATGGGTTGTGTATGGTGAATTTGTCATGGAAGCTAATTGATTTTCTGTCGGGGGATCAAGTTTATTGTGCGTCATAATAATAGAGCGTGAGAATCAAACAATAGGACAAGTCCTGTACATTTTAGGGATTAAAGAGGACATTTGTTTCTGTGTCTGCTCTTGTTTACTGAGAGGTTTCTATTCTGAGGAAGCGTGACGCTGCTTCAAGTACTTTGCAGAAATGTCTGATCGTTTGGGGTTTAGTTCAGCTGAGACGACAGTCCTCTCCTGAAACATATTGTCTCGTGATCAGTTTCATTTACCAGTCATTGAATGTTTGGCATTTGATATTCACAGCTCCTGTGGACAAAAGAGGTAAAACCTGGTTTTACTGCAGATGTCAACATGTTTAATGACATAAAATTATATTTAGTTAGTCATCAGAGGTGATCATTGTTTCAGGTTTAATAAAACACGATGGGAAATTGTTGCCAATAACCAGATTAGGAAAAAAAAAGAGTTCATTAAGACCCTTAAGTCTCCTGAAACATGTAACATGACTGGTAAAATGTGCACCCAATGTAATAAATACAAATTTTCATATTGTTCTAAAACTTTGTTTGGAAAACAGATTTTGTGCAAATGTGCTCAAAATGCAGCCAGGAACTGCATGATGGTCTGACCGTTTCACTATTACTAACCCAAGCAAAACGGTCAGCTGTTAGTAGTATAAATAGTATTTTTAATATTGTTCAGTGCAGCTTTTATTGTCTGCTGTAGAAGCAGGTTGCCTGGGGAAATTGCAGCTTTTACAGTTAAGGTTGCTGCTGTAGAATTACTGTATATTGAAGTTGGTTTTCTGATCTATTAATCAGCCTGACCTCAGTGATTAATGTTACAAAGGACTGCATGTTACCAGAAAACTTGTGAGTCATTTTGTGAAGTTATTTGCGGACATTTGATGACCTCCAGGCAGGGCATTACCTCTCCTCCCTCGCCTCCGTCCAGCCGTGTAATCCTGCATTCGCGGCGCTGGCTTCGATACTGGGATCCAGTGTCGCAGAGACGGACACAATGACCACACTGTACTCCCCTCACAGCATTGTTCTCCCTTGAACTCAGAGGCACAACGAGGCTCTTATCCGTGCAGGACAGCGAGGCTGGCGGCCCGTCAGGTGCTTTTTCCTCCAGGCTTGTTTGTGAGCTGAATCCATGAGGAGAGTTTAGAATAATTGAAAGATTTGGCCCAGTAAAGGACAGAGAGGAGGACATAGATGCTGATGCAGCTGTGTTACACTTGTGTGTCAGAGTAATCCTGGCTAGATTGATGCTGAAGATCAGTCTGCTCCTGATGTGACAGTACAAAGAGCCTGACAAACAGCTGGTGCTGCTGCTTGAGGTTTAGAACTGATGACCTTTACATTAAACTGTGTTCATGAATAATCTTAATGTTGTTCTTGGGAGACATTTACTGAAGCAGTACATCAAACTATCAGCCTTTCTTAGGAAGGGCTGAACGGATCGAAGGAATTATTTGATGTACTGATTCAATAAATGTCTGTGTGAGAGCAGTCTAACACAAGATCAGCAACAACAGACTGTGGCTGAATTTTACAGACGAGCCCCAGTTTGTCATGAACAGCCTCAGACAAAGGAGAACACATGGTGAAGACTAATGGATTAAAGTAACTATATACTACTAAAAATCACAGCAGCATGCTATATCTGTAGGATCAGTGGTGTATGGAAGTGCATTCAGGTTAAATTTTTATATATATACAGTATATGTATGTATGTATGTGTGTGTGTATATATATATATATATATATATATATATATATATATATATGTGTGTGTGTGTATATATATATATATATATATATATATATATATATATATATATGTATATATATATATATATATATATATATATATATATATATATGTGTATATATATATATATATATATATATATATATATATATATATATATATATATATATATATATATATATATATATATATATATATATATATATATATATATATATATATATATATATATATATATATATACAGTCATGGAAAAAATTATTAGACCACCCTTGTTTTCTTTTTCTTGTTCATTCTAATATCTGGTACCACTAAACGTATAATACAATGAACACAACAAAAATGCAGCTGGTCACATAATACTTTATGTCCTATTTGACATTCTTAAGCTTAATTGATTCCCAGGGTATATAAGAGGCCATTTCATGTCACAAGCAGCACTGCACATGCAAAGGCCTAGAGTGGTTTCCTGCTTACATTCAAGCCGTAGCACAACTCAGAAGTTGTCAGCTCTCACATAATGCCTAAAACAAAAGAATTATGTGAAGCAACAAAGGCAGCCATCTTGGCACTGCTGGAAATTGGCATGAGTGAGAGACAGGTAGCGAAAAACTGAAGATCTCCAAGACAGCCGTTCATTCCAACAAAAAAACAAGCTGAACATGGCACTACCAAATTGCTACCTGGCCGTGGCAGGAAACGTCTTTCTACCCCACGAGATGACCGTGCACTCATCCGTTCCTGTGTCAGGAATCGTCGTCAGACCTCCAGGGACCTTAAAAATGAGTGGGCACTGTCGAGAAATGTGACTTGCTCGGCAAGGACAGTTCGAAACCGACTTGTTGAAGCTGGTTTGAAGTCACACAGAGCACGCAAGAAGTCCTTCATCAATGAAAGGCAGAGGAAGGCCCGGTTACTCTTTGCTCGAGACCACAAGGATTGGACTGTTGATGATTGGGCTAAGGTTCTCTTCAGTGATGAATCCAATTTTGAATTGATGCCCACTCCAGCCAACTTACTGGTTAGGAGGAAGCCTGGAGAAGCTTACAACCCAGACTGTCTTGCCCCTACAGTAAAACATGGGGGTGGATCAGTCATGATCTGGGGTTGTTTCAGTCTGAGTGGAACAGGGCAAATGCAATTGTGTGAAGGCCGAATGAACCAGGTCAAGTACAGGACTACCCTTGAAAACAGTCTTCTTCCATCAGCTGGAAAACTCTTTCCTGCCTCGAATGACTGGATTTTCCAACAAGACAATGCCCCTTGCCACACGGCAAGGTCAGTTAAAGCCTGGATGGAGAACCACAACATTCGCACCATGCCTTGGCCTGCTCAATCACCAGATCTTAATCCAATTGAAAACCTGTGGAAAATCATCAAACTCAAAATGGAGAACCACAAGCCCAAAAACAAAGAAAATTTGTTTGAATTTGTCCAACAGGAATGGGCTGCTGTGACAGCAGAACAATGTCAGAAGCTGGTGGAGAGCATGCCAAGACGCATGGCTGCAGTCATCAAAAACAATGGTTATGCAATCAAGTATTAACTCTTGTGTGTATCATGTGTTTAAAGCAAACAGAAAAGAAAACATGGAATGCTTAAAAGTAGTGTTTTTGGCGGTACAATGCCATAGCTATTGATGTAAGAATTTAAGTAATTTTGGTTATTATCAAGAAAACCATGGAAAACCATGAATAATCCTTAGTTCTTAAATTAAACTCTCATGAGCTATTTTTGTTGTTATCATTATAATTGTCCAAACAAATGTACCTTTAGTTGAGCCAGGCATTAAAATTAACAAGAAATTGAAGAAAACAAGGGTGGTCTAATAATTTTTTCCATGACTGTATATACGCGTATATATATATATATATATATATATATATATATATATATATATATATATATATACACAATCATGTCTTTAAAAGTTCCAACAATAAAGAGTTGTTGGTATTTTGCCTTTTGAGTTTTTGAAATGTGTAACCCTTGTCAGGCTTATTTTTACCTTTGACAAATTTTTGACGGTTATTTTCAACCAGCATGTCTCAAAATGTGCCAACTGAGTTTGCTGAAACTGTATCCAGGATAATTTTGTGATGTGCTTCTATCCTTCTTTCACTCTAAAGATAAACTGTCTCTCACATCCACATTGAACTTGTTAATCTCTGATCTCCAGATTTCATTCAGGCCAACATTAATAACATTCAGCTGACAGACAGATCTACACTAGAGCAGTACATGAGTACATATTAACCCAGCTGGCAGGTTTTATGGGACAAAGTATTGGGTCAGATTAGGATGTTGTAGTATAGCCTGCTGGCAGCATTTCTCTACAGAAACACCATGCATATGGCAAATGATTTTTTTTTTTTATTTTTACAAGTTCAGTATGTGCCTGTGATTTAGAACGGTGAAAATGACATGGACAGCTTTAAAAATTAGTGTCAAAGGGGGTTATTTAAAGTGTTTGTAGTGGCCCCGTGCCAAAAATATGCCAACGCAGTGCGGTAATTACCATGTGTGAACCAACTTTGTCTCTGGCTTACTGCTTAATGAAGCAGCACGGTTGTGGTGTGATTCACATGTCTGAGCCCCACAGTGACAACGATTGCACTGCGGTAACAGTATGCATCCTGTTGTGTCTCTGAACACTAAAAGATGGTGGTGAAAGGGGATGAGGGAATGAGAGGTATTTCAAAGTAATCCAGTACAATACCAGTGAATATATAGAGATGCATTGCAGCTCTGTAGATTGTACTCATTGGTAACCTCAATAAGCTGTCATCTCTGTTTTTCTCTGTTGTAGGATTCGTCCTCAGCTGGCCAGGGAGAAGATAGAGGGATGTCACATCTGCACATATGTGATGCCCGGGGAGCCTCAGGTGATCCTGGGAAAAGACAAGTCCTTCACCTACGACTACATGTTCGACATGGACTCCCAGCAGGACGCCATCTACTCCACCTGCACTGAGAAGCTGATCGAGGGCTGCTTCGAGGGCTACAACGCCACCGTTTTTGCCTACGGACAGGCAAGTCTTTGTCCTCAGTGGCAGCTGCAGTGCTGCTGATGGTGCTTTATAGCTGGGTGGATGTAGAGAAATGAGCTCTGTGCTTTTGTGTGTTTGAGGAGAGAAGTGGGTGTTTTTTGGGTAGAAGGAGACCAGGGGAGACTTTTTTTGTGACCTTGGATTAGTTCAACCATGGCATTAAAGCAATCATTTTTTGGAAATATCCTTACTTGCTTTCTGGAAATAAGAGTAGCAGTTGTACATTAAGTAATTAGTACAAAGTAATTTACAACCATTGCTTGCAAACCAGGGGTTACAATTTGTCAAATAACAAAAACAGATTGAGTCAAATTTTGGTTGCTCATTTGTTAGTGATGGTGTAGTTACAAGTATCATAAAGCCTTAGCAGTCAGTAGAGTTAATATGGCTTCAAAAAGGTGTTCCCATCTGTGGTTGTACAAAAAGAACAGGCCAAACTTGTGTACAAACCTGAATCAGTGACAACTGTAAATAATCTGCAGATGAATGGACATTGAAAATAATCAGCAGTCGCAGCTCTGCTCCTCTTTTTCTTCAGTTACTCCCTCTTCTCCTTCACCTCCTCCTCCCTCTTTGCTGCATCACGTTCACCACATAGAAGTAACATGCAAGTCTGGGCCTCATAGCCCCATTACCTCCTCTACTGCTTAGGTTGCCGTGGAGACAGAGCTCCTGCTACATAGCACCCACACCATTCAAAGTGAAGTGAAGAGCACACATTTAGAAAACCTATGCATCTTTAATGTGTGTCCATGTTAACCCATATCTGCCTCGTAACTGCTCCTGTCACTGCTGGCCTCCTGAAACACAGAGAGAAGGGAGACTGCAGTTGGTTTGGCCTGGATCAGACCTGTTTGGCCCTGTGGCTTTACAGGGACTAATCTAGATTTAGATCGACTCACTCGGCTGCATCACAAGAACTCTGCCTGGTTGGGTTGCAGATATAAACAGACAGTAATGAGAGTAGAAAATGTCTTTTCTGTACTCTGATAGGGATTTTTTTTTATCTGGTGTAGATAATTTTTAACAATGTATAGCCCCCAGGTATGAGCCCAGTCAAAATATACATTAATGTAGATGGTTACAGAAAGTGTAATTGTATCATGGTTATTAAAAGCTGATACTAAATTGAATGGGGCACAATGAATGGTAAAACATTTAGACCAGGTTCATCTTGGATACTATTGTGATAGGCTGTGATATTTCAAGGCTTATCTTTACATTCAACTGTCAAAAAAGATAAGTTATTAAAGTCATATAACAACACAACTGTTTTAAGATGCAGACTATTATCAAGTCTCTTTTTAAAATGATAAACCTTCTCTGGAAAGTAATCCAAGTCGTCAAGCCACTGATTTAGCGTTACACTCTTATGACCGATTCATAAAGAACAGTAAAGCTTTATACAACATCCACACGTGCAGTAGTTCTATTGAAGACCTTTAAACACTCAGTCATCCTGAGTTTCTTTTCATTATCGACTCATTTTGGTTGTGGATGTATGATATTTTCTCCCCATCCAGACGGGTTCAGGGAAGACCTACACCATGGGGACGGGCTTTGACGTCAACGTCGTGGAGGAGGAGCTGGGTATTATCCCCCGTGCCGTCCATCACCTCTTCAAAGGTATCGAGGAGCGCCGTGAGGCCGCCCAGGAACAGGGACGCCCCGTACCTGAGTTTAAGATCAACGCCCAATTCCTCGAGGTACTGAAACAAGCAAAACCTTATGTTCCTGGAACTGTAACCTAACTGGAGGGCTTCACAGAGATGTCATGGGTCAGGCTTATGTCATTGACACCGCTTATTTAACAAGCTTTGACACTAGCGCTCCATCATTTGAAAATATCCACACTGACAATTGAACTGCAGCAGCTGTCATCAGGGGGAGAGGAGGTGTTGGGCTGGAGGGCCTCAGTCTGGACAGGAAGAGTTAAAAGGAGCCATGTGAGGACACAGTTGTGCCAGACCATCAGACTGACAGTTTTCAGATACCTTGGCCTTGGATTCATGGAACAAGTGAAATTTGTAATATTTAGGCCTTCAGAATGTCATAAAAGATGTATGTAAGTATGCTGCATGTAGGTATGTGTTGTGTCCTGAGATATTTTGACAAGTATACATGTGTCATATGGGTGTCCACTTTTAATGTCACGACATGTTTCAGTCCAAAAATAAGCCGGAGTTGTGGGTCTTCTTCATGTCCTTGTGTTAGTCCTACAGTAAATGCAATTCAAGATGAAATAACATACAGATGTTCTGTGAACACTGATGATCTAAAGCAGTGTGTTTGCCTGGTTAAAATCTGTGTGTTTGTCTCCCTGTAGCTTTATAATGAGGAAGTTCTGGACCTGTTTGACTCCACACGAGACATGAAGCAGAAATCCCACATCAAGATCCACGAGGACGCCAACGGTGGGATTTACACCGTAGGAGTGACGACACGCACCGTGTCCTCTGAGGCTGAGGTAACTGCTATAGTTCATTTCAGTGACTAAACTTACTGTTTATTAATGGACTCACTTTGTCCTCATACATTATTCATTCCTGCACTGGTGTTTACTTTTCTAAATGACAGGGAGTATTTACGTTAGTATTAAACTCTTTTTCCTCTTGTCCAGATGATGCAGTGCCTGAAGCTCGGAGCTCTGTCTCGCACCACAGCCAGCACACAGATGAACGTCCAGAGCTCTCGATCTCACGCCATCTTCACCATCCACCTGTGCCAAGTCCGTGTCTGTGCCTCCGACAATGTTAGTACCCTCTCATTTGAAGATCTGAATACTCGTGCTACAGCCGCTGCTGTTTAACTCAGTGTTAACTCACAGTTTTTGTTTCTGTCACTCAGCAAGAAAGTGAGACTGATAACAGAGTCTCCAATGGAAACTCTGAAATGGACGAGTATGAGACGCTGACAGCCAAATTTCACTTTGTGGACCTGGCTGGTTCTGAGAGGCTGAAGAGAACTGGAGCGACGGGCGATCGAGCCAAAGAGGGCATCTCCATCAACTGTGGACTGGTGAGCTGCTGCTGCCTGCCCATGTTCTGGAGTTTGACTGCCATCCAATGGCTGAATCAGGGACAAACACACAGACAGACATTTTATCATTAAAACTTTAAACTCCCTGTGATGAGCTGGAGACTTGACCAGGGTGTACCCTGCATTTAACCCTAAGACAGCTGGGATAGGCTCCAGCCCCCCCGCGACCCCATGAGGATAAGCAGTAGAAAATGGATGGATGGATTTGTATGTCACAGTTGTTTTGCAATAAACTTTTCATTTAGAATTTGTTTCGTTTTATTTGCATTTTGAGCATATATAAATATATCCATTAATTATAGCAATATCATACCGTACCACCATCAAATTATTTTAACACTACAATTTAAGAAATAGAAAGAAATCATATTTTTTAATTGGGGACCCACTGAATTGAATTTCCCAGGGACCCACTCAAGTCACCACCTGTGAGTCCCGGGGACTCCACTGAAAACATTTTTCTCCTTTCTGTGCAGCTCGCTCTGGGGAATGTAATCAGTGCTTTGGGTGACCGGAGCAAGCGGTCCTCACATGTGCCTTACCGAGACTCCAAACTCACCCGACTTCTGCAGGACTCCCTAGGAGGAAACAGGTCGGTGGACAGCTGGTTTCACCTTTTCACCTTGAGTACCGTAGACAGCAGGTCAGCAGTGTATGTCACATAGAGTGAACTGATAGCTCTGTTAGCAGAGAAGCTGAGGGATAATCTCATATGCAGCTCATTTTTCTGTTCATAAATCAGGCAAAAAAACATGTATCAAAATGTTGAGAGTGTATAAGGGCGAAGAATGTCATGACAAAAGTATGTGATGGCCATTCCCATTCCTCACTTTCAGTGTATAAGCTATATAAGTTGCATTAATTTTTGGGATGATACCACCTTTTCTTGACCACTCAAGAATTGATAGAAATGATCACTAAGCCCTCCAAGGGCTCACTAAGACACAAAGACCTTGAGAAACACCATAGAAATACCATGCTGTGTTGTTTTATTTTGTTTTTTTTCCTCAAAACTTTTGACATTTGACAAGATTTCTGCAAGAATTGTGTTTTTCTGTGACTGCATGATGATTTATTATATTATAATATTATCACATCCACACATTTTCCACACGGACTATCACTCAGTTACATCTATTTTTCATATGTCAAACATCTCATATGCATTTGTCAACATTAATATACGACTGACTACCAAACGTTAATAAATACCCACGCCTGTCTCAGCCAAACAGTGATGATCGCATGCATCAGCCCATCTGACCGTGACTTCATGGAGACGCTCAACACTTTAAAGTACGCCAATCGAGCCCGGAACATCAAGAACAAGGTCATGGTGAACCAGGACAAGGCCAGCCAGCAGATCAGTGCTCTGAGGACGGAGATTGCTCGACTGCAGATTGAGCTGATGGAGTACAAGACGGTGAGCAGTTTAGAAAAGCGGAGGACAAACACGTTTTTTATTTTTTTATTTTTTTTTTTAGTGTAACACCCTCTGTGTTGCCTTCTCCTCCTCTTCCGTCTGCAGGGTAAACGCTTGGCTGGTGAGGATGGCGTGGAGAGCTTCAGCGACATGTTCCACGAGAACTCCATGCTGCAGACGGAGAACAGCAACCTGAGGGTGAGAGTGAAGGCCATGCAGGAGACCATCGATGCCCAGAGGGCACGGCTCACCCAGCTGCTCAGTGACCAAGCAAATCAGGTCCTGGCCGGGGCAGGTAGGTTTTTTGAAGATGAACAAATACTGGTTCCACAAGATCATTTAGTTGTTGGTATTTTTCCATTTTTTGTCTGCATCTTGCTTGCTTGCCTGGCGTAAAGCTGCTGTTCATACAGGACAGGCTCATTTATGTCGGTTCGGAAATCTGGCGATCTCTTCCTTTGTCTCTTCTGAAATTGTCTTGATTGTCTTTCAGGTGAAGGTGCTACTGAAGAAATTGGAAACATGATTCAGGGTTACATCAAAGAGATTGAAGACCTCCGGTAAGTGGATCGTTATTCCATAGCATGAAATGGTAATACTTTATAATATAAAATAGCCCATACTGTTTCCTCGTTGATGGTTTGTACACAAAACATAATTGCATCTTTTTAATCTTTTTTACTACATTTACTTTTGAATAGTTCCTTAAATTTACCTCTGGTTATGTGGTTTATTCATTTATATATTTTGACCTGCAATGGCTGGCCCTAATTCACTATCGAAAAGTCTCCATGACCAGGACCGAGTGGACTATGAAATTAGCCAGTCTGCATCGATGCACACTTACGACGGCCTTAGTAGGATGTGCGAGAGCAGAATGGTTCCGCATGTGTCCAGTTTGTCCCTCACGTCTTTGTCCCATCCATTCATTATCTACTGCTTATCCTCATAGGGTCGCAGGGGGGCTGGAGCCTATCCCAGCTGTCTTAGGGCAGAAGGCAGGGTACACCCTGGACAAGTCGCCACCTTATCACAGGACACATAGAGACAGACAACCACTCACCTACGGTCATTTAAATTAGTCAATTAATCTAATCCCCATGCATGTTTTTGGATGGTGGGAGGAAGCCGGAGTGCCCAGAGAGAACCCACGCAGACATGGGAGAACATGCAAACTCCACACAGAAAGGCCCCGGGAATCGAACCCGGTATCTTCTTGCTGTGAGGCGACAGTGCTAACCACTACACCACCGTGCCACCCCACATCTTTGTCCCACTGACAGAATAAAAGTTGTGGTGTGGAAAGATAAAAAGACAAAACTAGCAAATCTTCCTCTCTGCTGACATTGACATGATTTTGCAGCCCTGGCTGGAACACAGTTTGTTTGTCAGGTTTGCAGGTTTGGAGCATCCCTTGCTCAAGGGTTTCTCTTGTAGGATTTGGTGATGTGCTGTCAGACTCTGTGCCCTGGCTCATACATGTGCTGCTTTCCTCCCATCAGAGCCAAACTCCTGGAGAGCGAAGCTGTGAACGAGAACCTTAGGAAGAATCTGTCTCGTGCCTCCAATCGTCAGTCGCTGTATGGAGGGCCGTCACTGCTGGCCCCCGAGAAGGAGACGGCTGACATCATCGAACTCGCCAAAAAAGACCTCGAGAAACTGAAGAAGCGAGAAAAAAAGAAAAAGAAAAGGTAAGGACTGTTGTGAACAAAAGAAAATGGATCTGGAATTGTCTGTTTTTAGGTTGGATGTGTTGTCAGCTGGATACGTTTCCAACTGAAATGGCTTATTTTATGTGTTGTTTTTTTTTGTTGTTTTGTTTTTTTTTGTTTTTTTTAAATCTTTAACCATTCAACATTTTTCAAAGGCACTCATCACAGACTGATTCACCCAAAAGCAGACCTTTTTTAATATATCTTAATAAATATTTATTTATATCTATAAATATAACAGTTTTGTATATTGGGACATGCATGTTTGAAGATGCTTTGAGTAATTGATGTATTAAAAAGTTAAAGTAATCAAACAATTAATTATATGCAAAATGTATGTCTGTAATGTAGATTTATGTTATGACAGTATAACATAAATTCACTTGAGGGAGTAATTTGGGATGAGAAATCTACGCCCGCACTAGAGGCTGATGAGCTCCAGGGTGGAGATGGTCAGAAATGTGCTGTGGGGAAATTCTGGGGGATTTAGTGCCAAGCTTCCTCTGATCAGTCTTCCCTCCATTCTTTCCTCCTTCGTTCATCCTCTTGCTTCCTTCTCTTGTTTGACCCTTGGCCCCTCCTGAAGACTCCAGCAGCTGTTGGAGGACAGAGAGAGGGAGGAAAGGGAGGAGGTGGTGGAGGAGGTTGATGACGCCAGGTTTGTCTGAGCTTCCACCCTCCTGTTGCCATTCCCATCCTCTGCTTCCCCTAATTCAGCGTTTTATTTCTATTTTTTAGTTTATGTTGCGCAGGTATATCCCCACCTGGAGTGAGAGCTGCCACCATAGAAGCACTTCTCTTCCATCAAACACCTTCTTTAATTATATAATAAGCTGTTATCGCTCCTAAGATCATATATGTGAACCCCTCACGCTACAGTCCTGCTTTGTTTCATCTTGTTTTATATTTTACTGGCTTTGTAATGTGTTTTAATGACTGTCTGTTTCTAAGATTTTCAACACATGACCAAGGCTCACAACACTCACTATATATACAGTCATGGAAAAAATTATTAGACCACCCTTGTTTTCTTCAATTTCTTGTTCATTCTAATATCTGGTACCACTAAACGTATAATACAATGAACACAACAAAAAATGCAGCTGGTCACATAATACTTTATGTCCTATTTGACATTCTTAAGCTTAATTGATTCCCAGGGTATATAAGAGGCCATTTCATGTCACAAGCAGCACTGCACATGCAAAGGCCTAGAGTGGTTTCTTGCTTACATTCAAGCCGTAGCACAACTCAGAAGTTGTCAGCTCTCACATAATGCCTAAAACAAAAGAATTATGTGAAGCAACAAAGGCAGCCATCTTGGCACTGCTGGAAATTGGCATGAGTGAGAGACAGGTAGCGAAAAAACTGAAGATCTCCAAGACAGCCGTTCATTCCAACAAAAAAAAACAAGCTGAACATGGCACTACCAAATTGCTACCTGGCCGTGGCAGGAAACGTCTTTCTACCCCACGAGATGACCGTGCACTCATCCGTTCCTGTGTCAGGAATCGTTGTCAGACCTCCAGGGACCTTAAAAATGAGTGGGCACTGTCGAGAAATGTGACTTGCTCGGCAAGGACAGTTCGAAACCGACTTGTTGAAGCTGGTTTGAAGTCACACAGCACGCAAGAAGCCCTTCATCAATGAAAGGCAGAGGAAGGCCCGGTTACTCTTTGCACCAGACCACAAGGATTGGACTGTTGATGATTGGGCTAAGGTTCTCTTTTTCTCCAATTTTGAATTGATGCCCACTCCAGCCAACTTACTGGTTAGGAGGAAGCCTGGAGAAGCTTACAACCCAGACTGTCTTGCCCCTACAGTAAAACATGGGGGTGGATCAGTCATGATCTGGGGTTGTTTCAGTCTGAGTGGAACAGGGCAAATGCAATTGTGTGAAGGCCGAATGAACCAGGTCAAGTACAGGACTACCCTTGAAAACAGTCTTCTTCCATCAGCTGGAAAACTCTTTCCTGCCTCGAATGACTGGATTTTCCAACAAGACAATGCCCCTTGCCACACGGCAAGGTCAGTTAAAGCCTGGATGGAGAACCACAACATTCGCACCATGCCTTGGCCTGCTCAATCACCAGATCTTAATCCAATTGAAAACCTGTGGAAAATCATCAAAGTCAAAATGGAGAACCACAAGCCCAAAAACAAAGAAAATTTGTTTGAATTTGTCCAACAGGAATGGGCTGCTGTGACAGCAGAACAATGTCAGAAGCTGGTGGAGAGCATGCCAAGACGCATGGCTGCAGTCATCAAAAACAATGGTTATGCAATCAAGTATTAACTCTTGTGTGTATCATGTGTTTAAAGCAAACAGAAAAGAAAACATGGAATGCTTAAAAGTAGTGTTTTTGGCGGTACAATGCCATAGCTATTGATGTAAGAATTTAAGTAATTTTGGTTATTATCAAGAAAACCATGGAAAATGAATAATCCTTAGTTCTTAAATTAAACTCTCATGAGCTATTTTTGTTGTTATCATTATAATTGTCCAAACAAATGTACCTTTAGTTGAGCCAGGCATTAAAATTAACAAGAAATTGAAGAAAACAAGGGTGGTCTAATAATTTTTTCCATGACTGTATATTGTGCTTCTAGAAAGCATTCACAGTGCTTCACTTTGTCCACTTTTTGTTATGTTACAGCCTTATTGCAAAATAGAATGAATTCCAGCATCCCATTACGACAACGTGAAAAAGTTTTTTTTTTTGTTTTTGTTTTTTATTTTATTTTAAGCAAATTTTCAAAAAAGCTTATTTTTCATGTTGTCATAATGGGTTGTTGTATGTAGAGTTTTAATTTACTCCATTTGTTAATAAAGCTGAAACATAACAAAAAGTGAAGCGCTCTGAATACTAGGTTGCTGGTGACAGTGCGCTGTAAGTAAGTAAGTAATTAATTTTATTCAGATTATGTGTTAAGTTAGAAACTCTCTAAAATGTGTTGAGCACAAAATATTAAATTTGTATCTCCTTTCACTTATGACCAACTGTGATAATCTGCCTTAAATGCATTAAAATAATGTAATGCAGTATGAGAAATGTTTTGTTTTGTTTTTTTTTTTTTTTCTTTCCTGTGTTAATCTTTGTTTTTAATTTTAGTCAGCTTGTCCAAATGATTTGAGCACAGCACCGCCTAAACACTGCTAACCCTCTGTGTTTGGATAAAATATTTATCCAACAGATCTGCTTCATGGACTTGATTCACACTTCTTTCTTTTATTCCCACCTCACTTTTTTTGCTGTTTTTGTTTGGGCTCTGATGAGATGCTTCCCTGCTGCTTGATTTAAAAAGAAAAAAATGTCTTTTCCACAAACAAGCTCATCAGAGTAGCATCATAAGTGTCAAGTATGTCACTGTAAATATCCTGACAGTTAACAGGTTTATAGCAGCACAGTTTGCTAAAAAGACAGAGTCACTGTGCATCACGGTGTAATTTATAAAACTTATGCTGCACCGACAGGATTACCTGCACACATTTTCTGTGTTGCAGTACCTGTGGAGGTGCAATATGTGCATGTTCTGCTCAGGACAAATGATGTCTGATTCTCATTCATGTCTGAATCTTTCAGTGCCAACAAGGAGGAAGTTCCTGACAACGAGCAAGAAAAGGGCACAGAGAAGGAAATGACGGAGCGAGTCCATGAGGAAGCAGAAGCTGTACGAATGGCTGCCTCTTGTTTCACCTTCACACTGAATCCTCACTGGAAGGTGCCTTCAGATATTCAATCACTTGTGGTCATCTTGTAGGAGGTCCAGGAAGGCAGCGACCATGAGGAGGGAGAGGAGGAAGAGGAGGAGGAGGAAGAGGAGATGGATGTGGAGGAGAGCTCAGATGATTCAGACTCTGAGTCGGATGAAAAAGGTGAGAGGGTGGGGAGGGTCTGGTCTTCCTGCTGATTCTCCACAAGGGGGAGCTGTTCAATCACTGATAAACTAGTTTGACTCTCCATTCAGCGCCACATACATGCAAGGAGCATGATAAGGACACAGCTCTCATTTGTTAACATGTATAAAACGGTTAATAGTGTAACAAAGAACATTTAAAAGCACTGTAAGTTTTGAGATACTTCTACTTTAATGTTTCCCGACTTATTATACTTATAATTGATATACTATATCTGCACAAATATTGTACTTTTACAACTTTTACTTATTACAACATAATCAAAGTGGTTATTTATCATTTATTTTCCAAAAGCATGTAAACATGTTTACACATAATTTGCAGAAAGTCATATTGTTAGCATACTCAGTTTTTTTGGATACAAAAAGTAACTAGCAACACAAAAGAAAAATGGTCATTTAATTAAGGTAAAGTAATTACAAAATGGAATGTACTATAAAATATTATATTATATCATATTCACATAACGCCCATACGTAATCTGATCATGTGTGTCCAACAGAGAACTTCCAGGCCGATCTGGCCAACATCACTTGCGAGATTGCCATTAAACAGAAGCTGATTGATGAGCTGGAGAACAGCCAGCGGCGTCTGCACACGCTCAAACAGCAGTACGAGCAGAAGCTGATGATGCTGCAGTGCAAGATCAGAGACACCCAGCTGGAGAGGGACCGTGTCCTGCAAAACATGAGTAAGACAAGGAGGACGCCACGGGGGGATCATGTGTTTCTCAGTGAATTCTGCCAATGATTGGTTTAGCTTTATTTCTGTCTCAAATGAGGAATATTCTTAAGTTTCTGGTTGCCCTACTTCCATTTGGAAGAATTTAGATCTTTTCTAAATAGTTTTATGGTAATGAAAAAGTGTTGCTGAGTGCTGATGTACTTCAGAGAGCGAGACGATGACAGTTACATTTATATTTATCAGCACTAATGGATCAAAGCATTGTCTCATGCAGATTTTAAAAGCACAGAGGAATTTTCAGCTTGTCCAATAAAAATGAAAAACACACAAAGATACTTTTTGACAACTGAAGCTCAGTCTTTGACTGTTTAAACCATTCCAGAAACTACAGTAGAAACTCTCCCAAATAAAAGTGATTGCATTCTGTCTTTAGAGAAGATTGTGATTTGTTTTGTGTCTCACACTTGCAGATACAGTGGAGAGCGGCTCAGATGAAAAGTCCCGTAAGATCAAGGCTGAATATGAGAAGAAGCTGAGCATCATGAATAAGGAGCTCCAGAAGCTCCAGTCGGCTCAGAAGGAGCATGCCCGCCTGCTGAAGAACCAGTCACAGTACGAGAAACAGCTGAAGAAGCTTCAGATGGACGTGGGGGAAATGAAAAAGACAAAGGTGTTTGGTCTCAGTAGTTGTAGAAGTTAAGCATATTGAAACATTTAAATTTTTACATCTCTTATCCTCTCCTCTGCACTGTGTGAACAGTTCAGACTGCAGTTCAGTCTTTGTTTCAAGTTTCCGTCACGTGATTATTTGTCTTGGTCGAGTCATTTGTGTTTTCCCAGTTACACGTTGACTTTTGTGTTTTTTACAGGATCTGGTTCATGCAAACTGTTTATTTTTTGGTCAAATTTTAATTTTGACCGTGTTTTAAATTTACATCTGGTTGTTTATATCATTCATGACACGAGTCTGACACATGAGGACTGCTGTCCTCTTTTGTTAGTGTTTTTTTTTTTCAATAGTTAAGTGTGTTTGAAAATTTGCTTCTATTAGGATTAAAATAAAAGTTAAAATCTCAACTCTCAACTATTTTTTCCACACTCTGTTATAAAACCAGAAGTGGGTGAAACTGAACAGTCGAACAGATTTGTTACAGACAGTAATCACAGGATGGAAGAAAAAGTAAAGAAGTAGCATTCAAGAAATGCTCCATAACTCAAAAATACTTCACAAATCGTATAACTTTCATGTGGAACGATATGTCTGATGTGATTGTTCCAGGTCCGCCTCATGAAGCAGATGAAGGAGCAGCAGGAAAAGAACAGGATGAATGAGTCCCGCAGAAACCGAGAAATTGCTTCATTAAAGAAAGACCAGCGCAAGCAAGAGGTTAGCGATGGGGTTATCCTCTACATCCTTTTCATTGATTTGTTTTTCTTGCTTCAGTTGGCTTTATTGACAACCTTGAGCTTGAGCAGCATGAGCTTCAGTATCATCATTTAACTGTTAAAACTGTAATCATGTTGCAGCACCAGCTAAAGTTACTGGAGGCTCAGAAAAGGCAGCAGGAGCTCATTTTGAGGAGAAAGACTGAGGAGGTGAGCAGCTTCACAGCTGGATTGTGCCTTTTTACATTATGTATGCAGAAATATGTGTGCTACATTATGGATGAGATAATGTATGTGATGTGCTTTGAGTGTTATCACTCACGTTTCTGTTCATGTGGATCAGGTGACGGCTCTGAGGAGGCAGGCCAGGCCCACCTCAGGTAAGGTCGTCAGGAAAGTCAATGTCCCCGAACCGATGCAGGACTCCACCCACAGACCTCCTTCTGGACGCTTGTACTCCTCCAGCAATGCTGCTCCCAACGGCACTCGGTGAGTCTGTGTGGTCATGGTAATATTTCCAGAGAGGCAAATCAGGATGGCTGTGAAATAGAAGCTAGGCCAGATTTTATCACCGTGGCAGTGAAACTTAAAATCCTCTTTGCACATGGATGTTTTTCCATTATAAAGTTGGATTTTAACAGAAAAATCTGCACCTAGAACATGTATATGAGCAGCCTTACATCAGCCAAGTGTTAGCCATATTACTGACTGATGCTGATGCTGCGTGTGCAGGTCTTCCTACAGGCGAACAGTCGGTATTTACTCCACCAGAGTCGCTCGTAATAAATGGCAGTCCCTGGAGCGCCGGATCACTGACGTCATCATGCAGAGGATGACCATCTCCAACATGGAGGCTGACATGAACCGCCTCCTGAAGGTAAAGCTAGAAGTTGTTCATAAGGGAAATAATGCTGCAGTCTTCTGTAGCCTGTGAGTAATTTTGGGGCTTCTGGGAGATGTAGTCAAAGCATAAAGATACAGTATACGCCACGGAGATCAATGCAGGAATTGGAGACGAGAGATGATGAGAAACAGATTCTGAACAAAAAGTGGCTTTTAGGGTGGGAGTGTCCTCTACTCTACCTCTGATAAAACAAGAATAGGACAAGGAAAAACCAAACATTTTTTTTCATGATGAAATAGAGAGTCTCTTCTTTCATTTGAGCTATTCAGTGTTTTCAGAGACAGTACAAAATATTCTGTGGGTCTCGAAATGGACAAAAAGGCTGGCACAAGGCACTTTCTGTTTTATAAATGGCTGGCACTCAAAGAGTAAAGTTAGTTTTGACTTAGAGTATGTAGTCAAAAAAAGTATCTATTTTAATTTTTTTTTAATCAGTGCAAACATTTTAGTCTTTTGTCATCAGATTATAATGAGCATGTTACTTACTCTAATTCAGCCAAATATCCCCTCGTTTCTTTCTCCCAAGCCCTTTTGTTGACTTACTTCCGCTGCTGTCATGCTAATATGTCAATACTGTTGAAATCGGCGTTAACGCATTAACTTCTGCGACAGTAACTGTACTTGGACAAACTGCCTGAAATGTGTTGCCACAGACGTGTTGGCAGGTCAACAATACAGTCATAACTACCGATCAAACATGCTGATGAAATTAGATTAACCATCTTTTCTGAATCTGTCCAATCTTCTCCTGTAATTCGGCAAACAAATAATCCACCAAAGAGTTTTGTTAAAGTATTAATTTGTAGTGTGAAATGGACGAAAAGAAAAAGAGAAAGAGATCTTCCTTTCAATTGCTGATTAGAGCTAATGTGTCGCTCTTACTTTAGCAGCCCTCATGAATACTGTTAAGCCTGTACTGCCAAGTAAAAGTGTACACGTGTGTGTGTGTGTGTGTGTGTGTGTATATATATATATAATTTGTGTATGTTCCACTCTATTCTCCCTTGAATCAAAATCAATTGGCACTAAAAAGGTTTGAAAGGTGTGTGGCAGATGCCTGTAAAGAGCAGTTGACATGTCTTTTCAGCCAATTAGAACTGACAGGGTTGTTTTAAGGTTTGTTTTTAGGGAAGTGATGTCAAAACCTGACCTCAGAGAAGGCTTAACTGTTTAACTACATCATTACATCATCTTGTTGCACAGTTGACAGCAAAAACAATAATAAATTCTGGCATGAAATCCTTTTTTTTTATTAAACTAGACACCTCTGCAACATTTTCCCTGTATACTTTTAGAAACGATTGCATGGGCTGAAATGTGTTGAAATTTCTCAACTCAGTGTGTTGTGTTTTCATAGCAACGAGAGGAGCTAACCAAGCGTAAAGAAAAGGTCATCCGGAAGAGGGACCGGCTGGTCAGGGAGGGACCAGAGGCGGAGAAGGCAGTGCTGCCCCTCAACGAGGAAGTGGACGCGTTGGCGGCCAACATCGACTACATCAATGACAGCATCGCAGACTGTCAGGCCAACATCATGCAGATGGAGGAAACCAAGGTTAGAGCGGCTGTACTGGCTGTTTAATAATAGATGGAGAAGTGAAGTGCTTCATCTCATTACGTATCTACTATTTATATCTTTTTATGGTTCACATATGAAATCATTCGCAGGAGGAAGGCGACACAGTGGACATTTCTGCTGTGATTGGTTCCTGCACCCTGACAGAAGCTCGTTTCCTGTTGGATCACTTCATGTCAATGGCGATCAACAAGGTAGCAGCCCTAATAATAGTGTCCATCAGAAATAATCACATCAGTACACCGCTGTCTGTGCTTATGACTGCTTTACAAAAAACAAGGAGGTTATCAATCATTGTAACTTGTTCATTCCATACTTACCATAAGGCTAAATCTGCCACATTTACTTTAGTCATAATTATATTACTTACTAGACAGGGTTCCTCATAAATATTCTAGTCTTGCTACATTTTGCCTATATTTTGTCAATAAATAACATCTTTTTTTTTTGTTTTTGTAACATTTTTAGTCCAGAAAATGCATCACAAATATGTGATGATATGTAGTCCCACATGCAGTTATTTAACCACATAGCAGTAATGTGGGTGTGACTGTATGATGTCTGCGGTCCGTCCTCTCCAGGGTCTCCAGGCAGCTCAGAGGGAGTCTCAGGTGAAGGTCATGGAGGGTCGGCTGAAGCAGACGGAGATCACCAGCGCCACACAGAACCAGCTGCTCTTTCACATGCTGAAGGAGAAGGCCGAGTTCAACCCCGAACTGGACGCACTGCTGGGGAACGCACTGCAAGGTGACTAACACAGTTTAGGTTGAGATTGATGTGGAAACAAGGAGGACCCAAAACGAGGACCAGACTCCTGGTTTAACCCAGCCCACCTCCTGGACGTGTCCTTAAAATGGTTTTCAGTAAAACTATGATTCAGAATTTATTGTGTTTGATGATAAACAAGTTGATTCTGTTCAAACACTAAACATTTATGATTAAAAAGCTTCTGGCCTTTCAGGAAGTGGGCTGGGTTTCTGGTCAGTTGCATGTTTGGGCCTATTGACACGCTCTTGCCTGTTGCCTTCTGCTGAACAGCAGCTGGTCTAATTATTGCACAACTGGCAAACAATGACACTGTTAAAGTCAAAGATCATTTTACTACAGTACAATGTCCTTATGTTAAATTTTATGGGGTACAGACTTGATTTTACTTAAATATCTGAAGCAAATACTTTCAAAGCAAAAACTTTCTGTGTCGCAAAAGTATTTTTTTGCCAGCTTCTGTTCAGCAGGATGCTCTGTTTACAGTAGCTGCACTTTATTTTCTTTGGTTTGTTTTTTCCTAGTATTTCGGGGGACAGTGTTTTTGATTTGTGCATTGCCTTTTTTCTGTTCCCCCACGTTTTCTTTTTTTTTTTTTTTTTTTTTCTGTTTTTGCAGAGCTAGGTAACATCCCGGCTGGTAAGTGAAAAACCATATCTTATCTGTGTTATGAATGCATGGTTCCTCCCCTTCGCTCTTTGATAACTAACTAAACGTAACATGAACAGGTGCATGAGGTGCAATGCAACCAAGGCTTCCCTCCATCTGTCTGCTGACCTCCTCCCTTCCCCTCATCTGGATACACTCTTCCTCCTCCTAGCTCACCATGTGCTATAGCCTCCATGCTTTAGCGCCCTGCTAACCCGAGACCTTTCCACAGGAACCATACAACATGGATGTTTTAGCTCTGTCGGACCCTATAGGTCAGCTGACCCCATCGGGAGCAACGGACTAATGATACCTCTCACTCCTCTACCATGTTTACCTTTTTGCCCCACACACGTCTCTCTTTATAACCCTCCCTACCTCTCACTCTTTTTCAATCCATCTGAGCTCAGTGAAGACCAACTTTCTGTTTGTTGATAAAACAGCATGGCGCCGCGCTGACATCGCCCTCATCTGCTTCCCTTGTTCATCTCTTCTCCATCCATTTGAGCAACTTTTTTTTAAGTCAAGGAAATTGCTGCAACCTTTAGTGAAAGTCAGCAAAACTATAAATTATTCAGTCGTAGGAAAAGTGTGTTTGCTAAGAACCATTTTAGGGAGTCATAAGCAGTGATCTCAGTCTCATCTGCCAAGAGGCTTGTCTCTAATATTATTCACTGATCTCATTTGACAGAAAATGGGGATGATAGCAGCAGTGATGAATCTGCTCAGAGCCCTTCTGCAGAGGGAAAGTAAGTTAATGTGCATGGATCTTATGAGATATTTATGATTCTGCACTGTGTTACATTGCTTTGTGTTGTTTAGTTTATGTTATGATATGTGGGGTTATTATATGTTGTGTTCACGTAAATGTTATGTTGCATTATTTTTTGTTTAACTTCTATGTTAATGTTTCATGTTGCATCACCTTACTGCAGATTGCATTCATTTTATTTCAAACAGTAGCAAATACTAAGAAAACAAAACAAGAACAACCAATAAAATGAACAGTAAACATAAAGCAAATTCTCAAACTAAGTAAATAAATAAATAGTATGTAATGTGTTTGAAAAGAACAGAAAAAGAAGAAGTGTATATGTATCTGGTCCTACCCCTTTCTGTAACTTAAATATTCATCCTGATGATCAAGTACAGTTAAAGTGATGATCAAATACAACTTAAATAATTACCTTTATGTTTAACCTGTTTACACAGACGTAATCTTTGTGTCCTTCCAGCTATCTCAACACAGAGAACAGAGACATGTTTGTTTTTTAACTCATAAACCTCATGTGTTCTCTTTAGCGCCTTGACATCAGATCTCATGAAACTGTGTGGAGAGACCAAAACAAGAAATAAGGTATATTTACAGAGTTTCGTTCTCGCATGCACCAGCATTTCCCCAAATAACTTCCCGTCTTAACGCTCTCTTTTCCGTGCTCTGCAGGCTCGTAGGAGGACCACCACCCAGATGGAGTTGCTGTATGCAAACAGTGACTCAGCTCCTGATGCACCCACCACAGACTTCTCCAGTCCAATGCTGCCATTAGCTGAAACACCAGACAGGGGAGGAGACGTGGACTCGTCAGTCAGGGACTACACAGCTCTATCCCCCGGCTTTTCCTCTAAAATGGGCAGCATGTAAGTCCAGGCCCGGATCTCTGTTGCTAACACAATAATTACTACTTCCCTACTTCCCCCTGCATGCTTGATGTTGCTGCATCACATCCTCTGCTTCACTTCATTTTGTTTTGCATTATTCATGAGCATCCTTACATCAAATACCCATACCTTCTTTTGCGATAAAAGCATGTAGAGCGAAGCCAATATTAACATTTATACCTCTTTCTAGTTCCCAATGATAGCTCCGTTACACACTGAAAGTCAAAAAGACTAACCACTTTCACTGGCTTGATAAACACCATGCTTCAAACCTAAACCTCTAATTGGCATTTATGTTTAAAAAAGAAAAAGAGCCTTGGCTGACAGTGATCAAACAGCAAAAAAAAAGTAATAGAATTACATTTTAGTGTAGCACAAAATCAACACTGTCCTCAGTTAAACATGAGCTTGGCGAAGACCCACCGTTGGTTTGGGACTTTAAATATCAGGTAACATGTTTTTCTGTGTACTGCATGCTCATTTCATTGTTGCCATTATTTTTTTGTTTTTCACGTCTTTTATGATAAGTTTTTTGTATATTGTCTTTTTGTTGTAATTTTATGAAACTGAAACGATCAGTTCTGGCTCCAGAGCTTCATCAGGGGTGGAAAAGCGAGCACCGGAGCCTTCTCCGCTCTCTCGCAGGAAGACCTATGACAAGGCAGCGGCCGACAGGGCAAAGGTCAAGGAGATAAAACAGTAAGAGCTTGTTGCTGATGTTGTGGCTGCAAGGCTGGACAAAAAATCTGAAATAACTTCATTTCAACTCTACTAATACTCTACTCTTGGTTTCCTGCTTTGAAGAAGCATGCAGTCTAAATCCAAAACGTTGTGCGCCTGGTGTGATGACCGCTGACCTGCACAGTTCTATGCTGAATTCAAAGTCGTATAGTTCCTTCCTAACTTGGATTTTTCTTTGTTGAGTAGTTTTGACTCAAATTCAGTGTTCAACTTGCTGATCAACCCTCTGCTGCTGATCTACTCATGACACTTATTTCTGTTTACTGAGAAAATCACTGTACTTTTCCTTTCTTTGCCTTATCAGGAGATTATTGTGAGTTAGACTGAAATGGACCAATGTGCCAAGTGAACTGTTCTTAGAAAATTAGCTGAAAAATGTATTTACATGTTAAAAAATTTTTGTTCTAGCTTCATGCTGCCAGTATACAGTAATAGGAAACAGTATTTTTTTTTTAATGATTGATAACTGACTGTAATGTTCGTCAAATTGAAACATTTCCTTTACATTCATTCTGCACTCTGACTTGCATGGTCAGTGTGTCAGCGGCCTGATACAGGACGATCGCTGCATTCATGTCAAATGGAAAAGAAAACCACTGACTTCAGGTTTCTAGTGGTTAAACACGACCCAGATTGTCTGCCCTCCTGCATCCAGAAATCTCCATTGGTTTTGAGGAGTGGTTAACTCTCACTGATTTGTTGATGAAGATGATTTTGTTTTGGGGAAGAAACTCAACTGCATTTAACAAACTAGTCTTTATTTTTGGGGAATATAAGTTACACTGATTCTCCCAGATCCTTTCTGTTTGAATCAATCCGACAGCATCCACTCAAGTTGCAGGAAAGGACCAGAGAACCAAGGAAGCTGTAATTATGTTTTGACACCCCACCATAGCTTCTGCCACCACCCAGGCTAGATGTGACATTTTTGAAGGATAAGAATCTATTTTCTGTCTATCCAACTGTTGTATTTTCTGCTGCATTACAGCCTTGACCTATATTTAGATTTTAGCAAAAACCTAGACCTAGTTTAAGCACATTGGACAGGAAACCTCAGTTTAATGGCTTCAGATGAATCTGAACACGTGAACACTTTGCTGTCAAGCTGTCCTGACAGTTGCTCCCATATGACGTGAATGCAGCATATGCGTCTCCCTTCTGTCTCCATGCAGTCCGCCTACACTCCTGTCAGTAGTGTGTAAACAGCTTAGCACACACTTTAATTATGCTGCAGCTTAATTGGCAGCCCTACTGTCTTCCTCCACAGCTCAGCCATCAGGAACCTGAAGAGCGGCCCACCACTTCCTCTCTCCCCTACCGCTCCTCCCAGTAACCACGTCGCCGTGTTTAGCCCAATGGCAGGGTATCTGGGATGTGTGGCCAACGTCCTGCAGGATAAGTAAGAACAGAGATGAGCAAAATCGACATGAGTCGATCAGAGAGTCAGATTTGATTTAGGGTGAAATGTTGAGGGCGAGTTTGTCTCATTTCCTGAGTTACTGCAGCTGTTAATGTGGCCAAAATAATATTTTTTAGAGTGTAATGTTACAGCGGTGTGATAAAATGACCAGTTTTTCTACAGCTAGTATTGTTATAATTGTTGATTACTTTTATTCTCTGTGTGTATAAAGTGTCCTAAACCACTTGGACCCATACCAGTAGTATTGCAGGGTTTTGGTAATGTTTGGCCCGTTAAATGCACATTCCTGCTGATCATTTATAAAATACACTGTAGGACTGAAGCCATATAGCCGATATGGTCCTTACTTTTAGTTGTATCAAAATGGTGGAAAACAGACATCTACACTGTTCCATGCTAGGATTCTTCCTTATTGGTACATTCAAGTGTTTAAAATGTGCACACTCATTTAGTCAGGTTCATCACTAAAATGTTTCCCATTCGGGAGTTCATACACTCAATTTAGAATTAGCTCTTCTTGAAGCTAAAGGCACAATGAGTGTGATTTTCCTGAAAAGAAATTACAAATATAGTGAAGTAAAACGCCAAGTGGACTGAGCTTGTTCCAAAACAAGAGTGAATCTGGTTGATCACCAGCAGACAAAAGCAAAGCCCAGTTGAGCCAGAGAGGAAGGGTCTGGAGCTGCAGCAAATAGCTGACTAATCAATGAGTCGAACAAGGGAAAAATAATGCGGTTTTCAGCCACTAAACATGGAGATTTCAGGCTTTTCTTCATGATTATATCATCAGCTTGGATGGACAGATTTGTTTTTCTACTTTGTGACATTTTATGATGATGAATCGTTAGTTGCAAAAAGGGCCAACTTTGAATGTGCATACTAACCCAATGACAAATCCTGTTCACTATGCCTTTAAGTTTCAGCCAATACAGAATGAATAAGAACAATGAAGGGACTCGATTAGAGCAGGTAGTCATTAGTTTAATTCAGCAGCTAATCAGATCTCAGGAATATTGGAAACCTTGTTCCCCTCCAGGACGAATGGATGCCTCCACCTGCCCTCTAACCACCTGCGCCATGGTTCCCCTCCTCTCACCGATCCACTCAAGTACAATGTTATGTCTTATTTGCTCACTGAAATGTGCCTTTTGGTGTATGAACCTGAAAACACAGAAGCATGTGGTGTGGATTTCACCTTTTCTTCACATCAGCTGATAAATCAATAGTTAATTACAATAAGCCCAAACAGTGTCATCTTGTTCAGACTATTACTGCTGTTGAGCCTGAACTTTTATTCAGCACACAGCAGGCCTTTAAAAAGCTTGTTCGTTCAGAACTCGTTGATATTGACATCTGGATTTGTGGTTCACCACCTCACCACTGCTCATCCTGCTGCTCCACTGGTGCTGATAGTGGTTGGACAATTGCACTATCAGATGCCAATTTGTCAACACAACCAGCCAATTAGTGATTGATCTGGGTTTCTGTGATACTATTGAACTGGCGGTCCCCAGTGATCAGATCACCTCTGGTTTCCAATGATTGTCTGTCTTTGTCTCTTTTGGGTGTTTTAATCTACTCTGGGCTGGAAAAGAGATGCTCCTGGTGGTGGTTCAGGGGTATATGTATTGACTTTTCTTGAGCACAGTAAAGGTGACTGTTCCCAGCTGCCTCCTCATTTTTCTTTGGACTGTCCTCGTCATCTCTTTCTATTTTTGATTTGCAGCATCAGCCATGCCGTGCATGACTCTGGTTGTGTGGGAGTGTGATTTATATCTGTGCTGCTCTCCGAGAATTATACAGTGTTATGTCTGTGCTGCACTTAGTGATAGCGATATGTATGTGTTTTCCAGGGGTGTCATTAACCCGGTGCCACCCACTAAAAGTACTCGGTCAGCGGCGTTGCAGTGCGTCCACGTGGCAGAGGGACACAGTAAAGCTGTCCTCAGTGTCGACTGCACTGATGACCTTCTCTTCACTGGATCCAAAGGTTAATACCTCCATTCCTCCATCCTTCCCCTCACCTCCTCTCTTTCCTCTCTGTCTCTTCAGTATTCCTCACATCTGCTGTACAGCATTGCTAATTTATTACTCTTTTGACATGCTGTTATGCTTCAATATAACCACAAAGACATCCTGACAGGGATTAATCAAGATTGGCATATGCACAGTGTGTGGATGAATGAGGTGGCAGAATAAAATGACGTTTGTACATACAATGAAACTGTCATGGTGAAGGAGCTTTTTGATGAAATATGGAGGTGAAAATATTGGCAATCAACTAGAGTGAAGTTCTCTGCTATTTTGTTTGGTTATTATTGAAATATGAATGTGTATGGTGTCTCATGGCATAGCATTAGTATAACAATGCTTTTCACACCTACAGTGTGTGTGTTAATGGAGGTGGAGATGACTGACCGTGTGTCTTCCTGCAGACCGGACCTGTAAGGTGTGGAATCTGGTGACGGGTCAGGAGATAATGTCCCTGGCCGGTCACCCCAACAACGTGGTTTCAGTCCGCTACAGCTCCAGTTTGGTTTTCACCGTCTCCACCTGCTACATCAAAGTCTGGGACATCCGGGACTCAGCCAAGTGCATGCGAATCCTAACGTGAGTGGATGGTCTCAAATGTCTTTTCCTCTAATCTTCAGCTGTTTGGGTTTTAGTTAGTTCATGTATGAAATCACAGGATGAGATTTATCTGTTGAAACTGGGATTAATACAAAAAATATTAGGCCCTGAATTATGTTGAATATAGCAATATGCTTCAACTCCACCCTCATATCTGTTATGTAAATCTGCAGACCCGCATGTTGATCCATGTGCTGCTGTATCCATGTGTCCCAAGGTCCTCTGGTCAGGTTAGTGTTGGGGATGTTGGTGTGTCTTACACCAGCCGGACGCTCACCATCCCAGCAGGAGAGAACCAGATCAACCAGATCGCTCTCAACCCCAACGGGACTGTCCTGTACGCCGCCGCTGGAAACTCAGTCAGAGTGTGGGATCTGAGAAGGTCATTAAATAACATGGAATAGCATTTTTACCACACACACTTCCTTATCTGAAGCTTTGTGTATTAAAGTCCGGTCTTATGTGAAACAATGTATTTTTAGATGCATAACATCCACCAGAGGTGATTCACAGCCCAATTACTTTCTGATTCAATATGAAACCTGACAGGCATCCAATCCAAAGCTGTCAACCACTATTTAGAGGCTGCTAGTATACCTTTTTGATGAATTGTTGTCTATAAATCAGTATGCGCCAAGATTGAATGCTCTGAACTCACAAACTTTATTCATCCATAGTGAATTATTTATGAAGTAAAGAGAGTGTGGGCACCATCACCAGTATGCTATAAAGACTCATGTTATTTCATGTTATTCATTTTTGATGTGTTGCTCCACTCTTTGTCAGATTTGCGTCCACAGGGAAACTGACTGGTCACCTCGGTCCGGTCATGTGTCTGACTGTGGATCAGTCTGGAAACAACCAAGACCTGGTCATCACCGGGTCCAAGGACCACTACATCAAGGTGTGCGTCTGTCGCCTGTTACTGGATTTAGTTTTTAATGGTTACAAGCAGCATTCACTCCCAGGACTCTGCAGTTTTGGTGTTTTGTTAGTGGGTAGTTATTAGCTCTAATCGGTGGTGATCAGTGATGGAAACATGAGTGGACTCTTTTCCTGTTTGACCCACATCAAAGTGAATATTTAACATGAGCAAGGATTTGATTGTTTATTATGATATATTAAGATGCAGTTTACATGCTCCTCCAAGCTACCAGACACCATTCAAAAAACAGTCATTTTACCTCACTGATCACTGAAACACTTAACCCTAATGATTCATCAAAATGGACTTAGTTCATCTCTGCTGTTGTCTGGATTTTCACTGTTTTCTAACTCTGCTTTTGGTACTGTGAAGTTTGTATGTTGGATGTGGCTTTAATTTGAACATGCGGTGTTGTGGCAGCTCTTCGACGTGACCGAAGGCTCTCTGGGGAGCATTGGCCCCACTCACAACTTTGAGCCGCCCCATTATGATGGCATCGAGTCACTGGTGGTCCAGGGGGACATGTTATTCAGCGGCTCTCGAGACAACGGCATCAAGAAGTGGGACCTGGACCGTCAAGACCTGCAGCAGGTACTGGATATACTGCATGCATTCATTACATCGATAGGTCAAGGAGCGTGAGGAGGATCTAAATAGCATTTTAAAAAAATATGAAAATGAAAATGTGACTCTGATTGAGTTTCACAGATGTCAGCACAGGTGAAACTTTCAGTCCTTGTCTCCCAACAGCAAGTCCCGAACGCCCACCGTGACTGGGTTTGTGCACTGGGTGTTGTCCCCGGGTCGCCGGCCCTGCTGAGCGGATGCAGAGGTGGGGTGCTCAAACTGTGGCACACGGACACACTGGGGACTCTGGGGGAGCTGAGGGGTCATGACAGCCCCATCAACAGCATTTCTACCAACAGCAGCCACCTGTTCACTGCCTCAGAGTGAGTCTCTACCGAAACACACTTTCTATGGCTTTCTCTGTTACATTTAGCACACAGTCTTCAGATGGCAAACAACTACTTCAAAGAATGCATTTATTCATCAGAGCAATCACATAAGGACGTAGCACTGTCAGAGCGCTAAGTGTAATTTGAATTTATGAACAATTTAATGTCAAAAATGGACAGCTAACAGGAAACAGTGCTGCCCATTATTCTGAAACCGTTAAATGATAGTCGCATGTAATTATTGTTACTAGTAATTTAGTTGTTTGTATTATTGTTTGACAGCTTATTGAAGCTTGAATAGTGAGTTAAACAGTGTGATCAGTCGACGATGGACATGACTCATGTATGTTTTTGCTCCATCCCTCTGACTGTTTTCTGTTCCTGTCTTCCAGTGACCGGACGGTGAAGATCTGGCGTGCACGCGGTGGACTGGACAGCACTTTAGAGGCGGCTGACAATGCGGACGAGGTGGCCAGTAACTGAAGCCTCTGAAGGACACTGACAGCATCTTCTGATGCTGCTGCCCTGCACTTTGACCCCTGACCTCTCGAGCCCAGCGCTGACTCCTTACCTTCCATGCCACGTAACTTTTATGACTGAGCCACCCAGAAAGTAATCTCATCTCAGCAGAAGCTAGCAGAACCTTTCCTTTCTTAGACTGCGCTCAATGAGTCATGCTAATCCATTTGAGTTCACCATGTTATCAACTCTTTTTCTTTTCACTTTTTTCTTTTATGCTGCAGACGGTACAACACCGTAGATCATGATAACTCTCACAATATGTTTATTTAAGAGTTGAACAAGATACTCACAGATAAAGTACACCTGTAGACCTGTAGACACAAATTTAACCCAGGAAAAGGTTTGCTAGGGTAGATTGGGAAAAAAATCTAGACGTTAGGAGAGGAGAAAGGTGTGGCAGAGCTGACGGGTTGGCAGCTGGTCTTTGCAACCCAAGTTTTAGGATAGTTTCTCTGCATTCGGAGCAGACCCCATGCCCTACTGTGCTCCAGAGGCTTTACTGTATGTGACAAATCACTAATCCCCTTAACTTCCTTCTCACTCTTTTATGCTGTTTCAAGATCAGCGACCAAATTTGTGCAACTTTGTCGTCTCTGCTGTCCCGCACTGCACTAATGAACAGAACACACTGTACAGCAACAGCCCCACTTTAAAGCAAATGCTTGGCACTTTGGGAAATATGACTTTTTTCTTTCATGCTGGGAGTGTGTTAAATATCAAGACTAATGCTTAATAATTATTATGTTTTATAGTGTTTATTTAACAATAGTCAAAGGGTAGAAATGACTTCTTTTTTTTTTTTTACATGGGCTCAATAACGTCCTGTCCTTACTCTATTTGTGCTTTTTGTCTGGAATCAACAAACTTGTGTTTCAGGTAGCTGTTTGCCCACACTTCCTGATTTAATGCTAAGCTATGCTAACTGACTGCAGCTGACATTCTCCTCTGACTCTCTGGCAGAAAGCAAATAAGCATTTTTCCCAAACCGTCAAACTATTCCTTTATCTCTTTAGCACCTGTGAGAAGCGACAGTCTTTGTGATGCACTTGATTCTTCGTACATGTGAGCAGGTTCAGCGTTTGAGGATACTCTTCACTTGTTCATGTTTCATTGTATGTAAACACGTATGTTCACTCATGTTAACACTCACTGAATCTACACTACTGAGTCGCCGTCTAACTCTCATGCTGCTAAGTTGTGTGCTCACCTTCTTCTCTCAGCCCCAGAACAGGGCTTCTTGTTATGGACTCCAGGTGAGGTCCGCTCTGATCCGAGCAGTGTGTGAATATATAATTATATATCTACGTAATGGTATCTTTTTTGTTTTTGGAGAGGAGAGGCCTTCAGACGTGTTGTGAGCCTAACCACGTCGATGGACATCCTTCTCCCAGTTCTGCTCCTTGTGAGGCCTTCCTGGAGATGCTCGTGCTCTCCCTGATGTAACCGACCTGTCTGTCGCGATTGTGTGCCGTCACTTATGAATGTTCAGTGAAACCACAGTTGTAGGCATTATTCGAGTACATATATCTAATGTATGTAAACAGTGTATTTCAAAAAGAATCTGACTGAATGTTTTGTGGGACCACCGGTCTGATCGTAGTCTCACACCAGAGCTGAGAGGACCAGAATTGGCAGGAAGATGGACGAGCTTTAAAGCTTTGGATGGAGCTTTTCCTCCAGTGATGTGGCAGATTGTGTTTAGTGGCCTAAGTTAGTTTAGTTTTTCTCCTCATTTTGTTTGTTATGCTGTCCCTGTTCCACATATCCTGGGCGATCCCATTCTGGAGTTCTAGCAGCCATTCCCTAATGGCAGACTGTAGCGATTCTAATGTCAGATGCCTTGATGAGAATAAACGCCATCTGTCAAAAACAACCAACTATGTGTGCTGCTTCCTGCTTGTGTCAGTCATTTACAGAATGAATGATCATATCATATATCTCTAGGTTAGTTACTTATAGTGATACCTACAGTTAGTTTTTATAGATATCTTAGAAAAGTAGTTTCACATTTGAATTTTCTGAGTATTAGACATAAGAGCAGTTAATTTTTATAACCTATTTTGCATATATTTATATATATTTATAAGCAATATGCATACATTTAATAAGTGGTTTATAACAAGACTTTTGGACACATTGAAGTGCTTTTTTGGTTTTTCATTATTTGTTCATACACCTATTAGTACATGCAGGGATTATTCTTGCTGACAAACAGACACACAGCAGATGGGATCTCATAATCTAAAATGCCTCTCCAGGTTCTCGCAAAATGTCTTAATCTTTTCACCAGAATGATAGATATTCGTGTGCACCCTAAACTAGTCCTCGCTCCTGTCTCTTTTCATCTCCTGCTCTAATTCACAGAGATGCTGTTTCTTTCATGTCTGTTTGCTGCAGGTGAAGCAACTTTCTGCTGTTTTCAGTGAATCGTTGCCCTCAGTCTGAAGTGGTGACCACAAGGTGGCAGTAGCAGCGACTTCAGGACTGACCTGTGACAGTGTGACTAATCCTCAGAGCTGTCATTGTCCAAAAATACTTTCACTGACATTTCAGGCATTTGGCTAATAAGCAGCAGAACAGCTTTGATTCCTTGGGGCCAAAATCTATTGAGGAGTGTAAATTCCCACACAAGGTCAGACTTAAATCATGGTGAAAAGATCCTGTTATTATTACAGACCAACTGACAAAGAATAGGAAGCTGTTGGGGGTGGGGGGTGTTCCATTCAGCTGATGTGAACGTGTCCACTGTGGGTGTGTGTGACACTGCTGTTATATGGGGTTGAATTTTTTCCCAGAAGACTCAGCATTACTTTTCACAATTCACCAGGAGTCTACCGACCTAAGCAAAATAAAAAGTGAAAAGTATATCTCATCTCATCTTATATTATCTGATCTTAGACACCACCCCAGAAAAAAAGTCTGTAAATCATTTCCACAAACTGCAAAGGTGTTCATTTGGTCAGTAACCTCTTTCTTTGATGCAAGTCTATTAATCCTCATTTAAAAACAGCACAACCAGCTGTTTCTCAAGATGCAGAGATGTGCACATTTTCAGTGCTGAGCAGATCTGCGCCCCTTAGAGAGAGATTTTGACCTGCCTCAGCACAAACTACATCTGAAAGAGCCCTTTACATCGAACAATGTCAAATCACACCGGGTGATTTTTACTGACGCTGGGCTGCTTTAAAGCAGAGCCTTCATTAATGTGTCTGTGCCCTTTAATCAGTGCAAATATCTGACTAAAATCACCATATCATTACTGTTGTTTTAGGCCTGAAAGACACTCTGATACTGCCATGTATTTCTTCCGGAAGCCCTTAAACTATTCCTCTCAGTTACTTTCCTTTTAAGTGGAAACAGAAGGTAGGAAATACAGTGGTGACAAATATTTTGACCATTAACTCACCATTTTCAACATTTGACGGTTTCAACTTGAAAATTTGCTGATTTATCTTGTCTGAAATTACAGTAGAAATGGAAACACTGATATTTTGATACCATTACATCAAATCAAGTGTCATACACTTTTCTTAAAATTCCATATTTTATATTTGATATATTTGGATGTAATAATGGATCTCGCAGTCAGGCAGGGTTGACAATCAAACTATTTGCGGACGTTTCTCTGTGGCAAATTTAAAGAAAAGGAGATTTAGGAGGCAGTTATGAGAAACCGTCAAAGCAGAAATATTATTAGAAATCTATCTGTGGCACTGAGGCATGAATATAGTACAGCTGTGTCATCTAGATACACTGGCAGCTTAAATCATTTTACAATGTAAGGGATTAAAGTCAACTCGAGTCAGATTCAGATATTAAACAATGAATCTTTAATAAAAGTGGCATCTCTGTTATTCCAGAAGAAATTAGTCCATGATAAGTATTAGCTACTGTATTAGTCGTAGTTGTTATATATGATGTTAGGCAACTCAAAGTTTCCAAGGTTTTTTTAAAAATGGTCTCAATCAAAGTGTTATCCTAAAATCAATAACGATAGCATGGCCAATGTGATATCATAGAGTGTATCGCCTCATCCCTTTGCTCCAGTGTTTCTACAGCCATGCTAGCAGCTCTGTATGGAGCAGTGCTTCTTTGAGCTAAATTATCCTAAATTATCAGCAGTTTTTTTAACCCTTTAACATCTGAGCCTCAAAATTTCTGTCTGGACTTTTTTTTTGCTTATTCAGGAGACTTGGAAATCAAAATATTTACAATTTACTGCATGTTATAAGAGTATAATAATAGTTTAAAATGACCAAAAACACAATTTGATTTCAGAAGAAAAACAATGCAATTGAACACGAATAACAGATTTTACATGTTGAAGTTTAAATTTGAAAGGTATGAAAACTATTTCCAATACAATTTTGTGGGTCTTAATGCACAAAACTTATCCGTAAAATGGAAACTATATACTGGCTGCTTCATTGGCTTCCAGGAGAGGCAGTCATGAAGTTAATGACACCATATTGGCTGTAAAGAGCAGCACCTCAGCCTTCAGAAACTGTTGATTTTTTTCCGATAGCATAAACGGCTATGTAATTTACAGTGATCCAAAGTGTGCATGATCGATGTGTTACCGGTGACACAACAACTCTTTCGGACAACCTACATGCTGGTGTAATGTTTAGCATATTTAGCATTTTAGTTTAGCTAAATAATTGGTAATTAGCCTGAAACACAAAGTGCAGCTGAGGCTGATGGGTCATTATGTTGTGGTTCATCCACATTTAAAGACATCCATCACTCATCTTACAGTTTCCACCATTTATCGATATTTTATCACCATACATATGACGTTTAAACAAGTAGGTTCTATCACAATATGCCAAAAATACTTTCAATCGATAAAAGTTTATAGGTTGGCTCAAAAGTCTCCAGTTCAGTGCATGGAGTTTGCCAATGTTGTCTCTTACCGCCCTTTCTCTTGCACTGGATATAGAGCCAATACTGCTGTGATTATAAGTGCACATATTGACTTGAGGTTTATAAAATCCCAACAAGACTAATCACGAACACACTGTACTTGTCAACGATTGCAAAAACAGTGATTAAATGTGTGAAGCTGAGAGTTTTTGCTCTGAGGATTTAAATGTCTTCGGTATTCCTGGCATGAAGCACAATTAGCAGATATTTTTTATTATCAAGGTGCTTCAAACGATCTTGATCATTCCCTCTAAGAGGGAAAAGATGTCATGCCATGGGACAGCAGCCAGAAGGCAAAATTGGATGAATTCATGGAGGTGGGCCATTTCTTATTCATTTTTTTCCATAATGACCTCGAGGAAAATGGGAGTCGGATCGTCTCGTGGGCGTTTTCTGTTGTGCAAATTGCCAGGTGCTGAATCCAGGTAGGGACGAGGAGGCTGTCGTGTAACTAAAGCATCATTTTAGTGAGAAAATTACACTTTTTTGAAGCCAAATTCAGCTTTTTCCTCCAAAATATGACTCACAGAAATGGATGAGATATGCAGAAAGATTCCATCTCAGTGATAAGAATGGACAGAGAGTTATGTTATAGCTGGCATTACTTACTTACTAACATTATGCCTCGTGACATGTAGGGCAGCAATAACACTTTTCCTCTCCTGACTGTCCTGGTCGTTGGACAGGGCCCCTTCTCCATGTGGTCTTTGGTCGACCCCTGTTTCTTTTCCCTTCCAGCGTCAATATAATGCTCTTCTTGTAATATCAGTCGGGTCTTTCCTCATCAAATGTCCGATCCTATCTCCACCTTCTTCTGGTGTCCATACTTTCTTGATGGCTTTTGTAATTCAATTCTTTGTTTGAAATGGTGTTTGATTAAAAGAATTTGTCTTAAACTCTTGGTGTAGAAGCTTGAAAATCTTTTCTTGTCATCCTCTAGTGTTCGGCACCGTACAATAGGGTAGAAAACCAATTTTAGTTTGGTTTTCAGTATGTGAAATGCATTTCTTGCCTTGTAGAGACGATTCCTGATGTTTTTGTCTGTGCCCTCATCTTAACTGACAGTATTACTTAAATATGTGAACTCATCAGTTCATTAGCCTGAATTGGTGAAGGATTTTGGATGTTGAGGGTAACCACTTCTGTTGCCAGTCCTCTGACCATTAAGGCGTAATGTTTTCTCTTCACATGTGTTGCTGGAAATGTGAAAGGAGAGCCAGATCATCTGCATAGTACAGATCTTGAAGAGTGTCCTTTGAATTCCTCTGTTTTGGTCTATAGTTGTTTGTCTCATCACCCAGTCCATAGCAAAACTGAGGAGTAATGCTGACATGACTCATCCTTGTTCACACTTGTTTTACTTGGAATATTGATATAAAAACTTTTGATCACAAGAAACATTTCTTCAGGGATCCCATACTGGCACAAAATACACCAAAGGCTTCCTCGATGAATAGAGTCTGAAGCTATTTTAAAATCAACAAAAGTTATGTACAGTTCTGTCTGCCACTGCTCAGTTATGTTACGTAGTGTAAATATTTAGTCAATGCAGCATTTACCCTTTCTGAAAACTGCCTGTTCCTTTCAGAGACTATTAGTAGGTACTTCTCTGCCAGTTAAATTTCTTAAAGAGCCTCACTTTGGCACTGTCATGATGATCAGCAGTCAGCAGGTGATTTATTATTGTCCCATAAACAAAAGAAGTAAAAAGTGGTTGACGGATTGTAGCTGCTAAATATGGTTCTGCTTTGAAGGGATCTGCCTTAAGATTTTCTGGACCTGGGGTTTTTCCTGTTTTTTAGGGATTTAATGGCTGTTATAATTTCATATTTGGGTCAGTGCTGACATGCAGACCTGTCTCTGCATCTTGGAAGTTAGCTTATGTTGTTGGTGGCGGTCTGGTCAGCATCTTGCTGAACTACTGTTGATCTGCTTCAGTTGTGAGCAGCTTCCCCTGTTTATCTCCAAGATATACATTATATTGCCAAAAGTATTCGCTCACCCATCCAAATAATCAGAACCAGGTGTTCCAATCACTTCCATGACCACAGGTGTATAAAATGAAGCACCTAGGCATGCAGACTGCTTTTACAAACATTTGTGAAAGAATGGGTCGCTCTCAGGAGCTCAGTGAATTCCAGTGTGGAGCTGTGATAGGATGCCACCTGTGCAACAAATCCAGTCGTGAAATTTCCTCACTCCTAAATATTCCACAGTCAACTGTCAGCTGTATTATAAGAACGTGGAAGTGTTTGGCAGCAACAGCAACTCAGCCACGAAGTGGTAGACCACGTAAACTGATGGAGCGGGGTCAGCAGATGATGAGGCGCATAGTGCGAAGAGGTCGCCAACTTTCTGCAGATTCAATCACTACAGACCTCCAAACTTCATGTGGCCTTCGGATTAGCTCAAGAACAGTGCACAGAGAGCTTCATGGAATGGTTTTCCATGGCCGAGCAGCTGCATCCAAGCCATACATCACCAAGTGCAATGCAAAGTGTCGGATGCAGTGGTGTAAAGCACACTGCCACTGGACTCTAGAGCAGTGGAGACGTGTTATCTGGAGTGACGAATCACACTTCTCCATCTGGCAATCTGATGGATGAGTATGGGTTTGGTGGTTGCCAGGAGAACGATACTTGTCGGACTGCATTGTGCCAAGTGTAAAGTTTGGTGGAGGGGGGATTATGGTGTGGGGTTGTTTTTCAGGAGCTGGGCTTGGCCCCTTTGTTCCAGTGAACTCTGAATGTTTCAGCATACCAAGACATTTTGGACAATTCCATGCTCCCAACTTTGTGGGAACAGTTTGGCGCTGGCCCCTTCCTCTTCCAACATGACTGTGCACCAGTGCACAAAGCAAGGTCCATAAAGACATGGATGACAGAGTCTGGTGTGGATGAACTTGACTGGCTTGCACAGAGTCCTGACCTCAACCTGATAGAACACCTTTGGGATGAATTAGAGCAGAGACTAAGAGCCAGGCCTTCTCATCCAACATCAGCGTGTGACCTCACAAATACGCTTCTGGAAGAATGGTCAAAAATTCCCATAAACACACTCCTAAGCCTTGTGGACAGCCTTCCCAGAAGAGCTGAAGGGTGCAAAGGGTGGACCGACGTCATATTGAACCCTATGGATTAGGAATGGGATGTCACTTAAATTCATATGCAAGTCAAGGCAGGTGAGTGAATACTTTTGGCAATATGGTGGCAATATAGTACCCGGAGAGAACCCACACAGACACGGGGAGAACATGCAAACTCCACACAGAAAGGCCCCGAGCCGGTACCTTCTTGCTGTGAGGCGACAGTGCTAACCACTGCACCACCGTGCCGCCCTTTCTACCACCAGCTTTCCTTCATTTTATTTTCAGCAGTGCTAACACAAGGCGGTAGTCACTAGCAGCATCTGCTTCTTGCATACCCAAACATCAAACAGTGAGCGTCTCCCACATGCCCACATGTAGTATGTTATATACAATAATTCTTATGTAAGTCAGTGAACACCCCACAGTGAAAACACATGGCTTTTTGTTTGGCAAGTCTAACAGGTGTTTGACCTGCAGAATTAACTTTCCGTCTATTTCTTCACTGTAATTGGAGCTGTCATGCATGTTCCCATTTTTAGCTGCCAGCTCTCTTCATGCTGGGCTGGTTAATTGAGTTAGTTTTGCTCCTCATGTGGTCTTTGTCATCTGGCTCTGACACTGGCCTCAGCTCCTGTGATGCACCTTTTTACCTGACAGTTGTTGATGGAAGCAGCTGGCTCGTGATAATCCACATGTAGCCCAAGTTATCCATAGTGACATTTGTGTTTACCTGTCAGCTGTATACAGTAGTTTAGTCTCACGTTGAGACACTGCACATCTTCAATTATTTCACATGAACATTATTCTTGAATTTATTTTGGTGTATTTAAGTTACATGTTAGTTTTATTACATTGCTTTTATACTCTAATGCAAATTGCATCGCCTCCCACCCACAGAGATAACTCATTTGGATGTCCTGTGAATGATACTTAGTATTTATGTGAAGGAAGAGTCAACTTTCTGTTTTCTTCACCATTTTTTTTATCTCAGTTACTAAAACAGTGCTAATGTCATCCATGTAATCAATGGGTTTATTGATCAACACCTTATCAGCCATTTGCAGATCTATTGTGGTTGTTCAGTTAAAGTCCATCTATTGAACTTTAATTGTTTCCCCTCAGCTGTCTGAAGTTTGCCCTTTTCTGCAGGTCATCCTGGACACACACACACACACACACACACACACACACACACACACACACACACACACACACACTTTGTAAAAACATTGACATTAATTTTATCTGTATTTAACTATCATGGAGTATTTTTAAATTATATTCATCCAGCATGACTTTAACCATTAGTATTTCTAGTTCCCAATTAGATCATAAAAAGGACTTCAAAAATGCAACAAACAAGGCCCAGTTACACCCAGGAAAATGCATCAAACAGTGTTGGTGTTTCAGTTCACATCACCAGATCTCAGTCACCTGACATTAGCAAGAGAAGCACCACAAAGTAGCAGCCTGATTTCTTGCTCTCTGCAGACTCAAGTGGTGATGAACACAATGTTCAGAAACTTCAAGTCACCTGCTGCTTTGGATCTCTCCACTTGGCAGAGAAAGTCTGGAAGCCATAGCTGTCATGCTGGATTGCACTAAGCACTGTTTGACTGTCAACAAAGCGGTACCACTGCTTGACTCAGATGCAACCATGTTTCTCAAAGTGCTTCTTTCAGCAGGCAATGAAGACTACTCCAGCCTGGTCTAGAGGCGTCAATTTTACTTTAGACTCCAGTCTCTTATCTCATCAGTGATCCATGGTCACAGGCCTGATGGCATCTTATCTGAGCTTGTCTGATTCTGCAAGGTTCGATGTGTCTTTGGGGGTGCTACCTCTAGGTTTGGCCTCTTGGAATGCTCTTTGAACCAAGATGCCCCCTTTCTGCTTTGCAGGCATTGTTAGACAGACCGGGTCATATAGCCCAGAAACTTAACTGAGGAACTCTTGTTGTGTTAGTGGGTCTGGCATCTGGACCCCCACTTGCTCCAGAACAAGATCTTGGCCAAGTGTAGCCAAGGCCAAGAGCTTTGTTGTCCTTATCTTTGAGCTGTTTAGGCAAGACAACTGTTGCTTCTTTCAGCAGACTCCTCCCTTCTTCAGCCAGGTTTCACCTTGAAACCACTTGCTTTCAGGATCTGCTCCACATTTGCTGTGATGATATTGAGCTTGTCCAATTCATCATGAGAGGTCATCATTGTAGCTGTCTACTTTTAACACTGGACGCTCCTCCTCAAGATGACGGGGGAAAAATAGCAGTCTCTCTCATGGCAAGTTGAGCAAAACGACCTGCTGGTTTGTCTCTAATGTTGGAGTCTTACAGGAGCTATGACCGAGTGTGGATTGGGTGAGATGAGATGGGTGATGTACCATACTGGTTCGGTTGACACGTTTGGTGCCTTTAGATGATTGTATTGTGGAGATTAGATCATTTTAGTTGCTGATCATGTCCATCTCATTATGACCACAGTGGATCATCTTCTGATGGCTACTTCCTGCAGGATAATGCTCCATGTCATAAAGCTCAGATCATCTCAAGATGGTTTCTTGAACATGAAAATGAGTTCTCTGGACTCCAATGGTCTCCACAGTCACCAGATCTCAATCCAGTTGAACCTTTGGGATGTGATGGAATGAAAGATTTGCATTATAGATGTGCAGCCAACAAATCTGCAGCAAGTATGTGATACTATCATGCCAATATGGACCAAAATATCCCACCACCCCCCTCTGTGTTTCACGAGTTCTGAAGTAAAGATGCTGGGAGGTGCTTCAAAGACCTGATTAGTCCACAGGTTAACCCTGCTGGTAGTCTTTAGCAGGTCTATTGGACTTATGGCCCGCAAGACTGCCAGTAAATCACAGTGTGTGATTTGACAAAAAATATGGTATAGCTCTGAGCTAGCATCTGAGCTAGCGTCTGCTAGCGTCTTTTCAACAGTGTCAAGTCGTACTCAGTCGCTTTTGCACAGAATAAGAGAGGGCTATGATAGCATCCCTTTGTGTAGCCTGGACACTAACCAGGCAGAAGAGGCCTTTTACAGAGGCAGATACTGTGCTTTCTGTCATTGATAAAGTGGTTGTTGATTAAAAAGTAAAGGAAAGCGTCACCTCATCTATTAAAAAAGTGACTTATCGTACACATCAACTCCTCACAGAGTGGAAGTACTTGCAAATGATGTCTCAAACAAGCTTTTTGAAAACCCCAAAAAGGCTGATGTTATGTCCATCGCTGTGGATGAATCAACTCACTGTACTAATATGGCTCAGCTATGCATATATGTCAGATTTCACGACGGAGTGCACTTCAGATAAGAACTTTTGGGACTTATTCTGACGGGACACCCCACCGGTGAGGTGATGTTTCAAAAGATTGTGGCATTTCTTAACAAGCGTGAACTAGATTTACAGAAAGTTTGCCTTTTAGTTACCGATGGTGCTCCAGCTGTGATCGGTAGATTACACTGCATCTGAAAAACACCATGGACACCGTCATGAACATTGTGAATTTCATCTGCTCAATCTCCAGCCTGCAACATCGCCTTCCATATGATGCTTGCCTACATGTTTGCAGAACACAGACTCGCTCGTTTATAACGATGTCAGGTGGATGAGCAAGGGAAAAGCTCTGGACCTTTTCTGTGAGCTCCACCAGGAGATTGTGTCTTTCTTTTGAAAGACAGGTAGCGCTTTCAAGACAAAGCTAACAACGTTCACAACAGACCTAATGGCAACAGGAATGGTCCACTGTCCACCTGAGGCACTGATAACACCCTCATGACAGATTTCATGACAAACTGACTTAGAACTTTACTGGGAGATTCCAAAGACTCAGCATTGAGGTATCAACCTTTGCTCGTGACCCCTGTTCTATCAAACCTGAGGCAGATTTCTGTGCAAATGCAAAAGAAGTAATGTCTTATATTGATGGTTGATGGTTGATGTGCAGTCCTCCTTTGCTCTGAAACAGCACTTGCAGTCTGAGGGTGCAGAGAGCTTTTGGTCGAACCATGTTAACAAATATCAGCACCCAACAACAAGGAAAGTGGCTTTGTTGATACTGACAATCTTTGGGTCCACTTATACATGTGAGTCGAGCTTTTTTCATATGAATGCCATCAAATCAAAGGCACTGCTCCATAACCAATGATGTCTCAGGATTGCTCTTACTACTTTTGAGCCAAATTATGTTGAAATAGCAAAGTCAAGGCAGTGTAATTTTTCCCATTAACTTGAACAGGCTCAAAATGACAACATGAGGTATGTTATGCTGTCTCTGTGTTATGTTAATTATGTTGTTTGGCTGTTTTACTGTTCAGCTCTAACACATTTGACTGTGGGTATGGACCTGCTATGTTTGGAGTTGTTTATGTCATGTTGTGTTGTGAACAATCCATATGTTTTGGTCTGATGGCTTTGTTTTGTTCATCTTGAACGTAGCATTTATATAAATATGGACCTTAAAAAGCACCTTATGTGTATTAAAGTGAAAGAAAGCTGGAGTGGGTATATTCTACGACATCCCAGATCTTTATCCCCATTTATGGGCTGATTTGTCTTAAATATGATAAAACATGCATTGCCAATTTTATCATTCATGATAATAGAAAAGAATATACACAACACCAAATAAAATTATATAATAAAGCACAGTGACGTTAGTGTAGGGCTGCAACCAACAATAGCCTGTAGGTGCTTTTGTGATTAATTTGTTATTAATGGCCAGTATGTGTCTGATGTTTTTGTCTTTTTTCTATAAATGATCATATTTTGACTCATAACTCAGAAATGATCAGTAACATTAACAGTATCTGTATTATATCTAACTAAAAAAGTGGTATAGAATAGAATGGAATTACTTTATTGATCCCAGCCTGGGACATTATGTTACATACTTTTCTGCTTTCAAAGTGTCATCTCAGCATAATCCCAAACTAAACCTAAACTAAACTAACATTTTGACCATTTTACCCTAAATACCAACCCTAAATAATTTCCACCATCCAAACCCTGAATCTGAACTAACCCTGACCCGAATCATAACCTTCTGAAAGGAGGAAAAATCATTTACTTTTGTCGAGCTATTTGTTCCTTAGACAGGATAAATACTGTAGTACTGTCAACATTCTGTCGTGCATTCCCTCTTCTCTCCTCCCCTCCTCTCTCCTCCTTTCCTACCTCTTTCCCTCCTTCTCCTCCTTCCCTGTCTCTCCCTTCCCTCATCTCTACTCTCCTCTTTCCTCTCCTCCCTCCTTCTCTCCCCTCCTTCTCCTCTCTTCCCTTCTTCTCCTCCCATCCTTCTCCCCTCTATCCTCCCATCCTCTCCACCTCTCCTCCCTCCTTCTCTCCCCTCCTTCTCCTCTCTTCCCTTCTTCTCCTCCCATCCTTCTCTCCTCTTTCCTCCCATCCTCTCCACCTCTCATCCCCCTCCCCTCCTTCTCCTCTTTCCTCTCCACCTCTCATCCCCCCTCTCTCCTCCTTCTCCTCTCTTCCCCTCTTCTCCTCCCATCCTTCCCTCCTCTCTCCTCCCCTGTTCTCCTCCTTCCTTTTCTCCCCCCTTCCCTCATCTCTACTCTCCTCTTTCCTCTCCTCCCCTCCTCTCTCCTCTCCAACCCTCCTCTCCGTCCCTCCTTCTCTCTCCTTTCTCCGCCCCTCCTCTCCTCTATCCCCATCTCTTTCCCCTCCTTCCCTCCTATCCTCCTCTCCTCCACCTCCTCTCTCTCCTACTGAACACCGAGGCTCATAGAGACGCGGCTCCGACGCGCTTCAACTCCGTGTCCGCGTTTCTCTCCCTCTCTGTGTGTCCGGTGCTTCGCTTCCAGAAACAAGCGGCTTGTCAGCTTCCTTTTCATTCCCCTCCTTTCTCCTCTTCTCTCGGCTCCTCTCATGCCGCCGTTAAGGCGCTGGATGCAGGGCGATCTGTGAGCGACCAAGCGGCAGCTCGGTGATCATGGCGTGTATCGGGGACGCGGACCCTTTCACCGCTGCTATACCTGCCACCAAAGTTGAACTCACGGTTTCCTGTAGGTGAGTACAAACACACAACCTGCTGCTTTCATTGACACAATGACATGCTGGCATTGTTTATATTGTTCAATAGTTTTTGACACAGCTGATTTTCTGCATCATTTTAAAGGTCAGCTGTCGCTTTGTGGACATAGTGGAAGTTGAATGATAATATGGGGAGTTTGAATGGAAATGTAGCTGTGTGTTGTGCATCTGTTTGCTCTTGGCTGGAGGTCAGAGTTGACATGTCTTGATACAGAGGTCACATCTGGTTTGACACTTGAAGATTTTGTGCACATTTTGATGCAGAAGACATGGTCAGTGTGTTTGGTTCAGATTGTGGCAGCTTACTATGAAGCTCCATCCTCTTTTCCACAGCACCAACAGTGGAGGGGTGTGCCGATGGGGCTGGAATGGTACTGTAGTCACCTCTAACTGCACTTTATGATTTTTTTTCCATGTTTCATAGATATTTTACTCTAATAGTCAGTCCACAGCGAATTAGTGGTTGAATAGTTTGACAACTGATTAATGGTTAATTTTCAATTACAAACATTAATTGCAGTTTTTCAAATAATGAATGAATATATTTTGCTTGTTGAATGAACAAAACACAACACTTAAAGTAACGTTTTTCCTATTTTTTGACATGAAATAGACTATATATATATCTATCGATGGCCTCCCTGCATGCATAAGCTTGGTAATAGAATCAGAATCATAAAAGGTGACAAATAAACAAATGAAGGTAAAAACCATTGACCCACCACAAGCATGCAGAACTGTCTTGGTGTAAATATTGTTATTTATTATTGATCAATCTGCAGATTATTTTCTGCACTTCTCCGATTAACTGATGGTCAACAAAATGAATACACACCGTCACAACTTTAAGGCACAGAAAAAGACAGGACTTCCCGACACTGGAGCAGTTTTTGGTGACATTTTGTGTTGATTGAGTCAAATATTCTGTCTACTGTTTTAGCTCCTTGGCATTGATTCTCCAAATCGCTGCTGCAGGGATGAACAGTATATATCCAAAAGATATTCCTTCATTTGGTGTTTTGATGATTGATGAGCTCCAGTCAGCCCTGAACCATCATCACGATACACAGTAATTAGTAAAACATAGTTTAATATTAATTATAGTATCAAATATTGTCATATTTCATTAATTGCGTCTTCCAGTTCTACAGATTTAGTAACAAATTGTGCTTTTTTTTAAAAAATATGTTATTTTACTGGAAAACAACGTTTTATAAACCTTTTTTGAGATAATCATCAGAACAAAGACTTTGGACTGAATTATTTTTCCGCTGATCTAAAATCAGCCAGCTGCTACAAGAGCCCGAACTTCAGTTGTTGTTTTATGTCGGTCTAAGATGAAAGCCTGACTCGACTGGAGGAAGTCAGTCTGCTAATGACCTGAGTGGTTTTTGAGATCAGAGCCGATGAAGACGATCCTTCCAAAATGATGAAGCCCCCATCTGGAAAAAAAGAAAATCACTTTTTTTTTTTTTTTTTTTTTGGAAAAATTATCTGGAAAGAAAAAAAGCTCTTCTGTTTAGACTTATGATGAATCATGTATGTTTTTCTTACAAAACGCCATCTCATATAAACATAATGTGACAAACTGCAGCAACATTTCTTTAATGGATGTACAGCAGTTTTGAGTCATATGGCCATTAAATGCTGGACTGTCTGTGTCTGTCAGTGTCTTGTCAGCTCCCAGGAGGAGGTGCACTGGTGTGGACAGTGACCTGTGACTGATGGACACAGGTAGAAATAATCAAGTCACCTCTCACAAAAGACAGGAGCAATGCAGCTTTCATTATCTAAATATGGTGGAACAGGTAGCGATAGGTGATTATTTGCTCTTTGGATCAATCATTGTCTCCATTATTCTGGACAGCCACTGGATCATTTTGATAGGTACTATTTCTTTATGTATAAGTAGCCTCCAGGGAGGTCAGTAACAAATTTTATATCAGTCCTCAATGCTGTGAGCAGAACAAACAAAATGCCACTAACGTCTGTTGTATTGAGTAGGTGGCAGAAATCTCAATGACAGATATCTCAACACCTCCAGGAATGAGACAATATATTGAGAAAATATTGTTTTCTAGGCTTCAGTGCTACTTATTTAAGACTGGTGTGGAGTGTAAAAGGCACGAGTGTTAACCAGACAGTGAGGGTCAGTTAAAAGATGCCTTGAATGTATAGATTTAAAAAAAATATATTAATTTTGGAGCATGATTTACATGACTAGACAACTTGATACTAAAAACTGGATGTCTTCATTTCTGCTGCATCAATTTTATTTATTTCTTTTTAATCTCTCCTCACACGTACTCAACCTTTATAGCAGTGTATCACGAAATCACTGGAGCAGTGGGAAAGCTGAGAGTCTCGCTCTACATTCAGAGCAGAGAAACAGTGCTTTTCAGTCAGTCAGTTAAGACACAAGAAAAGTCAAATCTGCTACACGGGCTGCAACTTATGTTTAATCAATTCATTGTTTGAACAGTGAAAAATGGAGTTGTGCTCTCTTCTTTTGTCCGACCATCAGTCCAAAGTATGATTACAGACTTATCTATTGCTTAAAGACGTAGTTTGGGTGTTTTCAGGTGGGGTTTATGACGTTCATTTCCATAGTCAGTGTATTACCTACAGCAGATGGTGGTCGGCTGTACCAACACTGCTGCAGTGGACTTGTGCCTACCTGTGCACCCATGGACGTACTTTGAAATGAGGTGTGGTCGGGCTAGGGGTGTAACGGTATATGTGTTCTTCCTGTACCATCAGCTACTTTTCGTCCAGGTTCCGTTTGTTTTTCTCTCTAATCTCAATCGTCTCCACTTCCTGCTTTGATCCCCGTGGTATATACTGTCTCTTTATGCTCCGACTACATCTCCCAGGAGCCCCAGTATTACTCACAGGCTGCAGGAGACTGTGATCGGTGACCAGCTGCCGAAAAAACACTTTGACGTATTTATACGTCAATGGCACTCAAGTGTTGGGTTTTAAATGACATTGAAATACGTCAATGGCGCTCAAAGAGTTAAGTGTCCCTTCCCATGCGCCCAGTCAGTCTGTGGTCCAGACATTTACACGTGTGCGGAGCTGTCTACTGCACAAGCTGCTCACCTCACTACTGAATCAGAATCAGAAACAAGTTTATTGCTAAGTAAGTTTGCACAAACAATGAATTGAACTTTGTATCTTGGTGCAGGACATATAAACATACTGTATGAACATATAAACACAGTGCAGAAATAAGAACCAAAAGATAAAAAAGTAACTAAGAATAAATATGGGGTGCAAAAGCTCTGATTACTGATGGGTGGTTCCACTGAAAGCTACCTCACCGTACTGGACCTACAGTATACTGAACTGTGCACATTGTTATCTTGAGGCAGCAGAAAGCAGTTGAGCCACTGACGGTGTTGCTGACGCCTCCGTCCTCAGCACTACATGGCTTTGCTCCCATATTGGTGCTGCTGTCTGCTTCCAAGCTGGGGACATGCTGAACGTCATCCACTGTAGGTAAAACACTGACTAACTATCTCTCACACCCCAACTCCAAAACACTCAACTATCCCTTTAAACTTTTAGTCTATTACGACAGAAACCAGAAATTGGTGTCAGTTTTTTGGCTGCTGAGCTGATGGAGAGTGGAAACCCTCAGCACCCTCACCAACACAAAGCTTATCAACCCAGAGCTGGTGGGTGGTGTGATTTTCCCACTTTGGTGTCTGCGTGCCAACAGAGCTACTGAAGCTTTCAGTCTAGATAGATCCCATCCTCAGCTCTCATTCGCTCAATAAATCCAAACCGTGGCTGCACTTGTCATGTGTGTAGTTGAGCAGAAGAACTGACAGATTGATTAACCAAAGTCCAATATTGTGTATCACTGATGAGTGCCTATCACTTCTGATCACAAGGCCCTGATTACACACACACACACACACACACACACACACACACACACACACACACAGATGGCGTTTAGTTTCGTGCATGGACAGTAAACAGCAGGCCTTCAGAGCCGCAGACGGAAGTGTTCGCAGTGTGTTTGTGCACAGAGTCGTCAGTGCGGTCGTCGCCTGATCTGAGGGACCCACAGTGGAGAGATAGCCGTGACCTTTGGGCGCAAAAGGTAGGAAGTGTATCCCGTCGAAGAATTGACGTGTTGTGATGTGGCTGTATCGAAGCCCGACGCTGACCCGCTGAGAAGCCGGTCGATGTGTCAGCGGCGATGTTGCACTTTCCACGAGGATGGTGAAGAAAAAGACAGAAAGACTTGTCGGAGCAGAGAAGGAGTCCTGTGTGCATGTTTCTCATGTTTCAGCTCTGCACACAAACAGCCACCGTCACAGTGATATTAAGCATGTTTACCAGACTCATGACATGAAGATGAGGACACCTTTGATTTTTTGAAGACATGTAAGTAAGTAAGGCTGCAACTAATGATTCATTTTCATTGTTTTTTTTAATTAATTTTTTCAATTAATTGTTGTCCTTAAAATATAAAATATACCAGTAACAATTTGATGGAGCTCAAGGTTTACAGAGCACTGGGAACCATGTCCGACAAACTGTCTGTCTGTGATTACACACTCAGTTATTGTGCGCCACAACAGTATTCCCCTGAACATTAAAACAACTCCTGCTACAGGGAAAGCATATGTTTAAAGAACTGCTATGCTATGAATGCAAGTTACTGGATCACAAACCTGCCATCAGCTGAGGTTCTTGCAAAAAGGAGACATCTGCTTGGGGAGGACTGTTTTAGGTTTAGTGAAAAATCCTAAATTCAGCTGTTTTCTCCACCACTTCTTTTTTCAGTTAATTGTTGACACTTCAAGTCATAGTCATAGGGACTAAAACGTCTTGTTATGAGGGATAAAACATTCAGAGTGCTGTGTACACTGTTATAATTAGGTGCAAAATCTTCCTCCAGGAACAGGTTGTTTAAATGTAATTGATCTGACTAATGTTCTGTACATTCCCCCCTTGTGAAATTGTAGTTCTGCTAAAGTGTATTAGTTGTCAGTTTTAAGTCTTCCATCATTTAGGTTGAACAGAGCAAAGAGCATTAAAGCAACAGATCGAGGTGGTCTCATTTGATGTGACCAAACTGCAGGAGGCCCAGCGGGGGTCATGCTGAGTGGCTGCTTTGATGAGTTGCTGAAGGAGTCATTTGGCCTAATTAAGGTCCCTACCAGCCACCGTAGCCTCACCTGGTTACATCAGGGAGCTGACAGGCCTCCGTCACATCACTAACCAGCTCACCACCTGCCCTCTTTGTTCCTCTACTTTCATCTTTTGCACAGCAGCTTTCCTTTCTTTCCATCTCTGTGATTGATGCAGCCATAAAGACATTAAGGTCCTCTGTTGATTAGCAGTGACTGATGCCTTTTGACTGTGCACAACATCACAATGTGATGTGGTTAAAATAAAATAATCCAGGAATTTTATACTTTCTGTGTGTGTTCTTTTTTGGGAGGCCGGAACTATTTTTCTTCAATAATTTTTAGAAATGCGTTTGCAAAATAATGGTCTGCCCACTAAATGAAATTGGTAAAGTACGAACCTGTAATGCAGGTTCAAGCTCATTCAAACAGAAATGCCATGTACATGTTGATGTTCTCTACTGACTGAGCTGAAACTTAAAATTACATACACACTTTGAGCCTCCTCCACCTTTGAGTGCTACGTTAAGATGAGTGTAAGGAGTTTACTGGAGGTATGGAAGAAACTGGACTGGAGGATAATGTAAGTCAGTTTAGATAAATCAAAGGCTGGTGCATAGCCATAGGGCTGGTTTCTTCCAAAGTTGCTCTAACACTCATCATTCTGCAGTAATTCTCAATTTGCATTTATACTGCTGATGGTGTGACGTGGGATTCTTTTAGTTCTCATTGTGGGATGCAATCACCTTCCCCTCAGTGCACATCCACACTCTGAGAATCAGAGAAAATCGTTGAGAGCTAAGAGTGTCTCAGGTGCTTCAAAGGTGGATTGATCAGAGCAGCTCTGAGTTTTCTTCAGGCTCAATTGACCTCATTGATCTGTTATTATCCTCCCAGCAGGATGAGCTTGTGCTGTTCATTACTGAGGGGAGTAGGGGACCTCTTTATTGGATAGTCTATAGCTCTACAGACAAATGCTACTGCTCTAACAGTAAACAAACCTGCACACTGGCTGGAGGCTAAATGTCAAACTGATGAACTTAGGTTACACGATGGGAGTGACCGCCCACGCTGCAAGCTCTCTGACTGACTGAAGCGAGGATGTTTTCTTGCAGAGAAGGTTTTTGTCTTGTGCTCCTGTGGAGTCTGGTGAGCGGAGGCCGGCGCTAACACTGCCAGGGTTAATGCTTCCAGTCCCACTGGGGCCAGCCAGCCTAAAAATGTCGGCACTCACATCCATCTCATAGCAACTGTTGAGGTAGATGGAGGAAGCTGAATGGATGAAAATTGGACAGTGTTGATGGAGGTTTCACAAGTTTGATATCTAATTTTTCTCGCTACAGGTGTTTGATTAAATTAAGTGGTGCAAATCAAAAATGTTTCTGAGGGAACCCTAATGTTTATTATTATTGTTAAGATTTCTTGAAATGAATCAGCAAGTTACAGATAAAATGTTATGGTACTTCTTTTCGGTACCGTAGGTATCATCAGAGCTCAAGACCAACATGTCCTTATACACATGATCTTTGCTTTGGATCACCTTCTCTTTTCCTTTCTCTATTTATAAGCTATTGTTTTTGAGTTTTTCCTTTTATTGATAGAGATAGTGCTAGTTATGGGGCTAGCAGGTCAGATACATACAGGAGAAGCTTTAATTCCCCAAAGCCCACACACTCCTTTTGTAATGAAAAACCACCTCTTTTTAAAAGAACATCTTGGAAATTTTCATCTCAGATGCTCTCGGAAATGTGTCTGCCCCGTTCTTCCTCACAAACAGGCATTTAAAGCTCCAGCTGCCATGTTGAGGTGGCTGTGATGTAACCGGTGGGCTTTCAGATGTAATTCAGGTGTTGAGGAGGGACAGCTCTGGTAAATGTTTGATGAACAAGGAGGCATTCTGCTCGGACTGCCCAGACGTTTCCAGGGCTGAATAAGAGCGAGGTTCCCATGTCTACACAAGTGAGTGCATTTCTGCCCAGACTCACACTAACACAGATGAATCCTGTCTTCTCTTCACTGGATCTCCTGTCCTGCTTCGCCTCATACTCCTCTGGGAGCCAACAGAGCACTGTATTACTGTTTATTGGACATTTATTCCACTTGGCAGGTGAATTCACCCACTTCTCACTCCAGCATGGTCTCTCAGAATTTCTGCCAGCCATAAACACGGCCTGATGTGGCAAGCCCTCGATTCCTTTGCTTATAGTCATTTATTCAAGGTCTCAAAGCTGGGAAAAAGCTGCTGGGCGTGGCCTGACAGCGAGGCAGCGGAGTGTGGCGTTTTACCGTCTGGGCCACGCTGGGATCAGCACCAAGCGAGCGCTTGATCTAGATACATCACTAGCCATCAACAGCTTCAAGACACTCGCTGCTCGTCATCCAGGACAGAACGGGCAACAGAGCGCTCGCCTCGCAGCTAGCATGATAGCAGTGTTCCCCCACTCTTTCCCTTTGTGTCTCTCTGGATCTGTCAGCAGAGCACAATATGGTCAAAGTCTTGCTGCTACGATAACTGCAGCTTAAAGTGATACTGAGAAATCTGCCAATTAATTATCAGAATCGCTCTGCAGCCTTCTAAAGTTTATTTTTTTTGTCTTGTGATTTTGCATTTTTTCTTAGTACACATTAAATTGATCACCTGACATCTAGATGAATAAATAGAAATGTTCGCAAGGAAAATATCCTCAGAAAAATGTTTGCACAAACATTTTTATCATTCACTGTCTTTTCATTTAGGACCTCTATGTTAGCTAGGGCAGTCATGGAAAGAAATGTCAATGTCAAACGATGCATTTGCGTCATCGCAGTAGCAGTCGCTAGGTTTTTTTTCAGAGGAAGAGAGAAATAATAAGGACTTAAGAGAGGAAATGTCTGTTCAATTCTTCATTAAGGGAATCTCTTTTGCAGGTCCTCCAACATTAAAAATAATTTTCAAACTGGTGAAGCACTGAATCAGCCTTCTCATTTCTAAGATTATACATTATGTTTTGACATGATTTGTTGTCCTTCAGCTGCTCCCAACAGTGGATTTTGGGGTAAAGTGTCTCGGTGGACTTCCTGCTGATGGCCATTGCACTCATATTATTTTGTCTTCCTGGGTTAGCTCTATGAAAGCTTTATGGGGTTTTAATGTAAGATTTGGCAGGAGTACAAGCTGAGTGAGTGAAGGGTTCACATCAGTCCCTTTGGGTGTTGTCCGTCCTGTCCCTGTCCTCCTGTCTACCTACTCCTGAGACCTGGACACTGTAAGCTAATGACACTGAGTTAAAACCCACAAAGGCCCACCGCTGACGTAACAGGCCGGGTTTCCCCTTCCCTGAGCTGAGCTGCCCCTCACTTTCTCTCCTCTCTGGTCCCAGGCAGCTGTGACTTGTCGTCTTTGTGTACATATTTAATTCCTTCAGAGCTGCATAACCGTAGAGTAGCTCAGCGGTGCCGAACATCTGCTCTATGATGGGACTCTTCGGTGCATTTATTCCTCCCCATGCAAAGAGCAAAGACTTGGAGTGTCATGTAAATTTGATGGCAGTCTCCGCTGTTGTTGCTGGCGCCCAGGGAGTGCAAAAATCTGAAAAATAGGTCTTCTCTTCTGCTGTTTTCTCTCTCTGTTTGAAATATAAATGGGCTCCACTTTAAGCTTGATGTTATAGTCTGTTTAATATTGCTGCTTCAGTGACTCAATGAAATGGCTTTCCTTAATGAAGTCAGAGGAGGATTATGGTTAAACAAGTTGTCGGGTCAGCGAGGGAGCTAAATTGGCGAGGTTGTAATAATGCAATAACTTTCTAGTTCTGCTTTTCTGGAGGCTGAGTGCTTATTATCATTATTGTTATTATGTCAATGTGTCTGCTTTGTTTTTCAGAAACCTGCTGGACAGAGACACGTTCTCCAAGTCTGATCCAAGTAAGCTGATTTCACACACACACACACACACACACACACAGATTAAATTCAGCAGACAAACATAGATATCCACAGATGAGTATCCACCACATGCAGGCATATTTTAACTGTACAAACACAGGCTTGCATGCACTACATATGGACACACACACTCACACACACGCTTTGCCTCGTCTGCATGAATCAGTAGACATTTTCATATGTCAGAGGTCGTATTCATCACAGTTTTCTCTCCTAACGTTAGTGAGGAGAACCAGATCATCCTCACACACAAAACATTGCATTTCTCTCCTACAAATTAAAGGACACACACACACACACACACACACACACACACACTTCTCACTCCCTTGACAGCAGGGTTTCAATTTGGTAACTGGTCTAGTGTTTTTTTAAGGCCCAGTCTGCAATCCAGCAGTAATTCGCTTTGATAGAGAAACATAAAATGTTGGATAGTGTTGCTTTTCTTTGTAAACACACACACACTTTTGATGAGTTTCGCATTTTAGACAATGGTTTTGTCTCCAGCTAACATGTAAACACAAGAGCTCGACATCAGACTGAATGTGAAATTATGTAACGTTAGGAGCATAACATCAAAATTATCACTGGCTTTCTACCAACTGGGAATGAAAAAGACAGGACCCACTTTCATAAAACAGTCAGAAAATACTCAACTATCATTGATGATGCTGTCAGGTGGAACAGTGAGGTCGGTCCCGAGCACTTCTCTACTAATCACTTATGCTCGATGTAAAGCAGTCTTAAAAAATGGTGAGCTATAGGCCCTTTCACACAGCCTGTTCAAGACGGGAATGGTGCTCCGTCATCCCGTCTCGCTGTTTAAAAGGTACGAACATGGAAAGGGAGGCAGAGCTGTTCCGCAGTAACAGAGCCGAACTGTCTGTGTAAAAGGGACATAACATGGGACTACACACACACACACACACACACACATTAGCCGCGGTTTAAGATTCTTTATTGTTGACTGATTTATTTTGGCAAAGTTCTGACTGCATGTAGCATTTGAGTACTTTGGCTTTTTTTTTTGAAAAAGAGAAAAAGAGAGATGGATTTAAATTATTTTTTTTTCCAAAACTACTGAAGGCCAGTCTGACCAAATGCTGAGAACACATCCTCCTATAGTCGTGCACATGAACACACACAAGCTTGAGGAGGGTAAAGTACTTCCTCTCTGTTTTCGTCTGACGTGCCAGCTTTGTTTTCTGTAACAGACTGTGACAGTCCTGTCTGTTAAAAGCCCTCCAAAAATAATAACAACAATGGCAGGAAAATACTCTGAGTTGAAGATAAAGTTGAAATATGTGTATCTTTTTTTTTTTATTCATCTGGAGTTCTGTATCACCTTGCCTCATTCCCAGACATATTGAGCAGCACCTAGAGGTGTCTTTGGTGTGTGTGAACCCATAATTGATAAGCTCCCAGAATGGAGGATTGGACCTTTAAGTGTCAGATGGTGGGAGAGGAGGATGAGGTTTCCTGCCCGCCCCAACATTTATGCAAGGAGGCACTTGTGCTGCGTCCATGTCTCTGCTCTGCTGACAGCACTGGCCCCAGTCACACAGCATTAGAGCGCCTCAGCGGAGCCCCACATGCACAAAAAGTGCACACATCCAGGGCCTCAGGCAGGCTCACGCACCATATTCATATTAGCTCACAAAGCTGGACAACAATCCAGTGTTGTGTGTTTATACGTGTGTGTTTTAGCCGCTGCAGCAATGTGGTTTTGCTTTGATCAGTGTGCCTCAGCAGATTGGAAAAGGGCATTTGGCAAACAGGAACCCTGCGCCGTCAGTATCTCCCACATTGGAAGCAGCGATGGTGTTAGTGGTGCTATTGTCGAGCTCTTTTCTCTCATCATCGGCCTCATGAATAGGAAGAGTTGAAAGCGCGCCCGGTACGGATGGTGAGGATGCATCGCTATTTTGGGGAGTGTGATTGATGTATAGCTATCCCCCACTTCCCAGCCCCACACAATAACGCAGAGACCATGTGTCATCCGATGCCTCATTGCAAGATTAAAGGATGACTGTATATTCATCCAGCTGAGCCCCGGCTCACTGCACACCACCCACAATGCAACATATACAACATCCAGGCTGACAGTCTGCCAAAACATGGCAACTTCTGCCGCTGCACCAGACGTAGGGTAATTAGGACCTTTGTTTTTTTGTGTTTGTACTTAAAAACAGTGTGACATTTTCAATGCGGCAGTGAGTTGGAAAAAACTAAATGTTAGTAGTAATGTAGCGTATCTGGGCTCAGCGGGAGCTTCACTCTAAAAGATGGAAATGTAAAAATATAGAATTCATCAGATGGGATGATTCTCACTCACAGTCAGCTGTTAATGAATCCATGATTAAATCAGTCATGTAATTTGATCAGTAGGTGGTAGCTCTTACAGTATCTGAGGCATAAATTTACAATTAATTATGCTGGAATTAATGATAATATATGGCACCTCAGTGGAAGGTGTAGCCTTCATAATCTGATGTTACAAGATCAACTCAATTCTTGTTTTAGAGCGTCTGATTGCTTTGACTTTTTCTCTTGGTCCCTGATTTTAGTCTCAAAGTTCCCTTTTTTGATTTTGCACACAAATGCAGACTTGAACAGCATCAACTTGGAGAAGTAACAGTCGTTGTTAATCATGGCTGTGCTTTCTTTCTTTGCTTTGTGTAATATAAAGGTTATGTAATCATAAATCAGACATGGTTGTAGTTGTGTTTACAGATGTTTCATTGCCTCTGTGGCTGCTCTTACTATCAGTACAATCTAGAAAGGGTTTTTAAAAGAGTTTAACAAGCCTTCATAACCTGTAAATGTATGTAATTCAACACCAGTTATGCGGACAATTTCATTTAATACTGATAAAAATTACTCCCCACTCTAGGCTATTAATGTGATGTGTGATATGATGAATAATTCTGTATTACAATGCAACATTTTAAGTAGCCAACTAAGCAAACACAATCTGCCATCATGCTTAAATCCATACAACAGTCTGAGAACAACATGTTTGGTCTTTGGAGGCGTTATCTTTTGGAGAATTTCTTGGCCAGGCACAGTAACTTCCTGCAGTCTTATAGTCACTGTGAGGTTGCTTTTCTTCTTCCCTTCCTCCTCCCTGTGTCCGCCTCTAAAGGCTTTTATTGATGACAGGAAAATGGCATCCATGTGACACAACCGGACACCACCAGTATAGGGAGCAAGCAATCATTTTGTAGAGACAACAGAGTTTGGGACTTAATGTCACACAGAGGTGGGCCATGCTTTGTAGTACATCTAGCTTTGTCTCCCATCTGCATCCCTGGTCAGAACATGAAATGTGTGATGGACAGGAGCTCAGAGTTGACCACCGCTGACCACTGTTATGCATGATGTAGGTTTCTTATTATGAAAGGTAAGAAAAACAATGACTAAATTAACAGCACTTTGTAGCTGTTGGTGTTAGGATACTTTGCTCTTTTCACATTAAACGGATTGTTTTCACCCCACAACCCATAGATTTGTATAATAATTCTCACTATACATTCACACAGAACCACAAAATGGCAAACTAACTCTCCGCCTCGCCTTGGGCCCCCATGGATGGTCCACTGACCGATCAGACCATCTCAGTGGTTACTTAGCGCTCAATACGAGCTGCCAGGCTCACGTCTGTTGTGTTCTCCTTTTTTTTCAACGACCAGGGCAAGGACACACAGAGGTCGTTGTTGCTATTGTGGCGTTATAGAGCTAGCGACCATTGTTGCTCAGGTGGAATGGGTTGGAAACAGGCTGCTGTGCATTTTAAAGTTCATTCCCAAAGGATGATTACAGCAGTAAACAGCAACCATACGGAACAGAGCAGATTGACGAGAGAGAGTGATAAATAGATGCAGTGCACATTGCCCTTTTCACTACTATATTTGTTTCAGATGTACTGGGTTGGCTTGTACCCAGTGTTTGTAAATCCATTGTTTAGTTTGTGGCTGCTGCTTTCAAAAAAGTCACTTCAAAATTTAAAAATGTTCACATTATTCAAAACTAAAAAGGAAATTAGCATTAGCATTAGCATAGAAGCCACCTGGGCCCTCTAGTTCCACCTCTGGTTACACAGAACAAGACACTATAGATAAGACACATAACAAAACAACAAACAACATCCAAAACACATTCTGTTGGTTTTTGGCCTGAATTTGTTGTTGTATTGTGAGTCTAGTTGTAATTTTGAATCAACATGTCAGTTTGTGTCTAACTTTAACATTTCCACCATTCTGCTGCATGTTAACTGTAAAACAGGCTTTCCAAGTGTCTGGTCCCAGGGCCTTCCAGAGTTGCTGCCATGTGACGGATCTGTGTAAATACAGTAAAGGCTGTTAGAATGCAAATGAAATGTCATTTTATTGCCAGTTGGTTGCCTCGCAGTGTTTTCACTAGTGGCCCGTAATCAAAAAACACTCCCAAGACTCCCCCGGACGGAGACCCTCGAATGTCAATAAGGAGAACTTTCCTCCACCCACTCAAACGTTCACTAACCCGTCCTTGTCCTCCCCCTCCCTTCTCCATCTCTCCTTCTCTGAAATACCATCATGCTGCAAGGCAAAGCTCTAGTGACATTTAATTAGGGAGTTTTCCTCTCATGTTGGGGTCCGGGAAAAGAACACGCTCTCAGCTGACTTCTCAGCATGGTTAAATACTCGATCAAGCTAACCCTGTCTTTCTCCTCTGTTTCTAACTCAACAGTTTGTGTGCTGTATACTCAAGGAATAGCCAACAGGGAATGGAGAGAGGTGAGTACAGGGGTGGGGTGGGAGAATCATTTATAACCAATCCTTTCAGCATACCATACTGAAGAAATACAATTTTGGTTTAGTTAGTTATTTATTTTGTGGGGTGGCACGGTGGTGTAGTGGTTAGCACTGTTGCCTCACAGCAAGAAGGTATCAGGTTCGATTCCCAACCTTTCTGTGTGGAGTTTGCATGTTCTCCTCATGTCTGCGTGGGTTCTCTCCGGGTACTCCAGCTTTCTCTCACCATCCAAAAACATGCATAGGGATTAGGTTAATTGGTTAATTTAAATTGACTGTAGGTGTGAATGTGAGTGTGAGTGGTTGTCTGTCTCTATGTGTCCTGTGATGAACTGGACACTTGTCCAGGGTGTACCCTGCCTTCCACCCTAAGACAGCTGGGATAGGCTCCAGCCCCCCCGCGACCCTATGAGGATAAGCAGTGGAGGATGGATAGTTATTTTGTGTACTTGTTGTTGTGCTAAGCAACCTCACAAACAAACACGCAAATGTAGAAATGTTGGTGTATCTTTCCTTCATGTGAACGTGTTTGAGTTACAAAAATAGATGTGTCTTCCTTGTAAACTACTGATCTTCCCAGGTCCTATGAGTTACTCCTGAGTTGGACTTGGGACCTAAATTATCGTCATAGAGTCTGTGTTCCTGAGTGCATTTATGAACAGGTCAGATTACACTCAGGTCTCTTTCAGATTTGGACCCCGTTTCACGAAAGTGATTTGTAAGCATTGCTTATATGCAGCAAATAGTAGCAGCTGAATGTTTCATAATACACTTGCAAATTGCAGCATCATTTGGGAGTCCTACAGCATTGTGTTTTAACAGAGAAACATACAGCTTGCATGTTGCAGACTCAGTGAAAAGTGTCCCAGGTCTCTTTGAGAGATTTAAACAACTTTTTCCCATGAGTCCATTTAGGATTTGGGACTTAACTGCACATGGGAGCACATTAAATGATCACCACACTAACCATGGGTGCATCTCAACTCTATTATTTGACTGTTGTTGTTATTCATTTCCTCACTTGAACTGGCAGTCTTTTTGCTCCAATATCTTGAATACTGTCTCAACAGTTATTATCAGACCAATCATACCAAGTGTAGACTGATTACAGTTTAAACTTAAGTGTAACACTCCCAAGTTATCTTTTTATTTGTTTTCTGGTTCATCGTCTAGTAAAAACATTTCAAGTCATGTCAGTTTTATTTGTACAGCCCAATATCACACATTGCTAATTTACCTCAGAGGGCTTTACAATAAGTACAGCATATGATTCCCTCTGTCCTTTACCCTCACATCGACTAAGGAAAAATCCCCCCCAAAACACAATTTTAGCAGAGAAAATAAATGGTAGAAACCTCAAAAAGAGCAACAGAGGAGGGATCCCTCTTCCAGGATGGACAGATGTGCAAAAGACGCCATTCCTCACACAGTAACAACAATGAAACATCAGCTAATACATATGAAATTGTATGGAGAGAATATGCCCAAGGAGATTAAGAGCAGCAATAAGATGTTGGCAATGAATGCATTAATTCAGAAGAACAAACAGACCATTTATTGGAATGCTTTTTCTTTTCACAATCTGTTATTTCCCCCATTAACTTTTATTATGGGTATGAATTTAAGTCAGAAAGCTGGAGAGACATCAACAAACACATATTTCTTTATTTTATTGTTTAAATTGTATTTACTGTCATTTTCATTCAGTCACATCATGTGAGGCTGATGATTCCCAGGCATCAGGTTTGTCACATCATCACTGATATTATATAATGGCATTCAGCCGGTAATAAATGCCTCGGAGCAGGGCACAGTCCTCAGTATATACACAGAATGCAGGCTGTTAGTTAAAACAGCCAAAAGGCTACATAGAGGAAACCCTGCTGCTCTGGCAGGGATAATAACTGTGCAACTTTTTTAGTATCGGTACAGTACAGACACAAACTCCATCAAGTCTTAACAGCTGTCAGAGCTGATCCAGCTGTGATCAGAAACTTCAGAGGGACGGTTCCATTTCTCTGAAAACATGTTTCCTTGTTTCCTTTCTCCTCACATGGAAAAGATGCAAGTTGAGCTGTAACATCCATTTCTAGAAACAAAGTCATTGAAATTCTGATGATGCAAAACTTTAAACTGGGAGGAAATGATTAATCCTCTATGCAGCAGCAGGTTTTTGACATTTCAGGTTCAGCACGTAGTTGAAAGCCGTGACTGAACTTTCACCAGTGAAAGTTGTGAGCACTAGTATTATATTTTTATTTATTTATTTATTTATTCTGCATGGTTTAATTAAAGAATCCAGCAACCAGTAATCAAACATCACCTGTCTCATTTCTCTTCTAGTTTGGCCGGACAGAAGTCATCGATAACACCCTCAACCCTGACTTCGTCCGCAAATTCATCCTGGACTATTTCTTTGAGGAGAGGCAGAATCTGCGCTTTGACCTGTGAGTTAACAGTTGACTTATGCGTGTTAGTGTGTGTTTGCCTTTGTGTATTTGTGTTGTGTTGTGCAGGTGTGGGTGCTGCTCTGTGTGGAGCAAAGTTGAGCTAAGACTGAAATATTCATGGTCTGTGCAGAGGGAGATGTAAGTCCTCTCCCTTTTGAATAAAACAGAAGTTTTCATGCCACTTTTCCAACTGCCATTTTCATTTGAATTCTTTCCATTCATACAGTGCTTTGAGACAAAATAGGGCCATGTGCACATAGTGAATCATAGCATTTTGTGATGATTGTGATCCACTTTCAGTGTTCACCTCAGCATCAATTTGTCCTCAGAGCACAAAGGTCCATTGCGTCAAAAAGCAAACAGTTACAAAACCTGCAAAAGTCAATTCATTTATAGCAATAGAGACCCTGAACACCTCTATTATATTATGATTTTGTCATTTTTTTTAATGTGAATCATGTTTTAGGATGTAATACAGGGAAGAAAAAAAACCCTTATGAAAGTAACAAACAACCTCCTTTCAACAGCAGATGCAGGAGATTGCTCGGCCTTAATCCTTTTAGACCTAAGTGAGTTTTTTGACATAGTTGATCATACAATTTTAATTAACTGCCTTGAGAACTTGGTGGGTATCTCTGGGTCAACGCAGACTTTTCTCAGACTTTACTGCTCAAATCGAACCCACTGCGTTAAAACTAAAGATTCTTCAACCACCGCAACGATAAACACCTCTGGCGTCCCTCAGGGATCATTCTGAGGCTCACATGTGTTCATCCTCTTCATGCGTTTTATTTGTAGATTTGCAAACACATTTTGATGGGTGTTAATATTTAGAAGATTACCAGTAGTAAGATTTGTTGTACGAGACAAGATTAACACACCGCTGAATTTTTTAAAAGACAAAAGATGGATGTTCCTAAAGACTCAAAATGTCCTGTTAATTCCTGAAATCTAAAACATTTTCCTCTGGTCCTCGATAAAGTAAATGGAAATTGCAAACTTATTTAGCCAGGCTGGTCTCTTGAAAATGACATTCCCATACAATAAAACTGCATTGTCAAATATGTTTTGAGTATTTTCTTCTGTATAAAATTGCTGTAATCTAGCACTCTGCTGAAATGGCAAGATTCCTTAATCGCAGGATTGGAAATTTGGCGTGATTGGTTCATTGGGTTCACATGTGTTGAGGCAGAAAAAGTGTTTATTCTAGCTAATAATAGGATATTTCCATGTTGATATTTCTCTTGTCCACATCAGAAAAAGCTGTATTTTGAGTCATGCTGCTGTTGGAAGTTAAAACAGTTGTATTTCCTCATGTATCCCTAAAAGCCAAGCTGTCCAAGTAATTATGATAATCTGGAATTTTCTCCATTGTGCTCTAGCCTCACACATTTTCACTGTATTTCCCCATGATAGCTCATGAAATATTGAACGGCTCTTTTGTTTGTTTACTTGTTGTTCTGTTGGCGAGGCCACATGCTGCTTCCAAGCAGTGGGAGGTTACGGTGAAGGTCAAGGAGAGAGGCTCGCTGTTGTCTGTGTAGGAGTGTGTGCAAGCAGTGTGTCCTATTTAAGTTGAACAGTTTGTGTCAGATGAAGTCAGTTTGGAGACCTCTAGGCATGTAAACATGTGTGTTTAAGTATATAAAGACATATCTGTGTGTGTGTTTAATCATCTGCATATATACTGTATTCCTGTGTGCTGGAAAAATGCAGCCTTTTTTCCAGAGTGGAATATAAGATGTTGAAAGCTGACAAGCAGTGGATGGAGGATGATGGAGTGTGTGTGTGTGTGTGTTTGTGTGTGTGTGTGCATGTGTTTGCGTGCTGGGCATGTCCCTCCCTGCAGGGCTCGTGCAGACACACACACACACATACACACACACACACACACACAGCTCATTACTGACCCAGTGGTTCCCCTGCTTTCCTCAGCCTCTGTCCTGAGGTCTGGAAGTCTTTTTTACTGTAGCTCTTGCGGCTCCCGCCAGCCCCTCATTACCTCCACCTTGCTTCACATCCCTTCAGGACGTTTGTAAATCCAGACAGTTTCCTGCAAACCGCCAGCACAGCTGCTGCTGAACCATCCCATGCTTTCTTTTCCTGAAGACCCCAAAGCCACCACACATTTTGCTTCTTCTGCTGCCTGAAAATCCAGTTAACCCCCAACTAACTGCAGGCTATGCTCAGTGCTCCTTTTTACGATCAAAATAAATAAATAAATAAATAAAGTTCAGATGCTCACTGAAGTCTCCCCCATTGGGTCAATGGTTGTCTGATCAAGTGTGTCAGATTGGATCAGAAAAATGATGTGAAATACCCCCACCCCCAAAAATAAAAAAAAAACAAAACATTTTGCTGGATTAAAGGTGAACTTTAGTTTTGGCATCTGTCAGTAGCACCATATTTCACTGAGGGCTTCAGGCTTCAGGTTGATATATCTATATATGTGTATATATACGTATATATATATATATATATATATATATATATATATATATATATATATATATATATATATATATATATATACGTATATATATATATATATATATATATATATATATATATATATATATATATATATATATATATATATATGGACGGGGGGATATGTCCCCTTCAGATTCAGAGAGACACCAATCCCTCCCCCCACTTTCCCAGCATAAGGAGGAAAATATTGCTGCTAAAACAAGAGGATTAATGTCACTGCAGCAGCAGGAGTCTGCCATTTGTGTTCGGTGCATTCACTTATATCTGAATGTTGTAATTTAAATCAGAAACACCATGAAGTCAAATCTCCACCTTGGAAAGTCAGATTAATCTCACCAACCAGACAGAGAGTTCCGGCGAGCTCTCACTCCCCAGGGTCCTAAAGAGTAACTTTAAGCCTGTGTCTGTTAATCATTAGACCATTGTCTAGTGTGTCTACCATGAGCCAAAATTACACAAAAATAACTTATTGAGTTTATGATAATAATAATAATAATATATCAATATATTGGTGATGACCATGATTAAATAACACAAACATTAATTTATTGAGGTATCAAAAAAAGCATCGCTCAAGAACCAGACTCAAAACAAAGGTATCGAAATTGGCATTGTATCAAAACATTTTGAACGATACCCAGCCCTATTTAAAACAAAAAGACGAAACATTGTTGAATGTGTTTAATAAACACGTTCAGTGCAGCTATACTCCCTTCTTTCTGTTTGCTCATGCAAAATGAAACATGACTAAAAGATTAAGATTAAAAATGAATGATATTTAATCGTGATGAATCAATATTAATTCACAACAATGTGTGATTAATCTGATTAAAATAATTTGGCAGCTCTAATTCAAATATAAAATACCATTCAGAATACTCTGTCAGCACCAATTACAGCAGCAGCTGTGTTCTCATGAAACATTTGGGTAGCACCTTGTATCAGTGGCTTTGAAGGCTTTATGAGGGCTCCATGAAGCTGTTAGGAGACTCGAGTGTCACCGTGCTGTCGTCTGCTGTTCGCCTCTTCTCCGGTTTGTTTGTTGTGTTTTCCATCATTAGTCATCATTGCTCAGTTCAGCATGGAGCTCTGAGCGACCGCTCCGCCCGCAAGACAGGCAGCATAGGACCAGGAGGAATCCTGTGTGGCCCAGTGCCGACACAGAGTGTGTGATGTCATCCACATCAACACACACATGCAGTCACACACAGCAAATGTGCACTCACGAGGCGTCATCTGCGCTCCTCCTCTCCTGTTTGTTGGTGTGTATGGGTGAACATGTGCGTTCAAATCTTCATATAAATGTATTTATCATAGCAGCAAACAGCTTTTTGCTCTGTCAACATGTAGAGGAGTAACGTCTTCCTGAGCAGAGCTTGAAGTTGCTCTCTCTCTGTGTCATCTAATCCAATCTGAGTTTCTCTGTGCTTTGTTGACATCGCCGGGCCAACCGTGCTTGCTTTTAGTGCATGTTAATGCATGTGAACCCCTCCCACCACCACCCTTTTTTGGGTCACTCATTATTTAATAAAATTACATGAATCATTTATGAACATTTGGGAGTAACAGAGGAAAGCAGCGAATAGAACATGAAGCGCACCTGTGCATTTTGCCTCCGGCGTGTTGCGTAACTGCAGCGTGTTTCATTGCTCTTATGGAATTACATTAGTGTAACATCACTGTAGAGGCCTCCCCTCCCACCTCCTGTAGTGCCACAACATCTCCCAGTTTTGTCTGCAGGCGCCTTATCATACATGGCATGCTGTCTGTAGAAAGAAACACTCAGGCTCTCCTTGTTACGCTCTCCACTGCACACTGCTGCACACACACACACACACACACACATATTGACACACACCTGAGACACTCAGGAAGGTGACTGGTTATGGGGAGTAAATAAAACAGGATAAATTGTTCTGTGGAGAAGCCACTGGATCATAGGATGGAGTATTAGGGCCACATTGAGAAAAAAAATTCACTGACTTTGAGAATAAAGTCATGATTAACGAGAAAAAAGTTGTAAATTTGAGCGATTAAAGTAATTATTTACGAGAAAAAAAGTAATTATTTTTGAGAATAAAGTCATTATGGCACTGTTATTATTTTTCTTTGTGGTATTGTACTTCATAGACGGTCCCTGGGTTGTCTCCTCAGGAACAGTGTTTTCTGTGGAGCACCGAGGGCGCATTGTTCTGGTAAAAATATGGTTGTATCTCATCATGTGCCTCACCAGCACTGCAGAAATGCATTGTTTGCGTCTTTAGATCATACTGGATTTGATTTATTGATCCAGGAAGTTGGAATCTGCGCATATCTTTATAAATTTACCGTAGTTTTTACCAACTCCTGCTCTACAACAACACGTTATAGTATTGTGACTTTATTCTCATAAAATTACATCTTGATTCTCGTAAATAATGACTTTATTCTCATAAATAATGACTTCATTCTCGAAGTCTGTGAATTTTTTTCTCAATGTGGCCCTAATACTCCGTCGTAGGATAACATGGTTTGCATGATGTTACCTACTTTTTTTGGGGGGAGTGTGGAGGGTGAATGCCACAGATGCAAGACTGAGTAAATGATTTAGTGACTGCCTTATGCTGCTTTTTATTTTTTTTGAGTTAATGTGTGAAATGAAGACAGACTCTTACAAAGAAACATGTACTGCACTGTAAGGGAAGCAATCAGAATAACTATTTTTCATGTATTTCAGTGTATTTGGAGTCAAAGTTCAATTTAGTTTAGTTGCAAACTGGTTGCAAAACAGAGTTCCAGTTGTCACACTGAAACTTACTGGACTGCTAATTAGCTTTGGACCATCTGCTGTCCTGTCACAATCAGAATCAAATAATCGGCCAATTATGTATACCTGTATGAGGAATATGACTCTGCTTGTCAACAGCTTTCACAATAGCTGAACCAGACATATTATACTATTATGCTACAATATGCATACAGAGACATTGTGGGGCTACTGTGATGTACACACATCCCTCTCTCATCCATCATCATCATCATCATACATCCATCATCCATTAATCATCCATCCATCATTTATCCATCCATCCATCCATCCATCCATCCAACCATCATCATCCATCCATCCATCCATCCGTCATCATCATCATCATACATCCATCATCCATCATTTATCCATCATCTATCCATCCATCCATCCATCCATCATCCATCATCCATCATCATCATTATACATCCATCCATCCATCCATCATCATCATCATCATCATACATCCATCATCCATTAATCATCCATCCATCATTTATCCATCCATCCATCCATCCATCCATCCATCCAACCATCATCATCCATCATCCATCCATCCATCCATCCATCCATCCATCCATCCGTCATCATCATCATCATACATCCATCATCCATCATTTATCCATCATCTATCCATCCATCCATCCATCCATCATCCATCCATCCATCCATCCATCCATCATCATCATTATACATCCATCCATCCATCATCATCATTATACATCCATCCATCCATCCATCATCATCATTACACATCCATCCATCCATCCATCCATCATCATCATTATACATCTATCATCCATCCATCATTTATCCATCATCCATCCATCATCCATCCATCCATCCATCCATCCACACATCCATCATCTATCATTCATCCATCATCCGTCCATCCATCTGTCCATCCATCATCCATCATCCATCCATCCATCAATCTTCCTTTGTTAAATCAAAATTTAAAATTTCCTCGATATGTTTCTTGTCCACTTTAATTTTCTTAGAAGAATGTACAGTATATACCACACAATATTTGTCACAGAGTAATTTACAAATTATGACTTTTACTAAAATCATATATAAAATTGGAAAATGGAAATTTTGCTGGGTAAATTGTAAAGATTTTCACCTGCCGGCTGAGGCCTCTAATAGTGTTGTACCCCTCATGCATGAAATCAGATCAGTAAAGCTTTCAGTGTCATAATCACAAGTCTACTCTAAAGCTGAACAGCTTCCTTGTAGTGATTAGCGGACAAGTGTCTTGCATTAATGGTAGGTGATGAGGTAGAGAGGCTTTCGTCATTCACTCATTTGTGTTTTGGCAACCGTTCAGTCGCAGACCTGATGTTCAGACCTATCATCTCTTCTCTTCCCTTCTCTGCAGGTATGATTTAGACTGCAAGAGTGACAACCTCTCCAAACATGTGAGTGTCTCCTTCACCTCAGCTGTTCAACAATCAGCCGTACATTCATGGAGATATTATGCAGCCAAATGTTTACCCTTCCTGCACAATAGCAGCCTGATATTAATCAGAATGTCAGAGGGAAAGAGAGCTATGATGGGAATAGTCGTGTTGGCATTTAAACTCTGTTCTGGCTCTCTCCAAAGATGATCAGATGGTTTTAAACAACACTGTCTATGTGAAATGTTTCTGATCTGCTTGCTTTTTGTGTTTGCAAATCATTTGGATGCAAAACTCTAAAATGTTAAACTTAAAGTGCAGAATTACATACAATTTCTCAGTTACCATCAGGACAGGTGGGGAGGTGTGGTTTACTAGAAAGACTGCCTGAATAAGAACTACTGACAGATGAAAACAAGACTTTTACAGAAATAAGGAACAGCTGTACAGATTAACACCATTTCCACTTATTGTTTTCAGCTGTTTCACTTTTCTAATTTATTCAGAAAAAAAAATACATACATACAGATACATACGTACAAGGAGGAGGAAAAGGAGAAAACATCCAGACTCACAGCAGAGTTTCCATTATTACACCAGACAGCCTAATGGCACAAATTATATTTTATAATTTCCTTTTACAGAGCTATTGTAGTAGTAAGTGTGTTTCATTTTAAGTCTCCCACCACATCTGTGTTGTGTGCTTCTCATTTGCACAGGTTAGGTAAAGTCTTTTTTTTTCACTCAAATTTATTGACATCCCCCAGATATAATGTCATGGCTCTGCATAGCATCCACTTACATTACAAATATTATACTATACTATATATATATATTTCTATTGTAGATATAATCATGTCATATATTTTTGTCGCCAGCATAGCCTCTGTGATTCTCGATCAGGAAAGATTGTTGAAGTTGTAGAGGATACAACTTCAAATCACACATGGCAGTTTTACACATGATCAACCTCCAAATTTATGAAGCGTTACTACAGATCCTCTGGTAATACTGGTCTTGTGTGAATGTGAGCTGACAGGCTTTAATAAAGTGATGACATTATATCAGCTTTGGAATTTGTTATCAGTTTAAAGTCACTCCCAAAATCAGCTTTTCAGAATAGTGTTGAATATCTAAGTCTGAGTGTCTTGATTCAAAATCTGTAAATTCAGCTTCCACTACCCCTCAGCCCCATCCTCGACTTTCGGTTCTAACAGAAGCTCCTGCAGCACCCTGCTCCAGTTCTGTCTATAAACTGGGCTCATCTCCACCCCCAGCCCTCTTCCTATGAGCCGGCTTCATACTCATTGCCAACTGCAGGCAGTTCTTTTCCTCGGCCCCAACCCCAGCGTGCCCCCGGGCTTTTCCTGAGAGCGTTGAGCAATTTGAGCACAGCGACTCACTCTCAGCATGACGGCTGAGGACGCTTGGATGCGTCCTGTCGTCGCTGTGGATGTGTGGGACTGGAGATCTGGCACGCAGTGATGGCTCCATTGTCCGAGCCCAGTCCATCCCCAGTCACTTTGAATAACAGAAAATAGTCAAGGAGAATGCACACGAGTACAGTGTCTCTCTTGGCAGCTTCTATGTCTGAGGATGCCTCCTTCTTCCTATCGCAGCAGATGTTTTCCCTGTGCCATATGGTTCGCATACCTTGTGCAGATATAGCTGCAGGGGGTGATGTGCAGATACGGAGTATACAGCAAAATCTAATTAAGGGTCCTGTTTACTTGCAGATGAAGTGGATGTTGCTTTTTCATTGTGACAGACGCTTGTCACGGCTCTGTGCACAATCCTTATTCCTGTTTATTTTGGTGGTAAAGTACACCAACATCCTTCCTACAAACAGTAATCTCATTTTAAAGTCTGTATTCATGATTTTAAACTTGATGATTAACAAATGAACCCAGGCAGAGAAATAGCTTCTTTGTTTACAGGCAGTAATTACACTCACGACCATTTGAAAGCTATCTGGATTTTACTGCAAACTTCTATTCATCTTGTTACATGTGTTATTGAAAAGCATCTAACACTACAATTGAAAAGTGAGTTGTGACATCTTTATTAGATCCCTGCAAGGGACCTGAAGATAAATATAGGGTCCTAAGATTATGCTACACAATTTGCAGTTTTTTTCAGGCTTTTATCTAATCTTTTGCTTATTTCCCTGTGAAATGCTGAAATGAGTTACGATCATGTTATGACTGCTGCTAACATTTTGGTTTGTTGTGCAGGAGTTAGTCTTACCTTTATTTTCCATACAGTGTCATCATGTTCAGTATATGACAATCAAGTGTGAGCAAAATATTTCACCACATAGACATAAATGTCTAGAATATATACAGTACTTAGCAAATTAAAAATTAGACCAAGGCAAGGGTTTTACCACTGCTGCCCTAATTAATAATGTTGCTGATTTGCTTGCCTTATTTTATGTTTATATGTATATACACATAAGTAATTATTTTAGGTATATATATATAGATATAGATATATATATATATATATATATATATATATATATATATATATATATATATATATATATATATATATATATATATATATATATATATACATATATATATATATATATATATATATATATATATATATATATATATATATATATATATATATATATATATATATATATATATATATATATTATCTTAGGCATATAAATGCCTAATGAACAAATGAACAGAGGGGACTTGAAGAAGGAATGTGGGACTGGTGGTGGGATTCAGCTGTGATCTTTTTTACTCAGAGATTCCCCCCGACCTTATTTTTTTCCTGACACCACTGGGCCTGTTAATGTGAGGCGCTTCGGCCTCTGGCCTCGGATATCTGAAGCATAGGAGGCGCTGTGCTTGGGGTGCTGGCTAGCAGCACATTTGTTATGGAAAGGCCGGAGCATTTTTGTCATCTTGTTTTGTTTCAAGACCTTGACTGGGGGAGAAATTTGCTCAGCACCGGCAAAGATCTTTGGAGCAGCTTTCTGCCCGCCGGACTCAACATTTTATACACACACACACACACACACACACATATATATGTGTATATATTTATATATATATATATATATGCACACATATATACACATACCCATATTTGCCCTTATATGAAAGACAATAATGGAGTAATAAGTAAATAAAAGAATTTTACATCCACATTTCCATTAGGAATGGTCACACTTTTAACATTACCTTGCAGTTGATTTGACAAACAAACATTGTTTGTTACATAACCTAAGTTAAGTGTGTCATAAAGAGTGTGTTAGATTGGTGAATCTGAATCAACCTTGTGTGCTAAATGAAAAAAATATTAAAAAAAACATCTTGATGAATACATTTTCTAATTTGTATGTTTTCACACATGCAGGACTTCCTGGGCCAGGCGTTCTGCACACTGGGTGAGATAGTCGGCTCCCTGGGAAGCCGCTTGGAAAAGCCTTTGATGTAAGTAGTATCATGCACTAATAAACACACACACACACACACACACACACACACACACACTGCTATTTGTTTCGGCACTTCGTAATTGAAAGTGAATGGGCAAAAGGCTTGTATTTCATTACTCTAATCAGAGAGCCACTATCATTTGAGGCCACAAAAAGCTGTTTGGGCTCAGGTTCAGACTTTAGATTCTCCTCCATTCAGAGGTATGAATTGAAAATCAGCATGTTATTAGGAGATCACTTGCTACTGTTTGTCTTTGAAGTGAAGGGAAGCAGGGGCATCGTGAAAGTGAGCCAAGATGTTGATGAAAGCGTACACCGTCTCCATCAGCCAAATGAGATGAATAGTTAAACAGCAGCAGGCCTAATGGCAGACTCGAAACATGTCGAGGTGGTAAACAGTGGAGTGAAAAGGGACAGTTCACCCAAAGGAAGATGTCTGCGACGAGCTCCCAGCTAGATTTCTGAAGAAGCTTAAACTGAACTGAAGGAGAAAGAAATAATCAGGGACATTTTCATCTGAGAAAATGTCTGAATTTTTCTCTCTAGAATAACAAATTAGCTAAATGTAGTCATGAAATATTTTGACTTTTTTGAGTTTGCCTTCATTTCCATGAACAGAAACGACATGAACAGAGGACAAACTAGCAGTTAGCATGTTAGCATAGCACCTATGTGGATGAATAGAAAGTACAGTATGTTATCCACAGAAATGTCATCAACCAAAGGTTTGATGTCACACATACACAGATGAAAAGTGATACTTCTCTCTGTACTTGGAGTAGGGGTGATAATCAGTCATCTGTAGTTTCTCAGTACTGGCCAAACTGTCAGCAGCACTAACTATCAAAAATATGAAATACCCAAAGTTGGCACCAAAGACTCGGAGAAGACATTTCCCAGAGCATATCCCGGAGTAAATGTGTTGCTGTAATTCAATTAGGGGGAGCAAAGTTACAGCTTCCAATCCCACTTTTTATAATTTTAAAAGCTGGTTATTTGCCAAATGGAATCTCAACTAATTTAAGTTATTGCTGGACATACATGCTGAGGGGAGATATTTTCCTCAACCCATCTGTGTTCTCCAAATGAAATAAGATATTTTTTTTATTAAACTATACCACCCAAAAAAGTGGTGTCTTATATGATCTCAGCCCTCAAACAGATCACTTTGTTGTTGCTTTTGTTTTCCCTCCTGAGTCTGAGCCTCATCCAGAGAGCAGTGACTATACCATCTACATCCATGACTGTCTGTCTGTCTGTCAGTGTGTGTGTGTGTGTGTGTGTGTGTGTGTGTGTGGCAGAATCAATGAGCGGCTGCAGCTGAATGAGCCTGCTGAAGAATGACACACTAGAAATGTGATGTAAGAATGTGTTGCTGTGTTATATAATCACCTCGGCCTGCAGTCATGAGTCCATGCAAACCTACATGTTTTTATTTTTATCACATTTTTTTAGATATGTAGAGATATTTTTAGATATTCTTTATTATTCTGTGATGTGTGTTTGTAAGTGGACCCACTCTGCTGCAGCCAAGTGAAACATAGATTTAAAAAAAAAAAAACACATCTCAAGCATCAAACTTCTGCTCAGTCAAGTGGAGACAGAGCACAAAAACAAGACGACTGAGTTAACATTGTGCTCTAAACACACAAAACAGATTCATTGTAAGATGATGCCGTGTTTTGCTTTTCATATAATTGACTATGAAACATTTCACAGCACATTCTGAGTCACAGAAATCTGTCATTAGCTTTGTTGCAGCTGATGATTGAAGCTCAGTAACCAAATTTAGGACTTTTGAAGTTAACTCTTACCAATGTGGGGCATTTTTTAAATGCTTTTCTTTTTACTATTTATTTTAAGTGAGTAAAAAAATATGTCTCATGTATCCCCAGGGACTGATCACACTTAAATGCTGTGCTGAAGGCGCAATATCCATAGATATGGAGTATCTATGGAGCGATGCTGCATGTCGCTAGCTTTCAAAGACAGCAGCCAACATGAAACTACCTCAATATTAGATATGAATTCCACCTTTCTTTGTCACATCTCTCTCACAGTCCAACAATGTGGCTGCCAGCATTCCTCAATGAGAGTGGAGAGGTGATAGGAGATGAGGGGAGAAAGAGGGTAAATGATGTGCAACAAGGATTTTTGCCCAGGAAGCGAACCAGTATATTGTCTACAGTCTTAAAAGCTAGGCCACCATGACACCCCTAAATAACCAGTAGTAGTCAAGGAACAATAGCTGGCATGTGCTGATCTGCTGCTGGTCTGGAACAATAGCGTTCATTCAGGCTGGGAAACAGGACAATGGTGCATCATTGCCAGTCGTCTCTAACAGAAAAAAAAACTATATAACAGCAAATACATAAAGACAGACATGTAGTGTAGTATGCACACTTTGAAAACATTTTGGATTTTAAATACAATTTGACGCAGACTCATTTTTTCATATTCTGCCTTTCCAGTCGAGACTATAAGATACATCAGCTTTATTACAAATATTTCAGGTAATTATCAGCACAGTCTAAAATCCATTTATGGTGTACTGATCCTCAGGCTCTCCCTCCTTTATGTCCACTGCCTCTCATCCTCTCCTCCATCTCTCTCATCACTCTGATCTTCCTCCTCTCCGTCTCTGTCGTGTTTCCTCTCTATATCTGCAGTTTTCCCATCTGTCCCCTCACTGATCATCTCTCTGTTCATATACACTGAATTAATTTCACTGAATGCATCAAAGGCCGGCGGAGTGTCTCAGGTGATGGGGGTGTAGGGGAACTATCAAAGGCTCACTTTAATTCGCCATCAGTATCTCTGCATCCATTATTGTACTGGACAGTGCTTAGCCAAATAAAATTATCTCTCCCTCTTCCTGGCTCTGCATCAGGCCCGGGGTCTGTGGCATTCATTTGGTCTATTTTTAGTGGTCAGTCTCCCTCGGCTTTATTGGCTGAATGTTACGCTTCGCCAGCTCAGGATATAAACAAACAGCTGAAATGTCACTGGATGTGGTTATATTATTTAGTCCTTTTATTTTGAAGGTGTTCCTTCAGCATAAATTCATGTTTGTTGAGACAGTCAGGCAAATAAACGTGAGAAAGACTGAGTTGTGAAGTTTATTTCAGTTAACTGATTTATCAGTTTGGATCTGAGAATGTTAGACTCAGCCAGTATGACAAGATGCAGTCCTAAAGTGAATATACATATACACATACTGCACATGTACTGTATGTTATCTTTAGATTAGATGAGATACGTGTAACACAAAATAAGAAAATTAAACAAGAATAACAAATACATTTATGTAAAATATGAAATAAAAATGGTTAAGTAAATTTCAGTAAATTTTTATACATGGAAAAATGATTAGACCATTCTTGTTTTCTTCAGTTTCTTGTTCATTTTAATGCCTGGTACAACTAAAGCTACATTTGTTTGGATAAATATAATGCTAACAAAAGTACCTCATAAGAGTTTAGTTTCAGAGCTGATATCTAGCCATTTTCCATGGTTTTCTTGATAATAATAACCAAAATCACATCAGTTCTTACATCAATAGGTGTGGCATTGTACTGTCAAAAACAGCTTTTAGGCATTCCACGTCTTCTTCCTTGTCTGTTTTAATCCCATGATACACAGGAGTCAGTTCTTAGTTGTATAACCATAGTTTTTGATGACTGCAGCCATGCATCTTGGCATGCTCTCCACCAGCTGCTCTCACAGCAGCCCATTCCTGTTGCACCAATTCAAACTAATTTGCTTTGTTTTATGGGCTGGTGGTTCTCCATTTTTAGTTTGATGATTTTCCACAGGTTTTCAGTTGGATTGAGATCAGGTGATTGAGCAGGCCAAGGCATGTTTTGCCCAGACTGAAACAAGCCCACATAATCAGTGATCCACCCCCATGTTTTACTGTAGGGGCAGGACAGTCAGGTTTGTGGGCTTCTCCAGGCTTCCTCCTAACCAGTAAGCTGGATTCATCACTGAAGAGAACCTCAGCCCAGTCATCAACAGTCCAATCCTTGTGACCTCCAGCAGAGTAAACAGGCCTTCCTCTGCCTTAAGTCGATGAAGGGCTTCTTTCTGCCCTGTGTGACTTCAGACCAGCTTCAAGAAGTCAGTTTCCAACCGTCCTTGCTGAACAAGTCACATTTCTGGACAGTGCCCACTCCTTTTTAAGGTCCTTGGAACGGACGAGTGCACGGTCCTCTGGTGGGGTAGAAAGACGTTTCCTTCCTCGACCAGCTAGCAGTTTGGTAGTAGCATGTTCAGCTTGTTTTTATTGGTGTAATGAATGGCTGTCTTGGAGATCTTCAGTTTGTTGCCTACCTGTCTCTCACTCATGCCAGCAGTGCCAAGATGGCTGCCTTTGTGGCTTCACTTAATACTTTTGTTTTAGGCATTTTATTTTTTAGCTTGAATGTAAGCAGGAAACCACTGTAGGCCTTTTCATGTGCAGTGCTGCTACAGACATGAAATGGCCTGGGAACACAAATAACTCCAACATGTCAAATAGGACATAAAGTATTTTGGAATCAGCTGCACGTTTTGTCATTGTATTCTTCAGGTAATATACCTTAAATGGTACCAGGCATTAAAATGAACAAGAAATTGAAGTAAACAAAGGTGGTCCAACAATTTTTTCCATGACTGTATATAAAGAGATGGAGGAGACGATTAGAAGATGAAAGACACAACTGACTGGAAGTTAAATATCAACTTTAACACAATGAAGTTGTTGTTGTTGAACATTACTCTCATTCAGACAGATTTTTTTCTTTAAATCTGTGGATTGAAACAATTGTCCTCTCTGCCATAAACCCGTTTTTTGAGGCCTTTGGCTGCTTATGTTTTTTTTTTTTTCATCCAGTGGGATCCCAGGGAAGAAATGTGGCACCATCATCGTGAGAGCAGAAGAACTGAGCAACTGCAGGGTAAGAGTCTGTTTGCCTCCCCTGATGATTCATTTTAAGTGAAACTTTCACACTTTTCAGGTACTTTGAACAGACCATTGGCCTCACCAAACTTTACACCCCAGTGTCGCACCTGGTGTGTTTTTACCACCTGTAGATGCATCATTTAACATCAAGAGGTTTTTATTTTGTTAAGTCACAACATTAAACATTGAACGTTAATGTTTCAGTGTATTTTTATGGCTCTGAGTTGTCATCCTGCATCAAAATATGATCAGAAAGGCTGTGGAGACACCACTTTCTCTTGTGGTAATATAAAATATGCCAGCTCATACAATCTGCAGTCATAGCAGTTGATTTCTACCTTTTTTGTTCAGCTTGCAGTTACCCTGGGAAACAAAGAACATGCTTAATTTAAAACTCAGACAAATTCGCACCAAGAACACAATTATAGATTTCGATGAGATCATGATAATGATACGAGTCTTCGAGATGGAATCAAGCCTTATAATCTTGATTTAATCTCCTCATCTCAGTGGGCAGAAAATATCAGATTGTATGTGAACAGAAGATGTCCTGTCATTTTCATGACATACTGGGTCAGTCCAAGTTACTATACAGAAATCAGAAAGATGAAATTGACTTTTAAAATCAGTGTCTGTGACAAAATATGTCTAATAAACTGTATTACTTGTTGAGATAGCAGTTGGTCACTGTCCTGAGGCTGCGTTTATACTTTCATTACTTTCCTTCCTGTCAGGAGTCGGTGATGCTGCAGTTTTGTGGCAACAAGCTGGATAAGAAGGACTTCTTTGGAAAATCGGATCCTTTTCTTGTCTTTTACCGCAGCAACGAGGACGGATCGTAAGTGGACAGGCAGCTTCCTCGTGGATGTCAATTTGCTGATTTAATAAAAGCAACTATCTCGGTTTCACACACACATATACAGAAACAGCACGTAAAGCTGCATATAGATTTTTCATGCTCCAAAAAGCTCCCATACAGAGGATATAAGGGCTAAACCGCGATGCCATGTTATGTAATTCACGGTGCTGTATATGTGACTTGGCGGTCCAGACGTTAACAGGACAAAGCAGCAAAGGGAGAGATGAGCAGAGATAATAGGGCAGAGTTGACAAGAGGAACATAAAGGGGGAAAGGATGGATAAGATGGAGTTAAGTGAGAAATGTGTGCGGAGATCGCACTTTCTTTGCCCTGCAGATGCTTTTATTCAAGTCGACTTCAGCGTCTCAGTGAAGACACACATGCTCTTTGTGCAGCTGGGTATTTACTGATGCAGCCTAAATGTTCAGCCGCAGGGTTTAACAGCAGCTCGCTGCGGTTACAAAGAGCCACACTAGGTGCCACATAATCAAGAACAGCAAGCTGTTATTTCAGCCAAAGATCAGGCTTTATGAAACACTTTTAGCACTGCACAGAGAGGAGTTTTGTCTGCTCCAACATACATTTCTATGATGTTCTCAAAGACTTTTACATTTTTTCATGATGGTGCCTCCTAGTTATGCATTAATCAGCGGCTCTGTCTCTGTAGATGGAGACCAGCCATCTCAAATACAAAGAGTATTTCCCCCAAATATATAAACAACACATTTATACAACACATTTTAAAAACAAATGTACATTGTTTTTGACTACAAAAAGGAATGACTTCATGGGAATTTGTTTGGACTTTAAGGTAAATGCATCCTCTGTTAACAGTTTTGTGTCTCCCTGTCAGGTATACCATCTGCCATAAAACAGAAGTGGTGAAGAACACTCTGGATCCAGTTTGGCAGGCTTTTAAAATCCCTGTCAGGGCACTGTGTAACGGAGACTATGACAGGTAGGGTAGACACAGACACTTCACTGACAATATTTACAGTACAACTGACAGAATAAGTAAAAAAAAGAGGAAAATACTTAACAAATGTTGGACAGATACCAGGCAGCTGCAGAACAGTCAACACATGGACACTTTATTTTATTTAAGTGACTGACAATTTTAGTAATGTATAACTACAGCTTTGCTTACACATACAGAGCTCACCAAACACCCATGTCAATGTTTACTTTATTATTACATTACTATACCTATAACGAGTACACACTGGCTCAGGCAACATGGTGCTTTGATCTTGAATAAAAAAAGTTAGTCTGGTTTCTTCCTTTTGAAAGTTTCATGAGACTACATGAAAGCTACCATGACAAGAACACTGTACCTGCTGTGTTTTGTGATGTCAAGTAACATCAACTTAGCTTAATTTAGCTTATAGAACCAAATATCTCAAAGCCGTGGTAGATCCAGTCCTATATTGACCATGCAGGACATAAACATGGACTATTTCCCATCAATACCTTCATAAACAGTGACATGCATCACTGGTTATTTCTTTCTAATGCAGATTTGGAGAACTGGGCAGCTTTGGTGCTTTTGGTGCTTCTAACTTGTGTTTATTTTTATCTTTTCGTAACTCTTTTCCTATTTGCCTGGGTTACACAAGGCTATACTGATAACTCCCCTCTCTGTGTTACCGAGGCTTGTCCACTTAGGACGCCTCTTCCTTCCACAGACCTGTTAACCAGCTTTTTCAGCAGAAACACTGCAAATCAGTGATGCTAATTGTTGTTTTAATGGGATTTTCCTCCCCCTCCCTTGTCCCTCTTCTTTTTCATCTACAGGAGCATTAAGGTGGAGGTGTACGACTGGGACAGAGATGGAGGGTGAGGGAACAACGCTCATTCATTTACCCCGTTAAACCTAAGCAATAATGTCCGCACTGCATTCTATCCATCCATACGTTATTATCATTTTATGGACATCCAGCTGTGTATTAAACACCACATACTTTTGCAGTAAGGCCCTGGGCAGAGTTAATGAAGTAATCATTGTGATGATATATTGTGTATTATTTATTTATTTATAACTCCTACATAGAATATAGAAGAGCATACTGTATGTGTAAATAGGGAAAGACATTTGGGATGATAGTCACAGATCACCCTCCATAATGTTTGTCCTTATACACTGTATTCAGAGCAGATGCTCCCTGCTGCTTTAAATATACATTAATTATTAATAGTGCTTGAACGGTCTCTCGACAGATAACTTCACAGAGTCAGTCGGCAGAATAAAGACGGTGTTTATGTTTTGAAGTGAAGTGTATTCACAGTATTCTTGGGCACAGTTTGCTCCATCATTGTTAATTTCACAGCCATTTTTTGGCCAAGGCGTTTTGCCCTTAACTCCCACAAACTTCTGAGCATCCCTGATTCTAACTGCACTGATGATCTCCATGAAATTATGAAATTGGTTGCTAGGCATATGTGCACGTACATGCCTCTGGAAACCAAGGAGCGTGTTGGTGATATTTTTTTCAAATTAGATGAATCAAACTGTGGGTCTTCAGCAGGCATCTTTACTGTTATTATGTTATTATTACTGTTATTATTAGTACTATTATTATTGTTATTATTATTTAATTCTTGTTTTAATGTACAACACAGCCTCTCACAATAATCCAGAGCATGTGCTTTTTGTGACTGTGTATCTTTTTTTTTTTTACAGCCACGACTTTATTGGTGACTTCAGCACCAGTTACAGAGAAATGTCCAGAAGCCAATCACAGTTCCACATCTATGAGGTGATATTCTTCACACACACACACACACACACACACACACATTTGTACTTCCATACTTGTGAGGATTTATTATCCTCTGGAGGTGTTCAAAATAAAAATTTAGCTGAACAGGATGCCAAAACCTGTATTTCAATCAGAAGTTATGTAGTAAAAGTAAAGCAATGCTCTTTGCACACAGGAGAGCTGTGCTAGAGACCCAGACCCATATGGAGACAGATCAAATTGAATTGAAGACAAAATCTATTAATTTTATTGAGATTAGCAATGGAGGGCAACTTTGGCTCGCATTAACACTGCAGGCTCAAGTCGAGCTTGATTAGCCAGATATGGTGGGAAGAAGATTTGAGCAGGTTTGTTGTGATATATGACTGTTTGTTATTGTGTAGTTCTAGAAGAACACATAGATTATTAGATGTCCTACATGTTGTCCTGCACAAGTGCTGCCATTTGGCACGAGATCGATGTGATATTAATTTCGCTGCGTCTGCAGTTTTGGTAGGGGGGGGCGGCAGTAGCTCAGTCTGTAGTGACTTGGGCTGGGAATCGGTGGGTCGCCAGTTCAAGTCCAGGTCGGACCAAAAATGTGGAGAGTGGACTGGTAGCTGGAGAGGTGCCAGCTCCTCCTCCTGGGCACTGCCAAGGTGCCCTTGAGCAAGGCACCGAACCCCCAACTGCTCGGGGCGCCTGGATAAGGGGCAGCCCCCTCACTCTGACACCTCTCCTCTAACGCATGTGCATGTGTGTTTCATAACTTCTGTGTGATGTGCAACTGAGAAATATTAACAGAGTGAAAAAATGTAATTTCCCCATTGAGGGATCAATAAAGTAAGTCTTCTTCTTCTTCTTCTTTTTTGTATTGATTTAGAGGGCTTACAGGATCATTTGAAATGTAAAGACCAGGTAGTAATGAGTCAGCACTAATATATTGACTTTTTTAATATATTAAACAGGATGCTGTCTCATGGTTGAACTATGCAAGCACCAGAAAGACTTGACTTCTGCCTCTTCTTCTAATGCTCAGTGAAGTTCACTGACCTGCTCTATGAATTTATGCATAAACCGAGTATAAGCAAACCATGAATCACTGAAGGCCAAGAGCCACACAGCCACACAGTGAAGGTGCTTAGGAAGCTCAAATGAAATCACTGAGGCAGAATCAGCAGGCCGTTGTCTCTCTCCACATGTGATGTAACATGATAGAAGAAGAATTCCTTTATTAAAAAATAATACTCTGTCTATACTCTGTTAGTATATATATACAGTCATGGAAAAAATTATTAGACCACCCTTGTTTTCTTCAATTTCTTGTTCATTCTAATATCTGGTACCACTAAACGTATAATACAATGAACACAACAAAAAATGCAGCTGGTCACATAATACTTTATGTCCTATTTGACATTCTTAAGCTTAATTGATTCCCAGGGTATATAAGAGGCCATTTCATGTCACAAGCAGCACTGCACATGCAAAGGCCTAGAGTGGTTTCCTGCTTACATTCAAGCCGTAGCACAACTCAGAAGTTGTCAGCTCTCACATAATGCCTAAAACAAAAGAATTATGTGAAGCAACAAAGGCAGCCATCTTGGCACTGCTGGAAATTGGCATGAGTGAGAGACAGGTAGCGAAAAACTGAAGATCTCCAAGACAGCCGTTCATTACAACAAAAACAAGCTGAACATGGCACTACCAAATTGCTACCTGGCCGTGGCAGGAAACGTCTTTCTACCCCACGAGATGACCGTGCACTCATCCGCTCCTGTGTCAGGAATCGCCGTCAGACCTCCAGGGACCTTAAAAATGAGTGGGCACTGTAGAGAAATGTGACTTGCTCGGCAAGGACAGTTCGAAACCGACTTGTTGAAGCTGGTTTGAAGTCACACAGAGCACGCAAGAAGCCCTTCATCAATGAAAGGCAGAGGAAGGCCCGGTTACTCTTTGCTCGAGACCACAAGGATTGGACTGTTGATGATTGGGCTAAGGTTCTCTTCAGTGATGAATCCACTTTTGACTTGATGCCCACTCCAGCCAACTTACTGGTTAGGAGGAAGCCTGGAGAAGCTTACAACCCAGACTGTCTTGCCCCTACAGTAAAACATGGGGGTGGATCAGTCATGATCTGGGGTTGTTTCAGTCTGAGTGGAACAGGGCAAATGCAATTGTGTGAAGGCCGAATGAACCAGGTCAAGTACAGGACTACCCTTGAAAACAGTCTTCTTCCATCAGCTGGAAAACTCTTTCCTGCCTCGAATGACTGGATTTTCCAACAACACAATGCCCCTTGCCACACGGCAAGGTCAGTTAAAGCCTGGATGGAGAACCACAACATTCGCACCATGCTTTGGCCTGCTCAATCACCAGATCTTAATCCAATTGAAAACCTGTGGAAAATCATCAAACTCAAAATGGAGAACCACAAGCCCAAAAACAAAGAAAATTTGTTTGAATTTGTCCAACAGGAATGGGCTGCTGTGACAGCAGAACAATGTCAGAAGCTGGTGGAGAGCATGCCAAGACGCATGGCTGCAGTCATCAAAAACAATGGTTATGCAATCAAGTATTAACTCTTGTGTGTATCATGTGTTTAAAGCAAACAGAAAAGAAAACATGGAATGCTTAAAAGTAGTGTTTTTGGCGGTACAATGCCATAGCTATTGATGTAAGAATTTAAGTAATTTTGGTTATTATCAAGAAAACCATGGAAAATGAATAATCCTTAGTTCTTAAATTAAACTCTCATGAGCTATTTTTGTTGTTATCATTATAATTGTCCAAACAAATGTACCTTTAGTTGAGCCAGGCATTAAAACTAACAAGAAATTGAAGAAAACAAGGGTGGTCTAATAATTTTTTCCATGACTGTATATATATTTTTCAATTGCACATTACACACACAAGTCATGAAGCAAACACATGCACATGCATTAGAGGAGAGGTGTCAGAGTGAGGGGGCTGCCCCTTATCCAGGCGCCCCGAGCAGTTGGGGGTTCAGTGCCTTGCTCAAGGGCACCTCGGCAGTGCCCAGGAGGAGGAACTGGCACCTCTCCAGCTACCAGTCCACTCTCCACATTTTGGTCCGACCTGGACTTGGTCGGTGGACCTGGACTTGGTTGGGGTTCCCAGCCCAAGTCACTACAGACTGAGCTACTGCCGCCCCAACTTGTCAGAGTTCTTCGTCATCTCCTCCCCATTCTTAAACCGATCTTATTAATTTTTTATGATCCTTTACACATCTGTAAGGCAAACACTGAAGGACTGTCTGTGACATCAATCATCAAATTTAGCTCCGGTGACTTAAATACATTTTTCTGAGAGACATTTGAGGTTTGTAGTGATTTCAGTCTGACTCATTTTGGGGGTGTGAAATAAAATATTGCAAACATGGAAGTTATCCCTAATTTATTTTAATTTGACTGCTGAATGGGGTGTGTTGATTGAACCAAGAAGAAGACATGAGTCAGGATCTGCACTGCTCTCTGAGACACAACAAACCAAGCTCATGTTTTCTCCACAGGTGCTAAACCCAAAGAAAAAAGGAAAGAAGAAGAAAAAGTACCAAAACTCAGGAACGGTGAGTCACAGTTTTCATGTTTCTCACTTTACTATTTGGACTTTATATGATTTTTTCATGACTGCATTCTTTCCTAAACCTAACTATAGTGATTTTGTTGCATTGTTAGTTCTTTTTTCTCACCTTAACCAAGAAGCTGCTTTGCCTAACCACTTCGATCACAGTGTTAACCACAACACATCGTGTGTTTCTGCAAGCATGAATTAAAGTCTGATATGAAATGTATTTATGAAACATATTTTTAGTTTAGAAACATTGACATTCAGCATGTCCATGGTTAGCAGACATGCAGCACCAATGTTCTTTCTGCCGATTGGGTTTGCATCTGAACTGCAGATCAAATACACTGTGCTCACACCACAGACTGTAAGGGTTGTAGCTGCTGCGTCATTTTTCCAGATCTAGGAACAAAAATGATCACATGCAGGGTGGATTATTGGATTCTTTCAGCTGTCCTGCATTGCCCTCTTGTCTTGCATACCTGTTAAAATCGAGCTTCATAATATTATTATTTTAATGTCTAATGTGCTCACATGGTGCATGCTTTGCTGTTATCAGGAATCATTAGGGAATCATAACATGAACGCAGACATGCTTCTGTGGTAAATCTAACCAGCCTGACAGGAAACAAATCCTGTTTGGTTTAATCTGAGGAGCAGGTGAGTAATTCTGGTCTAATCCCTCACTTTTCCCACCTGGCAGGTCACCCTCCTGTCCTGCCTCGTGGACACTGAGCTCTCCTTCTTGGACTACATCCGAGGCGGGTAAGTTCACAGTAAATGGCTGCATATGATTCTGATGAGATTAAGCACCAGCATCCTTCTCACCATTATATCAGTTGCAGTTGTGATGTTGTGATGTCAAAGCTGCAGAGACTCAGCTGAGAGGATTACCCCACCCCATTTATCTCTCAGCTCTGATATTAAGACTGACAGATGCCGATAACCCGCTGCTTAATTGCTCGCCGCGGCACGCTTTGAAACACGCTGTGGTATAATCTAGCATGATTGATGGTTCCACTTTACTCCTTACATGATGTGTTTTCTCTTGTAGGACTCAGATTAATTTCACAGTGGCAATTGATTTCACAGCATCAAATGGTAAGTTTTTCCTCTTATCAATAAAATCCCTTAAGTGCGTCGAACAGCTAGCGCTTTGGTAGTTAACACTCCAATCTTTATTTGATGTGAAGTCTTTAGTGGTTTATCATCAGTCACTTTTAATTGGCTTATTCTAATGACTCTTTTACTCAACTCACAAAAAGGCAAAGCTGTTGAAAGTGGGACAATTATTTGAACATGAACTAACCATAATTTGTGCCTCAGTGCAGATAGGAACTTTTTGCACCCACTCTTTCCAAATTACATTTCCAGTTCAGTTTTTATGAAGCCCCACAGGTAAAGTGCTGTACATTTGTCAGTGACAACAATTTAAGGACTAAGAAGCAAACAAACAAAATGAGAATTTTTAGTGAGAGATGATTCAGTAGGTTAATATGTGTAACACAATTGTGGAGCCATCGTTATGTCACAGGAGAAATGAGAGCTGTTCTTCACTGCCATCCAATCAGGTTTCCACTTCTGTGTCTTTGAGCATAAGTGAAAAAATAGTGACGTAATGTGTGTTATTAGATTAGAGCTTTATTTTGACTCTTTTAGTTTCAGCTAAAATGTTACAGTTAAACTCCCAGACTGGACGATGTTGCAGCAGCTTTATAGTCTACTTGAGTAGAAATGAGACCATAATGAACTAAATGAACGTTGTGCTGTACTTGAATCCTGCTTTATAATTAATTTGAACGACAGTGATATGAATGAAGCTTCAAACTATTCAGTACAGCCCTAATGGGAGCTGTAGTTTATTTTATGTAAATACCACCATCGTGTTGCTGGAAATGCTCACCAGAGCACCATGTCTATATTAATTAATAGTTGAAAACTATCTCTGATAGAAGAACTACAGTACCCAGCTCTAATAGGAAATAACTATCATACTGTAAATAGAATAAATAATGAAGAGATAAAAGGTTTTTTTTTTTATTTTTATGAACCAACATATTTGGCTCCAGGTGTCTTATGTATTTATCTTTAGCTGTGTTCAGTCCCTGGTTGGGACCAAAAATAAACAAATGAAGCCTTTTGTTTGTTTGTTTTTTTTTATAACTTTTTTTTTTTATCATTCTTTGGTTGTAGTTTTGAATTTCAAACACAGCTTACTGCATTTATAGACAAGAAATAGTAAAGTTTCTTTTTGTAAGTGAAGTGCTTTTTTTGATCAGACAATTTTTGTGCATCACTTCTGGGTAACCTTGTGAAGTGATTTCACTCATTTCACGTTGGCTAATCATGTAGTAGCTAACTATGGCTTCATGTAACTATCCCAGCTGTACTACAAAGATAAATATTAGCTTTAGTCCTTCATACAGTATCCCCTGCTGAGGTTTGAGGCCACCAGGGAGATTATTACTGCCTCCAGTGCAGCTGGAGAAATGGCTGTGGAGCTAAAACTCTGCATTTTAACCCCTCTTTCCACCCACTCCCCTCCTTTTTTATTTTAATATGGCTCAGACCCCAAGGGGAGCATTCATAATTACAGTTTGATGCTGATGTGTGTTTTTTCGTGTTGAACCATTTGTGTCCCAGGCAACCCGTCCCAGCCCACCTCGCTCCATTACATGAGCCCATACCAGCTGAATGACTACGCCATGGCCCTGCGTGCTGTTGGAGAAATCATCCAGGACTACGACAGCGACAAGATGTTTCCTGCACTGGGCTTCGGTGCAAAGCTTCCCCCAGACGGACGCGTGTCGCACGAGTTTGCCCTGGTGAGGAAGCAACTTTCTGCATCCACACAGATCATTTATCCATCCAAATATACTGTAGGCACATTCTGTCTGAACACTTAGATTTATCTGTGCGTCCTTTTCTCTACATAGACTAATATAAAACATGCAAATATCTGTTCATTTATTTCACCTAATTACATCAACAGACAAAACCACAAGGAGGTAGAAATCACTTCCTGAGTACGGAGGATTTTCCGGCGGGCCCCGGCCGGCTGTGGCCGGGCATGGGGCGCTCCCGGGCGGCTCCCCGGCCCGGAGCTCCGGTCATTTTGTGGCCCTTTTACGCTTTTTTGGTGATGAGGATTCGCCGCGGCATAAGTATGGTCTTGTATTATGACCAAAGTTTTAGTTTTAGGTTTTAGTTTAGTGCCGGGTAAGTAAAACCGGCGTCTCCACCTTGCTTCTCTGTGAAAAGTGAATCGCAAAACGTTGAAATGCATTTTGTCCTCTCGGCAGTTCGTAGTGTTTGATAGACCAGAAAGACACGGAAGCCTCCGTATGAGCTCTATGTAAAGACGGATAACTGATTCTTCGCCCAGGAGGATAAGTCAGATTTTTGACATAGGTTATTTTAAACCAATGAGGATCTATTTATGAATGAAGACGTTGATTTGAGGTAATAAAATACTTAAAAATTACATCATGTCCCTTTAAGATTTGATAATGAGGAGCACCAAAGTCATGAGGATGTTTGGGAACCACAAATGTCTGTATCACATTGGCTGGAAGATGTGGACTCTTCGGAAATAAAGATTGCCTTTGTGACAGGAAACAGTAGGGCTCGTGGAAATGTGTATGACTAATTTAGAGCAAAGCTAAGATTATAACTGGCAGTGTAAATCCACATCAGACTGCTGTTGCTGCCTTTCATTGGAGGAAAACTTCTGTGTTTCTCAAAGCAAGATGTAAACACAAGTTATACCAGAACCAAGGGAAAACTCACAGCAGGCATCCAGGCACATTCATAGATAGATGACCAATTACATGCAACAGTTTATTGAATGCTGCTGTGCAAAAACGAATCCAGCCAACCAGAATGAGCACACTGTGTTTTTGATTATAAATGCACAATTTTTTATGTGTATACTGTCAGTCTAAGTCTTGGTTTCATTCCTTTATGGCATTTATGCCAGTATATGACAATCATTTGATAACTGTACTATATGGAAATCGTGCACTGAGTGTGCATTAAACCTCTGGATTAGCTGCGTCTTCTATTCATTCAACCATGCATCTTTTCGTCCTCCACCCACCCATCCGTCCGTCTGCTTGTCCGTCCATATCACTCTGCCAGAGTCAAATGCTCTGGGGCTATAGACGTCCTGACCACTCCTCAGCCACCCATAATCCTCTCCCTGGTCTACTGTCACTTCCAGATGTTGCTCCAGAGGCGTTTACAGCCATTACAGCTGCTCAGCGTTGGGTAACAGCCTCCCCAGAGGCGGCAAACCTCAATACAAGGCACATATGCATTAATCTAACCATTAAGGGTTTAACTCAGTCAGCTCTTAAAGAGGACGGCTGCAGCTGTGTAGCCGCTGTGGGAGAAAGCCACCAATAAATCCAACGTAATTATGCAAGCTCCATTTACAAAACAAAGCAGTCTCATGTGTGCTGTTCATACTCAAGGGCGACCAGGCAGAGTCAAGATGGTTTCATACTGAGATAATTAGGAAGCCCAAAACATATGGGTAGCTTAAATATTGCATTGTTTGCTGCTTTGTGAGTGTCTTTTGGATAACTTAAACCCAGTCAACCAGACATCAATTTTAAAGCTGCAAGCGATGCAAAAAACACACTGCAACAACCTTGGTTCAACATCTTAAAGGAGAGTTATTTTCCGCTTTTGAGAAACTCATTGCATCTCAACCACAGGGATGAGGGTCTGAATTACATTCAGTCAACATTTTACCCCCAAAATATCCTGGTTGATAGCATCAATTTCAATTATCTGAAACAACAGCCAATGAGCGTACCTATTGATGCACAAGTGTTTTGAACAGTAGTAAAATGTTTTATAGAAAATGCACGTTTGGGGATCTTTTCTTCTTTCACAATGAAGGCATGCTAAGTAAGAATTCAAGGTAAGACAAGGTTCAAGAAGTAACTGACAGAAATGGTCTTATTTTGGATGAAAAGCTCCTTTAAAACAAGGATTGAAGCCTGGATGAGCTTCTGTTGGAGAAACAAATTAGCATAATGTTTTTTCCTCTTGTAACTTTGATTGCAAATTGTATCTCACCATAATGGATTTTACCAATATGCTTCTCCTAGTAAAAGAGATAAACGTGTGAAATGGCTCGCCTCAGGATATTCTTTACCGAACAGGAGAATTAAACTGTCAACATTTCACAAAAACGTGTCTTTTTATTTGATGTAAGTTCGGATTTAACATTCTTCAGTCCTTGCAGCCCTCTAGAGCCTCTTACACTAAACAAGACATTTTGATAATATTGGAGTATTTCTGATGTTTTTGCCCTCAGGTGGCTGTTTGTGATGTCTAGCCTGAGTATAAATGTAATCCTGTTATCCTGCAGTTTGCAACTAAGACATTCCTCTTTTGAAAACAATGTAATTCCATCCCATAAAGGGATATACATCTACAAATATTTTTTCTCCTTCAAGGAGGTGCTGGTTTTATTATTGCTCTCCACCATCTCGCCATCAAAACTTTATTCAATTTCATTTTAATATGATGCATAGTGTTAAAATATGCTTACAGTAGGTCTCAAATGTACCGCAGGGACATAATGTAAGCAAGTTATTCTAATTACTCTTGAATATATTGAACACGTTTTTCAAAATATAAGCTGGCTGACATTCAAACAATGATGGGGACTTTCTACATGTATTCTACCTACTAGCTGTTGGCATAGAGAGAACACTTAAAGCAGGAAAGTGGCTGACAATACTCCTGAACTCATAGCATCATCCTCAGAGAAAGTTACTGTAATGTGTATTTTTGTAAAATGAGCTTTTGCTTTTTTAGTCTTTTTTGTCTTTTTGGTATTTCTCACTTTGTACCTTTATGTCAAGCTGAGGAAACAGTGTTATTTTTTTTTATTTATTTTTTTTTGCTGTTACCTGCTGTCTGTCTCACAGTTTGTGAGACCAAAGGCTTTCTGTAATTGGCAGAACTGTGCTGCAGCAGCTGAAAAGAAACATTTGATGCAGATATTATCCCTGATTCAACTGAGCTCCTGCTAACACAGGGATTAGTACACACAGATAATCAATTTCTAGTTAGCTTTCAAGCTTACACTTCCCCACATTAAATATATAATGCAGTTGAAAAATTATGACCATCGTTATGGGACAGTAAAAACACCCAAAGACACATTGTGAATAAGAAACAACCTAACCTAGTAATATAAAAACTGACTGAGCAGTTGCATTTGCAGTCAGTCTCTGTTGTCTTGTAATTTATTGGCACGAGGAAGCTAAGTCTGTCCTTTTTCTGGCTTAGTTACACCCAAGCTGCCATGGACAAAGTCATAAAGAGGGGTGTTAGTGGTTCTTCATATCTATCTGAAGAATTGAGACACAACCAGGTCTTCTAATCTTTATGACTAGATGGAGTCTTCTCTTTCAGCAGTTTAGAAATGTTACATTTACATTTTGTAATGGCCTGTGTCTCTGTGTTTGTGCAGAATGGTAATCCACAGAACCCATACTGCAACGGTATTGAGGGGGTGATGGAAGCCTATTACCAGAGCCTCAAATCTGTGCGTCTCTACGGACCCACCCACTTCTCCCCTGTTATTAACCATGTGGCCAGGTAGGTCCGCTATAATCACAGCCAAGGACGATGAACGTGCACTTCAGGCATGTGGCCGCCACAGAGTGTCATGCCACCATCACACACACATGACAGAATCAGTTGGCTTTGGTGAAGTTTCAGCCGTGTGTGGGTGGCTGGACTGTGGTCCGTGAAGCAAAGGGAGGCGATTAAAAAAATTTGCAAATAGCTCTGTCCGCTAAGAGGAATCAGTACTCATGCCAGTCCTTTAGAAGGTGACCAGTACAGGATGGGCTGCCACACAAGACGTAAGAAAGAACACACTAGAAGGAACAGTAAATGCTACACCGCCCACCTTTTCACAAATACACAACAACTGAATCCTTATAGACACGAGTAGAAACCAGCGCTTCACTATTAAAAAAAGACCATTAACCAGGGACATCGAGTGCAGTTCAATTATTATTGGAGCAACGACTTATAAAAAGCTGCTCTTCTATGGTTTTAAATATTTAAAACAAATAATAAACATTTATTAGATGCAACCAGAAATGCATAGAAGCTTAAGAGCTCTCTCCCTCTCTCTCCTTCTCTCTCTCCATCCACCCACTCAGCCTGAGAATAGCTGCATTGTTCAGCGCTCACTTCTGTGGATCTTAACACCAAAAAAAAAGTGACAAGTCACTTCATATTGCTAATTGTCTGACTGCGTGCATAAGAGTCTTATTTAACATATACTCTCAAAATATTGTATTGACACATTTCACCCTCATTTATGAAAAATAGACTTCTCTCAAAGATATACCAGTTGATAAGAAGACATGTAATGGGCAAATAGCATTTCACCTCTATACTCTTCTATACAATTGAGATCAGTCCATCAGTTATGAAAAAAACAGATAACTACTAACTAACAGCCGGGCAGGAATACTCAGACTCCTGTAACTCTGAGAGACAGTCAAAATAGCACCACTATCTTATGATCTTCTCGCCTCAATATCGCCTCTCGAGGAACAAGCACAGGCCGTGGGCTTGTTAGTTAGCATGCTAATTTCCACATAAATGGCTTTGACACATCAACTCTAACGTCCTAACATAACTGTTGATAATGTTTTATTATTTTTTTTAAACTTTTTTTATTTCAAAAGAGGAACAGGCAAGAGGTCAAAGGATATACATATATAATAAGTAGAAGCACGAAAGAAGAAAAATAAATAAATAAATAAACAAAGCAAACACAAGCTATAGACATACGTCCATACTTACATATACAAACATATACTGTATGTCCATATGGGAATTTCACATGTTAACAAACATTATCTCTCTGCTCATCCAAGTAAATGGACCACTTTCCCCACCTTTTCTCCCCTTGCTCTTTTTGTATTCGTAAATAGTAGGTCATCTGTTCAAGGAGATGTAGATGTTTCACTATACCTATAAAGACCCCCAAAGTAGGAATATATTTTCGATGCCAATGCTTAGTAATTGCTTTTTTACTTGCTACCAAAAATCTTTAGAAGGTACTTATCATCTGTACTTGAAGCCTCAGGGAGGTTCCCCAGGTATAGAGATGAAAATGTGGCATCGACATTAAAACCCAGAACCTTTACAATAGTTTCTGTCACCTCCTTTCAAAAAATCTGGATAAGAGGACACAGCCAGAACACATGGGCGTGATCAACCCCAGCTCTTCAGCACCCTAATTGTGGTCAATTGTGCTCCAGTCCGTTTGTCTTTCTGTCTTGGGGTGACAAAGATTCGTATGAGATTTTTCCAGCAGAAATTTCTCCAAACCAGAGAAGTGGAGGTGGATGACTGTATTGTCCAGGCATTCATCCATATGTCCTCAGTTATGTCAATGTCCAATTCCTTCCCAGCATTCCTTCACATAGACAGTAGTGCAATTGTTTAATGAAGATATGCTATTGTATAGCCTACCTATTAGTCCTGTAGTGCTTTTAGAATTGTATGCATCCACAAACAGCTGGATAAGAGGTGACAATTCTTTCTGGTCAGAATCTTTGTCCTCTTTTCTAACATAATCCAAAAGCTGTAAATATCTGAAAAAATCTTGTTTATTTAGTCCATAAGTCTGACACAGGTGATCAAAGCTGACCAGTCTCCAGTTTTTAACTATTTTACATAAAGATGTGATACCAGTGAAAACCTATTGTCTGTATCCAAAATCAGTGCCAAAATCAGTGCCAGTTTGTAGTCAGGGTCATATGCTGGCCATTTGAGCAATTTAACCTCTTTCCGTAATTGTAAGCAATGAACAACCTCAAGCCACATTTTCACAGAAAGATTTACCCACTGACTGTCTGTCTATGATTTTCCCTGTATACCGTCAATACTTCCTATAAGTGACTGAATTGGTATATCTGTTAAAGACTACTGTTTTCCACTTGGCCTCATAAGAAGGATTACACCAGTATATATTATAGTCATTTAATGATGGTAAAGCCATACCTCCTCTTTCTATAGGTAACTGAAGTGTGGAAAATCTTACCCTTGGTCTCTTATTATTCCATATAAATCTTGAAATTCAATTAACCTAATCCCCATGCATGTTTTTGGATTGTGGGAGGAAGCCGGAGTACCCGGAGAGAACCCACGCAGACACGGGGAGAACATGCAAACTCCACACAGAAAGGCCACCACTGTACCGCTGAACTAGAAAATCATATTTTTAAATAAATTGTTAGGGCACAGAGCCGATGTAAAACAACAAGTGTGCAAGATAGGGATGCAGAACAGCAAGTTCATTTTATACTTGAAGTTGGTGAACTTGTGACTGACGGAAATAATCAGAATCAGAATCAAAATGAATCAGAATGATTTTATTGTCACTAGTCACAAGTACCAGCGAAATTTCATTTCACACCCATGTACCACATACAAACATCAATTAAAGTCCACAATTATTACTGGTTGAATGTAATAATGGCACACGTCAGAATTTTACAAACAGCACATAAACATTTGATTGTATATGTACACTAAACAGATTGAGATGGATGGTGGGGGTGGAGTAAGAGGCAGACAATTTGAAGTCCAGCCGACTAGTGAGATTCTTCTGGAGGAAAACGGGGCAGCTGGCCTTCACCAGCTGATAAGATTCTGGTGTTTGGGTTTTAGAGCAGAGAAGCACATTTCCAGCCTTGCTTTTCTTCTTCCATCCAATTGTATTTAATGATTTCATACTGGCCTTCACCAGTCAATCTTCCTTCGCAAAGCGGTCAAAATCTCCATGATGGTTCCCATTTTGCATTTCAGTTCAATAATTAACGCAGTCTGAGTTTGCACTGCTCTGCCCAACTCACTAATCATGACGAGCAGATGTAAAGATCCAATCGATTTGGCGGCATATGAGGGCATCTCCTAATCCGAGTAGAAGCCCCCGAACCAAAGAGTGGCGTTAAGGACGCAACACGCCAGCTCGCCCAGGCATCAAGAACATAGCCCACAGCAGTGATGTGCGGTCAGGGGAGGCAGGTGCACATCATGATAAAAAAGAAAAAAAGAACATCAATATTAATATTTGCCACTGATCTGTGTTAAATGCATTTTCAGTATGACTCCACTCCAATGTTTTGGACAAATTAAGAAAAAAAAGCAGAATTTGAGTATTTTGCTATCAAATACAGGGCAGAAATCATGGGTGAGGCAGTGGAGAGCTGTGCCTCATATCTGACCTCACAATCCAATACAAACTGAGTCACATGACGTGTGCCTGTTTTTGTTCCTCAATATATCCACCAATATGAACTTTACAGAAATATTTGTTATACAGCATGACTCTCTACAGTCTGTGTAATGTCTTTAATGTATGTGTGAGAGAATTGTTCCTGCTGATCGTACAATAAAGCGCAGAGAAAAGTCAGCAGGCGAGGCAGGGGGCGTACATGAACTGACAGGTGCTTTCTAGCTGCATTGCTGGCTTCAACAGAAGCAATAGAGCTCCGGGAGTTGATGTCACACAATGCCGGCATGCAACTGTGAGAACCAAAGCACCGGCATATTGGCGGGAAGTCGCTCTGTTTAAACTACTGCCAGGGATCTCGCTGTTTGCTATGTCTATGAATCCCAGAACAGCTGAGGACGAGTAAAGGGAAGATCATTTTACAGGATTCCCAAAGATCCTGAACAAAGAAAGATGGATAACTGCCATAAAACGAGCAGGAAGTGATCATAAGAAAACAGAGGGGTGGGAACCAGCAGCAATCAGATACAGAATCCAACTTTATGTCTGTTTTATTTTACATGCTTTTATTACGATTCCGAATGGTTGTGCTCTCATTAAATGCACGTTAGTCGAAGGTATTGTGGCGTGGATTTTGCGAAGCTTCCCGTTGTTCACACAGCAACAAGCAAACGCGACGTAAAAATGTTTGTCTGCAGAGTCGCTACAATTTTCCTTCAGATAAAACTCAATGCACATTGTGTCTGCAAATTTGCTGTTTGCATGTCTGTTCTTGTGATTACAGCAAGGAACAGAGCATTGTGTGATTTCTCAGAATATGATTAACGAGAGAAGAGATTTTGAAACATCTCCAACTACTAAACTTTTTCAAGATTAGTGAAAAGTATAGTGTGGACATGACAAGGGTCAGAGATATTTAGTCTTTAGTATTTATTTGTGCATATCGTCATTCTTGTAATTTGAAACTCCGAAGGTGTAAAATGACTGCCACTCATTTTGATGCAGATTTTACTGCCAAAATGGCAATGTAAACAAACAAAGTCATGTGGGGTCCGGAACTCTATTGAAATTCGGAGCCAAGATAAAGCCAGTGATCCACTATGGAGGATTATATTGCAACGGTTGCAAAATAACATTCACACTTGCATGCTGTTGGATGAATAGTAAAATAAGATGCTCTTTTCAGTTCTCAGAATTGTAAATCTGACTCCAGAGGAGTCAGTGCCTCACCAGCCACGCACTGGCCCGCAGGGTGGGTTCCGTCCGGACAGGCAGATTCCCCCGTCCCTAATTTCCTTTACGAAAATATGGTGTCAATAGTGTTGAGAGACCAGCTGATCAATTCTGTGGTGAATTTGAGGTTTGGACAAGTGGAATAGACAAGACAGAATAGAGAGGAGAGAGGAGGAAAAGTGACCGCCCTCGCCAAGGTCCAAGCAATAACATCCTGACTGGAAAACATCCTATATATCCTACACTTTCCATAACGCAGCACATTTTATTAGACCCTCAGAGAATGTCTTTGAACTCTGCATTTAAGTGTGCCTTCCCAGTGCTTTCCCAGCCACGCTAACTGGGAGAACATCTTTGTCAGACTTTAGAAAGCTCACAGACGACATTATACACCTGAAAGGTTGAGCGGTACTCCCTGTGACTGGTTAATTGGTTCTGATGTGTTATAACACTGGAGTGCCATTTCTAAATAATTATAGAGAGGCAGATTTCAGCTGATAAGAAAAGTCAGAATTTCCCTTTTAATGTTAATAAGATGTTAAAAAAAAGTGTCTCTCTTTTATTTTTGCTCATTTCTCTCTCTCTCTCTCTCTCTCTCTCTCTCTCTCCTTGCCAGGTATGCGTCAGCAGTGATGGATGGCTCGCAGTACTTCATTCTTCTCATCATCTCTGATGGCGTGATCACAGACATGGCGCAGACCAAGGAGTCCATAGTTAATGTACAGTACCAGAATTAAGCTCAGTCTAAGTACTGCACTGTTTCACATGGCTTAACAAATGCAATTTACAGCACCATGGACCTCATTTTCATTCAGTTAATTTACTTTAAAGCGTGAGGACCCCTGGAGGTCCAGCTATGATTAAGCCCCTAATTGAGACCCTAATAAACCAACACACAAACAATATGAAAAGCTGTCCTCTCTCTCTTTCACTGGTCTCCACAAATGAAGGGGGGGTCAGTCTTGTCACCCTCCCTTCACCTTCCCCCTGCTTCCCCTCAAATCCTGCTACGTTCAGCTCTAATAACTATGCTTTCTAATTAGGGTGATCAGCGTTGATGTGTGCTTCTCTGACTGCTCTGCATCACACAGCCGAGTACATGTGATGTAATCTTATTCTTGTAAAGGAAGACTTAAGAGAGTAATTATTTACTAGCCCACAAAGGATCCATGCCCCTCATATCTCGAGCAATTTGGTCGTCCATCTAATAACCACAGGAAGTTAGAAAAAAAGCAAGCCTTCATTCATCACTGGAACTGTACTCTGCCGTCCCACTCGGCTAAGATTTAATAAACAATATTGCAATGCAGAGCAGAAGTTCAGCTGCGGCTCAGGGCAGAGGGAGATGTAAATGGGAGTCGTTTTTTAAGCTGTCAAGCTTTAGGAGATTTAGACAAAGTTGTAGATGCATGAAATTAGAAAAAGTGTGGCTGGGTGAGAGGCTTTATGACACCGGCAGCAGAGGGCAGATAGATTTGGATGAAATCCGTCTGTCTTAACAATGCCATTGAATTTTGCAATCGAGCTTTTTCCACTGAGTTTTCTATGGGCTGTTAGCTTACAGTTTGTGGGGTGTTTCACTGACAGCCTGCAGCGTTTAAGATAGCGAGTAGTGAAAAGAATGAACGTTGCTTCTTCCCCTCCACCACCTTCGATGAGCCTGTTTTGTCTCCTTCCACCCTTTGCAGGCAGCGTCTTTGCCCATGTCGATCATTATAGTCGGGGTTGGACCAGCAGAATTTGACGGTAAGCGGGGTGAAGATCACATGTGTCTGTGTGTTTTTATTTGCATGCAGTAATCCTTTGCCTTTATTTTACTTCCTATCTCACCTCCCACATGGCTTCCTTGTGTGTCTCTTCTTTTCTCCTCTCCTCCGTTCCCCTCACCCCTTAATTTCCCTCGTCCTTCTCTTCCTCCTCCGCTCTATCCGAGGTTAAGTGGGTGTGAAAATTGTCATTTGTCAGACCAGAGGTGGTGCATTTCTTTTTTCTTCTTTTCTTTTTTGTTGTCAACGGACAATGGCCACGTTTCTCACCTCTCCCCTGTGTTGTCATGTTTGCAATGCACAGATCAGTCCTCTGTAAAATAACAAGCTCACTCACTATGAGCAATTAGGCTGCCAAGTCAACAGGATTTCAGCAGTCGTCACGCTTATGAAGTCACTGTGCACGGTTGCATGATGGCCCGGCGGTGCACATCGCTGGCTCTGCTTACACATATTCTAGCACGTAGCACGGTTGTGCGCATCTCATGGCTTCACGCTCAGCGATGCACATTCTGTGTACTCATGCCACGTTTGGCATTGCCAACACTCTGAGGAAATGTAACCCAGTGGCACGCTAATGGCTCGAGCAGATTAAAACACACAAACCGTGTGCCGTGTTTGCTCAGCGGAGCTTTGACATGGCAGTTTGAGTCTGTCGACAGGGCGTGACTGATGTGCTTCCCTCCTCAGAAATGATCGAGCTGGACGGGGACGAGGAGAGGATCTCATCCCAAGGACGATACGCAGAGAGGGACATTGTTCAGGTACAGATTATTGCCGCAGAAGACGAGGCTGACTGTCGTTCAGCAGAGCTTCCTCAGTGAAATGTGGGATTCATGATTAATGGCAAAGGTCACGGTGCTTGACCCTCTGCTGTGCTCTTGTTCTCAGTCCTCCTCCGCTGTCTCACTCTTCTAAAATATATCCACCTTTTCCTCTGTGTCCTTTACATCCTGTTGTTTTCTTTCTCTAACTAAGATAATATTTATCTAACAATAACCTCTCTTGTCAATTTAAATTCTCTCCTCTTCTTTCCTTGTTTTGTCTGATACCCTCTCTTTATTTCTTCTCCTCACCTTGTTTTACCTTATCTCCTCTTGTCTTCTTGTCTCCTCTCCTCTCCTCTCCTTGTTTCTTCTCTCCTTGTTTTGTCTGATTTCCTCTTATCTCCTTGTCTCCTCTCCACAGTTCGTTCCTTTCAGAGACTACATTGACCGACGGGGAAACCACATCCTCAGCATGGCTCGTCTGGCTAAGGAAGTGCTTGCTGAAATCCCTGACCAGTTCCTGTCCTACATGAGGACCAGAGGGATCAAACCCGGCCCCTTGCCACCTCCTTACACCCCATGTCCACCATCGGCTGTCCACCCCCTCCTCTGCAGACGGGTAAGCCGAATCTGAAGGCCGAGACCTCACTCCAATGCTGGCGAGCCAACTCTACTGGCCTCTACTGGGCTCCACCGGTCTCTACTTTACGCTCTCCGCTTCTTCTTCTTCCTACTCTTCACTGGAAGCTTTTGAGACACAAGGCGAACCAAGCTCGCTCTCTCATGTTGCACTTTCAGGTACATTGGGCCATGAGCTGAGGGCATGATGCTGAGTGGGATGCTTCCACTTTTTAGAAGATGGGACTTTCCCATAGTGGACAAATGCGGGGCCTTGAAGGGATGTGGTGGAGGGGGTCTGAGGTCACCCACCTCCACCAGAAAGTGTGGACAGGACAGAAACAGACCTGAAGCTGAAAGGGTCAACACTGTTCATCTGCTATTTATATTTCCACTTCCTCTATCTTTCACAAAATCAATATATAAATGTTTACAAAGTTGAAGACAGGACTGCAGAAGTTTTTTTTCAGGAGGAAATTTATACCAGTCAATGTGAAAACCTTTCATATTGGTTTTTTTTTTTCGGAGGTTGTGACTTTGTACAAAAAGGTTTTAGGCCCTGGTGCCACCATCTTCATTTCAGAGTGTGTATGTTGTTGTTTTTATATGGAGCATGTGCTAGTTTAAGAGAAGCATGCACTGTTGTCCTGCACTCAGGGCTTAGTCCCTCCCACCACCTCATCACCACCACCACTGCCATGTTCCATTAAGAACAAACCCATCACCTGCTTGAAATCTTCCCACGCCGCTCCCCTCTGCTCCGTCCACCTGCCTCGACTCAAAAAGGAAGCTGTGCTCCCTGGGAGTCTGGTCAAATCAAACACAGCAGGGACCTGAACCAGCCTTACTCTTTTGTCAGATAACATTCACAGGCACCATGCCCTCCGTGATTTCTGGAAATGTGGATCTCCAAGCCCAGAAGTCAAAAACACCCATCTCACTACCGAACCTGACTGTGTGTTACGTTTTCCAGTCTCTTTACTTTCATGCAACAACACTGGTCTTTGTTCCTCTGAAGCATTTTTGTTGATTTTACGTCTCTCTACCTCTCACTTTGTTTAGTATTGCCAAAAAAGTTGTTGATGTAACAGTGTTGGTGTGTCACTCTGTAAATCCACAGTTTTACCTTACTCACATCATAGGGTATTTGCCAGACTGTCAGTTGAGAATTATAGCACTTTGGTAGCTTTCAGATCAGGTGGCTAGCACCTTTGTGTTAGCAACACACTGTGAATATCTGCACCAGAAACAGTTAACCAACAAACCAAAATGCAAAGATGCTTTTATTTTACCCATATGAATCAAAGTAGTGACTGCGAGCACAGTTTTTAGTTCCTCACTGTCCAAATAAATTGTAACTAAAATCCAGTAGTAATCAGTAACATCTAAGGTTTAAAGGTTCTGATCAGCTCCTTAAAGGAACAGTCAACAGAAAAAAAATCCATTTGTCACCTCCTGAAGGCTGAAAGGTGGTTCTGAATACTTCCTGGATGACAGCAGCTGTTCACAGTTTGGATTAATATCACAGCACTTTGAATGGATTCCAAAAAACAAAGAATTGTTGACGTACATGGATGAATCAACATGGATGAAAACTGTACAATTTATAGTAATTCAACTTTCTTTGATAAGCAAAGGAGCAGAACATTTAGTTTGAATTTGAACTATATGGGGTATTTCTCATGAGCTATGTCTGTGTTTTTAGTTAATCTCACATACTTCTGCATCTACCTTCTACTCTACTAGTCAGAGTTCAGTAAATAGAGATGTGAAGCAAATGTTTTGATTTGTTTTGTTTTTTTTATGTCAAATCCAATCTGATCAAACCACACAGTCCTGAGGAGACAGATTGGCAGAGTTTCCACATGTTAGACTGAATGAAGAAGTGAAAACTGAATGGAAATATAGTCTGATTATCAGATTATTATCAGATCAGTTTTATGGCAAATCAAAGTCTAAACTTTTCAAATCTATTCTGCAGTGTAATCCACTTCTGTGCTGTTATCCAAGCAGTATTTTTTGCCATATTGTGGCTGAACATAATTTCCAGTTGTTGATGTTTTCTACCCTCCATTGGAATTAATTGTAACTGCCCTCTGAGAGAGCAAAGTACAAACCTACCCGCTGTTAGTCAAAACCTAGATGTTCGGGGGAGTTGTCCAAACCCAAAACCCATATTTGCACTGCCACTTTGAGCCAAGTTTCAGGATGAAACTCAAATGCAACTTTGCTGCTGTTTGGCCCATAAATGTGTACATGAAAACTTAACAATGTGACTTTAAACAAAGCACAAAGCATTTTCTATCAGAGAAGCGACAAACACCATACAAATCCCCTTTTAAATGTAAATGTTATATATTTGACTCTGTGTACTCAAAATGTAGATCCTATCGGTACTTTTTCAGGGCCCTATTCAGTCAAGGAATCAAAGAAGGTTTACAACATTTTTCTAAACTTGCGCCTCAAAGTCATCTTATAGTTCTATGCTGATGATGCTGAATTAAAATGTCTACTTATAAACTGCTTGTAAAACATTTTCTTAGACATTTATACACTGTACAAATGTTTGCCTTTTTGTGTATTGGTCAAAATACGGCACATGTAATGCTGCTTCTTTACTGCTGGTATAAGTATTACATTTTATACTAAGGCCTGTAATCATATTTAAATCATGACTAACAGGCCTTATTCATGTTTATCCATCAGTTATTCATATTTAAATCATGAATGACAGGCCTGTATTTTTTATAAGCAAATTGTCAGATAATAATGTTTAAAAGTAGAATTGCACTCCGTAGCAACATTTTTCTGCCAAATTTGACATATTGTTAAAAGGACAGTTAAGATTTTGTTTTTAAATTAAGTGTTGTATGAGGATCTTATCAACAGTCTGTGTATTACTAACAGTAGATGATGGTCAGTGTGACCCCAGTTTGGAGCAAATCGATACAATACTTCTGTGAATGGGGCAGCAGCAAAATGTGGTATGAAAAAAAAAATCAATATCAGTGTACTATAGTGCTATGAGTAGGTGTGCTGTATATTCACTGCTTTAATATGCTGTCAGACAGACGTTTCTGGGAACTGAAGTCATTATCTATCCTATCTTTTGGGTTTTTGTGACTTGTGTATTGGAACTAATCCTCTGAAATACAACACACAACAGCACAAACGCAGTTGACCAGTAACTCCTGTGTTATCTGAGGTGAAATTGCTGTATTTCTCCAAGGAGTCTGGTGGCTTTAAAGACAGAATAGATAGTGACTTCAGTGTCCTGTCAGAAAGGTGTGCACTTAAGCTGATATAGTTTTTTTTAGATGACTAAAATATGTTTGCTTTCTGCCATCTACTATAGATAATACAAATAATAGATAATACACTGACTACCGATATGTACCTCATACCTTGTAGGTGTAGCATCTCAGTCTTTGCCGAGACTCATTCCAGAAAAGCTGACTGAATAGGGTCCCTCAGTGTGGGGACAGTCGGTCTGGTAGATTTTGTACTCTTCTGTACTGTTGTTTGATAGTGGGGCCCCCTATGACAGCGGGGATGTTGAATTGCACAATGTAGCACTGGTCTTGAGTCTTTTTATATGTATGTATATGTATTATATATCTTCTGTATATACTGTAATCATGTTTTCTGGAGAGTTGACTTGCAGCGAACTGCTGGGACTCTGTGACTCTCCTCCTGAAAACACAAGACAGGGCCTTTCTTTTATTTATCACGACACAATGTCAACTTCATCTCACACCCACACTTTCTAACAATATACACTGTACATCCAGTACATGTATTTGTATATGAAACATGCATGATGCTTACATAAGTAGGCCAGGGTTGAGTGAAGATTAAGGGTTTCCTGCTTTCAGAGGTGTGATGTTTTTTGGTCAGACTGCTCTGGAAATTTCTGAATGGCATTTACAGTATTCTGTTTGAAGCACTATGAGGGAACTCCACATGGATTATTTTGAAACTAAAAAGTACTAAATAAATCTCTAGTTTTGATAATAGCAAATGCTCAGACTATTTAAATCTACATCTGGCTCGAGATGTCGATCAAACAGATGGTGATAGACAATCATGACATAGAGGAGCCAGATTCTTTGATATGGTTCTTGAGAAAATAGAAAAACTCAAAAATGCCTGTTTCAACCTGTCAAGAGATCATTGAAACACTTTCTGGACCAGGATCTGCCAATAACTCTTTCCAAACCGTCTTTGGGTCATGGCTGAAATTTTAGTCAGTGAAACAAACGTGGCCAAAAAACAAAAAATGAGTCACGCTGGAGTTTTTGGCACGTTTTGGCAACTTGGGGGTTAACTTCTGGACACGACCATTCTTTTCTGAGACAAGAGTGCTGAACAACAACAAAAGCAACTTATTATACAACTTCTCTTCTCAACCTGATAACCATATATTTTTCCAACTATCGCCACAGCTGTAGCTTAACAGTTTTGTTTTAAAACAAGAATCTGGTAAAGGGGTCTTGAATGTGCACTTGATGGCTGACTTGACATAATACTAAAAGGCCAAAGTGCTAAAATGTGAGAAGGCGGAGAAGTATATTCCAGCCTTAAAGCTAACAGCATAACGTCCAGTGTGCTTCATTTTTAATTTGACCCAATGTTTCAAACAATTTTAAATAGGTCAGCTCCACAAAGGATTGAGAGCTCGGGTAACTACAAAACTACATCATAGGGCTACCATACGATCCTATCGTGTGCCGTATAGATGGATATGCCAGCATGTAGATCTTTTCTTCTGCACACATGGGTTTGCCCTCAGGATGGGGAAACATAATGCTGTTTGCACAGGAACCCAGCAGGCTTTGAAGTCTTAACGTAAAGCGGTGGGTTCGTCACGTGCAGCTGCAATGTGTGAAACTGTTCCTCTGAGGCTGCGTTGGTGTAGGAGTGACAATCAAAGCGTTTTATGTGTAGGAGACTACGAGGCGAGAGAAAAAAAAAAAACAGCAACCCTGTGCTACTGGTGGACAAACAAGCTCTAATGAAGTAGGCTTACACCTCGCTGCCTCCCACCACTTGTCGTTGCATCCATGTCACTTTGCCAGTGCGGTACGGTGTCAGCATGCTAGGCCATATGAACGCCCACGTAATCCTCACACGTTCAAAATGAAAGTTGTTTACTGTACCTTATGATATTAACAAAGTGATTTAAATGAATGCTCGTGATGAATATCCTGTTTTATTCTGACGTTTTTTATAGCATGCATTGATTTCGCATGTATAGATTTTTTTATTAAAAGATATCAGTGGATTAATAACTGTACTATGACATCTTTATGTGTTATTTTTGATTATTTTAGACAACTTTTGCCTTAAAATATCACTGTTTCAATTGTGCAATGCCTTCAGATGTTTTTTTTTTTCAAAGACTGATTCTTTTCTTTTTGTACCACTCATCAGACATCATCTCATAGCTTTGTTCTCAGACACAGTGGTTGAAATGATGTGAAGAAGAGGGCGAATGATGATGATGGGAGAAAAACTGGGTTGTCTCGCTCTCAGAATTATTCAGCTGAGAATAATGTCAATCTATATTTTCAGATCTATAGCTCATCTTAAACTTGAAACACCCAAATTCATGAATTCATTTTCCATGAGAGTTATTCATGGCTTCTGCATGATGCTTGTGATTACACTGATCAAAAATGATCTGTCCATTGATACAAAATATATACTTAAAATCAGTTATTGAGGTGAGTGATATTGTAAGACGGCACAGGTTTTACTGTTCTAACATGGGAGCCACAGAAGATTGACTGAAAATGACTATTTCTGTAAGAATTGAAGTCTTTAAATAAATATTCATATCAAACCTTTTTTGTGTTGTATTGGTAGATCCTGAGGATGTCACAAAACTATGAACAGAAACTGAACTAAAACTCATTTTGGATCAAAATTTAGACATTTAGGTGAATGTTCTAGTGTATCCTTAACATGTTCATGTGTTTAATGGTCCGTTGTGAAATACAAAAATCAACATTTTATTTTGTTAGAGACACTCGCCACAATGATAGGCACCTGTCCTTGTGGATGATGCCAGTCGAATCTGTTCAAGCAACGCCAGCACACTGGAATAGATGTACTTCACACCATAGCACCTTTAAGTGTGCATCGCAGGATCTAATACATTATAACGGGGTGACATGCTGTCCTATTCCAACACTCCTCCAAATGTGGCTGACAAATGCAGCCTCCATTTTTGTCTTACTGTCAACAAATGCCATGAAAACCAAATTAAACAATGTGGTTGCATTAAAATTGCAATGCTAATATATAGGTTTGATGTCACCTTCGGTATGTTACAGTATGTGTTCCAAACTGCTCCAAACACTGTATATATATATATACTTATATATATATACGTATATATATATATATATATACGTATATATATATATATATATATATATATATATATACGTATATATATATATATACGTATATATATATATATATATATATATATATTTTCATTTTCAAATATAGGCTTGGTAATTTCCTAAACCCCTCGACATTGTAGTTTTCAGCAAATGTTGCTCAAATGTTACAAGAGGAGATTTTATGCTCCAGTAAGTTCTTTATTAATTGTTGGATGATAATGGAGCACTGGCTTTATATACACATACTGTTTGTTAACAGTAAGAATAATGTAGAATATTGAATACTGATCATTTAATGGAGCATTCAGGTGGTCTTTGCCAACTAGTCCAGTCAGGAAACCGTCCGTCAGTCGTCATTGAAAAATACATAATATCTGGACTGATGAAATACACCACTCCAAGATAAATAATACATAATAATAATAAAGCCACTGTTTGTTCACGTTATCAGCCTGAATATGTGGTTCATCACTGAGTAATGCAGCATAATGGGAATAATAGGGTTATTGCCATTAATCTGGAACATTGTTTATAAGTTATTCATCATGTGTTGGAAGTCAAAAATGTCTCACCTGGACTTTTAACACGTGATATTTATCAGTTTATTTCTCTCCATTTCACTGTTTTAGGGGGAGTGTAAGCTAATGAACTTGGAAACATTTGAATCGAGTTGACAAGAATAACGTTCATCATGCTGTATTATGATTATCTGACTAGAGAACTGAGTTGGTGACCAGTGGTGGACAGCAACTTGAGTACTGAAGTACATTTTTTAAATATCAGTACTTGAGTATTTTTTATACTTAAGACTTTCAATCCACTACATTTCTAGGAAGTTACTCATTCCTTTTAGGCTCGGCAGAGCTTTGTCATCAGCTGTTAGTGTTTTTCTTTTCTAAAATGCTATTGGCCACACGCTGTGCTCCTCCAGAATGAACCAATCACAGTCACCGCTCACACCTGGGATGGATTGGGAATTACATTAGCTCTGCCGCTTTCATTCAAGCAAAACTTGGCAACGGAGATAGCAGGAGAAAGTCAATATAATAGCATATAATAGGATATAATAAAACAGGTTTGTATTCAAACTCCCATGGATTTTCTAGTCAATCCACAGGGTTTTAAATGACAACAGCAGTCAGCCGTTGGAGGAAGTGTGGTCACATACCGAGAACTGTTTCACTCACATTGAGCCATCTGGAGTTTACAGCTGATGGATTCGTCAGAGGCATTTCACTTTATGCATTATATTACACTGGCTTTCTTTGTTCTGTCACATTTTATTGAATCCCAGCTTCATTATTTTGTATCGTTCAGAGCGTCAAGAGAGTGTGCATGGCTTTTCTAGAAGAGACTTAACAGCATCATGGCACCATCTGCTTCATGGTGCTAGAAATAAGACCTCTAAAAAGATTTTGAGGACAAAAGCATCACATTTGAATCATTTGGTTTTCTGTGTGTCATATTGTATTTATTCAGTTGTTTGCAGAATTGACCAGCCAGTAAAAGAAGCAGAGGCATAGTAGTCTTCTGTCTCTATAAATACACAGTCCAGAGTTTCTCTACTATATTCGAGGCATATCTTCTTTATTATCTGGCACCGTTGTCACACACTTTTAGAATAGCAACAAAACAATAGGTCGATGCTGTTGGGAAGTGATCTGACATGCTAACGGCGTGGGCTGCTTTGTAACAAGTGACAGTGTGCTAATTACAACCAGCAGACTTTTTTCTCTCTTCCCTGTTACAGCCCATGTTTTCACACACCAAAAACATGGTGGGTTTATGTTATATTGCAAAATCAGAACCAAAGCGGACATCTCTATTTGTTGTCAAAAGTATTTGCTTGGGTAGCACAATTGAGAAGAAAAAGTATACAATTTAAAAAGTAATAAAAAATATCTGTGATTTTCTCTCTGACTAAAATTAAATATAAAAAATTCTGACAAAAGGAGGATTGAAACAACTAGAAAGCAACAACAGATAAAATCTGCATACTGTACCTGTACGAATTAGATTTGAAAGTCTTGCAATTAAAGAAAGAAAACTTAGTTGTGTTCAGCACTGTTCTTCTGACACCAGGCCTTAATAGTATTTGAAAATGATTTTGGCAGCCAGTGCAATGAAGCTGAAATTGTGTGATGTGTAAAAAAATGTTTTAGTCTGGTGTCTGAATTTTGTACAATTTGGAGTTGTTCAGTTGCTTGTTCAGCAACATGACTTCATCAGGACCTTCGTCTTGTCACTAGTTGATTTTAAAACATCATGGAACATCCAGTCTTTTACATCACCTGAGCAGCTCTGCAGTGAAACCCACTCATTAAGATCAGGTGATTTTAATATACAGTCCTTAACAAATTTATGCCCTTGCTGACTACTAAAATATTTTTATGTTTTATTTTGCCAGTATGAGCAAGTTATTTTATCAAAATCAAACAGGTATGCTAAAATATAATTATTCTTGTTATTTTCAAGTTTAAATAGCAAATATTTTCTGTTCCAACCAGAAAAATGTGTTTTACTGTTTTTTTGTTATTCTGGCTTAATTTCTGGGTTCTCAGAGAATTCCAGTGAGAAAAATGACGTGGTCTAATAAAATTGTAAGGCACTGTAAATTTTTTCTTTTTTTAAGTAGTCAGTTTTTGTATTTTTTTTTTTCTTGTTTTTTTAAAGCTGGCTTTTTGCAGTGTAGACACAGTTCTGTATTGTCTGCAGAGCTTGTAATAATAGATCAGGCCCCAGAGTTGTTCTTTGTGGTATGCCATGTTTGAGCTCAGCTTTCTGTGAGCTAAACTCACCAACAGAAACAAAGTATTTAAGGCAGAGCACTCAAAGCCAGAATCAAAACCTATCCTGTTTTGTAATGATGAGACAAAGAATTCTGATTTATACTTTAGTTTTAGTTGTGCAAGTGCCTCCTAGTGGTTGGAAATGAATAAAACTTTCAGGATATGACAGGTACTTATCTGGACATATCCTGCAAGTTTCATGATGACTGGCAGTTGTAGAGTTTGTTGTGTTGACGCACTGACCCACTAACCTGACTCTCGCCAGCTGAATGTAGTTCCGCCTAGCTCCACACATTCATCTGGGATTGCTCCATTGGAGATATATTTCAGAAGGTGAGGCCTTATCAAAAATCCTTGCATGTGATCGGATAAACCACTTGTTTGTCATCTTTAATGACGTGCATTTCAACCACTCACTTTAAAACCAATCCATGATGCTGACGAAAGCGACGCAGGGAAAACCAAAACAGAACAGTGCAGCAATGTCAGTAAATGATCGATGTCGCCTGTGGCGCTAGGGGGAAACGACATTCAGCTGGCGAGAGTCAGGTTACAGTTTTTCAGCATCTTGGATCTGATCTTCTACTAGAGCAATCAGCGGGTAGACGATAATAACAACCTGCACTCGTCCCATTTCCTTAACCAACAGTGGAGCTATTTGATAAATCAAGCTCTTACCGATCCCGGTCAGGAGAAGAGCGAAAACATCCTTGCCACCAATAAATGCCTTCAAACCCGTTTTCTGTTCATCTTTTAAAGAATAAATATGCAATAGATTTGACAACACAGTTGAAATAGCAGAGTCAATGTTGACGCATGATTCCTCACTGCAAGCTGCCATTGTTGTCTGAATCAATCAGTTGCTTATCCCCTACTTCACATCTATGAAAATCCCGCCCAGTGATCCTGATTGGCTCACTCATTTTTTGCCCCCTTGAAGTCCTTCCCATAAAGTGCGAGTCCAGATGGATGTGTGGAGCTAGGCAGAACGACATTCAGCTGACGAGAGTCAGGTTACTGACCCAGGCCCTTTTAAAGTTCACTTTTCTCTTCAACATGCAATGACATATATATGAGCTTTTGATGGTTTTGGATTACTTCAGTGATGATCCACAGAAAATTCCACTCCTTTCAGGTTTGAATCCTAACTAGATCACTTCCAGCCATGGGAAGTTCACTGCTGTCATCTCTAAAAGGAATAGTTCAGCAATTTGGAAAAAAAACGTATCCAACTACTTGACAGATTGAGCCAACGGGCAGTTAGCTTACAGTCTTAGCTCAGAGGTCATTGTGACCAGCCAAAAATGACAGTGACCTGTCATTTTTTACGAGCTATAATCTAATTTGTAAAATTCATTAGTGTTGGTACCTGTAATTTTTAAACTTTGGATGACTGTTAGCCTTTGTTTTCCAGTCTTTATGCTAAGCTAAGCTACTCCTCTACTCCCTCAGTATTGGTATTGATCTTCTCATCCTTCAACAACAAAAGGAATGAGCATATTTCCCAAACGTCCAATTTCTCCTTTAATAAGAAAACTGTGATCGATGGTATCAAACACTCTAAAAACGTCAAACAACAGCAACGCAAGCAGTAAAAACAAACCGTGTTCACATAAAAGTGTTCATGGATAGGAGGAAAGGATACTGATTTGGCTAGTCTTATTTAAGCTTAAAATAGTGCAAACTTGTGGCACGAAATAAAGGCAGTAATGATCTTTCAGAGATCGAGCTTCTCATGAAATAGATAAATTATTTTTATAGCTCCATCAGATCCTGCTTCATCTTATCTGACCCAAAAAAAAGTCTCTCAGGGATTCACACAGCCCAGCTTTTCTCACTACAGGGACCACCTGCAACGAGCAACGAGACTCTAAAGCAATAAAGCAGACTTGAACAAGCTCAGCATGATGCTAATATCACTTGAGCCGATATGGGGATCTAGTTGAGTCTCAGAGCTGTTGTTTCGGCCAGTTTTATTTCCCTCGCTCCCCCTTACAAGCTTATCAACTGCAAGATACCTGCACACTGAAATAGGCGCCGATGAGTAATGGAAAAAGGAGCAGTGTGTAAAATTTTGATGACAAGTGCCTGAAAAAGCCTGCAGCCAGCACACAAACACACACCGATCCTGCAGAAAGCAGCGTCTGTCCACTCGACTCAGGAAGTACAGGGATAGAAACATTGTGGCAAGAACAAGGCAAAGTCTTTGGATGAATATGAACCAACCACGCTATTCTTAGCAGTGGATGGGAGGGTGCTGCTAAATATAACCGGATCATTTTGTGCCTGCCATTCTATTTTTATACATGCTGAGGCCTTCCTGGGCTGTTCTGGTCTTTTCTTAGACTGTTATGTAATAAATACATCTTAAGGCGTGATGCAATAATGCAGTCAGACCTAGAATTAATCATTCCATCATCCTATCATGTGTTATGATGAAAAAAAGGATAAGATAGATGTAGAACTTTTGACGCAAGATGTGTCGAAGGGATTTCCATGAAACATCTTGACTGTTTTTGCAAAAACAAGACTGATGTGTGGTGGGATCTAGATAGGGTTAAACAGCCCAAAGGACAGTTTGTCAGCACGTTGTTAGTTAACTGACAGGGAGGGAAAGGTAATGAGTTGGTCTGCAGGGAGAAGTGTCATTTCAAGTATGCAGAAGTAGCAATATTAAAAGGAAAAATGCTGATGTTCACCATTAAAATATGTGCCTTGGGACGGTTCTCATATAGTTAGAAACAAGCCTGTCCAGTCTCTGCAACTGTGATGTTGCACAGACGTATGGCTCCATCAAGTCCTGATTGGCAAACATGGAGAATGCAAATGTGACAGCATCATGGAGGATTTTCTAGACATGTGGTTATTTCAGAGCTTATGTAATCTTTTTACACATCAGGGTAAACGCCTGAATGCATGTTCTTAACAAAGTCAATGTGAATGGAAAATGGTGTCAGCAAAGCAGCATGGTGAAGAATGGGATGAGTTTAGACTAATATGACTGAATAATTTGATAAGATTAGATAACTGATCCTGATGGGTCGTGGTTAGCGCCTTGCATGGCAGCTTCCACCATCAGTGTGTGAATGTGTGTGTGAATGGGTGAATGTGTGTGTGTGAATGGGTGAATGTGATGTATCATGTAAAACAGTATTGTTGCAGGTATAGTAAAGTGCTCTATAAATACAGATCATAAAAGGACACCATATAACCATATAACGAACGGCACAAACAACAACAACAAACACAATTTGAAAAGGGTTTGAAAAATAATCTGAAATATCAACATCCTGTCTCAATCCCTCAGAATCAAAGAGAATATTTCTGGCTTCAGCGTCGTCAGCCAATATTTAGAATTCAATACAAGAGGCAGGTGATAGCGTTTGTGGATGAAATAGATCAGAAAGTTCAGCCACTTGTCACGATGCATTTTAAATCAGATGTCTGACTCTTGCTTTTTCACCAGCAGGAGAAACTGTCACTTCCTTGTTCTCACCCTGCTCTCATTACGTCGCTGTTGACAGTTATTCTCAGGATGAAAGTTAGTGCATCAAACAACGAAATTACAGCAGTGAGTCATAAAAGGAACTGACTGATAATTGTAGGCTGATATCTAACAGTGTGATTAAATCAGGAGAAACATTTTTTCACAGGTGACCGACTTCCCCCTCCCTGTTATGTGACCACCAGACTGGACAGACATGAGTGAGTCGCTCAGGTGACCAACAAACAAGCATGGCTGCTCACAGACTCCCATCACGCACAATGAGCTCATCTGTTCTTTCTCGTATGGCAGTTTTTACAGTAAAGAAAATACAGATCAGAAAGACTTGATTTTGTTGTGGGAAATGCTTTGTAATATCTAAGCATACATGCTATGTGCAAAATGAGATGAACAAGTGAGCAATAAATAATTAATGGTTAATTTACTGGTGGGCCTCTGAAATATTGAGAGAGAGCTCAGCCATGAAATGCAATGTAAATGGATCTATTTATAGCGTGGCAGAGGAAGTCATGTGGAACAAGCTAGTCGTTCATATAGCTGTAGAGGCGAATTACAGCAGAGGGAAAAAACACACACTCTACAATACCCATTTTTGCATGTAAAGCCACTTTTCCTGGCAACATTAAACTTTTAGACACCCACAGCCGGAATAGCGATAAATAATTTCCACATTGAGAAAGATGGAAAGCCCCGGCTCAACTCTTACACCACCCCCCACCCTTCCCACTGTGTCTCATGGGATTGTTTGGAAGTGAAAAGGAAGGGAAGTGACATGTTAAAACCCTCTTTTTATTAATTCTGAAAGCAGGGGAGGATTTAGCAGCCGATGGGAGCTGGGAGGCTCTGTGATGCACATTCTGATGTCAGCCAGCAGATTTCAGGAAGAGGAAAAACACAAAAAACACAAATTCCCTGCTAACAGCCAGAAAACATGATTTTGTTTTCACTACTCTGGGTGGATTAACAAAAGAACCAAATAATGTATTTTGCATACAGTATATGTGGATGACTGGGTGCTCAACTGCAGATATTTGTGTCTGGAAATCTAGTGAGTGATGTTAATCTAATTTAAATTTAATAATGTAATAATGCTACTGGGTATTTTCAAGATTGAGTCATATGCCTATTATTTCTTGAGTACTCAAGTACAAAATGTCCATCATAATTTCACATGATGTTGATGTTTTATAACATCTTTTTTTGACCAACACTCATTTTACTTTCATATAAAACAGAGAAAATAAGAAAATGCCCACATTTAAAAGCTTCAGAAGTGACTTGAAATGTGGGGTGCATCAGGGATCCATTTTGGGCTCATTTCTTTCCTCAAATATGTTGCCACTAGGCTCTATATTTCAGAGACATAATGTATCATTTCATTGTTTCGCAGATCTGCCAATTAAAGCAAAATCAAGCAGCCTCTGTTCAGGTGCTGTTAAATGGTCTCGGTGATATCCGGTCTTGGATGGAAGTTAATTTTCTGTCTCTGAACAAAAATAAAATGGAGATATTTTTATTTGGCCAACAAAATCTTTTCAATGGATATGACAGTGCCATTGGCACAATTAATTCATACTGCCATGGCTTTGCAAAGAACCTTGGTGTCATCTTGGACAGTGACCTTAAGCTTGACAAACCAGGACACTCAGGTTGTCTAACCAGCTGCTCCTGGCAGTGCCTCAGTGTGTTTTGTGTTTATTTTATTCCATTATTGTTTTTATTTTTAAGTGTATGTATGATTATTTTGTGCCCTGTACAGCACTTTGGTCAGAAGGTGCTTTAGAAATTAGAAGTAATCAATTGTCAAAAATAGTTGATGATTAATTTTCTGTTGATCAACAAATCAAACTGACCAATCGTTTCAGCTCTAGGAGCATATATGTGGTTTTGTAAGCAGCTCCCCACTCACTCAAACAAACAGCTCTAAAAACGACCTCACTCTGATCAATAATTTAACAGTCATGGTAATTCCAGCCCGTTTAATCTCATGTCACTCTGTGTAGCCATACTTCTGCCGTGTTATTACTCTTATGTTTGGCAGTGCATTGCCATCTACTGGCTACTGTGCCCACATGCAAGTGTTTGAAAATCACAGGATGATTTACTTCGTATTCACTAAAAGCTACGTAGTCACCTGAAAATTAAAATTATATGTGACCGACTCCATTAATCTGCTGCTATGACAGACTCTGATGCTTTTGTGTTTCAGGCTTTTCACAACATCAGGTGTGACTGGTAGTCTGCATCCAAAGGTGTTGAATGGGGTTGAGGTCAGGGCTAGCTTTGTCCAATGTAGATCTTTTCATTGCTTCTTACTGGGATGAATATAATAAGCCTCTTGAATCAGCTGTGTTTATTATCATGTGAACAGTAAGGAAACTTGTTTCCCTGTACAATGAAATACTTCCTGCTATCCACAATGAATGTCGTGCAATAAATCAAAGTGTAACAAATGATAAATAAATGCAGCTTAAAGGCAAATGAAATAGCAATGTGATAAAAAAAACAAACAACATACCGGTATACAATAAAAAATATAGGCTGTACAAAGAGATGCAATGTGCAATGAGCAATATTTGAGCAGAGGTATTCCATGGTTGAAGACTGCTGTCAGCCGTTTAGGAGTCTGGTGGCTGAAGGAAAGAAAGAGTTCAGTCTAGTGTTTCTGAATGTCATACTGTGACAACTGACTTAGAGCTATGACAAGACAGCAGTAGAATAAACTACCCAACAGTATATAAAGGAGTTCAAACGAGCATATTTACGCCAGTATAATGTAATTTACACATAATGCTGTAATATTAATCAAGAGCCATGATGTATATAGTGACAGGGTACATTTTACTGCATAATGAATACTTTTAATTTTGATGCTCTGATAATATAAGCCTTTTACTTGTAGTTGAATATTTAAAGAGTGGAGTGTACTCTTCCTTAAGTAAAGGATCTTACTATGTCTTCCACCACTGCTAACTGTAGTTCACTAAAGTAAGGAAAGAACTGAGGGAAACTGCCGCTATCTTCAGCTGAGAACTGGACAGAAAGAGCAAAGCTTAGTCAGCAAGTTCCTCACTCAAAATAACTTTTTTCCCCAGGCAGAAGTGGCGTTGTGCTTATCAGTCGAGTGACGAAATTCTCCTGTATGGGAGCAGACCACCTGTGACCTGATGGTACTAAAAGACCCACACCTGTGGGCCCTCAACAGTCCAGACGAACAGACGACATGAGAGGCATCTGGCTGCTGCTGGTGATCGTGGCTGCGGCCAAAGCCGAGAGGCTCTTCATTGGGTAAGTAATCTGTTTTTAGCTTTGAGACAGAAAGTCATAGCTTTGTGTCTAGTGTGAGTGACACAAGTTGTTAAAAGCCTATGCACACGCTGACATTTAAAAGCTAAGATAAATACTGTAAAAACTCTTCTATTTAAAGACAACAAGAAGTTTTTTTTTTATCTATTATATATTTACATATATATATATTATATTATATTTTATATTTTGCATTATTGCATATTTATGATTCATGACTTGCTGGTTGTTTGCATTTTTCTTTTCTTACTGCCTTCATTGCGACCATTATCCACCAAAACACCTGGCAATAAACCTGCTGTTCATTCAAGAATACCAGTGTGCTATTAAAGTGATAAAGGGCGCTCCAAACAGCCATCTCTGGTAGTGTAAAGGAATGTTATATTATTTCATTAAAAAAATCAATGAATTAATATGGCGATGATAGACACAAAGGGTGTTCCTGGAATCATAATTTTCACACAAAATAAATAACAATCATACAAGAATAAACTGATATTAGCCATTACAATTTCAAGCAGCCCATTAAATCAGTGAGAACATTCAGTTATTAAATAAGTTCTTAGAGACAGGAATCACTTGGGTGCCCTGTACTAGAATAAGCATTTCCATGTGTTAAAAAAAAGTTTAATTGTATTCAATGGAGAAAACTACTGGTCTTGTTTAGATTGAGATAAAATCCTCATTATCGTATTGGGAGTCATTGGTCTGGGTACTCGCTGTTCTGCACAGTTAATTTCTTTTTATACTGGCAAGTACTGCAATAAATCTTCCTCTCTGGCTGAACTCGCTGTACAGTAGGTCGCCTTGAATAAGCGCATCAACTCAAAATCCAAAATGTGAATAATGATGCTCTGACTCTGAAATGAATATCTGCTTCCAGAGATCAGGTCATCAGGGTCAATGTGGAGTCTGAGGAACAGATCCAACTCCTGCAAGCTCTGGAAGCTCAACAGGAGTGGGAGGTATACACACACACACACACACACACACACAATGTATACAGTATAAACACTACAGTATAAACAGTTCTTCATGAACCTCCCAGAAGTGCAAAATGCAAATCAAGTGCCACTAAAAATAACACACTTTGTTTATGTGTTGAAGTTTGGCTGAGTCACAAACTCCCACAGGCCCCGGCTCAGATTAACCTTTTCTCTTATATTATTAAATATTTGCTGCTCCTCCAAGATTCAAATTAATGCAGATTTAGAAGCAAGCAGGATAATAATGTTCTAGTGATTTGATTCTCTTGTAAAACTTCTGCATTGTAGAAATAGTGGATTTTGGAGATTTGGAGTTGGAAAGTTGTTAATAGGGTGAACAAGTTCAAGTAACTTCATTTGCCATTTGCACAAGTACACCATGCACAACATCTCTCAGTGAAAAGAAAAAGAAATATAGAGCACATATTTGATTGTGTTTACATATGGTGAAGTTCATCACAATATGTAAATACCGGTACAGTCAGCAGTATCAAGGCTTTAGGGATTATAGAAACCAATAATGTCATTTTCCTGGAAATAAGAGCTAATTCTATCCTGATTAAAAGTCTAAATGCAGAGTTTGAAGATGTCATAAATTTGATGAATATTGTAAAAAAAAGTAACAAATGTCAGTAAGTTGTTTTATCAGAAATATAAACTGTACAAAAACACAAACTGTATATCATATTACTGTTAGTGAATTGTTAGTGTAGCCTACTGAAAAATTACTAACTAACATGCGACTGAAAAACAATTTGACTGAGATTTTTTCAAGCAATGATGTATTCAACTAAAATCCCTTTCAGTGAGAAATGAACCTGCTGCTACTATACAGTACATGCTGGGTGGTTGTTGTGTAAGGATGGGCCATTAGACCAGAGTGGACCTGAGCATCAGAAGATGACAAAAGCTGCAGAAGAGGACTGAAAGCAAAGCAGTTCAATCTCCATCAAATGTTCTCCTTTGCATTTCCTGATCTTATGAAATGTCTGCATTCAGAAATTGGTTTCTATCACAGTTTTATTTCAATCAGGACAGACTAATAGATAAAGGAGGGAGCTGGAAAGTGCAATGACTTTTATTGTGCAAACAATATTATATTTGGCGCTCAGACACCAGGGAGCAGATCAGCATGGTGATTGACCTAGAGAAGTGATGCTGGCATCTGAGAGGTGGTGGTGGTAGAACCATGGCCGCCTGCAAAGGAACCTCTGGTTGAAGGGTCCCAATGATGACAGCTGTATCTTGAGCAGGTGGTGAAGGGGTGGAGGTGGGCTTGAGTTTTAGCTGGATAACAGCAAGAAGACAGCATAGAGTGAGAACAATTTTAAATCTGACAGCTAATGACTGATTGGTGGAAGAGAAAGGAGGATGACAGACTGTGATTGGATGCTTAGGTGAGGAGGGCGGCGCGAGAGGATAGTGGGAGAACTGTGCCAGGGCTTGGATGTGAGCTTAGAGAGATAGTGTTCCTGTCTGAATTTTAGCTTAGCTCCATTAGTATTGAAGGGTGGCCTGTCCAAAAAAATAATCAGACCCACTTCTTTAAATTATGTAGTTCATGCAGTTTAATTTCTGGGTATTTTGCACCCCTGGTGATTTTTTTCCCGATAGGATACAGTTGGGACATTTCATTACATTGTTGGCCAAGTTATAAGGTAAATTTTTGAGTTTTATTTAATTTTTAATCAGGTTTAGTGCAAATGTTTTCACATTTTCAGGAAATGGCTGTATAAAGGATGCATATACAGAGTGCACTCAGTGGTCATATATTAACAATAAAAGGTGCCTAAAACTGGAGGGATGTGCATATTTTTTCTGGAACTATTTGAGGATACAAGAAGTCCAATCTGTGATTTGTTGTCATTGTCTGCCTGATCCCAGCTGGACTTCTGGCTCCACCCGGTTTCCAGTGAGCTGCCTGTCGACATTCGAGTGCCTCGCTCCAGTGTGAGCTCTGTGACAGAGTACCTCAGTGCCCACAACATCCACTACTCTGTCATTATAAGCAACCTTCAGGTAAGTGTCCTCGTGCCCCTGATAATAGTTAATGTAGTGTCTATTTTGACTGTGACAGCTTTCTCGCTTGTTGTCTTCAGGAGCTTCTTGATGAGGAGAAAGCTGAGATGGTGCAGAACCAGATGAAGGAGCGCAGCACCAGGAGCTTCAACTTTGGAGCCTATCACAGTCTGGAGACAGTAGGCTTTTTATTACTCGAGTCTCCAGACAAAAAGAAAGCATCTTTAAGACCCAGTACAAATACATTATTATAACTCAGCTAAGTTTCATAACATTATCAAACTATTGATTGATGACAAATAGACAGTGGTGGAAGAAGTAGGCTACTTTAGTAAAAGTAAGAATGACGACAGCATAGAAATAAAAGAAGTGTAAATCCTGCTTTCAGTACAAATGCTTTAGCATCAAAATGTACTTAAAATATCAAAAAGTAAGAGTATTTCTTATGCAAATAATTTTAGCTATTGATGCATTTAGTGAGTGCATGCTACAGCAGCTAAAGGTGGGACTATTAGCCAAAACTATAATAATGTATCATAATTTATTCATTGATTTCATATTTTGTATTGATATGAAGTACAAAGTACCATAAAATGGACTGGAAACACTTAAGTACAGATACCTAAAAATGGTACTTATCGATTATATATTTACTCCACCATATGTACTATCATATCAGGGCCACAATATGACAACATTGTTGAAGTTATCACTCTCTGACTCTTTTAGTCAAACTTACCAGATACAGATAGATAAATAAACATATCTTGGAATTTGTCTGACAGAAAAAAATATTTTTTGTGATTCAGAATCTGGATTTTTATGTTCTTTAGTTCTATCTGCAGTAGCCTAATGTAAATATAGACCTTTCCCTGAATCAGTCGACTCACTGTTTAGCCAGCCTTGTGTGGTGTTGTTGCAGATCCTAAAGCACACTTGAAGCATTTCTGATTAGTATCACACATTTCTTATTTGCATTGTAACTTGTGCCCCGTACAGATCTATAGCTGGATGGACACTCTGGTGGCTCAGTATCCTAAACTGGTCACAAAGCAGGAAATTGGGAGATCGTATGAGAACAGGCCCATGTATGTGCTCAAGGTAGGACATGCCTCATACATATCACACCCGATATAATTTCATCTATTTTCAGTTTCCATTCTGTTGCCATGTGTGTTATAGTTCAGCACTGGAGGAAACAAGCGTCCTGCCATCTGGATGGACACAGGAATCCACTCCAGAGAATGGGTGTCTCAGGCTACCGGAGTGTGGACAGCTAACAAGGTACAACAGAGCAAGAGATTTAACTGAAATGTCTTCAGTCTGTAAAACAGTCTGAATCTTATAAAGTGCATTTAGAGATATGCAAGAAGAAGTCTCAGTATAATAAACAGAGTTGAAATGATCAATCAATTTGATTGGTTTGATCCTTTCACTTGTTTTTAAGCAAATATGGAATCTCAGATGTGCTTCTCTTGTTCCTGTTTCGTTGTAAATTGAATATGTATTGATTTTTTTAACTGTCATCGCACAAAACAAGCAATCAGAAGATGACACACTGGGCTTTTTATTTCCTTATCTTCAGACATTTTACGGTCAAAACAATTAAGCCAAGAACAAATCAACATATCAGTAGATAGAAAAACCATCTTTAGTTGCAGCCCTGGTAATAAATATACTTTGTGATGATATGTAAGTGGACGAGAAATCAATACATACATTTCCCTTACAAAAATAACATGTGACAATAATGCATTTACTATTCTTGCTTAGATTGCCACTGATTATGGTACCGACGCCTCCCTGACCTCCCTCCTGAACACCATGGACATCTACATGCTGCTCCTGGCCAACCCTGATGGTTACGCTTACACCCACTCCAATGTATGTCACATCAATCAATGGGCACATAATGGACTTTCTTATTCCCTGCTTTTGTGTTGCCTTTACCAAAACACATTCACATTTTAAGGTGTATATTTGAGAGGGAAAACATAGTTGGTGTAAACTAATCTGTGTGATGTACAGGACCGCATGTGGCGTAAGACCCGCTCCAAGAACTCAGGGTCCAGGTGTCGTGGAGTCGATCCCAACAGGAACTGGGATGCCGGCTTTGGTGGTCAGTATAGAAAAGGACAGTAAATGCTACTTTTGGATTTTGTGTTATATAACTTTACCTGGAAGGACATTTATTTTGTAGCTATAAACACATGAGAACAATTATTATATAGTGAAACATATCAGTGCCTCAGTTTTACTCAGTCATTAGTCATTTTATCAAACGTGGATCTAAATTTGCTTTCAGGCAAAGTTATACAATAATGTGTTATATATTATATAATTATTGTATATAAAATAATATAATACATTGGCGGCACGGTGGTGTAGTGGTTAGCACTGTCGCCTCACAGTAGGTACCGGGTTCGAATCCCGGTCCTGAGGCCTTTCTGTGTGGAGTGTGCATGTTCTCCACCGTCTCTCCGGGTACTCCGCCTTCCTCCAACCATCCAAAAACATGTATGGGGATTAGGTTAATTGGCTAATTTAAATTGACCGCAGGTGTGAATGTGAGTGTGAGTGGTTGTCTGTCTCTATGTGTCCTGTGAACTGGCGACTTGTCCAGGGTGTACCCTGCCTTCTGCCCTAAGACAGCTGGGATAGGCTCCAGCCCCCCCACGACCCTATGATGATAAGCGGTAGATAATGGATGGAATATAATACATTTCTGTTTGAAAATCATTGCTTAAATAAAAAACATGCTTCCTCTGGTTTGATTCTGTGAGCCCTCTTCCATTGTACTGTAAGTACAGCATGTCATGGTGTTGTGATTTCCATTGTGTCTCCTGATGTGTTGTCATTTCATTGTCACCCTCCAGGCCCTGGTGCCAGTAGGAACCCCTGCTCAGATTCCTACCACGGCCCTTCAGCTCACTCTGAGATTGAGGTGAAAAACATGGTGAACCTGATCAGGAGTCACGGTAACTTCAAGTCCTTCATCTCCGTCCATGCCTACTCCCAGCTGCTCATGTACCCCTACGGCCACACCTGCAATAGCGCTTCACATCAGCCTGAGCTGGTAAGGAAGCAAAGAAAATGGAAAATTACTGAGAGACAGCTGAATTTTATTATAGCCTGAAAATGTCTTTGTTATCCTTCAACGACTTTAATGATTATTAAAAAAAATCTATTTTGACTGCAGATTACTTTAACAGCCTTTGCTGTACAAATGGGGGTGGCACTTTCTTATCTAATTAAAGTTTTATTGCTGAAAATTCTAATTATTTGCTCCAGGATTGATAAATGGACCAATTATGAACTCATCACTACTACATGACAAATGTTCTCCCTAAACTCAGCCAGGAATCCACTTCCAGCAATACTGCTTCAAGTCTTTCTCTATGTTAATCCTGAGAAACAACCTAATGAACCAGCAGTCCTCCTATGTAACAAATCTGACAAGTGGATATTTGCCTTGAAAGTGGTTGGAGCTGCCTTATTCACCACCCCTTTCCATTTTATTTTCTAAGTACTTTTCAAGTGGAAACCTTAAAAAGCACTCCGCTGTGTTCTTTTTCTTCTGCATGTCCCCTTCTTCACCAGAATTATCTGTGTACCTCTACCTAGTGGTGTCTTTTTGTTCCCTATAGGACTCTGTGGGCAGAGCAGCAGTGCAGAAACTCACATCCCTCTATGGCACCAGATACAAGGTTGGAAGCATCTGCAACATCATCTGTAAGTGACGTTTCAAACTCACATCAAAGTTTATGATAAATAGAAATGAACTGAGACAGCTACGGAATTACATTACATACATTCCACCAGAGCACTAACACATTTATTTTCCAATTATAAAATGTCCCATTCAGTACGTATTATCATAATTCTTTGACTAATTCAATGAAGCATTTTCATTTGATTTCAAACATTGAATACCAGTTGACATATTATCTGATTTTTAAAGCCCTGGTTACTAGAGCTTCTTCTACCATCATGTCCTCTCCTCTCAGATCAAGCCAGCGGGGGCAGCATTGACTGGTCTTACAACCAGGGCATCAAATACTCCTTTGCCTTTGAGCTGAGAGATACTGGTCGCTATGGTTTCATCCTGCCAGCCAATCAGATCATCCCCACTGCCTCCGAGACCTGGCTGGCTTTGAAACACATCATGGAGTATGTTCGTGACCATCCTTACTGATTGCCAAAACTGGTGGAGAGAGAATGAACTCAAAAATCAAGTGACCCAGAGCAACTTTCTCATCTGACCAATAAAATCATAAATATTTATTTTGTCTGTTTCAGCACTTTTTTTTTCTTTCTACATTCAAATGTTTTACACATGAGGTCAAGCTGTATGTGAAGGGGTTTATTTACTTGAGACTTGACTTGATACACAGAGAAATACTTTTTAACTTGGGTTGTAAGTCCTTAGCAGATTTTTTATTTCTAACTTATTGCTGCATGGAATTACGTTATAAACCATTATGGAAGTAATACTCAGGTCTTAGTTAAGTAAAAGTAACAATACCACGGCATAGCACAACTTTGTTAAGTAAGTCCTGCATTCATAATCTTAGTAAAAGTACTTTGTAAAAGTAGTACATAAGCATTGGCATCAAAATGAAGCACACATTATGCTGGCATTATTGTAATGCATCACTAATTATAATACACTGTATTATTATTATTACTGTATTATTAATTATAGTACACTGACCCCTTTAATGTTGCAGCTGGTAAAGGTGGGTGTATTTTTTTTATGTATTGCCAGGTAGGCTACTTAATCTATAATAATACATTATTTATGTTTACATTTTGTATTAATAATCTGAATGTGCAGTACTTGAGTACTGTACTTAGTTAACCTCTATTCCACTCCATTTCAGATGGAAATATTGTACTTTTAATACATTACAGGACATTTATTTGCAAGTTTTAGCTAGTAGTTGCTGTGCAGATCTCAATTATTCATGCAGAATACAATTAAAAAAATTGTGATTAAGCCCTGACTTTTCCTTCTTCAAGGCTTGGGTGAATAACATATATATATATATATATTATTCTTAAAGGAGCCATTCTGCATAAGGTTTTCACTTTTGGTGCTTTAATACTTAGATAATTTCTACACTGGTATTGATGTATTAAGACAGCAACAACATCAGAATAAGGATAAAATGATTTTGCTTGTTTTATGTTTGCCCAAAAGGAAAATTAACTCAAAGTTGTCCTTCCCGCCTCCCACTCACCGCCCCGCTTACTCTGATAAAGGCAGTTAGATGACTTGCCTCTGAAACTTCAATTATCTGCCCGATCTGCTGTCAGAAACTCGGATTAAAATGGGATATCTAAAGCAAATTGATATCGAAAACTTCAAGTCCTGGCGAGGGACCACGGTTATCGGTCCCTTCATGCAATTTAATTGTTTAATTGGCACAAACGGCTCCGGTAAGTGAACTTTTTACAGTGAACGTTGCTAGCTCCCTAGCTAGCTAATGTTAGCTAGTAACACTGACAGCTAACACTAGCTAATGTTCGCTAGTGACACCGACAGCTAGCGCTAGCTAACATTAGCTAGCTAGCGTTAGCTGTCGGTGTCACTAGCTTGTCGGTTTATTTGAATTGACGTCAAGCTAGTTAGTTAAATACAGTGGCTACCCCACTGTACAAATTTTGCATATCCACTGATAAATCGCTGAATATAGTGCTGGAGATAATTTAAAAAGGAGAGCATCATGTTTGTGTAAAGTATTTCAGAGAAAAGGTTAGCTAATCAAACTTCAACTAACAAGCTAACGTTAGACTGGTTAATGGCAATGGCAACACTAGATCTATGGCTTTAGTTATCCAGAGATATGCTTAAAATGTAAAATCCCACTAGGCAAGTCCAATGTGATGGATGCCCTGAGCTTTGCCATGGGGGAGCGGGTTTCCTCTCTCCGTGTGAAGCACCTCAGGGACCTGGTATATGGAGCCCACATCGGGCGTCCGGTGGTCGACACTGCCCGCGTTACCATGCGGTACTGCGACGATGAGGACCAGCAGACCGTCTTCTGCAGGAGCATTATAGGTCAGATTAATGAAATGTTAGTTTTGTACTCAGCTATCCAGGCTTAAGGGAATAAAATTGTCCAGTATGTTTGCAAGAACTGTTAGTCCAAACAAGTTTGTGTTTTTGGTTCATGGAGATAGTAGAGCCAAGTAAGTTTCCAGTAGTTTTCATAGCAAAGTTTTGACTTAATTATCTGTCACAGTCATAGCCACTGTTCATTGTATATTTTAGGTGACTCCTCAGAGTATCGCATCAATGGTGAACATGTCTCTCTGGCCAAATACCTGGAGGAGCTGGAGAAGATCGGCATTGTGACCAAAGCTCGAAACTGTGTGTTGTTCCAGGTAAACGCTGTCATGAACATTAGTGCAGGTAGTTGAAGTATGTAATACCTGTGGAAATGTTTTATAATCACGAAAATGATGTAGTGTATATATACCCATTGTCTTTTTATTAAGACAATTTTCATGCTGTGGCTGAAAGAATGTTAAGCATATTAATTGTTAATTAATGCAAAAATTCACTTGCTAGGACAGTAAAACATACAGAAAGACAACAAAATATCATACAGGACAGCCCATAACACACACTACTGCATAATGCTTTATGTTGGAGAATATATGAGGCAATCTCCCTATTTGAAATAATATGAGTATATGTATTGAACCTGTATGTATGTCTCAATTGTATGTAATCCCAAACACACTCATTTCTCTAAGAGGGTTATGTAGGGACTTACTTTAAAAAATGAAGCGCACCACTGAGCCTTGACACATCTGCCACTCACAGTTCTCCTCACCAGGGGGCAGTGGAGTCCATCGCTCTGAAGGACCCAAAGGAGAGGACCAAGATGTTTGAGTACATCAGCCAGTCAAGAGAGTATGCTGTGGAGTATGAAATAAAGAAAAAGGCACTACTGAAGGCCAAAGAGGACACACAGTTTCATTTCAATAAGAAGAAATCTGCTGTTGCTGAGAAGAAACAGGTGTCCCAGGAAAAAATAGAGGTAAAGTCTCACAGGTTGCACACCCAGCTACAGTGGCTTGTTCTCCCCAATCTGCAAAATTATCACACACTTGGAGTTATTTTACCTGCCAGCTAATGTCATAACCACTGTCAGACAAATTAAGTGCCTAGCTGGGAGGAGGTGGCTATGTTTTCCTTTGCCATTCAGGAGGACACAATGCTACTACAGTGCTTGTTACTACACTTGTGCTGTTATTACTGCATCCAGAATGATGCATAGCAATACTTAAAATGCTCTCAGATTAAATTTTGAGCTTGAGCTTGAGGCAAACCACACTTTCAGGGTTCCCGTGCTTCCTTTAAAAGTCTTAATCCATCCATCCATTTTCTACAGCTTATCCTCATAGGGTCGTGGGGGGGCTGGAGCCTATCCCTGCTGTCTTAGGGCAAGAGGTGGGGTACACCCTGAACAAGTCGCCACCTCATTGCAGTCTTAAAATGTCTTAAATTAAAATCTGAGTAATTAAGGTCTTAATCTGTCTTCAATTTACCCAAAATTTGATTGTAGGTATTAAATTTTCAGATGGTGTGTGTAATGCCAATAGGAAAATACATCATTCATAAATTTACTGCAATTTTGCACATTATTTTGTTCACAAAGTTCACTTCTTTGTTTTTGAAAGTTGTGAAATTAAAGTTGTAGACAAAAAGTTAAGTGTTATGCCGTCAATTTAAATCATTACTGCAAGTGTTTTTTATATATATTTTTTTATTGATTTTTGAATTTTTTTTCCTCCAAAACACAGAACTGCTCAGACACAACAGAATTGGGAAAAAAAAACAAAACAGAGTTTGGACATCTGGATAGAGTAAATAGAAAATAAATATTAAATAGAAATAAGGAGCAGTGGGCACAGTTCTCATTCTCTTCCCCACGTTCCAACTCTTATAATAAAACAAGGCAGTATCCAGATGAGAGTCAATACAGAGCATGCAAAACAAGGCCACAGGGTGCCTGATAGATAGTGTACATTCAAAACAAAGGACAAGCTGGGCTGATCTGGGGAATCCACAAAGCAGGGAGGATGACGGTATGGGTCCAGTATGCTGCAAGTATGGGTCCCAGACCTTATAGATAGCATCTGTTTTGGAATCAAGCATACATGTGATGTATTCACCAGGAATACATTCCATAACAGTGTTATGCCATGATTTTTTTGTGGGCGCAGCATCCTTGATCCAGAAGAGTAGAATGTTCTTTCTAGCAGCAAAGGTCAGTGTATTGAAAAGTCTCCTGTGTTTACTGTAAGTAATCTGACCATCCGGGAGACCCAGTATCAGGCACAGGGGGTCAGGGGATAGCAGTCAGTTCATTCACCATGCTAGATCAGTACCTTTGTAACTTCACACATGACCAGAGGCAGTGAATATAATTACCAGTTTCAGACTTGCATTTCCAGCAAAGCGGGGAAATATTAGCGTCCATTTTGTTCTGTACAATTCTGAACTGTATGGATACTGTTTTATTACAAACAGAGATATTCATGGCCTGAGACCAGACCTCCTGCCAGACAGCATCATCAACAACACCTAATTCTTTCTCCCAAGCTTGCTTGGTGGTTTGTGTGGTAAGAGGAGAGTTACAGTTCAGGGCTCTGTAAAAGTTGGAGATACATTTCTTACTAATCTGTAGAGACAGGGTCTTCTCCACACCTGAGGTAGTGCTATCAGTCATTAGGGTGGTGCCTATGAAATCCCTGATTTGTAAATAACTGTAGAAGTCAACTGGGTTAAATAGACCAATTGCTGTTGCACCTGCTGATATGATAGTAAAATCTGACTTTTAAACAGGTCACTCAATTTCGTCAATCATTTAGTGCTCCAAACTCTAAAGCCCCAGTCCTTATAGCCTGGCAGGAAGTCTGGGTTATCAAGAATGGGAGTGAGAGGGGATGACAACTTAGCCTGGCCTTCTATAGAGCGAATGGACCTCAGCCATATCTGGAACACATGTTAATGACCCCAGAGGCATGGCCTCAGATTTTGCAAAGTTAATTTTGTATCCTGAAAAGACGCTGAATGACAAGATGACCTTAATCAGACAGGGAACAGAGGTTTGGGGTTATGATAAATGTATCAAAATGTCATCCACATATAAAGTAATTTTGCGTTCCCTTTCACCAACAAAGATACCAGAAATGTTGTTTTGCCTTGTTGCTTGGACCAGAGGCTCAATAGCAATATCAAAAAGCATGGGACTGAGGGGGTCATCCTGCCTATTCCCACGGTGGAGGAGGAAGTTCACAGACCTCAGCCCATTAGTCAGAACTGCTGCCGTTGGAGAATTATACAGAACCCTAATCAAATTCACAAAATGATCTCCAAGGCCAAATTTTTCCAGAGCATAGAACATTATTGCAAGTGTTAAAGGGCTGAAAAAAAATTCGTAAAAAATTATCAGAGGATATTTTTTTCCCTGCTAAATATTGATATCGGCATCAGCCCCACAAACTCTACAATAAACTGACTCTTTTCTCCCAAAGAAATTGTTGTGACATTTTTGGGCAGTAAATTATATTTGTTGAGGTGTTAAAATGGTCTTAAAATGTATTAAATTTGGCTTTTAATATGGTGCTTTCTGATGTTGTTAAAATTTTGATAAAATGAGTTTTAGACGCACAGGTGATCAAACTGTCATGCAGTGTGATTGTGAAGTAGCATGTTATAATAATAATAGTTATGTCCTGAATTGATGGAAGCATTTCTCAAGCTACTATAACTAGTAAAATTTCACTATTGTGGTCATAAGTAGCTCATAACACATTTTAAACACAATGAATTTTGGGGAAAGATTGTTCTTGTCATGTCCATGTAGCTTCATATAATGCCAGTGCTGAGACTTGAAATCCACTCGATAACCTTGTTCTTTTGGTTTATGTTGGCCTTTATTCTGGGGTGCAGCCCATGCTGTATCTGTTGATATAGCAGCAGAAATAAGTTTATGGTGTCCTGAATTGCTAATGTGTGTGTGTTGCTCGCAGGGATTGACTGTTAAGCATCAACTGAACTGTAGTTTAGTGGCCTTAGTTAGTCTTTGGTTTCCTTGTCCATCAAGTAACTGCCCACTACTTTTTCAGGCCCAGAAGTACCAGGAGCTGTTGGACAGTCTTAACCAAAATCGTCTGCAACTGAGTCTGGCTGAGCTCTGCTGTAATGAGAAGAGCATCAACACTTTCAGCGACAGCCTGAGGGAGAAACAACAGGCTGCAGCTGCTAAGAACAATAAAGTTGTGAACATGGAGAACACATTTAAATCCCACAAAAAGGCACATGGACGTCTCACCAGAGAGCAACAGCACATAGAGAAAGAAATCCGGTGTGTGTGTGTGTGTGTATGTGTGAAGATTTGAAAATGATAACAACAAAGGAACTATTCAAAGTATAGCTATTAATTACTAAATCTGATGATGGTGACTCTTTAGCTTAATGGAGAATAGAATACAAAAATGTTGGTGGTCTCTGCCATTAACTAGAATCGACTTAGGAATTTTCTCAATCTGTGTCTCAGCTCCCAGGAGCATATCCTCTCCCAGTGTCGGTCCCAGTACATCAAAGCTAAGGTGAACACCTCCCATCACATGAAAAAGGCGGAGGAGGTCCGTCATGCCCTGAGGAAGACTCAGAAGCAGATGGCTAATAAAGAGCAGGAGTTAGCAGAGGGGCAGCAGGAGATCTCTGGACTGGACAGGACCTGGAGGAACTATGAGAAGCAGGTACAGGAGGAAGCATCCCTGGAGAGAGACATTGAGCTGGATGAGGGTCAGGTGAGTGTCAAACAACAGGGGTTGGAGGCCAGGTGTTGCAGTGTTTTTGTCTGTGAAGCACATATTCCAAATGTAATAATAAACCCAGTGGACTGTATGTAAGTCTACAATCTGTTACTCACATTACAGTGTCAACAGTAACTCATTGTACCACAACCAAACATGTTTGGTGGTGACTTTCACATATTGGGATAAGGGATAACATCATAAGCATCATTTAGGCTGCAGACTATCCAGTCCTAACATGTACTGTACATTAGAGTTTTAGGGATTTGTACTGACATTGTACACCCTCAGTGTATTTCTGCATCAATTCCTGCTACAGATAGAGCGATACAAAGAGCTGAAGGAGGGATTTGTATTGACATTGTACACCCTCAGTGTATTTCTGCATGAATTCCTGCTACAGATAGAGCGATACAAAGAGCTGAAGGAGGGATTTGTACTGACATTGTACACCCTCAGTGTATTTCTGCATGAATTCCTGCTTTAGTTAGAGCGATACAAAGAGTTGAAGGAACTGGCCAGAAAGCAGGGGGCTGTCCTCAGCCATCAAGCAGAGACACTGCGCTGGGAGGTGAGAGTGGACAACGAGAAGATGGCTATCGACCGGCACCGTAAGAAGGAAGTGGAGGTACCGTCAGTGGCACTATTATTCTGCCACTACACATCTTTGAAGTGAATGAGAATGCATAGAACAGCTCTATTGTTGTTTGTTTGTCTGTTGTTTGGTGCTGAGCAGGTAGTGAGCTGTTTTAGATTTCACCACTCTTTGAACATCGTCTGTTGTAGATTGCCATCACTAACAGCCAGACTCAGCTGGATGATTTGACATGCAGAGCAAAGAAGCTAGAGGAGTACACCAAGTCCTGCAGGTACGTCATGTGCTCACCTTATGGCTGTACAATGTACTGTCTCTCTGTCCCTGATGTCAGCCCTTCAGGAGCCCTTGCTTGAAGTCCCATGTTTATTTACCAGTGACATGAGGTAAAATCACAGAAGGAAACTACTGCTTGTTCCAGGTTGTCCCTTGAAGATTTCCATCAGAACGAGGAGAGCCTCAGTGCAGAGCTGCAGCGTGGCCGCCAGCGTAGCCAGGAGGTGAACCAGGAGCTGGGCCAGGTGCTGGAGGAGCTGGGGAACGCCCATCTGGACAGCCAGGAGAACAGACGCCAGCTGCAGCGCAAAGAGCTGCTGGAGAGGCTCTGCAGACTCTTCCCTGAAACTGTGGTAAGAGACAGTAAGGGGCAGCATCCTGAAGTTAAAGGGATACGCCACCCCCAGGCCAAATTCAGTGTCTCCCCACAGTCCCGAGACCTCAATTAGTGTGTGAAAGCATTTTCCTGGCCACCCAGCCATTGTCCGAATTTATCAGAGCTGACTGCAGGTTGGTTCCGCGGCATAACTACATTCCTATGACCCCACAGAAATATTTCGGCCAAAGTGAATAAATGTACTCGATTTTCCCCCCAATTACTTTCCGTGTACTGCACATTTACTTGTAGTGAATGGCGGTGCAGATCACAACGCAAAGGGCTTGTCTTGTTCATTTTCTTTTGGGAACTATTTTTTGGTGGGGAAAACACAGCCGACGCACACCACGGAACGTCATTGGGAAACCCCCACCCCCCACTTCCCCCCACAACACTGCGTCGCTTACCTGGACCAGGCCAACAGCTTCCTTCTACTGCGTGGCACTGGCTAGCTTTTAGTTGCTCTTATAAGAGTTGTTGGAGATGGAAGATTACATTGAAGATTACATTACGGATGAAGATGATGACTTGGACTTCCAAAATCCCAGACCCTATCTTTTTGAACCAGTCTTTACTGAAGAGGAGTTGCGGGCTTTAGATCAGAGAAGACTGGAAGTTCCCGTTACTCCAAGCGATCCAGATGAGCGCAGGAGAGCACATACAAACTGGTGGTGTAAGTGTGGAGAATGCCAACCAATGGCTACTGAAATGGAGTGTTTTTGTTGTGCCGAGTGGGGCAAAACACTACCGTCGACGCAGAGGAATACCGAAGAGGATAGCCGCGTTTGTGTCACTACTACCGAGGATTTCACGGCAATGATTCACCCCGCAGTCCTCACTTTCTTTTTCCGGCGCGATAAAGTGAATTGGAAAAGGAAAAACACACCAAGCGGGCCTGATGGGCAGCTGTCTACAGAGTAAGTAGCCTATTATTACACCCAGTACATGATTAGATGTCACTCTGTGGTCATGGTATTTGTAGCAGGAAGATGGTGGCTACACAGTGTTGTGGGGGGAAGTGGGGGGGTGGGGGTTTCCCAATGACGTTCCGTGGTGTGCGTCGGCTGTGTTTTTCCGCACCGAAAAATAGTTCCCAAAAGAAAATGAACAAGACAAGTCCTTTGCGTTGTGATCTGCACCGCCATTCACTAGAAGTAAATGTGCAGTACACGGAAAGTAATTGGGGGGGGGAAATCGAGTACATTTCTTCACTTTGGCCAAAATATTTCTGTGGGGTCATAGGAATGTAGTTATGCCGCGGAACCAACCTGCAGTCAGCTCTGATAAATTCGGACAATGGCTGGGTGGCCAGGAAAATGCTTTCACACACTTATTTAGGTCTCGGGACTGTGGGGAGACACTGAATTTGGCCTGGGGGTGGTGTATCCCTTTAAGCTCAGGGACTGTAGCTGTGGTAAAAACAAAAAAAACAAGGCACTCATCAAGGCTATCTCACTAAACTCTCTGAGCAACTCAACTGCCAAACAGCACTGAAAACAACAAATAGACAACTAACTTTTCTCTCAGTCCAGCCAGATAAAGCCTGGCTTTATCTGTCAAGACGAATTTGTTATATTTTAAACTTTGTAAACTAGACATCCATTTTTCACATCATCTATCATCCTTTCAAAGAAAGAAATCCATTCTCTCCATCAGTAGTAATGATTTTTCTTTCTATATTGTTCCTATATTGGTCCAGTTTGGTCGTCTGTCTGACTTGTGCAGCCCCATCCATAAGAAGTACCAACTAGCTGTCGTCAAGGTGTTTGGTCCCTACATGAACGCCATCATAGTGTCGTCCGAGAAGGTGGCCCGTGACTGTATCACTTTCGTCAAGGAGGAGCGAGCTGAGCGGGAGACCTTCCTGCCCATCGACTACTTGGATGTAAGAATCTTTTTTTGAGTGGTTGAAAATTTAAAATGGTAAAAGAGGAGAAGTTTCCTGTAATTATCAGAATGTGGATTTGTCAGACACACACACACATTATAACCATCACCACTGCCTGTCCAGGTGAGACCTCTAAATGAGCGGCTGAGGGAGGTTCCCGGTGCCAAGATGGTGGTCGATGTTGTAAAGGTTAACACCGCTGCAGGTGCTGCCCAGCTGAGGAAAGTGGTGCAGTTTGTCTGTGGCAACGCTTTGGTGTGCGAAACCATCAAAGAAGCAAGGAGTGTGGCCTTTGACGGGCAGACTCGCATCAAGGTAAGCTTGGTCACAAACACGTGTGTACACTGTATTTACACATGATGTCTCAGCATGTTCGTCCTGTCCTGCAGCTTTCTGCTCTGAACTCATCAGCTGCTCCTGACTCATTTCCAGCCTGTCAGGTTCTCCTCAGCCTGCCCCCAGCTGCTCTTTACGAAATAGAGGAGGTGTTCAGCAAACTAATATACCATACTGTCTATAATATACTCTATATTTTTTGGGCTAATAGTATCGTAGCATAATGAGTGCTCAGTTTTGACTGCACTTTTGAGCATTTTATTACTTAATATATACCCCAGGAAGTTGGAACATCCCTAATAAAACTGAACACCATTGTTCTGTTTTAGCACTGCAGCAAAGAATGCTGTGTATTAAACTTGTCTGTGTTTGGTGTTAATTGATTTTTAAGAACTAGAGTACCTAGCTACAATCTTCTGGCAATTATTAAGTCTTTACATTTGAGTCTGGAAAAGTTTGGAATTTTGAAAAGGAAAATGAGTAGGAATCCTGTACTGCTGCATTGCACAGCAGTTTTTTGTCATCTCACTGGGCTTTTGCCATTAATTATACTTGACAATACAACACTGATGAGGACTACATTTTCAAATTACAAAGAGTAGGCATTGTTGATAGGGTAAAGTGTCACACACAGCATCCTAAAATGTTTTCTCATTCAGAATAGGTAAGACTTTGAAACTGATTTGCATGTAAAAATGAAAACCATAAATGGATGTCACTGGAAAGAGTCAATGATATAAAACTAAACAGGACCATACAATATAAGACCTGCAGCCCTGAACTTGCTCACTGACTGGTTGGCTTTTACTGCCAGCAGGCATGTAATCAGGTGTGTTTTCTGTAGACGGTATCTCTGGATGGGACGCTCTTTATGAAGTCAGGTGTGATCTCCGGAGGCTCCAGTTACCTGCGGACCAAAGCTTGTTGCTGGGACGAGAAGGACATGATGCGGCTCAAGGAACGCAAGAACCAGTTGACAGCAGAGATGCGCGTCAGTCAACGCTAAATGTCAAGTATTTGGGAAAATAATACCATGTAAACTCTAGGACCTAAAGGTCTTAACTTGAAAACAGTTTTTATGTTAGTGTTGTTCCAAACATTATGTTACATCACATGGGCTTTCATATTAATTGCTGAATTATTTTGTCAAGACATTGTCACATATTGTCAGAAATTAATTATTTAAGAGTGCACAAATTATTCACACTTTCAGTCCATTTTGTTGTCCTGTGACAGGATTTGATGAAGCTGAGGCGGAAGGACTCGGAGCTAAAACAGATTATTGCTCAGGCTCAAGGCATTCAGACCCGCCTCAAATACTCCACAGCTGAACTGGAAAACCTCCGGAAGAAAAACATCCTTAATTGTCAAGCGGTAGGACATCAAAGCTTGGACTTCCTTGAATGTAATATTATAATTGATAGGGCTCTACTTAGGCCTGTCACGATAACAAATTTTGCTGGACGATATATTGTCCCACAACTTATTGCCGATATACGATATTATTGTCAGCATTATTCTGAGGTTCTTAAGAGGTTCTTTTTCTCTCTATGTGGCTCATATTTCCGTTTCTAACATATTTTACTAAAATTCATTTCCTGGTGGCTGTATACAACAATACATCATACATTTCTTCAGAAAGCACTATTTATTGCTATTTCAAATTTTATCAATAGCAGACACACCCTCCATGCCCTGTCTGAACAGGTGAGCCACCTGTTTTAAATAAATCAGACACTGTGACTCATTAGAACCTCTTCTTAACTATTTATCACGAGCTATAAATAACTGCCACTTCAAAACAGTTATTTTCACTTCACCCAGGCTTTCGAGCAAATGTCAATGTCGGATTCTGGAATTGGACATTGGAATCGGAGCTGTAGCTGTGGCATTTAACTTTAAAATCATCTCTTTTGTTATTCCTACTAGTTTCTCCTCGTTACCTGGCTCTCTACTCCCCACCAGCTCACCTGCTACAGGTGCTGTCAGTGTGTCTGCTTGCGGCCCCTCCTCCTGCTACTGAGACAAAGAGACTTTATGGCCGACAAGAGGTCTCACTTTGTTTATTCTGCTGTGGATTCAACGCACCCATGTGTTGAGAAAGATGCACAGAGTGAACCCTCTTCTTAAGCAGCCTCTGTGGTAGAGAGAGACGAGGAAAACAAGCGCGCATGTGCATGGCAATATGTTGAGGCCGGAAAAACGACTGACGTTTTCATTTAGCGTACGATAAATCAATTTATTGACTATCGTGACAGGCCTAGCTCTACTGTCTGTCTGAAGAAAATCAGGGTGCCTGGTGAATTACTATTACTATTGAAATCCCAAAGCATATAGATGAGCAGTGATATATTGTGTCATTGTGACGTAAAAAGCAGAGATGAATTAACAGTACTAACTCTGTCCTTTCATCTCTTGCTGATTGTTTATCAGGAGATTTCTTGTATGGAGAGTGAATTAGCAAACCTGGACTGTCAGATCCAGAGGCAGCAGCAGAGTGTGGAGGCAAAGGATGCAGAGATGAAGAAGATCAAAGACCAGATCCACCAGGTACTGCTGTCTGCACACCCTCCTCAATCTGTTTCAGCTGGCTGGCTTTGAGCTTGGGCCGTGCGATTTAACATATTTTTATATTAATAACAGTTCAGGTTCCAGCAATCATGAAACAAAACAAAACACACCCCTTACTTTATTGGTTCTTTTATCTCTCTTGTTCTGTTTCCCTCTCTCTCTCTTTCTGATCTTTCACCTCTCAGGCGTTTCCCTTCTTTTCAAAGCTATGGGGCTGTTAATTAATGTCTGGTGTACTTCATGAAGTTGCTCTGTCATCCAAGATCATATTATTAATATGTTCACATTCTTTGTTTGTGTCATCCTGAGTGTTTATATCAGGGATCAGCAGTTAGGTTTGGCCTCTGGCAAAATTTTTTGTATTAGATGACAGACTCGAACATTTAAAAAAGGCATTGACACAGAGTTACTTGGACTTTGTGACAGACTTTGTAACTGGTTAAATTACTGTTAAGACCGACTAAATTATTATTAATACTGCTGGGCAGACTTTTGTTGTATGTGGTGAAATTAGTGCCACAATGTGCTGGTGTCTGGGATTTTGTATCAATGTAGTGTTTCATATGGTGAATCATAGTGTGGGAGATGCAAGGAGAATCTGTACAAATAAGAAGAAAAACTGAAAGTGTGAGTCAACCTTCTCATCAATGAATGTGATAGAGATGTACAAGAGGAATCGATTGACTCATAAAAACCTTGAGAGAAGCCTGAGGATTAAACTAACATCCATATCAGCAGACTGAGGGGGAAAGACTGCAGTTAAGCCTGCTGTTATTGTGTTTGTTGTTGACTGTAGTTAGGCCCATGCAAGCTCAAATCTAATTTGTATCCTTAACTCATTGAGTGCTAGCCAATCTATAAAACCAAAAGTACCTTGTGCCAGCTTTTTTGCCATTTTGAATCATTTTTTAAGACCCACAGAATAGAGAAAGAGAGACTCTATTTCATCATGAAAAAATTTTTTTATTTTTACCTTCTTCCATCCTTTTTTTGTCTGGAGGAGAGTAGAGGCCATTTTCATCAAAAACACCACTTTTTGTCCAGAATCCATTTTGCTCTCTGAATGCGATCGTCTCCAATTCCTGCTTCAATTTCTGTGCCATATTCTCTCATTATGTCCCGACTACAAATCCCAAAAGCGCCAATATTAATCACAGGCTGTGTGAGAGCACTCTTTTGTCCCTGCTGCTGAAAAACACTTTGACGTGTATTTGCGTCAATGAGTCAAAGAGTCATTGACGCAAATGAGATCACTCGAAGAGTTAATGCAGCCTACTGTTTGTTCTATATTTAGGTTTTAATAACCTACAGATTTTTCATCAGCAGAGTTCAGATAGAGTTCTGTCAAGCAAACAACAGAGTCCTTATATCAATCAGAACTTTTCAAAAGTTGGTAACTGTTGCTGCTATGAAGGAGCAGCACCAGGCATTTGTCATTCGCTCTCAACATGGATAAAAGAATAACAAGTGCTCTTCATATGGGCTTGCCTTCTCTTGGACATTATAGCAGTGTGTCGGACTGTCAGTCCAATATGGTAAAAAAATGATAGTAATATAAAAATAGATAAATGAATGAAATGATCTGGTGGGCCAGATCTTGTTTTTTAGCCCACGGGCCACCTATTGCCAACCCCTGGTCTATACAGTTATGTATACTTAACTCTTATATTGATTGTATGTATTATTATTGCATGTCTGTGGCCTCTCTGTCTTTTCCTTTTTTGGAGAATTTGCTATCCAAATCAAGGGTCGAAGAGTCTTGTATGCTGTACAGCTGGCGATTTGTGATATTGAGCATGATAAAATTCAATTGACTGAACAGTGCATATGTTCTTGTGTATTTAGATTGAAGACTTTGTGTTTTCTGACTTCTGTGCTGAGATCGGTGTGGACAGCATCAGACAGTATGAGCAGGAACACCTGAAACAGCAGACAGAGTTTGACAAGAAGAGGTACTACAAACCACACAGGAGTATCCTCAGTACCACAGTATGAATGTCTGTGACAGTTCCTAAAATAAAAGATGAGACTTTTTTAGGTCTTCAGCAACTTTTAAGACTTTACAGCAGTGACGCTCAATGAGAAACACTTTATTTTAAAATTCCTTGTCAGCTTTCCTTTATGGGTTTAAGCATTTTTGCATTTTAATATTTTAAATGTTTCAATGTAATTCAATTATACTGTAACCTAGCTATAATTACAGGTGCACTGATTGCAGTTTTCCGAGCTGATTTTTCAAAATTATGACCTGCTAATTCAGAATTATGAGAAGATTTTTATTCAGAAGACCTATAATTGACAGCAAGACCCATAATAAGTTGTAATTATGTATTATAAACTACTCAAAGCTAGTAATAGGAAGAGTTAAAGAGGTCATAATTCCCTCGCTAATATCTTTATTGCTGTGACCGTACACTGCTACCAAAAAACAAAAGCTACATCTTCAAGCTTACATTGTGATGGTGTTCTAATTAACCTTGTTGCTTGTCTCCTTTGAGGCTTGAATTTGAGACTCAGCGCACTCGCCTGAATGCACAGCTGGAGTACGAACAAGAACAACTGGAGAAGCAAAAGGAGAAGCTCCACCAACTGGAGAAAACCATTGACCAGGAGGAGAGGACCGTGGCTGAGGAGAGGAAGGTACTGACCTCAGCGCTCAGTGTAAAATGTGCCCAGAGTCATGAGGATTACTTGATAATAATCAATACACACCCTGTGGTTGATGACATTTGCATCCTTGATGTTTCCACTATCCTCCCCAGAATGAGGAGGAGATGCTGGTGGAGGTGGAGCAGGGTCAGAACAAACTGATGGAGCTGAAGAACCAGTTGCTGTCTAAGAAGAGCCAGGTGGCTGCTGCCAAAGCTGAGCTGGACCAGGAAGCCCAGGGCCTCCAAGAGATCAACAAGTAACTTTATTTATTTTTATTCTTACTGCTACCAGCTGCTACTATTGGTGGTGTTTGAGAGTGTCCCAATGTTAGTACAAAAGTAGGGGCCAACACTTTAAATAGAACTTGCTGTTATTACAGATCTCATTGAAATGCAAATTAACACTAGATGACTAAAACAACATTTTGAGAATCTTGAGGTCACAAGGGAACAGAATTTCTATGGGATATCTGTGTTTGTTGATATTTCTTTTCCACAAACTAACCATCAAAATATTCATGCCACCGCTCTGGTGAGAGGCGTGACCAGAGGCATTGCATGTTTGGATTGTCTGTCCAAAAACACAACACCTGAATGTGCTATATCTCAGGACTACCCATCATATATATGTCTGTCTCTGTCTACCTTCTTGTCTGTGAAGAACTGATCTTCCTCAAAGTAGTGTTACTGTACGTTGTGATGTTTGTTCCCATTTACTATTTCATCATGAGTGAGGAGCTAATGTTACCATCACATTAACACATGCAGCACAGATTAGCAGCCTGGTAACGGTACTGTTAGCATAGCAACCGCTATGTTATCAGCTAACGCTAGCATTAGCAAGCTGTCTTGGTTAGAGACAAGCCTCCATAAATCACATGAAATGTGATATTAACTGGAATGTTAATTATGGCTCAACATAACGTTACTTACCAGTAAACAGTGCCAGCGACTCCTCAGATGAAGAAGACGAGCTGAGAGCTCTGAGCTGCTCCTCTTCAGGTTGTAATGACAGCAGAAACCTGTCAATCACACAGTACCCACGCCCCACAGCTTTATGTGTCATTTTCTACATATATTTGACCATAATTCAGTAAATGGACCCCTGATGTATTAAAACATTATTTAAACTAGCCATTCAGACCAAAAACTCATATTTATAGTGTTTATAGAGGTAATACAGCGGGAGAGAAAATGGTCATTTTCCCATACAAACGGACTTCTTTTTGAAACCACCAGTATTGTCCCCTGCTGGCTGCTGCAGAGAATGCACTCTTTTCTGTCTCTCAGAGAGCTGGTGAAGCTTCAGCAGGAAGTGATATCTGCAGAGATTGCCTTAGAGCTGAAGCGCTTGGCCAGACACAACTTGCTGCTGGCCTGCAAGATCCAGAGTCTGCCCATCACTCTGTTGTCAGGGAGCCTGAATGAAATCAGTGAAGTGCAGGTGAGAGAGCCACCAGCAGAACTTTGGAAAGATATTGGATATTAATTGAAATTAAAATGATCATGTGAATGTAAAAAACAGAGAGAATGTAAGAAAGACTTGAGACTTAGTAAGGAATAATCAAACAACACTGATGTCTTGCCTGATGACCGTTTGCCCTCTTGTCTGCAGCTGGACACAACTGGCACTTCAGCCACCTTGAACATCTATGAGAGAGAGGCACAGCTAGTCATCGACTACTCCAGTCTTGACTCAGAACTCAGGGCGAGTCATCAGCCTTCTTTGTTGTTCCAGGTTTCTCTTGATGCGTTTGGTGTCTATAACATGCACTGTGTGTGTGTGTGTGTGTGTGTGTGTGTGTGTGTGTGTGTGCGCGTGTGTGTGTGTGTGTGTGTGCAGGATATGCAGGCAGAGGAGGACATGGAGGCCTACCTAGAGAGGCTGAAGGAGTCAGTCTCCTCTATGGAGAATGTGCTGCATCGCACCACAGCACCCAACCTGAAGGCTCTGGAGAAGATGAGGGAGGTGAAGGACAAGCTACAGGGAGTGACAGATGGTATTTTGTTCTTCAGTGCATCAAGTTTTTAATTTCAAATGTAAACTAGTGATAGACACACTTGCGATTTCTGCATGAAATATCATTTGATGATTAGGGTACCAGGCTTTGTTTCTTGTCCTTCACTTAGCATTTGATGCGAGCACCAAAGCAGCCAAAAAATGCAGCCAGGAGTTTGAGCAAGTGAAGGCGCGTCGCTTGAACCTCTTCAGCCAGTGCTTTGAACATGTGTGTGTCGTAATCGATCAGATCTATAAAAGAATATGCAGGAACAACAGCGCCCAGGTAAAGCACAGAAACACGCTCACAAGATTCTCTGTTGATATTGTGGTTATCTGCATTTCAGATGTTTTCCTTCCCTCCAACACTGTCATATTTTTTAAGTGTACTCTGTACATAAGCTTTAATAGGCAGCCTTATGAAGAGCACCTCAAGCCCGAGCAGTGTGAAATATACAGCATTGGTACGGTGCCTTCAATGACCAGATGCTGCTGTGTGTTCCAGGCCATCCTAAGTGCAGAGAATCCTGACGAGCCTTACCTCGGAGGCATCAACTACAACTGTGTGGCGCCGGGGAAACGCTTCATGTCCATGGACAATCTGTCTGGTGGAGAAAAGGCCATTGCTGCCCTGGCCTTGGTGTTTGCTATCCACAGGTACCACTGTCAGAAAGACATTCATAATAATACATCAGCTTACAATGAGGAAAAACTTGACCAGTGTGTGTACAGTAGAACAGAGATCCCCAATGATATTAAATATTGCATATAAAAGCACCACATTACAAGTACATTCCACAGAATAACGATGACATGCCATCATCATATTTCTCCAAAATCATGAAACAAAATCTGTTTTCTCTATATGAAGTTAGCTGGACAGCTGGATAATTATCCCCCATAGCTATGAAAGTTAAAACAGGAATTAACACAGCTGTTGATACACAGGTATAAGAGTCTTTCAGAAACTACCATTTCTTCGTGGAGGAAAACCAGTAGACTTGGGGTTCTTGTAATGACTATGAGGTTTTAAGCTGATGAATATACTAATAAAGTAAAGGCCATGTGATTTCTGTTGATTTTCTCCTCTTTCACACCATTAACTTTATGCAGAACTCCTTTTTAAAACATCTCGTTGCTTCTTACTTTCTTTTGTTCTGTCCTTTCTAAATGAAAGACATTATCATTGCTTCTAATACTTCTTTCCTTCTGAAGCACTTGTCTGAAGCACTTATCTAATACTGGTTGGTTGCGTCATTTTTTAATGGCTCTGGTTCTATCATTTGACTCACATTATTGGTTCTCTGTGCTGTTTGCTGTCATGTCTCTCAGCTTCCGGCCTGCTCCCTTCTTCATCTTGGACGAGGTGGACGCAGCCCTGGACAACACTAACATTGGCAAGGTACATTTCCAGCTGCAGTCAGGGTCAACAGTTTATTAGGGCTCCACCAAAAAGATTTTTTTGAGCTTTAATGAGTTGGGTTTTTTTTGTTTTTTTTATTAAATCATTTTTGAGTGCTTCCAAACTGCAGATTTCTCTGACATCTATGGTGAACTTTGGTATGACTATGATTTATGCCGCCTTGAGGGAGCACACGCGATTTAAATAATTTACCATACACTAATTTTTATGAGAATCAGCCAATACGATTTCCAGTATGATTGGAAACCATTCTGCTTCTCTGCTGTATTTTACTCACGTGGAGAGCAAGTAGTGCTCTTTCCAGCGCCTGAAATAACTCAATACCTGCTGACAAAAGACTTTAACATGAAAATAATTTTCCAGCTTAATTATGCTTGCAGTGAAATGTTTCCCACAGTACTAAGAATGTAAAAACAGCCAGAGTCTTTCACGTAACTTTTAAGGTACTTTATTATGTTTGAGTGTGGTTATGCATTGTTGTTCTATTTTTAAAGATCCCACATTATATATAGGTCTCAGACGTGCAACAATATTGTATTCAAAGTGTATTACCCCAAACTCAGCCCTGGTCCTGAATTCCAGCCAGTTAAATATCACTGTATTGAGCTCTGCTGAGAACAGGCTGTTTCTGTGTCTGTACCTTTAAATGTTCCTGAGCTGTGTCTGACCACGCCCCCTCTTTGGAGACAGGAAGTGGCACTCTCTCTCTGCCCCCTTAGTTTACTTCTAGATGCGTACTTACACTGGCAAAACAGGCTACTGACGTTACTCTCCATGCACTGACAGTACCATTAACAGTAGTCAGAGTCACCCAAATTACAAATAAGTATGTAACATTAGCTTCAAATGAGCCTTGTGCTTATGTTGAATGTCTCCTGATATTAATTACTCAAGGACGCAAACGTTCTGCTCTGCAGCAGTCGTAGCTCTGTCTGCTGCAGTGCTCTGTCTGTAAACATGTCACATGCATGCATTAGCACTGCAGCTAACGGAGCTACCTAAGATGACATGTATACCACAGGAAATACTGGGAAGATCTGGACTGTATATAATACATTATTCTACGACGGAGCTCGGTTAGCACTGCAGCTACCCGAGCTCCAGAGGAGTGCTTTTTAAACATGGGCCCATACAAATTATGTTTGGCCACACAGCTGAAGTCCCTGTAGCATTAGCACTGCAGCTAATGGAGCTAGCTACAGTGAAATGACAAGTATCCCTCAGGGGAAATAAAGTACTGGGAAGATCTGGACTGTATAGAATACAATATTTTATGACGGATATCGGTTAACTGCAGTGCTGAACAAGCTCCGGAGGACTGCTTTGTAAACATGGGCGATTACAAATTATGCTAGGCTACACCCCTGAAGACTAGAGTAGAGAGTAGAGTAGAGTAGTTCAGGCTCGGTAGGAATAGTAATATTCCAAATGAGCCGCTCCTATTTCTTCAGGCGACCGGTAGTTGAAGCATGGATCGGCACAAACTGTCCTGGAGACAGCAACAAACGTGGAAGCTGTACGTTATTCTATTTTGTGTTGCTTTACTGTGTAGCTCTACTTAGCGCGATGGCCTGCAAACATGTCCCTCACAAAAGCACCACAAAATGAAATAACTTACAGCTCCACGTTTTGTAGCTGTCCCAGACAGTTTGTGCCGATCCATGCTTCATCTTCAGCTGGTTAGTGAAGGCTGCTTTGTGAGATGATGAGTGCACACATGCTAAAATTTGAGAAGCTCTCTTGCTACATTTCCAGCTAAAATAAATCGATCCACTGGGTCTTCAGAGGACGAACAGAGTAAAAATAGCCTCCTGTGCTCGTTGAAGCAGCCAACACACAGAGCAGCTGCTGTGCTTTGCTCCTAACTTTGTCAGGTTTGTTTGAGGAAGTTAATGAGGAGAAACAATGGCGGAAAATGTTTAACTTGTCTGTTTCAGCGTACATGGGTTAAGAAGAGGAGCAAGCAGGGGAGGGAGGTGACAGACTTTTTTCACTCCTGGGGCCTCATTCACAGGCTGCAGGGACACATACTACTACACCTTTATAAAGTGAATTTTGCATCATAGGTGACCTTTAAATTGCATTGTTTTCATCTTGTGTGGATGTTTCGTTTGTATCCAGGTGACCAGTTTCATCAGAGAGGAGTCCAAGGAGAACATGCAGATCATTGTCATCTCCCTGAATGAGGACTTCTTCTCTAAGGCTGACGCTTTGCTGGGAGTCTACTCAGACTATGATGTAACAAACTGTCACAGCATGTTGGAGGAGAACTCTTTAAGTTTGCCTTGACAGCATAGTCACTGCCATTGTCTCTTGTTCACAGCCTGAAGAGGTCATGTTCAGCCGCATTCTGTCCGTGGACCTGCGACCTTACCCTCTGGTTGAAGAGGACAATGGGAAACAGACACCCCAAGAGAAGACTGGACCTCAGTAGACTGGAATTGCCTGCACAAAGTCCCTTGTTCTGTCTCTGGCATTTTGTTCACTGTTCTTATCAGACAACAGTTATCTTCAACAACAAATTGTGACTTTTCCATTCATTGTTAGGCTGTTTTACTAAATACATTTTACTTAAAAGATGGATGTATGTTTATGAGGCTTTTTAAAACCTTGTACAGGTTGTCAGTAACAAGAACCCAAAGCTAGCTAAATGCAGCAATTACAACATGGAAATGGTTAGATGGCAGCAAATACAACAGTGTTAAAAGAGAACCGTTCTTGTTTCTAAAATGTTGTCTCCTGTTTATGTCCATGTTATTTCCACTTTAATTCCAGTGGGTATTTTACTTGTTTTTACTTATTAATTTTACCTAAACTGTTTTGTATTCCAGTTGTGCTTTCAAATGCAACTTTTGCAGTGTTCATTAAATCTGCAGCTTTAAAGATGTGTTTGCATATCTGTGCTTTGTAGTGTTATGTGGAGGTTATGTGTTTGGCCACATGGAGGCACAATTGTACTACAAAGTTGAGTTTTACCCATTTAAAAGCAGTGGCAACAGACGCTTTAAGATCTTGCAATGCTGCAATTCATGAAATACTCTGTTGCAGGTTCAACTCCTGCATTCCAAAAATCACTCACCATGCAACCAAAATGGACTCTGTCACTGTTACGTAATCATATCTTATGCCATCACATTATTAACATGTATGCAGTAACGTTAATATGCATTTATAATATTACTTTTAATAATATCATTGGCTGCAAGGGGGGTATTGTTTGATATACTGCTTTGTGGTTTAATGTACTATAAAAATGCATTTTATTTATATTTAATTTTCTGTCTCTACAGATTGTTCTGCATTTAGTACTTTTGATGCGTTAACTACATTTTACTAGTTGCACACTGATTGGTATTTTTTATGGCACGTTACTTACAGAATCAGGTGGTGGAGGGCAAACATGTACCGATATATATAATATATAATACAGCATATAGGACGATTATTGTAACAGATGTCTTGGATGTATAATGATGCATTTATTTATATTGATGGTCATTTTGAAGTTTGCTCTGTTTATTTTAGGCTCACCAACAGTAGGGGACAGTAATACTATGGTCTGGACACAATGCAAACGCAGACCGTTTTGGAAGTTACAGGATTAGGGAAAAGGAGATGAGGTTTTTTTTTTTTTTTTTTTGATAATTTTAAATTAAATAGTAACCTGAAGTACAATTCAGACTACACACTCCACTACATTAGGTGGCGATATGCACCTTTACAAGACGGTTGCATCGAGTCATTGAATCAAGAGAAGAAGAAGAACAACGAGCAGATCCCGTGATCAATATTTACGGAAGTGATGGCTCGTCTTGAAGCCAGACTGTTGTTTCTGTTGTATCTTGTAACATAAACATTTGTTAAGTCTTTACGATACGTTGTTGTCACTCAGTCGCCAAGATAGCAGCCTGCTTGCCCTCTACATGCTAACCTGTTAGCTACTAAATGGTAGCAGCCAATAACTGACGTCAGCTGTCATAGCTAACTACTTTGAAATCACAGAGCAGTCCAAAACTCTGTCTTTCGTTGCTATCCTTCGGATTATTTTTGTCTCCTTGTCAGTCCGGATGTGTTTGGAGGTCGTGTAAAGTCTTTGCAGACAGTTTGGTATTTGGGGCTTTGGTTTTCTCGCCAGTGTTTGTAAAAACGTTCACGGAAGCTAACTGCTAGCTTGCTAGCCAAACGATAGCACCATGGGAGCTGAACAGAGTGGAGATGCGGAGCACAAGCACTCCGATTACAGCTCATCAGGTAAGACAGCTTCTATAACATTCAAGCGAATATATGATTCAACTCGTAATGTTAACAGTAAGCCATAATAGAGAGATTTGTTAGCTTAGTGTAATGCAGAACGATGCTATTTACCAGCGTAAACCCCATACCTCTAACGTTACTCTACTACATATGAAAGTGATGTAGTCTTTCTTACTATTGACAACTACAGATACAAGTTACTTACCTATATTTATTCTGACATGGGTCAAGAATACTTTTACTTTTGATACCATTGTATATTTTGCTTACATTGCATTAGTACCTTTACTTAAGTCAAGTCTTGGATGTTTTACTTGTACTGGAGTATTTGTATATTATGACATAAATGATATACGCACTTATCTCCATTGTCTAAAATGACAACGCAAACCTTCATTTGGAGTCTTCTTAAATGAACCAGCGCAGTGTCTTAATAAAACTTTGCTGCCTGTTGATATTAGCAGGAATATTGTCATTGCAGTGGTGCCCTCCCCGGCAAAGCAGAAAGCAAAGATGGATGATATTGTTGTCGTGGCTCAGGGGACCCAGTCAATGCGAAATATCCACAATGACCCAGATGTTATCAAACTCCAGGAAATACCCACCTTTCAGCCGCTTTTAAAAGGTAACATCTTCCAGCTGCTTGCTGGTTTAAACTAATATTCTCTGGTACTGTAGACTACAGAGAATGTTTTGAGATCTGTGATCTCTGCCCCTGTTATTGTTGACATCTGACAAAGATTGTTTTGAAATGTTTCTCACTGGGATGAGATTATTGGGAGCCATCATTTGAGTGTGCATATCTTTTTTGCCATTTCAGTATTTCAGTTTCATGTTATTTTCAAGAAGTTCCCACAGTCCGTTTTGAAATCTAACTGTTGCTGCAGCTCATTAGCTGTGTGTTAGAAGCTGTATAATTAAGCAAGCTTCCTGTGTAGGCGCACTCCTGAAATACCAGAGGTGTAATTCAGTCGGATTTTGTGTAATGACACCACTCCAACATGTCTATGTAAGTCATCTGCCTTTCGCTCTCCACAGGAGTGCTGAGTGGCCAGACGTCACCCAGCAGCGTGTGTCTGGAAAGGCTGGATCCTGCTCAGGTTCTGCAGCTCTGCATTCGCTACCAGGACCACTTACACCAGTGTGCCGAGGCCGTGGCCTTCGACCAGAACGCCCTGGTCAAGAGGATCAAAGAGGTCAGGCTGCAGAAGTAAAGCGTGATGTATTTACCACGTACTGTTTCTCATTGCTTGAGCCCAAAACAACTGTATTAACTATTGTGTTCCCTAATGTATTTAGAGTTAAGAAATATATAAGTGGGTATGGTTGTATTCTTTTTGGCTCATTTGTTCGACAAAACAAACAATTTCATAACATCACCTCAGGCTGTAGAAATCTCTGCACTGTGAAGATTTTTTTTACTTTTGGGGTTCTAGTAAAGGTTGTGTTGAAACTCTATTATTTGAGTGTTGATTTAATGTAATCTTCAACACCTCTTGTTCTTTACATTTGAATCTCAGTTATTTTACAAAGAGGTGCTTGCACTCTATATGTATTTATTATATTAGTCATATTTATGCATTAGGTGTTACTGATGCTGTTGTTTTGCGATGATTCATCAAAAGTCTTTCTTTCTGTCTCCTGCCACTTTCCTCCCAGATGGACTTGTCAGTGGAAACGTTGTTCAGCATAATGCAGGAGCGCCAGAAACGCTATGCCAAGTACGCTGAGCAGATCCAGAAGGTCAACGAGATGTCCATGATCCTGCGACGTATCCAGATGGGCATCGACCAGACGGTGCCGCTGATGGAGCGCCTCAACAACATGCTGCCTGAGAGCGAGCGCCTGGAGCCCTTCAGCATGAGGCCTGATGGGGATTCTGCCACTAAGTAGCCTCCTTAAAGCCAACACAGCTGCTCCTCACCCGTCCTGTGGCCAGGCACAAGAGCAGGTCAGTCCAGCTGTAGGGATTACCATTAAAGCTGTTTTTATAGTAGCGCTAGAGTTAAGGCGGACAAGCTTGACACTGCTCCAGTCAGCTTTCCAGGTCACTTCTTTTATTCGTTGACTTAGTTACATTGAACACACATGCTCTTAATCAGCAACGTCATCCTCACCATAGCATCTTTCCACCTCAACCCAACCTGCTGCTGGCCACTGAGCAGCTCGACTGGAGCAGCTGCCAACTTTTATGAAGTGCTGCGATCAAGTGTTCCCCAACTGCAGAAGGCCTGGAGATTAGTATTTATCCTCTTCCTGAGGGAAATCAAACTGGCAACCTCCCAAGCACACACTTTCCTTACTAATCTGAAGTCAGAGGAGGAACAAACACTTTTGATTGAGTCAGAAGGAACTCCAAAAAACTTGTCCTGCAGAGGTTTTAGTGACTCAGATGGATGTGAGCGACATAAATCAGAATTTTTTTCCTGCTCCTTCAGAGTCACTGCAGTACGCCTCACTCAATGTTCGGAGATCCTTTCATGAAATCTACTTGCATGCAGATGGATTGCTTTTATTTTTTTCTGAACAATATTGCTGCTTAAATTATGATGATATATAAATTATGATGAAGAGACTCTGCAAGAGAGCCAGAATGGATTATTGCCACTGGATGACATGAGCGTGGTGCCTGTGCTGTACGTGGAGGTGAAATGAGAAGGTGTTCTTGGACAGAGGATAGTATGCATGTTTTTTTTTTTTTCGACGAAAGAACTTGACTGTAATGTATTTGGATACAGGAACGGAAATGAAACACAGGATCGAACAGAGACCCTGGTGTTGTACAGAAGATGGATCCAGAGGTGAACAGTCATTCTGCCATTCTAGAAAGTTACGTACTTGTAACATTGTATGTTCATCAGCTTTGTCATCATCACATTGAGGCCACATCCTCAGCTCAGTTTTCATAACATACGTGGTGCTTTAGAAGCAGTCATGTCTTTGGTCTTTGAGGAAAGTGATCAAGTCAACTTCACTGCTTCTGTTCTTCATGCTCAATGGGCTCTGCTCACCCAAAGAATAAAGTCTAGGTAAATAAATAACCTCTTACCTCCAGACGTATCTAACTGTGGAGATAGTTTAGGTTTTACTTTACTCAAGTATGTCCTTGATTTCTGCTCCCACGATGTTCCAGTGGAGTTGACTGATATTTTATTACAGAGAAACATCTTTGGAGAAACAAGTGTTCCTGTTATTTGGGATAATAGACTTTCTTGTGCAGAGAGGTAACGAGCACATTGTTTGTTACTGAATAGTTAATAGAATATTTCAATGCTGTGAGCATCTCAAACTATAATTTAGTCACTTTTCTGGGACTTGGTGGCAGCAGAACCTCAAAACTATTTGTGTCTAATCATTGGTCATGGTGAATTGTGGCAATAAAACGATAAGACAAAGATTTGTGTTTGTTGCAGCAGCATTTTAGGTATTGGAAGATGACACAGTCTATGGCTGAAGGACACTTAAACTTCTGAAACCTTGATATCATTACCTCTGCCAGGGAGGTTATGTTTTCACCAGGGTTTATTTATTTCTTTGTTTGTTGGTTTGCAAAATAACTCAAAAAGTTCTGGACGTATTTTGACGAAGTTTTCAGGATTGGTCAGAAGTGGCCTAACTTAAAACTGATCAATTTTTGGTGGTCATCGGCTTTGATTCAAGGTCATCAAGGTCAAATTTTATTTGCAAAATTTTACTGGTATTTTGGTCTTTTTTAAAATTCAAATTCAAGTGTGACAAAATATGAAATAGAGAAAAAATAAATAAAAAGTACATGATATTAATGTGAATAAAATGTTAAATGGGGGCGGCACGGTGGTGTAGTGGTTAGCACTGTCGCCTCACAGCAAGAAGGTACCGGGTTCGAATCCCGGGTTCGAATCCCGGGCCCGGCGCCTTTCTGTGTGGAGTTTGCATGTTCTCCCCGTGTCTGCGTGGGTTCTCTCCGGGTACTCCAGCTTCCTCCCACCATCCAAAAACATGCATGGGGATTAGGTTAATTGGCTAATTAAAATTAATAATAAAAGGCTAATTTAAATTGACCGTAGGTGTGAGTGGTTGTCTGTCTCTATGTGCCCTGCGATGAGGTGGCGACTTGTCCTGGGATAGGCTTCAGCCCCCCCGCGACCCTATGAGGATAAGCGGTAGATAATGGATGGATGGAAAATGATAAATGTGGATTCAAGGTGCATCACACATTCACTCTTAGGCGTTGTGGGCTTGCAGGAGTATACGCTCTCTCTACGCTCGGTGATGTTTCTCCTCATCCAACAGTAAAGCCTGTAGCTTTCAGGCTACTCTTTGATATGGTTCTCATTTTTGACCTGCTGGTGTCAGACTGAGACCTGACTGTGACTGACTGTGACCACTGTTAACCCACAGAAAGAGGATTAATCAACAACTATTTTCATTATTATTCATTTTTTAATGGTTCCATATGTGACGATGTACGAGGCATGTCTATATCATATATGGTATAAAAGGGTTTTTAATTTGGCAATTTTGATATTTAAATTATTCTTTGATTGTGATATTTTGCAGTTGATCTTAATGTCGCCCATCTTTTTAAAAACTTCTTTCTACCCTTTTGAATTTATTAGTCGATCTTGTGACCAATCCCCAAAGCACCCTTCGGTTGCCATGACACTTCAGACTCAGCCTGTCTTTCTGCTGTGTGTTTCTTGTGTCTGTGTCTGGTAACATCTCAGAGGCCTGGAAGCCGCCTGTGTTTATCCTTTGGGGATTACAACATGTGTGGATCAGACCCAAAGACCAAATCAGAATTGGGCATTAAGGGATTTTGTCCTGAAAGCTTGCTGCTAATGGCGAGCGGCTCCTCTGTGGAGGCAGCAGAGGATGACTTTTTTTCCCATGAGTCAGTGCAGTGTGATTAGAATTGTTGTTGAATTTTTCAACGGTGCGTAAACACGCTGAACTCAATTACCTACAAAAGGATCCTCCTCCGGCTGGCTCGCTTTGAGCCACAGAATTAGCCCGGCTGGTTGACATAAGGGACATAAGACAGAAACAAGTTTTCGTCTGAATTTAAAGCAGGACTCCTTTGATATGTTATCGCCTTTCATGTGTAAATTAAAACTGGTGAAAAATGTCTTAAATGGCCTTGGGGGTATTGTTTGAACACTGGAAGAGAAATCATTGCATTCTGTGGCGAGGAGCTGTAAAAGTTCCTCTGAGTCTGAGTAATGAAGAACGGCTCCTGACACTCAGAGATGATACAATACGATCTGCCACCAGGAAATTCATTTCCTGAAATGAAAGAGAATGCCAATTTCCCCCTGTATACTTCTCATTTGAATATAAATCAAAGGTTGGTTTGCTCTCTTTTCCTTCCTGTTTTGCCCACTCAAAATTGGAAACATGAAAGTGAGTCTGGGCTTCTTATTGCTGCCATCTTATGGGGTGAAACTCAAACCTGCGCTGGTAGTTTTGCAGCGATAAGAGTCAAATTTTGACACATCACTGAGATGATGGAAAACATGTATTATGATGTTTTAGTCATACAAAGCAAAGGCTTATATGGATTATTGATTGATAGACATCTGCTGCTTTGTTTTGTTCATCCATGACTAGAAAACTGCCTTTTTTGGTTCTGTTTTTTCATCCATACAAATCCATCTGCTTGTCCAGCATGGATTTATCAATACTCAGTAAGGCTGCTGACTTTTTCAGAGGCAAGGTCAGGACCATACATTCTAACAGTCCAACAATTGATCTGTTGAGCAATAGATTCAAAAGGAATCAGTCTTGCTTGATTTCAAGCAAAACTCATTGAGTGCCGCTCCTTTTATTAAACATAAAGTGCCTTATGCCAGTGTTTTTATTTGCCCATTTTGAGTCATTTCAAGACCCACAGAATATTTTTCACGATGTCTCTGAAGCTCAAATGAAAGAAGAGACTCTCTATTTCATCATGAAAAAAAAATGTGTGTTTTTACCTTGTTTCATTCTTGTTTTATCAGAGGTAGAGTAGAGGACACTTTCACCAAAATCTCCACTTTTTGTCCAGAATCCATTTGTTTTGCTCTCTAATCGCGATCGTCTCCACTTCTCTGTGGTGTCTACCGTCTCTTTGTGCTCCGACTACATCTCCCACAAGCCCCAGAATTACTCTCAGGCAGTGGGAGACTGTGATCTGCGACCCAGTGCCGAAAAACGGCTTTGACGTATTATTACGCCGATGGCACTGAAGCTCAGATTTTAAATGACGTCGTAATACATCAATGGCACTCAAAGAGTTAAAAATGTGCTTATTTGTGGACGCATTATTATTTTCTGCTTTTACTAAATGCGTATCATAAGACAGACAGAACATTACTGTTTTCTTGCTGAAAAGTAAGCTCAAAACTTTCCTGAACATGTGCCGCCTCCAGCCCGTCTCCTCTCTGAGCGTCTGTCCCAGGACGGCTGTGGATACTGGACTGGTGAGTATCTCGAGGAAAGGCAGGAGGCGTCCCTTAGATGATTGCCTGTATCGACTGTATTGACTTTCATCCTGTAAAATTACCCAGCACTGCTTTTTTATTTGACACCCAGTCACCTCCAGTGATAGATACCCGGTGGACAATCCCTCTTGAACTGCAGCCAAACATTATCCTTCTTACTAGAGACATGAATACTACCTCTGACCAGATCATCTATCAGGGGACATCTAATAAAGCACTTTGTTGCTTCATTGCCCAGTTGTGCTTTCAAGGACACAGAGTCACTACAGCAGACCAGGAGCGACATGTCCTTCCACTGAAACACCACTGCTCTCTCTCTCTCTCTCTCTCTATATATATATATATATATATATATATATGTGTGTGTGTACATATGTATATATGTACAGTATATACATATATACGTATAGATATATGTGTATATACACTATATTGAAAAAAATATTGACTCACCTGCGTTGACTCTCATATGAACTTCAGTAATTTAAGTGACATCCTTTTTTTTTTTTGTCAGCACCTCTTCCCATCGTAAAACACCACAGTATGGCAGGTGTCAACTTTTTATGAGATTGGTGCTTACTTTTATCTTGCAGAAAAGTATGATATTTTGTGCATTTGTGTGACTGGCCCCCGCCCTCTCTGGAAACTAAGCTATCATTCTTTATTAGAATTTCTTATTATGAGCCAGAGAGGAAAATGCTGCACCTTTTGTGATTGAGGGGGAAAACAGATGATAGACAGGATAACATAGGATAGATGGGAAAGGGGTACAAACATGCAGTGTTATTAGAAATCAGGAAAATGAGATGCATTATTCCTAGTAACCAATCTCCCCGAAATAAAAAGAAGACAGAAAAGACAGTAACAATAATAATGATGATAATAATAAATAAGTAAATAAAGTTGGGCACTAAGGGACGAAGGTGAGATGTAAGAATGTATAAGAAGCATGAATTTGATGTGAAGCCCGAAGAGTGATTTCACCCATTCTGGCGGGTCCCATCAGTACTCAACAATGGGACATGACAGGCATTCGTACACCCTGAACCAACATGCATGAGTGACTGGCACCGAAGCCCAGAGCAGCTAAGACGACTGAGCAGGGGCCCGCTGGCCGAGTGTAGCAGGAACACCCAGGAGGCCTCGCCCAGAGAGCCAACCAGAACCACAGAGAAACACACAATTCCAGGGACCTAGGGAAGGCACAGCCAGACGGCCCCACAGCGCCACGAACAAGCCCAGGAGGCCCGGGACAAGAGGGCCCACCCGCCACCCAACACCCACCCCCATCCGCCCCCCTGCTCTCGATCCCGGAGATGTGCCCCATCCCCAAGCAAGAGCCGAGTCACTACGAGCCGCCAGCAATTGCCGCAGCCACACCAACCAACCAAGTCAGCAACTCCAGCCCCGCAACAAACTAGAAGTTGCAGCACCAAGGGGCCCATCAGCACGCCGGAGAAGTCCCAGACAACCATACCAAGACCCCGGGGATCCCGCAGCAACAGCAAGCCAGTGACTGACCATTCCCAATGTCTGAAAACCAGAGGGGCCGGGCCCCACCAGCGATGCCATAAAGTGTGTTTCCACCCTTAGACCCTATTACTATATTTCTCCGATCCCTGACGAAGAAATACTCGCCCTACATTGTGCATGCATGCAACCCTGAGTGTAGTGTGGTGCATTAAAAGTTGGATGGGCAGTAGTGGTGGCAGGGTGGAGGGTTGAAGGACCACAGAGAATGGGTACTCTGCAGTCTGCTCCAACCCAAATCCCCCTAGCCAACCAAGACCTTCCATCCAAAGTGTGAGTGTGTGTGCTGCATTAAAAGTGGAGAGTGGGAGGATGCAGCAGGAGGGAGGCAGGAGGACACAATGCCACAAAACACTGCAGTCCGCCCCACCCCACGACCAACCGCCCCCCCACACTGCCACGGGGCCCTAATTGACGTGTCCCTGTATGTGCCTAAAAGTGTATATGTACAGTGAATTGTGTGGAGTGTGAAGTGCGCAATAAGAGGCAGTCTGGTGCGGGCCCGGCCCAAGGTGACAGAGCCAAGGGGAGGTCAGTACGGATGGAAATGGTACTGAAGCGCGGGGCCCCCAGAGCCGAAAGGCAAAGGAACCCAGGAGAACACCAACGGACCAACGGGCACCACAAACACCACGACCCCCAGGAGCCGCTAGACTAGAGCTGCGCCCAGATGGCCGATGGGGCCCGACTACCGGCCGGCAGCCCGCAGCAGCCCTCCCAGACAAGGGACAGGGCCACCTCCAGGAGGCTTAAAGCGCAGGCGCCTACACCATCCCCGCCTACGCCCATCCAGCCGCAACATCACCTCCACTCCCCTCCACTACCTCCCAACTCTGCACAGGCCCCGGAATCAAGGCCCCCAGCCAGCACCTATTGGTTCTGGCCTCCCTCACCAATAGGAGCCCCCGAAGAGCGAGCTGGAGCTCACCCCCGGGGAGGGCCCACCGGGCCCCCCAGCCCGCCCCAGGCAACGGAGGGCCCCCAGCCCCGCGAGGGGCGGGGAGGAGGGGAAGAGGGGCGCGAATGAGCCGGCAGGGAGGAGAGGGGGGACGAGGAGGGAGGAGGCAGAGAGGCAGGAAGAGGGGCGGGGGAGCAACAGGAGGGCCAACCCACCCCAAGCCCCAGGGCCCTCCGCAGCGCCCCAGGAGCAACCAGCAGCAGCCACCCCCAGGACCCCAGAGAGAGCATGAATCCAGCAGCCCAAGGGCTCAGAAGGTGAGACACTGGATACAACCAGCCTGCAGGAGGAGGAGCAAAGGCCAGGTAGGCTCAGCAAAGCGGAGAGCAACCCCAGGGGTAAGTGGGAGAAGAAGAAAGAGAGAAAAAAAAAAAAAGTGACATCCTAATGACATTCCTAATCCATAGGGTTCGATATGACGTCGGTCCACCCTTTGCAGCTATAACAGCTTCAGCTCTTCTGGGAAGGCTGTCCACAAGTTTTTTTGGGGAATTTTTGACCATTCTTCCAGAAGCGTATTTGTGAGGTCACACACTGATGTTGGATGAGAAGGCCTGGTTCTCATTCTCTGCTCTAATTCATCCCAAAGGTGTTCTATCAAGTTGAGGTCAGGACTCTGTGCAGGCCAGTCAAGTTCATCCATACCAGACTCTGTAATCCATGTCTTTACGGACCTTGCTTTGTGCACTGGTACACAGTCATGTTGGAAGAGGAAGGGGCCAGCTCCAAACTGTTCCCACAAAGTTAGGAGCATGGGATTGTCCAAAATGTCTTGGTATGCTGAAACATTCAGAGTTCCTTTCACTGGAACTAAGGGGCCAAGCCCAGCTCCTGAAAAACAACCCACACCATAATCCCCCCTCCACCAAACTTTACACTTGGCACAATGCAGTCCGACAAGTATCGTTCTCCTGGCAACCGCCAAACCCATACTCGTCCATCAGATTGCCAGATGGAGAAGCGTGATTCGTCACTCCAGAGAACGTCTCCACTGCTCTAGAGTCCAGTGGCAGTGTGCTTTACACCACTGCATCTGACGCTTTGCATTGCACTTGGTGATGTATGGCTTGGATGCAGCTGCTCGGTCATGGAAACCCATTCCATGAAGCTCTCTGTGCACTGTTCTTGAGCTAATCTGAAGGCCACATGAAGTTTGGAGGTCTGTAGCGATTGACTCTGCAGAAAGTTGGTGACCTCTTCACACTATGCGCCTCAGCATCCACTGACCCCGCTCCGTCAGTTTATGTGGTCTACCACTTCATGGCTGAATTGTTGTCGTTCCCAAACACTTCCACGTTCTTATAATACAGCTGACAGTTGACTGTGGAATATTTAGGAGCGAGGAAATTTCATGACTGGATTTGTTGCACAGGTGGCATCCTATCACAGTTCCACGCTGGAATCCACTGAGCTCCTGAGAGCGACCCATTTTTTCACAAACGTTTGTAAAAGCAGTCTGCATGCCTAGGTGCTTCATTTTATACACCTGATTCTGATTATTTGGATGGGTGAGCGAATACTTTTGGCAATATAGTGTATATACGTATATACAGTATGTATACATTCACTTCACTTCTCGCTTGAGAACACTTCGACACCTTTGATGCTGGGGGAGTGAAATGTTATTATTTAGTTTCCATGGTTTGGATTTTGATGAATCACTTTCCAACATGTGTGAACATCACAAGCCAGTCTCTACCCAGTTGTCGTACCTTGCCCTAAACCAGTCTGTCAACACCGACTGACTTTGATACCAAGTAGAAATGAGTGTGTGAGTACAGCACAGCATAGATATAGTACAAAGCCCTGTTATTGTGATATGGTTTTTTTTTAACTTTAACCTCCTGTGCTGCATCTATACACTGTCAGCCATGTGAAGGCTGTAAAATGGCTGAAAGCTCAAAAGTACTCCATGTAAACACTCAATCAGCTGTTTACCACACAGGTGTTCATGTCATAACCCCCCACAAGTGTACTCTGTCATCAAGAATCTGCATGGGCAGAATAGTGGAAAACATTGGATGTCACAATAATGCAGCTTTTTACCAGAAATGTTAAAATTACATTAAATTAACACTGTCAAAACCACAAAACCATGTTTACATCTAAATACACAGAACAGGAAGTAGTCAGGTTGCTGTTTTTCAGACAGGCACTGAATTTTTATTTCAAAACTAAATGCGGGTCATGAAGCTCTCTGGCCAGTCTGGTTGAGTCTTTGCCCCTCTCTGCAGCTTCACCATCACTGTAGATACACACCCCTCCCCCACAGTTAACCTCCCAAGCCATTTGAGTAAAGAAGAACATGTTCGGGATAAATAATGGTTCAACAGCAGCAATAAAAAAGAATGAATGTTTCCAGGGTAAAGACATTTTACACTAGAGATAAGACTGAAATGGTTTGAGAACTTGCCTTTGATCAAATGAAGGGTGGCGAGAGACTCAGATGGTGATTCAGTGCCACGGGGGCTGCTGCCATGAAGCTGAGTGACAGCATCATGTCTCATCTCATCGGCAGCCTGTAGCCAAACAAACAGCAGCTCATTACAGCATCGGTTTGGAGCGCCGGCTCAGAATAGAGGAGAGGTGACATTGGCTCACGATGTGCGTGAGGGTTGGGGGGTTTAATGCTTCTTTACGTCTCAGTGGTCACGATGTCAAACCAAAGGCACTTGAACTTTGGATGCACCGACTTTTGAGTATCAGATTAAGTAAACCTCGTGAGGAAGCTGCCGCCAAGCAATCTGTTTGTTTAGAGATGCGATCCAGACATGCAAACAGTTTCCAAGAAGCCGCACTTCAAACCTTGTAGTGGGCCAGCGGAGTGCTGTTCTCCACTTGTGAACTATAATCCTGAAAACATTTCCAGACGTTCCATCTGTCCATCTATTTCATTTTTTTATTTCAAATTTTAATTAGAGAAGAAACCCTTTGAGATACTGCACCTTGTTTTCAAGAGGGCGACTTAGGCTACATTAAACAATTAGATGACAAAAAGCTGTAACATCAAGGAACATATACAATTAGGCTCTCTTTCCATTTCATATCAAACCATAAAATAATGAACATAATGATAAAAATATGAGAGTATAGACTGAGAATAACAAGAACAGGTAGATGTCACAGTGATTCACTGTCTCTCTTATCTGGGTCCTTAAATGCGTTTTTTCATTTGAGTTGATGGCATTTTTACCTACGTAAATATTATTTTGTTATCATTTAATTTCTCTTTTGATTAATTGCTTCACCATCTTCAAATATGAAACAGGTCCTGCTTCTAAAATGTGAGGATTTGCTGATGAGCTGAATATCTTTTGAACAGTAACAACAAAACATCTGAAGATATGGAAATATGATGGACCCTTTTTGCAGCCAGTCTGTGGACAATATAGATCAGCCTGTAAATGAGTGATGTCACAGTGAGGGACAGGTGGGTCAAATTTGCATTCACTATAAACACTATGATACGTTGCATCAGACAGCTGTCGTCAGCTTGTCAGTGGATTTTCTCTCTCCCTACCAATAAACCATAAATAAATATATGAATGAATTATGGGTGAAGTAAGATGCTTCACAGTAGAGACAGAATGATGGATGCAACAATGACGCCACGTCAAGTATGGGAGGAAATGACAGGAAATATAAACAGCATAAATCACCTTCCCTTAGAACCGTTACATAAGAATATGACACAAAAATCCAAAAAGTTACGGATAAATGGTTGAAATATCTAATAATAATGCTTATTCGACAGTTGTTAGCGTTAAATAATGGATAAACTGTTGAACTAGGCATCTAACAGACTTTCACCATGTTGTCTCATGTCAGGCTCGGTCAGGGGCACAGACACAGTTTCCTTCCTCAAATTAAGTCAGTCTTAGTATTTATGTAACAGACAGGGTCTAATAGATGAGCCGAACCTGACAGTCTGAGGCCAGGGCTGACTGGGACATTTGTTGGAACTGAGTAAAATTAGTTTATGTAGCAGTACAGTTGTTGTAGATGGATGAAAAAAAACATTGCTTTAGAGAGAAGTACAAGCCCTGGTTACTGTCTCTCACCTCCACCCTCCTGGCTCATCTAGTGACGGTTGGATTGTGTGTTTTAGACCTGAAGACGTAGCTCCTCAGGTTTCACTTTTGGGAAGGTGCGTTTGGATTTTCTGACGGTAATAGACAAGCTTTAGGTTTATTTTTGACGTCGTTACATAATGGTAATGTTTTTAAAAGACACGTGGTTATGTGTGTTTTTCCCTGTATGACCATTTTTTCTTGTGAAGACTAAATGTTTTATTCATAATTCATGGAAGAATAAGTGGAGGAAACCCGCTGAGACAGGAGCCACGTCCATCACTGCTCTGGTAGATTTTACTGGCTCAGATGAGTGAGTCAAACGAGCCGCTGGGAGTTCTCTCAGTTCTCTTTCAGCACAAAAGCTTAATGTTAGGTCTACTTATTGTAGGACATTTTCATTCAGGTCCCAGTGCTCCGATGATGTGCTTTTCAGCGTACGACTGTCAGTCGCAAATGTGCGTTTTTGTTTACTGCAACTCTTTTTTTCTTCGTATTGGATGCTTTAAATGAAAAATACATAAATATTCATTATTATCATTACAATACACAAGTTCAAAAGTATTTTACATGTTCTAGTCAAAACATACAATATAAGCATGAAACTAAAAATGGGCATGATGTGGGACCTTTAACTTCCATGAAATAATGTAGTACAATACATGTTTTACAGTGGGTTTAATAGTAAAATAGTGATTTGATGTAGTACAGTGATGATGCATCTCAAACAATGGCAGTGGCTTCATTCAAGAAGGGAACACGTACACTGCTTCTCTTCACACAATAACAAGTAGGAGGAATTTATTATTTGCTGTGATTCATATGCAAATATAAGTGTATCCTGTATAAGAACGCCCTACTCTTCACTCCCTACTTCACCGGGTGCTCCAGCTTTGGGTATGTGTGCGCCCGAGTCCAGGGGGAAATAACCATCATCACATCCTATATCAATTATACTGAGTGGTCTCTTCACACTGATTACCTGATAAGAGTTTGAGCCAAATGCTTTGTTCCAGAAACCTACAGTGGGCAGATGAGTTGCCGTATGTTGGTTACGGAGGGCCCTCGAGGGCTGATGGGAACAGAACTCAGTGAAAGGTCCTCTGTGTTTGCCTGTTTCCTAAACTGAGACATAGGAGGCAACATTCAAAGCTTCCAATATCTGTCATCATATTTTTATGATGTCATCACACTAAACAATCAGTGCCCACACTGCCAAAGGGACGTCACACCTTTTCCATACACAGCAGTTACAAACTATGTGGACAGGAGGAGGAAGTGGAGAATGTTGAGTTACTGCAAAGAGAAACCTGCACATAAAAGTCAACTGTGTGACTGTTTCTATGGAAGAACTGAGGCTTTAGTCTCTATTTGTTAAATAAACTTGAATGAATTTTGTCAAAGTTGTGTCTACATGGTAACCCCCAGATTGTGAAACTCTTATGGATAAAGTCATAGACATACAGGGGTTGGACAATGAAACTGAAATGCCTGGCTTTAGACCACAACAATTCATTAGTATGGTGTAGGGCCTCCTTTTGTGGCCAATACAGCATCAATTTGCCTTGAGAATGACAGATACAAGTCCTGCACAGTGACCAGAGGGATTTTGAGCCATTCTTCTTGCAGAATAGTGTTCAGGTCACTACGTGATGCTGGTGGAGGAAAATGTTTCCTGACTCACTCCTCACACCCCAAAGTGGCTCAATTATATTTAGATGTGGTGACTGTGCAGGCCATGGGAGATGTTCACTTTCATGTTCATCAAACCACTCTGTCATCAGTCTTACTGTGTGTATTGGTGCCTTATCATCCTGATACACGGCACCGCCTTCAGGATACAATGTTTGAACAATTGGGTGCACATGGTCCTCCAGAATGGTTCGGTAGTCCTTGGCAGTGACGTGCCCATCTACCTCAAGTATTGGGCCTAGGGAATGCCATGATATTGCAGCCCAAACCATCACTGATCCACCCGCATGCTTCACTCTAGGCATGCAACAGTCTGAATGGTACGCTTCTTTGTGGCTTCTCCACACCATAACTCTCCCGAATGTGGGAAAGACAGTAAAGGTGGACTCATCAAAGAACAATACATGTTTCACATTGTCCACAGCCCAAGATTTTCGCTGCTGGCACCATTGAAACTGACGTTTGGCACTAGCACGAGTGACCAAAGGTTTGGCTATAGCAGCCCAGCCATGGATATTGACCCTGTGGAGCTCCTGACGGACAGTTTTGGTGGAAACAGGAGAGTTGAGGTGCACATTTAATTCTGCAGTGAGTTGGGCAGCTGTGGTTTTATGTTTTTTGGATACAATCCGGGTTAGCACCCGGACATCCCTTTCAGACAGCTTCCTCTTGCGTCCACAGTTACTCCTGTTGGATGTGGTTCGTCCTTCTTGGTGGTATGCTGACATCACCCTGGACACTGTGGCTTTTGATACATCACAAAGACTTGCTGTCTTGATCATTTGTCCTCTTTTGAACTCTGATATGTCACCCATAATGTTGTGTGCATTGCAATATTTTAAGCAAAACTGTGCTATTCCTCTGCTAATTGAACCTTCACACTCTGCTGTTACTGGTGAAATGTACAATCAATGAAGTTTGGCCACCAGGCTGGTCACATTTAGCCATAAAACCTCCAACACTAAATTGACCAGTGTTTCAGTTTCATTGTCCAACCCCTGTATCTACATAGACGCTGCATTGAGCGGGTTGATCTGGTATAAAATGTAAATAAATAACTGTAATGTAAATCTTTTCTGTTGACGTCTGCAACATCAGTGCAGCATTTGGATGGATTTTGACCTGAACCAAACGGTTCAAAGCTTAACTTTATGTTGACTCGAGGACCCCATCAGATACATAGCTGCTGTGTGGTACAGTAAAGTGTAGGCTGATTAGAAACGTTATGTTGTGTTATGATAATATAACCTTATCTTATAACACAGCAGGGGAGGAAGAAGACATGAATGGTTGCTGGAAAGGAGGAACAGGCATGTCAGTAATGTAGAAAGTATTTGGTAAAAGCGATAAAACAGTGAAACAGTTTATAATGTTACAGGAGAGCAAACTACTCCTTGGAGGAATGGAGAGCTTGAATTCATCAGTAGCCAGTTCCAGTTGGTCATGTTCAAGTATGTGACTCACACAAGAAAGACAATGCTGATATTATGAGGAAAGATGATATATTTCTGTTCCATTAAGGTTAATACACTGGAGTGTCTGATGCACCAAGCTGGAGCTGTCTTTAACACAATGATGCACCGTTGCTGACTATTCATTTACTGTTTGAGCCAGGGTCATATTGATGGATACTTCAAGGACAAGCCAGATGAAAATGACTTGACCATTGAAAATATATCTGGAGTCTCTGGCTTAGACACAGGTGTGTCTGTTATGTTGTTAGGTTTGGTAGTTATATCAGTGGGAGGCTATATTACACTGCTGGGAATTAATGTGGTCAGAGCTGATTTAAAAGGGTTGGGGTTAGGTTTGAGAGCAAAGATTATTAAATTTATGTCTGTGTTTGGTGTGTTCAGGTCCAGCATGAGAACCTGGGAGGAAGGAGAGTCTCTGTTGGTTGGTTGGAAGTATTTAGATCCTTTACTAAATCATTAATACCACATAAATACTCCTTTGCAAGTCCTGCACTCAAAAGCTTACTTGAGTAAAATATATCAGCAAAAATAGTATTGATTGCGCAGTAAAATGTTCCCTGTCAGTGTTTTACAGTGGTGTTTGTGGATAAATAGTACTGCTGCATCACTGCTCATAACTTAAGCAATGCATCATATTCTATAAGCTCAGCATATGTTTGTAGCGTCCCTGTCCTCTGAGAACCACTTATCTCTAAAACATCAACTTTCCGTGAGCTCGGAAAAACACCTTCTTCCAGCCTTGTGATGATGCATTTTTCCAGGTGATCCAAGAGGCTTTTTATGTAGTTAATTAGCTAAAGAGGGAGGAGGATTCATGAAAGAACACTTTGTCCCTTAGTTTATCACAAACATTAAAAATCAACACATCTGGAGGTGCATGGTTTTCACTGTTCAGGTGAGGGATGAGAATTGAGCAGTAACTCAAGCTTCTGGACAAATGTCGCTGACATGTTGTGGAATAGAAGTAGAAAGCTGCGTAAAATGGAAATACTCATGTAATGTACAAGTCCCTTGGATTTGTGCTGAAGTGACTGACCTCCATCCAGTAGGCTTTTCTGTCTGGAACCAGTTCAAGCCTCCATTAGGCCAGACAGAGTGCAACATGCAAACTGCACCAAGAAATCAACAAGATTAACACAGAGTGGGGCCAAAGCATGAACCACTTGGCTGCTGTTCCTCTATTATGATAATGTGAGACATTATTAATATCTGCGTGCACCTCCCTTTTCAGAGGTCAAAGTGAAGGATGAGCCTCCAGAGTAGAGAGCAGCTGAGCATCACGAGGCTTCAACCTGAACGTCCTAACTGCTTCTTCTCACTTCACTGTGCACTTCAGCCTGTTCTTATTAAACTTAATATCAAATAAATGTTGCTTAGGGTTATTAGAAATAATTTCTATTAACATTAAGTCAACCATGGTGCTGTGGCGACCTTGTTGTTCTCCATAGTGTCACTTCATGTCACTTGTTCTTGATCTGTTGAAACCAGGATTGTCTATATTAAAGGCTGTATATAAGCTGCTAATATGAGAGCAACACCACATTAGCTCCAATAAGCACTGTGTTTATGGAAAGAACGTCTCTTTCCTTTTTCCTTTTCATCCATTTCACTTTACAAATTAATACTTTAAAGATGCTCTTTGGTGGATTATTTGTTTGCTGAATTACAGGAGAAGCTTGGACAGATTCAGAAAAGATGCTTCATCTAATTTTATCAGCATGCTTGGTCGTTAGTTCCAGCTGCATTGTTAGTCTCCTTGAAACATTTTGGGCAGTTTGTCTAAGTAGAGTTAAGCCCCGAGTATACTTCTCTGTGTAATACATTATCCAACTCGAGCCCTCGAGTTCTCCGCCATGGTGCCGGATACGCAATGCAATTTCCCATCCGATCAGTAGGTACATAGAGGTTCTCATATTTTCTTACTTCTTTGGCAAGGCGTTCAGGGATTCATCTCGAAGTCTTGAATGCTAGTCAGTCTTCTGAAAATGGCACTGGTAGTGTTTGTGGTGTGGAGAGAGTAGTCAAACCGGAAAAGTAATTCCATAAATTATGTTTTTAGCGGACCAATCACAACCCTTGCCGTCTCCGTTTTCCCTTGATGGAGTGACGGACAGTTAAAAAATATTTCAAGCGCCCAGAGAGAATGGAGATGCTCTCTGACAGGCTCTCCGGCGATGTAGAGGGCTCTCAGTGTCCACGTACAGCAATTTACTGAGTACTAAAAATTGTCCTTTAGCATTACACATTAACGCCAGTTAATCATGTTAATGCGCTAATTTTGACAGCCCTAGCTGAAACTAATCCCAAGGTCATCCAATGTACAATATAAAAATGTTTAGCAATAAAATCAATAAATACATCTTGAATTTTCTGCACCTTGAGAGCCTGAAGATTAAGAAACTCTGGTATAACGTTGACCATTACTATTAACATCAATTAAATATGTTTCAAATTAATTACTGAATAATTTATCTCATTTCATGTGACTCAGAGGGAGTCCTGGCCTTCAGGTGAAGAGCGGCTCTCGTCTCATCCACCATGTTTCCTTTCATCCCGTTCCACCGGGTTAAAATGTGAGTTGCAGTTCACTGAATATTTAGTCACGCTGAGAGCTCCTGCAACCCTTCAAATGATCGGTTATGAAATATTCAGACCTCATCTCTGCGGGGACAGAGCAGGAACACAGCAGGAGCTTCGACAGCTGATTGGGTGCCAGAGTTTCCCTTTAGCTCACGTTATAACTCTGCATTCACCTTTTACTCTGACAAGGCTGACATTAATGGCTACCCTTCACGCCTTTCAAGCATGTAATTATGGTGCAGGCAGTTAGAATATACAGCAATTGGCCATATAGAGAGAGGAGCATTGTAACTGAGCGGACAGTTATTACTTGTCATAAAAAAATATAACGGAAACAAATGGGAGCTTGAAATTACACTGAAGGACTTTAATTTTATTATTTATTTTTATTTCAGTTATACCTGGTGTTTGAAAATCATTTTTAAAGCCACTATTGGGAAATCAGTGTTTCAAAAAATAAAATGCATAGAATAACTAGCTAGTGCTATGCTGAAAATATGCCTTTTTAAATATCCAAAACCATGGGCGTTAGTGGTCTATAATTAAACATATAAACAGCAGTTCAATTGACCACACTTTTTGAAGTGTTTAATATGTACTGTTAATACAAAGAAAGTTCTTTGAGATGCTCTTAGCCCACTTTAACCCCTGAAGCAACATTTACTTCAGTGTCATTACACAGAAATCTTTAACATCCTTCATACTGGTGTCAATACTTTGGCCCTTTAAGACAGCGTCTCTTTGTAACCTATTACCACCAAACTATTTTTCTTATGCATCCGTTCATTCATTCATCCGTTCATTCATTCAGTCATGGAGGCAGAAGGTGAGAATAGCTGCTGCTGCATTTCTGCAGACATCATTCATCCAGGATCATTCGCTGCTCCTCTGCAGTGCTGCTGAAGTGTGTTGTCTTCTTCACCTCCATGACACGAGTCCTCATTTGCTTTGGTGGCGGTCTTTTAGATCACACCGTCTCACGTATTTGGCATGACATATAAGGCAACAAATGCACATTTAGTCCTCAGAGTTGATGTTAGAAGTGGGAAAAATGTTGAAGTAGGTCTGGTGGGCTGTTCCTGGTCTGCAGTGGTCAGGATCTATCAAAAGTGGTACATGGAAGGACCAGTGGTGAACCGGAGACAGGGTCATGAGAGGAAAAGAATCTCTGTTGCAGGTGGGGAGTGAAGGCTGGTCCTGGTGGTCTGATCCAACAGACCAGAGAAGTTAAAGATGGGTCTGATAGAAAGGAGTCAGATACTACAGAGCAGAGCAGTTTGTGTCAGAAAAAGTGACATATCTCCGAGTAACATAATCCATCATAGCAAATAATGCCTCAAAAACACGTCACCTCAAAAATCACTCGTCACATCCTCATTGTTTTATCTAAACTGTCTTTGTGAGCTGGAACAGCTACAACAGTGAGTAATAAAAACGTAACAGCACCGAACACGTCGTCTGGAAAATGGAAAACAGATGCACTGAATCACTGATGTATATTTCTTTGAAACGGCTGACTTTTCCCCCCAGACAGATCTGTGTCCAGTTTGTCGGGAGCCATTCACACCTTTGTACCTCTGAGATGTGCTTCTGTGCCCAAAAAAAACAAACTAAATGCTAAAGCAGAGAATATTGTCACAACAATAAATAATCGAGACAGATGAATAATTACAACAAGGGGAATCAATTCCAATTCAAAGTTTCTGTCAGGCTAATGGATTGGGCTGAGGTTCGGCTGTGGTGCTGATGTACTGTAAAGTGCTGCCAGCCGCTGGAGATGAAGGCAAAAACTCAACTGCTGCTATGATCCACTTCTCTCCTACAGTGATTGGAAATCTCATGATGTATGGAGGAGATGAGGGAAAGTATTGACCACTTTTTTCCTCACACAATCATCGCTCTTATGGTGTACCTCAAGGTCTCGAATTAATCATTCATTGCCTTTCAAATTACTGCTGGTACTCAGATCCAATACCACAAGGTAAAAATACTAGCCTGGCTATCATGATTACAAAGCTCTGTGAGTGTAGTCTGGCCAAGCTGCCTTGTACACCGAGTTCTCAGAGGGCGGGCTTAACCCACGTCTATCAAATGCCTCTGTGTGCTACTGGACGAGGCTTCAACCAATCAGACCACTCTTCCTCTGACGTATGCATAGCAACGAAAACTGTTTGATCCAAAGATCTAGAGCGTCATTGCCTTAAACACGCCTCATTTAAGCTGTTGGAAATGCTAGATTTTCATTGGTCCCCATTCCTGGGGGAGTCTGAAATTGAGGAGAACATCAGCTTGGCCAGACTGACTTGTTCGCCAAATTTTGTGCAGCGTCACAGGAATTATGGGCGGGCCCAGGCTGTAAAAATACACCATTACAACTCAATTTTTTGCCACTAGGGGATGGCTACTACTTTGATGACGTCGTCAAGTAACATGGGATCATGAGAGTTGGTGTTGTCACCATTCTCGCTGACTCATTCATTAATGGAGAGCAGGAGAGCTGTCCAAGTGCTGCATGATGGATCAGACAGAACGAGTTGACTGAAGGCAGGAGGCTCACCAAATAGTCAAACTAAGCAGTGCTGATCAAACATTATTATGCAGAGCCTATTTCTGCACTGAAATATATTTTAGTGAACAGTTTAGCTAAGATAAGATAAGATAAGATAATCCTTTACCACCTTTCATCCCACCAACCAGGAAATATGCATTGCTACAGCAGCAAAGTGGACAGTGCAGCATTACAATAAGGGCCAATGTAAAAAAAAAAAATAAGAAGCAGGGACATCAGTATACAAAGGAAAGAGGTAGGGAAAAAATGTCTCAAAATAAGTAGTTATTACTAAAGAAGCAAATAAGCAACCAGATTAATAAACAGTGTATAAATGTTTAAATAAGCCACAGACCAGATGAAAATAAGTCAGCAAAACAATTTTAATGTGGAATTCTGACTGTATGTGTTGAGTGGGTATATCCTCTATATTTACTGCAAGAAGTTAGTCCTACTTACTGATTTATTATTTAACAGTGCATTAGTCAATCATTAAAACTGATGCAACAGTGTGTAAGCAGAACACTTGCTGTTGGTGATACTTTTAGCTAATTTATGAAGTATTCAGTGTTTCCCATGCTAGGGGTCAAGCCCCCCCTCCAAAGATCACAAGATATCTGAGGGACCAAAGAAAAGTTCTGCTTCATAAATTTAATGTACATTCATTTTTTTTATCCTCTCTCTGAAGTGTTGAAAAGTTTTACCTCTTACAGCCCACTTGAAAATCAAACATTGAGACATTTAGATGGGAAATATGTCTTTAGTGCAGCTGCATAGACATCTGAAATGTGACCAGGATCTACAACCAGATAAGAGCCCAAAAGGTTGGGTACCATTGATTTAATCCTACAGTAAGTGCTTAACTGAAAAGTAACTCCAGTGGCGTAAAGTAGTAAAGAATGGAAAAAAAAGAATCACATCGCCCAAAGAGAACGAACAAAGAGGAGAAAACTTAAAATCACTCAGCGAATACAGACAGAACATTACATCGTACTTTGTCACCTGTACCTGTGGCTGCTGCTCATCCTCTATCTGGCTGTGAGGCTTCCCCTGCACCAGGTTATAATCTGCCTTGGTTTGGCAGCTAAATATGATAGGAGCTTCTTTTTAATGTGTTCCAGATGGAGGAAATAGTCATTTGCATCCTTTATCAGCGGGATAAGACAACCGTCTTTCTCTCTCCTCTCCATCTCCTGTATTTACGATGGGTAAAAGTGTCATCTGTCGACCTCAAAATGCTCCCAGAGCAACTTGAACTTTTAAAACAGTTAATTAAGATTTGCTCTGACACATGCAGCGCTGATTTCTCAGGCAAGAAATCCATATTCATATTTCAGTGAGAAGAAGGTCATGCAGAGCAACGACAAGGGACCAGTCACCCATGGATGTCTTTGAGCAGGACTTTGCAACGCCTCATCAATTTTTAATTGATTTATTCATCTATTCATGAATTAGCTTAGCTTTTCTCCAAAGCATACAGGGATATCTAAAGCACACAGCAGCCCCCTGATGTATGATTGCATTCCTGTGGTGTATCAATAGTCAGCTGACAGTCACTCATCATCATGGCTGCTAATGGTTCCAGGTTATTTGCCACTCAGCGAAGCTTATGGGGAACTTTTCCCCTTAATGAAGTCGCTCTCAAGAGAAGGTTGTTGAAATTAGCATCAACAGCTAAGTTCCCCAGATAGAATACAGTAAATAATGGCTTTAATCAGGTGTGAAGAGAATATCGAGGCATTGATGCGTCCGCTGAAGCCTGTTTTCTGTTTGACTGGACAGAACATTGACAGTTGCTTTAGGCTCCTGATATAATCAGTCTGTTAACACTCGCTGCACTGTTGCCCTTGCAGCAGTGTTAGTTCTTGGTACCAAGCAGCAGAATGAATGAATAAAAGTAAAATAAATAAATAAATAAAACTGTATTTATCTTCAAAGTTGCCTTTAATATTCAACATGAGTGGATGCCTGTGCATGCTTTCAGTTCGGATGGCATCAAGATTTGAGATACAGATTGGATCAGCAGAAAAAAAGAGAGCAAATGTAATTTTTGGAGATTTAGAGATCACATTTTTTAGCCACAGATGCAGATTGTTGATCATCAGTGAGTCACAGCAGCCAATATATATCTTTTGTTATTGTTGTTATGTTAAAATTTTACTTTGGCATAGTGAATGATTAGGAAATACAATTTTTACACAAGTTTTATTGATTCAAATTCAAACATCCGTAGTTCTATTGATGTATTATAAGCTGTTTAGAGTGACAGAAAGTTAAAAAAAAATAATTATTAATAATTCTATTAATATTGCCATCTATTAATATTGCTTTGAAAACGTGCTACAAACAACTGGATCATCGTGGGGTTATAATTTGCTGCCCACTAATATTTTCTTTGTTACCGCTTTAAGCACCATTAGCTACGAGCCACCAGCTCAGCTGTCACCTTGTTGAGAGCCGTGCAGTGGCACAGGAACACATTAATCAACATTTCTTTAAATTACCAGTGGCAGGTTGTGACAAACATAAGCACAGTAAATAACAGTGAGACACAGCCTATCAGGATGATACATGAATATATGACAGGAAGCAGCAAAACACTGATTCTGTGATATAATTATAACATCCACCATTATCATGTGACATGCACACGCTGAAGCATTAACCAAGAAATGACAGATAAAATAAAAATGAAATATGAACAGTTTGATAGTCAGTAACTTATCTTTAAATCACACAAATGTGTAAACAATGGAGCTAAAGTTCCAGTAAATACAGCCATACAGATCCAGAGCAGACCATCTGACAGTAGCTTCTGTGTATTTATAGCTTCAGAGACCTGGGCGCTGATTGGTAGAGTGAACTCCAGGCAAAATACGTCTTAAAAAATTAAAATCTCCACCACTGATGTGGAAGAGCAAAGAACAGTCGGCTGATTTTAATCAGTATTCAGAGGCTTTTCATTGTCCATCTTATGTTATGCGTCTTATTTTATGTTTTATAAAGTGTTTCTCAATGCTTAATGTTTTATGTAAAGCACTTCATATGTCATATGTATAATATGTCAAGAGATCGTTGTCACTTTAAAGTTTATGGCTGATCTCAGATCAGTTTAAAGGACGGTAAAGTGGTTTTGCACATAAACTACAAATTGCAGTCTCCTACATCACTGCCGACATCTTTCCATACGGTATCTTTGATCATTTATTTTTATCACTGCCAGGTTTCAGCTCATTTCACAACAGTATGACAATCAACTAGCAGCGACCCAAATGTGCCTTAAACACATAATCCATTTCAGCAAACATTTAGCACTTTGGCCTGGTTATCGTGTGCTGGTTGCAGCTGGGTGGAAACCATTAGACAGCTGAGATTTGAGTTGATATTTTATCGTAGGAAGCTGCACAGTTTTCATCTTCTAGGTCTGAAGTATTACTTTAACACTACATGAATGCATGTGTTACTGCGTGTGACTCAAATATTCGCTGGCAATGTGTCCTTGACTGCATCACCAAGGACGGCTTTCAAAGAGGCCCAGCAAGCGAGCAGCAAGACAACAGTACTGGAGTAACAGGAAATTAATAGAAACAATAAGGGACTGTTTAGAAGAAACAAATAAAAAAAAAACATTATTGTTAAAATCCCCCAAAAACACCTCAATTTTGTTCAATTCATTCTGACATCTGTCCTCCTGGTATCTGTTTTAACATCCTGCTTCTCATGACTAGAAAATAAAGATTGTGTGATGCTACATAGTCCAGATCCAGGCTAACTGTGGATCTCAGCCTGGGAAATCTGTGCATCAAACTGAGTTTAATTGTGTTTTCCTGAGGCTAATAAACAGACAGTGTTGTACAGTATAAACCCCACAAATAAAAGCTAACAAGAAGGACAATAAGACGAGCCCGGCTAATGAGACACGCCAGCTCCCAGCAAGAGCAGGACAGATGTTCCAGCGTTCCTCTTTGACTTGCTGTTCGTATCAAAGCTGCTGCACACTGATGCTCACAGGAGTATTTAGCAGCGGGGACAAAGTGTTGGTGGGTGGTGAAGATTACATTTAAAATTACATTTTAAAACAGCTGCACCACATTTTCCAAAAACAACACTGAGAGCACTTCACTCCTTCAACTCGAGCACATTTCTGTTTTTCATGCTGTATTAGAACAAATATCACATGAGGACATGGCACCATGGAAAATATATGTAATCTACATTTTAAGGGGCTTATTATAATTGCAAATTGAAAACTTGACTCCTGGCCATGTTTTGGCGCAGTCCCAGTTTGCACTGATTATTAAAGGCAACATCCACTCAAAATTCACGCTCCTCCTGCTTTTTACACTGTAATAGTTTTTCATTATGTATTTTGATTTCTGTATCTTATGCAGTGCAGTAAGATTTCACATCTTTACATCATCTACTTTTGAAAATAAATGTACTGTAAATGTCAGTTGCACAGTATGTATATACCACACTTACATTATGGAGATAATAGACTTGTGGGAGGGTGCAGACTATGTGCTGGTAGAGATGTGAGGGAGGGTTCAGGTTTTAAAAACATAAATTCAATAAGTTTAATGGCTGCCACTTGTGAAGTTTGCAACAAGCTATTTCCCTCAAAGCCATCTGAAAGTCCCTCTGAAATGAAGAGCTACTCTAAAACACATTTTAGGATTAAACCTTTCTCCTTCCTTCCAGTGAGGAGACCCCTTTTTCTGTCTGTTAAGGCTCTTACATGATTGAAATTAACTATAAAATATCTTCCCTACATGCTGATCCTGGCCATGCTTGCTGTCGTAGAGAAGGCCTGGCTTGACATTAAAAATGTGCAAAGATGACAATGGCATCAATTTTTGGAAAGTCTCTCATAGGGCTGCTCAAACAATCAAAATTTTATGGGAATTGTGTCATGGTCTACTGCAATCTTCTGCCATGCCTCACATATTATATTCTACAGATTTAACGTACCGATTCTACTAAACTGAAACAGAAAATCAGTGAGACTGAAAAAATTGACAGCATAAAAAATACTGTCACTGAAAAAGTGTCATGAATAAAAAAAAATTGTCATTAAACGAAATCATTTTTTTAATGATTGTTTTAGTTTTTAATGCCAATTCAGTGGCAAAAAGAAGCTTTTCCAGGCCAAATATTTCAGTGTCAGTGTCCATTTGCACTTCAGGTTGTGTTTTTATTGTCTATGCTAAATTTTACTTTTTCTTTTCTGTCACACATGCAAAAAATGATCATTCCCTCTAACATCTATAACAGCAAATCGTAGAAATAGAATAACAGGGCTGTGTTTGTCCCCTTATGATCCAGATGTTAGCTGTGATAGGAAGAGAAAAAAAAAATGATTAAGCCATTGTCCCATTTTGGTGCTGAGATTTTTACGATAAAGACCTGAAAAAGCTGTTTATGTGTTGCTAAGTGTGGACGTACTCTGAGTTGTGCAGCTGTGGTGTGATGCATTGCCTCTTTAAGTCAGACAATACACAGAGAGAGAGAGAGAGAGAGAGAGGTGGAGAAGAGGAGGAGGATGGAGGGATGGAGGAGAGAGAAGTGGGAGCCAATAAGAGGCAGTAGGAGCAGACATACTCTGTTTGTGACACCTTGTGGTGGAGAGAGAGGTGGGCACCACTGGTAAAGAGAGAGAGAGAGATCAAAGCAAAGGAAGAGACAGAGGAGGAGGAAGGAGGATGAGAGATAGCAGCGCTGCAGAGAGAGAGAGCGCCCTGCCTGCCTTTGAGTGTTTACTCCACTTTCCCTGAGAGCCGGTTATCTTCCCTCTGTGTGAGTCATGGAAGTGATTTAGGTGAGTGGAGCAGCAGCAGAACGCCACAGATCTGTGAGCGCCGTGGGCAGGTAAGCTCGCTCTGCATCCCCCTCTCTCTCTCTCTTTCTCTCTCTGGGTGCATATTTATCTGCCTTTTTCCCTTCCCTTTCTCCCTTGAGGAAGAGGGAACAACTTCTGCAGACTTTGGTTCTTGTTGCATTTTTCTCTCTTTTCCCCAGTATACATCCTTTGTTAATTCACTTGATTCTCGGTAGTTTGTGCTCATGCAGGCTGTGCAAAGTGTGAGAGGCGTGCTGCAGCTTCCCTCTGACAGTCTGAGCAGCGTTTAGTGCCTCAGTATTGACAGGCGGGCTCAGTGGGGCTGGAAGAGGATGAGAAGAAGATGAGTCAAATATCTGCCGGAGGGACCAGGAGGGTAACAGCATCAGCTGATGATGATCACGATCTGTAGAAGAGCAGAGAAGGAAAAAAGATAATCCGCACAAATCAGCCTTGGCTGCTTGTCAGATTTTGCCCTGCATTTCTTTTGTTTTCTTTGGTTTTGTAACACAGTTGAGGTAAAACGTCTCGAAAAACCAAAAGAGCTGGATCTTTTCCCTGGACATCCCTTCACGTCCACCCAGACTGCTGGGTCTGTGGTTTTTCTCTTTTTCGGGAGGTGTAGACAGGTGATCAGAGATTTGTGGCTCAGTCCTCCTGAGTGACAGCTGAGCTCTATCACAGCTTTCATCATGACTCAAGCTGGTAAACTGCAGCTCAGCTTGTGACACAAATCCCGGTCCCTCAGCGATGTGGGAATAACCTGCTTTCATCTCACGGCTGGATTAGACTGATTTACTGTTGCTTGCCGTCAGCCCGGGTGTGTTTGTGTGGGGTTTGACCTATAATGGCACCTAATGGCATCATATGTTATTTCCGAGAGGACACTGTCAAACGGGACACTGTTGCCAGCCACGTCCAGCAGTAATATGGCAGTTGATATTAATGCTGGCTCTCCTCATGACCCCCATCAAAACTACTACTGGCAGAGGTGCTTGACAAGAATTAATGGAGCCTTTAAAATTAGAAATTACATTTATGGTGAGGCTGGATTTACTGTCAGTGAGTACCTCCATCACTCTCCCTTTGTAAAGGACAACTCCAGAAGATATTTTTGTCTTTGTTGGCTAGTCCTCAACACAGGCCCTGATTGAATCTACAAAATATGGGGTTATCACCCTCATATCACTCTTCCGTTCTCCATATCCCTGTTAGAAACCCATGTCATTGATTTATCTGCTTCTCTTTACCTGCATCCCCTCTGCTGTGATTGGTATAGATTTGATGTGTTGAATCAATAAAGGAAAAACAGCTTTTCCCTATAGACTGCCTCAGAATACGTCCACACCATGTTTTAGATTCACTTTGCTGACAATTTTTCTTGTGTTGTGTGAGCTCCCTTAGACTTAAAATCCATAATCACCTCCCTTTAAATTCGAGCCATCATATTAAAGTTTCAGCACCACAGCTGGGTGAAATAGCTCACACTCAAGGATCAATAAACAGTCAGAAACAATGCGAGGGGGAAGCAATACAGCTTGTAAACTCATTTAACAACTTTTGCAGCAGCAGGTTGGCTTAAATCAGTGTCACTTCTTTAATGTCAAAACTATTGAACTGCACAAAAAAAGATTTCAGAGCATGTAGGGAGAAAAAAAGACAGATCTCTCAGTGATTTCTCCATAGACCACAAAACTTAGACGATTGTGAATAAAGAACTCGTAGATCCTCTCATGGACTCAACATCTCCACTGTGAACAGAAGTTTAAAGATTTGGTTTGTTTCTAGATCTAGATCTGTCCCTGCATGTTTCCAAATCTTGACATCCTTGGGATGTGCAAACCTGATATCTGATATTGGCACCAATACTGACCTCACTCAGTGTGATCAGGGATCAGCCATGGTGAGACCAATCCACATTAAATTTAAAGTTCTTTGTCAGTTAAGTGTCTCTCCTATCAGAAATTCGGTCACAGTGGGCCATAGACTCATTTTATAGCAGCACACCACTTTGCCCCCTCATGTAAAATAGAAATGATTCCAAGGACTTCGAAGCAGTGAGGTGCACAGATTTAAAATATGGTACTTGTCCTGATTTGAGGTTTTATAGTCAGTATAGGTAGAGAAGAAACTGTCATTGGATATTTTGCAACAGCAGCTACACTGTGAGTTATACTAAATGCTATCTGAAATATGATTTATCAACTTCATGCAAAGAAGTTTTTAACGTATGCATTTTCACAAAATTTGTTTACTGTATTTTTAAAGTTGGAGTGAAGGACTTTTTGACTTATAAATGAACTTTCTGTGACATTCAAGTGCCTGGCTTCACACAGTTCATGGTCAGCACCTTAACAGCTCGACCACCAGGTCACCTCATGATCAACATGCAGGGTGTGCTGAGAAGCACACAGTGATGTCATAGTGTGCTGACACACTCTGGAGTACGCCGGTTTCAGACTGTCAAACCAGGCCGGGCTAGGGCTATTAAAGGGGTAGTTCAGAATTTTGGACATAGGACCTCATTTCCAAGTGAGCTAGAGTATTGGAGATGTGTGGAGACAGTTGTCAACAAATTTCATTCAGTCCTTTTAAGGTTGTCCAAAAATATCTATAAAATAACAACAATAATCTTTATTGAATCCAGGACAGTGCACATTAATGAATATATGAACATAGAGAACAGAATATAATAAAATGTAAAATACACCACAGGATACTAATCCTGGATTAACAGTACTCATGACAAAAACACACCAACAACAAAAATAACAGAAAATGACATTCACATCAGTACGGCTCAGCAACAGGGAGATCGTGAAGTGCAACTGTGCAAATCCTGCTTATCTTAAATAAAAAGTGCTGGCGAGGTGTTGCACATTGGAGTAAAGTGCTGTTTTGGGTTGCATGAAAGTGCATATGAAGTCCATGTTTTGCACATCTGGGTAAAGCGCAGCTAGAGGGGTTAATACAGCATATTGGGCATTGGAGTAAAGTGCTGGGCAAATTCAAGTGACCTATTGCTTGTAGCTCATTAAGAGGCAGAAAAAGGGAGAAGAAGAGGGAGGAAATAGAATAATGAAAGAAAAATAATAAAAAAGAAAGATAACAGTGTTATCACGCTACAAGAGGATAAACCCAAAAGGGGGATATAATAATAACAATGTCAGGGTTAAATGTGGTCACAGATCTGGTTTGTTTTGAGTCATATCTTCAGGCTGGTAGCTTGTCTGACTGATGGATTGTTCCAGAGTTTACTACCTTTGAAGGACAGGACATTTTGTCCACTGGTGGTTTTTCTGATGGTCACCGTCACCTCTCGACATGCTTCGTGATCTGAAGCCGCAGATAGTGAATGAGGAGAGACGCTGTGGATGACACTGAACATCGTCACTCTACAATAGATCAGAAGTAAAGTTAAGTTGGATAGAAAAAAAGAAATCAGTCTCCCATTCATTGTCTGTGGAGCTCCAGACTTTGAACTTGATGACATGACTAGTTTGAGATTTGCATCTTTTGTTCCTACTTTGAAAGAGTGAGCAGCTCATGGTGACAAATGCTGACTGGACTGAAATATTGGGATTCTTAGTTTAGTTAGTTGCTCTCTAAATATATGAAACTGAAGGTTGACAATCACAAACCACACAAAGAATAGCCAGTCAATAAACCTCAAAGAGCAATTTAATAAATTGTATATACTGTACTTTTCAAAACTGTTAGTTCACCTCGAGACAAAAAGGGATCTTTCTCGTCAGAACATTAAACTAGTATGAATTGTCAGAGAAAGATCAATACAGCCTTACAACCGTAACTCAAAAATATCTGTCTACATCAGAACAATGGAGAATGTGTTTTCTCATATTTTTTGGCCCTCAGAAGTCTGTCTCCTTTTCAGCTTTCCCCTCGACGTGTGACAAATTTGGAAGGTGGGTGGACTGCCTACTTTTAAACAAGCGAGCAAAGTCAACACAGCCATCTGCTCGCACCACGGTATTTTTTTAATCAAGGCTGCAAGAACCACAATCTCTCTCTCACTCACGCAATTTAGCATCTTGTGCTAAGGGTGAACAGCACACACTGCGTGACATGTTAGTTACATCTGATTCAAGTCAAAAACCCCAGTGTACCTGAGGTGATGTGAACAGGTGCTGCATCTGACAAATAAGTTGCGATTTGCCACAAGTTGCTGGAGGGCCAACACCTCCTGTGTGACTTGTTATTTCCTTGTTATTTTTAGAGGTTATCTGACTTGGTTACCAGACGGAGAATTAGACACACTTCATAGAGAGGTCTTGAATTACTGCTATACTTGCAACACATAGGGACGTATGGAGAGGGCTCTCACAGAGCTGCCAGGTTGGCTCATGTTGCCAGCCCAGAACGTGCTGCAACATGAGCGTAGTAACCCTAGCCAAAGTCTGTCTTCCGTTGCTCCTAACATAGCGTTATTATGGTATGGATGGCCACTGAGCTGGGTGAACGGTGTTACCATGGTTTTGCACTCACCGGCTCACATTACTGCAGAAAGGAAGGAGTGAGGTACACAACTGGTTGCAAATTGCAACCACACCACGAGATGTCAACGTTGATGTCAAATCCTACACACTGTCCCTTTAATATGAGAGAGATTTCTAAACCATACTACATTAAAACAAGATTCCAAAATCTACTTATCAAATGCAGTGAAATGCAGGGTTGCATACTGTAGGCCTGAGGCTAAAATGCTAATGTGCAGTAAAACTATACTAATAAGACTTTGAAAAAGAAATAAATAAATAATGACTCAAATTTGAATCATATAAATAAATGTATTTGCCCTGGTGTTTTTCTGGAAAAATGTATTTATGCAGTAGTTATAAGGAGCGCTATACCAAAACCTTTGGTACACATTTGGTGCAGATTTATAAATGCACATGTTTGTTTTTGGATGATAGAAAGTTTGTCGGAGACAGACCATAATGAGGCTGTTTTTTTCTCTGTCTGAACACAGATGTAGTGTTTTCAGAAAAGCACAGTGGTTTGTTTGTGTCTGATGTGTGGGTGAAAATGCATTACAAAATGCATCATCGTATTGTTTCTTTTTCTTTTCAGGCCGACTCATTTTGTGTTTAAGGACCGATGCCAAACCCTGGCAACAACCTGACCACATCAGGAGGCAGGTAAGAGTTTAAGACAGTCAAACTGAGTCCTGCAGGACTGTCTCCAGATTGCGAGGCACTTTCTCACATCGCTGTCAAATAAGCTGTGATCGCACATTTTAATTATTGCAGAAATGTGTCACCAGAACAACAGTAGCACCACTTATCAGTATGTGTCATCCAAATGTGTCAGCACTCAGCTTCACTTGTATGCAAAATCTATGAACGCACTCTGGTCAGAGCAGCAGACATTCATTTATGCGTTTGATTTGATAGAGCCTACGTTGGACTTTCTTTGTGTGACTCTGGTCAAGCTGAGGTAAATCATTTTTAAACAGAAAGAAACACTTTTGCTGATTTATCACTTCCCAAAAGGGCTGTTAACTTAAGCGCAATATCCCAGAGTTTCTTGGAAAATTAGACAAATCACTTATGTTGAGCTCATAACATGAATTATTCAGAATTACATGCTTTTTACCCCTTAAATTACAGCGACTTTAACAATTAAAAAGTTTCCCATGGTTTGGTACAACGCCCTGCTGTGGAAAGACCAGATTCACCTGAACAGCTGCTCCTGTCTCGGGACGGCATGTGTTCACTTTCCAAAATGTGTTTCTGAGTGGCAAACAAAATCACAGGTACGTCTTTTTGATAAACATCCCTGGCTTTAGTTTAAACAGGAGTTAATTTCATTTGATCCTGAGAGGAGGAAATGTGTTGTTGTCACTGATAATGACATGATTTGGCAGTAAAAACTGTGTTGGCAGGCATCTGCTGTTCTGTTGTGCCCTTTAGCTAGACTCTGAATCCCTGCATGATTGCTTCATTTGTGCCGAATCCGATTGTATATCAACGAGGGAAGGGTTGAAAGACGAATCTAGAATCTAAACCGTACTGTGCATTAAGAGTGTTTCTGAGTGATGTGTTCGCCTGCTGAGGGGTGACCAGTGAATTTGAAATCCTTACAGATCAGTTTCTCTTCCATGGATGTGACAAACCGCACTGTTCTCCAAATGCCTCCTCGCCAGACCTGTGCTTTGTGCTCCATAAGAGTAGTTATCATCATGGATATGGTTTGAATTGAACATAAAAATGTTTAAAGGAATATGTGGTATTGTTGCACCAAGCAAAGGCACATGCTTTTCAGCAGGAGCTGCTGTTTAAATAGAGGACACATTGCTATTGAACTGAGTTTTTAATGTTCAAGTATTTCAAATTTCCACCAAACATATTCATTCAAGTTACTTTAACTGTATTGCTTGCAGACAGTTTAAATGTTTGATTATTGCAAGGCTCCATCACACCGCAGGCTGTACTTGAAAAGTATAGTGATTAACAGATCTCAGAAATTAATGAGAATTTTTGGTTTTAGTCTTTTCATAGCATTTGTTTGGCATTTGTTTTTTGCTTAAATTATTCAACCTGGCATTATATTTATGTATTTACTAAATGTTAAATGATAATTTAACTCTTTGAGTGCCATTGAAGCATTTTGACATCATCTGAAATCCAACATTTGAAGGCCATCAACGTAATATGTCAAAGTGTTTTTTCAGCAGTGGGTCATCGATCGCGGTCTCCTGCAGCCTGTGAGTAATACTGGGGCTGCTGGGATTTGTAGTCTGGACGGTATACGCCACAGACATCAAAGCAGGAAGTAGAGACAATTGAGATAATAGCGCAAAACAAACAGATGCTGGACAAAAAGTGGTGATTTTGGTGAAAGTGTCCAACCTGGTCTCATGAAATATTCGGACAAATCAGTATAAAAAATATTGCACTAAATTTCGTATATAACCCACGTAATTCGGATATCATGTGACGTTCAATGCAGGCTGCTGTCTGTGAAAACATTTCGGACATTCCTTACATTCTCAGCGGACATTTGTTACGTTTTCAGTGGAGTAATTTATGAGTTTGGGTGCGTTTTGACACATTTCTAGTGGGAAATATGCATTTTATTTCTATAAGCCTAACCCTGTAATCCTATCCCTAAACCTAACCATCACTGGAAGTGTTGTTGGACGTATTTCAATGTGTATTGTAATGTTATGGTTCCAGCTGACAGTGAAAGGAATGTCCGGCATTTTTAAGGCTGTCGCTTCTGGGTTCTCTTTGGTGCTCGCGCATGCGCTGATCGGTCATGTTGCCGGTCATTTGTAAGATACGCATAAAAATTTGTGCCTTACTTGTCGTATGATATCATCCGAATATTTCATGAGTCTACATTGCTACCTCTGATAAAACAAGAATGGAACAAGGTAAAAACAAACATTTTTTTCATGATGAAACAGAGAGTCTCTTCTTTCATTTGAACTGTTCTGTGTTTTCAGAGTCGTGGTACAAAATATTCTGTGAGTCTTGAAATATGACTCAAAATGGGCAAAAATGCTGGAACGATGTACTTTCTGTTTTATAAAACCAAAGCGTTAAGAGTTCTGTAACCTGACTCACTACATAGCTGTGGAAATATCATCCAAACTTATCTTTTGTCTCTTTATCCTGGATCATCATCAAAGATTTTACTACTACTGTTACGTTGTCAGTTGAAACTTGTTCTACCTGTACAAACTCTGATTTATGGGCTCAACTATACTTTAAAGATACTAAATGACAACAGGCTGTAATTATTTTAACATAACAAAGTGATTTCTGAACTGACAAACAATTGTCCATCAGAAGTTCTCAGAAGCAAGAGATTATTACTTAAAAAATGAATCAATTATGAAAATTGCTCTTTCAGCATCACACTCTAAAGTGATCCTGTTAGCTGTAAATTAGCTTTGAAGCTCACCATTTCAAACTCTGCCCTGAGTTTTAGTGAACTTTTACCTTGAAGCACAAGATGAGAGTCAAAGGAAACAACAATATGCCTGTTGTCTCTGGTAGATGAGCTTTTTATTTTCTCTTGTGTTCCAAAGGTGTTTGATCTGCCTCCCTCTAACTTTTGACAACTTAGAAAAGGAAAGCCTGAAGTAATCCCACAAGGCTTAATTATCCCTCAGACTGACAGCAACCTGGTAAGAAAGGAGGCCTGGAAGAGAAGGGGAACTAAGACAGAGATGCTAGGATTAATGCAGATTGTCTGATATTACCTGGCCTCTGATCAAAAGACTGTGTTGGCAGGCGGAGTACATAATCCTCTCCATTTCTAGTGTTCATGCCAAAAAAACTGCTGGTGCTGTGTAGCTCGACGGCGCAGAGCAAGACATCACTGACCAGCCTGTTCCCAATGGGAACACTCATTATCCTGTGAAATACACATCTGAATGCATGAATCGCATTAAAGCTTTCATCAGACAGTACCGGTCAGGAAGACCCAAACTCACGGGTGAATATTTTTACAGCAGTATTATTTTTTCAAAGCTCTTTGTTGCATTTAAATAACCACATCCATCCGTAAACAATTTCTGTCATATTCTCTGAGGAGGTATTAGTCCATAAAGGCACATTTTTGTCTTTCATCATCATGTTTTTTTCTCCTCTGAAGTGCAATCTCAGCTCCCTCAAAGTTTGCAGAATTGTTATTAGGATTTTTGCTCAAAGACATTTTCAGAATTTGTGTCAAAGAGAAATTCACCAGTGATTGTTAAAGAGAGAAATGCACAAAAGACAAACCTGGAACAGAGAGTGTCAACGTTTATATGTAGTTGTTTTTAGGTTTGTCTTGCATTGCAGTAAAACACCATGTTTCTTGTACATACAGCATTAATATTGGTCTGGACTGTGTTTTCATCACATCAGTGTTGCTTCATACATTTGGCAAATAGTTGATTTGAGAGTGTGTTTTCAGAGTCATAGTACGAAATATTCTGTGGGTCTTGAAATTGACTCAAAATGGGCAAAAATGCTGGAACAAGACAGTTTGTGTTTTAAAAAATGGCTGACACTCAAAGAGTTAATGAATCAAGACGGCACCAGCTCTTCTTATTATATTATTTTTCACATTGTCAACAGCAGTGCATTACAGCTTCACTCTTTCTGTTCTCAGCAAGGACAAACAGACTGAAGAACAGTTTCTCTCCCAAAGCCATCACCACCCTGAACTCTCACATGTAACAACACCACATTCAGTGCACAATACATCTGTTTATGTGCAATATAGCACTATTGACCACTCTGTGCAATATAATTTATTTATCCTGTACATAGTCTAACATCCAGTGCAATACATTTTTTACGTTTCCTGTTTACATTCCCAGTATTTATAAAGCCACACCCATATTTGCATTTGTGTATAAGATCATTTTTATACTTATTTTATGTTTGTTTCTGGGCTATTTTTGTATTCATTCTAGATTTATATACTTATTTCATACTTATTTTATCCTTGTACACTGAAAAGGGAGAAGTTAAAAAAAACAATAAAGGGTATTCTATTCTATTCACATAAAATCCCAACAACTGAGAGGAAACCCAGCAAAACAGCTTATTTCTGTTGGCGTTGGATTCAGGAAGTGCCACAGATTCTGCTTTCTCAGTCAGTATAGCACATGTTGAGGAATTTATAGCTCCAGTTGACTGCATTTACCATCATTGATGATGGGACGTCTACATAAAGAGAGGCAAATTTATCTTTTAATGTCACCCAGAAAAGGTGAATCAAAAAGAGACAGTGGTGTTTGAGAGGAACAGACACATTACAGTCAGTGTTTCCCTCTCTCAGTTTTTATTTAGAGGACACCTAAACCTTGTTAAAGCGTGAAACTAAGATCTTTCTGCTGCAGCTTCTCACTCTGATAAAAAACAGTCGAATAGGGCCAATCATAGGAAACACCTTCAAAGCCCAAAATAAATCCTCACTGCAATCAAACATGTCTTCATGTCCTCTATTGGAAAAAAAGATCATAAACTATGCTCGCTGTCATCTCTTATTGAGTGTTTTTTTATCAGAATTGTCTGGCGCTGGCACAGATGCAGCCAAGAATAGTAAAGTCAATATAATCCCATTGAACTGTAGTTTGCAAACCTCTTTTTTTTTTTACCCGTAAAACACCATTTATCTGACGGCCAAAAGCACATTTGCCTGTTTAAACTCAGTGAGGAGCTACAGCAGAGCGGTATCTCTGATGTTTTGTGCAGATTTATAAATCGGAGGAGACATTTCATACAAAACAGCAACTTTATCCTTTAACAGAGATGTCATAATGCTGTAAGCTGCTTAACACACAGAAAAAGCTATTTGGATGGCTTTGCACTTGACTTGACAGCACTAATCTGGTCCCAGAAATAAATCTACTTATAATTTTGAGATGTTATGAAAAAAATGTTCATCTCCAGTTATTAGTGTCATAATTGATATTCTTGAATGTTTGGATAAATGTTGAACAGGTTAATTTGCATGTGAGATCCTTCTCTGCGCTGAAGGTTAAACTTTTAGAGACAATATCAAACGATGATATATGATAATACCAGATATGAGAAGAGGTGAGTGTCCGTGTAATGATTCAAATCTCCGCTCTCACCTCTGTGTGCAAAAGTAATTATGACAAAGTCATGTGGGGCTGAAAGAGGACGAACAGACGAGTCGACTGAGGAGATAATCAGGTGTTCAGATGCTGAAACTCAAGCGACTATTGTGTTCAAATACTTGAAGAGATTTTCTTTATTTTATTCTGATATAGTAATGTTTAAAGGTGGAAGGAAGTGTCATTTCAGAGCGGTCTGCCTCCACACTGTTGGGCTTTAATGGCATATTGGTTAGATAGATGCTGTTTTATTTTATGGAGGAACAGAGGAGTTTGTTATGTATTCTGCACTGTTTTTTTTATTGGTTATTGTTTTTTTTTTTTTATGAAATCCTAAGGCAAAAAAATAAAATACTGATGTAGGAATGAAAATGTTTTTTTGGCCCATATTTTCTAAATAGTATGTTGTAGTGGGAAAGACAAAAGTCTCAGTAGGACTTTAACGCTAAGTTAGACTCATTGTGAGGGCTCCATTTTTCAAGAGAGCCCAAATGCACAACTCACAGATAGGATCACTGTGCAACCTAAAGGATGTTTTATTTATAAGACCAGACAGGAACTTTAGAGCAGCAGAACCAGCGGTTAGGTGGAGAATAACGCACGTCCACAGGCAGGTACGGGCGCGTGCAAGGAAGCCCTACTCTGGCTCTGCACTCAATTACAAAGGGGGGGAAATCAAAACCACTCTCACACGGAGAGGGAAAACAGTTTAGCATTACCTGAAAACAAAAGATCGACTTGCTGAAGCGGCTATAAAACTTTAACTAAAGAAGCTGGAAAAACAGGAGAATATAAAGGGGAATGAACTAAGGGCGCCAGGGAGAAGGAAACCACAAAGGAAACAAATGATCGCCTACAACTCAACACTAGAGGAGGGAATTAACAACAAGAAATAAATACTAAAAACAGGCTACCATATACACAATACACTACACTAGGATTTACTCCGAAGAGGATTCATCTAGGAAACTAAAACTTACAGGAAATATGGAAAGATGCAAAGAACTAAAAACAGAAAATAAACTGCCAAGCTAGAAATAAAACTAGGCGCTATGACTGCAAAACTTGCAAATCAAAATCACTACTGAGACAAGTAGGAAGCTGGAATCTGCAGGAATCACTGGAAACGAGCAGAGACAAGATCACGCAACAAACAAATAAATGACAGGACTATTTATTTAGGGGAACACAGGTGGAGACAATTAGGGCGGGGTTTCACAATCACAGACACAGGAAGACACAGGAGGCAGGGGTCAAGCGATCTGAAAGGAGAGGGAGACAGGGTTACTTTCAAAATAAAACAGGAAGAGACAGGACAACATGCAGGCACAAGACAAAAATGGTGAACTTAACAGAAACAGACAGAGCATAACACTGATACCATGATAACGCAGTTCGTCAGTGTTATAGGGGGAATATCTAGTGTATCCCTCCGCTCACTCTTCCCTTTCCAGGACTCTCTGCCTTTAACTTTTTACCGTTCCATGTTCTACCTGCACTATGCAAAAAATTAATGGATTGCTTGTTGTTTGAAATGTTATATGAACATGTGGTATGTTTATCGATACACACAAAGACTCTCATCTTTTTGATCATTTTCATCCTTGTAAGAATAACTCTGCAGAAGTACTTTGCAGTCACCAAAGAAAATAAAATGTGGGGACCTTACATCCTAATTATGAATTATTCTGACTCTAAATGATTATGAGATTTGGGTGTGACATGCAGACCTTAAATATATTATGTCTCCTTTCCTTTAAAGCTGAACTTGATTTTCCAACACTGAAATAAATTGTATTATAAATGAGGGGTTAATAATTATAAGCAGTTGTTTTGACATTTTTTTAAGATAGCCGATATTGCAATACCAAATGCTGTATTCAATAATCCTGTTTTAAAAGCTGTATTGATAACATAGTTAGTGTTATTAAGAGTAAAGTTACTCATCTTGCAGACAGAACAGCTCCTGTCAGTGTTATAGTGTAACACTGTATGATTATTCATGTTGCATTACTCTGTCAGCTTTATTGTAATGTTGAAGCTGCTCAAAATGAAGCTAATTATATACTTTGGGGTGATTTAATCAATAACAATGCATCATATTTTATAAGTGGATCACTTGCTCTGTATGTTAAATCTTAACCTGCAATACAACTAAATATCTGTCAAATAAAGTGGTAGCTGAATTAAAAACTGTTTCAAAAATATTGAAATGTGAAGTCGCAGTACTAGAAGTAGCGGGAAGTGGAAGCATTTATGTGACGTATAAATAAATACTTGAATACTACTGCTAATAAATGTTGTTAATAGTATAATACTATGGCTAATCATTCTACTAATAATCAACATCATCGTCATCATCTTATTCTAATTCAATAGTCAAACTGCACCAGCACAAATGAATCTAAATAAATGCTAAGCAGTACTATTACAGTTCATAATGAGCAGTCACCAGATCAGCCTCCTAACAGCTCAGTAATCACTGAGCGTGTCATCAATTTGGAGCCACAAGGACAATCAGATGGGAGCTTATCAATCCTCCATTTATATCAGCAACCTGGTGAACTGTGAAGAGCGCACAAATTAAATTCCCAACACATGCTCTGTGCTGCGCTTCTGGAGGCGATTCAGATCAGGGATTATTGCACTAATTAGCGGGGATACGCTCCTCTTCTTTGACACAAACTGAAGCCCATCAGTGATTGGATCAAATAAGCATTTGACATTCAGAGCTCGCTTTTACCTTCTTTTGCAAATCCCAGAGAGGATTTCATCACAGACTCACAGACCTGCTGCTAGTGAGCTCCCAACTTCACTTTTCTTCTTCTTTTCCACTTCTTCCCTGCAGCAGAGCTGCTGCTCTGGTTAGGTGTCATCATCCTTTTGTTTTCCACTGGAATACTGAGCAGCTCTCCTTCTTGTGTTGTCGCTCTAGTGCAGTGGATGCTGGTGGTCTACAAAGTGCCAGGTGCTCGTCCATGTGAAATACAGTCTGTACGGCTGAAAGCTTGTTAACATAGTGCCTTGTCCTGTAGCTGACTCTGTTTTCTCTCCACTGTTCTGTTCACTTCCTCCTGGCATTTAATTTACTGTATTTTACAGTTTGTTCAATACAAAGCTATAGAGCTCCGGGAGTTGACATCACACAATCCTGTCATGCAACTGTCAAAACCAAAACACCGGCATTTTGGCAGTAAAGCACTCTGTTCAAACTACTGCCAGGGACCTCGCCGCTTGCAGCTAAACGGCTAAAAACATTTCTTGGCGATACGGTGGATAGCTGTTGTGCTCCTTGATGCCGAACAGCTGAGAACGTGCAAAGTGAAGATCATTTTACAGGATTCCCAAAGATCCTGAACGAAGGCAGAGATGGATAACTGCCATAAAACATGTAAGAAGTGATCATAAGAAAACAGAGTGGTAGGAACCAGCAGCGAACACTTTATATCAGAATCCAACATTCCCCAAACTTTATATCTGATTTATTTTACATGCTTTTATTACGATTCTGAACGGTTGTACTTCCATTAAATGCATGTTAAACCAAGGTATAATGGCGTGGATTTTACGAAGCTTCCCGTTGTTCACACAGCAACAAGCAAAACGCAACGTAAAAATGTTTGTCTGCAGAGTCGTTACAATCTTCCTTCAGATAAAACTCATTATGTCTGCAAGTTCTTGTGATTACAGCAAGGAACAGAGCATTGTGTGATTTTCGTAATATGATTCAAAAGAGAAGAGATTTTGAAACATCTACAACTACTGAACCTTTTCAAGATTAGTGAAAAGTATACTGGGGACATGATAAGGGTCAGAGATATTTAGTCTTTAGTATTTATTTGTGCATATCGTCATATCTTGTGATTTAAAACTCCAAAGGCGTAAATTCACTGCCAGCACCACTCATTTTGAAGTGGATTTTATTGCCAAAATGGCGGTGTAAACAAACAAAGTCATGTGGGGTCCGGAGCTCTATTGGGGGAAAATAAAAGACTTTGAACTAACAAGCTTAACAAGCTAACAGTTAGTTACCTTTTTTTTTTATCATTATTTGCTTTCAGATGATAATCACAAGAACTGAGCCAATGAAAGTGCAGGATTTCAAAAAAAACAGAAACCAGTCAGTCCATTTTATTTCTTTTTAGCCACACGTTGTTCATCTTTCAAATACAGATGTAAAATTGTTTCTACTGAATGTCTGACTCAATATACCTCTTTTCACCCTCAGTCTGAAACACTTCAGTGCCCATCCCAAAAAAGCCCAGTCTGCTCTGATTGGCCTGGGGGAAAAAGTATATTTACATACTTTATATAGGCAGTAATACATTATTGGTCAGCGCCTCTATTTGTCCAGGATTTTTTTTTTCACGACAAACACATCATGATTGCTGCCAGTGTCATTCAGCACAATGACAGTAGCTTATTGACATATCATGGCCTGGATTAATTTCCTTATAAACTCATTGAGTGCCAGTTGTTTTATAAAACAGAAAGTGTCTTGTTCCAGTGTTTTTGCCCATTTTGAGTCTTTTTTTTAAGACCCACAGACTATTTTGTACTTTGTCTCTGAAAACACTGAATAGCTGAAATGAAAGAAGAGACTCTCTATTTCATCATGAAAAAATGTTTGTTTTTACCTTGTTCCATTCTTGTTTTATCAGAGGTAGAGTAGAGGACACTTTCACCAAAAATGTCATTTTTTTGCTCTCTAATTGCAATCATCTCCACTTCCTGCTTTGATCTCTGTGGTGTATACCGTCTCTTTATGCTCTGACTACAAATCCCAGAAGCCCCAAAATTACTCACAGGCTGCGGGAGATCACGATCAGCGACCCTCTGCCAAAGAGTCACTTTGATGTATATATATATATCAGTGGCACTCAAAGTACTAAGGTGAGGGCAGTTACGGTAACAAACAGGTGGTTAAACTTAGGGGGAACGATTGTGATCAAGCTAAAACAATGTTGACTTTGGTTTGGAAAAGGGAAATTAGGATTGCTTTCCCTTTGGTTGTTTTGTGACACTTAAATGAATATAGTGAACACAGTATCCCTTTAACCTGGAGCAACTTCTGGGTTGTTTTGTGGAAGAAAAAAAAAAAATCAAAGTTTTGAATTGATTCCTATTCTTACATGGCACTTTATTTTCTTCCACCTCTGTTCTAAAGGTATCAATAAGAATTTACCCTAAGCGCCTGAACGCACCTTTAGTTTAGCTGTTTTTGAAGACATTTCATTTGGCCTTCAGGTTGCACAAAAAAAAAACAGTTTTCAAGAGCCGTGTCCTTCTGAGGGTTTAGTCTGTGAACTTGTTGACGCTGTGCTAAAGCTGCTGTGCACAGCATCACTCTTGTTTAGCGTCACAGACAGTCGGGTCAAAGGTGAAGCTTTCTGTAGATCGAGCCATCACTTTTTGGAGATAATTTGGTTTTCACTCTGCAGATTCAGAAGGCAATATCCTGCCACTGACTTCACCTGACATCATAATCACATTTAGGCAAACCATTGTTTCTGTGAGTAGGTGGGACAATTTGCATTGTTTCAGATCCACTTTGTGATTCAGACTAAACAGACAGCGACATGTTGTGATGACTTTCATCCCAGCAGCTCTTGGAAGCGGCCTGAATGTGCACAGATTTCCCTCGACTCAACTGCATAACTGAGCCCAACAAAACGGTACAAAAAGAGGTAGCTTCACATTACAGTGGCAGACCGTTTTCTTCTGTCTGCTTTCGCAGGAAGGCATAACATGAAATAGATTATATCTTAAAATGATAGGCAGTGTGTTAGGTAATTTTGGGATGTTTGAGTCGTCCTGTGTCAGAGGATGTGCAGGACGAGCTGCTGCTGTGCAGGTCGTGTCCCAGCAGGTATACAGACAGTCACAGCTCCTCAGCTCTTGATAAGCTGAGGCCGTCTCCTCTGAAGGTGGCAGCCTCACCAGACGTCCCCACCTCTGGAGGAGACAGTTTCATAACTTCCTGACAGAAGCCTTTTGATCATCTGAGCATCTCAGTGTTGTTTCCTTCCAGCGCAGAGTCTCTGCGGCTCACCTCTTTCTTGGAACAACTTGAATGTGAAAGAAATTAAGATCTCTGCAGACTTTAAAGAGGTAACAGTGAGGACTGTACTTTAAAATCCTTCCTCTCTCTGTTGGTGAGGATCCAGTCGTTTTCAAGTCGAGGCTCCCCGGTGAACAGAACAAAAGAAATGTTTACATGTTGACCTTCTGAACAATATTTTAACATGAGAACCAGATAATAAATGAGAAATGGGATTCTGAATGTACTTCCTCTCAGTCGGGCACCAAACAAAACAACATGTATTACTGAATTGTGTTTGCTAAAAGTAATAATAATTTGTTAATTCAATTACTGCATAAAATATTGTGATCATATTCCATTACACAATGAGTGTGTGTTTCTTCAGGACTGACTCATTATGCCTTAGTATAATTAACAGTAGCAATAACAACACAAACTGGTGGATTATTGCCTCGTCTGATTATCCTCAGGTGGACTGATTCGCATTTCAATCAAGATTCTCCTGAATCCATTTGCACACTTTGGTTTCGGTTTGACCCATGAAGACTTTGCATTGGACATAGTAGAAGGTGGAAAACAGTTTCACCTGCACAAAAACACCAAAATAGATAGAAAGAGAATGTTCTCTGCGATTCCTCAGCCTAGTTGTCTTAATATCGCACCAATTTTATCCCAAAGGAATTGATTCATTGAGATGAACAGTCGGGTGCCATTATGCTACTGCAGAAGAAGAGGGTGCAGCAACATGACGTAACTGAAAGAGCTTCAGTCAAATCAGAAATGCAGGAAAAGTGCTTGTTTACATCACATGCTTCGCGAACATTATGATTTATTCACTAAGTCGACTTGCATTTACATATTTTTGTGATTTTTTTGGGAGTGTGAAGGGAGAGGAGCAAAATTAGAGTTGGTCTGGTTAGCAGAGGGAGGATTGTTTAAACTTCCTGCAGTGAATTGTTGAGAGTTAAGCCCTCATTATTCTTCCAGGCAGACGTGCAATCCTCGGACTGGAAATGAGAGCGACTTCAGATAGCTTAAAAATCCTAACTGATTTTTTTTTTTTTTTTTTTTCCCACTTTGTCTGCATTGTTCTCATTGTTCAACACCACAAAAGAGTGTCGACCTTTTATGAGATTATGCATATTTTAGTCTTGCAGCAAAAGCAATTAATATTTGGTGCGTGTATGTGACCATCACCGGCCCTCCCTGGAATCTAATCTTACTTTATTTATTGGAATTTCCTGTTATAAGCCAGAGAGGGACGTGCTACACCTGGGTGATAAGAGGGGGAAATAAATGACAGACAGGGAGATAAGACAAAACAAAAAGGGAAGTTTACAGACAGGCAGTTCTATTGGAATAAAAAAAACGTGTAAGCTACTGTGTCATTCCTAACACCTTCATCCCAACACCCAACAGTATTGAACACCAGAGTAGTGGAGGACCTAACCGTATAAAGTAGGCTACCAAGAACACAAATGAAAGAAGTATGTGGAGAAAACATGACCTTGAGAAGTGAGAAGTGAGAAGTCGGACGAATGATTTGGCACATACTAGCAGTTCACATCAGTACTTATCAATGTGACTCGGGAGGAGTTAATAAGGTCTGGATAAAACATGCATGTGTGTAGAACACCGAAACCCAGAGCGTCTACCACGACCCCTCATGGCCAGATCGGCCAGGTGTCCACAACAACCCGGGGAAGTGGGAGCATCGGCGATGCCAAACCCAGAGAGCCACCGGGCCACCGAGAACCACGCCAGATCCAACGACCAGGAGGAGAAAGAAACCACCACCTCCCAGGAGGCCAGGACAGGTCCAAGGGGCCAGCGACACGAGGGCCCACCCAACCCCCACCACCCCACCATCCACCCCCATCCCCAACCCCACCCCGCCCACACCCCCCCAGCCACCCCAACACCCGGGGAGACAGGAGGCCACCGCCGCCCATGAGGCAAGACCCGCGAACCGAGCGCTCCCCTCCCGAGGGAGGGGGGACGAGAGAGCGAGGGAGCAAAAGGCCCGCACGCAGCAGGCCATCACCGGGCGGCATCCAGAAGGCGACCGAAGCCGGGCCCGAACGCAAACCATGGGGCCAGTGTGGGCGAGGAGAGAAAGGGAGAGGGAAAAGCGGGGGGACGGACCAGCGCCACCATGAATCCGACAGGGAGCCCCACCCCACACACAGAGACAACCGAGAGCACGGGCGAGAGCAGGCCGAATCCACCAATCAGGGAGCAGCAACCGCACGCGCCGACCCACTCACCCAACCCCCGGCCAGCAAAGAGCCCACCACCAGCCCCCCGACCATACTGACCAGCCGCCACATCCCCAAAACACAGCTGCCGTGGCACCGCCACTGAGGCCACAGCATCAGGGGGCCCACCATAGCTGCAAGGGGACCCCCCAGGCCCCCAACCTCCCCTCGCAGCCCCGAGATTCGAGGGGGCCGGGTCCCACCAGAATGGCCATTAATTTAATTTAGTGATCCCAACCTATTTATGGGCTTCCCCGGTTCCAGACGAGGAAGCCTATCACCCAAAACGTGGTTCGTGCTACCCTGTGTGTAATGTGGTGCATTAAAAGTTGGAAGGGCAGGAGAGGCTGCAGGGGAAGAACAGAGGGCTGCAGGATAAGGGTACCTGCAGCCAATCCTAATCCGAATCCCCAAGCCACCCCAAACCCCCCCAAAAGCGTGAGTGTGTTTACTGTATTAAAATTGAAGAGCAGGGGGGGCAAGTGGGTGGGAGAGGGGGAAGACTACAGTGCCCTGGAGCACTGCAATTCGCACCATCAAATCTCCCACCGTCCTCACCCCCACCTGTCTTCAAAGCCCTATGTGTTGAGTCCCTATATGTGCCTAAATGTGACTATGTATAGTGAGGTGCAAGATATGTGAAGTGCACATTAAGAGGCAGTCTGGTGTGGACCCGGCCCATGGGAACAGAGCCGCAAGGGGAGTAGACGAGATGGGCATAGCTCCTGAAGCACTGGGCCCCACAGGATCAAGAGGCCAGGGGCCAGGGAAATCCCACACAAACCAGCAGGCCCCACCAACACCATGACCCTGAAAGCTGCAGCCTCAGAGCAGGGCCCCAGCAGCCATGCAGAATTAGAGATGCAGCGACCAACCAGCACAGCCGAAAAGGATCGAGCCGCACTTCACCAGCCGGGAGCCAGATGCGCATGCCAGCGCCGCCCGGCAAACAATCCCCCCACCGGCGGACCCAGATCGCTCCCCCCCAAGCCCCGGGATGCCCCCTTGTGTGCGAGGGGAGGCCCCCCCCCCGACCCACCGTAACACTGATCCGCCCCACCACCCCCCCAGCACGAGGAGACAAGCTCCGCTGGGGACGGAGCAAGCCCCCATCCGGCTTGGCCCCATCACAGCCCAGGAACGCGTCGGACCCGGATCGAGGATCGAGCAAGCTGAGCTTGGAACTCCAGTGGTGATATGCGGGCCCAGGCGATTGCCTGAGCACGCGCGGGCCAGAGCACCCACACCCCCCCCCCCAGAAGAGAGCCCCCGGCCCCCAAGCCAACCCCACCAGCGACGAGGACCCCCAGACACCCCGGGGACGGGAGAGGGGGGAGGAGGAGCAGGCAGGCAGGAGAGGAGAGAGGAGGGGACGCGGGCAGGAAAGGAACCGGGAAGCACCCTCCTGCCCCACACCCCCAGAGCCAGCCAGACCGTCACGAGGAGATAGGGGCAACCACCCCCCCCCCCGGACCCCGGATAACAGCGAAGGCCCAGAAGCCATAGGGCCCAAAAGGAGAGACATCGGACACATCCACCCCCGGGGGGAGTGGCGACAGCCGGGCAGGCCACTCAGAATCGTAGCGGAACACCAGGGACAAGAGGAAAAGTAATCCCCTTGTGACAGCACCCAGCCTTTGGATTCCTTGGATCCATCATTCCTTAATGAAGAGATGGTTACTCAACTGCAATATAAGAGAAGAGGAGACAAGTTAGGGATCAGAACAAAGGCACAGAGAGAATGAATATTTTCTGGAACAGCTCAAATTTATGAGGGGGGTCGGCATATGCTAACAGACAAGAGCAGACTATGTAGTTATATTAAGAGCTCTAATAAATAGAGATTTTTCTTCTGCCAAAAAATGTAGGACAATGTTTAAAAAAAAAAAAAAAAAAAACAAGAATAGACTATAGATTTATATTGAGAGCTCTAATAAATGGAGACCATTTTTCTGTAAAAGATGTCAATTGGTTCTTTCGGGAAGCAGATATTTTCTCAAGTGAGATATGCTCAAAGAGGAGGTTTAGCCAATGGGTAATGTTGATTGCTCTCTTATCCTTCCAATTAACCAAGATGGACTTCTTAGCGATGGCGAGAGCTACAAGCGTGGGTTGAAGGTGAATGACTGGTACTGTCGCTGTGGTAAAATCGCCAATTAAGCATAAGTTTGGAGACTGTGGGATCCTGCAGTCCAAAATAGAAGAGAGTTTCTGTGTTACTGTTGCCCAGAATTGAAATACAGGAGAACATAGCCACAGTGCATGAAAATAAGTATCAGTAGTTTTTTGAGTGCATTGGGTGCACAAGTCAGACTGTGAGAAACCCATTTTATACATTTTATACTGCGTTACGTGTGCTCTGTGGAGAACCTTAAATTGGATCAGTTGTAGGTTAGTATTTTTTGTCATGCTAAATGTTTTTCCACAGATCTGAGTCCAAAAATCATGGTCTAAGGGCATGGTTAAATCTTTCTCCCATTTTCGGATTGGTAAATGTATAGAGTCTGTCTTTGAGAGGAAACTATACATTTTTGAGAGGTTTTTCTTATTTTTGGGGAACAATTTGGTGATGTATTTGATAAAGTCAGGTGGCTGTAAATCAGGTGGCTGAGAGGTGGACTGAAGTGTTGGGATTGTCTTTGTAATTGTTTTCTTTACCTGCAGGTATTGGAGAAAATTTCCATTCCTTATTCCAAAGGTTTGGAATAAGTCTGTGTATGTCATAAATATGTTATCTTGGAGGAGGTGATGGAGATGGGTGACCCATTCTCTGCCCATGTACTGAGATAGAGAGGGGTTTTATTGTTTACAAAGTCTGGGTTGTACCAGATTGGTGAGAGTATACTGGGTTGAAGTGGTGAACCTGTGATTTCAAGGGCTCTCCACCATGCAGACAGTGTGGAGGCGATCAAGGGATTCTTGAAGCAGGAATGATTTTTAAGAACAGAGGTGATAAAGGGTAGATCAGCGAGTTTAATATGGTTGCAGTCTAACTGTTCTAGTTCCATCCAGGAGTTATATTCTTCCTGTGGATGGATCCACTTGATAAGGTATTGTAACTGATTAGCTAGGTAGTAATGCAAAAAATTGGGAGCCTCCAGTCCACCTTCAGACTTATTCTTCTGGAGAGTAGCCAGGCTGATTGTAGCCTTTTTGTTCTTTGAGTAGAATTTACCGATAGCTGAATCTAATGTTTGGAACCATTTTGTTGTGGGTTTAAATGGGATCATGGAGAAGAGATAGTTGATTTGGGGTAATATTTTCATCTTGACAGTAGCTATTCGTCCCAACAGTGAGATAGGAAGGTTATTCCAACGGCTCAGATCACCACACACTTTGTCCACAAGTGGTGTGAAGTTCAAGTGGACAAGATCTGAGAGTTTGGAGGAAATATTTATGCCCAGATATCTAATGTTGCCTGTAGGGAAAGAGTAATGAGTGTTTTGGATTGCAGGATTCCATGAGCTCTCTGTTAATGGCAGTATAATTGATTTTGACCAGTTGATGGAGTAATCTGATAGGCGTGAGAAGGTTGTGATGAGTTTACATACTTCCTTCATTGATGTTTTGGGTTTTTCTAAATAAAGTAAAATGTCATCCGCGTATAGATTAATTTTGTGTTCAGACTTCAGAGAGCAGATACCTTTGATACTGTTGTTCTGACGTACCGCTGCAGCCAATGGTTCGATAAAAATTGCAAACAGTAAGGGAGAGAGTGGACATCCTTGTCTAGTTCCCCTTTGCAAAGTGAAGCTTTGTGAAGTGATCCCATTAGTCGTGACAGTAGCTTTAGGTGAGTTATACAGAGTTGAAACCCACTGGATGAATGAGTCACCAAAACCAAATTTATGAAGTACAGAGAAGAGAAAGGACCAGTTAACTTTGTCAAAGGCTTTTTCTGCATCAAGTGATATAACGATCGCTTCTCTGTTGCAGCGCTGCGTCAAATTGATCAGATTTAGAAGCCTTCTAAAGTTGTTAGTGGAGTGTCGGCCTTTAATAAATCCTGTTTGATCGTTGTGAATTATAGCCGGGATAATTTTCTCCAACCTGGAAGCGAGCGCTTTAGATATAATTTTGATGTCAGAGTTGATTAGCGACAGAGGTCGATAGCTAGCAGGCTGCGTAGGGTCTTTATCTGGTTTCAATAATAACTTTATTGCAGCTGTGTTCATGTGAGCGCTTATATAGCCTTTATTTTTAATCTCCATAACTGTTCTGAAAAAGGGGTGCTAGCATTAGCCAGAAATGTTTGAGAAATTCAGCAGGAAACCATCCGACCAGGTGCTTTGCCTGCTGACATACTATCTAATGCACATTGTAATTCACTGATAGTCATTGGAGCATCTAAGATGTCTCTGCATTCAGATGTTAGTTCAGGCAGCTTTAGATTGTTGAGAAATGTGTGAATATCGTCTTTGTTGGGGTTAACTGTTGCTGAATATAGCTTGTGGTAATAGCTATAAAACATCTGATTGATTTCTTGAGGAGATTGAGTATATTTACCAGTAGGATCCTGTATTGCTGTTATAAAAGATTTTTCTCTGTTGCGTTGTACTAAATTCGCAAGAAATTTGCCTGATTTGTTGCTATGCTCGAAATCATTGTATCTCAGTTGTTGTAGTAAAAAATCTGTTTTCTTTGATAAAATGTCGTCGAGGCATAACTTTGCATTGTGTAACTCAGATTGTAATTGTTCGCTTGGATTTAATGCATAATCCTGCGAAAGTTGTTTAATTTTTTCCTCAATATCTGTCTCCATTTGTTGTTCCTTTCTTTTCTTGTAAGAAGAGTACGATATTATTTTACCTCTAATTACGGCCTTCCAGGTTTCCCAAAGTAAAGAAGGAGATGAATCTGGAAAGTCATTATTTTCTAGAAAGTCTGCCCACTCTCTCCTTACCATTTGATCAAATTCAGGATCTTTAAGTAGAGATATGTTGAAGCGCCAAGTCTGAGGAGGTTTACGGTAAGTGTCAGTTTGCAGACTGAGGGATATAGGTGCATGGTCACTGATGATGATTGGGTGAATTCTAGTGGTAATTTTGTGTGTGATGGAGTTATTTGAAAGAAAAAGTCAATTCTTGAAAATGACTTGTGTACTGCAGAAAAGAAAGTATATTCCCTTTTTGTTGGGTTTTTGAGTCTCCAGACATCATCTAGTCCAAAATCTTTCATATAATCCCGTATGGTTAGGACTGATTGTAATTGTTTCGTCTGCATTGGCATGTTCGATCGGTCTACAGAGGGATTTAAGACTATGTTAAAGTCACCTCCAATAATAGTAGTTGAGGTAGCATTTAAGTCTGATAAATGAAAGAAAACTGTATGAAAGAAGGCTGGATCATCACTATTGGGAGCATACAGATTGGCAATTGTGTATTGTTTATCAAAAATCGTTGCTTGAATAATAATGTATCTGCCCTCTGGGTCTGTTATCAAACAGTTTAAGGTAAACGGGACTCTCTTGTGGATTAGAATAGAGACTCCTCTTTGTCTGCTGTTATAACAAGATGAAAATATAATATTATAATTTGAATCTGTAAGAGATTTCTCTTCTGATTGTAGTAGATGTGTCTCTTGCAGAAGAAGAATATCTGCTTTTAGTTTAGAGACATAGTCCAGGATTTTAATTCTTTTTGTCTGTGAGCGTATGCCATGTACATTCCAGGAAACTAAGTTTAACTTAGACATAAGAAGAGACGATGTTCAGACACTGAGTTAGTGACAGTGTAATGTAAATAGAATGTTGTGGTTTGTGAGCTGTGAATGTCAGGATGGTGGGGTGTAAGGTGTTGCTTAAAGACCATGTAGGTGTTAGGGACAGATGTATACAATGAGTCATGATATGTATCATAAAAAGGCACCATAAAGCCTGTGAAACTAACAGCAAACACATTGTGACACAGAGAGTCATGACAAACAGAGAGGGTACACAGGGTGGGAGGGGGGTAGGAGGAGTGAGTGTGAGAGAGAGGGAGAGGGGTACATGGAGATTTAACACAGAGAGGGGAAGAAAAAAGAATAAAAGAAGGAAGGGGATCCCTAGTGGGGGGTGACATTTGGTGAAGGTAAACATTTGAAACTTGTGAGATTTGATTGCTTTCTCTATATACTTTAAACTAACGAGAGATATATTTAGAAATCTGAGCCATTTGTTTTTGTGGTTACTTATCGTTTCCCTTAGAAGAGCCAGGGGGTGATGGAGGATTCCCTGAACAGCTGGCCATCTATGTAGAGTTTGTCCACCACAAGTGCAGTCCGCTTGCCTCGCTGTCTGTGTTCTTTCAGAATAGGAAACAGGACTTTGCGCCTCTCATTAATTTCCCGTGGAAACTGGTCATTCATCCCGAATGGTTTCCCTTTCAGCTCCCGTCCTTTGCTCTTGACGAGTTCTTTTTGTTTAAAGTGCTCGAATTTAGCGATGATAGGACGGTGGCGGTCTCCTCTTCGGGGTCCAAGCCGGTGAACGCGGTGGAAAGTGATGTTATTCACAGTCTCTTTCGGGATTTTAAGAGCTGAAGCCATGAAGTTTTTAACTAGGGACTCTGGGTCATCCGGTGTAGATTCTGGAATCCCTGAGAAGATCAGGTTGTCCCGCATGCTCCTCGTCTGGATGTCAAGGACGGTTTCCTTCAGAGATTTATTCTCTTTTTTAAGGATATTTACCTCTGACGTGACGGCTGTCAGCGTGGAGCGGAGCTCGGTGTTGTCCCTCTGCAGGTCGGATATCTGCTGGTGAGTAAACTCCAGGCTAGCCTTCAGGTCCTTAATCTCATCATGGAGCATCTTAAGTATGTCGAGCTTTTTATTGATCGAATCGAGGACGCTTATCTGGACATCCGTGGTCTCAAGGTCCTGTGTATCAGTGGAGGAGTCTGTTTTCTTCCTCTTGTTTGGGTTGTCCCGGCGAGTTTCGGTGTTGGAGTCTTCCATGGCGCACCGAAAGAAATAGTCGTCGATGAAATTTTCAAGATCCTCCACCTTGAGTGAAGCTATGTACAGCGTTGTCGGTCTAACTTAATTGGTCTGCTTAAAGCACGGAATAAGTTGGCAAAGACGGTATTTTGCTAAATCTTAGTCTAGCAGCTGGGGGCCGCCATGTTGAATCTTGCAAATCTCACAGACTCTCGCGATCTCACAGCATCTCACCTCGCCCTGTTGGTGAGGATCCAGTCGTTTTCAAGTCGAGGCTCCCCGGTGAACAGAACAAAAGAAATGTTTACATGTTGACCTTCTGAACAATATTTTAACATGAGAACCAGATAATAAATGAGAAATGGGATTCTGAATGTACTTCCTCTCAGTCGGGCACCAAACAAAACAACATGTATTACTGAATTGTGTTTGCTAAAAGTAATAATAATTTGTTAATTCAATTACTGCATAAAATATTGTGATCATATTCCATTACACAATGAGTGTGTGTTTCTTCAGGACTGACTCATTATGCCTTAGTATAATTAACAGTAGCAATAACAACACAAACTGGTGGATTATTGCCTCGTCTGATTATCCTCAGGTGGACTGATTCGCATTTCAATCAAGATTCTCCTGAATCCATTTGCACACTTTGGTTTCCGGTTTGACCCATGAAGACTTTGCATTGGACATAGTAGAAGGTGGAAAACAGTTTCACCTGCACAAAAACACCAAAATAGATAGAAAGAGAATGTTCTCTGCGATTCCTCAGCCTAGTTGTCTTAATATCGCACCAATTTTATCCCAAAGGAATTGATTCATTGAGATGAACAGTCGGGTGCCATTATGCTACTGCAGAAGAAGAGGGTGCAGCAACATGACGTAACTGAAAGAGCTTCAGTCAAATCAGAAATGCAGGAAAAGTGCTTGTTTACATCACATGCTTCGCGAACATTATGATTTATTCACTAAGTCGACTTGCATTTACATATTTTTGTGATTTTTTTGGGAGTGTGAAGGGAGAGGAGCAAAATTAGAGTTGGTCTGGTTAGCAGAGGGAGGATTGTTTAAACTTCCTGCAGTGAATTGTTGAGAGTTAAGCCCTCATTATTCTTCCAGGCAGACGTGCAATCCTCGGACTGGAAATGAGAGCGACTTCAGATAACTTAAAAATCCTAACTGATGAAGCTGAGGTTGGTGTGGAGGTCCTTCTCCAGTGTCTCATTCTTTTTAATCAAACATCTTCTCGGTAAAGAAACCTGTCATGGAGAGAGAAACTCCACAGACAAAAATGTGTTTTCTTCCAGCACATCCACACTTTAAAGACGAAAGCTGTGAGCACTCTCCTCAGCTAAGAGTGCTTTTAAGAACAACAACAAAAATCCATCCAGAAAAATGCCTTTTAATGGAAATGAAATTCTTGGTATATCTTGGCATAAATGGTGTTTGTTTTTCTGGAGCAGAGAGGCTTATAGCAGCTAATCGTGCATTAACACAGATAATGAGTTTAAATTAAAATGTTCTTCTTAATAGGTTGGTGGAGTATTGATATAGTAAATTCCAGATAAATAAATACCACCTCAATACTGATAAGCAATCAATGAACTGCTGACGATCAGATGTTTGGATCATATGAAGTAATTTTTGTTTTTGAGGACCAAAGTGGAAACAATAGAAGTTTGTTTTATCTTAGATAATATCAGATCTTCTTTCACTTTAGGTCATATTCTTGTTTTTTCGCCTGTCTAGTCCAATCTAGTTCAGTTTCAATCAAAACAGATCAAAATACTTTACGTGATATTGTCACATATGTAAAGGTTCATTTTGTCACATTTTGTAGCAAGTTATGACATCATCTGAAAGTAAAGGTTATAATCATTTACATGGGCTTCTTACCTGTTTTATTTCCCATTGAAATTGACTGATGATTTTAAGTATTTGGTTTGATGGATGGACCCGAGAATGGTTTCTATAGGGAGACAGGAACATGTATGTAAAGTAACATTTTGGACTTTCATTTTGGACGTCAGGGTCTCACTTTCCACTAACTTTCTACCGTAATTGACCGTACCGCATAAACAGGCAACTATCAGGAATATGTCACTTACAACAAGCTACTATAGTGGCTCTGTAAACTGTACCAGAGGTGCTTTGAGTTAAATCCTAATGTCAGCATGCTAACATGTTCACACATGATGATGTTTAGCAGGTTCATCATCTTTATATAGTGTGTCAGCACTCTAAAATTGGCTAATTAGTGCTCCATTTTGAAGCTACTGAACAAATTAGAATTTTGATCAGACCTTTTTTTTACAATTCTTCCTGAGGGGGTGTGTATAACATCTATCATGTCCACCACATGGACAGCCAATGTTCCCCCTAATTATTCATGTGTCTGACCCACAAACTCCCTGAGTCCCTCGGAGCACTGCGATCAACATCAGACATCAGACTGTGGCCACACCAGGATCACTGTCCAAAACCTAAAATCATAGTTACATGGCTTATTAAAATAATCAAATTATAGCAGTGATTTTCACTAGATTACATTTAATATTAAGTGATTTGGCCCACTTAAACAGACAAAACAGACAAACATCTTGTTTTTCATGAGCTGTGGATGTTTTATGTCAGGGAGAAGGTCCTGCTCTGGAAGGAGACATGTTCACCTTTGAGATCAAGAGATCTCTTTAGACAGTGTTTTATTGGCATGTCTACTACTCATAATCTAGTGACAGAATTAATGGTGAATATCTGTAAATGTAAAGTCTTTATAAATGACACTAGAATTAGCACTAAGGCATTTACCACCCTTAACTCTGAAGCTGAAACGTTAGCGATATGCTAACTGCATAATCTATGTGCTGCATAGATTTGCTGTGCACAACTGCACAAGTGTGCAGTTTAGCAGAAACATTGCCCACAATCTAGCGGGAAGTTGCTGCATTGCTGGATTTTGAATAAATGTAGCTGAAGACCATGCTTCATCCAGTCACTGTGGTTCAGAGCTGCTGTCGGTCAAACTACTGCACACATCAGAGGAACATTAGTGTACCCGCACATTTAAACACACGGTCCAATCTCATCTGTCAAAGAGGGATGCTTTGCATCTAACAGAGCTAAAGGGAGCCGAGCCCATGCATGTGCTTGTGCCTTCGAATCTAATGATCAAATGACAAGGTGGGTTTTAAAACGCCAGCGGCTGCACACTGTAATTGTCCAAAAGGCTCTTTGCTGATGCCCAGAAACATCCTGAACATAGCAAAACAAGAAGGAAGCAGAAAATACAGGAGGAGGATAGAAACATCACCACCATATCTGTACAAGATTCTGGTGGGTCATAAGTGAGAGATATTATTGTACCAGTTCATACATTGTTTTTATCCGTTTTAAATACGACAAGAACTGCAACTGATTATCCAAACTTATATCTCTCAGACACAACAAGACTAAACAGAATAAGACAGGAGAAAACAGACAGTGACAAGTTGGAGGCAAGAAGTGCTGCCAGCCTGAGAAACCATGAAGCGTTAAAAGATTGTAGCATTACTCATCAAATGACATTCATTTACATCAAACTGAGATATTAGAGAAAAACAGGAGTGTGGGTTGTACACTAGACGAGGCGTCGCCGTGTTGAAGCAGCCTCTCGCTCGTCTGATTGATGAGCATTCTGGGAAACATCATTTTGAACTCCTGGTGTTCTCCAGAGGATTTATTAGCATCCCATTATGTTCATCTCATAGTAGCAGCTTCTTGGCTACATTCTTGGCAGGCGCCTGAGTAATGATGATTTTGTTGCCCTGCACTCTCGAGTTACGCTCACAACATATGCTATGGGGCTCAGCTCCAAATTTCTGACTCCTGTCTGTTGTGTTTTTTCATCACTGTTCACGTCTGTAATGAAAATCTGGTGTCAATGTGAGCTGACAACAATGTCAGGAAGCGCTCAGAGATTAGAAAAAGCCTCCACGCTTCCACTGCTGCCAAATTTACACCCAAGGTGGTGATAACCAAAATGATGAGTCAATGTTAAGTGGCAGATGGATGAACTCTGAAGTTCAGGCCACATTGTGGCCTAATTAAAAATAAACTGTGTTTAAGTAATCCATAACTCTGAGTTTTATCAAACAATAGTGTTTTATTAATAAAACAACCTGTTGCAGCATTGGAAAAGTAAATGGGACAGTTGACACAATATATTTATTATTATTAATATTACAATTTAATCAACAGCAACTTGGCAATGCCACAACATGCCCTGTAATAAAGCAGAGATCTTCTGGTCAAGCCAGAAGTTGGCATCACCCTGGTTTCCTTGACAAAAAGCCAGTGGGTATTTTCCACTGGATTTTGGATTAGGCCTTCAGCAAACAAAAGTTTATGATACTTTTGACACCCGAGATAAGCTTCACAAATGGACACATTTTTGCGAGGGGGTTATTCATTGTTGTTCAACAATAAAAATCTTAAGCTTGTATTCACCACCGACTTTATTTCAGGCATCTAACTAAAAGTCCACTGACTTTGAGAAGAATTTTAGACAAAAGCAGTAATGTTAGTGAATGTACTGTAAATGATAATCCACAGGTAGCGATCCAAAAAGATGCAGGAGACACAAAGAAGGGTTTTGCAAACATGTAGTTTTCTGCAGCCAAAGATGTGCAGTGTGGGATTATATAATAATACTTTTGATATCCATCCATTATCTACCGCTTATCCTCATAGGGTCGCGGGGGGGCTGGAGCCTATCCCAGCTGTCTTAGGGCGGAAGGCAGGGTACACCCTGGACAAGTCGCCACCTCATCGCAGGGCACATAGAAACAGACAACCACTCACACTCACATTCACACCTATGGTCAATTTAAATTAGCCAATTAACCTAATCCCCATGCATGTTTTTGGATGGTGGGAGGAAGCCGGAGTACCCGGAGAGAACCCACGCAGACACGGGGAGAACATGCAAACTCCACACAGAAAGGCGCCGGGCCCAGGATTCGAACCCGGTACCTTCTTTACCTAATCCCCATGCATGTTTTTGGATGGTGGGAGGAAGTCAGAGTACCCGGAGAGATACTTTTGATATGTGTAATAAATTTTGTTTTCAGTTTCAGTTATACCTCAGCTATTTTACAATCCTTGTGTTTCTTGTCTCGTTCCACTTCTTGTAATTAAATGTAAGTAAATCAACATTGGTTTCTTTCTGACCATGATTCCTTCCATAGCCATTTTTTGTCCACTCTTGCCATCCGCAGCATCTGCTGGAATCATTTATGCCGTAGTTGCATGTAAAACAACATGCAAACAACAACAACATTTCCTGTTATACTAGTCTAATGACCACAGCGAACAGTTCAATGTCAGTTCTATTCCTATTCTACCGCTGTGGTTATACCTGATCGAAAACATGGCCAAAGGTCATGGTGAAAGTACACTTTCTTTACTGTCATTTTGTGCATATTGAGCTCACACCACATGATTTACTTTTAACCAGACTGTTGAATGTTCTCATCTGAATGTTTAACCACATACATGCAGATGACAAGCTGCTTTCTCTATCGACATGCTGTTCACATGTCTCAAATCTTCTTTAACACCCACTTCACATGTCTCAGATCCTATTCTCTAAGTTGTCCTCTTAAATGAGAAAAGAAAATCTGAATTGGAACATGTTCAGCTGTAGTGTGAATCAAGCTCTGCGCTCCTTAATTATCATAACTCTGGATTATCGTCTCGTGGGAAAAAGATTGGGAGAAATTTTGCGACTGAGGGATCTTCAGAGCTTTGTGACACCTCTGCTTCCTCCTCTTTCTCTCTCTCTCTCTCTCTCTCTCTCTCTGCAGAGCTGTGGGATGATTTTATAGCAAGCGGTAATGTTTCAAAGATTCTGTTCGTCTCAATGCCACTGATGTTTCCATTACACACTTGTCGCCATGGAGACCAACTCTCCCCCATATTCCATTCCATCTTTACAAAAAACCTGTTTCCCATACATGCACCTCCCAAACTAGCAGCAGTGATACTGCATCCTTTTTACTGCTGTCTGCTCCGACATGGATTTCCCCGGTTCATGCAGAGCTGTGATGGGCTTTGAGAATGCTTAATGACTTCTGTATTTCCCTCTCAGGCACTTTCATTTCAGATGTGAAATCTCAGTTCCTCCTGCGGGTGTATTGCACATATTCTGCATTTATCCAACGTCCAGAGTGACAAATAGCACAGGTCTCACCTTTGAGCATTGTTGACTTCTCACAGGAGAGCTGTTTGTTATTGAAAACATGGTTCAGACTGCGCTGACACTTCCCAGTAGCCCCCTGGTGCTTTCTTGCTGATAGAATTTTATTATTGGCAAGTCCTGGGTGATATCATATCCGTTCACCCTATTGCCCCACAGCAAGTGAAATGCAATAACAAGGGAATTGATTATATGTGGACCACAGAGCAGCACTCAGAAAATGTGTTTACTGTAGTCTCCCTCCCGTCTAAATGCCAAGAATCAGCTCTCAGCAGACGCTCCTCTGCCCGATGAATGATTAATGAGTCAGAGTGCTTCTATCACTGGCCTCACAAACAAATTTCCACCAAGGTAGATCAGCAGTGTGTCAGTCCTCAGGCTGCGAAAAGGAAAATGCAGCGCCTCATGTTCGCAGAATTATGTCTGAAAGTTGAAGATAGTCTGTATTTCAACTGATAAAGTACAGCCCACTGCATATGTAACACTGGTGAATTGCTCTCATTATGGGACTTAATAACAGCTAAGTCTCATCATTGTACCATATTTTAAGAAGCCACAACACCCAGGCCTTGCCTGAACCCCACATTGATCCCAGTTCATTTAGGAGAAAAAAAGAGGTTATGATTGTCAATCATTGCCCATCACAGTCTCAACATTTTATTATATGTTGTATTTTTCTCCTGGATTCCAGTCTCAAAATAAAAAAAAGGTTTTGGCAACATAACTACTTGGTTATGTTTAGTAAAAAGCATCATGGTTTGGCCTAAAATGACTATGATGCAAATTAAAACAAGTGAACTTTGACTTATGGATTCACAGAGCGTCTCCTGGGTGAAAGTCCTGTATTTGACCCTTCAAGCCTCCCTCAGACCTCCACAGACTGTCATGACAGTGACATGTCAAAATAAAAAAAAAAACTATGACAAATGTATTAGAGATATGTCAAAAACAACCAAACAACAGCACTGCCTTGAAAGTTGGCAACCAATCAAAGTTGACAGGACTTCCTGTGGCAGTATGATGTTTTACTTAAATATTTTAAGGAAACCTTAAAGCAAAAAACTTTTACTCCATTACAGTTAGTTCACTTTGTTTTCTTCCTTCTTTACTATCTTCTGCCACCCTCATGCCTCCAATTTATCTTTCATTGCACCATGTGAATCTGTTAGTATTATCATCTTTCAGGATAATTCACTATCAGTGCTTTTATTCTTGACGATGGAATACAGAAATAGCACTTTTGACTTTTTAAATAAAGGATATGAGTACTTCTTCAGCTGCTGGGCTCAGTCAGGGCTGACTAACACTCATGTGCAGTCTGTCTATAACATACTGTACATATAAACAACTTTTTACTGTCTGTCAGAACACGACAACTGAAACCAGCACCAGAAAAATTTAAACCTGTGTGAACCAGCAAAAAAAGAAATGCAAAACAAATGCGAAACAAATGCGAAACAACTCTTTCTGTCTCCGTATCTGCCTTTTTTCAAAGCACCTGACACAAGAGGAAAATGAAATAAAAGTCATCAGAGGCTATTAACATTTCCAAGGTGACCATGTTTCTCAAAAGGCCCCCACTTTACCAAACACAACACCACCCACCTCCTGTCCACTGCTTCTCACCCAAATCTGTCAATATTCCACCGTTCAGCTCGGCTTTGACGTCACACAACGTTAGTCATCATGACCCACCACCGGTCCTGAACGCTACATAATGATCAGACAAGCTGGTTGCCTCAAATAGACAGAGTGGCACATGAAGTGAAATACTCTGACAGTCAAGTCACTTTCTGCATCTTTCCAAAAAGGACATTTCTTCTAAAGGCAGTGAAGGATAACCAGGTACTTTTATTTAAGTTCAGTTCGAGGTACAATACTTAATACTACACTAATGTAGTGTTGTACTTCTACTCCACTCCATCTCAGAGGTAAATATTGCTCTTTCCTTCACTTATGTTGTTCCCGGTGACACTACAAACATACAATGATGTCATAGAAAACAATGTATTGCTGCAGAAGAAACCAGCCAACAGTACATAGAAGTTAACGTTAACGTTCTTTCTTAAATATCTACAGCAGTAAAATGCAACATATACATCAATGCAGCAGTGATATTGATCTAGAGACATCAGACATAATACACTGACAGTCACACTTCAGTGTGATGTTAGTACTTTGACAATATTAGTGAAGGATCTGAATATTTCCACCACTGTTAAAAACGTCTTTTTATCTCATGTTGTCATGTTGTCATAATGTTTGGGTATCTGACCTTTAGAGTACCAGAAATATAGAGGTAGACACCTATACCTTATTCATTATCTTCAATACCAATTCAAAATCATGATACAAAACAAAAAACTAAAACAAATCTTCAATATAACTCTTTTATTACAGTTTGTACACTGTTTTTCATGGATGGAGTATCAATCTGTGACAATCCATCTCAGGTTTTTTGGCTGAAAACATATTTTACAACACATCATGAATGCATCATTTATCTTCCCCCAGTACTTTTTTTTTTTTTTAAATTTCTTTTTAGAATAAAGTTTATATGCATCATAGTATAACCCAGTACCACGTCTGTACATTAGCTGTTAGCTCTGTAATTTAGCCAAGCTGGACTGTGCTGCTACCTACCGTCTAGCTACCGACTATCGACTGTGTTGTTCACAATGTAGCATTAAAAAGAAAATGTTACCAGACTTGAGCCTTGACTGCTGTGAGAAAAGACTTGAGCTGAGACCTGAAAAAACAGAATTTTTTTTGCTGCACCAGAATTGCACTCTGGAGAAAATAAAGACTTATTGGACTGAATTGGTTCTTTGAAGCTGCTTAAATTCATCTGGAAACGAGCAACAGGACCATGAACCCTTCAACCTGCAAAAGTGCAGTTTATTACATGAACGCAAAGGCTTTCTTAGATTTATAATGATATAATTATCTATTTAGATGAGACCATGCAGGTCACTGAGAACTGTACCAAATCATATCCTGTATAACAGAACATTTTAGAAAAACTTAATTAAATTAATGCTGAGTTATAAAAATCACTGATGACAGCTCCAAAATAAGCCGGGACTGTAAATAAGACTGACTGTAGGACCATAGCTACAAACCTGGAAGGAAAATAAATAAACTGCAAATACAAGCTTGGTGGCCACAGAGAAACATGGTCATGGCTCTAGGCAGTTGTTATGCTGTAAATGGTGCTAAAAAATTGGTGCAGTTTGCCACCAATATGCCCTTTTCACAAATCTCTCCAGCTGTTTGTTTCATGTCCGTCGTCTTGTTTTGATCACAGATATCAAATGTTAGAAGTGAAACTTACGTCACTCTCTCCATGTGAAATCACTGCTGTCACAGGTTTGCATCCTTCTCTTTGTCAAACTGCTGCTTTCTGTCATTGTATATTAACAGCGTTAATGAAGGAAATACTGCTTTCATCATCCATTACTCAGTATTCACTGATGACCTGTGAATGGGGCCTAACTGAGGTGGTTGGGTGGTGGTTTCTTTTGTGGAAAAGTTGCTGGGTTTATTTTTACTTCTATTGTGTAAAAGATGCTCTTTCTTTTGAAAAAAAGAAGTACAGGTTCCTTTTATTTTTTTGGCTTTGAACATGCAAAAACATTTCTTTTGAACAATCTTTCACAACACAGGTGAAATGCTTTGTCGGTTCCTGGAGCCGCTCTGCTCAGAGCGTTGCATCAGCTCTGCATGCTGACAATCAAACCTGCGGCACGGCTGTATGAATATTTGGCAAAGCTCTTGCAGCCGCTCCAGTTCCCAGTGCCTTTTTAATGGGGTCTGCCCCTCTTGTCCAGCAGCTGGAGGAGGGTAACTGCTGGAGCCTGGAGTCTGAGAAGCCAGCTGGCCCCTCCACCTTGATGAATAAGTAAACACATCGAGCCAGGCAGAGATACAGTCAGAAAAACTCCCAGCTTGAAGCAAGAAGGTTTGCTTTCTTCTGGAAGAAATGCTGTTTACTCGCAGATGATTCCACCACCCGCTCCCTCTGAACTCTATTAATATTTTCCTCCGAGTCTGGATCCGTGCATCAACTTTAATTCTGGCTGGGGAATTGCATTTCAGTGCCTCAATCAAACTCGCAGCAACCCTTGTTAAGGTACACAGAATTTTGCCTCAGCCATCATATATGACTGCTAAAGTTGTGATTTTGAAGTTGGAATGTATTGTATTATTTTTATTTTTGAATCCTGAATGCCAGGTATCCTTAACAGAGGAACACAATATCATATGTTGTATAATTTAGAGCAATACTGGATATTTTGCATATTTTGTTTTATTGATTGTTGTGGTTTTAAGCATTTAATACTCAACCTGGCCAGCACTAAAAAGTTAAAGGACCAGATGTGTGTCTCAGGCTCCATCCACACTAATACATTTTCATTTTAAAATTCATTCATTCATTTTTTTTAAGCTTTAGATGGTAACAGCCAAAATGTCAGTGGACACCAGAGCCATTTGACCTTCCAAGTCCAATACATGTGCAGAGGAGATTAATTTCAATAAATGTCTGATATCATCAGTGGTGATTGAGCCTATGGCTCCTGGGTGAAAGCCCTTGCATTTGCAGTATTATGAACATCTGTCTGTCACCTCTGCCAGAGACACAAAAACTGAGATATTTTAGATTTTAACTTCAAAGTCTTTAATTTATTACTATGGATTTTTTTTTCTGTAACACTGATTATTGCTTGGCAAGCTATGCTATGCTGTCATGTTTTGGGGTGTCTATTTTGTTGTTGTTGATACAATAATCTTAACTCAACGGACACTTTCTACCTTTTTCCAGAGCTTTCAACCACCTTTTACAGCCTTCATCAGTGAAAAGACTCAGGTGCCCATATTCCTAGGCACTTTAACAACATCAACCATTTAACAATGCTTTTGTTTTGCTAACTCTCATTATTCAGTTTCATAAATTTGCTCAGTCTCATCTACTCATTCATTAACCAATTAATCAGATGTTGTAAACAGACTCCATCATTAAATAAAGACTCAAGGTTAAAACATTTAGACAAACAGCAGCAGCACAATCTCATCAGTGACACTTCATCAATAGTTTTCCTGCCACACACAAACAAACACTCAGCAGGGTCCATGTGGCTTCATGCGCTGCCTGGATGTCAACAGGCAAATGAACAGTAGTGTTTACCAAATGGCTTTGTTGTTCAACACACAAGCTTATTAAAATGGCATCTCATTAGTGGCACTGAGTGGCCGTTTTATAATAATAGATTAATTGTATTTTTTGAATGCATTTAATGTTCATAATCATTCCGTGTTGCATATAGATTTGATGTGACTGCAACAATCCTACATATTCATATTACTTATTATAGGAAGCTTCAGGAAATGAACCAAAGGCAGAGCTGTGATGTTGTAAAGGCCGACACTGAATTTCAAATACAAGCTTCTCTGCTCTGTGATGTAAAAACAGGCTCAGTGTGCTTCCTGCTAAATTAATGAAATGTCTGTCCATTTGTGCTGTTCTGGAGCTTCTGATCATATCGCATGAGCTTCATATGAATATTTAATGAGCAACAATGTGCATCTGAAACCAGTTTGCTCTTTAGCATCGAAATACGATTAACTTCAGTACTGCTTCAGAACTACAACCGCTGTGTAGTTAGTTAGCATTGAGACTAAAAGGCTGCAGCCGTGCAGGCGGCTCAGTGAGGCTGAGCTGGGCTGAATGTCAACATGCTCACAGTGACATCAGCTAACATGAACACTGTTGTACAGATGAAAATCACTTTGCTACCAAACCCCAGCTCTGTCCCCTTTAAGGCGACTACAGTATATGGGACTAACACACCCAAATATCTGAGCTATCCACGGTTTAGTTACACTGGGTAATGTAGGCATCAGGTTTTGTGACAGTGTGCAGCAGGCCTGCAGTGCATGTAAATTTTCTGGATTGGATTTACCTTTCTGGTCAAAGAGCAACATGAAAGGCTTTTTTGGTCCCAGCGGTGGCGACTGTAATGAGGATGGGCTCTCCTCAACAGTCAGTGCTTTGACCCACATTAGCTCTCTGCCCGAGGTCCTCTGAGGCAGGATGGAGATGGAGAATAATAGCAGGATATAGTGTCTAAGATGTGTATTGTGTATTAAATTATATTCACTGAGTTCCACAAGGCTCTGTGAAGTTCATAAACTAGAGGGGGATTTTAAAAGAAGCCATTAACCACCCTTGGCACAGTTTCCAGAGCAGAATCCAGCGCCACAGTGATCCAAAACATCTTATTGCAGAGGCATTAGCATTATTACTATTCAGCTTGCAGTGAGCCCTAGACTGTAAAGAAAAATGAGGGAAAATCACTCATTTGGTCTGTTTTTATCTATACAGGGTTATGCTCTGAAAGGGTATTTACACATCATAAAAAGCATTAAACAGTGGAATAACCACTTGAAAAATACTAAACCATACTCAGACACTCAGCTGATGTTGGAGTTAAACGTCATTATGTTCTCTTGGTGAACATGTCGCTCAGGTGTGTTTACATTGCAGTTATAATTATATACAAGCATGCTTAATTGGTTTGCCACCCCTGCAACATTGGAAGTAAAGTCAATTAGGAATTTCCTTAAAATGAATTTATCCCTAACAGCCAGCAGGGGGCAACGCCTCCAGTTGCAGAGAAGTTTACTTCTCTCTTGATTTATTCCCTCAGTAAACATTGTAAACATGAGTTTATGGTCTCAGTCTCTAGTTTCACGTCTTCCTCAATACAGCATGATGTTCATTTAATAAATTATCGTCCCACTTAGAGTCAAACAGACCATAAAGCAGTGATGCTTTAGGGCACGGTTATCTGCTGATTGACAGGTGGCTCCCAGAACTTTAACAGTGTGCTTTCAGTTCATAAAATTTAAATGACAAATTTTGGTAGCTTAACTCTTTGAGTGCCAAAGATCGCTTGAGTGCCATAAACGAGCATGCTAGTCTTTCCTTTCCCAGTAGGTCGGTGATCGTGGTCTCCTGCATCCTGTGAGTAATTTTGGGGCTTCTGTGATTTGTACTCAGAGCATAAAGAGACGGTATACACCACAGAGATCAAAGCAGGAAGTGGAGATGATCGAGATTAGAGAGCAAAACAAACAGAATCTGGACAAAAAGTGGTGATTTTGGTGAAAGTGTCCTCTACTCTACCTCTGATAAAACAAGAATGGAACAAGATAAAAACAAACATTTTTTTCATGAAGAAATAGAGAGTCTCTTCTTTCATTTGAGCTATTCAGTGTTTTCAGAGACATAGTACAAAATATTCTGTGGGTCTAGAAATATGACTCAAAACAGGCAAAAATGCTGACACAAGGCACTTTCTGTTTTTTAAAAAATGGCTGCCACTCAATGAGTTAATATGTCTTGTTCAGCATGCAGTTATCCTTACAGAAGCTCCGCCCTCTCTTGTCAATTGCAGTTGCAAAAAGTCAAAGATGGCCAAAATACCAAACGACAGGATTCAAAACATTTTAGAGAAAACATTTCTGTTTACGTTTCTCTTGAGAGAAGAACTTTGCACTTTGAGAGGTGGAGTTTGAAAAAATAAGAAATCAGGAGACAAAAGTGAGAAAAATGCTTCACAATTAGAATCAATAAGAGAGCAGATGTTAGTTTGGGTATGGAAAGTAAAACAATTGAAAATACACACACTTTTACATAGTCAGAGATGCATTTGCATTGTCTCTTTAACCTAAAATAAACCATGTCCTAGTTTTGCTCAGTGCATACCCTCCTCTGTTAGCATTTAAAGCCGCTTGAGCTCAGATTACCACTGTGGAGTCTCATGATGCTGCAGCAACAAGTATCCCATCCTTCTTTTTCATTCCTTACATTGTTCAGGGAAGGTTTTTGCTGAGAAAGCAGATAATGTTGCAGCATTTCATGCAGTTACACACTTAGGAGCCGCCCAGTAAAACCACTGCAGTCTTTTACTGGTGGAGGCTTTGCTGCCTTGACAGGCCTCTTGATGGAGGTTGTTGAATTTAAAACATGACTCCATAATCACACTTTCCCAGCTAGTTCTAGTTATTGAAACCCTGAAACAGCAAATGACTGCTCTGATTTCCATGCAGGCTGCAGGAAGACAGTTTTTCAAACTGATGCTCAAATCAGACTTTTTTTGGCTGTTTCTGGTACAGCTGACAGGGATGTTTGGGGAAAAAAATCCACACCATCAAAAAGGCATTTTCTAACTCATCAGAGGAGGTTCTGCTTGTTCTGAGCTCTGGTTTCTGCCTTTGTTGCATCAGCTTCTTACAATGAGCTTCATATCATCATGGGCTGTAAACGTCAAAAGTCGGAAATTTACTAGAATAGTTCTGCTATGCCTTAATTTACACAATCAGCTCAGATTAGCTAGTTATTTTCTCATGTTGGCAGCATGTTTTTAGCCATGCTAGCTTAAGTTTAGCTCGAAACTGAAACATCTCAACAACTATCGGTTGGATTGCTATAAAAGCCTCAAACCCAGCACAGCCTCACAGAGCTGCAGCATGGATGGAGAGGTTTGTTTGTGCTTCTGTTCATGATGAATGGCATCATGTTGCCACCTCTTGTGTTTGAGTCTGTATGTGCAAACATGACCATATATATCAGGATTATCTGATTTATATTCTACCACTTATTTTAGTAATGAGTAAAAGGGGAAAACAAGTGGTTATGGTCCCACAACCAACACAAGCTACACTCTAATATAACCTACAGGAGTGTTCCCCAAAATAATGCCCTATTGAATCAGTAGCAGGGAATAAACATGTTCTCATAACGGTCACAGTTTAGTTAGGTTTAGGGAAAGATCACTATATGCAAGTTCACCTACGTAACAACCTGATGTAAGTTAAGCATGTTACACAAAATAACATTCAAACGAGACACAAACAGTGTCTCCTGGGTGAAAGTCCTTTGACCCACCCCAACCTCGTGGTCGTGGCTAGAAGGTAACCTGCAAGGTGCTTAAGGTACAGCATTGACCTAGTGGTCACCAACAGACTGAATCGTAATGAGCTACTTGTACAAACGGGTCATTTTTCAGCACAAGAAAGTCTCAAAATAGGCTACGGTGAAGATATGCATAGGATTAATCCCATTCATAGTTGAAATAAATGTGCCTGTGAGGTTTTCACCACAGTCATGTCACATGGGAGGAGAAAAAAACCTTTCTCCTGTGGAAAAAGCAGAGTGTGTGACTGGTGGTAGCCTTAATGTGCAATTCAAGAGAGTAGCAGTCCCTAATTTAATGAAATGTGCTGCAGTGTTCCAGTGTCTTATAGTCTGAACCTATAAACATAATTCACCCACAAGCAGTTGAAGCTGCTTGGATGTAGATCCTCAGGCTTCTACTAATATTATGCACTGTTATAATTTTTCTTATATATCATCAAGCACATCTTCTCTCAATCTCAGCTCTGGAGAGGCTGCTGTTGATGTGCCTCAGCACAGACAAACCCTCCTATAGGACCTTTACACTGAAACTCATTGGTATTCCTCTCTACCTGTTATTATTTTACTGGCTCTAATCTAAAATGACTTCAGTCGTAGAAATGAGCTCACGGGGCACACACGCTGATAATTTGCTGTGGAAAAACAAAACAGAAAAAAGCAACTCGGTAGAGAAGCGTTTTAAACCAAAGCAAACAGACCAAACCCAAATGGCTCATATTTATTCAGAGACGTATCCTCATTTCCATATAAATGTATGTGACCTATGGGTGGCTTGTTTGTTGTTTAGATTCACTCAGAGAAAGCAAACAAAACTTTAATTTCTTAGCAGCATTTTCTCTCTCAGACAAAGCATGTGGCCATTATTTCTCCTTGTTAGATATTCTTTCATCGTCTGAATATCTGATTATCTCCCATAATGGTGAGTGTGGAGGTGCTTTTTGTGAGGTCTGTCATAATATTGACTCACACACAGCTGTCATTGTGTTTCCACTCACTCTTACTGCTGCATCTCTCAGGTGGAGCCTTTTTTCCTGGCAGAAACACAAAATGGCTTACTTCTCTGGCAAGTGGTGGATGATAACACAATGAATAATAAGCTGTTTATTGAGTTATTGGGCCCAGCGACAGCCGCACAGGCCTTTGCCATAATTGTCCCCGTCAGTGGGGAGCTCACGGTTTCTCACATCGAAGGCTGCGTTTTTGTGTTACCCAACATTAGAATTAGGGAGGGTGTCGTGGGATCGGTTGTTTTTTTAGATGATGTGCCAAATAGGACAGATAGTGAGCAGAGTAATTCCTTTTTTATCCTATAAAAGACTGTCGACATTAAATAAATATAAATATCACACAGAACAGAGCTGGAGGCATTTGTTTTCCATAAAGAGACGTCACTGGTGTTTATTAAGCTTTGAAATATTATGAGCGCTTAGATCAATGACCAAAATGATCCATTATTAGCAATTATTCTGCTTAATCCAATGATGAACCTGAAAATCATCCCTCTGTATCTCCCTGTCAGTGCTGATGGTCATATCTGTCATGCTGAGCACCTCATCACAACCCAGTTAAACAGCAACATCCATCCCAGCATTGTGATGGATACTTCAGGGCTGCAGCTAATGATTCTTTTAATTAAAGGTGCACTAATCAATATTTTCATATGAACAATGGATCAAAAGTGTGTGTGTAATAATGTGGAAGGGTGTGAGAGGCCTCAGCTTTGCAGAAAGCTTTAGCTTCTTTTAGCTCATTGTGTTGTCGGTTTCCATGTGCACACTGTCATACATTTCTATTTAAGTTTTAAGTTTTGATGACCAACTTCCTGCTTTACCTCTGATTTCCTGCAGTCATCTTGATGCTCATGTGGAAGTCCGTGGACAAGATGAGGTGTTTCAGGAAACGATCGATGTTCCCCTTCCTCGGCTTTCTCATCACCTTCCTCCTCTTCTTCAGCCTTTACATGGATGATGGATATGTGCTGGTAATTTGCTCTCCTTTGACAGGTTGATAATGCTGTGATGATGCTTTTGGAAACCTAAAGTCCAGTTTACTTCATTGATATTATTACTATCTGTAGTGAAGTGTAGCTCAGTGCATTTATGCAAGTACAAATTTGAGGTGCATTTCTCCTCAATCCTGAAATAATGTACTTTTACTTCACTGCATTCATTTGACAGCTTAAGTTTCTGAACAAATTTAGATTTTTTGCACACAAAGCATAATAATCGCTTTATGATTGCTTTATGTACATTTGCTACTTTTGCTTTTAATTATTTCAGTATATTTGTAATAATGTAGACATTTGACTTGTTGGTTGAACAATACATATTGATGACATTTCTCATTATTTTTACAGACTATCGATTAATGGAGATATATTTATGGAAATAATCATTACTTCAAAATTAGCTCCGTCATTATGGAGGACGGACTCTGTCGAAATAATAAATACATAAATAATAAAGGCAAAAATTAATACATACATTTAAATATTGATCAAATTAAGTGCATAAATAAAAAAGTGACGTGTCAATGCACAAGTAATAACAATCAAATGATAAATTATATAATAGTAAAACAGTCATAGGTTTATATTCCTGATTATACCTACAGTACATACATTTGCTTTGGTAGAGTTTCCAATGCAAAACTTTTACTTCTACCAGAGTAGCTTGATTGTGAGGTACTTGTACTTCGGTTGGAGCTGAATACTTCCTCCACCACCAGCTTTTCTCAGTGTTCTTGTTTGTAATTCTAGGAAGCTGAAAAACGACAGCTGGGAGAGACTCTGATGCAGCCTGCAAACCCTGAGAGATACGTCCATACATTCAGAGATCTGTCTAATTTCTCTGGCTCTATCAACGTGACGTATCGCTACCTGGCGGGAATTCCTTTGCCACGCAAAAGTAGGTATTATAAAAGTAGGTGACACAGCTGTGATGTTAGTTTTTGCTCCATAATAAAGTGACGAGAGTGATTTCTGTTCGCAGAGTATCTCACCATTGGTTTGTCATCTGTCAAGAGGAAAAAGGGGAATTACCTGCTGGAGACGATCAAATCCATCTTTGATCAGTCCAATTATGAGGAACTCAAAGAGATTGTGGTCGTGGTCCACCTGGCAGACTTTGACCTGGTCTGGTGTGAGAACCTGGTGCAGGAAATCACCAGGAAGTTTGCCCACCACATCATAGCTGGACGCCTCCTGGTGATCCAGGCTCCAGAGGAGTACTACCCATCTCTGGACGGGCTGAAAAGGAACTACAACGACCCAGAGGACCGGGTCCGTTTCCGCTCCAAGCAGAACGTGGACTACGCTTTCCTTCTCAACTTCTGCACAAACCTCTCTCACTTCTACATGATGTTAGAGGACGACGTGCGCTGCTCCAGGAACTTCCTGACGGCACTGAAGAAGGTGATCACCTCCAGAGAAGGCTCCTACTGGGTGATGCTGGAGTTCTCCAAGCTGGGCTACATTGGGAAGCTGTACCACTCCAGAGACCTGCCGCGCCTCGCTCATTTCCTGCTCATGTTCTACCAGGAAATGCCCTGCGACTGGCTCCTCATCCACTTCAGGGGTCTGCTGGCCCAGAAGGACGTGATCCGCTTCAAGCCCTCGCTGTTCCAGCACATGGGCTACTACTCCTCTTACAAAGGAGCAGAGAACAAGCTGAAGGACGACGACTTCGAGGAGGACTCCATAGACATTCCTGACAACCCCCCTGCCAGCCTTTACACAAACATCAACGTCTTTGAAAACTATGACGCCACCAAGGCTTACAGCACCGTTGATGAGTACTTCTGGGGGAAGCCTCCTTCCACAGGAGACTTCTTTGTCATAATCTTCAATAAATCAACAAAAATCAGCAGAATTAAAATTGTGACTGGCACAGAGGACAGACAAAATGACATTCTCCACCATGGAGCTCTGGAAGTGGGACAGAAGTCCATGGACACCAAGCAGGGAAGGCAGTGCACATCCTACATCACATTAGGAGAGTTTAAGGGCGGAAGCATCGAGGTCAACAAGGTGGACCACAAGATCAGCTTTGACATTGAGTGTGTGCGAGTCGTGGTCACCGCCAGTCAGAAAGAATGGCTCATCATAAGAACTATCAGTTTATGGATCACACAACCTGTGAGTCAGTTTAAAAAGTAACAGAGGACATTTTACATTTTCATCTGTATGACCTGTGTTTATTTTGGGTGCAAGTTTATTTTGGACTACTCCTGGGAAATATGTGTTTATGGGGTTCAAAGCAATCCATATTTTCTTGGGTTGTTTTCAGTTTTCAGTGATTCTATTAAAATTACAAACCTGTACAATACGCAGTCTTTATACATTTGTTCATTTTCCCCAAAAAATATTTTTCTTGAATCCCCATTTTTTTGTCATTGATCATAACTATGTTAGTCAAATCAAATACTGATTCACATTATTTGTCATCATTTTAAATTCTTGGATTAAGTATTTTATATAGAATTATTATGGGCTCTGACCTCTGATGTAGAATAAGAACTCATCTCTCTCAATGCGCCCTTGTCTCTGAATTCATCGCAGTTTGTTTTTCTCTTGCTGCCATCTGCTGGTAATTCAAAGATCCACAAAAAACACCATAACAGTCCTTTATTATATAATATTATATATCATATCTCCATTTATAGCCTGGATTATTATAACAGTATCAATTTAAATAGCTCAGTAATTAGTCATCTAATCATACAGTAATTCATGTATGATGTGGTGATGTAATATGATGTAATACTATAATTTTACGTAAAAATTGACCCAGCATTTGTCAAAATAGCACTGACACAAATAGTGTGAACTGCACCACCGTGTAGTGGTTAGCACTGTCACCTCACAGCAAGAAGGAATCGGGTTCGACTCCCGGCCCGGGGCCTTTCTGTGTGGAGTTTCCATGTTCTCCCCGTGTCTGCGTGGGTTCTCTCCGGGTACTTCAGCTTCCTCCCACCATCCAAAACATGCATGGGGATTAGGTTAATTAGCTAAGTGTTCTGTGATGAACTGGAGACTTGTCCAGGGTGTACCCTGCCTTTCACCCTAAAACAGCTGGCTCCATAGGCTCCCCGCGACCCTATGTGAGGATAAGCGGTAGAAAATGCATGGATGGACAATAGTGTGAACTTTATCTAGAACCAACAGATGTAAAAACCACACAACAATAGTAGTGGTAATAATAATAATAATAACAATAATAATAATGATAATGACAATAACGGTGGATGAAAACAAATTAAAACAGCAATGGATTCACTGGATGTCATTAAATTCTTATAGATTATTAAAAACTGAATCACGAAATATGCCATTGAGATTGTCTATATATAGGTTTTTAATATGACTTTGGTTTGAAATTATTCTGCTGAGGAGGGTTTGTGAGTTTCAGACAATTATGGACCCAACAAAACCTTCAGTTTAAAAAACAGAAGGTCAATGGAGGACATATTCCAAGATGAACAGACATGTAACAGATGTCAACAGAAATAACAATGGAGTGACACAGTGACAATATTAGATCATTAAACAAAGTGCAAACATATGTCGTGAAGAAAATGAAACTGGAATAGATAGTGTCCCTGTCAGAGAGTTACAGGTGTGCTGCAGCTTCTTCAGGTGTTGCCAGTATGAAACAGATGGACAAGCTGCAGATAGAGCCAAATCCAGAATGAGTTTCCTAGACGTTCTTTTGCCAAAGAACTAACCTTGTCTAAATCTGCTGACACTCTCTAGCACTTCATTTGGATGCACCAGAAGTTGCTTACTCTCTGACTTCCTCTTGAATCTCTTTATTTCTGTCCCTAGGTGGCCTATCCTCCCCGCCCTCCAATTCAAGTGTGTTTTCGCTCTCCCTGTTTCACTGCTATTTATATTCTCCACCTCCTCTTGTTTTTTTACCACCTGCTGCCATCTCGACCTCCTGCAGCCACATGCAGTCTTAATCAATCACCCATCATCTTCCCCTGCAGATCAAGAAAAAGCATGGTGAACTGGAATATTGTAGCATAAGTCATAAGCAAACATCAAACAAATTGCGTTGCTATTTGGCTTATGTATTTTATCAGTTTTGTCTGTGGCTTCTAGAAATGTTGGTGGTGGATTTTAAATTGCTGCAAGAAATGAAAGTGTAGCTCTAGTGAGTGAGTTTTAAGGGAATGAGGAATTTAAAAAGGACAAGGCAGGAGATGTTTCATCAGTTTCTCAGGAGAGAAATGTGACATGCTGTAGGAGTTATCTACCTCCACAAGATGGCAGTAGTTCAATATCTTGGATGGAAGCTGGAGCTGAAACACAAAGACGAAGGAGGAGAAGACCGGCGCATAGTGACGTCATCAAACGGCGTCCGTGTTGTGTCAACGCCAACCTGAAGCTAACAGCGACGAAGCGCCGGTAAAGTTTGGACACTTTAAATGTTGTTGGGTGTTTGGTAAGAAAAATAGCTTGTTGTTTTTTCTCTTGTTGAGACAGAGGCGCATATGTATATCATGGCTTTATTGAATATTTATTTACGTGCGAAGTGCCGCTGCTCCTCGTTAGCAAGGTGCAGTGTTTACAGCTGCACCTAAGATTAGCAAGTTATGTTTCAATTCGGGTTGGTGTCTTAAACGTTTTTTATAACAACAAACAGGCTACTATCCACCACAGTGACATGTAAAGTATGTATTGTCCGTTTCGTTAGCTTAATAGCTAACGTTACTGGCCAGTTGGACGTTATTACACAATGCTAATGTAGCTAAAATAATTGACGTGCATCTCCTGTGAGTATGTTGTTATGGTTTTATTATGGTTGATCATCTGAGTTTTCGTTAACGAACCCAAATCCTAAATCCTAAATCCCAAATCCTTGTTTTGGTTTCACTGGGATTTGATGAGATGTTGTCAACTGTTAGTTGGCTGATACATTAAGTATTAACTTCACTTTAATTAGCTGATATTACAGGAATGCGTTGAAACAGTTACCACCTGACTAGCTGGTCTAGAGTTAGCATAGAGCTAACACTTATTTCCTCTGGCGGAGATTTTGAAAAGATTCCAATATTATCTGGTGATATTCTGTTTTTTGTCGTGTTACTGGTTACTATGTATTGTTGGACATTTGGACCTTTGTACGAACAAAACATGACATTTTGGAGATGTCAGGTTTGGTTCTGTTAAGTTGTGATTGCCATTTTATGACGTTTCATAAAATTGTTCTTATAGCTCGACTTTTTATGGGGTCATGTGGACAACCACACTGTATACTTTGGTCTGTGGCTGATTTTTAAGGGTTTAGCTAGGTCCCTTAACTTCAAGCTTCAACATTGGCAAGTCAAATACAATTATATTTACAAAAATGATGCTATTGTCAACTCCAGTTTGATCCAGGCAGCTGTGGCTCAGGGGTCCCACATGTCTGTATTTACCCTTTGTTTTAGTGCATTTCAGTGGAATTTTGTTGCTAAGCAACAGCTTAGGTCCATGGTTTCCTTTCTGTCAGCCGATTTCATTCAGATACACTGCAACACTGGAAACTAAGACATATTTTGAATATTTTATGTTTAAAACTGTGAAAATGGTTGAAACGCTGTATAGTTATGACATCACAAATGGACAGAAATCCTGACAGCTTGTTTCAAAGGCGCATTTTTCAAATACAGTTGTGTGTATTTCTTTGTAGATTGAACATTCCAACACTTTCACAGAATGTATATTTCATTTACATTTATGTTATAATATAAAACAAGAAATCTCACTTTTTACAAAATTAAACCTTTTAAGTTTGGGTTGAACTGGAGCGTAGACTTATTACCCAACATTGCTACCCTGCCCTATCTAATGCTGGTCCAGTGTTTATAAGAAAAAAGCCTTTTCAGAGAGTGGAGGATGTTAAGGTAGCATGGCAATGCCCACACTTATGGGAAACTCACTCATGTGAGTCATGCTGAGAGCTGACCTAGGCCAAAGAAGTCAACTAACACTCACAGAATTTTGTCAACTAGTTCATTTTATAGTATGTGCTCATAGGTGTCTTCTAAATGAGTCCTTCAGCATGACAAAAATGACCAATCGACCAAAAGACTGAAAGGACTGATTAGTCATCTAATCAAATAAGAATCAGACTTGTTCTACCAGACTTTTCTATTGTCTATTATAAAACGAGCTATAAGGATAATTTAGTCCATGAAATGGCCATCACAACTTAACAGAGCCAAACCTGACATCTTCAAAATGTCATGTTTTGTTCGAACAAAGGTCCAAAATGTCCAAAAGTTTAGTGTACAATAACACAATAAAAAACACAATATCCTCAGACAATATTGGAATCTTTTCGATATCTCTGCCAGAGGAAATAAGTGTTAGCATCACTCTGCAGTTTATTTTTAATGGGAACACACTGCTGAGTTTGTGGAGCACTTCAGGGATAATTTATATGCCAGACGATGAAACTGATAATTACTTTTGGTTTAGCAAATTTTTTTTCCAGTTATTATAATAATTAAAAAAAGAAAATCAAATATGTTAATGTTGTAATGTTTCTCTATAGACCGTCACATATGAAGAAAAATAAAGTGTTTGTTGTTCCCCACCAGGCCCTGCAGAAGTAAATGAGGTGGAGCCTTCTGCCAGCTGTTTCATAAGTGTTGCCGCTGATAGGATGGGCCAGCAGCTCTCAGGTCAGGCGGTGATGACCCGTCTGCCTGAGAAGCTAGTGAAACACGCTGGACTGGTGCGTGACAGTGGCTATCTAACCTACGAGGAGTTTCTGGCAAGAGTGGCCGAACTTAACGATGTGTAAGTTTGCTTCAATACTGCAGTGCAGTCCACCATCTACAATTTGGTTCTTCTTATTCACCACACAGTAGACCCTGATTCTGCCCATTTAATTTTAGCTACTAACTGTCAGAGATAGTGAGAGGCAAGATAGGTCAGTCGTGATAAAATAAACTCAGAATGTACACATTTGGAATGAGTTGAACTGATTTATACAGCATAATGTAAAATGTTATGCAGTGTGTCATTATGTCCAGGAATATCACCTACCGGTCTGCAGGTTTGGGATCTGAACCAATCCCATTTTTGATGGATCTGCATTGTCCCTACCTGAACTACAGAGTGCACGCAACAAGTACAACACACCGTAGTTTTGGCTTGAGACACACTTTAAATTTAGAAAATAAACATCACAGCCAAATGTAGTAATGTTTCAAAACCATGGGCATAACTCTGTGTGTTTCCTGTCAAACTGCAGTAAAAAGTGTCTTGCTGAGTTGAATATACCCTCTCCCTCTCCTCCTCTTTCTTGATCTCTCTTAGAACGGCTAAGCTAGCTGCTGGACAGCAGAAGCACCTGCTGTTTGAGGTGCAGCCAGGATCCGATGCCACAGCCTTGTGGAAGGTGGCTGTCAGAGTCCTCTGTACCAAGGTGAGACCAAACAAACTTTCACACAAACACACCACATGCCAACAGGAGCAGACACCCACACCTATGCTTTTTTGTAAGGAAGATAAAGACAGCAGCAGGCAGGGAGAATTAACCTGTGCATTGTGCTTACCTGTGTGTCACCGGTTTATCTGTTTGGAGCTTTGTTAGATGATAGCATTGTGTGGTGGCCTTTTTAGCATCAGATAGGCCTGTCACAATATTGTTTTGCAGAAACTCTATACTGCCTGTTGTGATTGCATGCTTGTTTGTTTTCATGAAAGTGGCACCAACATGATGTCAGAATAAACGACAGGTTTGTTTTTGTTTTTGTATGTTTTTGTTAACAGAGCTGATTTTTATATTTATTTATTGTCATTCAGATATTTCTTACATTTCAAATTCCAATGTGAACCAGGTTTTCTACGCCTGGTAAATCTCACTACACAGATTTAGTTGACAGTGCTTTCCCTGTAGCCGCACTGGTTAAAGCGTGACTGCATGTGTACATACATACTATACCAGTGTGTCGTGTGTCTCCCTCCAGATCAACAAGGAGAATGGTATGGTTGAAGCATCGCGCATTATGAACCTGTACCAGTTCATCCAGCTGTACCGTGACATCACAAGTCAAGCTGCAGAGGTACTGTCTGCAGAGGGCGCCACTGAGGGCCCGTCTGCCCCGCTCCCCTCCACAGAGTCCTGCCAGGCCAGCATGTGGATGGGCAGGTAGGAGCACATGAAGCGGCCCCTCAAGCAGTTTTCTCATTCAAAGGAGAGTTGTCATTTAGATTGATTGTGACTTACTACGTTACATTACGTCTACTAATCTCCTGGTGTTGATATTCACAGTCCTGTATGACTGCAGTTCAACCATGAACCGAACATGGACATATGAGTGTTTAGTTGATTCAGCTGTTTTCTTTGATCTAGCTGAGATGAACAATACCTGTTCACCAGCAAAAGGCATACAGACAGATTCAGACAGATTGGTGGTGAGCAGGTGGAAATCGTGGAGCATTTTGCAGCTAAAGAAGCAGATATTTGGTAAATGGTAAAAGGCTGCATTTACATAGAGATTTTGTCCCAAGTGCTTTATGATTTCTTCTCAGTCACCCATTCAAACACACACACACACACACACACGCACAAAGTGCTGGGCTGACCATAGTGAGCCTATTTTGGGTTCACTGTCTTGACATGCAGACTAATTGCCAACCCTGTGATGAGTGACCACCACATTTCCATCAGGAGTTGGTGGAGACCAACCACAGAGCTCAAAGACAACCAGGAACAATGCTAATGGTCCTTTATGTCTGTGGGAGAAATTTGCTACAACAATTTCATAGGAATGATAATTTGTCTGCATTGTGTTTTCAGCTTCAGCCCACAAATGACCAAAGAAATCAATTAATGCAGTTTTATGTTTTCTTCCATACTGCCCACAGATGTTAGTGCTTCTGGACGACAGAAAAGGGCTCTTACATGGACCAGGCTGCTTATTTTACAAAAGAATGGCCTCCATAGGAGGAGCTGGGGGAGCCTGAGGGGATCATTCTTATTTTTTTCATTTTAACACTGAAATATATTTTTTCTCAGGCAAATCTTTTGATTGCTAGCCACCAAGATTCATACATTTCATTCCAAAATAATATATTTATGGAAAGCAATATCTTCCTCCTGAGAAAATAATGAATCTCTTTTCTGTTTGTGCGACCATACCAGAGTGAAGCAGCTGACTGATGAGGAGGAATGCTGCATCTGCATGGATGGCAAGGCCGACCTCATTCTGCCCTGTGCACACAGCTTCTGTCAGAAGTGCATTGATAAATGGTAAGGGGATGGATTAAAGCGTGAATTCATTTCAATAATTCCTCTAGTGCTTTGTAAGTCATCATGGAAAGTTGTCACAGACATGTTTCAGTCACTCATGATATGAACACCAACCGTCTTGTTTACACACTCCTCTGTTTCTGCAGGAGCGGGCAGAGCCGAAATTGTCCGATATGTCGCCTACAAGTGACTGCCGCCAATGAATCGTGGGTGATGTCTGATTTCCCCACAGATGATGACATCGCTGGCTACATCCTCAACTTGGCTGATGAGGCGGGCCACCCACACAGGCCGTAACACACACACACACACTATGCTAGTCAAAATGTCACTTTCACTGAGAAGGAGATTTTTTTTTCCTATATCGCTAACAATGCAGAAGAAACCAGCAGGGTTTCCTTCTCCTTTTGCTCTTAGTGACAGGTTCAGAAACTATAACCTTGACCCTTTTTAAATCCTAAAAAAAAATCCCAGGATGCCCTTTGTAACTCAACTATTGTAGATGTGGTGCTTTATGGGAACTGTGTGTGAAAATACATTAAGTCAGAAGTGGAAAAATTGTAATATATGTTACAATTATTATAATCTAATAATTTAACACACAGAATAACTAAAAGCACAGGTCTTGCTGTATTTTTTGGGGTTCATTTCACCAACATGATGAGATGCAGAGCTGTGTTGGGATTTAACAAGCACTTTATGAGACTCCAGATCCTTTGTGGGAAGAGGTCGAGACAGAGGAGACAAACTCTTATATTCATAGTTTGAATGAATAGTTTGATTCACGTTCTTGGTGAGAGTGAGAAGCCTACAGTCAGTTACTGTAGCTTAACACATGCTAAGCTAAGCTAAGTGGCTTCTAACTTTTATTTTTAGAAATGAGAGTGTTATCAGTTTTCTCATTGAACTCTCCATCTGAGAGTTCCCCCCAAAATATTTTACTTTTGCAAATCTACGACACAGTTTCTCGTCAAACTGGAAAACCAAATAGATTTTCCACCCATAAAGCTGTTCTGTAGTCTGTGTAACTCTGCATGTTTATATCACGATGACATGACGTGCCTTATGTGCACCTGTTATAAACTGATGTTCTGATCCAGTTCAGAAATTGGCATAGTAGCTGGTTATAGTCCTTTGGCTTTACAGACCAAAATAGATTTTTATATGATTTTTCTCTTCTTTTTTTCATCACTGTTGAAAATATCTGTTCCACTCTCATCTTTTTACTTCGTATATATTTTTTATTTGCTATAATTTTAGTCTTGTGATTGCTGTAGAAGTACTGTAGTTTACACTTGCTCTACTCTAAAAAATAATAGATTCATTGAGGCATAAGCAGTTAAATTACAAAAAAGCTTGTATAATTAAAGTTATGTTGAATTTAACACCATAGTAGTTTTATTTCTGACCTTGTTTCCACATGGCGTAAATCACAGGCAGGTTTATGAGGACTGAATCCTTGCTGATATATTTCAGAAAATATGAAATTGTATTGACCTTGATTTTCATTAAAGCAATACATTTTCTATTTTACTGAAATTTAGTGCATTATCTGGAAATCTGATCTGAAAAAATGCTACTGCTGAGCAAGCGGTATCACATTGGTCACATTTAGATAATTTGACAGGTTCTTCTAAATAAGAGACCATGACTTTACAGTTATGCATGCACAAAGTTTTCCACCATTTCCTGAATCGATATTTGATTTCTCTTCATTTAATAGACTGTGAGCATGTGCATTTTGATTTGGCCAAAAGTAATTTTTGGCTCTGGATGCTGAAAAAATGACACTTTGAAAGCTGACGGTAGCTTTCTCAGTGTTTGTGCACTACGACAACAGACGGTTTTATCTCTGTGGTGGAAACCATCACCTGACACTGATCCTTTACAGCAACAGAAAGGTGTAACAGTAGGAGAATTTCTCCACCTATTACTGCATTGTCCATTAAAAATGTATAAAACAAATATGAAATATTCAAAGAATGAGAATAAATGTGCTATTATTTCTTTAACACATCTGATCCTACACACACACATTGTATTTCAATTTGCTGAATGGAAGGAGGTGTATTTAAATTGAATTGATGCGTACTGTATTGTGTTATCCTTAATAAAGAGATACCCACTTTTTGCACTTTATGACTTTGTGTTTGAGAAGGATGTTTGTCATCTCATGAATTTATTTTAAAACTACCTTGTATTGCCTATCATTAAAAGACATTCATCCAACTCATTTTAAGCATGCAAGGAAACTTTTCACTTGTTATCATTTATTTGTTTTCATTTCACACATCATGTAGCACAGTGAGTGTTTGCATATTACACCCTATACCACACCACATAATAATGGATGTGTGTCCAATTTAGTAATGTCTTTTAGTATTGATTTGGAGTCACTGGATTACATTATATGGATGCTATTGAAAAATACTTGTACACAACAGTAAAAGTACTTATTCCAATACACTGCTGCATTAAGACATTTTTGGTATTAATATGGAATCATTATTATTTTGAAAAAGTAAATATTTTCTATCAAAAGGTTTATTCAAAGTAAGCGAATAAAGCATCAGCAATTATTCTCCATTAAACAGATTCACTAGGCCTATATTATTTAAATTTTCTGCTGCTGCCAGCACACTGATCAGTGGTCAGGGAGGAAGAAACACCATGATTGTTTTGCTTCCTTTTCCCCTCTTAATGTGGATCTTACATCCCAGTGTGTTGCTGAGAAGTCCACATTTCTCCTGGTGAGTTTGTGTCTTTCCTTGAGTGTATTTTATGAACATTAAACGGGTGAAATGGGCGACATTTACATTACTGATCAACTAACCGTTAGCTTAACCGCTAAGTCAAGCTAATAAGCTAACTTGTAGAATATTGACATAATCATGGTGGGGCTGGTGTTTTATGAGCTACCTGGGTTGATAAATTCTTTGGTGCTTTGCTCGGCAACATTCACTCAAGTCTCTTAACACCAACGTTTTTGCGTTAACATTTTCTGTGGCAACGTAATGTTAGCGCCAAAACCGCAGTGAGCTTGTGTCGCCATTACAGGTAAACCGGAAGTTAAACTCCGCAGCGTAGCTGTGAGTAATTTTTTGTTTTTCTTTTTCGTAAGAAGTGATGTGATAGATTTTGACCATCTTCTCATCAGTAGTTGGATTAAATAGCTAGTTTATATAATGGAGTTAAATGCTTTACATCCTCCAAAAGGAGACCAGTGTCCCAACAAACTGTGCAGCCTTCAGGATATCCAGGGACAGGAGTCAGGCTTTGAAGCATTTGGTGGGTGAAGAGGGGAAATCACCCATACGCCATGATTTTTCTGTTTTGGCATGCATGGTTTGCAGTTTACCTGTAAGGCAAATCATGCTGCATATATAATTGTGTCACATCTATGACTAGGATGAAGAACTATGTTGTTCTCTGTTGGCGCTCCTAACAAAATGAGCATCCGGCAGACTGAAGAGATGAAGCCACAGAGGAGCTGGAGGACTGGCAGTCACATCAGAAGGAGCAGAGAGGAACGAGGTCAACGACAGGTTAGTGCCTTTATGTTAATGTGCAGAGAAACAGTGGGGTAATGTTGTTGTAACCACCACACTGAACACACTCTATCCAAATGTTTTATATGAATCATTCATTGGTTTGCACATTAATATGAATTTTTCCTCACAAGCTATCATTGGCTTGTTTCCTTTTCAGTTTTTAATACGTATAATGCTAAATAGGATTTAAATACTGGAGGCATCCTTTGTTTGTGTAAGATGTAGGAGGCACTCATAATGCAACCAATAACTATCACTCTGATCAGAAATGTTAAATTGGGAGTTTTTCTGGATAGAAATGTTTCTCATAGCACATGGCCAGCAAGTGCTGTTCACATTTAGACTCCTTTTATAGTAAAATAATACAACAACGTCACATTATTGACTGTTTTACAGCCTTTATTTACAGTACATATGAAAAGAAAGGAGAAATGACAAACATAGAAAATGAAATATTGCAAACCAGGTCTTTTCACATTTCTGAGTGTAACAAGAGTTTCTGATTTGACAACAAAGTTCTCAAAAACTGGTTGTATTGCTCAGTCACACTTGCACAGGTCTTTCAATAGTTGCCTAGCCTCTCATTCACTTTTAATAATGCAAAATGCACATTATCTTAAACTACAACATTTCATCATAATTTTTTTCTTTCAGATCAATAGTCCAGATAAAGACATTTGTGTCAGGCATCAAATCAACTGACAGAAAACTTTCAGAAAACTTTTTTTCAGGAAAAATAATTTTGTATTCTGCTCCTGAATGAATATAACTTTCATGGTTAATGCTCTTTCATACTTTCAAAAATACAGGTGCACTTCACAGCCATATAGAATAAAAATTATAGAATAAAATTAATAAAAATTAAAATGGGACAATCAGTTATTGGCACTGAATGCTACAGTAAAAATGGTCTAAAAATCAGGTAGGCCACGGACGATTTTTGCACCAAGGTCAACATAGAATAGCAGTATCCCTAAAAGATGCTGTCTAACCTGTCATGTCTCTTTATCCCTGAAGACACATTCAGTTCAGTTTGTGCTGGCATGGTAAATCACTCTGGGTTAGTGCCAACATCCGTCTTCACTGCGTCCACTAGAAAACTGAGCTCATTGCACAGTGTCTCATGACGGTAGGCCATGCGGATTTGTGCCACGTTTGTCCGCCGAATGTCGTTGCCCTCCGGTCCGTCCTGTAGGTAGTTGGAACCAATGAAGTGTTTCTTTTCCTGGAGGGTGAAAAGGATAAACGAGTTGGAATATGTATGGCTGATATTGAGGATGAATTGTTGTCCTTTCTCCTTGTGCAGAAGCTATTCAACTATGTGGTCAGCTCACAGCATGACCGAATGATTTTTTTCTTTATCAGCACACAGTAGCCAGCAGTATGAGCTCCAGGACAAGGTGTCATTTTGGATCATTTGATAAAGGGTAAGATTTATTTGAGAGATGTAGCATGACTTTTATGGACCTGTGGATAGGGTGGCATTGTACAAAAGAGGAAGTGCCTGTCATTATGGAGTGGATGGGCTATTAATATGATGTTCTCTTTGTAGTTTGACCAATGATTATTTCATTCAGGGAAAGACTGTTAGATAGCCTAACTACTAAATTTGGATGGGATCACGTTCTATATTTTTATAGAATAGAAACTGTGGAAAAATATTTGAGGCCATTTAGAATCATTATGTCAATCCCCCACTTTGATTCTCTACTGTTCAAGACTGGACTATTTTTTATGGCATTCTGCAAAGTTTTATAAAGCTAGTAATGGATATAAGTAGAAGGGCGGTTGGATTTATAGAAAGGAGATTGAGAGTTTCTTCAGTCCCAGTAATGTGACTGATTGAGCCAAAGAAAGACAAGCTGGGCCTTACCTGATGTGAGAGTCCGCTCTGCAACACACTGTTTCTGGCTATCTCACACAAATCACAGGTGCTCAGCTTCCACAGCTGGGCTGCAATGGCATACTCCTCCATCAGTGCCTCCTGAAAGGGTTAAATTAAAACATCTTAGGATCTGGTTTAAGTCAAACTGTGTGGCTTTGTATGAGAGGAATTTGTTTATGTATGCCCTACTATTAACAGCTGAAATGATTAACAGTTGTTTAACAGAATACTGCCATTTTTAAAATAATTTATTTAGTTCATTAGCAAGACTGGTGAAATATTTCCTTCAAGTTCCAGCTTCTTGTGGGAGAATTTCTTTGTGGTATAGACCAGCTAGCTGAATATCTTTGGGTTTTGGAGTTTTGGTCAAAGGACAGGTCCAATTAATCCTGTGCCACATGTTGTGCATAATACAGATTACTTGTGATCCTGATGGTGAGGAAATTAAATTGTCACATGATAGATTGCCGTTCCAGTCATGCTGACCTTGGTGTAGTGGAACTGCATGGGGTCGTCAGTGGACAGCGACACACGTAGGCCTTTCTGCAGGAACTCTCGCAGAGGGTTCTTGGAGTACTGCAGGAACAGGCTGTTGTTGCTCAGTGGGGACATGGCGATCGGGACCTGGGCCAGATAGTACAGGTACTGCAACACTGGACTCTGTTGTGGGAGAGGACAGTGTAGACAAAGCCATAACTAATGATACCAATTTTTTGGGGATACTGGAGAAAATTTACTGATCTGAAATTAAAGGGATAATTTGCAAAATTCCCATGATGTTGAACCTACAGTACATATATTCATTTGACAAATGCTCATAAATAGATTTCAGGGGTTTTGTCAGCTGTAATATTTAATATAACATAAAAATTGCAAGTATCAATGGTGTTGGTCACCATGTCTGAACACTGAAAAGAGTAACACCTACAGAAATGCAGATCATATTTCACCTCAGAATTTATTAACTCTTCTCTTTGACCACCAACAATATTTGAAGACAAGGTTGTTCCTGTGTCTGAGTATCATTGTCTTTGGCCAGATTTGTGAGAAGCCTAAGCAATGCTTGCTTCTAAGTGGACGTATACAAATGAAACCAAGCAAGCCCTAATCACTGTGATGCTGGTCATTGTCAGTGGGCTTATTCTGCTTCTTGGAAGTGATGCTAATACAGGAGACCCTTAAACCTGCATTCTTTCCAGTGGGTGATATTATGGTGAATACATCCATTTCTTATATACTGTATACTCTATGGTCATATTCATGCTGAATTCAGGATGGCACCTTCTTGAGGTTGAGTCCATGGGAGATGTTGTCAGCCGTAAGGAAGGCAGAAACCAGGTGTGTGATGGAGCCGGCCTCGCCACAGTGGGGACGAAACTGAAAGGTGTTCAGTCCTCGCTCCCTTGGGAGAGAAAAATATGTAATGCAATGTAATGTTATGTGTACAGCCGATTTTAATATTTGTGTTCACATCTTGGTTTTATTGTGTACGTAAAAGACAGCCAACCAGGCTGGAAACCAGGAATCCTCTTGGTCACCTCACCACCCATGTGTGACACACTGGTGATGCTATAACACCACTGGGGAGTCATGCAGGACTTACTTGCGCAGGTTGTTGAGCACCATGATGTTGGCATACATGTAGAACAGGTAGTAGGTGTATGGAGGGTTGTCCTCTGTGGTCCACGCCTCAGGCTTCGGGCTTTTGTAAGAGAACATGTGGTCACTGTGTTTGGACTCGTCATCCACGCTGTCAAATCCTGTCACCTACAGGACAGCAAAGATAATGTCACCACATCAGTGCAACAGATATTTTTGCAACTGTGCAAAATCCTGGCAAAACTAACAGTTTCATGTTTGTCACAGACTCCATCGCTCGTACTTACATATTTCAAAAACACATGTGTTGCTTTGTGCTTCTGTGGATTGACTGTGGCCTCAAAGAGGGGAAGAAAAATATTCTCCAGCATCTTGCTGTAATGTGGTATTAATTTCTTTGACCTGAAAATGTCACTGCAAGACAAAGACAATCAAATCAACTGATCTTCCCTCCACTTGTATGCAATGCAGATATTTTAGCATATGTTTGCGTATTCATTGCAGTGCAGTATTTCCCAACCGAGTGAGTTTACAAGTGTAGAGCCAACGTTTCTGCATCAGTGACATTCCCCTCTATCTTTTTAGGATTTATGGATCAATGTACAGTTACAATGATGAGTAGACTTAACAAGTAATGGAGCGACAGAAGAATAATCACCAATCTAATTTAATCAATTTATATTTTTATTGAGAGTGTAAATAATAAGAAAAAAACAATAATTGGTAATATAAATAAATACCAAAATTTAATTTCATATTAAAAAAACAAACAAACAACATAACAATTGTGAAAATGAGTAACTCTATACATTGCATAGTGTCACTTGAATCCAGGTATTTTGTTGTGTCTGCTGTCTCACAGCTGTCACTGAACACTTACTAGATCCTGGGAACTTGGATCATCCATCTCATGTTGGGTGAGTGGACCTGATGCTGGATGAACCAGGTTGCCAGGCTCTCCCACTCACTGGCAGAGCGGCCGTAAATGGACAGACGGGGCTCAGCATGTTGGTACTTACTCTCCTCCAGGTCTTTGGCCACTTCCTGCAAACAGCCAGCAAACCACAGGACGCTGATGATTCTTGATAAATCAGAAGTGACTATTTTTGCAAGTGTTTTTTGGACAGATGAAGCTATTTCCAAATACAAACAGATGCTCTAAGGAAACATTATGGACACGGAAGAAACTCCATGGACTAAGCACATGTGTTTAGTGTAAGCGTAGGAATTACTCTTAAAATATTTTTTTCATATTCTGATCCTGCATGAATATACAGTATCTGCATTTTAAAAAAACTTGAGTGGATTTATTTTTATATTTATTTTTTTTGTCCAATTGTCCAAAAGCAAAATTTTTGAGTTAAAAAAAAATTGTAGTTAGCGCACGCCGCACCTTAAAATGATATTAATACTTAAACTCGTACTACACCTTGATGAGACGTGCAAAGTATTCTCCTTTGATGTGGTTGTCTGTTTTCAAGTAAATCTCTCGCAGCTCGCTGGCTCCCACCGGGTTGTATTTGGAGTTGAACTTGTCGAACCGATGAAATGTTTGTCTTCCCTAGGAGGGTCAAATGTGAGGAGGATGAGTCTTGTGATCATGTTCCCGTTCCAACAAAGTAACTATGTTGATTATAGTCAGATTGCACATTAAGAACACTTTGCATGGTATAAAAATAAAAATGATACATAACACATCCAGAATTGCATCCTTGTGTAGATAAGCACAGGTGAATGAAATCTTCAGGGTTCAGTTTTGAGAGGAAGAGCTTAGTCATGAATTTGTTCTTACAGCGTGCACGTCGAGAGAGTCTACGGTGAGGTCATATGGGTCCATCTTGAGGTTGTTGAAGACTTCCTTGAGTGTGATCTTCTGACTGCCCTTCTCCAAGACCACACGATCTGCCTCCGTCTGGTAAGTGGTCTTTATGAATTTCAACAGATGATTCTGGTTCATGCAAGCAGCAGCGTGTATATGTGTGTCCACCTGTTTGACATAAAGCGGCTGATGACAATGTGCATGACTTCTTTGGACAAGTTACAGTGGAACACAAACCCTTGTTTATTTAGACTGAGGGCACTTAAGTTAGAAATAACTTATGCCCTTCAGCGTAAAAGCTCAGGCTGTGACAGCCAGATGAATTGTATTATGGAATTTTTACAACAGTGTTGTACTCTATGGAAAATTAGCAACCAACCTTTCTGACATTGTAGAAGTCTCTGTGTGGAACACATTTCAGCTCTTTTAGCTCTGCCATTTCATTCATCATTTCATGGAGGTAGAATTTAGAGGCCAAGAAGTTCAGCCGTCTGTGACAGTAGGTTTTCCTGGGAGACATGGAAGAAATCATCAGTTCAATCATCTGTGTCTGTGTCCATTTGACCTCCATTGTTATTTAAAACATGAGTGTAATCACGTTGGCCCATCAGCTATCATTGCGAGGACGTGGCTCAGATCTATGGCAAAGGTCTCAAGGTCAGGGTAAGGGAGGTTGTGAGGCTGCTGTTGTTTCAGGGCCTCAGCGTCGTCGTAAACATGAACTATGCCATCTTTCATCTCCAACATGTAGTTCAAGTCCTCAGGAATACCCTCCATGGAATATGGGTCCTCCCCTTCATGAGGGAAAGGCCAGATGTCTGTGGAAGATGGGAGTGAATGAACAAAACAGCTGATTAATTCAAAATTAATCTTCAGAGAATTAATTACCTTCTAGTTATATGAACAGCATCAATAGCTGAATAGTTCCAGTCAGGTTTGTGACGTTATGTAAAACTAGTTTTGCTGCTTTCATTTCCTCAAGCAGCAGTTAAGGTTGAGTTCAGTGCATGTTATGATGCAGAGAACAAAAGCAATGTTGTTCTTCATTGGCCCTGAATCCATGTGACATTGTTTTTTATTTGTTGACACCTGTCAGGTAAATGCCATGTAAACAGAACAGATTGTTCCTAACTTTTGATGGCAAATTAATGTGGTAGTTGTCGCAACACTTAATGTAAGATTAGTTTAATGGAGTTGGTTGAGCCCTGAGAGCAGTCAATACATTATGTATTCAGAAAAAGGAAGGAAAAGAGCTCAGACCTCCGAGGCAGCTATAGGACTGTGAAAACTCTGACCAATCCCTGCCATTCAGTCTGAATGGACAGAACCAGTGAGATGAGAGCCTTCATCTCTCGTCCTGCCCACACCCCCCTCTGTCTCACATCATTTTTCACCATTGCCAAAAATATTCAGCACACTCCTCTGCATAAATACTGACTTAGCAGGAGAGGATGAGCAATTAGGAGTGTCACGGTATGAAAATTTAAGCGCACGGTTATTGTGACCAAAATTATCACTGTTTTAGGTATTATCACGGTATTTTTTTAAAAGTGTGCTGAATTTGTTCAGAAAGCACTGATAGTCCTGCACAAACTGAAATATAACCCCGCCCCAAGCCCCCGATGTAATCGGCACTTAGCTCTGGACCAGCAAAGACCTGGTGCTTGCTGGCCCCAGTTTTAAGCACCAGGGGCCAGTGTTTAGGCTGTGGAATCACAAAGAACTGCTGCTAAGTCAGGCTCTGGCTCCGAACCAGCCCTGGAACCACCCTGATGGAGAAGCGGTATAAGAGGAGGCTGACAGGAGATGCCACTTTCAAATGTTGCTAGCTCTCCAACATCACAGACTATGGCTTTAATGTTATTTATCATAGAACAGAGCTCCTGGGTGATGTAACAGTCCTACTCTTTTCTTAGTACTGAGATTTCAATGCAATGATGGTTGATGAACATGTGATAAATTCATGGTACAGCAGCAATATGTTATATCTATATATAGTATATGATAAATTCATAGCCAAGTGTAATATGAGGGCTGTTCTTCTCTCTGTCTGATGTACATGACAGTTTTCATCCCAAAGCTCCTTTGCTTCTCGAGCTGAGTTAGTTTTAGTGTTAAACATTACGTTAACACATACTAGCAACACACAGTAACATAAGCTGCTTCTACATTGAAGTTGGTGCTAATATTGCTAGCGTGCTGACCACGTGTAAACATACATGTTGATAAAGCAGTACAACAGCAAATACACACAGAGGTATTTACCTTCTTGCAGTATGTCTGTTAGCCATGGCTAAAACTTTGCATTGACTAAACAGTGGGCTTAATTACAACTTAATTACTGAATTTCTGGCATCACAACATGAGTGCAACAAATAGGAGGAGTACTGACTGAAATGCTCCATACCTGGCATGGTCTCATCCTCCTCCTGCCACGTCTCATTTTTGGCATTGCGGAGGAATCGGGCAGTGGTCCTGGGGAAGTGATGGTAGGCCAGCCTGGAGTATTTCTCTCTGATGAAAAGTGCCCTGAGGAGACTTACAGCTGCCTGCTCATAATCCTCAACTGTGATCTGGAAAGGTCATGTTATGTATTATTCTTGCCAAGAAATTATTTTAAAATCCTTAAATACTCTCTTAGTATTGTAGTAATTAATTATGAAGTATTTAGTATCAAATATAAGTATGATACACAGCTGAACGTGTGCTTTTCCTGGTGTTGTCTTACTTCAGCTTAAAGGCAACACCTGGCAGCCATTTTGTCCTCCCCTAGAGCCTTTAAATTTAGGTCAAAACATGACACCCTGAGCCCAAACATGAGCTGAGAGCTCAGACCATCAGCGCTGCTCCTCTTCAGGATGTGATGACAGCAGAGACCTGTCAATCACACAGTAGCCATGTCCCAAAGCTTTATGTGTTATTTTCACCATATATTTGACCATAATTCATTAAATCGACACTCTGATGTATTAAAATGATATTTAAACTAAATGGTCATTTTCCTATAGACATCAATGCAAATGAATTTCTTTTTGAAACCACCAGTATCGCCCCCCTTCTGGCTGGTGGAGATAATGCAAGTTTAGATACTTCCCTATGGGCTTCATTGCTGTAGTTTACGAACCAACGGGTGACGTCACAATAGCTCCGTCCACTCTTTATATACAATCTATGGAATTAACCAGCCTCACTTTCTGTCTGACATGTTTATATTTTGTGTAGTTGAGTGTTAATCCTGTTTACCCCTGCACAGTAATCTCCACTGATGGTTACTCTCTGGAAGTCTGGGAAGTCCTGTGAGAGAAAAGGTTCTGGTGTGGTCGGGGTGAGTATCGGGGAAACTGTGGACATGGCCCAGTCGCCCCCAACAGGTATCTGCAAAGTTACCGTCTGCGAGCGCTTCAACATGAAACTCTTCTTCCTAGAGACACAGGAGACAAGCATTACTCTCATGATACATGAGTAGGTCCACAGCAAACATTGGAAAAATGGTGTGAAATGCGAAGGCAGTGCAGAAAGAGGGGCACGTTCAATGAAAAGTATTTCCTCTTCCTACTTCTTAGTTGACTCCTGACACTGCTGAGCAGCCATCTCCTTCTGCAGAGCCCTCTCCCTGTCCTCATGCAGACCGATGGGACAGTCCTCCGGCACATTGAACAGTGCCAGAGCATCCTTGTTGTCTTCTTCTTTCAGGGCGGAGGCGTACACCTTCTCTGCTAGCAGACACACCTTCTCATCCACCTCGCTCATTGACATTCTCGGGAAAAGCCGTGGCATTTCTGAGGCAGAAAGTTTTGAGTTTTCGTGAGCGTTGGCAAAGACGGTATGTTATGATTCATTATGTGCAATGGTACCAATGCTGTGCTGTGGAGTAATGTTCTGGGGTCTCATTTATCAATGCATGCGTGGCGTTCATACTGAGAGCTGGCGTATGCTGTAATCCAAAAAGTGGCGTACGCTGTCAAAAATCTGGATTTATTAAACAGTGCGAGCGCCTGAATCCACACAGCTTCCCTTGATACATCCCAATCAGCGTGGAATTGAGCGCACATGTCGGTGTCGCGGGCTCCTCCCTCACCACACCCATAAATACATGTCATTTGACAATGCTGTCATTTGATCCGATTACGTCAGGAATCGCTATCGCTGCAAATTACGCTTTAATGTTACCCAGTTCAACTGGCAGCACTGAGCTCCTCCTGTGGGGCTGTAAGGCCGGTCACAGCTCCGCGCACAGCTGTTTACCAACTAGTGACAATTTCCAAGCATCCCCTCTAAGTGTAGCCAATGAACCAAAAGCATCGGAACCTGCCGTACGGCAGCTATGATGTTGGCGTTGAGCTACGCCAGTTTCCACGATCAGCTCACTGTTGATAAATCAGAATGTGAACGTGGATGCTGGCGTACGCCACTTTGATAAATGAGGCCCCTGGTGTGTGAACATGAAACTGAGATTACAGTTTCGTTGTCATAACATGTTTTTAGAATCTGAGCAACTTGATAATGTGTTATATTTCAGCTCCTAAATGTCATGAAATATTGCTGCACTTGAGAGAGAAATAATATTGTGTTAGCAGTGGCCGCATACATACCCACAAGATAAACATGAGACCTACGAATATGAGTATTAGCGGGTGGTGGAGGGTAAGGGGTGAACTTTTGCATTACCCCTCATAACTTTCACCAGTAAACATGTCTTGAGAGGCTCCATGTTCTGCCAACACGTTGGGCAAGTTACAGTAAACACAGTTAATCACTATCCAGGCAGTGTGACCTCTCAGCCCCTGGGGCACTACAGGTTACCCTTCCTGGTATTAGACCACACTGCCTATGGTATGCAACACAGAGAGAACTGAAAACATGGAAAGAGCCTGCTGTCACAGTCTGTCTGCTGACATAAAGACATTCCATTTTACTGTTTCACATCATACAAATGAAAGATGGTGCAACATTTTTTTTTACTTTGAATCCTGAAAAATAGAGAGCTTTGTGTTTCTGCAGAAGCTCTAATCTAGATAATTTAAGGAACAGCAAACCAAGTACACTGGCAAAGCAAGCAGAGAAGTATCCTGATCAGTCAGCTTTTACTGTAAATGGATAAGGAACGTCTGACCCTCTGTTGTTAGAACGGCTGTTATTAACATACCATCGTTCTGGTTCTCTTGGCCTTTTGGTCGTTTTGTTTACTGGTATTGAGCTGATTCTCTTTCATACCCATGACACTAGGGACTAGTGTCCTATTTTTAAACTTGAGACCCTGTGATTTTATTCAGTTCAGCAGTGATGTTTGGCTATTCTGATCCCCCATTTCATCACTGTTACTAATACAATTATTACGAACTAATAATGTTGATGTCTTTGAATCAACAACTGCAAAACAAGATGTGCCACCTCATTATATCAAATAGCAAACTTCTCTACATGCAATTCTAGCCATCTGAAAATGACACCGTTAACATCTGCCCTCACATTACATGATGGCATATTTGGGAGGCCGGCATTCCTGTGACTGGAACAGCCGAGCCGGGATGACCTTGACCTACATCCCACCGTTATAAACATGACCCACAAAAAGCAGTCTGGGTATGCCATGAGGCTCTTTTTAACACATATAAAACAATTTCAATGAGTATACTGATCTGTGTTTTGGATGAATAAACCTTTTTGTTGCCTAAAATATCACTAAAAAGCTTGCAAGAGTAATTCACCGACTTCTGTTTGTGTATTTATCCTTTTGTTTCAGCTGTCATTTTTGGCTAAAAGCTGAAACGTCCATCCTTATCTCAGAATGTAGACATTGAATTGAACCTCTTAATAACAGGTATTTTTTTCTGTGTCGCTACAGAGCTCCATAATGAGTCGAGGAAGCTCTATTCATCTCTTACCTTCAGCTGTGATTTTGGCCATGTTTGGCTCTCTCAGTCTCTGCCTGTTGAGTCAAGTATTTCAGCTTTCATCTGTCTGCTTCAGCCTCTTTTAGACTCCCTAACTCTGAACCTTGGCTCCACTTTATTCCAAATGTCACTCTCTGTCGTATCTCAGAGAACACCTTAAAGTGTTGCTGAAACCTCTTGACAATATCAACACTGTCCTCAGGTCTGGCGCCTTTGTCTTTCTCAGGTCTGTGATTCTTCTCTTCTGGGTTTTCACTCCTGACTGGCTCAGTCGGGCTTTGCTCTGCTGTTTATGTGGTCTGGTGCCTTTATGTATAATGCAGCTGTTAGTTGTTGCGTCTTGAGTGTCCCTCTCTTTTTCTATTTTAAGATGTTTAGAGTGTCATGGCAACAGGGGCTGCTAATCCAAGCTGGTATGTCACAACTGGCTGCTAACATGTGAGCTATTTGTGAGGTGGTGGGAAGAAAGTGTGTGCAAGAAAATACATTTGTAAGCTGTTACAGTTGCAGCACACTATTAACTTTGACGCCTAATGCTTCTAGTTCATTGTTCTCACCTTCAAGCCAACACCAGGGATAGATGCTATTTTTATGCAATTTAGTGTGTACACACACTAGGGGCACCACCAAGGCTCCTCTTTGGAAGTGGCCATGCCAGTTTTTCCTCACCAGAATTGACATTTAACTGTTGGAGTGATTACTTACTTACCTTTCCCAAAGCAGGGTGTAGACTGCTGCTTGCAAAGGGGCGTATTAGTTCTCCTCATTTTGATCTATATTGAGAAAAACAAAGCTTTAAATCTAGCTGCTGTGAGTCGGGCTGGACATTTTGAGAGGAAAAACAAGGAAGAAGGTGGAAAAAGAAGAGGAGGAATATAAATGAGATATACAGGATGGTTGACCTTCGCTGAGCCTTTAAGGCAGTAACAGTTCGTTCTGCTTCAGTCTGAGACACCGAAAGGTTTTAAATATTAGATGGTTGCTGCTAGTGCCACCATCTGGACAAGTAGCCCAGAAAGCAGTTGTGATAGTTTAGCGAAGGATTGGACTGACAGTCCACCAACTCAGACTCCATGTCAGCAGCTTTTGCTTGTTCATGTATTTTGCCATAGTATCGAAGCCCTAAATGGTCATGGTTTAGCTATTTTTTAACACTTATCACAACTTATTTTTCTCATTATCCTGGGAAATTGAAACTTTGTTTTCTTATGGTAACAAGTTAATTCTGTGGTGGATTAGAAATCTAGTAAAGTTTGAAAGATTTGGCAGATTCAAAATTTGTCAAATGCAGAATGATCTAAAGGTGCAAATGATGTAATGTTGGTAAGGCACGTGATGAGCTACAACCTTATTTTTAATGAAATGATGCATCTCCGGTACTCCAAGGAAATCAGGGACCGCCTACACAGTGCAAAACTGGAACAAAAAATATTCAGTAACCTGTATATGAGGAGCTGTAGCATCACCACACTCAGCTCAGACACATCTCACCTCATCAAGGTGAGATGTGTCTGAGCTGAGTGTGGTAATATTACATTTGTAATGTAGAAGTTATTGAATATTTTTGTTCTGGTGTTGCACTTTGTAGTCAGTCCTTCTACTGTCTCCTCAGTCGAAATGTTTTCCGTGGAGCATCTGGGACACATCTTTTTGGTAGAAATACAGTTGTAGCTCATCATGTGCCTCACCAACATTACAGAAATGCATCATTTGCATCTACAGATCATACTGTATTTGACGTATTGATTCAGGAAGTTGGAGTCTGACAATATCGTTCTCACTAAACCAAGGTAAAAGGCAGACACCTACACCAACCTACAGTGATCAGACCAATTTTTTTTTATGTATCATCCACCACAAATTCAACTCGAGACAACGAGAAATATTCGAAAACGAAGCTTCGTTTTCCTGAGATAACAAGAAAAATAAGTTATTATCGCAAGAAAACTATTAAAAATAAAAAAGTTATACCATGGCTAATCAGGACTTCCGTACCATACAGATGTTTCATAACCTTTTTCTGAAATGCTAAATCATGATTTAGCTTTTACACACTTTGTTTGCACTTTTGATATCATAGCATTCATCAACATTAAAGACTGATGTTAAGGTTGTTAAGGTTGAATGCTACCAAAATAAGAGTTGTTTAATCTTGTTGTTGATCTTCACAGGTTTTCAGATGTTATTGCTTTATGTACAGTAGTACTAGATAGACACTGAACTTAGAATATATACAGAAAACTGCTGTGTCATATTTCTCTGCCTTCTCAGGAAGTAACACTGACACTGTTATTCTGAAAGTTAGTACCTAACAAACAAGCTGGTTGACTTGACCTACATATGAAACATATGCCTTGTATTTCACTTTACTTCTTTTACTCCTGACTCCTTGCGGGGCTAAATTATGACTTAATAGTTGTGGGTGTTAGTTGTTAAATCAACTTTGAATTGACCAACATCTGTGTCAGTAAAAGAAGCAGAAAAGAGAAATCCAGCTGGCAGTTGGTTGAGAAAGTTTCACTTTAAATGCTCTGTTGGTTTTGGAATTTCCTGTTTTTATTCTGTAGGAGGGCTAACATACACACAGTACATCACAACACAAGTCACACCCTGTTTGGTTTGTTTATTTTTATTTTGAAAATATTCTTAATATGGATGTAAAACTTGTTACAGCTATTGAGGTGATGTCAGGGTACTATGAGCAGTTATTCCCTTCACTGGAGAATCGATCTCAGTCTTGAAATGAGTCATTTCTGACGACAGGATATCACAGATATGAAATGTAAACATGAGGATACAGGCAAAAGGACTTTGACCATTTTCTGTGCTGCCGACTCACACAACCAGTCCAGACTTTACTTTGAAAGGCTTGTTCATGCTTGTTGTGTTTCTGGGAGCTACGTTCTAGATAGTGGACTGTCTCTGCTTACACAATACAAAATATGACAACCAAGCCAACATTTAGATGGGCACCTAAATTCTGGCTGAGTGTATTTGTTGTTCTGTATACGTATTAGACTGAGTTGACCTGTTCAGCTGAGTGCTTGGCTGTCACAGAGATAAGTGACACAGCTGTTCAGATGCTTCCTCCTCTTTTTTCTACTAAATATGACTGCATTTTCAGAAAGTGTGTTCACAAAGATAACAGAGCGGATGCTGTCGCAAGATTTGCTGTTGAACATTTATTTCAGTACAAGTGTGTTGTGTCCCATTGATGCAATCTTACTCATTTTGCAGCGATGAGGTTTGTCATAGAACTGGAACGATTAGTTGATAAGCTGTTAAGGTGTCAAATTAAGCATCTATTCTGACAATCAAATTTATCAAATAAAGGAGTCTGCTGCCTTTAGTGGCACCAGCAGATGGACATTTTGGTGTTTAATATACTGAAATATCTTCACAACTATTGAATGGATTGCTGTGAAATTTGGCTCAGTCATTTATGGTGCCCAGACGATGATTGTTCATAACTTTGACGATCCTCTGATTTTTCCTGTAGTGCCACGTGAGGTTTATATTTGTCGATTAGATTGACTTTAGACCAACCACAACATTTGGTCGACACAACTTGACCCCAAGTTTATAAGATGGGCTTAAACGAAGAAAAATGCATTAGACTGAAATTGTCCTTCTTCCTTGAGTTTGCAAAGACCTTCACAGGATTACATCTTTATAGTTAATAGTAGCTCATTTGCTGTATTAAACTGTTTGGTCATGCTGTAGTGCCATGGCAAGTCAGTTTTACTTTTATTGGTCTGTATCACACCCAAAGTTACAAACAAATGGTTTTATAGACAACAAAAGCGGTGCCATGGTATGGTGATGACACTGTGGGGCAGAAGCCCACTGATGGGAACTCAAAGAACTTAAAATCGTTGTAATCCAAAATAATGTTTGAAAATAAAATTAGTGGTCCAGCCCTAAACAGGTGGCCAGGTGTGTAATAAGAGCCATGGGTGGAAAAAAGTCAGTACAAAAAGGTGAATACAAAGCATGTAACAAACCATCATTTTCCATCATCAAGTCCTGTTAATTCATATATTTCGTGTACTTGAAACAGACATGGTTTGTCTTTGTGATTCTTCCAAACAAACAAAAAGACTAAATAGTTTTTCCTGCAACAAGAGGTTCAAAACAAGCTGCCATTGCTAGAAATTGCAGTATAAAGTAGTTCACTGTTTAATATTTGCCTCTCAACGCAAAGAGCAGCTATTTTGGCCACCAAATACCATCATGCAAAACAAAGGGCAAGTGTGAGAACAAAATGCAAGAGTGATAGAAATAATACAATGTCATATCTTATCATAGATAGCAGAGCTGAAGAAGACAAGTGGCAGAGATGTACTTACTGCTTTCCAGATTGTGCTGTTTGCACCTCTTGGGACTGGTGAGGCTCTTTCTAGACTCCAGACGACAGAAAACAAGTCTGATCACAGTCGCTCTTTAAGCATGCACACTGACAATGGCTTTACACTTTCACTGCCAGTCTGAACAAGCGGAGCAGGAGAGTCAGGAAGTGATCTGCGTCCGTGTCGCTCGGTGCACTAGAGGAAGTGCTGGAGTATGTCTGCCAACACTTTCAAGAGAATGAAACTATGAAACAGACCACACAGCTGTTGTATGCAGGTAAAATATCAGATTTCACAAAAATGTGCATAAACGACCAGCATTTGATCCTATTTGCAGATGAATAGTTTTTTATCTCAATTTAAGGCTGAGCTAAATGACCAGGGATCCTCCTGCCCACTTAAAGAGAGAAGGAAGTGTTGCCACTAGAAGGGAAGTCATATTGATTAATGTTGCCTTGACCTCTGTGCTCTTAGGACACAGGTCAGGGTCTGAGTCACTGACGGGACGGCTGACCCAAAAAAAAAAAAAACAATGATGACTGTACTTTCTGATGATGACTAACTTAATCTGTTAGTACCTTTTGTTAGATCTGCTTTATTGTCTAATTACCCTACCTTATCAGAACCGTATAGTACAGACTCTCCTCGGTCTTAATTACCTTTTTGTATTCTCATCTTCTTACAGTACAAATTAAATTGTATTTTCCATTCAGAGTGCTGCAGGAGAGAATAGGAATGCTTTTTAAAAGAAGAACTTTCCAGATTTGTTTTGTCAACGTTGCTGTCAGTATAATGAGTGCTAATGAAGGTCAGTGGTACAGTGGTGTCTGTGGATGGTGCAGCATCCCGTACCCTCCCCTACCAACGGCTTGAGGTGGAATATAAAGCTTACAGCTCCACCATCTGGACAGTAAAGGAAGATCCATCAGTGAAGTCTCTCTCATGGCTCCCCTGGGCGGCTGGATCAGAATTTGAATTCTGTTTACATAATTCTTGACTTTTCTGTTGTCATAATTTATAAAAAAAAAAAAAAAAAAATAGCATTTTGGCATCACATTTTAATGACTTTAAGGCAAAAACAGTAACTACAGTATGTAGCCACATTAATTCTTTTTGCCTTTTACATGATGTCCAATGAAAGAGCAAAAATGATTACATTTTCATTATACTCTGAGGTGTAATCTTAGACAGCTTCTAAGAAGTGGATGTAGTCATGGTGATGTCACCCATGCTACCAAATGCTGAATAAGACAGTTTTCAGGAGAGAAAGAAGGTTAAGATAACTTTCATTCACTAAAAACACACAATCAGCAGGTAGCCGTGCCCTAAATCATCCCCTGCTTTATGGTCTGTTTGACCATAATTTACTAAATGAACATACATCATGCTGCATTGAAGAAGACTTGATGCTAATGATCAAAACCATAAACTCGGTTTGACGCTTCTTGAAGCAATAAAGTACCTGAAAACTGTTTTATTACAAACACAAATAATAGGCGAAAATATTAATGATTTTCATTTGAAGAAATTAGACAGTCATGAATTTAATCCAGCCAGTTTATATAATAGGCCTATAACATTTATTCTAATGGGGGCGTTCTGATTTTCTAATGAAATAAACAATATTAATGGTGAAATTTCTTATAAATTGCAGGTCAGTATGACCTGTGCACGGTCAGTGGAGGTCAAATTCCATCATGATTAATATCTTTAACTGTGCACACTGCTTCTTTTCCCCATTCATCAGAACTTAAATTCTTTGCTGAAAGATAATTCATTTTGTTGAAATGCAGTGATTACACAATTTCAGGAACATGTTGACCCAACACAAATTCAGTTTCAGTACATGTGTTTCTTTGAGACTTTGCAGCTGATAAAACATGAGTTATTTTTAGACTGGAAAGCACACCATTGTGGACTCAGGATTTAATCATATTTTACTACCCATGCATCTTAAAACGATGAGGCACATAAACTGTGTTGCTTCCTAACACTATCACACACTTACACAAACAGAGCATTTGACATTAGGTCCCCAAATAACATCAAAGTTGCTTCAAGTTCTTTTCATTAATTTATTTCAACAAACATTGCAGCCAGCTGAAAGCTATTAATTCCTGCCACGTTCACCACAACAAGACCATAAGTCATGTTACCTAATACCAGTCAAGTAATTTCAGCTGAATTATTAGTAAATTAGGATTTATTGCATTCAAATATAGAAGCAGATACATTTCAAAGCTCAGGCTTTTTAAGGCGAAACATTTGGCATAACCACAGAAAGCGCTGTGTTGAATCTTACATGTGTCCTGCTGTAAAGCTAGGAGGCAGCACAACACTTTTATTTCATCACTTCTTCCACTTCAGGCTCTACATCTTTCTCCATGGCATCCAAAATCTGGCCAAACATCTCCAATATTATTCATTCAGTAATGCTACAAAAACATAATGCATAACTCTGTGAAAATATACTTAATTCACATGACGAATACAAGAAAAGTTAAGATGTGTACTTCATTGAAGTTAAAAAGAAAGAAACATGTTTAATATGTATTTTGACTGTATAAAAATATAGTTGTATGCTTAAATATAAGGTAGCTTTATATATCCTTTTTATATACAAGCTTATTTTGTTATGTTTTTATATAGAAATACATATTGTATTACAGTTCACCACATCCATTTCACTCGTGAAAGGTCCGCATGTGGCAGTTTGGGGTCCAGCAAGATCAGTTTCTTGAGCAAAACAATTGGTCCCCTCATGGCCTCAGCTCCTCCTCAGTTCATGGGCATTGCATAGAAGATCTTCGGTCTTCTATCTCAGCTGCAGGAGCTGAAGAAGAGACAGACACTCTTGTCAAGTCGCGCAGGTCTGACTTGAATTCATCCATAACTGAACACTTTTTTCAGACACACTGAAACCTGCACCAAAGCATGATTAAGCACAAATGTGTTATTCATCCAGAGAGCCCTGAGCAAATCTTCATGTGATGTAGCAGCCGTTTCTTTCTGCATATCTAGCTGTGAAACAAGGATTTTCCTGTGCCTTTCCATGCCTGGCTTTAGGCCACTGTGCTTGTGCTTTTGTGTCTGTGGACTCGCTGACCAGCTTCAGGGCTCCGTCTTTGTCTTCCTGTCTGGAGAACAACATCCAGGAGCGAGCGGCGGCGGCGTCCATAGCCATTTGAGCCAATCTTGTGCCCAGGGGCATTGACCTCTTTTTGCTTGTTGGTGAACTGGTGCAGTCGGTGGAGCAGGTCTTGGTATGCACATGTGACGAGGACGCAGCCGGATGACTTGGTCGATGGTGACCTCCCTTGTCTGATGTGCAGCCCAAAGCTGGAGAGGAAAAGTGAATATTTATGCTTGTATTTTGAGACTGCTTTCGAAAGTTGTTAAATCTGACCTGGCAACACAGAATATGTTGACAAGGTTCAAACCAAAATCATTTTTCAATCTTGAAAATCTTTTCTCATGCAGTGAACATTTCATTTTGAATTAATTTACTTGTGTAACTACTGTAATATCAGATTGCACCAGAGCTGCATTGCAACACTTAATAAATGCAGCACTTCAACCGTCAAATGAAGAAAAAAAACAGTCTAATCTGAGCAAAAACAGATTGTTGTTACCTTGATGGAGATGAGGCCAGTTTTGTATTCTCATCCTGCTGTGGTGCTACAGGGACGTCAGAGTACTGCTCATTGGCCAAGCTATCGCACAGGTCTCTCTTCAAACGGCCCTGCTGCCACGTTTTAAACCTGCCACAAAAAAATGCAAGAGGCTGTGACAGCAGAAACTAAGTCACTGGATAGTAGGGTACAGACATAAAGTGATCGTACTGAAATAATTAAAAAAAAAACGAGCTCAAGATGATTTGGAAATCTTCAAGTGTTATCATCTTTATCAGAAGAATAAGTTCAAGTTCAACTTTATTTCTATAGCACATTATACACACCATCGTTGATCCAAAGTGCTTTCTAGCACAACACAAAAAAAGTAATAGAGAACATAAATAGAATACATACAAAAGTGTACACGAATGATAAAATTTTAAAAGACATTTTTAAAAGATTCATCCTGATCACAAGCTAAATTTGCCCGGTTGATAAATCTACCAGGATGATGCAGAGACTGATTATTTTATCACCAATGTGTTGTTATTGGCACATGTCTGTAATTAGTAACAAATTGCAAATTGCAGCACAGAAAAGACCAAAGACATGTTTGGAGTAGTTTATGCACACACTGTCTATTGCATAGTTGGTCCACCGTAGGATGGCTTGTATTTATTTTTGTAAAATGACGTTCATGACATATTGATCACTATTCTGTAGTAACTTACAGCAAAGCTGAGATAGTATGGCTTTCACTGGGATGTTTTTCTTTACTTGTTCTCATTTTCCAGCAAACATAACTTCATGAATCTCTCTCATATTATTAAGGGCAAGCACCTGTTTTGAATGTCGAAGGACAAAATGACGAGGTTTTCTTTTGTAAATGAACAAAATGTTCCCTCAGTGCTTGTTGATCAGAGAGCTCACCTTTTTTTCAGGCTGGAGTTGTTGAGCTCTGCTGTGGCACCTTTCACCAGAGGCAGGATGGTGGTGAAAACACAGCAGCAGATGACCATGTAAACAGCTAATCTCATTTTGTCTGGGAGCTGTCAGTGGTAAAGATAAAAAAAAAAAAAAAGAATCATATTTTTGAGGTTAGCTCTGAACTGCTGCCAAAACTTTGTAGCTGCACAACAGGGTGGTTAAGAATCACAATCACATATTCACAAATCCATATTATTATCATTATTATTATTATTATTATGTCGTCAATAATATTTGCAAGGCAGGTCATTGAAGAAATATCTGTTCATCGAACACCCAGACCATAAAATCTACTAGAGAATCATTAAAAATTCTCCTAGTTCTTCAAACTCATATCCCAAATTCCATTTGGGGATTTTAAATTCATCCATTATTTAAACATTAAATACCTGAGTAATTCTTCAGCAGTCCATATAAAATAATCTTTGTGGAAAAAGACACTTACCTCAAACTTGAGCTTCTCACTTAATGTAGAAAATTTGTGATGCTCATCAAAGTGTGTTGTGTACTGTTTAGCAGAGTAGTAGAGTAAGTTGTTTTCCAACCAAGGTAGTAAAGAGTTTACCATGAGTTGTAGTCTGAAGTTTACACTGCTAACATGGGAGGCTTTATAGAAGGAGGGAGGGAGCTGTACCTGAATGCCAGAGCCAGTGGGAGGGACTGCGGGACAGTTCATGTCAACCCCGTCCACCCCACATGTAGACCGTCAAACCAAAAGCATGCAGAGACTATAACAGAGTCAGCAATCCTAATCACTAATGCTTAGGAGTTATTATCACAATAACTCATTTTACTTCGAGAAGCTCTTGAAAGAATGGGTTTTGTGTATTTTAAAGTTTTGTAAATTGACCAAAAATATAAGTCTTCCTCTGTCACGGGTTTATTTTGGGTTTTGCTAATGGGAGACTGTGCACCAAGGCCATCATTGGCTGTGCGTGCTTTAAGGCAGTTAACTTGGTTGTAATTGTTGTTAATAGCTGATTAATTCTAAGGGAGATGTGTTATTGGATTGCTCTGCTTCACTCTCCAGTCAGCCATCTGTGTTTTTTAAATGGCTCCAAAAGGTTAAGTATATTTAAATTAGCACAGGGTTGCGGTGGAAACAGCATTCACTGTGAAAACTTACAAAAGGTACATGTGCTTTTTGTGCATGTGCACCAGATTAATCATTCTGAGTGCTCCTTACTGCCAGTGGGGACGTCCAAGCATTATCAATGCATGTGTAGAGATGCATTGATTATGGTCCATATTTAAGCTCCATATTTTAGAAATGTTTTGAAAATGAACATTAGCTGTCATTAAGAAAGCACATCTCACTGCTATCAGGTGTCGACCTGCTCGGGCTGAGTGGTATGCTTTTAGAAAATATCTTGATATTTTCGGGCTAGATCTCAATACACAATATATCGAGCCTATAACCAATAAATTATGAGTTAATTATTCCATTTTGGAATAAACCGGAGCAGCTTTTCTAGCCTTCCCTTTTTGCCTTTTTGCCTTTAACATAATTTGAAGGGAATAGTAGTCCATTTAAATTGTCCAATTGCTACCTGTGTGCTGTTATTTATAACACTAAGGACGATTTGCAGTGTAAAGACATGTCCACACATGCACAAAAAATTAACATCCGCCTCCTGTTTACTTCCATTCTATGTAAGCAAAAGGGCAAAAAATACTTTCACGCCTACATCGTCTCATGTGCTATGCTCTATGAATGCTAATAACTCTTATAGTCCTTTATTTCTTTGACTCATTCAGTCAGTTAGTTACATGTCAGTCTGTATGACTGGATGTTAACAGCTCTTTGTTCATTTGCTAAAAGAAATGTGAACAAGAGCAGATTTAAAAGATAATGTATCACATTTTCCCTTGTACCAGAGGAACTGAACTCCGGGTGTGGCAGAGGCGCAGAAAATCGTGTCAATATTGCACAATTAGCAATGTACTCTTTTGACAGTTAAAAACACTGGACGACCTTACCCAGTTTGTTCTAAATCTTTTGCCTCCGACTTGTGTTGACCTGCATACAGCTGATGCAATCCCAGCCCACTTTACATCCCCTAGCAACCCCCATAATCATCATCCTCACCATGTCTGGAGGCTACATTTCTATAAGCAGTTGTGCCAACGTCAGGTCTGTTTTGATGACTTCACAGGTTTTGATGGCTCTATAGAAGCATATGAGTAATGTATTTGGATGTCTTGAATAGATAATCACACTGCCATCATGGTAACAACACGGCACACAGAGGCCAAAAAATGATTCAGCGATCTGTGTTTCAACATGATCCTGTCCTCTTCTTAAATTAGAAGCCTCACGCTCATTTCATTATTCCAAAACAGACGTGTACTCATGATCAAAATCTATCCAGCCATAGGTGGTCACTCTGGCTCCAATACATGCTTTTTTGCATCCATATCCATCAGCCAAGATCTTTTTTTTTCCTTTTGACTTGTTACTGCAGGAACAGTTTTTGCTTTACATGTACAAGAAATGAAAACAATACGGTGTTTGGTCAGGATGAAGCTGCCATTGATTTCCACAGTCAGCGGTCAGTAGAGCATGATGTGAGCTCAACATTGGCAGGCACCCATTCCCATTATGTGATATTATTAGATATTCAGTGTCTATTTATAGTTGCATATTTCATACAGTGTTTTCATTTCAAGTGCAGTAATGATAGGGGTTTTATTAACTCCGCTCTTCATGGGTCTGGAGGAGAACACTGCTGTATATGCACCAAACATTCCTCTTACCTCCTTCCCAAACAATGGAAAATCACTCTGTGTTGTTTTGTGTGGAAAAATACAGGATCAGATATTTACCAATTACAGGTGGAAAAATACCAATTTGCCCAAGGGGAAGACAGCGTTCTACGTGTTCATGTCCGATATGGCCAGAGAGAAATAACAGAACGATCTGAACTGTAGCTCGTTGTCTGATGTGATGTAAGCAAGTCCTGGGATAAACAGTATGGCAGTATGTATGAAGGGTGCTATGCTAAATAAAAAAAATATTGCTCACTGCAGATGATAGTATAGTGCCAGTTGGTTTAAAGTTTTAATTTAAGTGTAACAGGCAAAAATGGCAGCTCTGCTGGGTTTAGTGTGAAGATCAAACTACCAACACAGACATTATCAACATCTCTTGGTTCTTTGGTGTTTCCCAAACTTTTTTTCTGGGAACCTACTTTCTGAAAATGACAAACTATCGCAACCTAATTCACAGTAAGTCTTGTCTATAAATTGTGAGTAGTTAGTTGTTAGTATCTTGAACCTGTGAGCCTGAAAAGATAAAAATCTATGATATAAATCAAATGCAGACATTTAGGTGGTATTAACAGATTCTCCATGTTTTCTTTGTCTCTCATTTTAAAATCAACATTCAGGCTCCCCCATGTGACACAATATCTACTCTACTCTATTCATGTTTAGTAAAAGTCTGTTATTACTACTAAAATTTCTTTTGCTCACCATAATAAAACCTGCTGCGACCTTTTGTTTTGCACTCTGATCTAGGTCTGATTATGATCATTTCTTTTTGAGACACTTTTTTTGTCAGCATCTATTCCCATTGTTAAACACCACAAGATGGGAGGTGTCAACTTTTTATGGGATTGGTGCATATTTTAATCTTGCAGAAAAGAATAATATTTCCATGTATGTGCGTCACCAACACCAGCCCTCTCTGGAAACTTAAGCTTTTATTTTAAGTTTGCTTGACAGTTGAATTGGAAACTTTACATTTCAAATCCAAGTGACACAGAACCAGCAGAGTGCCTCCTCTTTTCAGAGAAAGCTGGAATCAAAAGTGGACGCCTTTGGTCTTGTTAAATTGTTTCTGGATGTTGAATTTCTGATTTGTCACTTCTCACTGCCAAATGTCCTGTGGCCCCCTGCTGGTGTGCTCTTGGCAGTCAGATCTAACAGCATCTCATCGGTGGATCTCCTCAAGATGACATGCAATGTGCATATCTGGAGTTCTTGAAGACTAAGATCATTCAAGGCTAAAATGATTTGTTAGTAGCATGATTTTCCAATGTTAGCTAGTTAAAAGTATGAGTAGTGTGTCAGAATATCTGTGCGGGTGGTTTGTTCTAAAACAAACCAGAGATCACTACAGATGTTAATCTGATATTATGACCATTTTATAACAGGCTTTGACCTGTCCTACTTAAAAGCAGCGTCTACATGTCGCAATGGTGCTGCTCCTCCATCTTTCATGAATTATAGCGATATCAACACAGATGGTTAGACATTAGGTTATGATTGCAGTGATTTATCGTGCACCATAGTTTCATATCTTTTGACTTAATCATATGCCAGATGTTCAGATGGTTTAAAGTTACAGGGTGTAGGATTTAGTGGCATCTGGAGGTGAATTTGCAAATTGTGTCCACCTGAATATCCCTTCACTCACCCTCATATTTGAGCGTGTTGAACCACGGTGCTGTAGTGGTTAGCACTGTCGCCTCACAACAAGAAGGTACCGGGTTTGATTCTCGGCCCAGGGTCTTTTTGTGTGGAGTTTGCATGTTCTCCCCGTGTCTGCGTGGGTTCTCTCTGGTACTCCAGCTTCCTCCCACCATCCAAAAACATGCATGGGGATTAGGTTAATTGGCTAATTTAAATTGTCCAAAGGTGTGAATGTGAGTGTGAGTGGTTGTCTGTCTCTATGTGCCCTGTGATGAACTGCAGATGCCCCCACTATTGGGTTTGTCCATTCTGGGCGATTGTACAAACATGGTGATGCAGCCTGGTGGACATGGGCAATGTACTTAAATCCAACACGTGGGATCTTTAAAACATTTTAGAAATTTGCCTTCATCTGTTACTAACAGCCGTAAGTGCTGGTGCTTGAGGATGCTGGTGCATCAGATATTGGATGTTTGTACAAAAGTTCAAGGCAATCCAATTATTAGCTGTTGAGATATTTTAGCCTGGCCAAAAGCGGAAGACGGACCGACCAATATTGACATAACAATTATTGAGCCATGCTGCTAGACTTGACTGCGTGTCCATTAACTTTCCCATGTTATCAATGTAGTTAGATTCAACAGTGTCCCAGAGCCAAATTAGTTTTGGTCATCTCTCATTTGAGATGCTGGAAATTGGGCTTTGATCATTTTTCCCTAAAAGCCTATGACTTAATGGCCCAGTGTGTCGCATTTAAAGGGATTCATTGGGTGGAATATAGTGTAGTATTTATGACTACTTTTTTGTCGGCGTATAGTCACAGTCAGTCATGTCGTGCCGCCATGTTTCCACAGACACTGCTACACATTGTTCCTTTCAACAATGTTGACTTTCAACGAGTGAGTGATAAAATTGTTGCAGGTTTAATATTTTGTAGAAAAATCAACAAGTTGCTGTTGGTTAGCTGCATCTATTGCTTTGCATCTATTCTATCGATCTCCATTGAAGTGAACTGAAGTGTGTTTCAGATTCCCACTGAAAGCAGAGTACAGTGACGTTATCCTGTGTACTCGGTAATGTCCACTAACACATGTACCGATCCTTTTCATTATGAGAATTATTTCAACAAGAGAAGAAACATATATGCGTTTTATAGCTGCCGTGTCCAGTGACAGTGGTTTCTCACTCATCCTTCATTGTTTCGTAGAAAGTCCAAATACGTCAGGGATCGATTTGGAGAGTCCTGGAATTCCAGTGGGTGGAGTGCAGGATGGAAAACTGATTTTGAAAGCCAAAAATCTGAGCACCTGGCACAGATGTCATCGATATTGACCAACCACACTGTCAACAACCCACAGATATCTGGTTCATTTGGTAGTGTTGGCCAATAAATATCTCAATTTTTACTACTTTAAATATTTATAGAAATCTCCCACTACAATCTGTTCTCAATATGGGTGTAGTCTTTTTACTTGGTTTCAAAATACCCCTGTGGAAGTCACACTAACAAACAATGACATGCAAAAGATGTTTATGTAGCAAATTGGCCTTATAATCCTAATTATTTGAAAATTGTCTTAGATTATATTCAGGAAAAGAGTGTGGAGAGTCAGCATTAATTATTTTCATTTTCCCTCAGGTGTGGGGATTTTAACTTATGATCTTCTTGCTACATGTACCTTGTTACTACTCTGTATTTAAATGATTTTTTTCTCATGTGCATACTTGTGCATCAAAGAGGAATAAATTCCTTGTCCTTTGCCAGTAAAACCCAACTGGATGTTTTTGTCACTGTCTACTATTGTTTCTGTTTTTTATTTTTGTTCTAAGGCAACAAGCAGAGTAAATAGTAGATCACATTTTCAAGATGTTTCAGGGCTTATTCCACATTGTCTTTCCCAATTCTAGCAGATGGATGTCCCTCAAGTGGCCCATAAACGTGTTTCGAAAATAGCATGTTTACTGTAGTTATCCCTGTGAAGTTAACAGCGTAATTGCAAGTGATGTTTCCTGCTCCATCACATTCTGCTGCCATGACTCATCTGATGTCACGGCAGCATCGCATGCTGGAAGGCCACAGTCTTCGCCCAATGCGTCACTGATAGGAGATCAAAACACGAACTTTGGCGAGCATCGATGGCCATCGCTCACCCTGGTCTTCCCACTGAGTGATTCAGACCCTTTGAAATGTGACTCCGGCTCTTTTGTGAGATTGTATAACACTTCGTTAGAATTGGGAAGTTTATCTCCACTATTTTTGAGCCAAAGTATTACTGTCACATTGTCCTCATTAGTGGAGAGATGGAATGAGAAAATTGAGGAATTTATTTACTTTTTTTTAGACATGCTCTTTCAAATATTTGCTGCAGCAGTTCTGAGGATTTGTTGAGCTCTTTTTAGACTTGGAAATGTGACAGTTTTGGCTTCATGTGGGGACTTTTTCTCACCCAGACATGTAAAGTTCCTCACAGCTTTAAGCAGACATGACAGGACATTTACAGCAAATAGCTCAATGTTTGTGTAATATAGGTGACTGGTGATGTATAAAGTTATGATATGAATCAATGGATTTTATGTGTTTTACCTAGGGGTATTCAGAAAATAATGATACACTTGACTGTCAATATATTATGAACTGTGATTCTGTATCAATTCTCAAAAACACTAATTTTCAATTACACTTACATGCAAAGATTTGTGGCATAGTTACAATTTTTTGTATGTTAAAAATCGGTTGCAGATTTTTGATTTAATTGAACTAATTGTGTCTTCTGAAAATACACAAGCATTCAATGATGAGAGTTGGGATCTTTGTTTCTTTTTTATATCTAACAACAAGTGTTTTGATGGATATTTATTGATTTCTCAGTGCACTCGGTACGTAGGACAATCTTCTCAACAGAGTGGACTGCTGGTCTGAGTTTTATTGTGGTTGTTGTATGTTGTTTTTTGTTTTAGGAAATAAATTATAAACTGCTCCCATATGAGAACAACTTAAAATTGGCCCGTTTATTGTGGTTTGTGGTTGATTAAACCAATTTTATTCATTTATAGGGCTATCAAGATGCATATAATTACATTTGGTCCTTGTTGGACCTTGTGCTGCTGCAGTCTTTAGGTTAATCTGAGATGGCATTTAATTCAGAACATGTGCCATGTTGGAAGTGCTGTGTAAATGTTTCGAGGCTTGAGCTAGTATAACTGCTGTGGGGACTTTTATGTAAAAGTGATATATCCATACAGAGTTTCATTTTGTCTGTCAGTGTGTTTCATTACCAAAATTTACTTTCTCAAGTTATCTGATGTGAGTTATGACACATACTTTTTTGAGAAGTCACATTAAATCAGCTGGATGTTCAAGATAAATTGTGGTACACTGACAAAGCGGGAGGTAGTGTGGAGGTGGCCGTTGTCTTCTCTACAGGAGGATCGTGACGCTCCTTTGAGTGAGAACACGTTGTGTTTCTGTGGTTGTAAATAGCAGTTGCAGTTCTACATTGATGACACACTTATCCCAGAGGGAGAGAAAGGCTGTGTATTTAGGAAGGGATGATGATACAGGAGCGTGCAGGTAATTCTAACCTGAAGGTACTGCTCATTAAACACTTGGCCTTTCACCCGGTAAAGAAGAGCTCTGCTGACTCATTCACCTGCTTCCTTTTGAGCCTGCGGCCCCTGGGTATTTTTAGCATATAGCTAGCATATACTCAGTTAGATAGGATGCTGGTAAACAATGCTCTGGAAGGAGGCCAGCTCCAAACTTGGCTCAGTCATAAGTCAGACAGTTTGAACAGAAAAAGGAATAACTTCATGTGCTGGCAGGAGTGCAGCACGGTCCATGGGGGTTGCAGGGATTTTTTTTTCTTTCTTTTTCACAGAAACACTTGTGTTTTATATTTGCGCCTTGCCACACATTCTTTTGTGTTCATGGGGGAGGAAGAGTATGAGACATTGACTTTTGAAGTCTTTCTATCTTGTCACGTAAAAGCATTCCTCACAGATAGAGTAGGACTACATAGACAAGCAGTCACCTCACTGCTGCCTTATTACAGTTGATATCAGATCATAAATTGTGTGTGCATCTGTGTGTCTGCAGCACATTTAGATATGAGAATTCAGTTGTGTGTGCCTTTCTGTATTTTGGACTTTTAGGGTGCGTTCACTTGTGTGATGCCACTGAGCTGAAGTGTGGGCATTCTTGCATGCAGGTGTGGACACCATGCATGCGTCATGTGTGCATGTATTTGCATGTGATGTACAGTTTGTATCTACATTAACCTACAATACTCATAAAAATACTAATGGGAGGTCAGGAGTGGCACACGGCTCACCTTTAGCTTTGCTCTTTGCATTGTCAAAAGATATTTATATCTGGAATGAACAATTGAAAAAGATGGGTTTGATTTCCCCGCTCTGGCCTCGGGCTCGGCCTTCCTGTGGGTGCAGAGTCAACCTCAGTCAGATGCTCTGATTGGAGCCAGATCCTTTGTCCCAAATTCCGTCTCCTTGCACCCTTGAACCTCACGAAATCTCTAAACTAAAACCTTCAGTCATTGATGTAAGTCCCACATTACACAAATCCAACTGTAATGTGATGTTGTGAAATGTCAAGAGGATAATGCAGAGAAACATGTGCTGGTGGATGAGAGGGATGACACACAGGTGAAGTGAGGTTGAATCTGACGTTCCAGCAGAGGCAGAGTCACTCTTTACAGTAATAGTCATCGTTGTTGGTGTGAAGTGGAGCTCTGCTGTTAATCCCTCACTCCCTGGACCTCCTTTCTGTGTTTTATGAGGAGGAGGGAAGACATCTGTTTGCGTCGTTGACCCTTATGGGAATCCTCCGGGGACCTTTCAATCATCCATAGAGATCTATAATGTGAAGATGCAGTGATATGCTATTTTTGTCTACTCTCTCGCCAGATGCTTCCCTGAACTCTTAATACGGCTCTATCACACCCCTGGGGTCCATGAATTGTCATATGCGATACTGTGAAGGAAGGTAAATGTTCTGCAGACGTTTTATTTTACTGTCCCAAGAGAACCCCTGTGCTCCGTAAACCTCGACAGGCCCCGGAGCTCTCGAGAACCCCATTCGCTGTAAATACCCAGAATTCCTAAAACTTTCGAACCCTATATATTTTGAATTCCTTAGACGTCTTCAGACTCTTTGTATCTCAGATGCTCTGGTACTCAAGGGGGCAGTGAGACCCCTTAACCCCTCCTTATCCTTATTTTCCAACCTAACCCCCCCCGTCTCTCTGTCTCTCTTTCTCTCTCTTTCTCTCTCTCTCTCTCTCACACCCCCTGCGATGGATTCCAGATCGGGAATTTAATGTATTTCTGTTTCGCATCACCTCCCAGGAATGCAGCACGCGTGCCACAAGCCTCATAACCTCAGGCTGATGAGTGTGAGGATGTTTAAAAGAGAGAGGATGATGGGATACAGACGCTGCTGGGGGTTATGGGGGGTTGAGGAGGGATGGGAGAAGGGTGGTGGTGGGGGGGGGTTTGACAGAGCACATCCGGCGCTGCACTTGGCGTTAATGACCATCTTGTTGCATAAAGCAATGTTAGTGCAGCTGTGGTATGTGCCGAGCGCATCTGGACTGCAGATTTTTGGGAACGCATTTTGCGTGTGTTTGTTTGGTCTGTCCCGTCTCACTCAAATTAACGACTGTTGCACGATACGAAGGGAGGATGGAGTGAATTAACTTAGTTGGGGATCTTTGGAGTGGGGACCATTGTACAAGTGCAGATTTTACAAGTTGGTCTGTTTTGCATGAAGTTTTTGATACGAGACGTTGATATATATTGAATATTGTCAGGTTGTTTGAAGGGCAGGAAAACTTCCTGACCTGCAGAGAGAAACACAGCCTCCATTTAGTTCTCAGTTTGCATTAACCTGCATGAAGCACCTTCACTGGACCGTCTGACATACCTGCTCAGTTCATAAATGGCTGCTTTATTAGTTTCATGTTTTTTTACAGTCTAAGTTGTCGTAAAGCAATTAATTTACGAGTTGGTTCTCTGAGCAGTGAGCTACTTGTAGATTCTAATAATTATTTTTTTTTAAATTTGCATTTTCATTATGGAATGACGTTAACCGTTGAAACGTTGAATCAATTTTAAAAAGTGTTCCCATATACTTGCATCATCTAGTTGCATCGTTGATGCATTTCACTCATTTCCAGAAGCATCACATGATGAGCTGCTGATCAGAGCTATGTCTACTTGTTCCATAGAAGTTATTGTAAATTGCATAATCTAATTTAGCCTTATTAAATGGAACAAATGTCATGTAAAACATGTTTATAGAATGAATAAATACCCTAAATTCTTTGTTTGATAAACATCATTGTGTAAGTATTAACACTTTGAATGTTTTATTCTCTCCATCTCTATTAAACCTCCTATATTGCCCAGAACGCTCTTGAATAATGTTCAGTTCCTCATTAACCAGACACGACAAAAACAGAAGGACAATTCAGATGAACCTGTGGCACATGATCCTGGTGATAATGATAATTCTCACATATAGCCAGACAGAAGACAGCTATCAGTTTTATTTTGGAAAGTTGAAGGACCAGACGGTGAAGTCATGTACATGAAGTCATCATTTCTTTATAATTACTGTGTCCCCAGATGAGCTTCAGTGAACACATTTACTGCAGTTTGACAGCAAGTGTAGCTCTGTAGCTCGCAAGGCTTCTGTTGTCTTCATAAGTACTCTACTCATGTCTCTGCAGAGGCGTGGTGTTTGTAGGAATCTAGCATCCTCTAGTGAACATGTGAGGTTACAGCACTAGGAGTAGTACTGCTCTATGTAGCAAGTGGAGTACTGTGTTGTGCATTAAGTGTAGTACTGTGTTGTGCAGTAAGTATAGTACTGTGTAGTACTGTTTTCTGCAGTAAGTGTAGTACTGCTTTGTGCAGTAGGTGTAGTACTGTATTGTACTGATTTGTGCAATAAGTGTAGTACTGTGTAGTACTGTTTTCTGCAGTAGGTGTAGTACTGTGTAGTACTGTTTTCTGCAGTAGGTGTAGTACTGTGTAGTACTGTTTTGTGCAGTAGGTGTGGTACTGTGTAGTACTGTTTTGTGCAGTAGGTGTAGTACTGTGTAGTACTGTTTTGTGCAGTAGGTGTAGTACTGTGTAGTACTGTTTTGTGCAGTAGGTGTAGTACTGTGTTGTAGTATTTTGTGCAGTAGGTGTAGTACTGTGTTGTACTGTTTTGTGCAGTAGGTGTAGTACTGTGTAGTACTGTTTTGTGCAGTAGGTGTAGTACTGTGTAGTACTGTTTTGTGCAGTAGGTGTAATACTGTGTAGTACTGTTTTGTGCAATAGGTGTGGTACTGTGTAGTACTGTTTTGTGCAATAGGTGTAGTACTGTGTAGTACTGTTTTGTGCAATAGGTGTGGTACTGTGTAGTACTGTTTTGTGCAATAGGTGTAGTACTGTGTAGTACTGTTTTGTGCAATAGGTGTAGTACTGTGTAGTACTGTTTTGTGCAGTAGGTGTAGTACTGTGTAGTACTGTTTTGTGCAGTAGGTGTAGTACTGTGTTGTAGTATTTTGTGCAGTAGGTGTAGTACTGTGTTGTACTGTTTTGTGCAGTAGGTGTGGTACTGTGTAGTACTGTTTTGTGCAGTAGGTGTGGTACTGTGTAGTACTGTTTTGTGCAGTAGGTGTGGTACTGTGTAGTACTGTTTTGTGCAGTAGGTGTAGTACTGTGTAGTACTGTTTTGTGCAGTAGGTGTAATACTGTGTAGTACTGTTTTGTGCAATAGGTGTGGAACTGTGTAGTACTGTTTTGTGCAGTAGGTGTGGTACTGTGTAGTACTGTTTTGTGCAGTAGGTGTGGTACTGTGTAGTACTGTTTTGTGCAGTAGGTGTAGTACTGTGTAGTACTGTTTTGTGCAGTAGGTGTAGTACTGTGTAGTACTGTTTTGTGCAGTAGGTGTAGTACTGTGTTGTAGTATTTTGTGCAGTAGGTGTAGTACTGTGTTGTACTGTTTTGTGCAGTAGGTGTAGTACTGTGTAGTACTGTTTTGTGCAGTAGGTGTAGTACTGTGTAGTACTGTTTTGTGCAGTAGGTGTAATACTGTGTAGTACTGTTTTGTGCAATAGGTGTGGTACTGTGTAGTACTGTTTTGTGCAATAGGTGTAGTACTGTGTAGTACTGTTTTGTGCAATAGGTGTGGTACTGTGTAGTACTGTTTTGTGCAATAGGTGTAGTACTGTGTAGTACTGTTTTGTGCAGTAGGTGTAGTACTGTGTAGTACTGTTTTGTGCAGTAGGTGTAGTACTGTGTTGTAGTATTTTGTGCAGTAGGTGTAGTACTGTGTTGTACTGTTTTGTGCAGTAGGTGTAGTACTGTGTAGTACTGTTTTGTGCAGTAGGTGTAGTACTGTGTAGTACTGTTTTGTGCAATAGGTGTAGTACTGTGTAGTACTGTTTTGTGCAATAGGTGTAGTACTGTGTAGTACTGTTTTGTGCAATAGGTGTAGTACTGTGTAGTACTGTTTTGTGCAGTAGGTGTAGTACTGTGTAGTACTGTTTTGTGCAGTAGGTGTAGTACTGTGTTGTACTGTTTTGTGCAGTAGGTGTAGTACTGTGTAGTACTGTTTTGTGCAATAGGTGTAGTACTGTGTAGTACTGTTTTGTGCAGTAGGTGTAGTACTGTGTAGTACTGTTTTGTGCAGTAGGTGTAGTAGTAGTTTTGTGCTGTGTTTAAATTTCTGTGTTTTTGTTGTGAATAGTATTTACTGAAAGAGAAAATAGTGTCCATACAGTCAGCCAGTTATTCAATATGTATTTTATTCCATAGTTCAGTCTTTTTTTTACATATATATATAAAAACATAAAATAGGAATCACAATGGTCACTCATGACAGTCTCAAAGGCACTGATGGTTACAGTCCAAATGTCCTGCTGTTAGCATTTTTGTTCAGAGTAAGGCTTTGGCTAATTGCCCTATTTATGACACAGTGCTTACAAGCAGGAAATGTTTAAGAGCCAGTTCTTTAGACAGATATAAATCTAGGTGAGACTGGTGAAAAAAACACTTTCATGATCATCACAAAATGTTTAGTGAATTGTAATTTCAATTCAGCCTGTTTGTCTAGAAGACTTTGTTAAACATCATGGACTTTGCATTAGACTTGTCATCCTCAGGCACTACTGACGCTGCTTTAGCTCAGCTCAACTTTAGTAAGGAAACAAAAGCCATTGCTAACATATGTACAAACATCCCTCATTTATAATTTCATGTGAAAATGGTCCCTAAGATTTAAGACTGAACATAGCTACAAGAAAAAGAGAACAGTGTGTGACAGTTTAAGCAGCCCATGCTTTTTCAGAGCTATTACATCTTTACAGATGCAGTTCAATACCTCTTAAATTTACAACCTTAAACTAAAACATTGAAACAATTTACACTGGACATGCCTGGTTAAAAGTAGTGGACAAATGTCCTAAAAGATGTTTTACTGTAGTTGTGCTGAGAAGTTAACCATTCAAAGTCCATGGCAGAGTTTTGTTACCCTCTAGACACAACCTTTTACTGTATGTACAGTTTGTCATTAGTAGTGGATAAATGTGAGATCACTGTTAAACATTTTAGACTGCCTGCTTCTTACATCATATTATTGTACTTTTAATACGGTACGTCATCTCTGTACAACCACCAGAGATGAAGTACCATATTACTCTTTATCTCTGGTGATTGGTTGAAGTAAAGATCAATATTTATGACCCAACTTTGCCAAGTGGTTTTATCTTTACAAAAATGTACATCCTATATACCAGTTGGGAGAGATAACTTCGACTCAATGGGCTTTAACACACCACTAGTCTACATTTTAGCTTCTCAATTATACAACAGCAAGCAGCTGACATGGCAATCAATACATTTAGCTTTTATTATTCCAGCTGACATCCTGACGTTATCACTTCTTAGTATGTTTGTTGGGTCCTTGCTAGAATTAGTGAAATTAATCCTCATAATGTGAAAATGTGACTTGGTGGTCTACAGTGACAGACCTGTCCATAGGTATACCAGCTCAGTCAGTGCTGGTTCCCACTAAAGCCTCAAAAAGGGATACATGTCATTGATTATTTAATGCCCCCTAATCATAAAATGCCTCATATAATCCTGGAAACTCTACTGAAAGTCCAGTCAGCAGAGAACTCCTTCCAGTCACTCAGACAGTAGTACTTAGACAGTACATCCCAGCAGTCGTAGACATGATTAAGGTTCATAGGGGCTCTACTGGGCCTGGTTTGTCTGGTTCTTCATCTCCTGCCATTTCTTCTGCCTCAGGTTGAGCTCTCCTTCAGAAAAGGCAGATGGGCCCCAGTTGGTGATCAGCTGCTGTCCCTTTGAACCTGGAGTGACAAAATATTCAAGAGGTGATTCACAGTAGAGATAGGAATATTTCACTATTTGTCAACATCAAGTCCAGACAACAGTCATTCCAAGTCCTGTAACATCTTTCTGCTCCCTATCCCCTCTCTGCTCCCAAACCTTTCACTGCTCCCTATCCCCTCTCTGCTCCCAAATCTTTCACTGCTCCCTATCCCCTCTCTTTGCTCCATAACCTCTCTCTGCTCCCCGTCCTCTCTCTGCTACCTATCCTCCCTCTGCTCCCTATACTCTCTTGCTCCCTATCCTCTCTTGCTCCCTACCCTCTCTCTGCTCCCTGTCCTCTCTTTTTGCTCCCTATCCTCTCTCTGCTCCCTATCCTCTCTCTGCTCCCTATCCTCTCTTGCTCCCCGTCCTCTCTTTGCTACCTATCCTCCCTCTGCTCCCTATACTCTCTTGCTCCCTATCCTCTCTTGCTCCCTATCCTCTCTTGCTCCCTACCCTCTCTCTGCTCCCTATCCTCTCTTTTTGCTCCCTATCCTCTCTCTGCTCCCTATACCCTCTTGCTCCCTATCCTCTCTCTGCTCCCTATAATCTCTTGCTCCCTGTCCTCTCTCTGCTCCCTATCCTCTCTCTCTGCTCAGCTCCTTCTCTCAGTTCCCTCTAACCTTTTATCTCCTTCCCCCTCTCTCCCGTCAGATCCCTCATTACAGATTCCTCCTCCCTGCTCCCTAATCTCAGATGTCACCTCCCTCCTTCCTGCTCCCTAATCTCAGATGTTACCTCCTTCCTGCTCCCTAATCTCAGATGTCACCTCCCTCCTCTCAGCGCTCTCTGTGTGGTCGGTGTGTAGTTGTTACCTGGTTGGATGAGCCGTAGCATGCCCTCATGTTCAGCCACCTTGTGCTTCCAGGTCCTGGTGTTGTTCGTTGCATCTTCCAACTTCTTCATCACTGTCTAGCTCACACAAAAGAACAAAGAGACAATGATTTTCACAAATATATTTAATTTTATTAATATGATAATATGTACGTCTTTTAAAATAGAGCTTTCAAGTGCCATAAACATATACTGCATATACACGTCTTGTCTATTGTCAGCAGCAGGAACAAAAGCACACTCTCACACAGCCTGTGAGTAATGCTGGGGCTTCTGGGATTTGTAGTCGGGACATAAAGAGGCAGTATATGCCACACAGATCAAAGCAGGAAGTGGCGAGGATTATGATTAGAGAGCAAAACAAACAGAATCTGGACAAAAAGTGGCGATTTTGATGAAAGTGTCCTCTGATAAAACAATGGATGGAACAAGGTAAAAACAAATATTTTTTTCATGATGAAATAGAGAGTCTCTTCTTTCATTTGAGCTATTCAGTGTTTTCAGAGACATAGTGCAAAATATTCTAGGGGTCTAAAAAAAAATGACTCAAAATGGCCAAAAACGCTGGCACAAGGCATTTTCTGTTTTATAAAAGGACTGGCACTCGATGAGTCAATTAAACATTCTTTACATGCCTGTTTTGTTCATTGTAGCTGCATGTCATCCAATTTGTTTTTACCCCCTACTTTATAACCTTAAACAAAAACACACATTTTAACATTTTATTTTAAAAATGGATGCTTATTTGGGCCATTTTGGATTTGGCATTAACTTTTCTTAATTCACTCTTCATGTAGATGCTGTACCTTCTGCTCTATTAAATCTGTGATTTAATGTTCAGTTCCCAATTATTTTTAACAACTACTTTACAAAAACATCCATCCATCCATCCATCCATTATCATCTACCTCTTATCCTCATAGGGTCGCGGGGGGGCTGGAGCCCACCCCAGCTGTCTTAGGGCGCAAGGCAGGGTTCACCCTGGACAAGTCTCCACATCTCCTCATCGCAGGGCACATAGAGACAGACAACCACTCACACTCACATTCACACCTACGGTCAATTTAAATTAGCCAATTAACCTAATCCCCATGCATGTTTTTGGATGGTGGGAAGAAGCCGGAGTACCAGGAGAGAACCCACGCAGACACGGGGAGAACATGCAAACTCCACACAGAAAGGCCCTGGAGCTGGGATTTGAACCCGGTACCTTCTTGCTGTGAGGCGACAATGCTTTTACAAAAACAATTAGCTTTTTATTTCATTTTGGACAGCTTTGCAAAACTATTTCCACTCAGTTTTTCCCCATGTGTTCCTGCAGGGCCATATTTACAGTTAACTTTAAATCGATTGAGTAAACCACTCCAGACAGACTTGTGGCTGCTGTCGGCCTCTACACCACCTCCACCTCCACCAGTGTGCTTGCTCTCAGCTGACCTGATACTGCTCCAGTGCCCCCTTCCTCTCTTGCTCCAGCTGCTCCAGCTGTTTCATTGCTGCCTGTAAGGCGTTCTCCTTGGCCAGGCGGTCCTTCTCCAGCTCCTGTTTCTCAGCCTCTGTTTCCGAGATGGCCCGCTGCTGCCGCAAGTGATACTCCTCCAACTCTGCCCTCTTTGTGGCCTCCTCCTCCAGTAACCTGCCCAACACAGACATCAACATGGATGAGGACAAGAGTTCTGTATGCTGGTCTGAGCTCTGTTAGAGCATCACATAAAACACTGTCTGAGGTGTATAATAACTCAAATTGAGCACTGTTTTTCCCTCCTTCTTTTCCTCACTTAAACCAGCAATTTTGATTTCTAGGTTGTAAACGTGGAAAGTAACCCTAATATCTAAATCTAAAAGGTATGAGAGAGCCTTTAACCAAAGTTCCCTCACTCCAAGTAACAAAATAAAGTAGATACCGATGATGAACTAACAGTAAGGTGGAGGTGGTTGTGACAGGTCAGAGTGTCAGAAGGTGGTGCTAAAGTGCAGTTACACTTCTGGATAAATGTAATTTGTATTATTCAATTTCTACATCAAACACACAGCATATAAAGATTTTAAACCATAATGTAGTATTTTGATTAACTAATGAAAAATTGAATCAACATTCATATTTGTTTGTTTTTTGACTGTATTAAATCTATTTTTAAATCATATAAACTGAAAGACATACAGTGCTGCTGCTGACAAAATGTAGTAAAACAAACATCAAAGAAATGCTGCTTAACTATTTGCAGCATCAACATGGACAAATAACTAGTTGCTGACATGCTCACTGCTGGTTAGTCAAACGTGAGGTGGAAAGTAAATGTCAGCAGAGAAGAAGGAAGGACAAGGGAGGAAATGAGTTATAGAAGGAAGTCCCAGTTCAGCATTTGGCAGCGTGTCAGAGCGACAGACTGACCCATGAGGCTCTCTACAGAGGGTTTCGTGATAAACCAGACAGTTGGGATGATAACCGCATCACTGATACCGCGGTCATGTGATGCCTGCTGCAGTGTTGAGTTCATTACCATGAAAACTGTTAAAAATATAATAATAAAATATATATGTATATATTTGCTGTTGAAAGTTACAGGAGTAAATATGGTGTTTGACATGAGATATAAAGAGTAATATTTAGTAACATCCTGTTTTTAAAGCTAGACGGAGATACAAAACTTTTCACACTACAGCACAGCCAGTCCATTAACCCGGGAGGGGGGGTGTTTTGTTTGTTGTTCATCTTATTATTATTATTATTATTATTATTATTATTATTTCAAGGTTTCAGTACCTGTGATGATTAAATTGAATATATACACACATAATACACAGGCATAAAAGACAGAAGCATTGCATAAACAGTCAGAGTTCAATTTCAATAGACACACCCCTCTTATGTAGTACTGTCCATAGCTGTTTACACTGTTCTGTTAACTTGATTTTATTCAACAATAAGTGCGAGTCTTGTTATGAAGCCGAACACTGTGTCGCCAGTTTGGGCACATTTTCTGCCAGAGGACAAGCAGCGATCGTGGGGGTATTGGGGTTGTGGTCATCGCGGGGGGTTGCAGCGATCACAGGGTACCACGGTAAACCGCCATACCACACTGATTGGGTGCTTTATCACCACAGTAATAAAAAATGTCACACTGTCACAGCCCTAGATCTGGTGACGAGCTTCATTCATCCACAAAATGTGATGTCTGTTGTGCCATTTTCATGCTTGTGAACACTTTGAGAGACCTGTTGGGCAACACAATGCACCTGGTCATGTTTTTGAAGAGTTTAAGTGGGATATTTCATCATAACCAAATAGATTTTACTCTGAAAATGTTTGTCATCAGTTGGCCTTTCAGTAGAATGCAGACAGGCATGATGCTGAATCTCTGTTGGCTGAGAGAGGTTTTTTTTTGTGAAGCAATCTGGTCTCTTAAAAAAATATGTTCCACATGACGAAAAAACAACAGTGAGTCCCTTGAAACATATCAGAGAATGCATGTTTTCAGGGGAACGTCATTTTTCAAAGTTGTTTGAAGGGGAAAACAAAGAGCACATTCTGTCCTTTTCCTCTTTAGGCACTTAATATGCTAACAGCTATTCACGCTCATATTTGCTTTGTTTTCTGGTCAGCTAATAACCAGTTTGACTAATCTCAAGCTTTTCTTGTTTCTTCCTTCCTTGCTAAATAAACATATTTGTGCCCAGCCCCCAGCTCTATGATTATGGAATCCTCTGTCCTCCACCCTTTGTTGACCGACCGTGCCTGCAGCCTGCGGACGGCCTCCTCATCCTGTCTGGCGCGTCTCTCGTCCTCCAGAGCGTCCTCCAGTTGACGGTACATGTCCTCCATCTCCTTCACCCGCTGCAGGTACTGCTCCAGCTCAGTGGACTTCTGGGCCACCTGCTCCTCCATCTGCTGCCGGACCTGTTGAGTGAGGAAAATGACGTAATGTGGAGGTCAATATCAGCGCTCCAGTTGAGCAGATTTATCTGTCTAAAGGAAGACGTCAGGAATCACATTTTAACCCTTGACCTGACTGATGCAGCCCAGGCTTTGTGGTCCTTAATGTGCCTGTGATTAATCAGCAACCTACTGGAATCTCAGAATTAGATTTTCATTTTAGTTTAATTAGCAATTAAATTGTTTTGTGAAGCAACATTAGCTACTCCCAGCGTCTAAAAATGAGCATTTGCAGTATGACACTGTTAAAGTTAACTCTGAAAGCAATGGCCAAAAAAAATTCAAGGTTTATCTTGTTCAAAATTCACACGGTTGATTTCTCACTTCAAAATTTGTCAGAAGTGAATTTTGTGATGAAATAGATTGTATTGTCTGGATGGTGCATACTGAGGGTTTTATTCCAAATCAGTAGGAATTCTTCTGTCAGATGTTTGACAGCAAAATATCTGAAAAGTTAAACCTTTCTTTCAGGCTGCAAAGACACATTTTGCTCCATGTCCCGCCACAGGAGCACGTTGCTTTGCTTCAGTGTTAACACCTGTCTGTTTCATGACGAGGAGTAACGTACCATTTTCTCTCTCTCCAGGTCCACCCTGTAGCGGTCCTGGAGTTCAGCTTGGGTCTGAAGACGCCTTCGTTCTTCTTCTGCCGCATTAGTCGCTGCCTCCTCCAGAGCCTGCAGTCAAAGAAAAGGACAGATTTAAAAGCTTCAGGTGACATGTGTTTAACATAATATAAAGCCCTTAAACCCTTTATTTAACAAAGTGAGAGATGGAAGCTCTAAAGAGGAATTGAGAGTGATGATTGTGCTGTCACTAGCAGATTTTAGAGACTTGTGTCACCCGTCTCCTCCATATTCCTCCGAGCAGGTCTATCAAAGACAAATTCTGATAAGAAGTAAATACTTCGTACTAATCAGATGGTGCTGCTGGTCGAGCAGTAACCTCATGTTGACTTGTGCGTGTCGCCTAGCTGTCAACCGTCTTCAGACTGTGAGTCTGCTTCATATAGCAGCACAGTGCGAGAGCCAGGCTGACTGTAGTGTGTGTGTGTGTGTGTGTGTGTGTGTGTGTCACTGTGCATTCATGCTGCCATCTATATGAGAGACAGGACTTCCACCTCAATGGCAGATTGTTGTGCATTCATGGCAGAGCAGCGGCGTCCCAAACAAAGACGAACCTTTGTTTTCTGTTCAGCTGAGCGTCACACAAGTACAACGTGAACGAGTTTGACTGAATTCCACCGTACTGTACTGAAAACTGTTTTAGTTCAGTTAAAGCTTCACACTGTGGCAGTGAATTTAAGAATAAACTGGAGAATATTTTAAATAAATCACACATCACAGCAGAACAAACACCAGTTCTGCCTGTTTATTACATCCTAATATTAGACTTACAGATACATAACACTGTGAGTGGGCAGCCGACCAATAAACGACTGTCACGCTGATTTCACTACTTTATTACTATTTGGCCCTTACAGTTTTCACCACCCCTGAGTTAAAGGATAATATCCTCTGAGCAGATTTCTCTGACAAAAAAAACAGCAAAGCATCTTTGATCTCAGGCTCCTTCTCACAATGCTCGTTAAATCTGTGTAAATGTGCCTTCAACCACACACAAAATCAACTAATTACTTGTTCATTAAACTAGCTATTACTTTCCAATATTTCTTAGCTTAGATGTGAAAACACACAAAATATTTATAAGTGAAATTTAAATAATAAACCATGTTTTCTATGTTCTGTTAGAGATTAAATCCATATTTCTTCTTTTACTGTTTTCAGTTCATCCTTTAGGGTGAAGCACTTGTATCATTGAAACACTGTGAACTAAATAACTGATTAATTCTTTAACGTTTAGTGATGATTCCGTAGATATCACTGACAGTGAGTGTTTACAGGACCATGTGATGCTTTACAGCTATAAATAGCTGTAATCATAGTGATCCTGGTGCTGTCAAGCTTCCTCTTTGTCGGCTGGTCTGGAGACAGCAGTAGTGGAGCAGACAGAAGTATTGATATGAAAAGATGAGTCATTAAGAGACTCTTCATCCATTTATGGTGAACAGTGGCAGGTTCACAGTGATTGACAGTTATTGAACAGGACCATGCTTATGTCCAGATTGAAGTTTTATCTGACTCTGACCCTCGTTACGTGCCTGATCAACGCTGTTTTAATCAACTTTCCGTTTATTATTGTGGCTGCAGTTTGCAGTGGTGCTGAACTGATCTGCATTATATTGATAGTTTGTCTTTATATTAATAGTTTGCTCACACCATTAACTCTGAGTGTCATTGACGGCTTTTGACGTCATTCAAAATCTGACGCTTGAGTGCCATCAACGTAATAAGCCGTCAAAGTGTTTTTTTTTTTTCCTGCAGCAGATCACTGATCACGGTCTCCCACAGCCTGTGGGTAATGTTGGTTCTTCTGGGAGATGTAGTCGGAGCGTAAAGAGATACGCCACAGAGATCAAGTAAAGTGGAGACGATCGAGATTAGAGAGTAAAACAGATGGATTCTGGACAAAAAGTGGTGAGTTTGGTGAAAAACAAGGATGGAACAAGGTAAAAACAAACAGAAATAGAAATAGAGAGTCTCTTCTTTCATTTGAGCTATTCAGTGTTTTCAGAGTCATAGTACAAAATACTCTGTGGGTCTTGAAATATGACTCAAAATGGGCAAAAATGCTGGAACAAGACACTTTCTGTTTTATAAAACCACTGGCACTAAATGAGTTAACAAACATTAGGAATTATGCAACACCACTACCACGGAAATCATAATATACAGTTAAAGCATTATTCCTGAATGTAGAATTAGTTGTATTTAAGTGTATAGGTATATCTAATAAAGAGGATAGGAAGTTTATGTTCAACTAAACAAAAACCACCCTGAAAAATGAACAGTATTTTAAGACTGTTTTACTTTGATGTGACTAATCTTATAACTTTTAACAGGCCAGAATCATTTTTAAGTTAAAATGATTATTCTTAATTATTTAAAAAAGATTCAATATGTTTTAATCAACTATGACTTTCTGTTAAACTTCACTTTCAAAAAAATGTAAAATAAAACCGACAAAATATTATATCAACAATATTTTCCACATTCATAGTTACATCTTTAAAACATTCAGTTTCAGAACTGCATAAACTGCATTATTTTGTCACAGTCTGATATATGTTGATTATTAGCAAAAAAAAACTTGCAACTTTGAAACCGGGGTTATAGATTGATTACCTGATGTAATAGAATATATCATGAGTTTATGTTTATTGGCTCAAAGATTCCTGAGAACGAGCTGCCTGATGGGAAGATAAATTACTTAAATAAGTGTTGCTGATGTGTTTGTCTGCAGCAGTATATTGCTCTCCAACATACAGTGTTAACAGGAAGCAGCATTCGTCATCAGTATTTAAGGAATCCACATCATCACTACGTGCGAGTCAGAGGTGTGAATCAGGTTTAGGGAGATTTACTGGAAAAACACGTCGCTGTCTGCCTCCTTCCTGGTTCAATACACATTCCTGTGTTTGCAGCCAGTGACAGACTATTCATCAGCCGAGGCCTCTGGGCGGAGCACATCTATTATTGGTATTCATGAGCTGGCACTGAGTTTTTGGGCGACCTACTTTGACTGTTGTGTGAGACTGAAACCAGCAGCAGCTCTTCAGGTAATACATGTTACTTTCTGAGTTGTTTTCAAGGCATGATGTGATCTGAGATGACATCAGCAGCACTGACTGCACTGATTTACTGTACTGAGTTCAGTTTGGAGAGGCGTGAACTTTACAGACACTTTGTGTCCAAACAGCTGAGTCAGCATGTGAGTCTAAAACACACACACCAGTCCTCTTGCTGTCTTCTTCCTCCTCTCTGTAAGCTCGTCCCTGGAAGAGGAATGCCTCCCTGCTTCCCTTTTTAACTGACTTGTGTGTTTTGAGTACCATAATTAGCTTTTTTTAATCTGACAGGTTTAAAAATGGCTACTGGGGAAATCCCTCTTGCTTCATTCACAAACAAATTCCAGTGAATTACTTCCTAGATCGCCTTCTCCACTTTCTTCTTTTGCTGATAGTATCAGTAGATGACACTGTCAGTGTAACTGCTGGACACCTGAAACATCAGCATAATGTTTAAAATAAGCATTCAGCCCACACACAACAGGCTGCTGTGTCAGTCCAGCTGTTGGCATCTTGGAGAGGATGTTTTTATGAGCCACTTATCTTTGTAGGTTTGTTATTTCTAGGCTGTTATAGAAAAGGTATTTTCACATTTTAGTAATGAAAAAGTACAACTGATGCGCATATTACATTTTGGCACAAAACAATACATGCTGTTTACATCAACATGTTCTGATCTCTGGAACTAGACGGAGGATAATCTGTCTTGAGTTGTCATGGATCCCTCCTGCCCTTCATGTGTCAGCTGAGCTATTTTAATTTCAGGATTCTACAAAAAGGAACTGATCTTGCGGCGGATGTTTCCTGACCAGACTGGACTCACAGAGGAAACATTTAATGCATGTTTATTTTCTCCTCACCTTCTTCATGTTCTCCAGTTCCAGCTGTTTGGCCTCATTGGCCGTCTGCAGCTCCCTCATCCTCAGCTGCAGCTCCTCCTGCTCGGCCTGCTGCTTCAGTCGCAGGTCTCGCCGTTTCTGGCGAGCCTCGCGGTGCGGCGCCGGCCGGCCCTGTCGCAGGAGGCTCACACAGGTCTGGATGGCTGGGAGCAAAAACATGGAGGAGATGTTAAGAGTCTGGAAATGTAAAAGCAAAATAATAAATCTGTGGCGCTTTAGATTAATAATGGGTAACATCTGTTTATCAACAGCCTTCAAACAATCCTTTTCTATTTAATTATCAAGTTATTTTTAAGCAAAAACTCTTATATGATACATTTAGGTTATATTAATATTTAGGTTTTGGATTGTTGGTTGGTTAAAAGGAGACAAAAGCAGACAACGGGATGGAAGACTACATGATTTATTCATTAATACTGAAAATATTTGTGAGCGATCGTATTATGAAGATTAAAACCTGGGTCTTTATTCTAATTTACCTCTTGCCGGTGTTAATCAAAATTAAGTTTTTAAGGGGAGAATCGCAACTGAGTAGGGTTAAAAAACAACAACTAATAACACCATGAAAAGTCCCCAACTGATTTTAACTACATCACTTTTTGACAAAAAGAGATTTTATGTATTTTTTTATGGATTATTGTTTGATTTTTATGAGAGTAACATTCAATAACGTATACACATTATTTTCACTCAACTAAAAAATGCTGTGTCTAAGCTGAGTGTGGTGATGCTACAGATTAATGGAGAAGTTATTGAATATTTTTTGTTCTGGTGTTGCACTTTGTAGACGCTCCCTCCACTGTCTCCTCAGTAGAAATGTTTTCCGTGGAGCATCTGGGACGCATCTTTTCGGTAAAAATATGGTTGTAGGTCATCGTGTGTCTCACCAACATTACTGCATCCTTTGCATCTTTAGATCATACTGGATTTGATGTATAGATCCAGGAAGTTGGAATCTGCCCATATCTTTCTAACTTTACCGAACTTAAAAACTTCTCCTCCTCTAAAACAACACGTTAGAATATTATTACTTTAATCTTGTAAATTTATGGCTTTATTCTCGTAAATAATGACTTTAATCTCATAAATTTATGAATTTATTCTTGTAAATAAGGACTTAATTCTCAGTTTGTAAAAAAAAAAATCTCAATGTGAAAGAAAGTCCTTTCTCTTAAGCTTATTTGATTTTTTTAGTACTAGATTAACATGAACACAACACTGTACTGTATGTATATTGTTCTTTGGCTCAATTGAAACATTTGAGACACGATAAGTAACAAAAGTCACGGCTCACCCTGGATCCACTCCTGTTTCTTTTTCTTGTCAGACGCGCTGATTTCAAAGCTTTTATACGACGACCTGATGAGGAAGAGACACTTCTTTCCCTCTTTGTCTTGTAGAGGCTGCAGAGAAGAGCAACACATGAGGGTTAAACCCAAAACACAAAAAAACTCAATAATCAGCTGCACAGTCAAGACCTTTTTTTAGTTGCAGGTGATATTTCTGATATGGTGTTCACGCGAGGAGGCTGAGAGTTTTTAATATTATCAGAGCAGCAGAGATCCTTCAGTATCACTTCATTCACTTTAACTAGACAATTTCTTCCTCACTGAGTTCACTACTCTTCACCATTTTGAACAGGAGTGAGGAATTTAAACTGAATTCACCTTTTTAGACCCAAATTTGAGCCAGAACACTGGAATTCACTGAGAAGTCAGAAATGAATCCAGAATAAGAAACAACCAATAAAACACATTTTTTTCTGTTCAGGAAGGACAGGAAATAACTGGAATTTAACATCTCAATTTAAAAAATAGAATAATGTACTAATGCAGTGATATTTTTCAGTTTTTTTTATAAAACAGTAAAATTTAAAACAATCTTATATTTTAGCACTAAAGTGCACTAATTAAAAAAAATGATGCATGAAGAAAATATGCATGACACATGAAGAGGTTCATAATTGAACATCTTAATAAAAAATAATCATCATGTGCTTTGATATTTTTTTGTAAAACAATAAATATGGATGGATAACAACAAAAAATCAGTAATCAGCAGTACTGTTAATTTAGGGCAGCAGTAAACACCTGACCCTGGGCGTGAGGATAATAAATCTGTTGAGCTCTTTGTAAAAAAACAGCAGGTTCTTGCCTCCACGGTGCAGTTTCCGTCCAGTAAGATATCTCCTTTCTTCTCTGCCTGGTCCTCGCCAACATAGTAGGAGATGGAGTTTGGCTTCAGCATGAACCAGCGCTCGGTCCAGTTCTTCCTCTTGTGGCCTTTCTTCATCATGTAGCCCTGCAGAGCCACAGAGCAGCACATTACATCATTTACAGACAAGCTGATGCTGAACAGTTAACCCCTGTGCTCTTTCTTTAGCTCACTTTGTCAATAATGAATGTTTTCTGCCTTTAAATGCAGCTTTTAATTTCAGTAACACCTTCCCTCCAGCCTTTCACATGAAAACACACAGGCCTGCCACACATGACTACAAACTCTCACTGCCTTATTTCATTTATTATTATTATGTACTGCTAAAGGCTGTTTTAATTCTTATGTTATGAAACTCTCCACCTGTTTGCAGATTTTTGCATATTTTCTTTCTATGTATTCTTTTTTTTTAAATAGTGCACTTTTACATTTAATCATTGCAAAATATGTAAACTTATTAAATATTTAATAAATATTTATTTATTGTATGTGCAAGCTTTTTAATCAAAATGATTCCTTTAATGCTGAAACAGAATGATTGTTGTTAACTTTAATTTCCTGTCCTTCCTGAACAGAAAAATTGTTTTAGAGGTTGTTTGTTATTGTTATTGATTCATGTCTGACTTGTGGCTCAAATTTGGGTCGAAAAGGTGAATTCAGTTTAAATTCTTCACTCATGTTCAAAAGGCGAAGAGTAGTTAACTCAGTGAGAAAGAAATAGTCCAGTTAAAGTGAATGAAATGATGCTGGAGGCTCTCTGATGCTTGAATATATTTGTTTAGCTCTGTGTGAAATAGGAGCGCCGGATGGCTGGAGCACAGCGAACCATCAGTTGCTCTGTGCAGGTGTGCTGCCCACCTGTTTGAGCACGTCCATGATGAGCTCCTGGTAGACCTCGTTGATGCCCATGGAGAGCGTCTGGCGGTCCATGCCCTTGCTGAAGTGACCCGAGCCCACCAGGGTGATGAGCTCCCAGGCGTTCAGGCTCTGCTGCTTCACGCTCAGCTGCAGCTTGTAGTCCTCGAAACGCTCCTCCACCCAGCTGCCACCCATCGACTCCGTCAGCTTACGCAGGAAGTACTCAATCTGTGTGTGGAGACACATGCGAGAGCTTATGAGCACACAAAACAAATATATCTTTATATAAACACAAACAAAACCATGAGATGTTAATGAAACTGCTGATTTATATTAGACATACTGTCTTGTATTTTTCCTACTGATCATCTCTTTATGGGCTGAATGGAGCACATGAACCCACATTTCATCCTGCGGTGTTTGTTCGACCCAACAGTAAATGCTCTGGTGTTTGTAAAAGAACAGGAAGCTGGAAACTTCCTTTTCTGCTCTGGAGCAACAGACATTTATCAACAGTGAAACACTTCATGTACAACAGAGCGACAAAAATCCATTTCTCAAACAGTGTCTGTCTGATCTGGAAATAAACAGAAGCCTGTTTGACTGAGTCATCAATAGCGTCCCCCTTTAAAGACCGACCATTTCAAGTGATTTTCCAGTGTAAAGAGTAACTGGAACATTATCAGCGTTAAACTGTGACATTCATTCAATCACTGCTAGTGATTATTCAGTGATGGATCGAAATATGAGCTTAAAATCACCTTTCCCGAACTGATCTCAGAGGAGTTTGGAAGACATAATGTTCACAAAACTATATATTATTCCCATGAAGTGTATTTAACAGGGATGCACTGAACTGAAAGGTTCCAGCGTGCTTTTTATTCCACAAACTGGAGGAAGTGGAGGAAGTCCCATTCTTGTGAACAAAATATCTCAGGAACGCCTGGAGGGAATTTCTTCAAATTGGAACCAACGTCCAACTGGATGACCATCTAAGATTTTGGTCAAGGTCATTGTGACCTAATGCCTGTTTTATTTCAGGTGGATGAGAAGATCTGCCAACTAAAAGAGTCATCAGTGGCTTTATGAGAGTGGCAGTGGTGGAGAAACTCTCCACTACTACTCTGATCTTTTGGTAAAAGTAATACCACATTGTAAAGTCAATGACAAGTAAAAGTCCTGTATGTAAAAGTTAATATCAGCATAATGAAGTAAAAAGGGGCGGCACGGTGCACTGTCACCTCACAGCAAGAAGGTACTGGGTTCGAATCCCAGCCCCGGGGCCTTTCTGTGTGGAGTTTGCATGTTCTCCCCGTGTCTGCGTGGGTTCTCTCCTGGTACTCCGGCTTCCTCCCACCATCCAAAAACATGCATGGGGATTAGGTTAACTGGCTAATTTAAATTGACCGTAGGTGTGAATGTGAGTGTGAGTGGTTGTCTGTCTCTATATGTCCTGTGATGAGGTGGAGACTTGTCCAGGGTGTACCCTGCCTTCTGCTCTAGACTGCTGGGATAGACTCCATCCCCCCCGCGACCCATCCATTATCTACCGCGATAAGCGGTAGATAATGGATGGATGGATAATGAAGTAAAAACAACTTGTCAGTTTTGCTTGAAAACTTGTTGCCAATAACATCTTAGGTCAAACAGCTGATTGATCAATAAATCATTTCAGCTGTGCTTATATAAACTAGGGAACAGAACATATTTTAAAAGCTGTTTTGAATAAGTTTTGAATGGAAAAAAATGTTAATTTGTAGATTAACTCTCCTGATACATGTAGTGAAAAAAAAGGCAGTCACCTCCTCAGAGACGATGGTCAGCGGGTATCTGTCCTCAGACAGGAAGTTAAAGATGCACCAGATCTTGAAGCCGTCGTCGTTGGAGATGAGCAGATGGCTCAGATCCAGATTCTTCCTGGAGCACAGCGTCCAGCACATCTTGTTGAAGTCCTGACGGTCAAAGTTGCCCGTCACCTGAGGACGAGCAGAAGGGCAAGAACATCTCCGGTGAGTCAGTTTGTTTTCTGAAGGAAGCCACTGTTCAGTTTGTGAAGAGACAGCAGACAGAAAAACCAGAGCCAAACATGGACAGCGGCTCCAATAAAGTAAGGAAGAATCTCACAAACAGTTAAAGAGGTTTGAACAAGGACGCTAACAGAGGACAGGCACTGATATGACAAAATGTAGTTTGGCATCCAAACAAAAGTGTAATCTGTACCATCTATACAGAACCAAATATGGAATATGAATGAGCCACCACCTTTGCACACTTTTATTCATGTTTATATACTGTACGTTGACAGAACATTTAAAAAAAAAAGCCTCTCAATGCAACTGGTAGAGAAATCTCTCTGGATCAAATTCCAGAGCAAAATGGGAGAAAAGCTCTTCAAATAAAGGTACAATCGGTGCTGTGGAGGGGAAATGTTCTCCTCGAGCCGGTGAACAGGAGCGTCTCCATGGAGACAGCTGGCAGGAGAGGCACAGCTCGTCCTGCTAGTAGCCGAACAAGCCACCAGCAACAACAAAACAGCAACACAAAACCCTGAAAGTGAACGCAGACAGCGACACGGTTTGAGCCGCCATGACGCAACACCTGGTTTCATTACTCAACATGTTCTCCTGCATTTGTGTACCTTAACAAAATCATATTTCATATAATAACAGTTCAAGCAGCAACAACATGAATCAGTTACATTACAGGGTCCTTTCAATGGAGGTAAAGTAAAACTGGTATGAAATGAAATTAGATCTCACATCTGAAACAAATCAGTCTCATGGTTTTCATCAGGATCCTTGATTGTCTATATATTTTTATCTTTTAAGTAAACTCAAGGCAATCCGGCCAAGCTGCTTCTAAATAGTTTGAGGCTTATTACATGTTTATAATGAGCCATCAAATGTTTCCCAGCTCTGTGACGTACATCAGTATGAATTTAAATAGCTTCTTCGCTCACAGTTGCTTAATAATTTTTCTGTGCTCTGTTGAGAGAAGAGAGAAGTTCAGCTCAGTTGAATAAACTGAACTTTTCTGAAGCCACACAGGATGTGATGTAACTCTCTATTGTGTTCATTTAAGAGCGAGCGCCTGTGTGGAAACCCAAAAACACGACGCCATGCCCTGAAGGCATTGTTACCGTTCACTCTGGCTGGTTCATGTTTTTTGTTTTGATGCTTTTCACGGTTAGGATGACAAAATGAGTCTATGAAGAAAGCAGCTGCTGGTTCTCACTCCTGGGAATCGACAGGCAGCGTTTGACATTAAAGACAGATTTTGGGTGGAGTGTCGTTACAAAAGGTTGGCATGCTGCTGGAAAAATATCACCTTTCACACAGACTCATTTCAAACGTTGTGTATCTCTGAGGATGAGGATGATGAAGGCTGAATGAGTCAGAGAAGCGTTGGCACGGTGACAGCAGTGAAGCTTGTTCTTCATCTAACGTTGTGTCATGCTCGTCTGGTTTTTCTTTTGTCCTCTAGGCTCGTTGACTCTCTGTCTTTCTCTATCCCTCCATCCATCCCTCTCTCTCTCTCCACTGAAACAATGACATCCTTGTCGGCGCTGCCTCCTCTCCTTCTCCGCTGCCACATGTTCATTAGGATTCAGCATCCAGCCTTATCTCCTGCATCCCCAAACCTGCACAAGCATTTACAAACCACACGGCAACTCCAAAGAGAAAAACACTAAAAAGGGGACAAACAGCAATTAAGACAATTAGAAAGGCTTGTTACCAGTGGAACAGGATTGTCAGCTAACATAAAAATATTCACCAGCAGCGACAGGCGAGTGTTCACACACGAAAGGCAAGTCATTAAAAAAGAGGGAGATGAGTAAAGAGTTACTGAAACTATCTTAAGTTGTTCGTGTTTTTTGTTTTTTTTTATTAGTTGTACGTACCACATACTATCTCTGAATTTTTGTATTTTTTTATTTTTTTTTAAGATAAACTGAATGTGCAGAAAATCCATCCATCCATTATCTACCACTTATCCTCACATAAGGTCACAGGGGGGCTGGAGCCTATCCCAGCTATCTTAGGGCGGAAGGCAGGGTACACCCTGGACAAGTCTCCACCTCATCACAGTGTGCAGAAAATTCTCCTTCTTATTATGTCACAAAAACATTTGAAAACTCAAGAGTTTCATCTCAAGTATGTGTTTTTGTAGATCGTACCACTTAAATCACCAGTTCATTAGGTGACCTGATCACATTATTAACAAGTGCAGAGTCAGAATTCAAGACAAAGACACGTTGTTGCTGCTAACCGAGTGTCTGAGTCTTTTTATTCAAATTACAAACCAGCATTTAAAGAAGGATAGAAGTAGATCAGAAACATCAGAAGCATTGCTGAGCAGGCAACATGAGCGCAACAATGTGATGTTTGAGTGAATCAGCAGGTCTGCAGCTGCTCGTTGTGATGACTGCTCGCTGGTATTTCAGGGTCACAGAGGATCACTTGTGGCAGAGAAACACAACGCTCCAGCAAACCACAAAGTGTTGAGTCCTGAGCGTCAGCGTCACTGCTGCCAAATCCACAGTGTGCAGACTTACTGAGCCTCACAATCACTCCACAGTGAGACGTCTGTGATGGACCACGTCCTCAAATCAGGTGAACTATCAGTGCTGTGCTTTCTGAAGTGAGCATAACACAGTAAGAAAGTACCCACTTGTGTATAATAACTATATTTATCTCATGCATCACTCTGACACACAGTTTAATTGAAGTGGAGCTGCTGCTGGTTTGTTTATTTATCTCTTATATTTTCACCTGTTGTGCTCCTGTCTGTTCCTTTTATACTTTATGTTGAACGAAGAGAGTGCTGTAAAAACCAGAGTTGAAATGTCTCCTATGTGAACACATACCTCACCAATAAAGCTGATTCTCATTTAGAAGCAGTAGTACCACACTGATAATAGTTCACTGCTGGTAAAAGCTGTGTACATATGTCAAGTCAGTTTTATTTGTGTAGTCAGAGAGCTTAACAGTCTGTACAGGATATGATTCCCTCTGTCCTTCACAAACAACTCTCACATCGACTTTTAACAGGGAAAAAGAAATGGTAGAAACCTCAGGAAGAGCAACAGAGCAGGGATCCCTCTTCCAGGATGGACAAATGTGCAAAAGATGTCATGTGTACAGAGTAACAACAATAAGAAAAACACAGACACTCCATATAACAACAGTTAATTCATAGTATAGAGACAAAATGTCTAAGAGGATGAAGCGAAGCATCAAAGCAGCATGTCCTCCTCTCCACCACACGAACCAGAAGAAGATGTGCTAACATGCTAAATCCTTTATATTCCATTGGCTGGTTTAATCGACACAAATGCATCGTTTTCTACTCGTCTCTCCGTAAAAAGTCAACTTTTCACACTCTCTGAAAAACAGTTTATCTCAAGGTCATCATCATCATCATGACAGAGAATGTGTCATCTGTAAAGTAACTACAGCTGTCAAATGCAGTGAAAATACGACTTTTGCCTCTGAGGTGATGTGGAAATAGTCCAGTAAAGGACAAGTACGTCTGACTTACAGTAAACACAGGCACAGTTTCCTTGTGTGACTGGGTGGAGTTTCCTCTGGAGGGAGAGCAGCTGAATGTGCCACCTCCACTTCAACCGGTGGGTGGGCTAGAGTGTGACAGTGTGTGACAGTGTGTGTGAGAGTGTGTGTGAGAGTGTGTGACAGTGTGAGAGTGTGTGACAGTGTGAGAGTGTGTGACAGTGTGTGACAGTGTGTGACAGTGTGTGTGAGAGTGTGTGACAGTGTGAGAGTGTGTGACAGTGTGAGAGTGTGTGACAGTGTGAGAGTGTGTGACAGTGTGTGACAGTGTGTGTGAGAGTGTGTGACAGTGTGAGAGTGTGTGACAGTGTGTGACAGTGTGTGAGAGTGTGTGACAGTGTGTGTGACAGTGTGTGAGAGTGTGTGACAGTGTGTGACAGTGTGTGAGAGTGTGTGACAGTGTGTGAGAGTGTGAGAGTGTGTGACAGTGTGTGTGACAGTGTATGAGAGTGTGTGACAGTGTGTGACAGTGTGTGAGAGTGTGTGACAGTGTGTGAGAGTGTGTGAGAGTATGTGACAGTGTTTGAAAGTGAGTGAGTGTGTGACAGTTTGTGACAGTGTGTGAGAGTGTGTGACAGTGTGTGAGAGTGTGTGAGAGTGTGTGACAGTGTGTGACAGTGTGTGAGAGTGTGTGACAGTGTGTGAGAGTGTGTGAGAGTGTGTGACAGTGTGAGACAGTGTGTGACAGTGTGAGAGTGTGTGACAGTGTGTGAGAGTGTGTGACAGTGTGTGTGAGAGTGTGTGACAGTGTGAGAGTGTGTGACAGTGTGAGAGTGTGTGACAGTGTGTGTGACAGTGTGTGACAGTGTGTGACAGTGTGTGAGAGTGCGTGAGAGTGTGTGACAGTGTATGACAGTGTGTGAGAGTGTGTGACAGTGTGTGAGAGTGTGTGACAGTGTGTGAGAGTGTGAGAGTGTGTGACAGTGTGTGAGAGTGTGTGAGAGTGTGTGAGAGTGTGTGACAGTGTGTGACAGTGTGTGAGAGTGTGTGAGAGTGTGTGACAGTGTGTGAGAGTGTGTGAGAGTGTGAGAGTGTGTGACAGTGTGTGACAGTGTGTGAGAGTGTGTGAGAGTGTGTGACAGTGTGTGAGTGTGAGTGAGAGTGTGTGAGAGTGTGTGAAAGTGTGTGAGTGTGTGAGAGTGTGTGAGTGTGAGTGAGAGTGTGTGAGAGTGTGTGAAAGTGTGTGAGTGTGTGAGAGTGTGTGAGAGTGTGTGAGAGTGTGTGAGAGTATGTGACAGTGTGTGAGAGTATGTGACAGTGTGTGAGAGTGTGTGAGAGTGTGTGAGAGTGTGTTAGAGTGTGTGAGAGTATGTGACAGTGTGTGAGAGTATGTGACAGTGTGTGAGTGTGAGTGAGAGTGTGTGAGAGTGTGTGAAAGTGTGTGAGTGTGTGAGAGTGTGTGACAGTGTGTGAAAGTGTGAGAGTGTGTGACAGTGTGTGAAAGTGTGTGAGAGTGTGTGAGAGTGTGTGAAAGTATGTGACAGTGTGTGACAGTGTGTGAAAGTGTGTGAGAGTGTGTGAGAGTGTGTGAAAGTGTGTGAGAGTGAGTGAGAAGGTGTGACAGTGTGTGAGAGTGTGTGAAAATATGTGACAGTGTGTGAGAGTGTGTGAAAGTGTGTGACAGTGTGTGAGAGTGAGTGAGAAGGTGTGACAGTGTGTGAAAATATGTGACAGTGTGTGAGAGTGTGTGACAGTGTGTGACTGTGTGAGAGTGTGTGATATAGTGTGTGAGAGTGTGTGACTGTGTGAGAGTGTGTGAGAGTGTGTGAGAGTGTGTGAGAGTGTGTGAGAGTGTGTGAGAGTGTGTGAGAGTGTGTGAGAGTGTGTGAGAGTGTGTGTGACTGTGTGACAGTGTGTGAGAGTGTGTGACAGTGTGTGTGACTGTGTGACAGTGTGTGAGAGTGTGTGAGAGTGTGTGACAGTGTGTGACTGTGTGAGAGTGTGTGATATAGTGTGTGAGAGTGTGTGACTGTGTGAGAGTGTGTGAGAGTGTGTGACAGTGTGTGACAGTGTGTGACAGTGTGTGACAGTGTGTGTGACTGTGTGACTGTGTGACAGTGTGTGATATAGTGTGTGATATAGTGTGTGATATAGTGTGTGATATAGTGTGTGAGAGTGTGTGACAGTGTGTGAGAGTGTGTGATATAGTGTGTGATATAGTGTGTGTGGGTGGAGGGATGTCATGTCTGTCCTCCTGAACCAAAATCCAGAATTGACATCATAAAGTTTCAAAATATACCAAATATGCTGGGCAGTTTTTTTGAGGAATCTAATCTTAACCTTAACCTTTAAAGTGACTTAATGTTAAGGGGTTAAAATGTGCAAACACGTCGGCAGTTAAACACGTCGGCAGTTAAACACGTCGGCAGTTAAACACGTCGTACAGCTTTCTTTGGATCGACCTGCAGCAAAGAGCCAGAACAGGAACTACGATGAGACGACTTAGCAATTAAATCTGGAGGCTGCTCAGAAGAAGAGTTAATCTGAGTCTTACAGAAAGTAAAAGGCAGACAAATGATTTCTGTTTGAAAAGCTTCACCATGGTGGTGTAGTGGTTAGCACTGTCTCCTCACAGCAAGAAGGTACCGGGTTCGAATCCCAGCCTGGGGCCTTTCTGTGTGGAGTTTGCATGTTCTCCTCATGTCTGCATGGGTTCTCTCTGGTACTCCGGCTTCCTCCCACCATCCAAAAACATGCATGGGGATTAGGTTAATTGGTTAATTTAAATTGGTGTGAATGTGAGTGTGAGTGGTTGTCTGTCTCTATGTGTCCTGCGATGAACTGGTGGACGGATGGAAGTTTCATCACTGATCATGAGAACTCCACAGCAGCAAAATCCACACAGTGTACTGTTAAGATCTCTCTGGGGGAAAGTCTTATTGTGAAGCAGATTGACCACAAGAAGAGAGACAGGACTAAAGCAGGATGTCACATGTAAACATCATGAACTAGTTCAGATTTTAGTGAAGAGATCGTATATAACTCTATAACTTCAAAAGAACAATAACTCAGAAATCCATTCAAATTCAAACAGATCCATCATTTATAGACAGAATGAGAAGATACGATCATTCATTGGCTGATTCTGATTTAGCTTACTTCCTTTGGCAGTAGTACATTAAAACCAGCAGACGTCTCCATTAGTCTATGAAGTGATGCAGCAATGAGACATTAAGATGTAAAGTAGCAGCGTTTAACAAACTGTGAGTTCTGCACTGTTGTTCTTGTTTCTGCAGCGTGCTCATCCCGCTCAGCACAATGGGGACATCTTTTCCACACCACTGCAACCAGTTTTCTAGATATTCTAAAACACTGTCTGTGACGAGGATGACGTCTCTCATACCCGACGGTTCATCGCTGCTTATGACAAACGCTGCAGTGACATCATCACAGAGGCAGAATGAGCTGACTCAGCGTTCAGTTGGTGGGTTTGTGTCTCAGAGCACAATGACCCACGGACACAGTGGAGTTTTTCACCAGCACAGTGAGCTAAAGCTACACGTCAATCAACAGACTTCTGTCGTCTAATAAAACAGTTTGACAGCAACTTTAACGTAGATTTGCTGAGTCATGACACAACGAATAACACGAACAACATCAGCTGATGCTGCTGACTGATTATCTGTTTTTGTGACTCATTTGCACGACTACAACTACTAAAACTGCTAAATTGTACATTTCATCAACAGCATTGCATAAATCCATCTTTGACTGCACTCTGCCTTTTGTACATAATACTCACTTTATTTGATTTGCTTAGGGTTAGGTTTATTGCCTATTTAGTTTTTACGTTATTTCAGTTGTGAAGGGAATTCACAAACTAAGAATTCCAAGTGTCACTCCTGTTTCTACTGTGTACGTGACAATAAACCTCTAGAATCAAAAATAAGCATTCAGATATACTTCATGCAGCTATGAATATGCTTTGAAGATGAGCATCAGTGCTTTGTTTGGTGCAATGAAATAACTATGATCAAATTTGTGAGCTGTTCTTTCCTGCCTCATCTTGGCAGTGTCTTATTGGGAGAGCTGCGATCAAACATGGTTACCTGCAATTCATAAAAATAATAACAGCAAAGAGAAGACCTGAGTAGTGTTTGCAGAAAATCATCTCAAACTCTTGAGTTTTTAGGTTTTGAAAAGTGGAAATTATGCCACAACACACAGTTGCGTCTCTTTTCGTAATGTCTCATTCTCCATACAAAGAGATGAGGAGAGAAAGCTCACTTCCTCCATCCTGTCAAAGGAATCGGTCAATTATAATTTATAAATCTCCACTTTCTGTGGTGTCAAATTACTATTTTATTAATCCCACTGGTGTAAACTGTGGGACCTGTTGCCTGAACAGATGAAACAAACTTGGAGAGAAATGCATCGGCTCAGTCAGGAGCATCATCTGAAACGTGTCGACACTAGAATCAGTCTGACCTTATCCAGGATGAACTTGTTCAGGTATGGCATGTATCCCTGGTTGGAGACGGGACCCTCATCGTCGTCTTTAAAGTGCTCCTCCAGCGCCACGGGATCATGAGGGATTTTCATCACTGTGCATAAGTTGTGGGACAGCACCTGAAAAAAAAGTCATCTGTTTATTATCGACTAAAAACAGTTTGGGGACAGGAACATTTTGCTCATCACCGAAGACGTCAATAATTTCTACTGAAGCAGCACTGAGATACTCAGAGGACAAAAACAAAAGTGTAGCAGGAACAGAAGAAAAGAGTCCTTTCACTGTGCCGTGGAAAGCAGAGGTAATCAACCTCACCGTCCTTTTTATGGATCCAAAAACACTGGATCCAAACACTGTTAAATGTCCATGTCCAACTCCAACAGGCCAACACAGAAAACAGGTTTGTGAAGCAGGTTTCCGGTTAAAAGTTTGTAACCTTGAGCCGCTTGATCGTGTTGGCAGACTTGAGAAAGGCAGTGAACCTCCCTGAGAATTGTTTAGTCTATTAAATACTGTGAAAAAAAGTGAGAACTGTCCTCCTAAAGACATTTGATGGTAACATCTACAGACGACTTGTTTTGTCCAACCAGCAACTACAAAATATTCAGTTTATAATAAAAAAAGCTGCACAATGCCACGTTTGAGAAGGTCGAAACAACGATTTTTGGCATTTTTTAAAGACTAAATCCAGATGTTGCTGTTGTCCGTCTCAAGGTTTAGTGACCTCTTCACACTAACAGGTGTTCATGCTCTGACTATCTGTTAGCTAAAAGACTTTTCTACCCAATCTAAGTCTTTTAGTAGATTTCCATCTGAAGTTCAACACACTTCTTAATAATTATATAATAATTACTCCCTCAAGGATATGATCTGATTAGCACATCTGCAGGCTAATGACATCATCATGTGTTTGCATCATAAAGATCACATCTGAATGTACATGAATAGTCTTTTGTACTCTGCTACACCTCAGAGGGAAGCTTTTCACTTTGCTCCATTTATTTTACAGCTTTAGTTACTTTACAACTTGATATTTTAGCACCAAAAAAAGTTTAAAAATACATTTTTTTTCAAATCAATTGATTAATGGATAAAATAATCAGCAGATTAATCCATCCAAAAGAAATAGGACCACCTCTTCCAACCATAAAAACTGTTTTTTCATCACTCTTGGTCCCATCACTTCTTATATTGACTTCATTAACCTACTTTATGTCACCGTCATGTTAGAAGGATTAAGGTCGAACTAAATACTGACTCCTTGAAAGTCTTCATCCAACCTTCAGTGACTTTTTACTCCACTCATTTGTTCTTCAGGTGTGGGTTGATATGATACACTAAGTATGTATTTAATGTATATTGTATGTGATGTATATTATATTCTTGTATATGTGTCAAGTAATATATATATTATAATACATATTATATTACCTTTCTGTGCAATAGCGGTTAACAACAATTGTGCAATAATTTAATTTCTGCAAATGAGCAACAACTCTTCTGTAGCAATAACTCAGTCTGGAAATATTAGCTTATTTTCTGACAAAACTTCATTTTTGTCTTTTCTTTTTTTATTTTTGTTAAGCTTGACTATTTTTTACATTGCACTAAGCCTGAGTGGAGCAGCACTCCTAGTTTAATTTGTATGCGCCGTCATATGGTGACATTAAAGGCTTTTGATTTGATGGTTGTTTCCTGTTGAAACGAGCCTCCAGTCTCGTAGTTTAACTTGTTTAACAGACTTGTTTAACAGAGAGCACACTCGGTCACCGGTGGAGCCAAACACCAGCACACACTCGACAGATGCGTAAAAGTCCAAGTCCACCTACCTTCAGCTGAGACTTGGACACTTTGCCACTCTTGTCCACATCCAGAGCTGTAAACGCATGCCAGATGGACTTGAGCAGCTCGTCCCGCAGGGTCATAATGCTGAACTTCGACGCGTCTGATCTTCTCTCGGTGGTTTTGTGTCTGTCGTCTCTCTTCCTCTCTGGTCTGAACTCTCTGTTGGACACGATGGGGAGGAAAAGTCACATGACGCGCCGTGAGACAGAGTCTGCAGGACAGCAGCACCTCTCAGCGAGAGGAAAGTCCTCCTGCAGACAGCAGCTGTCTCACCTGCAGACATATTCAGCAGCTGTCTCACCTGGTGGAGCTGCTGCTCATAGCAACAAGTTTCATTTGTCTCATCAAGAGTGAGAAAGTGTCCACGTCTCAGCTGGATGGAACGGTGGAATTCTATAACTAATAATAATAATAATAATAATAACAATAATAATAATAATAATAATAGTTCAGGCTGTGACAGTTTTTATTGCAGGTTCTGTTGAGACACCATATTGTGACTTTTAGTGACCTGCTATTATACAATGAAACGTAACTTTTAATAACACAATATTTTTTTTTAAAAAAAGTCATAAAATTGTATAGTATAGCACAGTATGTCTACAAAGCTATATTGCATGGCATAAAAGTCATAGTCATGGTAAAGCATTTTTTATTTCATAATAATATATATAATTTATCTCATGATTGTGTTGTGTCGCTAACATTTAATTTGCAATTAAAATATTTTTCCTTCATTTTTTAGTATTGTAAATATTTATAACTATTATCATTACTTATTCTACTATTTTATTGCTGTTGTTTCTTGTTTCTTCATTAGTGTAATTTTGTCTTATGCTGCTATGATGGGTGAATTTCCCCTGATGGGGAATAAATAACTATTCTATTTGACAAGTAATTAAACTTGCTGGTCTCGTAAAAATAACAGAAAAGCATAGTATAGTCTGTCAAACTAATTCATAAAACAGAATAATATAAAAATTCATAGAATGTTGAAAAGGTAAAAAAAAAACAGTCATAGTGTGAAAAAATACAAATGTAATACAATGGTATGTCAAAAAGTGACAAAAGAGTATAGTAAAAGGTCACCACATATCAAGTCAAAAAGTCATAAAATAAGGCATGAAAAATGTAATACTAGGTTAAAAAAATCTACATGATGTTTTCATAAGGCATAAAAAGTCAGAGTATAGTATGTAAACAAAAGGAAAAAAACATCCTTGATAACATAGAGAAAAAAATGTGTAATTATTTTCATACTTCATATCTGCAGTATGTCAAAAGAATAATGAAAAATGTTTTCAGTATAGGATGTCACAATAAGGTATAATAAAAGTCATGGTATATATGCTGAAAAAAGTCATCACATAGTGAAAAAATGCCAAAACAAGTTAGAAAAAAAAGTAAAAGATTGTATAATTAAAATATAAATCTAAAAAGTCACACTAAAGTAGGTCAAAATGACACTTATATACTGTATGTCATAGTATAGTATGCTGAAAACATATCATGTTGAAAAAAGGAAATAAGTCAAAGTATAGTCAAGTCAAGTCAATTTTATTTATACAGCTCAATATCACAAATTACCAATTTGAGCTTTACAATCTGTACAGGATATGACACCCTCTGTCCTTTACAAACAACCCTCACATCAACTGAGGGAAAAAAAAACAACCCTTTTAACAGGGAAAATAGTATGCTAAAAAAGTTACTGTATTCTGACGTCACACTATCCCTCCCTCCTTTCTACCTCTCATAGGGTCGCAGGGGGGCTGGAGCCTATCCCAGCTGTCTTAGGGCAGAAGGCAGGGTACACCCACCTCATCACAGGACACATAGAGACAGACAACCATTCACACTCACATTCACACCTACGGTCAATTTAAATTAGCCAATTAACCTAATCCCTATGCATGTTTTTGGATGGTGGGAGGAAGCCGGAGTACCCGGAGAGAACCCATGCAGACATGAGGAGAACATGCAAACTCCACACAGAAAGGTCCCGGGCCAGGAATCAATCCCAGTACCTTCTTTCTGTGAGGTGACAGTGCTGCCCACATCACACTTTATAATATCACATTATAATACTGTTTGTTAAAGCAGAAAAGCAATTAAAAAAAAGTAACGTCACAGTATGTCGACATAAGTCAGAAAGTCATATTACGTCATAATATACAAGGTCAAAAAGTTTTTAAAGTCAGATTTGTATGATGAATAAAATATGTAAAAATTCATGGTCAAGTATGTAAAAATAAGGCTCGTAATCTGTATAGTGTGTAGTAGTATAGTACATATTTTTATGTAAAGTAACCCCAGTAAAGGGTTACATAAAGGCACTCTAGGACATCTTTCAACGGTAGCTTGAATCGTTGAGCAATCGGGAGCAATGTGCAAATATAATTTCACATGTATTAATGTGGTTATATATCCCTTTGCATGTAAACCTATGACCTTTATTTTTTAATGCTTGTCTCCATTACCAATCTTTAAAGAGTTCTTCATACAGTGCAGTGTAAGAGTAAGAGAGAAACACAAAAATGAAGATGTGAGAATTTATTAAAAGAACATATGTACAAGGTTACAACAACAGAAAGGCTGTTTTGTGTTAGAGGTTACAAGAACAAAAAAAGGATGAAGAATTCTTTTCTACACATGAAGATGAGCATTATGGGGGAAGAAAAAAAAAACATGAGAACCTAAAGAACAGGAATGATTGTTGTAATGCTACAGGCAGGGTTGGCAGCACCAGTCAGCACTGAGGATCACTTCTAACCTCACAGATAATGAGTCAGCTCACTGGTAGTAATGCAATACAAAATGCACTATTTGATTTTTTTTCCTCAAATGGCATCATCCACTCTCCATCCAACCAGAACAATAAACATTAAATGGGGGAAATGGACTCCTGCTACTTGAAAATAAGAGCCAATGACCTCTACAGTGATCCAACCTGAAATGGGCCAAACCCTGATACACACGAAACATCAATAGCAGCAGGTCTTTTCTTTTTTTTTCCCTCTTAAAAAAAAAAACAAAAAAAACATATGTGGCAAGATCCTGGTGTTGCCTCCAAAGTGCTCCATACAAACACAGAAATCGTCAGTTCTCAGACCTTCTGGTACCCAGCATCAGGCATTTGACAGGCAGTAAGGTGCGCACGGCAAGTACATTCACACTGAAGACAGAGCTCCACTGCAGCTTCGACTCGCTTTGTCGAAGGAAGTGCAAGGACAGAAACGGAGCGAGAGCCTGACGTCTATGCAAAACTTAAGGAATGACAGAGTGTGAGAAGGTAAAATAACTACCTTTCAGGAATGACAGTTTATTTTCCAAAATCAAAGTCCGCTGGAAAAAAAGGGCTGTACTAAATTGGCACTCAGTTGAGATGAGTTCAGCTTCCACAGAGAAGGACAGGGTTCTCCTCAAGGAGAAAAACTAAAGAGGAGGATTCGTCTGAACAGGTTCTGATTAAAAAGATCCATAAGCCGGCCGCTTCCTGTCCTGCATTAAAGTCTCAGTAGATGGTGAGGCTGACCGACCGGTTCATCTTCTTACCGATGAGTCTGGAGGATCTGGGGTTTGACTGGAGTGTGGAGCGGGTCAAGATCCGGTCGGTGGACAAAACCTTCTCCTCTGCTGCAGCTCGAGCCTGCTGGGCCTTCTTCAGCTCCCTGAGGAAGACAAAGGGGAAGACTTATTAAGACCAGAGGCAGTTTAATTAACTCAATTATGGCTGTGACGTGTTTTGATTATAGAAAGTCAGACACAATGACCATCATTATCTCGTTTTCCCCCAAGGTGTCGTCTTCAAATGTCTTGTTTTGTCAGACCATCAGTCCAAAGACTAAGTAATTTTACAGTTTAGTATCGTAGAAGACAAAACAAGTCATCAAATACTCATATTGGAGCGAAAGACTGCGTGTCAACGTTAATTCATTTTCTGTCAGACTAATCAAATCATTGCAGCAATCAGCTTTTTCTGTTTCCATCAACCATTACATCTATAAAATGTCAGATTGTGAAAAATTACCATTATGATTCTCTGAAGACAGTCAGAATTAACTTTGGATGTAGATAAATTTTACAATTCATCACAAAGCAAATTCTGCATTGTAAATTGTCCAACCTCCACTAAATCTAACAATCAGTGACCAGCTCAATAACTGGTAAAAATGGGGTCAGTAGTTTGGTTTTCTTGTTATTGAATTATTGAATATTTACTTCTGGAGCAGTGCGTTCTTGAACTTCTCTGCATTGAGTTCGACTCGGAGCTGGTCAGCACTCATTCTGGCAGCGGTGAGGAGCACCGGGTGTTTGATGAGGTCAGACGTCGATGGCCGTCTACTTGGATCAGGGTGGATCATCAGCTGTAAGAAAAGAAAAAAAAATGTAATTAGGTCAAAAAAAAAAAAAAATAGAAAATAAAGGAAAAAAAGTCATAACTACTAAATCTATTCAAGTGCAATTCAGCTGATCTAAAATAGTGTGGTCTGTTACCTTGAGAAGATTCAGAAAGTCTGGAGAAAGCACTTGGGGGATGGAGGGCAGTTTGCCCTGTCGGATCTCGTGCCATTTGTCTCCGTTGGTTGGAAGAGGTTCGGCTCCTGAGGCGCTGACAACAGTCAGAGCCAGAGCAAAGATGTCTGCCTTCATCAGCTTACTGTAGTCCTTCAAAGGAAAATCAGACCAGTACAGGAGAAATGTTAACGCCTCTGTGATGCTCTGATTATTCAAAAAATAAAGGCAGTTAAGGTAAAGCAAGACAAACCTCTTGTAAAACTTCATTGGCCAAGTATCTGCTATCACCTTCCTCCACTTGAGGATTGTTCGCTCGTGTCACATGACCGAGATCACCTGAAGAAGGAACACATGTAGAGCAGATTAAAGCCAGGACCATCTTTACAGCGAGTATGATTTAAAAAACATCAGTAAAACACAAATGATGCAACAAAAAGGTTAACAGAAAAAGTGGAAGCAACTTACCTATTTTGTAGACAACGCTGGTTGTCAGCCCTTCATCCTCATCACAGTCCTCACAGCTGGATACAGACTTTCGTGAAATAAAGATGTTGCCTGGAACAAAGACATTAACATTTTCATTACTTTCTGACAAATAAATATCTGGTGATAACTGTCATTAATTGCCGTGCCACAGTACTCACTGGGCTTGATGTCCATGTGCACCAGAGACATGGAGTGGATGTACTTGAGTCCTCGAGTGACCTGCAGCAGCAGATCCTTTAGCTCTATCTCTGACAGGTAACTGAGCCGCCTGTAGTTCTCGGCAATGACATCAGATAGCGTGCCACCGTTGCAGTACTCGTTCTGGATGAGCATGTGGTCGTCCTCTGCCCAGGCTGAGTAGTAGCGCACCACATGGGGATGCTGGCCCAGCACGGCGTGGGCGTACACCTCCCGCAGGGCGTTCTGTCTGTGGAGGAGGGGAACATAGCGCTTTAATTTTTTTAATTGTAGTCAAAAGTTTAGCAGGAGAAGAATCACTTTATTCGTCATCGCTTCAGTCAATGTGCAACGTTTATTATGAAATGATTGGCAGTTGTTTCCGATAAAATATTATCACTATTTTAATATAGGCTCACTTTAGTTGCTGAACTTCAAGTAACAAGTCTCCTATATAAGACAAAATCTTCTGTAAGAGTATTTCAGACTTTTATCAAGTCAACTTACTCGTCTACTGATCCCGCCAGGGGTTTCTTCGATCTCTTGATGGCGTAGATGCAGCCATCAAGTCTTTTCACACATTTGAACACAGCACCAAACTCTCCACAGCCGATCTTCTCCAGCTCAAGGAACTCGGAGGTGTACCTGGACATCATGTTGCTTTCCATCAAGGTGAGCCTCTGAGAGCAGAAAAACACATTTATTATTAAAAAAACTATATTTCAGTTATTTCAGACATTCAAACCAAGTGCCAAACACATTATGCATCACCCATATATGCGTAATATCACACTACTGCGTCGGCCTTCTTTCTTTCTTTCTTTTTTTTTTTTAAATGTACGTATGATTTCAACTCATTTATTTAAAGGTGCTCGAAACAAAATACTGAGTATTACTATAGCAGCAGATGACTACTGCAATGTAAAAACAGGAGTAATGTTTAGCTGGGCAGAGAATAACTGGTTTTCTTCCTCTGTGGTAAATTTGTGTATCACTATAGTTAACTTATACAAATCACATTTAATTACCTTGGATGGTGGCAAGAGCTCCTCGTCTCCTTCACCATCACTCGCCTCCATGTCTTCTCCACATGAGCTGAAAGATAACAGAGGACGTTTGTTAGCATTACGTACAGCAGGGGGCAGCACTGGGGGCTTCACAAGCACATGGCAGAGTTCACCAGTAACCATGGGGTCTTGGTTCACAGCCAAACCCCTTGGCCTTAGTCAACGGCTCTAACGTACCTGGTTATCATAATAATGGGTTTGATCTGTGTTCATAATAGGTAAACTTGTTCAGTTTGAAGATTAACAGGTTTTGTGTTGTGGATGAAAAGTTTTTGTACACCAACTAACCAGGAAATATATAACCAAAATATTGACAATAGCTTTTCAACTCCAGCCCCAGTTATTGGAAAAGTACTACAGCTCCACGTCTTTAAGTACATCAGATAATATGGGATTGAGTCTTCTGGAAAAGACAAACGGTGTATCTAACAGCACAGAAAACATACTCATTCCAGTGGGCTCGCTTCCTGTTCCTCTGCTGTGTGGCAGACTGGATAAGGAGGGAGTCTGGCGTGAAGGGGTTAAAGTTGACCAGAGGTGTCTGCTGTCTCCTGCTGCTGTCTGTGATTGACTTTCCTGAAGGCTCCACATTCTTGAACAGGGCAACCCTCCTGCTTGAGGACCCTGAGCCGGAGGTCCTGGCTCTGCTTAGCAAGCTCTGGAGGGGGAAACAGAGATTTAGTGTTTTCTTAATGACTTGAGAGCAGCAGCAGATAGAAAGAGTAACAACTAAAAAAAATCAGACGATCTATAAATGTGTGACTTGAAATAGATAAAGTATTGTTCACTAAAATGGGTGCTTTAAAAGAAAATGCCTTGTAATGTATTAAAAACATGCCCAGACACAGAACTTAAGGTGACCAAATCATCTGGCTGGCTGACTACAGAGGGAGCATTATGCAAGAGTACAGTTGTACTTTAAGTGGGTCACAGTGTTAACTGACACAGCAAAAGATCCTCAGCAATTCAAAAATATGACCTGGTTTGTTTGCTTGTTTTTCTCACAAATTCAACACATGACACCTTTCAAAAGCAGCCAAATAAATGTGCAAACAGGCCAAAACACGTTTGAGACGTACAGAGGTTGTGTGGAAGCTTTTTTTGCCAGGTCACATAAACCGTTACTAAACGTTTAAATGTGCAAAGTGCAAACATGCAACTCTACCAAAGATCTCCAATTTAACTCTTAACACACTGATACAGAACAAATACTGACCTTTGGTGTGTGTGGTGTGTCAAAAAGTCTGAGTTTTCTGAAGGTTTTGTGTGGAGGTGTGTCGGGGCAGTCTGGGATCGGGGAGCTGGATCCTTCTCCGTCGTCCTGGACGTAGGACCGCTCCGGTGACCCTCTGTAAAGCCGGGATGCTTTCCTCGGTGACGGCGAGCAGTTGGCAAAGATGGCACTTCTCGGTGATCGCAGGTGAGACGGGGAACCGAAACTTTCTTCATCCCACAGCTCCACGTCGTCGTCCCCGCCGGACTGATTCAGGGGGCTGCTGCTCCCTTCCAGTCGTTTGTCGACTCCGTCCCGTCGCAGCGCCATCGGGGAGTCCATCTCCGTGAAGCCAGACTCTCCTCCGGTGCTGTTGTTAACGTCCTCAATGAGCTCATCTTCCCCGTCGCTCGATGTAAACTGTAATTTTTGCCGTATTGGTAGAGATTTAGGAGGAGGCGAACCGTGCCGATGACGACTGTAGCGCGACATTTTCAGGATTTAAACCCCGGGGTCGTCGACGGTAAAAAAAAAAACAAAAAAAATCACGCGGTTAGGACCCCACTACTGTTTGCAGTGACGTATCTAGCAAAAACACAAAGCTAGTCAACTTCTAAATACCTTAAAATAAAGGTATGGATTCAAAGAAAAGTCAAAAAGTACTGCGACACGCTTAAAGGTCCGTTAACATCCCAGGAAAAGCGAACTGTTTGCTAACTCCAACACGCCCATCCAACGCTGAGAAATGGCCCCGAAGTAGAAGAACAACGTCCCAGAGTCGGTGGAAAAGTCAAAGCAAACACAGAAAACACCCGGTCCAGTCGGGTATCGGTATCCGCCACAGTGCTCGATGACTCACCGTCACAGAAACACGTCTTTCCGCAATAAAAACCAAACCCGTGTTTACAAAAAGTTTGAATGAGTCGAGAACTTGTCTCTTCCTATCACGCGCGTGGCAAAGTACTTCCCGCGACCGTTGATCACGTGTGTCTGGGTAGCCAATCAGAGCGCGTCTCGATTTTTTGAAAGATGGGCGTTCCAGCGAGGTTCAGGGAGGCGTGACGTCACTGGTACCAGGGTAACGATCTGGCGCGAACCCCGCGAGCCTTTCAAGTCACATATTATATTACCTTGGAGACAATGTGGCCATTATTTAGGTGGAAGGATCAATGGTGCCTCGACAGATAAACAGATCAAGGTCCAAATCTGAATAAAGACCCCATTCTGCTCAGTTTATACAACACACGACACAGATAAACCAGCATTTATAGTGATAAAATGGTTTCCTGGGGTTAAAAAGCCAAACCACCGCTGGGGGAAAAAGAGTCTACTAGTGATTTCCCCAAGCTGCGTTTAAGACCAATACTTTCACTGCATTTGACTATTTCAATTTTATACCACTGTATGCTTGGATTATACTACTGCATTTTAGTAATACATATTGAATTAATGTCCAATGCTTAACTATCTGTATAAGTACTACAACAAACTCAGTTGCAAGTAGAGTATAAAGACATACTCAGTTGCAATTGAAAAATAACTGCCTGTCAATAAATACCTGTCATTATGCAGAAAGTACCACTTGTGTGTGTGTGTGTGTGTATATATATATACGTATATATATATATATATATATATATATATATATATATATATATATATATATATATATATATATATATATATATATATATATATATATATATATATATATATATATATATATATATATATATATATATATATATATATATATACGTATATATATATACGTATATATATATATATACACACACACACATATATGATTGAGCTAATTTTATCCACTTTCTACATAGTTGGTTATTTTAAGCTATATTGCATCAAAACACATTTTCCAAATCATGTCATCTACCCCTGTAAGCTTATACGTAATGATGATCATCTACTGTACAGGTTTTACTAGTTAGTTTGTTGTTTTGATATGGTTTCCTATGATGCATAATTAATAATGATGCAGGGATTCAGGTGTTCAAAAGCAAGTGCAGTCAATTAATCACACTTTTTGTTTTTTTTTTAATAGAAATAGCATTAGCTGTACATTGCACTGTGAAATGTGCACCATAAACATTAGAAAGCATTTTCCCCTCTCCCATCTTTGTCTCTCTTTGTTTGGGGGACAAAATAGCATAGCAGATCTCCAGTTATCAAAATCCTATGTACACATAAAAGCTATGATATTTTCTGGAGAAAAAAAAAAACATGGAAGACTTGTGATTTCTCTCGTTGATATAGTCCACTTGAGATGGTTATGATCCTAAATCATAGTCTGTAATGAGTCCATTAATCATCCAGGCCTGGCGACTCCCCTTGCTGTATTCTCGATGCTATTCTAATTGCTTCCTCCAGCGAGGGCTGATCACTGAGCTGCAGAGAAATAAAAAAAAAAAACAATGGCCATAAGAAAAAACATTGAGTGATGTGACTGTAAATCAATCATGACTAAAGATTTAGTCCAACACCCCTTTCAAAGGTAATACCACTTGTGACTGTGACTGATTATGTTAAGGATGCTGGATTTTATTGACGACTGTCACATGGTGGTAAAAGGTGGAAAGACAGTGTTTGCTTTGTAATTAACATGACAGAAAGATTCAAAGGGAATGAATGAAACTGGATACTTTCAGGATGAATACAAATTAGTCATGGGACCTGCAACCTTTGATGCAATGGTAACCCCTCTGGGTGTTAAGGCCTGAATATTTGATACAGTGTTTAAATTGAAAAGTATTATATGTAGGTAAACCATGTTTGTGTTTGAATGGATTAAAGCTTGTTGTCTTTGTCATTACGAAATAATCTGATCACCCCACCATTGGAAAACACTGATCATACTTGTTTGCTTCTGCATTTGCTGAGAAGCTTTTGAACAAAGAAATACAACTAAATAAAAAAAAATGTTATTACAGATATTTACTTCTATTCCTACATAACAGATGCTGGGTGATATAAATATGGATTACATGTCAACTCACACTTCACACTGGTTGTTATGTCTGAATTTGGTTTGATCCCTAATCAAATGCACCAGCAGGAGGGCACCAACACAGTGACACTCCCTGAGGTCAATCCCACCTACCAATGATTTGTACTTAAGCTTTTTGACAAATAGCTCAACAGGGTGTGATCTAGGAAGGGGATCTTGTTTTTGAGGGGGAGGGGGACAAATTTAAAGTACCCTGCTGACTGAAACTCCAGTCAGTATCATGTGAAATTCCTGTCAGTATCGTACCAACAACAGATCTTCACTGAATGAAGCAATCAATACAGAAATGCAGCAGACTGAGTCTCAATCATTCCCAAATGTTCCATTATATGGTGTGGCAGCTGCACCAGTCCTCTACTTCTCTCAATAGAGATAACCAAACAAATTGACAGCTTTGAACTCATCACACCAGTAATTCACTCCTATGGTCTCAGTCTACCAACCTGCACAGCAATGTGAGTGCCGTTAGAGGTGGCCAGTAATGTAACAGGATGAATGTCATCCTGCCCTTGGCTGTAGCCAGCCTCCTCCACAGTTTGGAATGTGGCCATGTCTGGAGTCATGATGGCCACCTGAAGGAGACACAATGATGTACACAAATCAATCAATGGCTTTGGTGCTGGGTCACAAATTGATCAATCTGGGTTTCCACAAGAAGTCCCTGGTAATTTTACTTTTCAAGGAAGACCTGTGAAGATGAGGCAAATTAGTCTGATGGCATGGGACATGGGACATGGGACATGGGGTTTGGGGTAAACGCACAGCCTGCAGTTCAGTGTACCCGCCTGTTTCACGTAAGAAACACAGTGAACAAGCCTAAGGTTAGACATTTACTGCTGTGCAGTCCTCACTGATGCGTGCTGGACAGAATAAATGAAATGCAGAGGAGAAAAATTTAGGAGCACCATCACAGCAAATCATGTCTTTTTTTATAATTCAGGAAGCTGACCACAAAGTCTTACTTTAATGATATCAAAGACAAATGATCTCCTCTCACTCTCATCTCAGTTGTTTGTTTTCTGCTCCAACAAGAGCAAAATCTGGACTCTCCAGCAGTCAGTTAGAACTAAAGGCTGGAATATACTGTACTTCTCCGAATGCGTAATACGTTATCCAACTCCGTAGCTACGGAGACCCCTCAAAGCCCTCGCAGTTCTCCGTCGGGATGCGTGTTGTGCACCCTTGCCGTGAAATGCACCCCCTTCGCCTTTATATCGCAGACAAACGCAGGGGAAAATACTACGATTTGATTATTTGTGAGAGGGTTGCTTACAGTCTGTAAAACTCCTCCAAAAGAGTGCAAATAACAGATGTTCTTCTCAACACAATTATCAGATAATAGCGAACACAAACCAACACCTATCGGTATGTTCTATGGAAATATACCCCAGCCATAATTACTAAATGAATTAAATTAATGATTTTTTGAGCAAGCTGGATGTATTTGACTTGCGTTTCACAACGTTAATCGATACTTTAGTTCCTGTCTGTGCTGCTGCCGAGGAGACCTGTCTGTCTGTTGCTGTGTAGGGAGAGGGCCTGCATTTCACGGCAGGGATGCATTTAGATGACCAATCACAGCCCTTGCCATCTCCGGTTTCCTTTGACGGAGTGACTGACTGTTAAAAAAAAATTTCCTGCACTCGGAGAGAAAGGAGAGGCTCTCCGGCGACACACAGGGCTCTCCGTGTCCATGTACAGCAATTTACAGAGTACTATAAATTGGCCTTGAGGAAGTCTTTTGGATGATGAGATTTTCAACAAACCTCAAGCAGTCCAGTTCAGTCTTTTTTTGCTCTTTTTGAGCTCATCCTAAAATGGTCCTACATCGATACGAGAGTACTTCATTGTTTTATGCATGAAGCAGCACTATGTTTCACCAATTAGTCATTTCTGCAAATTCCACCCTGAAAGTTCCTGTACTTTCTGAAAGTACTACCAGCCCACCAACTATCAGGACCTTTGTCGGAGATCAAGGTTTACTGAATGTAATTTAGACTCTGGTACGTGCAGTTGAAATGCAATTTGTTGCTCAAAAGGTTCCTAGTTCTGGGCAAAAGGGGCTTTAGTGACCACATCCAGTGACAGAGAATTTAAGAGCTGAATGTCCAATAACAACCATTAGAAAATGGGCAGATACTTGGAAAAAGTTTCCTGTCGATTTGTAACACTGTTTTCCATCTTATTTTTTAGTGACCAATATTAAATTCACAACAAAACTTAATTAACAAAAGTAGTGAAAAGTAATGAAGTATACAATAGCTTCTTTTCAGTGATGTCACTGATGATCAATCCATGTTTTTCAAATCTGGAGGTCCCTGAGAATCGTGTTGCATAAAATCTACTCAAGAATCTGAATAATTCTCCCCTGAATGTTTGTATTTTTATACATGACCAGAAAATATGTGAGCGATTGGCATTCATCTTCCCACGCTGTCTCCAGCACTGTTGCAGCTCTATTTGGTATGTGGCGGTGTGATAAAAAAAAAGCTGAAATTTCACATACTGTGAAGCAAATTATTCCAACAACACAAAACTCTGTCAATTCTTTACCTGTTCATCTGAGCCATCTGTTGTTACCATGGTAACGGAGTGAGCACCTTGCGTTGCCAGTTCGTGGGCTGGGATGGTTATGGTTGTGCCTTCTTGGGTTACCATGGTGATTGTGCCACCCATAGCTTGCAGGTCTGCCTCTGAAATACTTACCTGATGTAAGACAAAACACAGAGTGAGGACAGGTCAGCTCTACTGAATCATTCTGGCTCAACAGGACTTAAATATGATGTTACTGGCTTCATAGTTATCATGCCTGAATTGAACACCATAAAACACAATAGAAACACAAGACACCATGGTTAGAAAATAGTACAACCAGTAATCAATCAGAGGGGTTGCAGCCTACAGTAGGGCTAGTCTGCATGTGATGAAATGTCACTCCAGAGCTAAGTGGCTTTGACAAAATCAAATACTCCAATTAGAAGAATCAGAAATGCCACAATATTTTGACAAAGCTACTTCTTTTCTCATCAGCTCTCAGCTGTTGAGACATGTGCAGTACCGTTTAGTGTAACGTCAGCTAATACATTCCAGCAGTGAAACAGCAACATGTTTTCAATGCACTGGTATCAGGATGGAAAGAATGGTACTTGGAAGCAAGCAAGCACAGTAACATTGTAAATATGCAAATAAAGTCAATTGGGATTACTTCACTAAAACTCACAATAGTTATGCCACTGCAAACACTTGTGCAACTAGATCTAGATCTAGTAGAAGAACAGTTGAGATAACATTTGTACACAACTCAACAAAATATATATGTATAGCATAGGTGAAGTAATTTTCATACATTTTGATTTGAAAATGTTACATATTGTCCCTTGATTAAAATTTAAAGTAGCCCAGGAAATCATGATCAGGGAAATGTAGCTTTAAAGCCCAGTAAAAGAAGCTGATGAGCTCTTCTAGGTGGCCTCACATCTTGCCCCGATTCTTATTGTTGTTGATACAGAGATGTAGAGTTTTTGTTGGTATATATAGTATGTGAACACTATATAAAGTATCATGGAGATGTGATGCATTTACTGTAATATTTGTGACATTATCCTTCTATCACCTGCTGTTGTGTTCCGTCCTCCTGCGTCACCAAGGTAACATGTTGCTGACCGATCATGTCTGAGCTCTCCACAGGAGCCTGCTCTGAGCCGGAGTCATCTGCCTCAACCGCTGCGGCCGCCGCCGTGTAGCTCACATTGGGGTCATCGATGGCATCTGAATTGAGATTGAAAACAATTCATTATTTCATATTTAATTTATTTCATTCTGTGTATATTTCCCATACATTTTCTCATGGTGCAGACCAAAGCAGACTTCTGCTGCAATGTTTACTTTCATACACACTTGTTGCTGCTTAATATAGTTGAGTGTAATAACAATAATAATAATAATAATAATAACAATAATCATTGGTGGGATATTTTGTATCTTCACATTTTCACAACACTTATTTATATCCTCTTTGTTATATCAAGTAATTATTTTCCCAATTTAAAAAGTGAAAAATGTTACAATTTTCAAAAGTTCAATTGTATATTCTGTTTTAATCCAACAGTCTAAAACACAAAGATATTCAAAAAAAAATCAATTAACCTGCAAATTACGATCTCAACCAATTGTTCCTCTGTCTCGAATTTGATAAAAAATTTATCATAAATTCCCCACATTTTGAGGTAATGTATTCAGATTACTTGTTGTATTTCTATTCAATATACCTAGATGACAAAGATGAGCATAAAATCCTCTCACTGAGAAGCTGCAACTTGAGAACATCGCATTTTTGCTTGAAAAATGACTGAAACATTAAAATATTTCTGATGTGTTACTTGTACATCGACTGATTGTTGCAGCTCTGTATTCAAGTTTGATCTAAACTCATGCATCACACAGACCTTTTTCAAAAAGTGCTTTTAAAGGAATTTCTCATTGTCATCCCACCGACCTGTCGGGGACTCAAAGTAGGCCTCCTCCTCAATGGGCTCTGTGTCGTTGTGCGCTGTGCGTTTGTGCATGGCAAGTGTTGAGATCTGCTTGTAGGTTTTCCCACAATGGTTGCAGTTGTAAGGTTTGCAGGGTGTATGAACCACATGGTGTTTGTAAAGGCTGGAGTACTCTGTGAAGCGCTTTTCACAGCCAGGCACTGTGCAGACATAAGGTTTTTCTCCTGGAGAAATACAAAGGTAGGTTTAATTTTCAATATTACAAGTTATGAAATGTTCAGTCCTAATTGCAAAAGTTCTTGTGACCAATTCTTTACTGTAAAACTGGAATTTGGATGTATAATTTGTATTTTCTAAGCAAATTATTCCCACAGATCACTGAAGCGTGACTAAATACTTAACACCAAACCATTTTTTTTCATGACTCATTACAAGCTGGAGGAGATGGACTGTGATGTGGAAGGACTCACCAGTGTGTATCCTCATATGGTTCTTGTAGTTGGTTGCACTGGCAAAAGAGCGCCCACAGCTTGGCTCAGAGCAGTAGTATGGCCGCTCCCCGGTGTGTGTTCGGATGTGAACTTTGCGGATGTTGGAGGTGGTGAACGACCTGCCGCAGCCCTCCACTGGGCATTTAAAAGGCTTCTCTCCTGCAAACAAGAAATGGAATGTGAAGACTTTTACTCATCATTCCAGTTTTACGGTTCTTCAAAATGCACTGTTCAAAAATGTATTGTATTAGCCTTTTTACATGTTTAATGGAACTTGACTGTGTGTTGTTTTTGACGTTACATGCCCTACTGTATTACTCCTCCAGCCTGTTGTGGAAAAACCCAGCTCTACACATCCTGACTACAAAACCTTGCAATATGTTCAACAGATTCTGGATGGACACACCCAAATTTGTGTTGTTTTAAAAACCTGTGCAGCCAAAATAACATAATTTCAGTCTATTAAAAAAAGAGCCTCAAGACCAAATAATGGTTATCGTTTCAGCTCCCAGCAGAAGCAGATAAACCCTGTACCAGGTGTTTACACACCTTTGCAGGCATATAGTGCAACAAAATCATATTGGTCCTTGGTATTCTTGTGTACCTGTATGAGTCCTTGTGTGCTTTTGAAGGTCTCCGGAGGTTTTGAAGGACTTGCAGCAGTTCAGCTCTTGACATCTATATGGCTTCTCCCCTGTGTGTGTACGTGAATGACTCTTCAGTCCATACCCTAACAAACATCAGAAAATCAGAATGTGAAAGTCATTCCCATTCAGTTAGGCTTTTATTCCTGGTTTATTTTTGTTGTAAATAAGTGCACATCAGTTCAATTTAATTTTTTATCTCAAAGTGCCAATTTGTGACATCACTATAGCAAATATAGTTTGTAATGACATGGTAATTAGAGCATTTCACTAAGAATTTAGAGGTAATCTGCCTAAATGTTCTCATGTCTACACTACATTATACAATATGGCAAAGGTTGGTGAAGACCAGGAAAAAAAGTTCATTAACTGGATTGAATAATTGTCCATATCTCCTCTGGAAAACAGTCACTCTTTGAAGGTTTTTTCATACAATAGATGGAGAATGTTGACAGTGAAGTAAGTGGTCCTCTGCTCAACTCATTTTAATACACAATATTTCTGCTCAATGTGAATGCCTCTGGGTTTGAAACAGAGTATAAATAAATAGTATGAACATGGGAACCCTTTCGAAAAGCAGAAAAAAACCATTTGTCTTAATTTATTACTTATTTATTATCATAAATATTATTAGCGGTGACTATCTTTCAAATGCATTATCGTGATAAGATTTTGTTATCCTTCTAGATGAGAACACATTTCTGATTCTGATTTGCTTCTTTGGTATTTGAAAAAAAATGATAAAGGCTCTGTGGAAAAAAAAAGCTGTTCCTGAAGATAAAGCTCAGTAAGAAAAATGTGAGTCTCCACAGCTACCTGTTGCAAATTTCTTCCCACAGCCAGGATAATCACACATGTAGGGTTTGTCTCCAGTGTGGGAGCGCTCGTGTACCTGCAGGACACAAACAAAACTGTGTAGCAGTGAGGCTGAAAAAACAAACTACCATCACCGTAGAAAATGACTTTTAACAATCCTACAGTATGCACTACCAAAGCAAGGCAGAAAACCTTTCCCCCTGTGACCACACATTAAGAATTAAATGCCCTCACTAACCTTGAGATGGTGGGCAGTGGTGTAGAGCTTTCCACAGCCCTCATATTCACAGCGGAAAGACTTCTCTCCTACGTTTGAGCCTCTTCCTGACCTGTTGTCTTGACCCTGTAATACAATCTGAAAGAAACACAAAGTAAACACTGCTAAACCTGAATGGCGAAAGATAAAAAAAAAAAAAGCAATGAAAAATACTTGAGAAAAGATACCCGCATGTGGACGCCATTGTCTGCTTCTACTCTGCCGAAGGACCCTAAGGGGTTTTCTATATTCTCCACCTGACAGGAACAATAAGCAATCAGCATATATGAATCTGGGGGCATTTAATATAACATCACTGAAAAGTGACTTAGCCAGAATCTGTCTCATCGTCACTGATGTTTACCTTGGTGGTATACTGTTCTAGCACACTGATGGTCTCAGGGTCAATGGCTGTGGCATCAGCCTGCAGGTCTGCGAGGGTGCCGTCAGCCTGGATGGCCAGGATGGTGTTGGACTGGGGCATGTGCACTGTGTGCTGGATGTAGGCAGTGCTGCCGTCCTCCAGCTGCACCTCCTGCAGGCCACTCTGGTCATATGCATCTGCACAGAAAGGAGCAGAGGGTTGTTCATGAGAGAGACAAACTGGGCATTTAATTGAGCACTCATAATTCCCATGAATAAACAGATTAACATGAAGCATACACCAAAATACTGAGATGTGGTGCCAGCCCACCAGAAATACCAAGTTCTACACTCAAAGAAACCGATCTGAGCTGAGTACAAGTGTGTAACATGTTCATAAACACATCCAAATGTCAAATGGGTAGCTAATGTCTGATTCTAGTTACTAGGACACGCTTCAGAGGCAGAAAACATTTCCTGAGAAAATCAAGGCCTTATGTCTAAAAATGTTGTTTTACCTTTGGGTGTGTGAATGTAGGCTGTTGTTCCATCTTCCAGCTGAACTGCTTGCCCATCTTCAAGCTGTAAACTGTCTCCTCCTACAACACAACAAAAACATTAACAACCTCTACTTAGCTTCAGTTTCTGGATCTCTACAATATATATAAAGTAGGAAGATGATATTAAGTCATTCAGTTGAAATACAGTCAAATGACTAATTTTCGATTTGTGCTTTACCTCCTTTAGGCATTGACACATGCTGAACATAAGCAGCAGAGCCATCCTCCAGCTGGATCACCTGGCCGTCCATGATCTGTCCATCTGAAAAGGATGCTTTGGAGTCGTGCTGGATGTATGCAGTGGATCCATCTGCAAGAGTAACAGCCTGCAGGCTCACTGTGTTGTCCATGCTCTCCATCTGATCATCTGGGAAAATGATTTGACTTGATTTAATACTTGACGGAAGATGAACATGGCAACTTTGAAATGAGTTCATATCCCTCACAGTACACTCAAGTGTACCCACGACCTGATACTGGTAAACAGAATCATATTTAAATGTGAGGTGTTTTTATTGTATACTATAACCAACATTAGGGTTCAAATACTGTCCTATCAAATCCCAGGTTATTGTTCTCATAAAGTCTAAAATCTGATAGACAACGGTTCCTCTATGAGCCAATCACAGTGTGTTAAATCTCTGTACAACTGTGTGCAGAAAGTGAAATTTTCAAACTTAATAATTATATATTACAGCTGCCTTCTTTTCTCACATCATGTGAACCCATTTATAGCTCAAATGTGCACATGATAAAAAAGCAATAATAATGCTTTTTTTTATCATAACAAAGTGCTTTACAAAGGGTAGCAAAACACATAGTAACTTAGTTCTAATTATTTTTCATGCCTCATATTGTTCATAGCATATGCTTGTAATGTGTATAGTATTCTAGTTATTTATAGTATGCAGCTGTTCTTGTACTTCTTATTGTGGTGTGACACACTTATTTTTAGATTTCCACAATATATTTTTTGAACTCGTACAGCAAAAACACATGACAAATTAGTCAAATAAAATGTTGTAATGTAAGAATGAAAAATTCAAGAGGAGAGAGCTCACCTGCAACCGTCACAGCCTCAGTCAGACAGAGTGTGACTGGCTGCCCGTCTGCATCGTGAAACTCTGCCATTCCCTGGGAGTCCCGGTTTATCTGGGCCAAGAGCATGCTTTAGCTGCTGGGGTGGAGGCACACAGGAGACACATATGAACACGTAAACTGTCAGTAAACAGAGAGCCATACACACTCAGGATGGATATGTGACAGCTAGCAGTGTGTTGATGAAATGTGCATACCAGAAACACATTCATTTAAAAATATGCAACCTACAAGCAAAACACTGAGATAATAGGGGTTTCACAACTGGACTTTGACACAGACAGTCAGAGCCTCAAGTTCAAGTCACATCAGGATCTGTGCTTTTGTGGTATTTTTTTTTTTTTTTTATAACAAATCATACAAAATAACAGTTAACATGACTCTTACTGTAAAACTAATAAACAAACCACATGCTTGTCTTGTCTCTACTCATTAGCTTGGCTTGTTTGTCAGACTGTATCCCCTATGGTTTTATGCTTTCTGTTATGTAATGTTAATTTCTGTTGTCAAGTTTTAACTGGGGTAGCATGGTGGTACAGTGGTTAGCACTGTCTTCTCACAGCAAGTAGGTACCGGGTTCGATTCCCGGCCCGGGGCCTTTCTGTGTGGAGTTTGCATGTTCTCCCCATGTCTGCATGGGTTCTCGCCGGGTACTCCGGCTTCCTCCTGCCATCCAAAAACATGCGTAGGGATTAGGTTAACTGGCTAATTTAAATTGCCCGTCGGTGTGAATGTGTGAGTGGTTGTCTGTCTCTATGTGTCCTGTGATGAACTGGAGACTTGTCCAGGGTGTACCCTGCCTTTCACCCTAAGACAGCTGGGATAGGCTCCAGCCCCCCATGACCCTATGTGAGGATAAGTGGTAGAAAATGGATGGATGGATGTTTTAGCTGCCTGTGCCAACAGTCTGCTTAACATTGTTAATTGTCTGCACTGTACTGTGCACTATTTTACATGTTTTCCTAACTCCTCTAGGTCTTTTTATCCTGTTCAGCTGCTACATTTTACAATCTGTCATTCCAAATTGACATGCTCAGTGTTTTAGTGATTGTTTTAATGGCAAATTTGTCATCTGACTAAGTGACCACAGTTGAAAAATCATACTCTTAACACTAGCACATTTATGGTGATGCTGATTATTGGTGCACTGATCTTGAAAATAAATAAAGATGTGCACTACACCTGAAGTATTTAGGAACTCAGTTGGTAATCCAGCTTGTTAACTGCAGTTCCATAAATGCTGTTTGCAAAAATATATGCTCCCAGTCTGGCTATAAACTCACACTAGCTGTAATCAAAATTTAGCAACTGTGTGCATATTAAAAAATGTTAATACAGTAGTCATAGGCATAAGGTAGGTCATTTAGTTTTCATAAAGTGAAGCTTCACTGTGCAGCAGGAACATATATATATAAAGTTATATAAATCATTGCAAATAAAATTACAACAAAACCTTGTTTTGTTGCAGCAGCAGACCCTTTTAGCAGCATACAAGTATAAATAAAGGAAGGTATTGTTCAGATAATTATATGGCTATGTTCAAGGTTTTTATTATAAGCGCACTACTTTAAGGAAAATACATTACAGTTCAAGCCTGACATTATTACATTATCATTATTCATCCTTCAAGTAACTGACTCATTGATGACCAGTCCAAGTACCTTAGATCTACTGTCAGAGTAGAATAACAGTAAGTATTGCATAGACACATAATAATATAGCACATTTTACAGCTGTTATATATGTAGATGTATATTTTTGTCAAGGTAGTGACTGCTCGACTCTTGAATAGGCTCTTATTTCATCGCAGCTTTTTTTGGCGGTTGTTATTTTGAATACAGCACTTGGGGGGCTAGCTAGCTAAAGTGTTAGCATAACTATGACTTGCCACATTTTTCGCATTGTAATGAAACACCACCAAACAAGTTACAGTGGAGCAGCTCTGCTGTAAACTGCTGCTTAGCACTCAGCCTGACAGCATGTTGGAATACAAGATGTCACGTAACGGACGAGTGGGATGGTTAGCCACTATGCTAACAGCATTGCTAACTACACCAACGTAACCGCTGCTACCACTTTTTACAGGCTTATTAGCAAACTGGTCCTTGTTCTTTGTCACACTAATGAAAATGCAGCTATTAGAAGTTGATATCTGATGGCTTTGCTGACTCTGTAACAGCTGGAGGTGCTAGCTAGCTGTCTCCACGAAGCTCCCAGCCGAGCACCTACAACTAGGAAACAAGACCGAGCTAATTAATGATAACATAAGCATTTTGACTCGCTGGATGTCATTTTGTATTTCTTGTTAAAACGCTATTTCCCGTCCTTCTTGTGATTCCCAGCTGCCGCACGTCACTACCTCTCTCTCCCAGACATGGCTGTGGGAATAATGCATACTGGGTAAAAACCAATTTATATACTAACCTCCGAAAAATTTCCAACAATTCCTCCTGTTCGACCACCATGCACCAGTGCAGGAAATGCTCCACACGTCGGGAACATGTATGACAGCAGATCCTCCATGCGATGCACCCGCCTGCGCGCGATTCAGACACGATGATTGGTTAGTGCGATCACAGCTCGAATTCTGATTGGTCCAATCGATGCTCCGTTACTGTTATTCAGCTTCCCGGGCCCCTAGCAGACGCCATTCCGCGTCGGTTTTCGTATTGTCTCGGGGTTTTCCACTGAAAGTGCGCAATGCCGTTGGTAGAAAATAAATATTTAAGATTCAGCAGGAGACGACAGTCAGCCGAGACTTTGGATTACAAGTCATGGTGTGCCACAGCAGGTGGTTTGATTTGTTCTAATGCAACGTAAACAGCGAGGTGCGGGGAGGTTTTTCGGCATCCATGTTGAAAACAAGGTCGTGTGGGTAAAAAATGGGGGAATGTGGGCAATGCAGTGAAGAAGGGAGGCTAGGAGGGATGAGCTGTCCAGCTGACAGCTAAAATACACCGACCATTGCATCCGAAAGGCGAATCTGCTCCTTCTTACAAGTGGAGCAAAACTGAATTTCAACACGTACATACAGACTGCAGATGGATGGTGCATTGAAAATCTATAACAACGCAATGCAAAATATGTATTTCAGATAATTGCCTACATTTTTTTGGAGTTGAATTATAAAGTAGTAGAAAATTTAAATACTCAAGTAAAGTAGCCTACCTAAATTGTGTACTTCATTTTGTACAATATTTCAGTAAATGTACTTAGATAATATATAATAATATATAATGTTAGTGGCAACATCCTCAGTACATTTGGACAAGTAAAGACCCTATGTGAGGACAAGCAGTAGAAAATGGATAAATGGACATAATACCTCAGAGGTTACCACTTAGATCTATACTAGCAAACTTTACAATTGTTGTGTATCTGAACATGTACAACTGATGGATGTCATCAGACCTTTCCGACTTTAGCTTTAATTTGTGCAAAAGTATTGTGAATACAGGTTATCTCCTGAGAAACTTAACAGAACCATGTTGATTTGGTTTGAACGTGGAATAAAACAAACAGTATTTAAATAAAAGAATCTGTATCTCCATAGAGTGCCTGTCACTTCTTAAACACACATCTTCATGGCTTTTTGGACATCATTAACAAATAACCTATAACAATTTATAGATTATAAAGTAGATATGTATTAATTTTGATTAAGTAGAGCTACGTTGACACGCTTTTTTTGAATGTGTTTGTGTGGAAAATTACAATAACTCTTAATGAATAATTATATTCATTATATTATATTAGATATAATATAATATAATGTAATAATATAATATATAATATATTAGATATATATATATATATAGATATTTATTATATTATATTAGATATTATTCTTCATTATAATGAAGAATAATATCTGGATAATATTACTTTTTCCCTCCCTTTATGTCATATGTCAGATTGATTTGTTGAGTCAGTCATGCAATAAAGTACATTTCCAAATAAATAATCTGCCTTTAGTTTATTTTTGGTTTATTTTTTAATACAGTTTGTACAGCCATAATGTCTTTGTTGAACATATTTGTGCAGTTGAAATTCAGTTTTTACAGTTTGTTTTTTTTTTCTAGTCACGACTCAATAAAGTGAGGTATTTCTTCCCAGACACAAAATATACCGGATGTTGTTGCCAAAGTGAAATATCTCATTCAGTTCATTCTTCTATGAAACAGCTACATCTCGACTTATAAAGTCCTCAACATATTCATTAGATTCTTGTGATCCTTCCGCCTGCACATCAGGCCCATTTATTTATTTTAAGTAGTTTAATATACAATTCATATAGCAATTAATTATCTTTCCAATCACCTTGTTTCAGCCGATTTAGCTCTTCTTGTGATGAAGACAAGGTTTTACTGGATTATGTAATTTGTGTTGCTACATCTATCTATCTGGAGAAGGAATTTGTTAGGTTATTTCTTTACCAAGTTTTTTTTAAATTGAGTTTTATTTTGAAGGGCTGGAGCGGAAACCACATTGCTACCTGTTTGACTTGACTCCACTGGACATGATGGGGGCGTCTCCTCTCCTGCGCTAACGCACCATCGGGGATTCCTCACCGCAGACACTGATCCAGGGTCAGGTCAGACAGCCTCACGCCGTCATGTTCACCGGGATGCGGACGGAGAACCGGGAGGACTCGGGGGTCCTGGATGTTGCGGCTCTCAGGCAGCAGAGGAGGCTGAAACAGGCGATCCAGTTCCTCCATAAAGACTCAGCTGACCTGCTGCCTCTGGATGGACTGAAGATGCTGGGGACATCTAAACAGGGGGTGAGGCCTCGTATTCCTGCTACAATTAAGAGGCTGCTGGAGGCAAACTTCCTATCATATTCTACTATACTGTGTTGTACTGTACCAAGTTGCTTAATAGGTTTCATTACGTTACATACTGTATTTATCTATTCATACAGACAAACACTAAAGATCATGGCTAAATAAGCAGTCTTTTTTTTGTTATTGTTGCAGCAGCCACATCATATTCTGCAGAAGCGCCTGCTGGAGGCCAAGTTGTCCCGGGGAAGGATGAGCATGTGTGCAGTGACACCAAACAACCGTGGGGTCCTTCTGAGCTGCACTCATTTCAAATCACACCATGATGAAGAGGAAGAGGAGGAGAGAGATTTCATCTATGTGCCCTGCAAGGTGAGTGGGTGTATGTACAGTATGTATGTAAATATTTAAATGACTTTGAATGATATGTATTATGTGCTGTATACTCTGTCTGTACAAGTAGCACAAATCAAACTATAGTTTAAAACACCAAGGAGCTTTTGCTGAAATGATGCTGCAGTGTTTTGTATTCATTACAGTGCTTAGGACAGGAGGTGAATGTGCTGATTGACACTGGCTGCAAACTGAACTTGATGTCTTCACTAACTGTGGAGAGATTAGGGTGAGATGATCATGCTATCTGTCCACTTGACTAATATTAGGTCACTTATATGTTATAGAATGAGTCGGTTTTTTTTTTCTTTTCAAAAGTTTGAAAGATCTAGTTGAAGAGAACAAAATGGAGACGGATGGGTTTCCCTTTCAGAGGAAGCTTTGCATCGATGGACACATCAGAGAGCTCAGTATGAGCATCGGGCAACTCAGAATAATGTGCTCCTTTGCCATCATAGGTAAGGAAGAAGAAAAATGATCTGACTTTTGTGACTGAAGCCGGTGATTGTAAGACAATTATCATCTCTGTGCAGAAAGTAACAGTCCACTGATGTCCCTGGGCAACAAGACATTAAAGTCACTCAAGGTAAATCATTTCTTTCAGTGGCTACTCTTCAGACCTGATCAATCATCCAATCACAGGAGGCACATTTAAAGATCATTGACAACTAAGAAACAAAATGACTACAAATGTGTTCTCTAAGCTGCATGGAAATCTGTGAGCTGTTGGAATATCATTTGTTTTTTGCAGTGTGTTATTGATACTGGGAAGCAGATGCTGGTGTTTGGGACGACTGTGAGGGAGCAACTTCAGTTTGCCAAAAAGCCATTCAGTGAAAGGTAAGATTTAATAACATTAACATGGCTGAGAAATATGTCCCATTATGGGTAGATTCTGATTTATACTTCATACACAGAACACTTCCACACATCATTAACAAAGAACAATTTGGGTTTTTTTTTTTGAAAAGCTTGACAATAAATTGGTCTATAATTTTCTTCTTTAATTAATTAGTTGTTTGGTCTGTTTATGTTTCCCAAAGTCCAAGATGACATCCTATTCAGTTTTCTGACATAGAGGAGGAGAGAAACCAGAAGATATTCACACTTCAGATTTTTTTCTTATATTCAAACCAGCCACAGACCAGTCAAAATATTTGCAACTAATTAATAGTTGACAACTATTTTATTAATTGGTGCAGATCTAATTTATTTGAATCAGTATGTTTAACAATCACTGGACATTATTGGATAATGGACACTGACTCTGACTAATAATAATAAAAATAATAATAATAATAATGATACCTTTATTTATATAGCCCCTTCAGATCAAAGTGCTTTCCATAGCTGGTAATAAATAACACCAATAAAATTGGTAAAAATTGGTAACAGGTAACAGATAAAAAAAGAACCCAAAAATTGGTAATCCAGTAACAGATAAAACCAGACAAAACAGATACATCATCACAATTTATGAGTCATATGCAACAGAGATGAATCTCACCAAGTCCTTTCTGCTTCTTGTTCTTGCACAACAGTTCTTCTGACTTCAGAGATCTGTGACAACAACAACAACAACAACAACAACACAGAGACCAAAAGCAATACAAGTATTTACTTTCACAACTAGACGCCTCATTGGAGAACTTCAGATTTCTCATCTCATGAATTCTCACTTTCTGTCTGCCTGTTTGTTTGCTGCATTCCTGATGCAGATGAATCCACGCTGACTTCACTTATTTGTCCATAAAGGCAGCGCTGAACACAGCAGCTCCTCATGTAGAGAGAATGGCATCCTGTAGATGATCATGTTACAGCTGTCTCGACACTAGAACGTTTTGTGCAACTGGAAAACAAATGATTCACAGAACTTGTAGTGCTGTAGACTTTAAGATTCTGATAGAATTGTGATTTATAGTTCTTACATTTTATAAATAAGCATATAATATCATAACTGGAAATTAATCTTAGAGATCAACAGCTGGAGGATTTTTATTTCTTGTGAAGTGTAGCTGATAAACTTAGCACAATATATTGCATACATCTCTTTATCTACTGTATTTTATATAGTTGTAAATGTATTTTGTAACCCAGGAACATGCATGTATTTGCATATTTGCCCTTTAATGTTTACAAACGCCTGTAGGTGTGAATGTGAGTGTGAGTGGTTGTCTGTCTCTATGTGTCCTGTGATGAACTGGTGACTTGTCCATGATGTACCCTGTCTTTCACCCTAAGACAGCTGGGATGGATGGTTCACAAACTTAAAAACTGTAAGTGACTCTTGTGATATGTTTTATCACATGACTGTAGCACTGAATGTTAAATAAAATCCCAAATGATGTGAAAGGTTTCATGCGTTTTTGTATAATTTTCCAACTGAGCACTTGTGGAATATGTTACCTAAGTAGACCTGTTTTATCTAAGCGACATTTATGAAAATAAAACCTGACATAATTAATGTTGTTAATAAGACACAAAAGAGGAGAATACTCCTGCAGGGATCATGTGGTTCAGGGGATGGAGAGCAACTTTAATGGCTCAGCTGACCTATGACGGCACCATAGTAACCGCTACTTGACATGAGTGTTTGGTAACGCTCCCCAGTCAGCCTGCCTGGCTGTGAGGAAGACTGACTCTCTGGTTCTTGAACATTTCACCATGGAAACCAACATCAACAGTGAGGGCAGGTTGTCGTCTGCAGCTGACTTTGAATGCCATAAGAGCTGCAGGTAATGTACCCACTCAGTTTATCTGTGTATTAACTTTCAGAGCAAGGAAAATACAGTGTATTGTATCTATTGAATAATTTCATCTATAGCACAGCATCATGTTTAATCAAGCCATTATATGTTATTTTTTAAGTCTGCAGCTCATCAGATTAAATGAAGTGACGTAGAAGTATAAAGTAGCATACAATAGAAATACTTAAGTAAAGTAAAAATATCAAAATATACAAAATTGTACTTAGGTACAAAACTTGAGTACTTGGTTATTTCCACCACTGGTTCTAAATGTGTGCAGCAGAGACAGTTTCCCATTGATAGCAGACTGAGGGCCTCCTGGAGGCTCCATTAAAGGATCACTGTGCAGCATTTAATACTGGCGTTTTCTTTAGTGGAAAATAATAAAAATAAGAATGTTCTGTTTATATTAACTTATAATGTGCTGCTTGTCTCTACTTATGCAGCTGGTAGTCATGTATCTACGTGCTTCAGTCGGTTGCAATTTTACCACTAGATGCCAAAAATCCTACACACTGCACCTTTAAAAATTGAAAATGCGATTAAACATACATTTTAACATGAGCACATGAAAGGAAGTAAGACAGTATAACTTCAGTACATAATTAAATTTCAATAAAAAACATGGGCTAGGCTGCATTACATAATTTAATTTTACTTAAAATGATTACAACAATTAATATAATACATACTATAATATTATTTTACTTTCATTGCCATTACTCCTTCATGAAAGGAAGTAAACAATTCTGTTTGCATCCACAGTGAAGTTCACATACAAGTGAATTGAGTTTTGATCCAAATTTGCACCAAACCAGTCCATATTTTCCAGTGCATCTCTTTTTTGCAATATTATACATCAATATTAGATTTGACAGTGTTTGTATCCTCACTCTTAAGGCAAACCCAGTCTTACATTTTAAAGTCTCTTCTCCTGTGTTCTTGTGTTTGAAATGATTTTATGAAATTGAATGACCATATATTTTGCTGGACAAGATATGTTTGAATTTTGCATGACTCTTTTTTGGCATTTTTCTGGTTCTCTCAATTATAAAACAATGCAATGCAGAAACACTGTAAATAAAAGATAATTTCCTGACATTATTGCAGCTCAGGGATGATGTCCGGGCAGACAGCAGCTTGTGAGGCTGCACTGGTTCCTCTGTTTCTGGGCAAACGGAGATGCAACGTCACTTTTGTCGTGGACAGCTCAGAGAGCATGAGAGATGCTCTGGGGTCAGTGAAACGCCTGCTGATCCAGGCTCTGCTGGCAAAGGCTTCACTCAGGGACTCTTTCTTCAACATAATGACGTTTTCTGGCAAGGTGAGGTGGGACTATCAGGTCATTATATTGACACCATCACAAAAACTGCTGCACAGAAATGGTATCAGAGGACTGTATTCTCTTCTTACTTTGCAGTTGACCTACTGGTCACACCACATGCTTCCCTGTGCCCCTGACACTGTGTACATGGCTCTGTCCTGGGTCCACTCCATCAGCTGCAGTCCCGGCAGGGACCTCCTTGCTGCCCTGAGTTTGGCCCTCACTGATCCTGTCTGCCACGCCATCCACCTGCTCTGCACAGACCTCCCCGACCAGCCGGAGGCCGTGCTGGCAGCTCTGCCCGCTCTCGCAGCCGGGAGGCCTGTGAATGTCTTCTACCTGCACGGCTCAGATGGTCAGCTGGACAGCAAAACTCAAGACTACCTGCAGTGCTTGACTCAGGCCACAAGAGGAAGCTGTTATATGATTCCAGTGGGTCTGAATGGGGTGCTGGAGAAGGTAAGCCTAAATTGACTGGATTTGTGACAGAACTAGTAAAAAAAAAAGTGTGATTTGTTTAAAATTTGACATGCTATACTGAACTCCAAAAAGACAGGAAGATTCCTAATTTTCTTTTCCCTCTCAGGGAGGTATAAAACACAGGGTCAAATCCTTGATGACGAGAAAATCTTTAGTTAGGAGACAAAAAATCCACATGGTTTGAGCACTGGGAGGTGAATCTCCAGATGAGCTAACAACTGTCTTATAATCTTCTTTAAATCAGAGGTTAGCAGTTGTTTTGCTATGTTTGTTATGTATCTATCTATATAATAGATAGATAGATAGATTCTTTTGTAAAAAGATAGAAAAACAATATATCTAATGTTATGATTATTTAAATGAATGGACTGATTCAATCATGGATGATACCTCCCAGCCAACAGGAGAGTTTTATCTATGCACTGACTAAGTCACTAATATACTTATGTATCAAGAAATATAAGGCCAGGTACCACAGGGCATTAAAGAAAAAGCAATACATTATGTGCAAAAAAGACCAAAAAGGAAAAAATCTTATATATGCTTAGAATATATGCCTTGTATATGTTATTATTGAAACATTTATTTCTGGTCTGAGGCTGTGACTGTGTTCCTGTGCATGTTGTCAGGTGGTCCCTCTCTATGAAGAGCAGAACCAATCATCAGTGACCACAAGCTCTCCAGCTAAGTGTTGCTGTCCGCCAACTTCAGTCTTAATCCCACACATCATGTCATCGCCTCTGCTCAGGTTGATGTCTGTGGTTGCACTTTTTTTTTTTAACAATGCGGTAATAATGTTATAAATGTCTTGCACATAAATGCATTTGAAGGGGGCATACTGTATATATCATGAAAAATTCACTTCTCCAGTGTCTCCTTGTGTTCATACATTTGGGCAACCCACAAACTGAAATAACATGAACCAGTTTCTTTTGGGATGTCTAGATCAGAAAACATGATTTCACAAGTCATTCAGATTCTGCTTCCTTTCCTATGTCACATGGAGGTTCATTATAATACGGTAATAATACAGTACACCTTGAGAGCTGCCTTTGCAAAGGTGCTAAATATTTTTCTCAGAGCAGACTGGATTTTTTCAGGCAAGGGTCTTAAATGTTGTGTTTCAAACAGAGTAAGTACAGGTATATTCAGTCTACAAACAGTGCTTAACAAATATATTATTCCACCATCCAGTGTAAAGTGTTTGCCACCATTTCCCTATGTGCTTCTGACTTCCCATGATCACCAAGGTGCAGTCTGGGTCATGATCCATACATGCTGTCTGGTCAAACCATGGGCAGTCAGGAGTTCTTCCCAGGAGGCCGAGTGCTGGCCAGGAGGCAGGTGGATGGCCTCTACTACTTGGGAACTATAATACAGCAAGTACAGGTGAAAAATATGTATTATTACATGTAGTGATCATAAATACAGGGAGGTCTTTGGACAGCACAGTGAGTTGAAACTAGAAAATGCATTCCCTGCTGAAAATGCATGGGAATGCTGAATAACTTCTGTACGAATCAGTAGATAACAGTGGTAAATGTACGACAAAGCAGCAGAATCATGTCAAAAGTTTGTCCTCAGTGAGCTGTTAACCTTCTGGGGCTTTTGTTGTGGAAAAGGATAGGAAAAGATAGGCCTATTCCTGTTTTTATTAAGTAGAGTTTGGCTCTTTTATCATTAAACAGAACTATGCTAAATAGCTGAAGCTACCCTGCTTTTGGTAAATAGCTAAAGCTACGATGCTAATGCTAAATAGCTGAAGCTATGCTGCTAATGCTAAAAAACTTAAGCTACACCACTAATGTTAAATAGCTGAAGCTATGCTGTTTATGCTAAATAGCTGAAGCTATGGTGCTAATGCTAAATAGCTGAAGCTATGCTACTAATGCTAAAAAACTTAAGCTACACCACTAATGTTAAATAGCTGAAGCTATGCTGTTTATGCTAAATAGCTGAAGCTATGGTGCTAATGCTAAATAGCTGACGCTATGCTGCTAATGCTGAAGCTACACTGCTAATGCTAAAAAACTCAAGCTACACCACTAATGCTAAATAGCTGAAGCTACTCTTGTTATGCTAAATAGCTGAAGCTACTCTTGTTATGCTAAATAGCTGAAGTTACACTGATAATGCTATTCCTTGAAAAGTCAAATGTAAATGAATGAATATATTTTGAATGAACAGCATGTAAATGTCTTTAAGTGATAGAATGAGACTGATAGGACAGCTACATTAAAGAAAAGCCAGAAAAAAGAAAAAGCACTGTGTGTGTGTGTGTGTGTGAGACGGTGATAACTGATGTCATTCGTTGTTGCTAAGGTAACCTTTTATGTTCCCTATGGGAGAATAGTCTGCCCTCCTCCACTCTCCAATTGCATTTACACTTAATCAGACCTGTCAAACAATATGCTGTAAAAAACTTCATGAGCACGGCTTTGATTTTTGGATCAGAGATGCATTTTTTTCTGTCTAGTCCCTTCAAAAAGCCCTTGGTGGCATTTTTTTCAAAAAGAGAGACTGCTTTTTCTCTCTTAAAATTAACATGGGACCCTATGGGGAGGTTCCTTGGACTTGTTGTAGCATTGAGGGCTTTGTAGAAAAAAAGTAAAATCTCCCAGACACCAGAGGCACATCGCTATGACCAGCACAAAATTTCCAACATTTTGGTTAAAAAAAAATGTGTCCGAGTAGTGGATGCAGCAGGTACAGTCACAATTTTAAAATATTTTTTTTTCAGAATATTTTGAAACTGTTTTCCACTCTGGCTGCATGCAGTACACACCATTGTTAAGTGGAGATTTTGGCTATTCTCCATGCTCCAAAGACTGAAATGTTGAATTAAGTATAAATATTATGAAAAATTGAGCTGATACAAAGACTCAGAATAATTGCAACGTTTTAACATTGGAATGGAGTCTGTAGCTGAAAGCATGGTGAAGCAATAGCAATTCAAAGTGGTAAGTTTGTAAGTAAGTTTAAGAGGATCTGACGACTTTCTCCATTGAGTTACATTGTAAACAAAACATAAAAACCTTAATATTTCAAAAAATATGAAAGGATGTAACATGAAAAGTCATTTACTTGAGTCTTTGTGTTGACATGTTCCCGTGCGCCAGGGTCGTGGAGGAGTTTGGGTTGTCCAGTTCGACCATCCAGGAGGCCCTGGTCTGGGGTTGGCCTCCTCCCAGAGGCAGCTGGTTTGCTCTCTGGACATGGTGAACCACACCAGAGATTACACCTGCTGCCGTCTCATACCTGGTGATACTGTCCTGTCACCATGGGAACCAGAACTGAGGAGATATGGGCCAGGGAGAGTGATGGCCACCAACGAGCACAGAGATGGTTTTGGAGGTTTGGAGTTAAACTTGTTTTTTGTTGATATTACAGCATATAGTCGTATTCAGTGGTGTGGATTAAGGTCCAGAGTTAAAGATTTACCTGATCTGATGTCACTTATTGAACTTTTGATTAGTCTATTTTTGACAAATTTTCATTATTTGATTATTTTTCACACTAGAAGCACTAACTAATGTCGCTCCCTCTCAGTAATTCACCCTTACTTGACTTTGCAGTTGATGGTGTTACGAGCCTAAAGGTGCTGATGTGGGACCGCTGTGTGGCTCTGGTTCCCAGGAGCCTGGTTTTTCCCATTTCAGCTGTTCAACACGACCGAATAGTCAGGGAGCTCACAATCCAGACGTCTTGCTCCATTCGATGCTGCAGCTGGCCTTGTGCCCGCAGCTCCTCATGTACTCCCCAGCCGTTCTGCACCGACTGCTGCTCCATCGCAAACTGCCTGCCATGCTTATTCCCAGCTAGCTGCAGCTCTAGCTTTGGGAAAATAGATGGATTTGAAAGGGGAGAGCAAGGTAAAAATCTGGACCTCAAAGACACAGATATGAGGAGGGACACAGGGGTGCCCCCCTCGTCCTCCTCTTCCTCTTCCTCTTCATCTCCATCTGAGAATGAAAGCAGAGCAGTGAAGCTGAGAAATAAACAGCAGCGTCCTCCTTGGAGGTACTGGAGACAAACTGGTCCAGAGCCACAACACAGACAGCCAGGTGGGACTAAAATGATGCATTCCTTAAGATTCCTACAAAGGTAATGCAAACACTCAGAGCTGTATATAGAGCTAATGTATTTCTGTATCGATCTGCAGCAAGTTCAGTGTCGAAGAGGACACAACCTGCGAGGTTCAGCTTCCCCAGCCCTCAGACCAGTGCTTCTCCCAATCACAGCTCCGTGTTTCAGTCACTTCCTGGAGCAAAGGGAAGGAGGGCGAACATCAGAGATGTTTTTGGAACAACCAACTTCAAACCTCGACCACCGACGGGACTGCGGCCTTTCTCTGGCCCCAGTGCTACTGTTTACACGTAATATTTCAGTGTGCCAATAAAACCTCACCATAGGCTACATAAAGTTAAAAACACACTTTACTTTGAAACACTGTTGGTGGTGCCACACTGTGGCATTAGTGCAGGTAAAAATATAAGAGCATTTCATGATATTCTAGGACACACAATCTACATAATAAAATACATTTTATAAAATCATAAATATGGCTTCTCAGTGTGCAGCAAATGAAACATTTTGAAAGAAAAAAATGTAAACCCTTAAATGAGAGATCTGTGTAAAAACAGGCAAGAAACACACAAACAGCTTCAGCATTGGTCAGCTTTGATCTTAAAGATTAAAGGTGACTGGTTCAGTCAGGTGAGGTGGTCAGAGGTCAAAGGTGAGGTTGATGCTCTCTCCAGCTTTGACGCTGACCAGCTGCGTCTGCTGCTGTAACTCTGGCATGCTGGCAGTGATGGCGTACGTCCCCGGTGAAACCTCAATGAAGAAATCTTCACCACCTGCAGACACACGACCCTGGAGAGAGCGAAACTTGAATATTAACGTATGTCACAGATACTGGGTCCAAGAAATCTGATATCCCCATAGGACTGAGATTAAAAAAAACACTTTCAGCGCCTTGTTTTGACTTGAGGCTGAATTGTCTTTTCTCTTCACTTGGAGTACTGAATGACAAGTTAAACAGGATTTACATTTTACTCTGTCTGCTGTGGTCTGTTCACTACCACTTTACCCATAGTATCCTTTTAAATTGACATGACTTTGTTTTTGAGATTCTGTTGTTTGAAAAAAAACATTTGACTGATGAAAGCTGTGTATGACTTAATGTGAAAAAGCAGCAGATTCTTGTTACCCTGTTGTGCGGAGGCCTTGTGTGTTTTCCGGCAGACTGTGCAGCTCTAGTCATCCCAACAGTTGGCCGTGAGTGGAACCTGGACATGTGGCGCCTCTCAGTGTCAGTGGGATCAGTGCAACAGCCAGACTCATAAAACCTCTGCAGCACAGAGAATATACTCTTTAGTCTTAAGGTCCGATCTGACAAAACAGGAATGGCAAGATAATCACTGACCTTGCACTGATGGGTCATCTGTGCCATGACTCCTGCGATGGTGGCAAAGACGTCATCAAGCTCTGAGTGTGTCCTCTGCAAAATCACATGCAGGAGGATTAAGGTAAGTCAAGTCGAGACACGAACTGAATTGATGATGGGGTCAAAAAAAACAGAAAACATCAGGCACCTTGAAGGGGATTTGTGTGTCTTCATCTGTAGTGGTGGGAGTCTGCGGTCCTCCAGGGCTTGTCCAGTCGACACTCCGCCGTGAGGCTCGTTCCAACACCTCCAGGCCCAGGCTGGCAGAGCGCCGCAGAGAAGACTCCAGCCAGGCTTCGCTTGCCATGAAGAGGTGGTGTTACTAAGGGCCACTTCACCTGAGTGGAGGAACAAGCAGAGAGACCTCAGCCACTTTCCTTTACCTCTCAGGACACATTAAGACTGTGATTTTATTTAAAATACAGACCTTTAACAACTTGTGAACGTAAACATTCCAATATGTTCCAGTATTTCCTGTTCCAGTGTAAGGGAATGAAAATTAAGTTGATAACATCATATCATATCAACCATATTTTAATCAGTAGTAAACAAGCATTTGGAAGGCATCACCTTAGACTCTGGGGAAAAGAGATTTATATAACTTGTTTAATTTAGAAAATAAAGGTCAGATCAACTGAAAATAAGATATTTCCAACCCTAATTTGATATTAGTGGCTAAAGGAATAAAATGTACACATCTTTAGATGTAATCTACTCAGCTTGATGATTTAATTAATTAAAATCTGCTCAGTGAGTTTATTCAAATCATAATTGTAACTGTTAAAACACATACGATACCTAATAGAATTATGCACAACACAACAAACATAATACAACTAAAAGACGATTATGCATAAAACAAAAAACTGCACATAATACAATTGAAGGCAGCAGGAACTCTGCGCATGCGTGATGATTAATGCCCACTGACTGAGCCCATTTCTTCTCCTTTAAATGAAGAACTTCTCTTTCTCTCTCTAACAGCCAACAGTTTGTAAAACTGAACACATAAACGTTCCCAGGTGGGTCCGGTTCAGGTTCAGTCACAAACACTTAACTGCTCCTCGCGCTGTGTCAACAAATCTGAAATGAAATTACTTCCTGTTTACCTCAGTGAACTCAGCGCAGATCAACAACAAAACAAGGACAGGCTTTGAAGTGCTTCTTCACCCAGTGTGCTGCGTCCAGTCCTCACATTATCCTGGTTATAATGGCACAGTTACACTTTCATACTGCAGCCGAGCCGTTCTACGGTGACAGGACCGGAAATCCTGGTTCTTGCACGTTAAACCCCGCCCCCTGTATGTATGTGTGTGTTGGGGGAAAGACACCCAGAGCCACGTGGAGGTGTGTCGCTTTTCCTCTGATTTTTAGACTCTCAAAACTCACTGACAGGTTCTCGCTTTCTTTTAAAATCCCTCTTTTCTGTTTTTTTCACCTTGAAACAAGTTGTCCCTCTCCACCCCACTAGCCTAACTGCACATTTTGTCTCTGTTTCCCTGCCATATTACTGTCTTTGTATGTTTTCATCACAGATTAATTTTTGCATCCACATTAATTCTTAGTCACTTTATTATCGGTTGACTCTTTTCGCTGCACTGTGTTTTTATGGCATGCACCAAGACCCCAAGTTAAACTCCTTGTTTGTGCAAACTTACTTGGCAATAAACTTGTTTCTGGTTTTGAAATCTTGTCTCCAGTCTGGAGGACATGGGCCCCCACAAACACTGACAGGTTTTATGAAAGAAGAAATGTCTAACCTTACCAATGTATTTCACATGCAGATTTTTAGTTTGTATTTCTTCAGTCTGGTGAACCGCTGATGTTAAATCTACAGATAAGCTGAAAGCTGGTGTATTTACTGATTGAACTACTTACAGAAACAGAAAACGTGCTGAAGGGTCACATCCCACCAAAAACTAAACAAGCCACCAGAGGCTTCCTGACAAAAACACAACACAAAACAGTTTCTGTGCTGTACAGGGTTCCTTTTCTCTTCCAAACTTTTTAGAGATGATCGAGCCACTGTGACGGACAGGGTGTTCCTCTCTGTGGAAATCTGATTCAAAAGATGTCGTCCTCCTATCTTACATACTTAGAATTGATCATGAAAATGTCACAAAATCTACCACAATTATCAGCCAGCAGTGACTAATACTTACATTTCAGGGATAAAGATGGCTGCTGTAAATTAATGAGGTTCATCCAACCTGTAGCGTTCCCATATAAAGCCTATATTAAAGCCTCTGTTGCTGTATCAGTACATCACTATGAGCAGGTTTCAAAACAGGTTTCTCACCACATCATGACTCAAGCCTCAGTGTGCAGGCCTCTCTCATTTAGAAATACTGACTAAAAGAAGTGAACCCTTTCACAGAGCACAAAGCTCAAAATGCAGCACATATAACTGCCATATTCAGTGTGTAGGCATTTAAATTAAATGTGACAATTACTTAGTTCCATTTATACAGTTTATTTTTGCAAAAACACACTGACAGGAACATTATGCCATGAGCACGCAGGCTCCTCCCACGGCCTTGATCTTCTCCTCGGCCCGTCGGCTGAAGAACTTGGCCTTCACGATCACCGGCTGTTTGGGCAGCTTGCCTTTGCCCAGAACTTTGTAGTAGCCCTGAGAAATAAATATGTTATTAGCGCAACAAGGTAGTCACATTCTGTTGCACATAAGACTTAATTTTGTCTTGTATTTCAATTTTCTCTCATTTTTTCACAATTTACACCCCACATTCCTCTTATGTATCCATTACAGTATACATTGTGGTGCCTTCTTTTTTAGTTTTATTTTCCTGAACCCTGCATGTCCCTTGTGTTTCCATCTTTCAAGCTGCTGGGACTGTGAATTTCTCTGTGAGATGAATAGTGGCTGTATGGATCTAAGTGATGGTTTCAATTCCAAAAGTGCTATTTTTCCTTTTATTGTTATTTACAAATTTCAGTGTAAGTTACAGACCAGGAGTCATAAACGTATAAACACAAAAGGTTTGTGCACATTTCTTTAGCACATTCTGAACAAAGTCTACACTGTGAAATTCAATTAGCTGCCCACACATCCGAGGGAACAGTAGCAGTGTTGGACACCTAACATTTAGCTTAGATCAGGGCTGGGACCAGGAAAATGTCATCATCCAATAAACCTAAGAACAACTTCAACAACCCAAAAGTCTGTCTAAACACAGTTCTGTGTAAGTTTGTCACAAATACACAAAGGACCGTGTTTTGATTGTAATTCCCTCTGCCAAGGAGGTTATGTTTTCACTGGGGTTTGTTTATTTGTTGGTTTGCAAAATAACTCAAAAAGTTATCGGGGGATTTTGACACAATTTTCAGGGTTGGTCAGAAGTGGCCCAACTTAAAACTGATGGTGATCAGATCTGATTCAACAGCACCACCAAAAATTAATCAGTTTTAAGTTAGGCCACTTTACAGCCAATCCTGAAAATTTCGTCCAAAACTGTCCATAACTTTTTGAGTTACTTCGCAAACAGATAAACCACCAACAAGCCAACAAACCAACAAACAAGCCCCCGGTGAAAACCTAACCTCCTTGGCGACGGGGCTAACTTTAAATAAAAAGTCGACACTGCCACCTTGGTGGAGGTCTGCCCTCTGAGTGCTTTTCTAGTTTGTTAAGCAAAGCTGGCAACCCACTTTGGGGAGTTTGAGATGCCATTTCTGGTTGAAAACTAGCCAAACATCGGTTAACTAAAAAAAAACAAAAAAAAACAATGTCCTTCTACTGCTATATCTAGCTGATCAATGTACTTTTACTTACAGCTATACAAATGTTTTCAGTCTTAAAACCCCAAAACATTGAACCTGTAGGAGGTGAAAATATCAGCTTGTAGTTTCCATGTCCAATACTCTACACAGCTGACACCAGCTCTGTTTGTGATGACACCCAGGTGGTAGCTTGTTACAAAACAAAATTAATGGTCTTCTCTTTTTCTCCTTATATTACAATTCTTTATAACTACCAATAAGACTGAGTAGTCTGTCTTGTATTCATTATGATGCTAGAATTCCAAATATACTGAGCGAGGAAGTTGTTTGTTCCTCACAGAAAGGCTTTCACATTCTCTTTCTCCACCTACACTTTATCTACATCTACTGCATACTTGCACACTAAAGTTCTATTTGCACTATTTTAGTGGATATTTTTTATAGTTTATATTTATATACTGATTACTTGATTTTCCTTGGGAATTAATAAAGCACCTATTTATCGTACTATTTATTTTACAAACACTGAGTTCTAACTTAACACAATATTCTTAAAATGTTTTTATATCCTTTTCTTTTGCACAATATTGCATTTTGCTGTAAACATGTTTTAATTTGTCTACATTTCCTACTTTGTACTGCAACAGTTGCACATGAATCTTCTTTAAGATGGAAAAAAAAACATAAAAAAAAAAGTTCTCTCATCTTTGTACAAAGTATCAGTATCTGTTCAGTAGCCCGTATTTTACGCCACATGGAAAGGAAAACTGTTATCACACATCATTAGTCCAAAGATCTCATTAGTAATAACAGTACTGGTCAATACTTACAGCGCGCACAGCATCAATGATAGGGGCAGGTCCCTCTGGTTTCTTGCCATAGTTGAGCCTGGTCTGCTCGCTCACCAGGGTCCACAGCTTGTCCAGGTTGATGGTGGGGCAGTGGGTTGTGTTCCTCTTCAGGTGGTAATGTCTCATACCCACCTTACCAAAGTACCCTGGATGGCTGAGGCGACACAATAGAGACACACTCAAGGTCAAGCACTGTCTATCTAAAACAGGAAATAAAAACAGTGACGCTGGGATGTAAGCTGAGAAATCAGCTGTGTTTGGTAGCAGGTTAACATATTTGCAGCATTGCTCCACTGGTAAATCTCTCCAGGAAGGTGAGATTCCTGTTCGGACATTATGATAATTACACCAACGTTAAAACAGACCGCTAGTTGCACACTGTAACCATTGTTTTTGAGGAACACAATTGAATAAAAAAAATTAAATGCATAGTTTGTAACTGACCATGTGGCTGACTGGCCTACGAAGAGCCAGTCGGTGAATAGGACCAGTCTTCTCTCTAAGAGGACTCTAGCACACCAAGACAATGATTTGTGTCAAGATGAGACTCTAGCCTCTAAAACAACAATAATCTACCAGTTACTGACTCGGCTACATTAACACTAGAATAAAGACTACAGAACACCATGTTTTCCCATGTCAAATAAAACATGGTGGATCAATCGATTTATTTGCCACAGCCTATATTTCTCCAAAACTATGACCTGAAACTTGGCATTAACCTTACGCACGAACATACAATCTGTGTTCTGACACATCTACAGTGTTATGTCTTGCAGTACTTACTATTTGTCGAAGTTGATTCTGTGGTGATGCATACCACCAGCATTACCACGACCTCCAGGATGCTTTCTGTGTTTGCCTGAGGGATTGGACAAATAGAAGTTAACTCTGTGTCACACAATCTGTCAGTGACAGACCTACTGACACCGGGTCAAGCTAAAAACTCACCAATGCGACCATGTCCGTGGCTGACATGCCCTCGGAGCTTCCTGGTCTTGGTCTTCTTGGTGGGCTATAGGATGAATAAGACGTGGATCAGAGTGACTAGTGAACGTCAACAACCGTGGTCCTGTTACTGCCCCTGAAGCTAATTAGCTAGCATACTAGTCAAAAACGTCAAAAAAATGACGTTCCTTGGATACAAAACCAGCCGGTCAACTTAAGACAGTGAACAACCAATTCAAACTAAAGCAGATATATGCAGCAGCTTCGTGTAACGTAGTAACATGACAATCATGAACCCACCGCTACTGGCTCATGCTAAGTCACCGGCACGAACGACAAAGTTTTAACGGTTAGCAGCTTACTGCCAGGGTCTTTCTTTCCAGCACAAACCAAGACTACCGCTGTCAAGTGGTTTTAGACTACAGAAGTTTTGGTTAAAACATGTGAGGACATACGGAAGAGACCGGCTGACCGAAAGCGCTGAGGGCCCGCGAGAACCCAGCTATCACTCGGTACACCGACCACAAAGTCACACAATGTTCATAAATGACGGGACAAAACATCCAGTAAATGACCTTATAACATAACTGTACGGTAAGATGCCACCAGACGATAGTTTGCTACAAGACTGAACAGGGATGGGCATAGATTTAACAACATTGCAGAGCACAGGGATCCATGATAGCACCTACCATCTTGGAGGCTAGTTGAAAGAGGAACGGGATTTGATGATCACGCGGTTTTGTGCGAGATTTGGTTCAAGGCAAAAAACGTGTAAAGAAAACCATAGCGACCCCCAGTGGTGGGAGACAAGAATGTGTAAAACAGGATAAACAGGGAGACGGGTAGACAGACAGACAGACAGACAGATAGATAGATAGATAGATCATCTTTATTGTCATATATATATATATATATATATATATATATATATATATATATATATATATATATATATATATAAAACCCAATTAACATTCCAGGGAACAACACGTTTATGTGTCTCAAGGACACAACGACTTATAGACAGTATATTCAGTATATTTAGCATATGGACCATTCTGCATAAAGATAACTTTTATTTTTGGTACTCTAAGTATATTTTGGTGTTCATACAAGCACTTTTATTCACAGTTCTTTAATTTCTTTGATTGTACATTTCCTACTCTTGACTTTTGCAGTTGTTCTTTCCTCTTACAATGTTAATTTATAGTTATGAACCAATACCAAGGCAAAATCTGTGTGTGTGAAAACTTAATTTACAACAAACTGCATATGCGTCAGTTTTACACATCAACATAAATCTGGCTGCAGAGCAAAATATGACTGTGACATATCCTGATCTCTCTCTCTCCCATCTATCTATCTATCTATCTATCTATCTATCTATCTATCTATCGTAATATACATTTTTTACACAAATTAAGAGTTTTCCACATCAATTTTCAAAATGTTCACCTAATTGTTTCTCACTATATTTGTGTCTAAATACACAGAATCTTTAATACCAATAATTCATCCATCCATCCATTTTCTACTGCTTATCCTCATAGGGTCGCGGGGGGGCATAATGTGAGCCATAATACAATAAAACATGAACATGATTATTTTTCAACAATAAAAGTTCCGTAAAGATAAATATTACTGCTTCCACATGATTACAAGTCCCTGCTTATCATTGATCCCTGTGGAAAATGCTCAGCTCATCACTTGATAAATAAATACATAAATACATAGTGAGTGTACAATAAATGTATTTCTCATTGTATGAAATGCTCTATATTGTATATAATAACTTTTTCAATACAAGTAATCAAACATATTTTTTCTGAGAGCTTTTGATAAATAACATCAGCACTGAATTCTGTCAGTGCTGGTATTTTAACTTGTATACACTGTAGTGGTCTAAAAGGCTGAAATATCAGTGAAGACACAATTGCTTGTTATGCGGAATTATTGAACTTTGAACTTTGAAACATTATTGTCCTCCACTTGATGTATTCAACTATTGTGACAGTGGTGTCCAGTGGTGTTCAAATTTCAGATTCTTGTACTTTATTTATTTTTTTTTTAATTTCATACCACTTTCTACTTCTTGTACTTTTAGTTTACAGTGTGGTATTCCTACTTTTAGTGTCTGAATTGCTTCCTTCTTCTACTGCTGAACACATACATAGTAAGCTAAGTATATAGCACAATGTAGGAGAAATTTAATGATGTCATAAACCTACAGGTGTAGGGTATATGAGCTTATGAAAATAGAAACATGAATTTTAATGTGCTACTTTTGTTTGTACAATCAGGTTATCAGGTGCACCATGTAAAGAGAAATTTCTGTTTTTCAAAGCTCGAGTCAACTTTACAGACTGTGACTTGTCATTAGTTAAATTTTCTAGGCGTGAACTGTTTGTACATCCAGCTGAAGAAAAGACAAACTTACACAACTGAACTCGACTGGATTCATACCTGTAAGGTCTTTCTTTCTTGTCTTAGATGCATTTCATTTCATGTTTGATGGTTCATTGCTGTCGTGTTTCCAATGTACTTTATACCTGGAGTCCGCGGGCGATGACAAAATACAAATAATGGCATCACATGATCAGTTCAGTAGTTGATAGGAAACAAGTGACTCAGCTGCTCTCCACCAATCACACCGTCTGTGTCCCCCTTGATACAACGGCGTATCCCTCTCATCCTCATCTCACATTCACCTGGAGACACTTCCACCTGACTCTCTGCAGCAGACTTCTTATTTTTGACATTGATTCACACTCAGGTAAGTTCAAAGATGATGCAACTTTAACCTCATTCTTGTAAGCTGATACGTTATTCATGTTATCATTGCTCAGTTGATGAAGACACATTATTAGTCTTGTACAAATGATAATCTAAACAAATCTTAAAATGGTGCCCCTGTTGCTTCTTTGGTGAGTTTCTATTTGTTTTGATTCCTGGATTTTGCCAGCAAACACTAGGATCACAGGAGAGCTCAAACCAGCAGATTCTTCTCTGTTTTCTCTGTTTTTTCACCCCAAGAGGCTCCACCATCGTGGAGATGGCTCACAGACACCATGGCAACTTTCCCCAAAGGCGTGCCACCCTGTTGCCACGGGTAGCCAAGTGTGGAGCAGGCCTCCAGTTGGCACCGGAGGTCAAGTCATCTGAGCCTATTTCAAATCCCGCAACCACAGAAGAGAAGCCAAGTGTCCCAGCAGAACATGTAACAGACACAGATGGTGTTAAAAATAAATGCTTTCATTATCACAACAGCTGGATGAGCTTTACAGTGTTAAAAGAGAAGAAAGGAATAATAAGGGTTACCTATACTTCATTCAACTTTGATGAAAATGACGCTAAATCTCTATTTTCTGTTCGACAGCTCTTCAGTCCTGGACTCTGTGAGATGGAGAAGAAGTCGAACGAGTCCTGCAGCAGAAAAAAAAGAGCAGCTTCATTTGAAAAACAACACTGTGGACAGGCTGTAACAGCTTTACTGAAGAGAATAAGGTAAAATACTGATGGGGAAAACTCTCCCTAAAACCACAAATTGATGTTTTCACCAAATTGTTTGAATATTGATTTAACAAACAAGATAAAACATGTTCATAGTGAGCTTCAGCCATGTTGTACTTCTTTGAAGGTATAGCAGTCAGTATTTAGGGGGATCTACTGACAAAAAAATGCAAAATAATATTATGATTTTTTAAGTGTATAATCACCAAAAAATAAGCATCAGTGTGTTTTCATTACCTTAGAATGAGCTGGGTCCTCTTTACATGCTTCTACAGTCATGCTTGCCGCTCAGGAGAAGTTCTGGTTGGTTGCAGTCTGCAGCCTCACCGCTAGGTGCTGCAAAATCCTACACAATCCTTGGACTAGAATGAATAAAAGAAAGAAAAGAAAGTTTTATCAGTCCTCTCTCATCATCTTATGGAATTATTGGAAGTGTTGTTCACAAAATGAGTCCATTATCCATTTAGGATGATACTCAACCCAGAAAATTGTTGTACTGGTGTCTTTAGACACGTTATTGTCCTTCTTAACAACAACTCATACCTCCTTGTGTTTCCACAGGATTCACCCAGAGGCCCAAAGGGTTCTGGGTAATTCCTGCGTACCTGTGGTGAGTTTGGAGCGTCTGAACTTCCAGTTGGTGTCCTTCTCTTCTCTGCAGCCTGTGGTTTCTCTGGCACGACTGCCGATCCAAACACAATCCAGCATCCATCCTCACCAGGTACAGACATGAAGGTCGACACACTTCACACTCAACACCAGCTCTACATTTTCAGCACTTTTGTCTCTGCCTGCAGAATGGATTCAGTCAGAGTGAGTCAGACATTGTGGATGTGATAGAAGTACTGTCTCAGTCTGATCCCAGCCAACCTGAACCAGAACCAGCACAGACATCCTGGACTGAACCGTACTGTCCCGACAGCTCCACCACTGAGGAACCAGAGCAGGGCTCAGGCTTTGACTGTGACTCTATTTCAGATCAGCCGTACATCCTGTTTGATTCTGGATCTGATGAATGGGAGCCGGATGGGATAACTGATTCAGAAACATTTTATTTAGATCCAGATTCTGAACAGAACATGGTGATCCAGCTGGATCCGGAACCGGATGCAGATCAGGTTGGATCCCTGGAGCTGGAGGATGACGCTAAAACTAAATGGGAAGTAGTTCAAATGGATGACAGTGAAGATCAGAGACCTGGTCTCTGCGGCTCAGAGGACGAGACAGACTCATCTATACTGAGGCCTGGATCTGGATCACAGGCCGAGGAGATGGAGAGTGAAGATTTTTGTGCTGTTTGTCTGAATGGAGGAGATCTGCTGTGCTGCGACCGTTGCCCTAAAGTTTATCACTTGGCCTGTCACATACCTTTACTCACGAGCTTCCCACAGTAAGTGTTGTGTGGACATCCGGAGCCCACGATCCTTCATCTGCTGTACACACCATCACTGCATTCGCTGTGATTCTTTGTAGCTATCTAACGATTATTGTGAGCACTAGTTTTAACTAAGTAGTGCTTTAACTATCTAACTAAATAACTTTATTGCCTAAACCTAAGCAAGTACTTAAATTCACAACATTTCATTGCAAAAAGGGGGTGTTTACACGCAAGATAAAAACACTAAATCTGAGAAAAAAGTTCAGCATCTCACTTCAGACATTTAGGTAACAGGACTAGGGGATCGAACCCATGACCCTAGGGTTCAAGGTCAGAGTCACCACTCTGCCAACTGAGCTACAGCCACCCCCTTAAGATGATTAATCAAAACCTTTTTCTATCCCCAAAATAAGTGATATGTACCTAACGTAAGCTTAAAATGAGCAAAAAAACACTGGTTTTAAGATGAGATCACTTAAAATGTAACTTGTCAAAGACCAAAAGTATGTGAAATATACTAAACACAAGCAGAAAATAAGCAGAAAATGCTTGCAGAGGTTTTTGTGTGACTCTTGAATAAAGCAACTTGAGTTTGTTACTGAATCTTAAAACAAGATTTATTTGATGACACTTTGGGGAGTTATTGACCTCATTTTAAGATTTCCTGCCTATTTGAGACAAAAAGATAAGGTTGTGCTTGAGTTAATACTATAGTGTAAAGTTGAACACTTAAGACATTAACTCTTAAAACAAGATAAATTATCTGACATGTCTAAATCCTCTTGGTGAGATCTTACAGTGTGTACGTTTACTGAAAAAGTGACACCAAGTGGTCTCTTGGCTCATCAACATACTGCTGCTTTTATTTTTTTTCTCTAAATGATGAAGTAAAGGAGGGTTTGTTTGTCCTTCAGAGGTGACTGGGTATGCACACTGTGCAGAACTGACCAGGAGCCTGTGGAGACCTATGACTGTGAGAATAAGCACTCCTGTGGGGGAATCAAAGCTCCGTACACACTGTCCAACCAGGACCAGAGGGTGAGCTGCCGTGTCCCTGACCTTTGACCTTTATCAAATGTAAAAGAAAGCAGGGAAATCTGATTTTGGCAGTCAAACAGTCATAAAGTTTACAGATGCAAAAGTTAATCACTAAATAAAAAATGTTTTTTACCGCAGCAAAATTACTTAAATACAGTATAGCAGCAGCTCATGAGTCGATGACCAGGTGTTTTTTTAATGATTGTGTGTTTATGTGTGTTTCCTCTGTAGAGATGTGAGACGCTGACTCTGATGTTGTACTGTCATGCACTCAGCGCTCCGTTCCATGAACCTGTCAGCGTCCTGGTCAGTCCAGCAGACTTACATTAAAAACGTTCACATCAACTGTATTACCAGCACAGACAACAACATAACTGTGTACAAATATTGTATATGTGATGTCATGGTCACGACATGATGGCCCTTTGAAGGTGCGGTAGAGGATCTGCTCCGTTTATATATATATATATATATATATATATATATATATATATATATATATATATATATATATATATATATATATATATATATATATATATATATATATATATATATATATATATATATATATATATATATCTATATATATATATATATATATATATAGATATATATATACTCAAAATAAACGGCTCAGCTCAAGGATTATTAAACAAAAATTTTCATGATTTTGTTAAATATTAAAAATACATCTAAATATTGATGTTTCAAGTTCAATAAATCAACAAAATGGTTAAGTAATCAGTATATATTAATACTGTACCTTCGACAGCAAAATGTTAAAATGAAATCAATCTGTGCCACAATAATCTAATCCTGCTGTGTGCTTCAGGCCCGTAACTACTACCAGATCATCAAGAGACCCATCGACCTGTCATTGATCCGCAGGAAACTGGACAAGAGCAACACTCTCCACTACTTCACTGCCGAGCAGTTTGTTGATGACGTCCTGCTGATGTTCAAGAACTGCGCCACATTTAATTACGTGAGTTAATCTAATTTCGAGTGGAACTGAATTATTTCTACACTGTAACCTGTGGGAATAAATTCCACATCCCTGCAGCACTGTTTTAGCAGAAATTTGATCATAAAGCCAAAGACTGGAAAACATGTCATAAGATCAAAATGCACCAAATTTTAGGGCAAACTATGAAATAGTTGTTGAGGTATTTCAGTCAACATTTACTACCACGTTAACAGTGTGATCCTGAATATCCTGCTCCTTAATGGTGTGCAGAGTCAGACCTGTGAATTAAAGAGATCTTCTGCCTTTTGTAGGTCAACTATCACATTTTAAACATAAAAAAAGTTGTGAGCTTTGTGAGTTTAACATCTGTGCTTCGTTCTGTATGTGCAGCCGGACTCAGAGGTGGCCCAGGCCGGCAGAAGTCTGGAGCTGTTTTTCTTGAGCAAACTGAAGGAGATATTTCCTGACCAGACGTTCCCATCGGCCAGCCAAGAGGGAACGGACCGAGTTTGTCTGCGGTGGCTCTGCAGGAAGAGGAAGGAGAACTACAGGAAGAGGAGATACGTGTTTAGTGGGAAGAAATATTACCTATGACCAGTTTAGACAATACATGCACAGTGAAAGCTTTTTTAATTCGGTGAATAGATGGAGTTCTTGACTGATTTTGAAAAAGTGACAATCATTTTGTGCGTATTACTTTTTCACAAAGGAGAGCACATTTTGAGAAACTATTTAGGGTGAGTCTTTTTTCACATTTGATTTATTTTCACAGATTTTCAACCAACTAATTCGGACAAATATTGTTTCTGTTTGCAGGTTGATTATGTATCTACTGCATCTTCCTGCAGCAGGTAGTGACTGAATGAAGTTGAAATAAACAACTTTGTTATCCCTAAATTGTTTTTATGAATACCCATGGGGTTTGAGGTCACTGATTAGCAACAGGTCTTTTTTTTTTAATTATTTCCCAAATTAAATCATTTTAGATTAAAAAAGGACTGATAATTGAAATAGCTATTATCCCTGACCCCTGCCTCATTATTGTTTTATACTGATGCAACTTGCTAAAGTCCCTGAAACAATGATGAAACGATTTCTTGAAAATAAAAAAAAGTATCAAATTAAGCAGAAAAAAGGTATAACTATGACAACATGCTTTTTTCGACATGGTGTTGAGATGTTTGTACTGCGACAGACTCTTGCTGTTATTTCACAGCTCCCCCACCAGGGGGCGATTTTGTCTCTTTATTTCAAACAGGTCAAAGGTCAGAAATTACAGTGAGACTTTTAAAACATAAGGGTATGTTCATCTTTTTTCCATTTAAATGAAACTCATCCACCCTTCTCACTCCGTCAACTTGTTTTGTGTTTTCAGTAATTTATCAGGATAAATGTTGACATCTCTGGACCATTTAGAAACTTCTTAACTTTCACAACTGCACATTTAATGAATTACAATAATATATATCATAAAATTATACAATGAATAATTTGTTATTGTAATAATATTGTAAGATATGTCACAAAAACATGGCAGATTCTCAAGATTCTCGTTAAAACAACATTTTTCATGTTGTAGCAAGAAATGCAGCAAATATGCTTTTCCGTAGAAGTCCACAGGATCCGAAAACCACAAAACTTTCATGAGATTCATCACTAAAAGGAGGATGTTTGCTTTGGAATTACCTCAAAATAAATCCACTCACAAACATCTGCTGTTTAAATTAACCCTGATGAGGATTTGTCTGTGTTGTTTCTCCTGGACTTAAAGTGTGTACTCAGACATGTTATTCTCCTTTTTTAAGGGTTTAAGGATTTTGCTCTTCCAAAATTCAGCTCAGCATAAAAGCACAGAGCTCATGCATCCCTACATGTTTTGTGTTTTTGTGTTCATCCATCAAGAAAGCTGCACCATGAGTGCTTTTACTCCCCGAGCCCAATAAAAGACTTTCAGACTGTCAAAATCTGTTGCAACCACTGATAAAACCCAGTCTGTGCCGGCCTTTAATACTTTGATCTGTTTCTAAATCCACTGGGATCTGAAGGATGGTCAGCCACTGAATGAAGACATACAGAGAGAGATGAGAGGAAGCTCTCAGGCAGCCAGCAGCCCTGTGCTTAATGTTAAGATAAAATGGGGGTAAATTGGCCGTGAGATGTTTTCAAAGGGAGGTTTATTCCCCTCTTGTGTCTTTATTCAGTCCAGTAAAGCTCAGTCACATGTCTGCTCTCTTTCTTTTTGCTGCTTCTCCTTGTTTCTCTCCGTCTGTACAGATGTTTCATTTGAGAACAAAAGAACAGTCATACATCTTTCACTGTCTAATGTTTAGATCAAACTAAAGAGCATGCATTAGCCACAATTAGTGCACATTCATCACTTAGGAACAGTGATAAAGATGTGTATTCCCTCCAAAAAGCTTTATCTTCTCTAAAGGTGTAACTGCATAATGCTCTTTGGTTGAGGGGAGAGCATCCTGACCTGGAAATATATAAACCTTTTTAGTTTTATGACCAAAGATGATATTTATAGCAGTAAGAAAGTTGGCTTTTTTACTCCCACTTATCTTATTTCTTGACGGTATCTCAGTGTGAAAGCTCTGGGATATATCATGCAATGGAGATCATAATGATGCACATTATTTTTCACATTCAACTTGAATGTGAATGTTCTTGCACCAGAGTTTGAGATTTGGATGCTTTTAAAGCCATAAACCTAAAAATAGAATCAGCTCAAAGACCACCGATGCACCATCAATCATCAGTCATTCCATCATTTCAACATCACAGCTGTGGAAACATGTCGAAGAACGTCTCCTCCGAAGCCCAAATTTGGGAAGCAATCTTGGGAGGTGATGAGAAGGCGAAAAAGGGGAATGAAGGATGTCGTCTGATGTCTTTGGGTCGGACAGGTGGCGCACCTGCACTTTATCAATCCATCCTGCCACACTGACAACGCTGGTTCAGTACAGTAACATGTTCAAGATGTTTGAGTGAGTGTGCAAAGAGAATGAATGACTTCAGCTGACGGGACAGAAAGAGCAACTGAAAACTAAACCAGGTAGGGTGGTTGTCCCTGAACCACAGGGTCTTTTGTTTGATCCCCTGCTCCTACTGTCCACATGTCGTTGTGTCCTCAAGTGAGACACTTAACCCCCAACTCCCATAATCCAATGCAACGTCACCAAGCTCTGTCTTTTGTTCTTGTTTTTAGATTTGATTAAGTGATTTCACCTCTGGTCATGTGTGGGCTGCTTACGATAAGCACAACCAAAGCATCGAAATACATTTTTTCCTTCATGATCTCTGGAATAAATATCAATTACACTGAGTAATGCTATCACTTTGTCTTGAAAACTGCATCTCCTGTTTGCCTCATTTCCAGTCCGACATGTCGTACATGTTAGATTACCTCATTTTTCACAGAATAAACAGAAACCTTCAGACAGATTCCTGGTGCACAGACAGTTATGTAATGATGTTGTGCTGCGGTGCCCTTTGATGCTGATTTGTTGAGGTTTTTTTGTGTGAGTGTATGCAGCTGCTGAGAATATTGCGTCTCCTGGTGTGTGTAGTTCGGCGGCACATGACGTCGTCCCATGTGAAAGCCTCTCTACATGCACGTGTTGATCAGCTCAGGAGAAATGGTCCTTCCCTCCCTGCCTGATTAAAAACCACCATGGATGGCTGGGCCTTCCACTGTCTGGAGGTTAAACACAGGAATTTAGTCCTTCCTGATTACAATGGGAATGTCTATTTAGAGGTTATGATGATGAGAAGCATGAGCAGAAAACTGATTTTATTAAAATTCTTCTATTGTTTGGAGCATATTGTTTTTTTCCTTTGGCTGATTGAGATCATGAAGGTCAAGGCTGATTAAAATTCTTACTTGATTGGTTTGAGATCAGACATGATTGGGGCAAACCTTTTCTCCAAATATGCAATATTAATCTCTCTATATTTCCCAATATTCCCCTTTCTTCCGATGAGTGAGTTAAAGAATGACGTGATTTATGTGATTTCAGTTCTCGTCCAAACGCTCAAAATGTGGTACCAATTATTCTGCCTCATGCAGGCTGATTTGCAGGGTATATGAAATCTAAACCCACTGAATGGAAAGAACATAATTTGGTAAACATTTCAAGGCCATCCAGTCAGCGTGCCGTGTGTTATGAACGGCTTTGAGTGCACTTAATGTGGTCAGGCTGTTTTCATTTCATCGTTAAGCTTTTGTTTTACTGTATTCAAAGATCCAGCTCCATGATCCTGAAGTCAACACAGAGAGAGCTGCTTGGACTCTAAAAAGAGAAACATGATTTCATTCTCACATTGATTGACAGCTTTCCTGATGTGAAAATGAACATCTGGAATAGTGTGCTATATTTTTAAACAGTAAATGCCTTGATTACATTTGTAAAGTTTGTAAGGTTCAGGCCATGATTATCCTAAATCCTTCCAATCATTCTAACCATATAGAAACTATGTAAACAGACAACAGCAAGCCACAATTGAAACAGAGTTGTAATTATTTTTGTGAATGCCGTTAACACCAAGACAAATGCAACCAACTCTTGACAGCCGTCTATAAAGACTCACTGACTTTACCTGCAAACAGATATAAGGTCAAGCAAGAAAGGTGACCTCAGCAGAGAGCAGGTCTCTGCCCACTGCTGCAACGCTTGACTGGATAAATAAAACCTTTAACTGACTGCAAATGTATGAGACAAGTCTTTTCACCAACAAAATCAACAGATATGCCCTCATTTTATGACTATACACATGGAAACAGCAGTGGGTGACCGGCTGTGATGCACTTAGCTTTGCGCTAGTATTTCTGTTAGCTGATAGCCAATCAGCAGTCAATCATGGCCAAATCAAACAATAAAAGGTGTTTTGAGAAAGTGTGAGTTACTGCAACCAGGAGAGGTCCTTACGTATGCGGCCAAAGTTTTGTGCAGTATGTTGTATGCAAGATAAGCAGTGGACAGACACAGAGACGAACACTCAGTCATGTGCATCCATCCAATCTCATTATCTCTTTGTGGAAACAATAATGACGCTTGGAAATGGGCTCAAAAAGTCCAGCATGCAGGAAGATCAGGGGAGAGAAAAATATGGTTTTAGTCTGAAGACCATTCATTTTGCTGGCTGACTTCTGTGAAATTGAAGCAACTAGAGGATGATTTATTGTGTGCATGTGCCACATTTTGTGTGGCGACTGAAGCTGGAGGAAATGGACTGCTCTCATCTGTTTTTATTGCTCATCTTCTGACGCTTTCACTTCTATGCAGAACTTCAAGCCTCAACTTTCACCATGTTGCTTCATTTTGGTCAGCTGTACACAACAAAATCCATCAGCTTTTCCCATCATTTCCCTTCATGCAAAAGCACTGACTCAGTTTTGTTAAAATGACTTTCCTTGAAGCCAAAATATTATTATATACCACCTGAGGAAATGCTGGTTTCTTTATTTTAACTGAATACAAAGCCGATTTATATGGAAGCCCAATTCTGAAAAAATGTATTTTAATTGACTTACAAAACTCTATGGGAGCTTGCGAGATGTGTTCATTGAAAATGTGATAGCCTACAAGGAAATGTTTATGTAAAAAATAAAGGTACTGCATAAATGTGCAGTTGCAGTTACAATAAAGAGTGTTTTATTTGAAGCATGGATATTGTAAAAGCAGGAAAATCAGATTAAATATTGTCTGCAAATGTTTGGGTTGAATTCATTTGATGGATAGTCTTGTAATTCACTCCTAAAACTTCATTTCCTTCTTGTCCTGGTGGGAATGTGCTTCCATAACATGACAGTATGAAGAATAACTCAAATGTCCATAGATGGCAACCGGACTACAGTTACAGTGTTGGAGCAGCACAATGGGTTTAGTCAGACATGACCTTTGAGTGACCTTTCTGTAAGAGGGGGAAGAGGCAGAAAAGAGAGATATATGGGCTCAAGAGGGGAAAGGAAGAAGAAAAACAGATGGGTTGAGAGAGCTTTGCTGCATACAGGAGAGAGAGAGAGAGAGAGAAAACAGAAAAGAGAGGTGTGATAGAGTAAAGGAGCACTTGGCACACAGACAGACAGAGAGAGAAGAGGGGGCGCTTGTTTTCCCTGCTCTCCTCTCCCTCCAGCTTTAAATAAGTGAAACAGCCCTTTGAAGGGGGGGGGGGGGGGCGGTTGGTGCTGTACTCCCATCCAGCCGGACTGTAAGGAGCATTCAGTGTGCCGACGCTAACCCAGATAGCAGACACAACACAGAGAGCCAGCTGACAGAGAGCGCAGCATGAACGACATCAAGCTGGCCCTGCTGGGGAGCCAGGGAGCTGGGAAGTCTGGTGAGACACAACAAATAACCTGCTTTATCACCTGTGTCCTCTGGGTGATTTCTATTTCCATTCTGCACAACTTAATATTTCTACTCCAAATATTGTACTTTCCACTCTGCCTTTATTTGACAACATTGGTCAGTGACTTTGTCAGATTATTGATTTAAACTGTAAATAAGCTAATGTATTATATTTCTAATTTCTTCATATAGTATATGAAGAAACTGCAATAATAGATGCACTATTAATTTCAATTACAATCCAATAGCTATTCTGACACGCGGTATTAGTGTGTGCTTTTAAATCATGCTAATTTAAATGTATTTTTATGCTAATACCTGTGTACTTTTTCTTAACCAGAGTAACAGTTTGAACCTTTCAGATGTGATAATTAGATTATTTGAAAGTCGACACTTTCAGAGTAAGGAGAGTAAGGTTTCTTCTCTTGTAGTCTACTTACTACACACAACTGTAGAGTGCTTGTTGTTTTTGGAAATGTCAGTGTTTCAGTAAAGAAGCTTTCCAAGCCAGTGGTGGAAGAAGTAACCTGCTCACATCTTTTACTTATGTAATAGACTACTGTTAAAAGTAGCAGTGTACAATGCATGGTCTTGCATTCAAAATTTGACTTTGGCCAAAGTATTTTGTGAGTGATCGAGAGTGTTAAAAGCAAAAAGTGACTAAAAATCCAATTACTACTATTTTTTGTGCTCAACCACATGCCCTGTGGTCTCAAATCAGTTGGCTATTAAGTCATGCTAACTTTGACTGGTTATAAGCTGCTTGCTTCCACGGTAACCCAAGCTTTTAACGCGACTGGTCTTTGGTTTCAAGTTACATGACTCCATCCATAACTGAAATAAAAAATATTTTTGCCTCCAAAGAATCCCTGCCTTTTGAAAGACCTCTGTTTAGGGGAGCTTAAGTTTCCTTTTTTGTTGTAATTCACTAGATGAAGCCGTTCACTCTGGCTTTGCTATATTACACCGATAGTTGCTTCCTTATCCTACTTGTCCTTACAGAAGTAATATGTGAAAAATATGTGAATTTCGGGCCATTAGCTTAATGTCCAGCCTTCTCCTGTTAAATCTACATGGTCAAAAAAGTGCTGGGGTTTTAGCATCCTTTTTGCTGCTCAGGTCTTACCTCAGTACTCTGTGATGTGTTCAAGCTTCATAAACCAATGGCACATTTCCCTTCTAAGTAAGTGAAGAGCTCTTACTGTGGAGTCTCTGGAGGCTCTGTGTACATGTACATGTGTGTGTGTCCATTTAGTTTTGCTGCCCTGCTTTTTGCTTTCAATGCACAGTTATCATTATCTTGTTGTTTTTCTCCAAAAGAATTGTCCCTTAAATCCTGTGCGTCAAATCTGCTTCATATTTTCCAGAATGCATGCATGAATAACTTTTTGGGCCATGTCCATGTCCCCGTAGCCTTAGCATAACCCCTGTATAACCCCATCAAAGGCTCATGACCACCATCAGTACTTGAAATTTTAGCCCTTAATTGAAACTGATTGTCTGTGGGACCACAGCTAGTCAGTTTTATGCGTAGATTGCAGTCTGTAGGCGAGTGAGAGGCAAAAATATAACCATTCAGTGTGCCAAATGTGCTCATGGACCTTCCAGCAAAACAGCCTCTCTCATGTGAGAGGCTACAGTTTCACCACTCAGTCCCAGATACTGTTGGCACCGTGCTGAGCCTGCCGGACTGAATGAGGGTCATTTAACCCTCGCTGCTGCCACCTGTGAGGAATGAGGGCATAATGATGCTGTTCGTGTTGTTTTTCATTTTGTCTGCTTCCTCCAGCTGTCCTTGTGCGGTTCCTGACCAGGCGCTTCATCGGTGAATATGCCTCTAATGCCAGTAAGTGTCTCCAGATTTGATGTGATGCTGGTTTGGTTGGGAGGTTTTGGGTCTGGAGAGTTTATCTTAAGACATGGACGTTGCTAGTAAGTCACTTAGTAGTCCATAAATATCACCAAGGCATTCATGAGATTAAAATCCAGGGTTCCTTCTGTGTTCACCACTGAAAATGATTACAGTTGCATGAACTTCTAGTGCACTTCTACCAGTAGATTTATCTCTTTTTTGAACTTGGGGGCAGTGGAAATGCAACACTGACATAATACCACTTGTGGAGCAAAATTAGCATTTATTTATCTTTAAGTCCTTACAGTATTTGATCTCCACTAAACCCTGAAGGAAATGTCTCCAACTGCCCAACTTTAAGTAAAGTCAACTAAACTAAAACAACAAACTGATGCAAAAAAAAAAAAAAAAAAAAAAAAAGCTGAGGGGAACTGCAGTCAGGTGATCATTATCTGTGAGCTGCTCACTTCAACTTGTGACATAGTGATTATTAATCTATTGTTGATACTAAGCTGAATAAATCAATATTACTGTTTTCTTTCTTGACTGTTTCTGTTCCTCACTGCAGATTCCCTGTACCATAAAAGACTGTCCATTGATGGCAGGCAGCTGAATCTGGAAGTTTTTGACCCCTGCTCTCAGGTAGAGCACAGAACCAACACTCCTGATAGAGTTTTCTATCTAAACTTAGTGTCTTTTTATTCACAGAAAAGCAGAGTTTGCTCCCTTATTTCAACCATCCTTATGAAAATTAAATTTAAAAATCCAGCATCTGAACCCTTCATCATTTTGTTTAATACAAATGTTTCCTGTAAAACCATAAAACCGTTCTACACTACATGCCAGTGACACTGAATGAATCATCGTCATATTTACTTTTCGGTCCGGCACGTGAGCGGCCTGTACAGCACTCAAAGTTAATCCAAAAGGTTTATGAGAGTTTCCAGAGGCGATGTGTGCTAGTGGCTGTGTCTTTGAAGGAAAGCTCCATATAACCTGATTATTTCTCCTTCAGTAAGACCAAAGACCTGAGAGGCCTTTTACTGCAGTATTTTATTGGAGTACCCCTCGGCACAGCAGAACAGGAGCTAGTCATTGTCTTTGACTGTAACGCTGCTCCTAAACACTGAGTCATGTCCTGCCCTTTTGACCTGGACTCTATACAGAAACCATGGAGTCAATAAAGAGAGAGGGATAAGTGAGTGTCCTCCATGTCCTTCCCACATGTTTATTTCTCCTCAAGGTCAAACTGGTAAAGAGTCTTTACTTGCAGAGTGACAAGAACAGCAGTAAAAATAGCTCCGGACGAAATGGGACAACAGGATGTGTATAGAATAAGGTGGCATGAGTACTGTGAGAAATTCCACCTTGATTCATCCTGAATGTGTCATTTATGAAAGGCAAAAATACTGTATATTACATACAGTATATGTTACATGCAGGGCAGTGTCCCTGGTATTATACACATACAGTATGTGGTTTTTGGTATTACATACATCCAGAAACTTGCGTGCGCACCAAAATTACTCACAAATACAACATACTATAGGATATATATAAAGGTCACAATAAATCATATTAAAGTCACTGTTGTGAAGTAGTGAAATACACTGACAGTAACAGTCACTCATGAGTTTATCGAGTTTAATTTGATGAAATCTGTGAGCCAACACTGTCTATTTAAAGGACAGTGTAAAATCAGCCCTACAGAAAGACAAACACAGGCCTGCTATATGAATTTAATCTGGTTAGTGAGGTCCCGAAATAAAAGCGTGTTGTCCTTGGCAGAGCTCCGAGGCCAGGTGCATTCTGGAGGAGCCGGTGGACTGGGCAGACGGCTTTGTGGTGGTGTACAACATCAGCGACCGCACTTCCTTCATCAACGCCAAGAACATCCTGCGGCAGATTCGGGAGGCGCGCATGGAAAACTGCAAAGGGTCAGAAGCCCAATGAGGTTATTTTATGTGATGGCGGTTTCACAAAGATGAGGTCTGGTGGATCAGAGCAGCTGCTGGCCTGTTAGCATCTATTATTTCCAGAGAGTCTGGGGTGCTCCAACTCCAACCAACTGCAAGGATACTGAACTGATTACATTAAGGTTCAACTGAGAATATTATTGTATAAAACCATTTTCAGTCGGTATTAATGACATTTTGAGTTTATCCAAATGGTTTTCATCCCTTTTTTATAGCATCAAATAACTAATTGAAACCAAAGTTGTCATAAAAATAAACACAAAATACACTGTACATCAGTGTGCTATGACCATTCTGCTGCAGTTAAAACATTCAAATGAAATGTCAAATGCTTTAGGTGAGAATCATTGAAATGCTAACACATATTTGCTCGGCTGTCAGTGAAGCTGAACAGGGATCCTCATGTAGTCTTGAATGTGAGGAATGCTGGGAGTCCTGACAAACTGATAAATGATTCATGATGACGAGCGGAGGGAGTCGCTCTAAAACCTACTGGCATCTGGTAGGTTTGATCCAAACATCCATCAGGCCACCTGTCATGTGCCAGAGCTGCAAGAGATTTATTTATTCTGTGACAAGTATGTGAATATAAATGTAGATCAATGTTTCTGAAAGGAGATCACTGATTGTGTTTATATGTTATGAGCTTTTAAGGCATATTTTAGGAATTTTAAGGATTTTAAGATTATCACGATATACAGATGCATAGAATGAAAATATAATAAACCAAAACCAGTTCCTACTATATGAGTCATTAAAATATAGTAACACAAGGTGGTGCAGTGTAGTCTGTTAATCCTTAAATTAAGCAGATTTAGTTAGAAGACTTGTTAAAATATTTTCTAAACCTACCTCTGCCAACACGTCATTAAATCTATACAATAAACAACATTCACTGAATGGAAATCCTTTACATGTTTATCCAAAATAAAATACAGTTCTTTGAGTTTGAATTACACGTCTCCAGATAAAATGTTTAAAATAACAATAATGTTGTGCTGGCTCCACATGACTGTGTTTGCTCCAGGGAGGTGGAGGTTCCTGTGTGCCTGGTGGGCAACAAGCAGGACCTGTGCCACGCCCGGCAGGTGCATGAGGACGAGGGTCGCTGCCTGGCTCAGGAGAACCGCTGCCACTTCCAGGAGGTCTCAGCCGCAGAGAGCTACCAGGACATCGCCAGTCTCTTCACCCAGCTCATCCGTCAGGTGATGGAGCATCTGAAGTACAGAGCTGACCGACGACGCTACAGCGGCTCCAAGTCGATGGTGAAGCTCATCAACAACGTGTTTGGCAAGAGGAGGAAGTCAGTGTGATGTCCCCAGAGGAGGCAGCTGGAGGGACTGGGATGCTGTACGTGGGCCCGTATTAAAGGGAAGGGGACAAAAAAATGACATGCTGGAGAGAGTGGTCCAGAAACAAACACAGCTCTTTAGCGAGTACCGGTTAGGTTGTGATTGAAATAAATCAGGAAATTTAGGCGTTTCCCAACCTGAGGTCACGGTAGGACAGAAAAGCATGCCACAGAAAATTTAGTTTTTACCCAAATCTTTATCACAAATGAAAAAGTAAAACAAACAAAAATGTCACAACTTGTACAAGTAAACATGAAGTTTTTCCAACTCTACACCGAGTTTAAAGGGATCGCAAGTCCAAAAGTTGGGAATGACCACGACAGGTTATTTTTCAAAAGTATTTCAATATTGCCTCTGGAACAATGTAGTTTCAATACCAATACTACGTAACTTTCTGGGAGACACTGAAAAACTCACTTTGTCAGTGTTGAAAACATAAGTAAACATAGTCGAAACCCATAATTCATGTATGAACTTGGAAATGGGCATGACATGTCCCCTTTGACATTAAAATAATTCTATGAAATACTTCTTATTTTTCATTTAAAGACCTTACAAACTTGCAGTCCCAGACACAATTTCTGTTTTTCTAAGTTGATGTTTGATGGACTGAACCAGTAAGAGGTTAAGAAAAGGTTGGGAGGGAATTGTCTAAAAAACAAAAACAGTGCTATAGGTGTGTATGGCCTTCCACACAACAAACCAAATTTCACAAACATAAGTGAAACCTTTGATAAGTACGGCCTAAAATGACCAGAATGGTTGAAACCAGTGATTACTTGAGTTCCTGTTGCTTTTCTGTCATCTCCCATCTGCTCATCCTCCTCTGACCTCTGGCATAAAAGAGACATTTCTCCCAGAGAACTGCCGCTCACTGGATATTTCCTCTTTTTCGGACCAGAGATGGATGTGTGTGAAAATCCCAGTTGATCAGCAGTTTCTAAAATAGACCAGCCCATCTGGCACCAACAATCATGCCACGTTCAAAGTCACTTACATCCCCTTTCTTTCCCATTCTGATGCTCCGTTTGAACTTCAGCAGGTCGTCTTGACTAAATGCATTGAGTTGCTGCCCTGTGATCGACTGATATTATATGTATTATTATATTTGTGTTAATCAGCAGTTGAACAGGTGTACCTAATGAAATGGCCAGTGAGTGTATAAACAGGTACAAACGACTAATAATAGTTAATAGTATATTGTATTTCTACCAGTAAATAAATAAATTAACGGTGCACTTTGTTCCTTTATATTAAGGATAAAGGCTGCTTTTTGACATTTTTATTACTTTTATTTTTATTACTACACATTTAACTGACTGCAGCCGTCTGCTTGGATTTTGCTGCATTCTGGGTGTTTCTGCCTCTAATAAAGATGTCAGGTGCCTGATCAGAAGCACGCGTCCAAGCCGAAGCTACAAAAATGAAAAACAAAACATGAAAATAGCTAGGCGACTCGCTAAGAGGACAACGCTTGCCCCACAACAATAATAAATGTGAGGTTTGCTTTGGCTTGGAAAGCACCATAACTCAGCTTGAGATGAGGAAGAGGGCCAACTATGCTTTTATTTCACAATTCTTCTGTTGAAGTAAGTGAAGGAGACTATAAATATGCTAAGATCACTGCATTTGGAAGACATTTGTTTAAACCAAATGAAGGACCTGAGGTCTGGTTATTTCTCTGAGTTTAACTGGATCAAGTTTGTGATCAAGATCAAACTAAACTTTGAGAGACACATTTGAGACACATTTTGAGTTTTAAGTTAGGCCACTTCCAGACAAGCCTGAAAATTTCGTCAAAAACCATCCACAAATTTTTGAGTTACTTTGTCAAACCAAAATACATACAAACAAACAAACACCTGTGAAAACCTCCTTGGCGGTGGGGGTACCTTTAAATAAAAAAAGTCACCGCCGCAGCGGAGGTCTGCGCTCTCTGAGTGCTTTTCTAGTTGTTCTTGTTGAGGGCTATTTAGTCCATATCCATGAGCCTGTCATGTCTCCCCAGTGGTCCATGTCGTCATGCACCACCAAACAAGTCAAACATCATCAAGTGTCATGGAAAGATCGGGTGGAGTAACACTAGTCTGGTGTTTGAAACGTTGGACGTGAAGAACCTGGTGAAATTAGGCAGCCACAAGCATCTGGAGGACATCCTCTCTGTCATCCAGCAGATACGGCATCAGCAAGATACAAAAACTGCTTCTGTCTCCATGTGATCAGAGTTTCACTCTTAACAAGATTTTCATTCTCTAATCTTAATGCCCACACTGATGTGAAAACAGAAAACATCATGATGGTGGACCACAGCAATACTATATTGGAAACCAGATGATCTGATATCACCAAGGACTTAACAGTCCTGGACAAATGTCAGAGTTTTAGAGTAAGGGTAAAGATTAGGGTTAGTGGTCTAGGACTATTGTGAGTTGTCCAGGACTGTTAATTACTTGGTGATATCAGATTGTGCATTGGAAACCATCAAGACAAGCCAGGTCACCCATTAAAAGAAACACTTTCTGAAAGTCTTTATTTGTTGTTATCTAAATATAAAACAAGGAATCTGTCTGTCTGTCTGTCCTTCTTTGTGTTATTTACATACCTCAACATACTATGTCTGTTGAGCTGATCAACTTCAGAACTGTCTTAATTCTTCGTGGCATTGTTGGAAACATTCCTCATTTTGATTTTGGTCCATGTTGACATGTCACTCAGTTGCTGCAGATCTGACAGGTGCACATCAATAATGTGAATCTCCTGTTCTTCTGTTAGATGTGTGATCGTAAGATGACTGGATTCAGAGATGTTCTTCATACAGCGTGGACGTCTCAGCATGTTTTTGATGACAGCATGTTTGAACAGACTCTCAGAAAATAGCAAACCTTATACCGTTGGAATCAGCAGCTACTTTCCAAACGTAGTTTCTGGCTTTCTTTCCTCACACGAAACCTCGGAGTTGCGCCACACCGGGAAGCTTTGATTGGCTGTAATCAGCTTCTCCTCCATCTTTCACTCATCAGTCATAACTGTTTACCATTAAATATGATCATAACACAGAGGAATGAGTGTCTGATGAGCTGTTGAGCTTTAATGATGATGTCATCAGTGTGGTCACATAGTGAACTCTTACTTTAAGCTCCTCCATCACTGGTTTAAGCTTTGTAATGTTGAGAAAATGTGACTTCAGTTCAATTTTTATCATGTTTTAGGAGGGAGCCTTGATACCTTTTACGTTTTATTATTTTTTCATATTAATGCTTCTCTGTGGCAGCAGTAGTGTTTCTTCAGTTGATCAATATACTGTTGATTCCTCTGTCATATGCTCTCTGGTTCACTCTGTCTCACTATGTACACATTAGATAATTTAAATTTATTAATCGCTACAATAATACTGTAACAAGCCATTTTGTCCAAGAAATCTTTCAAGACCCCCATTTTGTGCTATGTCTCTGAAAACACTGAATAGCTCAAATGAAAGAAGAGACTGTCTATTTCATCATGAAAAACTGTTTGTTTTTACTTTGTTCCATTCTTGTTTTGTTTGAAGTTGAGTAGAGGCCACTTTCACCAAAAACACCACTTTCTTCCAGATACAGATTGTTTTGCTCTATGATCCTGACGTCTCTACTTCCTGGATTATTGCTGCGTTCCATTTACTTTGGTAGTCAGAAGTCGGAGCAGGGAATGACGTCATACCCGAGTAGAGCATTTCAGTAAACATGTAGGAAAACCAAGATGACCCCAAACCCCAAAAGTTTGTTGTGCTTGCTCTGTCGGAATACAGAAAACTAAAGCAGCAATACATGTTGAAGAGGAACAAAGAAGATGCATACGAAGCATTAATTCTGTAGTAATATGTAATATTGTAGGCTGTAACGTGTAACGCTACACAGTGTTGCCAGCTTGGATTATGATGTTGCGGTCAAATCGGGGTTGGCGAGGGTCATCCAACTTTCTGAGTCAGAAATTCCGACGATTATAAATAAAAAATAGATTTTGGAACTGGGAATGACACACCTGAGTTGACGGCATTCGAGGAAACAAGTGGGAAAACCAAGATGGACGCCTCCAATGAAAAGTTTGTTGTGCTTGCTCTGTTGGAATGCAGAAAGCTAATGCAGCAATACTGGTTAACTTTAATAATTAGTAAATTTATTAATTATTGTAACTCTTATCAAATATCTTAAAAAATAACTCTTTTCATAAATACAGCAACACACCATAATATAACATACCAGCTGTGGCCATGAACTCATTCAGTGCTGTTGTTCTTCAGTTTAATTCTGTGAGTATGATGCTATAAAGAAAGAAAATGAAAATATGGTCATGTCTGCAGCATTTTGTAGATGAATAGTTATTTTTGTAAAAACTGTAAAACATAGTTCCAGAGGAAACTAAAGTTCAATATAACTCCTGTTTTAGTTCTTCACAGAAGGTTGAGTTCCACTTTAATTTAGTGACCACTAGAGGAAGCATTTCTGAAGCCTTCAGGATGGAGGAATTTCCTGTGGCTAGCTGCTAAAAATAGCTGGTTTGGAGGCAGCTTGAGTGAGAAACATTATTATACTGAAGTCAGACCTTTTAACAAAGAAATATTCATGAAATTTCCAGTAGATGGCAGCAAAAACATTATAACAATGTGGGATGACATACAGGCCAGATTCAAAAAAAATTTAGCAGAGAGAAACTTGGTCAAAAAAGTAAAATAAAAAATGCAATACATAAAAAGACATTACAATGATATTACCCTGTATCTGTATATTGTTTATTAACTCATATTAATACAAAAATCTGATTTTTTTTTCAATTCTTTTGTCTTTGATCCTGTATGCATGCCACAGCTATTCCTACGGTGTAGCAAAACAGTCATAGTCTAGTTAAACATCCATTTTTGTGCAGTTCATAATATCTTGCCTGGGTTTTAGCTGTAAAACTTTTAAAACAAATGATCTTTCAGAATCTCATTTCTACACTATAATGAAAGACTTCACATTTCTTAAAAAAAATAAATCCTTTGCCACAGGAAGTCATGCAGTTCGCATTTCCAGCCGCAGCAGCAGTGGTTTGCCTTGAATAGATGGAGGAGCTGTGTAGACTGACCAGAAAGACTGAAGAAAAAGACATCAGTGTGCCTCCTGCTGAGTTTGACTGACAGGTCATTCCTGCAGAGAGGTGCAGAAACAGCACTGGCTTTAACATTCAATAACAAAGATGCCAGGAACCATTAAATAACACAAGGGACATGTAAATCTTTAATGGTGCTAAAATGCTCTTCATATAACCTCTGATTCCAGCTCTTCATCCCGCTGACACTCTTCTTCGTCTCTGTCTGTCTCATTTTTGTCAGAGGGATGAGGAGTGCAGATGGATGGAGACAGAACCTCCAAGCGTGGCCTTGTAGCTTCAGGTCAGTGATCTTATTTGGCCCCTGCGTGGAGGAAGAATTGCTTTTGGCTGGACCGAGGAAAACCATCTGAACCAAGGGGATTGGATGCTGCTGGGACACCATGAGAGCCAATCAGAAAAACCATCGATCAGTTCCCCTTAATCTCACAGCTGGTGAGCACATCCCCACTCTAATCTAAAACTCTGCAGCTTAGTCAGACTGACGGGGGATTGGATGGCTTCCAAGGACCCGAACCTCCAACTGAAATGGATCTACGTAGGACTGGGAACTGTCCTTCCACAACATCACATTCAACACCCCTTTCTGCTGCTGCGATCCTGACTGGCAAAAATAAATAGTAGTTAACATTGGTTAGCCTCGTGCTGCTTTAAAATATCTGGAAACAATGTCACTGTGTTTCCAGTCCAAGGTGGCCGAAAGGATGAAATTATCCCAATGAAACATATGTGTGTCCTCCCATAATCTAAACAACAACAAAAAAAAAAATAATAATTTGAACACCAGCCTGTGTGATTTGCTCGAGGGGACATATTTTTTTTGCCCTGTACGCTGTGTCATGCTGCATGAGTGCACACAGTGATTGCTTGCTGTATATGCTGCATCTGAAGAGTTTGTTTCTAAAATGAGACGTCCACTCCCTGAAAATGTGATGCATCCTCTGCTGCAAGCCAAATCCATACTTATATTTTTGATGAGCTACATATGGATCATCTGGTTTTATTAAACACCGGTTGAATGTAAAGCAGTTTTTGGGATCATGTGCAATCTGTTTCATATGTTCTATGTAATGTTCAGTGCCCTGTCTCCTGTTACACCAAATACTGTCTGTGCACTGAATACTGCTTTGTAAGACGGTGGTGTCTTCTTGCAGTGATGATGCCAAAGCTGTGCAAATGAAGTGAATCTAATAAAGAGCTTGATATCACAGAGATGCCCTCTAAAGCTCTGGTTGTCAGTCGCTGAATTGGAACATCCCTTTATGTTGCAGAAGCAAAAGCACCAGTGTGTAAATAATGGAATGAATGATGGCTGAATTCCATTTAGATGCTTTAGTTTCAGGGTCCAGGCTCATTGTCACATGGTCATGACTTACAGGGACACTTGAAAAGAGTCTTTATTCATGTTATTAGTTGCACCTGTTCTTTCCTCACAAAGTCAAATATCCGCTGTGAAACAGACCTGCACTGCACACACCTTGACTCAACTGTCTGTGGTGTGGCTCCCATATATTTAAATAAAGAGTATTAGTGGTGAGTAGATTTTTCATTGTAGCTGTTTTCCCCCACAAAATTATTGTTGTTTATTTTGTTTACAATCATAGAAGGTTTCAGGTTCTAATAAGAACTGCTAGAGTGGGCGATGATTTGTTTCAGAATAAGAAGAAGAAGAAGAAGAAGAATTCCTTTATTAATCCCTCAATGAGGGAAATTACATTTTATTTTATTCAATAATAAAATAGAAAGTAAGAATTGCTGAATGCGAGATTGCATTGAGTCATAGAAGCAAGGGTAACGGCGGCTTGAATGAGATGTTTGGTGAAGCAGCTGCAGCAGAGTCAGCACACACTTATTGGCTCTTGGAGCTCTGCAGGCCTGGTTCATTCAGACACAGAAGGTACGAGGGGCCAGATTACATCACACTGTGTTCCAGTCCCTGAAAGGCTTTGTTGCGCATAACTGTATTTCAAGATTTCTTTCCAAGTTTGAGGCTCACAGATCAAAGATGAATTGTAGCAGCCTTTATCTGCAGCAGAGGATCATTGCCCAAAAAAGTGCTAAAGAAGCTTTCTACGATTTAATCTGTGTGAAGGGTGATTCAGTGCTGTATATGTGGATGTGTTTTATGTCAAGTTGATGAAGCTGATGTCTCATGACATATGCCTCTATTCTGAACAACATTTAGAAATATACACTAATGCAGCTTACCCTCATACAACAGTTTGTATGATTTCTTATTTTCCTATAAACAATGTTCAACAATTGTTTTTTGGGTAAAAATAACCATGATGGAACTACTTGGTAAGTTTTAGGAAAAGGTTGGTTTATAAGTGACACATTTCATTTTTCTTACTGGTTTGTTTAAGACAGGAAGAGTGTAACATAAATGTATTTCACCAGACATTTCCATCTATTGTCCGTGGGGGTGTATAAAATGCACACATATAAATATAATGCAATATAAACAGTCATCTGAAATGAGAGGAGAGTAAAAATCCCAACTGTTCAGTTCAGCCAGTGGCTCCACTGGTTCATTTCTCAAAGGCACCACAGCAACATGGAAACACTTTGCTTTCTTCCTCAGATTTTCCCAGCCGGCCGACGGATCCAAACAAATAATCTTCTCCCCAGTGGTCGAGCCCTTTGGGAGTCCAGGTGCAGCTCTAACACAATCAGGCAAACCTCCCTGAAGCACTGCTAATGAAGCTAAAATGAAAATGTTTTTTGTTGTTTTTTTTCAGTGTTTTAGTCCTCTGTTGTTTGCTCTTATTAGCGTTCTTCTTCCTATTGATGCCATTTTGCCCAGAACCAAAAATAAAATATGTTCACAAACTCATTGTTTGTATTCTTTTACAGTCTTCAATTAATGTTTTTTTTTTTTGTTTATTTTTTTTTTTTGCAAAATTTCATATTTTATATCAATGCTTGGCACTGACATTATTGACCTTTCTTAACACAGGTTCCACTTATTTGCTTGGTCTCATCAGCAGATTGAGTTTGCTCAAAATGTATTTTAATGCAAAGTGTTAGAAGTGTGTTAGATTGATAGCAGGCTAACATTTGCAAAGTGCAGCTGAGGCTGATGGGAATACTATTATTTTTGCCGATATGTGCTCATAAACCAAAGTATTAGAAAAGTTAAGAGTTATTTCAACTTATTCTCAAAAGTAATCACCCAGTAGAAGTTGAGATATTTTAATCTGGATTGACACATGATTGGCCATCCATAGAGCTTGCATTTGCTTTTACATTGCATTTGGAAAATGAAAAAATTTGCTGGAAAATGACGGACATGTAAGAGAATATATGGTAGAAAATGGTCTAAATGAAAAACTCGTTGTCTCTTTCCAGTCTGACAAGAACCAGGAAGCTGTGGCTTCACATGCTGCCACAAACTGCAGTGGTTTCCTCCTCTAAATTCAGCTGTTACTGTATGAAATGTGCTGTGTGGCCTCTCATGGCATTATATCTGACAAACAGCCCTTCCATGCTAAAACACAGCCTAAATTTGTCTCTGCCCTTTTCACACAGAGGACATGACAGCGAGGCAAGGCGCAGCAGATGGCCCCAAAAAACAAAAAAAAAAACTCTTCCTATTTTCACAGACTGCTAATTAGAGCCCAAACCACAGCTCACCTTTCATGTCAGCCACAGACTGCTGTTAGCACAATTAGCCTAATGGGGTCCGAGCTTGTGAATAGCCTGTAATGTTAAGTCTGGGCCAGGCATTGCATTGTAGTTTAAGCATGTCAAAATAAAGGACAAGAGGGGTCTACAGCAGCGCAGATCCATTTATCACCACAGCCAAGTGAGGACGAGACTTCAACCATGATTATCCAGAGAAACTATTTAATTAGATGCATTAATAATTGAACTAATTAGCTCCCTTGTGTCTCACAAATGAAGAGGGAACCCGGAGCTTCACTTGCACCTCATCAACTGATTAATTAGTCGGTTGATCGTTAGCTGTCTTGACGGCCTATATGTGATCAGATGAGAGGGTGGATAATGAGGGAACTGGCAGTCAATGGTGCTGGTTAATTAGTGTGACCTGATCCAGGGGCCATGTTAGAACAGTTGTTTATGGCACAGCTTCTAATGAGGAGGATCCAGACCTGGGTGATCTATTAGGAAAGCAGGCTGCAGCGTTGTTTATGGACTGGACTTGAAAACCGCCCATTGAAAATCACGATAATGTTCCAATAATCTATCCCCATGGACTAATGATGTGGATGTGGTGCTTGAGATTAACTAAATAATGACCTTGTCATACTTTGTGGTATTTTGATTCCTAAATCCTCGATGCAGGTCGAGGGCCAGCAGGTCTGGGAGCTTCAAGACTATTTGGATTTCATTCTAATATTCTACTAATGTTTCAAGAACGTGGTCTGTGGTAGGTCTATTAATAAGTACTATAGAGTGCATCTGCAGCATTCATAATATTCAGGACTTGTAGTAAATGTAGTGGTGTAAAAAGTACTGAAATTACTTCTAAAATGTAGAACAGAAATATATAGCATAAAAGTAAAGCACGAGTACACTTCAAAATCATACTTAACTAAAGTACTTGGGTAAATGTACTGTAAATGTGCTGCTGCAAGATGTACCATTAGAACTTTACACTAGTTTTATCTCATTCTTATAATATTCCTACAATGAAAAGATATGTTGATGTGAGAACTGTCGTGAATTCAAACAAACTGTGTTTAAGAAAAAGATCTTCATAAGTCAGTGATTGACTTTTAGTTTCACACAGACTTCCTGGGTGAAAGTCATGTGTTTGCTTTACCAATCATCTCACTCAGAGCATCTATGATTAAATGATGCACAAGGTTGAACTAATCCTCACACTCTGAATGTTTTAACTGAAGTTTAACCAAGGAGCAGTTCAGCCCGTTTCAGTAAGATTGTGAACAACAAAAAAACACAGGCCTACATAGAAATAAAGAAAAAAATAAACTTTTCAGAAAGAACAAAATTATATCTGTCAACAAACAAAGAAATTTAGCTCTATCTCAACCAGAACCATGAATTAACTCATTTTGCTTTCAAACAAGGAACTTATAATCAGTCATGGTCATTTTATTTTAAAAGAGCAAAACAGTTTTTAAATAACAATGTAGATCACTTAAGTGAGTAATGCCAGTGATGACAGTATGCATACTGAGATTATTTAATGATTTATAGCATGATTTCATAACTGCTAGCCCTGCAGAGCTAACAGTCCTATAATAGGCCTATTCCTCACTAAATAAATATATCTTTGGTATTTTTAGTGTGCCCTATAATATAAATATAATATAATATATTTATAATATATATATATATATATATATATATATATATATATATATATATATATATATATATATATATATATACATATACATATATATATATTAGAGCCTTGAGTTCATAGTGCCCTGTATCCAGGTACATTTGTTTCCATTTTATGATATGCTTCTACTCTACTGCATTTATTTGACAGCTTTATTAAATATTAATGGTTAACAAATCAAATATCAGCAAGCTCACATGAATGCACCAGAATGATATTGATCCTTTAACATATGATGCTGCTTTTACTTTTGCCACTCGAGGCTTTATTCTAATGCTCATACTTTAATGTTATAATACTTAGTGTAGAGTGTATTTAATCTTACCTTTTTCTAAGTTGTAATTACTTTTGTCACAAAGAGAGAGACAAAATAAGGGAAAAATATATGTCACGAATTTACGCGCGCGTCCGTGCCACAGTGCGCACTGACAGGCGGTGGCGCTGGAAAGCCACCGGTGCCGGTGCCGTGACTGCAGGGCAACCCGGAGATAATTGGTGTCCTTGGAGTTGAATAAGCTCATTCTAAAACACCTCAGGCCCGGCTGTCCTGCTCTGTGACTGCCTATTGAATAATTGATTCAGAGAGGGAGGGGCGGCCACTATCACATCTGAGCGCCATAATGACTTTATATAATTAGCACGCAGCGCTGGAAAAAAAAACATTTGACTGTGGGAGTTTTTGAGAGAGAGAGAGAGAGAGAGAGAGAGAGAAGGAGGGAGCAAAGGAGGGAGGGAGCTGTGAGGAGGCTCAGTCTGCAGAGGAGCTTATCTGAGCAGCAGCAGGAATTAAAGCTGCTCTGACATCAGCCAAGACAAGACACACAGACACTCTTCATCTGAGGACATCTGTCCAGTCGGAAAGGTGATATCCGAGGACGCTGCTGTTTTTCGCAGGACTATTATTATTATTAGTAGTAGTAGTATTTGACAAGAAAGACAATCTATGGCTGTTTCTAACGAGGAGCGGAGCTGAAGTTTGAGCGCGTCTGAGCCGTCTGTGCGTCTTATCCCTCGGGTATCTGGAGGGTCTCCTGTTGGTGGATTGTTGCTCTCCAGAAAGGATGGTGCTGGATAAGGAGGAGAGTAAGTACAGAGGGCTATGATGTGTATTTCCTTGTTCTGTGTGTGTACGACAGGACAGGTTTAGAGGACTGGGAATGATTGTGTGCAACTGTGCAGCAAGACATCATCATTAAGTATGAGACTGCAGAAAACTGTTTTTAATGTCAAACTTACTGTGAAATACCAATGATGACGTCTTCAGAAAACTACTGTCTTCTCACTTCCTCTTTGGTTTAGACTTTATGACCCTACATCAACATTTTATTTCTATTGGGGATGACATTTTGCATTCATGTGTCCTAACTGATTATTTTTTGTAAACAGTATAATAGCATTCACTGTAGTGTCTGGGATATTCACCAATGAATTTATTATCTATTTCATGTGACAGCTCTATAAAACTCTGTCTTTGACTCTCTGCCTACCTGTTCGCTTTCCCACCAGGTGTGTCCCTCGTGTCCCTCCAGTCCAGAGAGAAGCCAAGAGGCTGTGCCGGATGCAACGGGAAGATCCGGGACCGCTTCATGCTGCAGGCGCTGGACAGGTACTGGCACGAGGACTGCCTGAAATGTGCCTGCTGTGACTGCCGCCTGGGCCGGGTGGGCTCCACCCTCTACACCCGGGCCAACCTCATCCTCTGCCGCAGGGACTACCTGAGGTAAGCAGGTGCATCTGGACCAGGAAAACAGTTAGCAGAATGAATAAAAGGGAGCCATGATTCTGTGACAGAAAGGCCCATCACGTCAACTCAAATTAAAATGTGAAGAAACCTCTGGGATAATTAAGTAAAGCTCTCAGTCATCTCTCAGAAGGTGTGTCATGTTTCCTAGAGATGTACAAAACAGTCCAAGTCCAAGCATGTTTTACCTGTAGACTATCTGTCTGAATGAGCTGCTTTGACTCCACACTAAGAAGACTTGAGTGGGCACATACTTTTCTGCCCTCTTCCTTAAAAAGGGTTAATCTTGTGTAGAGGCGTGTTGTGTGGTTGGGTGCAGGGTTCATGTGTTAATAAGCAAAAATATTCCATCCTCCTGTTTTCTCAGGTCACTGAACTTGTATAATGAGCTTTCATGCTAATTTCTCTTCTGTAAACAATGAAAAGAAAAATAAAAGGTTGGGAGCTTGAGAGGTTGACACAGAAACACACCTGAAGATTTAATAGTGCAACAAAGCTCTGGTGCTCTTGAAGACGTTAAGGAATAGTTCGCCTTGGAAAATATGTGCTCATATGCTTTATTGCAGAGAGTTAGATAACAAGATTAATACCACTCTCATGTTTGTATGGTGAACTGCAGCCAGCAGTTGGTTAGCTTAGCTTAGCATAAAGACTGGAAACAGAGGGAAAAGGCTAACCTGGCTCCAAGCTCCAGGAGCTGGTTCAGCGCCATCCTGAGTCTCTTATCTTTTTTACATGTTTCATTTTTTTTAACAATCAAGATTATAAGGCTAGTGAGTGTTAGAGGAGCTGGAAGGCATTTTTGTTAGCTTTTGAGAGAGCCAGACTAGCTGTTTCTATTTGTTTCTAGTCTTTTATGCTAAGCTGAACTAAATGTCTCCTGGCTCCTGCTACATAATATTATATTTCTGAACTTTTAGCAAAAAAAAAAGAATAAGCAAACTATTACTCCTTATTGAAGTGTCTATACAGGCAGGAAGTTAACACTTAACATACTTTAAACACTCTTTCTAAACCCTTCAGATAAAGATCAATGTTTTCAGATGAACAGCTCTGTCTGGAGCCAATCACTACACTGTGAGTGTGACTTTTTCAATAAGCATGGTTTAGATACACGATGGATTGAAACCATCTTTTGACAATGAATCACAAGCTAAACCCTGACTTGAACAGCTCTTTTGAGAGTTGTGCAGCCTTCATTTTCTTGCCTGAAATAACGACGTCTGGTGTCGGGTCAGCAGGAGAGCTCCTGATATCTCCGCCACATTGCTGAACTCATGTGTTAGTCTCATGTACAATCCAGCTGGATTTGGTTGGGGCTAAGTCTCTCATTAGCTGTGCTGCACTTAAGAGACCAAAACCCCTTTTGACAGTTAAATTGGCTAGATTGCCTCCTGTTTTCCTCATCATTGCGAGGGTGCAGACCAAAAGCCTTTGAAGAGCGGGATTAAAACCATGTGATTTCTTTTAATTGGACCATTAGTAGAGAATTAGCATTGAGCTCCGTAGCCTCGTTAAGGAGGAGGGAAAACCCACCAGGTGCCTGCTCAGGACTCAGCCTTGTTAGATCAGAACATTCGCTTAATTAGGACTTGTTTTGTTCCCCTGTTGGTCACTCGTTTGATGACTTTTTTTTCCATTTGTCCTCTGAAGTTCTGGAAGACACATGCCTCTTTTCCTCCCTCCTTTTTTTTGTGGATGTCGTTTTTCATATAGCTGTTCCTCCCGAACCTCCTTTTCTATCTGGCCTCTAATGGAATATGGAAATCAGCAGCAGCAACTTATCTTCATGTGTGTCAGGCTCTTAGGGAGTCATTTGTTCGTTCTTTTAGAGGTGAATGAGAGGTGAAGCAATCTGCAGCTGGTCAGCACACTGAGTCACACCAAGTATTTAAAAACAACACAGGGTTTGTTCTCAGGTAGTCTCAGGACGGAGCTCAAATGGTGTCACATAAATTGCTAGTTTCAGAAATAGATTGACTCCTAAGTTATTGCCTTAAATGTCCCGTGAGGTGAAAAACGTCTATCACGCTTTTAAAGTGGCTGACATTTTCATTTAGATTTTGAGATTTTCAACATCAGTTAATCTTTTCTGCTCTTTATCAGAAGCTGATATAAAGCAACAGTGATCCAAGTATCTGGTTTATGAAAGCTGTCACATTTGATGCTCCGTGAAAACTCACAACAAGTGAAGCATTTGAGGTTTCCTGCAGCAACAACAGAGGTCTGTTTAGAAGAGATAAGCTTAAAAATAATAAACCTGCATTACGGAAGAACATTGTGACGACCTGGAAGATTTCTCACGTTATTCCCAGATGACTACTTCCATTACTGGGCCTCTCACCTTAAAGGCCAAAAACTAGCTCAATATTGTTAAAGTAGTCACAGTATTTAAAGTATTTTTTCCACATAATGCTAACGAGTTGAAACAGATAGAAATGTTTGTAGTTGGAGTATTGACAGAAGAGAACCTTGGAGCCCGCCCGCGGTCATTTAATGATTTAGCCTTTCATTTGCTCTTTGAAACTCAGCATCTCAACTAGCTCACTGGACAGCGGTTAGCTGTCATCCGGTTACTCGCTGTCTGCATCGGAATCCCCAAAATATTGGCTGAGGCTAAATTGAAATGTTGGATTTTATTTCCATCTAACTGCTGTTATTTTGCCTCTAGATTGTTGACACTGCTGCAGTTTTCTTTCACTGTGGCAGATACAGTCACCTCGTCTAGCTACTCAGAATTACAATGAGGCGGGCGATTATTTCCTCCTGCTTGGCTGCTTTTAATTACATAAATAAATCCATATGATATGATGTAAGTGCGGCATTAGTAGCTGCAGAAATAAGCGTGCAATAATCAGTGGGAAATCCAGTGCACTTTACTGCTTTAAAACACAACATTATTTGCAGAAAAAGGTGCATGAGCACCATCTGTGACTCAGACGCAGGGTCCTGTTGAACCACTTCAGACTTGTCCTCCCTTTTTATTTCGCTCTTTTTTTCCTCCCTTTTCAGCTCTCGTCTGAAATGTATCTAAGTGCATCCAGACTACAGGTCTGCTTGTTGCCCTCTTTCCCTCTGCAGGCTCTTCGGGGTGACGGGGAACTGTGCTGCCTGCAGTAAGCTGATCCCTGCCTTTGAGATGGTGATGAGAGCCAGAGACAACGTCTACCATTTAGACTGCTTCGCCTGTCAGCTCTGCCGCCAGAGGTAAGATTAGGGGAGCAATTAGCCGGGGAGATCAAATTCAGTTGACTTATCTGGGATGTGCACCAGTGAGCTCACTGGTCATTATGAGCATGTCACTGATGCATTGTAATCAGAATGTGAGGAAGTTTACGGAACAGTATTAAAACCTCAAGGGTTAAAAACTTTGTATATCACTTGGATGGTTAATCAGCTAGCAATCATGCAAGATTAATTTCTGATTATCATAGCAGTGCTGAAAACATGCCTGAAACGCTCCTCCGGGACCTCATGATTCACTTCAGCTCAAGCTCCGAACCAAGACCCACTTCCATATTTTGATATTCTCTCTGCAGATTTTGCGTGGGAGACAAGTTTTTCCTCAAGAACAACATGATCCTGTGCCAGCTGGACTATGAAGGAGGACATCTCAGTGGCAGCACAGAGAGGCCGCCTCAGTGAGAGGTAATATTCAGATGACGATGAATTACAGTCCCAGGCAGCTGCGCTCTGACAGTTTGAACTAAAACATGCACTGAGATATCCGGAAGATATACAAGGACCTCACAGAGCTCATCCCGAATATGACCATATGTAGACATGAGACTTCAAAACCACAACCAGAGGCCGCTCTGACATTATCATCCCAAAATAATGCTGGAGCAGAATAACTTTACATTTAGTACAGATGCATGTGTTCAGTTTTGAAGGGCAGTTTATGAAAATGGACGGATGTCTGGTGACAACTTAAGCACATATAAAGTAGGCTGAGAACTAGATGCGTCTCATTCAATACTGCATCAAAGTTGAAATCCATCTCAATGGTCCCTTACAGTGCTCTCAATGTAATGAATAATGAGGTTCACCTTTTAGCACAAAAGGTGGTTGTCTATGCTTTAAACTGATAAATGAGCTCTATTTAAAAAAGCATAGTATAAAGCTAGCTGTACTCATACAGTTTTTGTACTTATACCTCTGAAAATGCACCATATTTCATAAATAACCCACAGATTGTATGTAATCCACCTATTTGTGTGCAAGAACAGGTGATGTAGTATAAAGAGCAGTAAAGTCAGCAGTCGTAGGATGTCAGTAAACACCAGACTATTGCCCAGGACATCTCTGTTGTGTTCCCCGAGTGAAAGGAGAATTTTGATTTATTGGTCACATAACATCCTTACTTATCTTCAGTACTTATGTTAAGCCAAACCACTATCCTTTCCTAAACCTAACCAAATACATTTTGTTGCAAAAAAGCAGCTTGTTTCAGACAAACCACTGCATGATGACATGTTGTTTTAAGCTGTAGCAGTAATTCTCCACTGATTATTTCTATACCTCTGCATAAAGCAGCTGTGGTCGGAGGCATTATCTGTCTCCAGGAGCGCCTGGAGGGAATTGCATTACATTTGGCACAAATGTCCTCTTGAACTCAAGGATTAGCTTGTTAGAATTTGGTAGCTAAAGGTCACTGTGGCCTCACGAAACAGACCATAACTCAAGAATTTATGTGCTACTTATGACAATTTCATCCTAATAGGATAAATTCTGGTACTTTGGACAGACATGGATGCTTGACTGGTTGGTGGAGGCAAACAACCTTTCATGATAATATGACTGAAAGAGGAAACCTAACTCTACAGAGCCGTTTAGCCTCTTTTAGATCATTGTTTTGGTTTGAAGGAATATTTATGGCATAGATTAAATCCCAGCTCCCAGCTTTCCAGGTACAGCAGGCGGCGGCTGTTTTCACTCACACAAGCCTTTCAGTACAGCGTTATGTGACGAATTAGGATGAGAACATGTTGAGATTTAAAAGCATATTTTCAACTGTCTTATGAACAGAGAATCATTGCATTTGTTTGTCCCCTCACCCCTCAAAGCACCACAGGCTGATACCTGGTTTGGGAAATAAGGATGTGAAATATGCACGGCCTTCTTTGGAAATCACATTCTTCAAACAGGTGCTTCTCATTGGATGCCACAGCGCTGCCTGCAGGTCTGAACACATCTAAAGGTCTTTTTTTAAGACAAATAAATTGTGTGGGAGTCAGAGCTCTTCTTTTATTGAGCCTCTAGATGGGCGTGAGCAGTGGGCAGATGGGAGAAGTTTGAAAGCAAGTGCAGCGGCAGACACCACAAAGTCCACAGTTATGAAGGTTCCAGGGTTCAAACACAGACCCAGCAGCCCAACGTATCATTATGATACTAACTACAACTACAGTCCATAAAACACACAACGCCACACTGGACACTTGATGCTCTCTGGGACTGGAGACTTTTTACATTTGGTTAGATTTCAGGTCTTCCAGAGTTCATGTTGAAACAACTTTCGATTTGCGGAGATCGTTTTACATTTGCTACATAAAAATCTTGATGTTCATTTGAGGACTTGACCAGCCCTGGAGGTTTCATTCACTTTTATTCTTTGAATGTCATTTTCTGTATATTTAGTTTGGAGTGTGTTATAAAGGGAGTCTACTTTATAAATGCGGTGAAGGTTTTCTGGCTTCCAGATGTTCTAACTCTTTCGAACTGTTGTCTCAAGACCCAAATAGCTTTTATTGATGTTGGGAGTTTTTTTAATTAGATTTATTTAAAACTTTTGTCAAAGACTTATACATGTGACCAGTCCTTTTTATGTTACATTATTTTTTTACAGTACTTTTCTTGGTTCTTGCCCTTCGTGATTTATATAGTGACTTGTCTGACAAGACCATTGTACCACAGAGTTAAATGTAGATTATACAGTTACATAAAATTCTGATTGTAAAAATATGACTCTGCACTCATTTTGGATTCAAAAATTGAATCATGTGAAACATGAGTAGATAAATGGCTATTGGCTTGTATTCAGCTCATCTACTACAGGTTTATACTAGGCTATATTATGATAGTATGATAATAATTCAGTCTTAAATCTCTTATCTTGTCTCCAACTCAAACAAAACACTAATGAAAACTACAGGTGTAGTTTAAAAGTATAGGATAAATCAATTTTGTGGGATTTATTGACGATGAGACAAATATTGAATCATTAACTCTTTGAGTGCCAGCCGTTTTATAAAACAGGACGTGCCTTTTGTCCATTTTGAGTCATATTTCTAGACCCACAGAATATTTTGTACTATGTCTCTGAAAACATTGAATAGCTCAAATGATAGAAGACACTCTCTGTTTCATCATGAAAAAAAAAAAGTTTGTTTTTACCTTGTTCCGTTCTTGTTTTATCAGAGGTAGAGTAGAGGACACTTTCACCCAAATCACCACTTTTTGTCCAGAATCCCAAAATTACTCACAGGCTGCGGGAGACTGCGGTGAACTGCTGCAGAAAAAACACTTTGACGGCGAAATATGTCAACGGCACTTAAAGAGTTAATATCTGATCTGTTTTAAATGTCAACACAAGTAAAAGAAAATTTAAATATTTTTATTAATTAGAAAGTTACTTTGTAAACGAGTGAGAAAAAAAAATGTTGGAATGCCTTTATTGTCATTGCATACACAACGAAATTCAGATTGCACTTTCCCTTATTGGTTACACATATCTTGACATGACAACACAGTGACACAACATAATAAAATATAAAAATATAATAAAAAATATTAAAAAAATAAAAACACGATAAAAGAGACTTGAACAATAAAAGCACACACACAAGACAAATAACCAATAACATTTCTGTTATTATGTTGCAATTAGTGGACAAATCAATCTGATCATATGTTTTATTCTCAAACCACACAGAGCGACCTGGAGCTGTTTTATATTTTCTTCTTCTTTCTTCCTGCAGATCATAACATTGTAAACCAGTTGAACCGTGAAAGTCCTCTTCAGCTTCCTGTTTCAGACTCTGTGGAAACAACACTGATGGGACATGTTTCTTCATGATTGAACTCTTAATTATAGAGCTGCATGGAAGCTATTCTGAACATTTCACATCAGATGGACCAGAGATCAAGCAGGACGTGAAAATGGAAACTATTGGAATTATCTTTAACAAGGACTGTGACCCTTCTGCTCTTTATTTTATTTTTTATATTCAACAAACTTCAAAAAGTCTGTTCACCAAACTTGAACTTCTAGATGTCTGGAGGGAAGCCAATCAGGCCACACATAGCATCAACCAAGTCATCCATCATAAAAAATAGTAAGTTGTCAAATTGTTCTGCCAGTCCCTGAAGAGTCGTTTGTGGTGGACCTGCCTTTCTGGCACGCAAGGAAGCCGCTAAATAAACTGAAACATATTTACTGTTTGAATACAGTTCAACAACGGAGGATCGACTGCTTCTCCTTCTGGACTTGCCTGAACTGAGTGGTGCCTCAAACCCTCCAATCTTTGGTTCTCAAGCTGTCTTTTTTCTTCACTGTAATTAAACTGAATGTTAATTTCAGTTTGTGTGCCCATTATTTATATACCAGGATGATGGAAAAGTGAGTGAGTGCGAACTATGCATCAGATGCCAGTGAGAGGAAGTCATTTAAAGGGAACATATCATGAAAATCTCACTTTTGCAGTACTTGTGTGTCTGGAGTTTCTACCAACCCAAAACTGAAGTAAAACAACCCAGTCAGGTTTCGTGGGATGTGTAGATTAGAAAACACTTGATTCATGAAGCCATTCATATCCGGCTCCTCTTCCTCTGTCATTAAGTTCACCTTGCTGATAAAAATATGGACCCTCTTTTTCCTTCAGAACTGCCTTAATTCTTGGTGACATACTTTCAACAAGGTGTTGGAAACATTGCTCAGTGTTTTTGGTCCATATTGTCACTGAGTTGCTGCAGATCTATGATGAGAATCTCCTCATTTTCATGTTCAAGAGACCAGTTTGACATGATCGGAGCTTTATGACTTGGAGCATTATCCTGCAGGAAGTAGCCATCAGAAGATGGTCCACTCTGGTCATAAAGGGATGGACATGGTCAGCAACTATACTCAGGTAGGCTGCAGTGTTTAAACCATGCTCAGTTGGTACTAAGGGGCCCAAAGTGAGCAAAGAAAATATCCCCCACACCATTACACCAGCAGCAGCCTGAACCATTAATACAAGACAAGTTGGATCCATGCTTTCAGGTTGTTTTACCCTACCATCTGCATGTTGTAGCTGAAATCAAGACTAGTCAGACCAGTCAACGTTTTTCCATCTTCTTTTGTCTTATTTTGGTGATCCCGTATGAACTGTAGCCTCAGTTTCCTGTTCTTAGCTGACAGGAGTGGCACCAGGTGTGCTCTTCTGCTGCTGCAGTGCTGTAATCTTCTTCAAGGGTCCAGTGTTGCGCTTCACAGATGATATTCTACATTCCTTGGTTGGTTTTCCATCATCTCCAACCATGTTGGCCATTCTCCTGTGACCTCTCACATCAACAAGGCTTTTTCATCCACACAACTGCTGCTCACAGGATATTTCCTCTTTTTTGGAGCATTCTCTGTAAACCCTAGAGATGGTTGTAATGAAAATACCAGTAGATCAGCAGTTTCTGAAATACTCAGACCAGCCCGTCTGGCAACAACAACTATGCCACGTTCAAAGTCACTTAAATCTTCCTCATTCTGATGCTCCTTTTGATCTTCAGCAAGTTCTCCTAACCATGTCTACATGCCTAAATGAACTACAGCTCTGTCCTGGTTCTCATCCTACCTCACCAACAGATTTCACTACATCTCCATAAACAATTGCATGTCCCATACCATCTCAGTAATGCACGGTGTCCCTCAAGGCTTGGTGCTTGGTTCCCTCCTTTTCATCCTGTACATGCTTCCCCTTGGAAACATCATTCGCCACCATGGACTTTAATTTCATTGTTATGCCGATGACACTTAACTTTACCTGTCAACAAAAACAATCACCCCTGCCACAGTCTCCATGCCTCTCTGCAATAAAATCATGGATGACCACCAACTTCCTCAAACTAAATGGCAAGAAATCTGAAATAATCATCATTGGTCACAAATTCCTCCTCGTCTCCATCCAGGACTTCACACTTTCCATCGATGGTCACACAGTCACTCCCTCTCCTCAGATCAGAAACCTCGGATTCATTTTTGACCCCACCCTCTCCTTCCAACCCCATGTCCGTCAAATCACCAATCACTACAACATCGCCCGCCTTCATCCCACCCTCTCCAAATCTGCAGCTGAAACTCTGATTCATGCCTTCATTTCCTCCAGACTGGATTATTGCAATAGCCTCCTTTAGCCTCCTCCTCCACTCACCTACAAATATGTACAGAACTCAGCTGCCCGGCTACTCACCCACACCCGCCCCAGAGACCACATCATCCCTGTCCTCCAACAGATCCACTGGCTCCCCATAAAACAGCGCATTGACTTCAAGATCCTGTAACCTGGCCCCGCCTTACCTCACGGATCTTCTGCAGCTCTACCATCTTTCCCGTCGCTCCAGCCTCCTCACTCCCATCATCAAATCCAAGCATCATACCTTGGGGCCCTCGTCCATAGCTGCCTCCAAACTCTGGAACTATCTCCCCCTACAAATCCGTGCCTCGGAATCACTCCACTCATTTAAATCACAGTTAAAAACATACCTTTTGAAACAAGCATTATACCTGCAATAGCTTCGGTCTTTTTTATGCAACGTGTCTTTGAGTTTTCATGAAAAGTGCTATATAAAAGTGATGAATTATTATTATTTATGTGATTGGCTGATTAGCTATTTGTGTTAACAAGCAATTGACCAGCTGTACCCAATAAAGTGGCCGGTGAGTGTGTATGGAGAACTACCTTTGCAGAGGTGCTAAATATTTTCCTCAGAGCAGACAGGGCTGTGACATGTTTTGTGAACAGTGAAGCATGTAAACATGTTCTAGCAGAAACCCAAAATACAAACATGAAGCTGAAAATGAGCATGACATGTCCTCTTCAAATAGACATTTTAGGAGACACATAAAAAATAGTAGTAAATAGTAAAAAAAATAGTGAATGCTGCACTGGTTCAAGGACCTTCCTGGAAGTGAAAGCCAATGGTATTTTGGTCAGCACTCATTTGAGGCACTCTGACTCTAGGTTACAAATATTATTATATTATTATAAAATTTATTAGTACATGGATAACAATCTGGGTGCATTTGTTGGCCAAAAGAAGCACTGTGAAGGTTGTGACCAATGATTGTCAGATTCATCAGCAGATTGATCCATAATAAAAATATTCTTTTGTTAAAAGTTCAGATTTTCAAGCTTTTACTTAAAGTTGTTATTGTTATGTGAGTAAATAGGATTCAGGTTTGCTATTTGGTGTGAACAACATCTAGAGGTCAACTAGAGGGAGAGAGTCAGAGGTAGTAATTGTGTCTGATACTGTTATGAGTACTGCAACAAATAATATATTAATAATAGTAATAACAATGAACAAATGTGTATGTTTCTCTTTGCATTTTGATTATAGTCTGTATTTACAGCATACTACACATAGAAATGGCAAATACTCTAACAAAGATAATAGTGTTTTATATGCAGCTCATCAGAATGGAGTTATTTATATGCTGTTCTTGCTGTTTGTTGATTGAAATAAAGGGGCCCCTAGTGTCAAATACACAATAAAAGCAAAAGAGTGTTTTAAAAGTTTTGCAAAAAAACATGTTTAATGTTTTGTTGTAAATGTGTAGAGCAGTTTTCCATCCATCCGTTATCTTCCGCTTATCCTCACATAGGGTCGCGGGGGGGCTGGAGCCTATCCCAGCTGTCTTAAGGCAGAAGGCAGGGTATACCCTGGACAAGTCTCCACCTCATCGCAGGGCACATAGAGGCAGACAACCACTCAGACGGTCAATTTAAATTAGCCAATTAACCTAATCCCCATGCATGTTTTTGGATGGTGGGAGGAAACCTGGAGAGAACCCACACAGACACGGGGAGAACATGCAAAGGCCCCGGGCCCAGGATTCGAAGCTGGGACCTTCTTGCTCTGAGGCAACAGTGCTAACCACTACACCACCGTGCTGCCCTGTAGAGCAGTTTTAGTAATTATAATTAGTAAGCAACCAGAAAAAAAGTTTACAGTTTTTGTAAGTACTTCCTCCATTAAAATCAATACTAAAAGCAATACAAAGTTAATCATACTTTTGCCTCAGCCTGTGGGATTAATAGATCCCTCGATATGTTTCCATACTGCATAACGTTATAGTTTTAATAAATTACATTCTCTGACTTTTGGCGCCACCCAATGGTGAAGCACAGCTGTTACAGATGTACCGCACTTCCGGTCCTCTAGTCAACAAGGAAGTTCATCTGAATGGATGAGAAGCGACTTGAACATCTCCTCACCTGAGAGCCCTCACACAGCTTCTCCGTCAGGAAGACCACCTGCACCTGTCGCCATGGTGATGTCCACATTTCAGAAGGTGACGCTCGCGACGTGTCTCGTGCTGTGCGTCGCTCTGCTGCTTCCCAAAATGCTGCTGTCTCGCGGACGGAAGGATGCTGCGGAGCGGCCGGAGGGTGCGTCACCTTTTCACAGTTCCTCTGCGTCTGTAGCTCAACGAGTGGCTCCTGTCCGGCTGGAGCAGTCCATCAGAGAATTTGCTAGATTTAAGAAATGTGACAGGAAGAGAGTTTATTTGGTGATTTAAGCCACAGTGGGAAGTGAACATCACCTGCAGTTACAGTTTCCTCCCTGAAGAGGGCGGAGCACACCTGCTTTAATTAAGAAGATAAATAAACATGAAACTGAAATAAACGAAGCTAATATTAATGCAGTCTAATACAACAATCCTGCAGTAAATCCTAATGTTATCTAATGTTATGTCAAGTTGTAATTAGTTTGTCGTGTTAATAGGTAATGCCAAGTGTTTGTATTATTTTGACCAGCGCATTTTCTCCAGTGAGGGAACTCTAACCTGGTAACATTTATGCAAGATGGCTGTCATAGACTGTATTACACATATGGTACATATTTAAGTTATTTTGATTCATCAATATGCAGTTTTATGTGTTTTTTTTCTGTGGTAGTGACTCCTCTCAGAGCTTGTTTTCAAGCATGAGGCCATAAACACCTTAAATGCAAAGCAGTCATTTTATAGTTAAACGTTTGATGACAAATTGCTGGATGTTGAGTTCAGTTCATGTTGTTAATCAGTCATGTTTTCCTGACTGGACTGACTCTTGAGTTGACATTCTACCTCTTCCTCCTCCTCCTCCTCTTCCGTCTCACATGTCCTTCCTCCCTGCAGGCTCAGGTCGCTTTCCTCCGATGATGCACCGCCAAGCAGCCCCGGAGAGTCGAGGCCAGAGAGCGGCAGGCTCCAGTTTCTCCAGAGCCCACAACCCCGAGGCCATAGCCAGGGCCAAGGGAGCAGGAACCGGGGCGGGAACTGGTGGCAAGTCCAACCTAGCAGGACAGATCATCCCTGTGTACGGCTTCGGGATCTTACTCTACATCCTCTACATACTGTTTAAGGTGACATTGAACTCAACTGTAGCTACAGACAGAGATGATGTTGAAAGTACTTTTACTATGTTTGTATTCCTCTGTGAAAAGAATCCTGTAAATGTAAAAGAAGTAGAAGATTCACAGTGTGGCTGACAGTAATTCTTACCATGAAAAAGCAGAAAAACACAGATGGACTACTGTTGGATTAGTGGTGATGTATTTAAACCTCGCTGTCTCCCTGTTAGATCACATCTAAGGGGAACAACAAGCCGTCTGAGAGCAGGTTTCCTACAGTTCGTTCAGAGAACATGAAGAGAAAGATCAGTGAGTATCGTCCAGTGTCATATGTTTTACATTTCAGCTTATTTCCATCTATGTCATTAAAAACAGCCTTCCGCCCTAAGACAGCTGGGATAGGCTCCAGCCCCCCCGCGACCCTTTCAGGATAAGCGGTAGATAATGGATGGATGGATCATTAAAAACAGCATTGCATTGAGTTTCTTTCTAGTGTTTGACTGCTTTTATTTTCTTTGATATTTGAACTGATTCTCCAGATTTGCCTCTACAGTCCATTATTTAGAATTCAATGATTGTTTGTTATTTTCTGACATATTGATTACCACGAAGTGTCATAACAGTAAGATGAACTGCAGACTGAAAACAAGAACTATGCATTTTGCAAATACTTAAAACCTGCTGGACTTTGGTGTTGTGGTCTGTGTTGTGTTTGAGCTCACACTGTCTTTTAACTGCTTCCTCTGTCGCCTCCAGCTGACTTTGAGCTGGCTCAGCTGCATGAGAAACTGAGGGAAACAGAGCTGGTGATGGAGAACATTGTTTCTCTCGCCCACCACAGTCCTGACAGGTGGGTGTGTGCCTTTACTGGGGAATCATTTCATTAGGGCCGCCTCCTTTGAGCGCATTTGTTTATTTGCTAATTTATTTACGGCCTTGTGATGATCTCTTCCACAGCAACGATGAAAACAAACATACTCCCATTAAGTATGACCACAGAGATCATTTCCTCTCTCCCCTTTTATGTAATCATCTCTTGTTAATGTGCATGTTATCTACAATGACTGGGAAAAAATAATATAGTTATAAGTTTATTGTTTACATTATCCTCACAAGTATTACAGAATCAGGACAGAACTGATCAGTGTATTAGTATAATAAATAAACTTAACACATATAATTAGTTGAAGGTGGACCAGTGGAATGATGAGATGTGCTTGCCATCACACTCTCGCTGTTTGAGTTAATCAAGGTCAGAAGTAGAAGATTGTTTGGTTTTCTGTCTGCTGTAGGGTGAAGGAGGTGACGGCGGATCAGGAGGAGAACCTCCTGCAGCAGCTGACGGAGATAACTCGGGTGATGCAGGAGGGCCAGCTGGTGGACAACATGGCTCCAGAGAAGAAGACCGAGGACGACTGGGAAGGTACGTGAACACTGCCCACTCACAGTGGACCCACAGGAACACTTTTTATTTTCACCTGATATTAGAGTTAAACATAAAACTCTTTTTTTAATTTCTCAGACTAATGTACCACCTACTGACAGCCTCTGTTTCCCTCCAGCTTATTACAGTATGAAGCAAAGGGACTTGTAATGTTTTGTATGGTTCTTTTAGTGCATCAAAGGAATGAAAAAGGATTTCTTCTGCATTAAAATGTCTAAAAAGAAGTCTGAGATTTTACAGCCCAAATTTAAAATGTAGCTTTTGGTATTACAAGTTGTAGTTTAGCTGTGCTCATCCCTTAGTGACTGCAAGATCCTAGGTTGAATCATGGGATGGATTTTTGACAAAATGGTGGAGTGTTGATTAATATCAATGAATGTCTCATTGAATCTCTTGGCAGATTATTCTGAGGAGCCTCAGCATCAGTGGGAACATAAGAGCTGCTGTTGTTACCACAGTTTACAGACAGAGGCTGAGAGGACACACGCTGATGGAGTCGATCTAGAAAACCTACCTGAGGTCAGTACAGGTGGAGAAGAGGCAGCTGGAGGAGTGGAGGATCTGAAGAACGAGAGAGCACCTCATGTTACAGCAGCCAGAGAAGATGATGTGGTGCCAGAAAGTGATTTAGGTGTGAGTGAGAGGGAGGAGGAGAGCAACCACAGGGAGGGAACGAGTAAGATCCACCTGGGAGTGCCAGAGGAGGACCTGACTGGAGTCCTGAAGGAGCTGGAGCTCACTCTGAAGATGACGTCCATGATGGAGCAGGAGAAGATGGAGAACCTAACCAGGACGCCGGAGACAGAAACTTCCTCTGGCGCAGTCAGACGGAGGAATAAGAGGAGGAGGGTTAAGAAAACATCACACTGACTCCAGTGTAAGTCCATATGAACTTGAGCCTGGACCTGGTGTGTCTTCTGTCAGATCTGCTCTGTTTAGATGACTTGGACAGCCAGCCTTAATTATCCTTATGTGACGTGAATAAGTGAGAAATGTGTGCGGGGCAGATTCATGATATGAATTTCAACTATATCCACCGGCTACAAATGGACTATGCAAAGATTATGGCCTTGAAAAAGCTGACATTTAAATATTTCTTAAGACATAACAAAGACACACAATCAAATACAATAATATCAATCTGCACCACTTAATTTTAAGTTAACATTAAGATAATTCCAGGTTAAGATTTGCTGTGAACAAATCTGATATTCATGTTAAGGAAGGGTTATTCGTTAATTTTATTTGTCTTTTTGCACTATTACCAGCCCTTTCCTTTAAAATGATTGCATGATTGAATTAGAAGTGTTTTTAAGTGTAAAAATGATCACAACACAACTGAATCAGGCCATTTTTATAAACACCCGAAAGTAAATGCATTTTACAGACACATTTTATGAAATCACTGGTGATTCTGCCTTTTATGAGCTCTCTTAGCATATGTCCTGCAATCTTTATGTCCAATATGAACATTTATAAATTTTATTTATTACTACCTGTGAGAGGAGACGCAACAAATACACTGTATAAAATTAAAGGACATAAATAGATCCCTGTCTTCCTGTCAGTCAGAAATCTTGTCTTCTGTATCATGTTCTAAGTTCTAAGCTTTACTTTTATAAGCAGATTATGTATTACCTGTTCAGAATAGCACCTGGGTGTGGCACACATCAGGGATTAAAGTATGTTCTCAATTTACTCCTCATGGCATTTTGTTGTATTTTTAATTCAAACTGTCTCAAGATCAGTAAAACTCAGTGACTCAGACTGAGTACTGCAACTGCTTCTCATTTAGATATGGAAAATAGTTTTGTGTATTGAGTAGGTTAAGAAAAGCTACGGCACAATTCAAGAAAAGGAGTTTATTACTTGTATAATGGTACACTTTAATCAAACAAAAGCAACATCACATGGGTTGATGTTAGCAGAATATTTTGGATTGACAGTTTAGTGAGTGGCACGTCACAACAACAGCTTCTCCCTCCTCTAAGATTCACTCTGGTGAGTTGCAGTTAAGTGTCAGGTTTGTCTGGGTTTGTGGCCCGCCGCCTCTGATAACAGGAAGTAAATGGACCCAGCTCAGTGCTCCATTGGCTCATCAGGTACCTCTCCAGCAGCAGCAGCAGGTTCATCTGCAGGCTGAGCAACCTGACACACCAACAAGAGAGAATGGTTTAGCTCACCAACATCAGAGTCTGCCAAACACTGAAGTTCAATTTAAAAAAAATAGATAAGGAAACTAAGGTGTTCAATAAATTTAAGACTTCACCTTAAAGCAAAAAGCAACACAAATGTGGAATTACATGTCACTATGTGTGATTTGCAACACAACCAACAGAAGATGCTGAGCTCTGGTTTTGACTTCTCATAAAAACTGCAGTAGGAAACGAACAATTACTAAAATATGTGTTCCTAAAATCAAACAAAACACAATTCCCAACTTGACTTGATAGAACGTTGCACACTTGGCGATACCTTTCTCTGTGGCCTCTCCTCCAGTCCCTCCAGGAACGGGGCGACATCATCATCGTCATAAATGACGAACTCCATGTCCTTACCCACAATGCCAATGGAAACATTCTGAAAAAATGAGAAATATTCATATTCCTTTGACATCTTTCATCCATTTTAAGTAAGGTACTGTTATCTCTCTTAAAATCCACCTCTTGAGTGCCATTGATGTATATGTATGCCTAAGTGTTTGTTTGGCAGCGGGGAGAAAACACAGCCTGTGAGTAATATTGGGGCTTCTTGGATTTGTAGTCGGGACATAAAGAGATGGTATATGCCACAGATATCAAAGCAGGAAGTGGAGACGATCTAGATTAAAGAGCAAAATAAATGGAAAAAGTGGTGAGTTAGGTGAAATTGGCCTCTACTCTACTTCCAATAAAACATGAATAGAACAAGGTAAAAACAAATGCACAAGGCACTTTCGGTTATATAAAACGACTGGCACTCAATCAGTTAACATGCAGACTACAATAACTAAAAGCCATATTACATCTTATCCAACAACTTGTTAATGCTCTGCTGGATGCATAGATCTGCCCACAGGCAGGACAAGTTCATTTAATACACCAATGAGGACAGAGACTGATCTCTTGCGTAGCGGAGCATCAGATAGAAGTACCTTGGTAGTGAGGTCCTGCTCCGTGGGGAGGGTTTCTCTGAGAGCACGGAGGCCATGCTGGACCAGCTCATTCAGATTACCTGAGAACAAAACGATGCTTTCTTAATTCAAGCATTTCCACTCATCAATCAGCACAAGACATGGTTTGGTATGAGCTGAGACGATCCAGGTTTCAGCTAGGAAGTGAAATCTGTGAAAACACTGATGAATAAATATTTCTGAAGCCTGGCAATGTTTCGCATATAATGACACTATGTCCCTTACTGATGTTGACAATATGATGGACATAGTAAACAAATACACTCACAAGCACTATTTATACTCATAATTGAATAATACTTCTATTGAGAGAGTGCTCTCTCATAATCTGCTCCTTCTATGAATTTCTAGTATTCACTGTGAAATACTTATCTTTAGCACACCAGTTGGCCCATTGTGTTCACTTATTTTGTTCACTTATGTTGGTTCGATGATAACTTTTCTTTTCGCCTAGTTTGTTGCTTATTTTAGAGTAGACTTTTAAACACTGTTTACTGATGTTCTTGTGTTTTAAAGGCTCTTATTGTTATTGTTGCACCGTCCACTTTGTTGAGGTAATACACTGGAGGGAAACAAATTCACCTGTCTGTGGGACTAATAAAATTAATATCTAATCATGAGAAAGCCAAAAGGACTTAGCTAAGAAACAGTTTGTAGAAACAGTCATGGAGGGAACCAGGCCAGTGAAATTCACTTCATCTTACAGTCAGAGAACTTTTCCATGCATCTTTCCAGGTAGGTGCGTGCTGACTGAGAGCGTGCTCCAATAGACATGGCTTTGCAGTCAAAGTAGTTGGCCGATGGGCAGGTTTGGAAAATGTGAGGTCCCATGTCCTGGATGACACAAGACAAAACAAGAATTATTTCTATAACCTTTATTCTTTTGAAGGGGGAAACAATACTAAATAAAAAGCAAGTGAGATATTTGAGGTGGTTAACTTACATCATAACCAGCAATGAGGAGTCCAACACCATAGGGTCTCCTTCCATACCTCTGTGTTGGGATTTGGGTTTCTGAAAGTTTGGTTAAGGTTCATTGTTGCCATTATTTTACCTCAAAGGACATTTCACACAAGGAAAATTGGCCAATATCTATATATAATGAATGAGGATACTGCTGCCAATGAGAGAGACAAGACGTGATGTGGGGAGGGGCCTATCGAAGACAAATCTCGAGTCCAAGCACTCCTGACGCATGAAGTTACTGCAGAAGATAGGATGCAATTTAAAACTGATTAGATTTCTGATTAACTGGTTCACTCTGGTCAGAAAATGAAGGCAGTCATGACCTACCAGAGCAGTCTGGCATCTGCAGTCAATCCAGCAATGGAGATGCCAATGTGGTTGTCGACATGGAGGATCTTCTTCTGGTGGGCAGCCAGTTCAGACTGGGCTCTCTGTCGGGACATGAAAACATGTCACACTTGTGCTAATAAACTTAAAAGGGAGTTATATGCTTTGGGGGACAGAAACATCAACTACCTTTAGTGCAACCAGGACTGCGTGGGATTTGGATTTGAGGCCTACAGTTGCAGATCCTTGCTTCACTGCCTCCATGGCATACTCGATCTGATGGATACGGCCCTGGACCCACAGAACACCATTCATGACATTAACACATCATGCTGTGGGTCGTTACTGATACGGAGACGTTTACTTTGAGGAGAAGTGGAAGGAAACAGCGGCTCACCTGCGGGCTCCAGACCGTCACATCGTTGTCGTACTGATTGCGGAACTAAAACAAAAACACGACAAGATCAACTAAAAGTGACCAAAAAACATTACAGAAACACACAAGGCCGTGCTTACATAGTTGTCTTGCATTATCAGCGGCTTTTCTCAGACTATTTGTCACACACTCCTAGTTACGACTAAATGACTGAGTCTGTCTACAGTTTGTTCTACAGTTTTTTCTCGACTCCGACTGAAATTACACTAGAGACTTAATAATTGATAAGCACGGCTTTACTGCAACCGAATACGAGCTTCATAACCATCAGAGGCAACAGCGGATGGTTAATCCACATACATGCCAACTCTCCTTCTACTGCTGTTATCCGTTCGTTCTGCTTGCTTGCAGTGCTGTGTCCTTTTCCGATCTTGACACGTAATTCATTTTTATTTTGTACTGACGTACTGTAGGAAGTCTATGTCAACACCTTGACCAGGGACAACAGATGAAAAATAGCCTTTCGGATAATTCTAGCATCCGGTGTCAGCGCTGGGTGACACCGGATGCTAGGTGCGCTGGGTTTAACGTTCTACTGTTAGCATAGCTAACTAACATTAGCTGCATAAAACGCTGACTGTTGAATGGCTACAGAGACCTGGAATTTCATGTGTTCGTTCCACAGAAGAAGTTATTACCCTGGAGCCAAAGGCCGGTGAGGTGAGGGAAAACGAAAGTAAAACATGACATTTCAATTGTTGCTAACTCAGCCTCTGTTGGCTAATTTATGCTAGCTACTTTACTTTAGCCTGCTAACCGGCTAACTACCCAGCAACCCATTTATAGTATTATGGCGCTAAAGATACATATAAATGCACCTGATTACTTATGGACATTACTTAATGTGACTTGATCCAACAGATGTTAGCCGTGGACCGTTGATTTGGAGACACGTAATTCATCGGCACCGGCATCAATGTAGCCAACATTAGCAGTGCCTGCCTGTGTTTTGCTTACTCACAGTGCAGTCAAAAGTGAGCTAGCTAACGTTAGCTTGGTGCGAGTAAACGAGCCCCGTTTGAAAGGGTTGCTAATAATTTCTATTACACGAGAACACTATGCGAAATATTCACAGTATAGATATTAGACGTAATGTTAAATTCAATAACAAATTCCATTCACACTTACCATCTCTGCTTTCGGAGAGCCTCTCTTCTCCGCCGGTGCTGTGATCTGATCTGAACTTGATTTATTTTCCTAGACGCGATGTCAGGGAGAACAGCAGAGCCCAGATTCAGACTTAGTGATCGATTAAGTCAACTCGCAGCTGCACTATGCAAATTTTTAAAAACGTGAACAAGAACAAAGGTATCACACAACTATAATTTTACAGTGTAATTTCAATTATATATTTAATAACAAAGAAATGTGGATTTTGCAATCAGTGGTTTCAAATCTTTTCAGAACTTTGTAAGCTACAGTAGCTACAGAATGTAGCTACTGTTGTTACTGGGAGGAACAGAAATGCACTGGCCTTTGGAACATAAAATGTTGTTATGATTGTTATTTTTGTTCCCGGAATCTATTCAGAGTTGCTTGCTTTTTAAGTTTCTGCACTGACCACACAGGCGCAATGTTTGTGAATGAACACTGGGCGGCAGCAATAAATTAGAAATTGGTCATGTGTGAACATTGACGAGGAGCTCGCAGAAACACGTGAAGAGTTTAAGAACAAGGAAGCTGTCCCACAAACAAAGGTGGCTGTTTTAGACTTCTGTGTGGGTGTATAACGATAACAATTATGGCCAAATCAACTTAAAAATAAATAAAATTTAGACTGAACTACTTAGAATTTAATGTAATTTCAACCTGAAACAGTTTTTTTCTCGGTCATTAGTCATAATACTAGAAACCAGTTGTTATATCAGTTGGAGGAAAACTCAATGTTGCATTAATTGAAATATACAACAACACATTTAATTTGACTGTCATCATAATTGATGTCCTCCTTCGGATAGGTCAAACAAACTAAATAATTCTGTAAATTAAGATACAGAACCATGACTAAGTAAACAATATACGGTCAACATATAAATAAAACCTCAGAAGCAGTTGTAAAATGAAGGCAGTAGCTGTTCTAATTCTTCAAAGGAAAATCTAAATGTCATCCATTTTAATAATTCATACATGTTATTTCTGAGCCATGGAGCACTTCAGTCAATAATTCTCATCCACCAGGCTTTTTTAAAAGCTGGAAACCAGAGAAATAACATGTGACCTTTAAACTGGACAGCAAAATATCTTGTCAACAGACAACCAACTGTGTCAGGGTCTTGAACCAAAACAAGACTTGCAAAAGTGATGTGCTCGAATATGAATTTCATTTTGATGTGACATGTTTGACAAAGTCAGCAGCTGATTTATTATAGATGAAGCAGGTGCTGATATCAGTCGATGATTGATGTGAGGGTTTTTTTCTTGATTTGATTGTATTTGGAAAGTATCACCAATTTCAGCAAAAGTTCAGAAATTCATTGTTAAAATGTTAGAATTTCCATTCAATGTTTTGGAGTTATGAAACAGTTCAGATTGATCTGTTGCTGCTAAGAAACTGAAATAGTCAGTTAAATTATATACATAGACAGAAAACATTTACAGTTGTGGTCAAAAGTTTACATACACTTGTAAAGAACATAATGTCATGGCTCTCTTGAGTTTCCAGTTATTATTACTCTGATTTTTCTCCGATAGGGTGATTGGAACAGATACTTCTTTGTCACAAAAAACATTCATGAAGTTTGGTTCTTTATGACTTTATTATTATTATTAACTGAAAATGTGACAAGATCTGCTGGATTTGACCACGACTGTATGTACAGCTCTACAGGTGGGAAGATGCTGACCAGTGAGTTTTACCAGTGAGTCTGTAATGAATGATGTCTTCCTAACACATGCATTCATGCTGTTGCCTCTCGATGGTTACCATACTAGTTTCAAATTGTTTCAAATAATTTTTATTTCCCAAAGGATCTGATCACTTCTCTGCAGTCAGAGAAATGCCCCATCCTCTTTCACGTCCAGCTTTTTTAATGGTATCTGATATACCCTTGCTCCAGGAGGAGGGGTGGGGGATGAATTCGTAGGGCTGTGCTGACGAGCCCTCCTCCTCTGCCAAGGCAGCGGCAGCACGGCGGCGGCCATTACATCAGCACGCCAACCTCCTCCTTTGTGATTGAGATTGTAGGAGCTGTGCTGAGCTCAGCATGTTTTTTTTTTCTGGGGACCTCATTTAACTCTGCCAAACGGCCCTCCGTTTAATTTTTCAAATGGAGGGCAGCCTGAGTCACTGTGTGACGAGTCCAAGCCACACTGTGGACTTGCACGTGGTGGCGGGAGGTGTTTTAAGGAGTAGAAAAGAGTGTGAGCACTCCCATTCCTTTATCCATTCATGGTTTTCAGTTGATGTTAATCACATGGAGGAAAAAATGACAGACAAGATTCCTTTATGTTTTTTTTGAAGAGTATCTTTTCTTTTTTGCAATAGCATCAGCATGGATTCTTTTTCTTGATTTATTTTGTTGTGGCTCTACCTGAGCCACAGACTAACACTTCTTCAATGACAGGAACACATCATTATTTAACTTTAACTTATTTTGCACCATGACTGGCACAAATTTTCATCCTATTGTTGCTTAAAATAAGTCAGTGATGTGTTTTATCCTGGAAAATGACTGGACTAATAGGCGGGAAAGGCGGTGGCTCTGCCAAGGTTGCACTAAGCTGGCAGCACTCCTGTAACAAGGCAGGTCAGAGGTCAGAGCCACACAGCATATGGAGAAGTGCCACCTTGGCCCCCTCCCCCACTGGAAGTTTTATGCATACTGTGTGTCGTCATCAACACATTTGCGACAGCAAAGGCCAGTGCATTTGTGTGAGAGGTGAGGCGAGGAGTTTTGCAGAGATTCTCTTCGCTGCCGTCAGTTTCCTGGTGTTGACGAAAGCGCTTATGCAGCATTTCTGTGGCAAATGGCTGAAGAGGCTTTTTCTGGCACAAAAAATGCAGTACACTGTGGGGCACTTAATAATATCAGCAGTTAGATAGATGGTCTCTTTGCTCAGTCTGTGAACCTGAGAATAGACAGCTAATAGTCATCAGACGCAGGCTTTCTCATGAAGCACATCCTGCAGAAACTGGATCACCTGATGCCAGCAAGCATTACATACTGTACATACATACTGGCTGTTTGAGACACTCAAACCCTGGCTAACAGTAATCAGGTTGCTGTGAAAAGTGATTGAGTACTCTTCATTGTGCGAAGGAAATGCAGTCTTGGAAGACGCTGATTTCAGTCATTATGTTAACAGCGATTACAATTTTCCTATCCATCATTTTCATTGTTTTAATGCCAGGAAATGCACCCACACCAGCGCCGGAGTAGCAGAATCCATCATTTTAATGTTGTGATTGCATCTGACCACAGTTTTAAAGGTTTTTAGGAGGTTTTAGGAGTTTATTGGTGCTGGAGTTTAACATCATATGGATACCAGGATTAAGGTATTTCTAAAAATATCAGATATGCACAGCATTATGCGACAAAAAGGGGTCTAGCGCCCTTTGCCACTCAGTATTGTATGTGTAAAACTGAGCTTTCTATTTAAGTGCTGAGAGGATTTAAGTCTTGAAGACTCTCAGACTCACACACTTTATTGGTTATTACTGTAGACTGAATGGGAGATATTGGCTTTCTATGATAATAAAGGAACACATCTTTATTCTTTCTATTTCCAGCTCAGGTGATTACAGAGGATTAGCTCTGATAATTGAGCAGGTATCGCTATTTTTATACATCGAATACTTATAGTTTTCTGGTGAAATAAATATTAAGAGTGTTGTTAGCATTGCTCCACAATGTCAGTTTCCTCTCTTCTCTCTACTTGATTTTATTGAAGGAAATTATTGCCTGAGCTGACTGAGCCGGAGCTGGAGTTACATGATAAAATAACTGTGTAAATAAATATAATGGAAGGAGAGTGAAAACGTCCCTGTTCATCATTTTGGACAACTGAATATGAAAATACAGTAAAGCAACGATGTTTCACTTTTGATGATGATGCAGTCTTAACCAATTTGAAACCTAATGCGCCAGAACCATTTGTTCATTTGTCATCTCTTGTCAGTGTCAACGCAGAAACATCTGATGATGCCAAGCCGACAGAATGGAGACAGACCATCATTACTTTCACTCTCCGGCAAACATTTAAACAGTGAATGCAGTTTCTCATCTGGCAATGCACTTTTTGAATAAAACTATAATGTAAGTGGTCATTTTTGGAGATGAGAGGATTGTCTTCTGTCAGACAGCTGTGAACTGATCTGTTTAATATCCTCAATGTATTATTGGACAAACATAAAACAATTGACACCACAAATCAACTCAGACCATATGATATTAAATTTTACAGACAGCCTTTTCCTGTGATGACACATGATTTGATAATAGCAAGAGCAGGAGGAACTGGGAGAGGTTCAAACTGAGTCACCCTTTTTTTAGTTAGCTGTCACTCCTGATAAAATTTGTCTCGAGAATCATATATTTCACAATTAGACAGACACAAAATAGTAGACTGACTGACATAAAAGCCAGTCTGCTGTGTGACACATCGGTTTGATTTCTGCCTTGCGTGAACTTCAGTTCAATGAGCTTCATGTTGCGTCACACATGTATTTTTGTTCCTTGATGCCTTTTCTTATTAGTATAAAAAACACCCACAATATGACATAAATAGTACAGAAATATGATAAGAGATGCTAAACTGCCTAAGCAGAAACTTAACATGCACAACAGACAGACAGCAAATACAGCCTGACCTAACTTACTTAAAGGGCCCGTACTGTAAATTAAATGTCTTTTTTGTTTAAATTAAATGTCTCTTTATTATAAAGCCAGTTTAAGTCCTATATAAATAATGTGAAATATCAAAACTCCAATCCATGGAGAAATACATCCAGTCTGTAAAGGAAACTGCATTTAAAACAAGCCGTTAAGATTTCTGTAATTTTGTGATGTCACAGATCTGTAATTTTTACTACTTTAATGTGTTTTATTTCCTGTTACAGTGTGAATGATATAAAATAAATATGGACCCAAGAAATTCTGCAGATTTTTTTCTTCTTTGAATCTGTCAAAAAACACTGAAACACTCAGAATAATACAGGCATGTTTGGGCAGATACAATATACTGTATATATATATATATATATATATATATATATATATATATATATATATGATGGATATATATGATTGATGATGGATACATATGATGGATTGATGATGGATACATATGATGGAAGCTTTGATGGCAGGTTTTATCCCGATATTACTCAAGTATGTGTTGCTGACATGAGATGAGGACAGGGAGGCCTGCCGATCAATACTCACAGAGCAGTCCAGCAAAAATGAAGTTTATAGCAAAAAGTTAGTTAAATTTGATATTTATGCAATTTGACTCTCGGCTGTTTGAAAAATCTGATGAAATACTGAAGTCGACATATTTAGATTTCTTGAGACAATCCTTTGTCAGATCATCCACCTTAAAGGGGAAGTGCTTTTTTCTTACAGATTGGAACTTATTTCTGGGATAAAATACTGCCATTTACTCACCCATTTCACTTTGGAGTCATTTGGAGTAGTTCTGACAATTTTGGATCTGACGATATCCATTTAACAGGAGTGAAGAGGCACTTAAATGCAGCCAGTAAAGGACACAAACTTGACCATTTCTTGACCAGTGCCTGAACTAAAACAGAGCATCTATGCGGATGTGACAACAGCACAAATAAGTATTTTATTACAGGCACTGTGAAGGGCACATAGGTGGGCACTAGGGATCCTTAGTAAACTATGATATACAGGAAGCAGTGTCTGTTTTCTCTGTTTTAATTTTCTCAAGTTACAGACCACTCCGGGCTCAAATGAGAATAGTAATAGAGTAGACCATCTTATTAAATGTCTGTTATTTGAGAAATGGTCAAGTTTGTGTCATTTACTGGCTGCATTTCAGTGCCTTATTCACTCCTGTAAAATGGATATCATCAAATCCAGTATCGTCAGAAATACAAACTCCAAATGACTCCAAAGTGAAATGGTGAGTAAATGGCAGTATTTATCCCAGGAATATGGTCCAATTTGTAAAAAATGGCGCTTCCCCTTTAAGCACAGGAAATGTTTCACTGTAACTTGGTCTGAAAAGCTTCCCTTCTCTGCAAGAAAGACAGGAATGATGTTATCTTTAAACCTCCATCTATTTCAACCTGTCCACTGGTGAAGTGAAGAGCTTCCACATGACCGATCTTCTGTGATTTGGCTGCTAATGGGCGGGAGACACTTTGTGGCAGCGTTTAGGTTTAGGTGGGCGTATGATCAAGTGTTGTTCTGGAGACACCTGACTGCTCCAGCTAATCTATTCATTAAACCCTCTTAATGGCCTCTTGTGCGTCAGGATCCATCATGTCACAATAGTGGCTTTTACGAGTGAAGAGCGCTTTTAACTGCATTTTGCTCGTTGGGAAAAAAACTATCCCATTGGTGGTGTTTGTGGTGGAGAAAAAAAAAATCCAATGATTAAACACACCGTATTCATTTCCATGCCATTCCACTGCCATGCTGGCTGAACTATTAACTGGTGTGGACTCACTTACGTCAACGACGGCGACATAACAAGGGCAATCATTTAAAATATTTTCCTCAGAAAAGGAGAACAAGCTCTCCAAAGGATGATGATACTCTTAGGTAGCAGGAGGCACAAGAACAAAATGAGAAAGATGACGATACCAAAAAACTTCTGTCAAAAGACGTGCACTGCATCAGCCTGCCATTTAAAACTGCTCAGCACGACTTCAAAAAAATACAACCACATATTGTTTCAACTACTTTTACATGTCAACTTTCATACATTAAATACATTCATACACTGTTTTTGAATCAGGTTTGATTCTCTGTTTTTTCTGCGTCTGCCAAAAGAGGGTTGTTTGACCACTCAGAGCCTCCGGCCATGTAAACATCATCATCCAAAATTGTCTCCCAGCACAAGGTACTTTAAGCCAGACATACAGAATAAATATGAGGCAGAACAGCTTGGAATCAGGGACGATCGGCGCAGGATGTAGGAAACATTAGCTTTGTGCTCTAGGCAGATAAACATTTTCTTGTTCAGGACAAGTGCTAACCATTGCACCAATGTCATTATTTCATTTTTGTCTCGTATAGCGAAATATCACAGTGGATATAACAATAGAATCAGAGTGTAAGGTCTCTGTATGTAACCATTTTCATTGTACAATGGATCAAAAAAAAACAAAACATGAATAAAACTACAGACTTGGTGTGCAAAAGCCAAACATCGCCACCAAATGTGAGCTTTTAGTCAAACCAAACACGTGGTGTAAAATGGACGCTGCCTCCAGTGGGCCAGTATCTCTTCTAGCATTAGATCATTGTGTCATTAAGAGTCCCTCTGACTATAGAAAAAATGCAATTGTGAAAACGCCCTTGAGAATCTGGAATCGGCACTGATGTTATTTTGGTCTCTAGATAATAATCTACGTCAACCTCAATAACTGCAAATCATGCTTTTTCTCTTGTATATGGTGCTTTCAGTGAGTGGTCCAAACCTGGCCTGAAATCATTTAAAGACCTATGAATTGTCATACAACTTCATGTCTTCACCTTCATAGCTGTTTTCCACAGCTATCTGAAAATTCTTCAGCTTTCTGCACGATCACAGTTTAGTCATGCTGACATTCATTCTTCGAGTTTCCTTTAACTCCAAAGTAGATCTGGGAGAGGAGATTTCTGATGGTGCCCTTGATGAAGTACAAAAAAAAAGTTTCTGTGCAAAACATGGACTGATGTGAGGCAACGTTGTTCAGCACCCACCTCATGATTAAGATTAAGATTAGGCTCCACAGAATCTAAAAAATGTGAGGCAAACAAATACGGCACTTTCACATCTTCACATTATTTATTTTGAAGTTAATGATAGTGATATGATTTCCATTCTTATGTTAGTTATGTACTGTATGTATTTTACTTAGTTTATGGATATATTTGAAGCCAAAACATGATGTTTTTCCTAAACTTAAGTTTGTTGCTTAAACCTAACTGTGCATGTTAGTTAAAATTACCCAACACAAAAGTAAAATATGGTGCGAGAAGGACTCTGACAAAGAGGGAAAAAAGGAAGGAATGCTAAAAGCGATGATTAGTGAAACCTTTGTCTAAACAGAGTAGATTTAGCTTTAGGTAAGACAGTGAGACATGGTCAAACATCCCTTTCTGTTTCACTGTAACTTGGGCATCTTTGAGCCAATGGGAGCCAGAAATTTCCAACTCTCAGCTTTGCTGCAGAGGCAGAAATGATGGCAGATTCTTGGGTCTCAGCCAGGCTTTATAACCGCATAACGTTTAACTTTCTATAAATACCATGGGACATGGTCCAAGTTGATCAAGTGTGATTGAATCTGAAATGACTCCAAAGACAAGAGCCAAGTTTCCTTAAGATACTTCAGAGGAACTGCTTGCCCCCTGCCCAGCATTTTAACAGGGCACCGGCCTGAGTCACTGCACAGTTTCTTCTGGTAAATCAGAGTTATTCAGGCAGAAATATTCCAATGCATAAAATCTCAAGCAAAATCAGTATTTTAAAAGGGCAGATGAGCTGTGTTTGTTGTTGTGTAAATGTCTGTGATCTGAAATGTTTGTGCAAAAGAGGATTCCTGTCCTGAAATATTAGCTTACAAGTTCTTTCCATGAAGGTTCTGATCATGGTGTTTTATTTTCTACTCAGCAGAGTGATACAAAGATTAGCTATCCACTTAAGTTTGCTACACCTGTCAGTTCATCTCACTGCTCCTTGATTTCAAGAAGAGGTAAACAAAAGTAGTCGTCTCATTTCTTGATTTAGGTGAAAGAATGAAAGAAAGAAAGGACAACTGCTGTGATCAGTTGTCCACTGGCTCCATGGATTTATTGAAAAATAACTATTATTTTATGAGTGCAAGTTGTCAGTAAAAAGTGTTGTAAAATAACACATAGTTTTGACTTGTGGTTTTGAGTGGTGTACTGAAAAAAATACCTCAAAATATTATCATTTAAACCTCTGATTTGATAGTTTAACATTTCCTGTCTGGCACAATAGATCCACTCCTCTGTCTGCAGATGTACTTTGCAGAGGCTGGTGGGCATTGTCCATGAAATACATCACCTGTGCATGTCTGCAGAACGTACTAGTCATAAACAGGAACTAGTCATAAACATACTCGGTGTACTTAATGATATGGGCTGTATACTTTTTGCCCTTGGAAGTGAGCCATGGGTACTACTTTATCTCTACTTGTTAGCCTCATGTGCTAACGGCTGCAGTTTAAAGTAGAACAGACAAACTCTGCCATGGTTTTGAGAGAAGGCAGCAGTTACAAAAAAGGCTGATGTTGTGGTAACAGGTGAGCAGAGGTCTGGTGAGTGCAGAACTAATGAAGGACAGGTGATACTAATCAAGAACACAGCCAACACAAGGTCAGGAACTGGCAGGAGAAGTTAATCTTTCTGATCAGCAGTTGATTGCAAACAGTATGACTTCAGTGTTTCCCCATAATGCTGCAAGAGGTCTAGCCTTTTATTAGAAAATGTGATTGAATGATTCTAATAATGTTTTATATAGTCGAGCTGGCAAACATGCCTGACTCAAATCCAATTCCACCATATTTCTGCTAGTCAGCCATCGGTTCACTTTATTCATTCACTCTGGTGTAATCATGATAAATAGGACTCTTAGTGGACACTTTTTCGGAAACACAACCCCTCTTAAGTGTTGCTCCGTCGGTCCACAGCATTTGTAAATGTCGTTTGCTCCTTTTTCTAGAATGACTGTGGAGTAAGCGAGCCCTGCCGTTCAGACAGTGATGTCAGAGCCAGGGGGAGCTGACATATCACTCCCACGCTGCGACGTCTTGGCACTTGATTGATGCTTCGAGGTTTCAAATATTGAATGTAATTTCCCTAATGTCTGGGGATGCACAGTGTACAAAATGACACAGTCCCATGCGTGCTCCTTGACATTTTACCTGATGACCTGTCCCCAAATGTTAGTGTGACCTTCTGAGCAGCCACTTGTCTTTATCAGATAGAACAGAGTGTTCACCTGAAGCCACACATCCTCCACTCCTGTTCCTGAGCTTCCATCCCAGGTGTTTAAACACAACCCCCACCACTTCCCTGATGTAAAACCACAAAGTGACACCGGTTCCACCACTTGAACTTGCATTTAATCAGGTGGCAAGCCTCCGATGTGGTGGCAAGCCACTGATTAGATTTGGAGATTGAGAGCCATTACAGGAGGCTGCAGTTGGATAATGACTTGAGTGCAGTTTCGCCTTCCCTTCTCTTCAGGAAGTGATTTATCAGGATGGGCCCGGCCTTAACTGACTGGGAGGTGCCCAACGGTGAGCAGTGCCATTCGTGGATTGTATCACCCCGCTCTGACCCCATCAACACTCGCTGTCCTCCTTATAGTGATTCATGTCTTCTGTGCATGGAAAAATATTACAGTATTAACACTGGTTATATTCACAGCTTGTCAGATGGGATGTTGCTGTCACTTGATATGTCAGTTGTCTCATCTTGTAAACATTTTAGGGTTGAAATAGTGAATGGATGAGAAAAAATGATCACTATCACACATCTCCAAAGTGAAGTTTTGAAGCTTTTCTCTATTTAACAATATTATAAATTGAATATTATCAGGTTTGTCTCTTGTAATCAAGGACGTTCTTTCCCCCGTAATTTTCTTACTTTTTCTGTACAAAACAAACTATTATTTTAAAAATGCCCCAGGGATTAATTCATAGCAAGAATAATCATGATTTACAGCCTTTTTTTGAAAAAATAAGTTTGAATGATTGAGAAAAAAAAGTTTTATTTTTAATTTTTTAAAAAAAGGAACCTTAATCCTAGACATGTTTCGGTTAATGTGGTTCTGTGCAGATTTTCTGTTGTTGTAAAGGTATTGCTGGTAAGAAGCAGCCATTATCCAGTTTTTCCAGTCTACACAGACTAGAATCAAAAGTAGCCTACTTCCACACATTAGTTTCCTCCATTTTGCACAAACAAGGAGAAAAAAAATCAATTGCATAATTTGCTGGGGGTAACAGAGTATGTAATGGATCAAATTGAGAGTGCACTAATGGATATGTTATCAACATGCAATAGTCTTTCTGAGAATATATACAGAATAAATGCGGCTGATGTAAATGTGAAACATGGATATGAATTTGTGAGTATCATGAAATGAGCCATAATATCTAATAAACATGATACCTAATTAGACATTAGCAGCTGTAACAACAAGAACAACAGCTAATTAGATATATATTTTGAAGTGGGACAGTCATTGAAACAATATAAGATGTTTTTAATGGAAGCGTCATGTTGACTAATCACATTGTGACAACAAAAAGCATCCTACAGTGTTCAAGTCAGTCATCCATGTCCATCGGCTACTTGGTGATTTCCTGCATTTTGTTTCCTGAATGTTGTTCATCTGACGTGAACCATTTCCATCTATCTGTGGGCGGCACGTCAACTATTGAAAACAGTGGTTGTAAATTGTTTTTCCTTTTCTGAGAATCACAAATGCTCTTATTAGTCTGGTTTGAATCGTTTGCTTTACAAGTTATTGGAAGTGAAACAACAAATATCCACTGAAGATCCAATATCCAATATGAGGCTTGCTTCGCCCTAATTGTTTTGAGTAGGTGGAGAGAGGCATATTAGCTGTCAGGTGAAAAAAAAACAACAACACAGGGAGTCTTGTCTCTTATACAAACACAACCTGTATTCATAAAGGAGTGAATATTGAGCCGCTCATTGTTAGGCTGGTCAAACAATATCATGTTTAAATAGCCTGAGGTGGAAGAAGTTCTCATATATTTACACAAATAAGAGATAAGTGGAAAATTTATGCATGTATATGATCAGCAAAACATAATCAAACATTTAATGAATTTAGTAAACCCTCCGAATGCTGAATAAAATTGCTTAAAATCTGTGAAATTCTCTAAAAATGCATTTCATACAAAATGTAACTAACCTTTCTTGATTTTAGAAATAGTGGCTTCCACTTTACAGACGTAATACAATGTATGTGTGTGACTATACGGCATAAAACACACCTAATCATCACCTCTTTAAAGAAGAACTTTCAACATGCAGCTTTTATTGCTCAAGGTACCCTAGACTTATCACAACCCAAGACACGTCAATTTATGGTCCAAACCTGACAGCGTTCCTTGAGCGGCGCGTTTGTTGGTTTCTTTTTGTATCTAATTTCACTGGTGATCATATATATATATACGTATATATATATACGTATATATATATATATATATATATACATGTGTATATCTACGTATATATAAATATATATATATATATATATATATACGTGTATATCTACGTATATATATATATATATATATATATATATATATATATATATATTTTTTTTTTTTCTGTCCTGCTACCGTGTTAAAGCATGGATTTGACCATGTCCCCATTCATTTAGATAGAGGTCTGGTCTCCTTGGTCTCTTTGGAGGTGTTGCCAAGATGGCTGCTGAGTGGCATGGCTTTGCCTATAAGGACTTTGATACCGGTTTGTTTACAGCCATGTCTTCCATTAGTCCAAACAAGTCAATCCATCGAGTTTGTAATTATTCCTGATGCAAACTGAGTTTGCAGGTAGAAACCGTATTCCAGCATTTTCGTTCTTCTGTTCATACATTACTGACCATGTTACAGCCTGTCATTAGTGATGAGCTAATGAGCTTCACCTTGTTCTTCTGCTTAGATCATCACTGACTGACGAGGTTCTCCTCTCTGCAAGAGCCATGGGCATGTGCAGACAATACAGTGCAGAGCGAGCTAGCTAGCTCTCAGTGCAGAGAAAATAGACTCATAACAGGCTATTGTTGGGCTCATTGCTAATGACAGGCTGTAACATGGTCAGTAATGTATGAACAGAAAAAAGAAAATGCTGGAATACGGTTTCTGTCTGCAAAACTCCAGTTTGTGTGAGGGATAATCGCAGACTTGTTTGGACTACTGGAAGACAAGGCTGTAAACAAACCGGTATGTGACTGCTTGCACAAACATACACATTTCTACTCATTTTGAGTCATACATGCTACGGTGCTGTGTTGTTAGGTGTCTGCTGATGTTGCATATCTTTTAGGGTGATATTTGGAGTGTGTTAAGACGTTTATAACACCATGAAAATAACGCCCCCATGGGTTAGCTGTCCAGGCTACCGTGCCGCTCAAGGAACACTGTCAGGGTCGCACCATAAATTGACGTGTCTTGGGTACTGATAAGTCTAGGGTAGCTTGAGCAATACAGCTGCATGTGGAAATCGGCCGAAGTTCTCCTTTAATAAGTGTCACTGGGTCATTACATTGACCCATAGCACAGTAGCCATTAATATCAATGACACCATTTCATGTGTGTCAGCATCATTTCTGCAAGCTTACTGTACTTTTGCTACATTGACACCTAATAACTTGATTGGCCCAATAGAGCCGAGCCATTAAGATGACATATAGCATGACGTTTGTTCACACCCAATAATACCACAGCAGCAGCAGCAGACACGGTGGTTTTTGAGTCCTCAGTAATAACTTACACCAAGGTGGGCGGGTTGACCTCAGCTGGGGGAGGCCCTGCTTCAAAGGTTACCGTATCGACCCCATGCTCAAAAGTTTTTTTCAGGAAAACTTTGGAGGAGCCACCTCCCTGAGGTGAAGATGACCAAAAAGAAAACACCCACGCTGAAAATGGTAGCATATATACGTAAGCATGCACTCATATAGATACACTCTCCCACACCGAGGAATACAATATATAGACCCACAGAGATGTGCTCACATATGACACACTGTCTGGTCCAAGCCAAGAAAAGACTGACTGTTTTATTAACTGTGACACAGCCACCACACAGTTTGTCTGATGGGTTTTAGAGAGGAGTTGTTCACATATATAGATGATCATACAGACCTTAAATTTAAATTAAACCTGAGCATGGGTGGGTAGGTAGAAATTAAGACTGGATGGTTTGGATGCATCGTACATATGCAGTTAGCTTTGTTAGGTTATTTGGTAAATAGTTTAGTAGTAAGATGAGAGAAGAGAATTTTTGGAGTCTAGTCGATGCATGGAAATACACTCATTTTGCCGGTTTATTAAGTACGTCTAGCTAAATCTGACACACCTGCATCATGAAGGTCACAATGTTTAGTTTGCGTTGAAAATGTTTTATGAGTTGTTTGGATGTTTTTTTTGCAAACAGAAGTGAAACAAGAGGGTGAAGAGGATGACAATTGAATATTCAATAAGACATTTTTAGGCGACCAAAATGTTCCAATTAACTTTTATGAGCTGTCATTCCGAATGTACTGTAGCCACGCCCTGAAGCATCCCCTGCTTAACTGTCTATTTTACTCTATATGAAAGGTTGAGCTCTGTGGTGCTGTTGAACTGTATATTGCGTTATAAAGAGCAGTGTTTTATTATTAAATTGTTTAATTAATAGTGTGGACAAAATAACAGTACAAGTTGCAACAACATTGAAAGTATCTTGAAGAACAAAATAGTATGAGTCTAGTTGTAGTTTCTAGGGGAGCAAGCCATTCATATAAATTTGTAATACAGCATCTGTGTTGCACAACATTCAAAGGGAAAATCAAAAATCCTTTTAGCAGAGGATAATCAAGGAAACTTCAGGAAGAGGATGGATGAACAGAAGTCCAATATATGTTATATAGACACTCCATGACTACTTTATAATCTACCATGATGCATTAATGCAGGGCATGAAACTTCCACCTCGGACTGTGCACTAAGTTAAGCAGCACAGTGGACACACAGGTAGAAAGTGGTGATGCAGCTTTGTAGCTGTGGCTTGAGATCCAGCAGCTGTCTATTCAGCAGTGATTTAGCGTCTGACATGGGTGAGTCTTGTGGCTCAATAGCACTAAAAGGCTCATCCTGTCTAATGGGGTTCCTCTATGACGCAGACAAAAAGAGGCAACCCCTCCCCTTCTTTTACTCTGACATATAATCCTGAACACACACACACACACACACACACACACATGCGTGCCTACTGTACACCCATTCATTTTGTCCGCTATGCAGGGACTGTAAGTGCACGGCAGACACAAATACACACACACACACACACACACACATCCATCCACTGTACACACACCGTCCTGCACACTAATGAAAAGGAAGGGGATTTGAGACGATGGTTCACGACAAACAGTTGTGTAATTGCTTTTGAGAAACGGCTCTTGTCGGAGGCTGTCATCGATTGGTTTTTCGCTGAGGACGTCTCGTTTACTCAGTGTGTGGGAGGAGGCCCGGGCGGCAGTCATCATTAGTGGACTGACTGTGGTCTCACTTTATTAACTCAGTGTGGTCTGATGTTTCACTGTTCAGCCAAAGAATCAGAAAACTGGACACAGCTTCCATAGTTTATCAGATACTCTGAGCAGAGGTGACCCATGTGGTGTCCCAAAGTGGCATTATTTGTGGTGACTCAAGATGACACAAGCTAATTGTGTGTTAGCCAATCTATACTGAGCTGAAGCACAGCAGGTGTGGAGTCGGAGTCAGAGCTCTATCCGAATAGTGTTATGAATGAAGAGCTCAGGAGTGCGTCACTGTGTAGTGTACGTCCCTTCCCAGCAGATGGCCCCGCCTGCAAGTGCTTAGCTGGGAGGGTGGCAGCGGTGATTGGGGGTGCTGGTGGTGGTGGGGGGCCCTTATTGATTTGGCATTTGAGATATAGCATGCAATGCAACATTTTTGGAAGGTTCTTAAAATATTTATTGCTGGTGATGCTCCTCCACGGACACCAGCCTGCTTTGCCTCTTATTTAATTAATGACATCAATGCAAATTGGGGATAGCAAACGGTCCAGAATGACTGAAGGATTTTGTGAATGGAGCACTTACTGACTGAGGAATGACGTCAGTGCAAAGCCATATCCCTTATTAGTGAGCCAGGACTGAGGGGAGGCGCCCCATTGGCTCGCCATGGCATCAGAGCGACGCAATTGGCTGCTGACGGATAATTAAACACCTACACAGTCAATGCACAAATCCAAGTGGTGGGATATATAGGCTGGTGCGTTGGCGCTGCATGCAACAGAATCAAGAGTTGTTCTGCAAGTTGAGAGAACTTATTGTGTTTTGCATAGAGATACAAAGACATATATAAATATATATTTTTTTGTTGCTGGGTGATTATCACTGAAGGTAAGTGACTTTGCTGTATAACGTTGGGCGATGCATCAGAACTATTGCTGTATCTGTTTGTAGCTGTTTGCATGTGTGTGCATGGATCAGAGGGGGTATGGACACAAAGTCACCGCTCAGACTGCGGCGTGATGGTCTTGGTAATGGGATTGTAGTGTGGCCACAGGGGTCACCAGCATCACCAGCACCTCCAATGAAGGCCGAAGACCGGTGGGGAGAGAGAGAGGGAGAGAGAACCATGGGGAGAAAAGGGAATGAGGACAGAAAAGCAGGGAGTAAAGAGAATGACAACAAATGAAAGGGGAAAAGGAAAGATGAGCAAGGTTTGAGTGTGTGTGTGTGTGTGTGTGTGTGTGTGTGTGTGTGACAGAGAGAGAGAGAGAGAGTGCTGGCAGCTCATTACACTAATGCACTGGTCCCTCAGGGAGTTGGCAAGATTGGAGTCCCCCCTCCCTCGTTTCCCTTTTCACCCCTCCTCTTCCAGCTCTAGCAAGAGATCCATGCACGGTCTCGGACCCCCACCTACTCCACACACACACACACACACACACACACACACACACACACACACGCACACACACACACACACACACACATACTCCCACTCTCATAGCGTTCGACATGGGGGAACTATCTGTCCTGTGCTCTTGGCTGGATGGTTTGGAGGATCAGTGTGTTTTACAGAGGCAGAGTAGTGGGGTTGTTGTGTGGAAGTAAAAGCAAGGATGTGCAGCAGGAGATCAGAGCTAAATAGCAGCAAGCTGAGATGAGCTCACCTGTCTGGGAAGTGACAAGAAGCCCCTTTTTCTTGTCGCAACTTCTTTCCTCACAGCACAAGATGACATAGACAAAATTATATTTTCTAGTATGTTGCTTAGATATTTTTTCTTTTACCAGAGATTAACAAACTTATTTTAACAGTGTGTGTGTTTGTGAGGAGCTGATAGTAGGTATCTTTGTTGCCGTGTAGGGGACCATGGTCATGTTGAAGATCTCCGCTTTCCTCGTTGCCTACGCCCTGGTCATTTGCCAGATGTACTGCTCACAAGCCGCCCCTGCCAGGTGAGATATTTTACGCTTCAAACTCCAAGCTGACATGGATCTCAGCAACAGCCACTTTTATTAACAGGTGGAAAAAGTGAAATTCCTAAATGGTAGAATTACAAGCAGTGAGTGATAGGAGAGGAGAGTTGATGCAAAAACAGCACCTCAAAAATCCTGAAGTAAATGTTTTTCACTCGGATATTCGGGTAGAGTTTGTCTTCTTTAAAAAGAAATATAATCACACCATTTTCAGCACTGCTAAAGTTAGACAGTAAATAGTGTGGAATAATGTGCATGCACACAAACTTTAAATATATTTGTTTGGATTCATTTTAATAATTTATGACGCTTTGCATGAGCAAGATTAAGTGACTACCCCAGGCAGAAGTTATTCGTTTTAAAATATGTGTCGTTAACCTAGAAAAAGAACATAGGTGCATTAAATGTCATTTACTGCTCAGTATATGAAGAATTTGTGTCCTATTATATCTCTAACCAATGGAATAATGAAAACAAAAAAACAACAACAAAAAGCTGAAACAAGACAGGGAAAAGGGTGTAATTTATACATGTAAATAAATCTTTATGTCCATATGAAGCCCCATTCAAGCCACTCCCCACACTGTTCCTGTGAATCTATCGATTTTGTCATAAATCTCAAGCCGGCTGCACACCAGCCCCCCTGCCTCAGATGGGGCACTTTCCGCAGATTGTTTCCCTGCGTTGGCCAGGGGCCCTCCAATACAGACGTCATCCTCCTCAGCGCTGGTGATGTCCCTGCCAGCACAGCCCCCCCACCCCTGAACCTTCCTATCTATCCCACCGCTCCACCATCTCCACCCTACCCCATCCCTCCTTTTAAGTGCAGGTGATAATTCCAGTGAAGGATTTAATGCTTGATTTCCTCCCCCAACCCCTTCTGACTCCCTTAGACCAGTTTTAGAGTCCATGTCAGACCGAGTCACGCTCACGGACTACGAGGCGCGAAGGTTACTCAACGCCATCGTCAAGGAGTTTGTGCAGATGACAGCAGAGGAGCTAGAGCAGCAGGCAACTGAAGGAAACAGGTACACAAATGACAAACAGATGACTAGTCTGACCTTTAAAAAAACTCTATACAGAAGATTTGACCAAAATGGCACAATGGAAAGTTAAATTAAGAGGTAAAATGGACAGCTCTACTTTGGGGAACTGTGCTGGACTCTCTGTATCGTTGAGGGGAAATATCACCAAAAATGCCTCTTTTCAATCAGGCATAGAGGTATGTATATCTTAGCTTGGCGAAAGAGAGAAAAAAAAAGATTATTTCTCAGAAAATTAATTCACACACAAAAAATAATCCTTATTCTCTGTCATGACCCTGCTCCCGCATGGATGAGTTTGAGTTTGACTTTCTTGGAACGGACTATTTCCAGCCTGCCTGCCGGGCATGTGAACAGTATGTGCCTAATGGAACGAATAAGTGTGCATGATGTCAATTAAGTGGAGTTGCATGACAGTGGGAAGCCACTAGTTTCTGTTTGTTCTGTGGGTGTAAAAGATTTGACAAGAGGGGATTGACTCTGGTGGGGGTTGGGGATGTAGGTTTGGCGCATGAGGGGATGGAAGACAGCATGACGCTGTAGGGGAGAGATTTCTTTATTTTGTATACCCATGTTGGCATGAGAATGAAGTGCATGTGAGGAGTGTATGGAAGAAAAAAAAGAAAGTAGATAAATGCATGTTTTCCCATGCCTATGAGCCTGTTCTCTGCATGTGTTCTTGTGTGTCCCCTCCCTGACAGCATGGACAGGCCCTTAACCAAGCGGTGCTCCAACCTCAGCACCTGTGTGCTGGGCAAACTGTCTCAGGAGCTGCACAAGTTGCAGACGTTCCCTCGCACGAACGTGGGAGCAGGAACGCCCGGCAAGAAGCGCAGTGCGTCTGAGAGTGACAGCTATGCAAGCTACGGCGAGACGTTTGACAGCATCTAACCCCTCCTCATCCTCCCTCAGCCCCCTCTTTTACCTTTACTGCATCTCTTCCTCCTCTTCCTCCTCCTCCTCCTCCTCATCTCAGTATCTTCCTTTGTTGTTGGATTGGCAAGTGCATGTTGATTTAACTGCTTGATTGAGATGAGAAGAATATGACCAACCTTTCAGTTCTTTTCTCTTTCCTCCTACTTTTTTTGGGAGAGAATGTTTTGTTCCTATAATTTCCAGACAATCAGATTGAATTTTCAAAATTGTAATTCAGGAGCCAGTTCACATATCTATCTCTGTGTACCGTGTGCAGAGTCATTTGATGACATTTCAAAGCCCATGAAAATCTAAGAGTTGACCGTTCACTTAATTGAACCATTAATAAATGATCCACTCATGCGACACCATGTTTCTTGTTCAATAAACATATTTTTCTACCAGGAAGCCTTAGCTCATTTTCATTCCTAGATGTACTTTCACAGTCAGTCAGTTGGTACTTCATGAACACATTTGCATTGCACATTGCATTTACAAATATGAACGTCAATAGAATTTTAGAGCATCTTTGAAATTATCTCTGAAGCTTTCATCGAGTTCAGGTAAGAAAAATGTCAAACCTGTACATCCTGTTTTTCTGCGATTAAGTGTGAGCAGAAATACTGTTTGTGTCAGTAATATATGGAATGAATGAATGTCACGCCAGATCTTGGCATTAACCCCTTGTTTGCTCTCCTGAAGCAGTGTTACAGCACAGAAGCGAGCTTGCAACACTGCAACCTGTGTGACTCACCGCCTGGCGGACTTCCTCAGCCGGTCGGGGGGAATGGGCAACAGCAACTTTGTCCCCACCAATGTTGGCGCCAAGGCCTTCGGCAGGCGGAGGAGAAACGTCCAGATGTGAACACTCCAAAATCCTTCAGGGACACGGTGAATGAAGTTTTTTTCTGCTTCTGATTTCTACCTTTTCTTCAGATGTATTCTTCACTTAGATCATGAAGAATACCATCGAAAATGATTTAAAACAGAAAAATTAAAGCAAAATAATCCAAATTTAGTCAATGTTACCTAACTTTACAAAATTCACAATTGGATTGTTTAATGAAATTTAAAGATGATGAACACATGTCCTTTTAAATTTAATGCCTTTCTTTTTTCCTTCTTTCTTTCTTTCTGTCTGTCTTTCTTCCTTTCACAGACTGAAACCTGACAAGAAAACACCAGAAAAAAAACCTGAGAACAAAAATCAACAAAAACAAAATCAAGCAGAAAATAAACTGAACTGGCCCTTTATCCGCTCCCTCACGTTCTTCTGTGGGGGAAAAAAACAACAACTCCATAGGACTTCTTGTCGCCATTGTCATCCTGTCAGTGAAACATTTTACTTTCGGCAAATAAGAGAAAAAAGAGAAAAAAAGCACTTTAGTTTATGTACATGAACAAATGAACTCCTGAAGAAAAAAAACATCCTAATGGTTCCTCTTTTTATAAATGAGTATCATTGGAAAATAAAATGAAAGCCACAGTGGTTATCACCTTATTTGTTTTCTCCACCTTTCACCTCGTCAGAGCACATTTTTTCCCCCTGCCCATTTGATCCATCATCCATCGGGTTCCCTGTTTTTCTGTGTGCCAGAGGGACGCCATTAAAGATCAGCCTACCCAAGGCCCCCCCCACAATGGCTGTTGTCTTGTGCCTTGATATAGAACAATTTACACAAACATGATTGTACAGTTCTGTTTCTAGGCTATAAAGGGGAGCCGAGCAAAGGACGAAGAGAACGAAGACATATTAATATTGTAAACAATATTGTGAAAACCAATTTCAGCAAGATTAAAATGTATTTTAGATACACTCGGGTTTGGGGTACTTGTGTTGTTCTTCAAAGGTTTTTAAACCTTTAGGTGTAGAAAGAGAAGCTTATATTTGTACATTCACTGCTGGAATATTGATTAATAATGTCCATAAATGATAAATGATAAACCATTGGTGACTCTCACATGAATAGATAGATTTCCCAGCTACAGATATACACATTCACGTCCCAAAACGCTGTCACGCACATCTGTAATTTGGCAAAGATATTGACACTCTCATGTTGGCACAGTTTGGGTCATTTTGTATGCAGCGGTAGTCTGCAGGTGTAAAAGCATCAGTTTCATTGGGAGTATTTTCTGGCTGACAACACTACGGCATGTATATGTTGAGATACACGATGCTACAAGAAAAGAAAAAAAACCTGCATGGGTAATTGCTTAATAAAAAGCAGCCAAACCTGCAGTCAGACTTGTTCTTCTTTAGCACCAATTGAGGTAAATGCACACTACTTGTTTTTTAAGAATCAGAATATGTGGATACTTAACATTAAATAGTCATCACAGGCAACATAACTGCTTTACAAGTGATCTGCAAGAGAGAAATCAACACATGGATTCTCTTTTATTTTGCAGGACAATATGTTGTTCAAATGCACACACTCCACATACTGTACTTTTACTAGCTGACATACTTTTATTCATTAAAAATTCAATTGCATGCAAGGTGACTGAACATTTTGGGGTTCTCTTGTTCTTACAGCAGCACTCCAACAGGTGGCACCATAATAATCTTGAGTGATGATTCAGTGGAGCGTTGCAGAAACTCAAAAGTCACAAGAGCATAACAAGTGACAAATGTGAAATCTTAGTCAAACTCAACCTCATTTTGCTAATTTAAACAACAATTAAAAAAAAACATAAAAGGTGAAAATAACAAGAAAGCAAGACAAGGTTTTCCCATTGTGTAAAACAATGACCTGTTGAACTGTGAGCGTAAAAAATAGATGACATCAGCCAGTGTGTCATAACAGGGGTGTGTGTTTTTGATGGGTGAGTTGTGTGTGAGAAATGAAATATTAAAATGCCTTTGAGGGGCTGACAACCTAGTCCCTGACTCACAAAAAGTATCCTCCTGCTGCTCTGGAAACACATAAAACCTCATAGGAACAAAAATAAACTAAGGGTTGTTGCATAGATCCATGGCATCCATCAGCAAAGCACTGAACCCTCATCTGGTCCAACCAGCCACCAGTAGAGGACTGGTTCCACTTTGATGTAAAGGTTACTAAAAAACACAAAAATTGCACATAAATCATATTAATTGCACAGATAAAATCATGCAAATGCTAATGCCAACTTCACTTTTCCCTGTATAAATTTCAGGTACAGTGCTTCCAGAAAAATCAAAGACAAAAACAACACTTAAAATAATTTTAAAAAGTGAGGATAAATAAAGGCCCTTCAGTTTTTGGCAAATACGGGATGTAAGTTTGGAAATTGAGGGGATAATGAGCTTGTTCAGTCAGGGTAAAAGTGAAAAACAGGAAACAGTTGATCCTATTCGGGTGCACGGATGAATGCCAAATGTGCACTGGAGCAAATAGACAGCATTTGTCACTGTGTGCATTGTCACACCCAAGCACATTGAAACCAAGTTTTTTTATAAGACATCTTATTCAGTTCAGATGAAACACCAAGTGTGAGAAACCATCAACGCCAGACAGACCATGTCCATGCTAGAAACACAACACAAGCAATAAATGGCTAGCTGGATAAAATATTAATTCAGGAGATGTATGAAACATATGTGATCTTATGCTATGGGAGCACAAACAGCAACAGGGATTTGTGCTCTATATTCCTCCTGAAGCTCTAAAACCCTCATATGTCAGTTGTTTTTACAGTCTTTCCACCCGTGCTCTCTCTCTCTGTCTGTCTGGAGTCATGCTAGAATCCACATGGAAACTTTTCCTGCATGACTGAGGAGGGAAAAAATAAACCCCCCTCTCTATACTCTGATAATTGAGGGGGACGGGAGGTTGAGGGCTGATTCGTAGGTTGGTTTGGTTTTAAGCATCTTTCTCAGAAGTAATCTAACAATCCCACTATGCCAATGAGAATAGCAGTCCTAATGGCACACAGCTGCATTGAATGGTGCCATTCCAGTTGGAAATTAGATGGTTCATATAAGAGAAACCAAGAAACAAGCCCCCATCTCCAGAGAGAAGACGTGTTGCTGTAGTCCAGTTCCCAGAAACCTACACCGCAGACCAATTTCAAAACCTGAGGCTTTGGTAGACGCTTCCTTTAATGACTTAAAGGAATAATTTCACATTTATGAGAAAAAGACAGCTTGAGGCACAATATCAGGCTGAGGCAAACCTCTGTATACCAATGCAATTCAACATTTTTTAATGAAAATAAATTTGTCCTGACTCCAACAAACTTTTATGAGACAATTACTTCGTGAACACTTTCAAGTTTGTTAACTGCCTGAGCTGGGCTAGCTGTTTCTCCCTGCTTCCAGTCTTTATGCTAAGCTAATCATCTTCAGGCTCTAGCTCAGTGGTGTGCAAACTTTTTGACTTGTGGCCCACAATGAGTTCTAAAATTTGACATATGTGAATATGCATATACATATAATAAAGCTGCTGAAATCAGAGTGACACCACATTAGCTCTAATAAGTGATGTGTTTACGTGAAGATCGTCTCTTTCTCTATTTCTTTTTGTCCATTTTGTGTTAAAAATTAATACTTTAATGATACTCTTTGGTGGATTATTTGTTTGCTGAATTACAGAAGAAGCTTGAACAGATTCAGAAAAAATGGTTAATCTAATTTTATTGGCACATTTGATTGTTAGTTACAGCTGTGTTGGTAGTTTCCTTGATTTTTTTTGAATGTTCTGCTTCATGTGAATTTTGCTTCATGACCTGCTTTAATTCTCTTTAGTTGTTACGCATTTTGAGCAGTTTGTCCGATTAGACTTACCATTGTGCATGCCGCCGTGGATCGTGTTAATGCGGTGGCATATAATTGAATTTAACAGCATAATTTGGACAAGCCGGTTGGATGAAAAAGAACAATAGGCTGTATTTGCCCATGTCTGCTATTTAGACTTTAGATAGTGGTATCAATCTTCACACCTAACTCTGAATAAGTGTACTTCCCAAAATGTAAAACTGGTCCTGTAAAGGATGGTGTCTCGCTGAGAGTTACCTTCCCATGTAGGAATGCCTCCAAGTGTGCGCTAACAAGCACTCCCCTGAATTTGCCAGGAAATTAGGCAACATTTGGAAGGAAATTAGCTGTTTATACTCAGATTTAAGCTAAAGCTAATGTTTATTGACTCTATGGCCTATAGTGTAACAGGCTCTGAAGGGAGTGTGCGTGGAGCCACCCCTTCACGCATCACGTGATAATTATTCACTCACGAATACGTAATGATTTTGACTGCAGCAACCCTGACCAGCTGGGTTTGGCTCTTAATGGGAACCAGCTGACTGACTTTATATTTTCATTTTCCTTCCTCATTTTTAAAGCCCCCAATTTTCCATAAGGCAGTCATTTCCAAGGCCGATGTGAAACCAGACACCCAGGAGCACTCATGGTAAAGGTCCAGAAACAACATCAGGCTGGCCCGACATCCTCTCACCTTCCTCAATCCCCCTTTCCGTTTTGTGCGACTGTTGCTGGGAAGGTAAACACCTTTTCACTGTGTCAGAAATGGGATTTCATTCTGCTGCCAATGCAGTTCCTTCATCTTCCCTTCTTTTCTGCCCCTCCCTCTCTTTCTTCTTCTCCCCTCCTCCCTTTGTTGCCACATCTGGAACCCAGCTCCTCATTTATTTATGTGGTCTGTGTTGCTTCTTTTTTCTTCTCCTACAGTCTTATTTAAAAGTGCTTTACCTTGTCTTGTTGGCAGTTTCTCTCCATCTGATGAGGTCTGCAATTACATCTCACCATAACTGGTCACTCTGCAATTACATGGCCCGCCACAGAATCTCTCCCCCTCCTCTGAGCAGCACCACTGCTCATATGGCAGACCGAAATAGAATAGTTTCATGTCTGTTTGGATGGCGTCCCAGTTGAAACTATGCTCTGCTGCTTGACTGACAGTGGGATGTGGGCTTTTTCTCCTCAAGAAAAACCTTTAAGGCCAGTCACGTTTAGACTCCGAGCAGTCCCGCTCCAGCCGGCTGTGGTGGTGGTTGGCCCAGCTGCAGTTGCCTCCAAGACTTGAGACAGAGCGAGCCAAAGTTAGACTGAGTGAAAGGGAGGACAGAGACAGACGGTTTGCAGTGAACAAGACAAGAACCTCGAGCTGTAACTATGAACCCTCCTGGGAACACTTAACCCCACAGTCACTGACCGGGTAAGTTTAGCAACCACTTCAGTCTTAACTCAACTTCTGGGAATGTTGGAATGATACTGAGAGAAACTTTGAACCTTTTCATGAACATTTATAAAACTTTTCAGATAACTGAAGCATGACTTGAACAGCATGTCCCAAAAGTCTTCAACAACACTGCAGTTGTCCACCTTGTTGACAGAGTACTTTCCAATCGGAAATGGATGTGATGGAGTCGTTATTTTGCAAGGTGCTTGCATCTCTTCCAAACTCCCTCATTTAAATGGGTGGCAACTTAAAGAAAATGTCAAAGCCTTTTTTTCTCATGAAAGTGTACTTGACCAACATCCAAGACTGCTTTTATTTATTACAGAAACCTTGAAGGTTTTCTCAAGATGTCTAACTGAAAAGCTTTTAATTTAAAAGGGTGGCAGTATTAATCATCACCCAGATTCTCACAAAACTTCCTCTGGATGGACTTTTTACATTTTACAACCTTGTCCCAAAAATATTACGAAGCACAAAAAAAAAAAAAATCAATAGATGGCAGGTCATAAGGAATTAAATCGCATTCCTAAATTTGTGTACATGTAATAATAGCGTAATGTAATCATTTAAATAATTAAGAGAGGAAAACTTTACAGTTTACAGAAGTAAAGCAAAAAAAGAGAGTCCACTGGACTTGCTTGAGGTTTTTTGAAGATGTTTCACTTCTCATTCAAGAGGCTTCTTCAGTTTTGACAGACTAGTAGAGAGTCCAGATATTTATGCTCCTGCTGATCCCTGACCTTTACCTGGATGACTGAGCATCTTTACAGACATATTAGAGGTACATTTGGTTTTTGTTACCAGTTACACACCAATCTAAAATATTCAAACTATGTCTTAAGTGCAGGCTTGGCCACTTGGGGGCACCTTAAGAAGCTGTAATCTAATATAGTGAAGCCGCAGGAACATCAGCATTCATTTGGTGCTTCTTGCCATTTGACGACTACAATATTCACTGTGTTCTAGCCCTGTTTTTAGTCTCCACCGTCTCCTGAGGGAAATATCTGGCTCTTAATCTGCAGCATGCTCCACCATATTCACCAGCTGGCAGCTGGTTGCAGGTGCAAGTGCAACATTAGAAACACCTGTTGCTACTGGAAATGATGAGAGTGGTGAGAGTGAACAAAAACAGTGAAGTTGCCAACTCTAAAACCAAAACTAGAAGCTGAAAGATGCTAAAATTCTATATTTCCATTGTTATCATAAAAATTCAGTAATGCAGCTTTAATTGTAAAGCATTTACAATTAAAAGACACGTTTTTGAGTTAGCTGGCCACCTTAAAGCTATGGTGACAGTTACTGTATCTAAAATGTATGGGAACACTACCATATTCTACTGACTGACTTGTACACTTACCTGTGTCAGCTAAACATTTTAAATCACTGACACATTGTGTTCCCTTCAGCATCCCTTTGGTGGGAACCCACAGTTGCTAGTCGATGCTATCATGATAAATATGACCGGTCCCCTCTGAATGCTGGTCGGTGCTCACAAATGGAAAGTATTTTATGTTTTTGTTCTGAGTCATGCTGGAGCTGAACACCATAGTGGCTACAGTTTGGACTGTATGCTGATCTGGTTTGCATGGATGTGATGGACGCTAAGACCATGAAAAACAGATTACAGTGAGGCTGAGAGCTGTGTCATTATGTGCTCTCTTGTCTGTGGGTACTTTCCTTCTTGTCTTTACTTCTTTTGTACATCAGTCACCCTTCAAGCAGTGAGACTTTCTGCTTGATCAGCTGTCAGCTCACTTTAAATTCATGAATGGAAAAAGGTGCCAGGCCTCTGAATGGTGAACTGGTGAACTGAACAGCAAATATGTTACCAGACCAGAAATATTTTGGTTTTCTGTAGGTGTGTAAGTCATGTTGTCACTATGTAATTATACTAAGCACTGAGTGGTGAGTTATATTTATATGAGCTTCTTCCTGTTTTGTTCATTGTTTTTAGCACTTTGGTCCAGACTGAAGTATTTCAGGAACTATTGAAAGCCATGAAGTTTTGTCAGACATTCATGTTCCTCTGAGACTTAAGGGACTTTTTCTGCTGTTTTTTTTCCCATTAAAGGTCTTGATGACCAGTGGATGGACTGCAGTTCATTTTAGTGCAGACATTCAAGTCCCCCTTCAGGATAATATAATATAATATAATATAATATAATATTTTTGTTTGTTTACTGCTTATCAATTGTATACTGCCATAGGAGAACTTGTATTTATTTATTTTACTATTTTAGAACCTGTGGATGTGTCTCCTGAAGTGGCTTTTTGTGTTGTCTTTTAACGGCACTGTGCAGGAGTAGCGCCCCCACAGTACTTTTGCTGTATTGTGTAAAACATAAAATCATTCTGTTCTATTAGCAAATGTTATGCTAAATGCTATCATGCTGAGATAAGATGATGAACATGACAGATTTTATACCCGATGTCAAGCATGTCAATCCAAGTTTGTCATTCTTTTCTCATTTCTTTATAGAGGGCTTGTAGTCCTTTTGTAGTGCTAATTTGAGACAAATTCTGCCCCACCTGCTAATTTTTCAGAGAAACATTCCAGCTCATTGATTTATTGATGAGACATTGAGTCTTTAAGGTGAAATGAAAGTTGTCAAAAAGACATCAAGAAGTAGCTGAAACGTCTTCAGTGTCTTGCCGTTTTTAGTACTATCGAGCCAACCATTTGGTGACTGATAACATCACAAGTTTTGCAACGTGGTAAAAACTGGTGCCATGTTAGTATGAAAGTAACCTTTGCTGGGCAATGTGAATCACTCCTAACACCAAATGATAGCTTAGCGTCAGTCGTACAGAAAGCTCCAAGCTTTAAACTGGTTTGAATGGCTCATTTAGCACCAGCAGATGACAAGCTATGTCTAGTACCTCCCATAAACATCTGTTCAGCGCTTCTATGTAATAATACATGACTGGATGGGGATGTATCCAGATGCACAGTTGCATTCTCCTCTAGCCTGTCTGGTGAACAGCTGAGGAGGGCATAGCGTGGTCAACATGAACCGCACATGCAGATGTGGCCGTCACTGCACTTTCACAGTTTTAATTAGGTTTTCTCTCCTTGGGTGGAGAATCTCAGGGTTTCCACAGTAAAAATCTCCACTTGCCTCAGTCTCACCCCTACAGACTTTGTCTGAGATGTTAAAAAAGCGCCTGCTGACGAATGCTGAGGGTGTGACTGAACTATGTGACCACAGCTAAAGTTGGAAACACAAAGCTGCACTGAGTCTGGTTTTGGGGGAACCGATTCCAAAGTGTTGTGTATTCAAACTAAACTTTCTTTATGCTCAACATGACGACTCCATTCACCCATCAAATGCAAAAGTCAAACTTATCCCTTATATTTGCTCTTATAATGAAAGGTAACAAGTTGTTTCAGATCCCACACTTGGAGCTGGACCCTGCCAAGCATCTGTCATTCTTCATTCGTAGCTCCTTTCTGCTGGATGAGGGAGTTTCTTTCTTTGTGTTTTGCTATTTTTCCATCCTTCCTCTTTGTCTCTGTGTGGCCTTGCATGGAGTCAGAGCCGGGTCATTTTGCTTCTCCTCCCACGAGTCTAGGTGTCCCCCACAAGCCATTTCTCACACAGATCAACCTGTCCTCCGATGGTTTCGATCCAGATGCCCACTAATTACATTTTCTTGAGGGATAACAGCAGCCTCTTTTCACTAATTTGTCTGTATTTCAAATTTTCCTAAACTATCAGTCAGAAAATGGGAAAACATAAATCATTATATATTAGCCAATGATAACTACATACCAAACGCCATTATACAAGTGTGATGGGGTAGTTGGGCAAGTGGCTTAGAGTTACACTTGTTTGTGTCAATGACTGTGCTTTCATGCACAAAATATATATTTTTTTCGTCCTCATTCAAAAAAAGTCACTATTCCAACTGACCTGTTTACATGGATAATGAAAATGAAAAACCCATATGAATCATATCAAATTCAGAATATTGTCATTTGGAATAACAGTAGAGTATTAGTTAATATGTTCATAGAGGTAGAGCTGGTGTGAGTTGGTTATTTTATTTATGAATGAAGTTCATTTTGCAGTCCAGTCAGATGGTTTTTAAATGTATTTTGATGTAATATTGAGTTATGAGAAAATGCAATGATGGACGGAAATTGACAGACACTCAGCTACATCTAAATTAAAACTATTATGTGACCGTGAGGACTCTCTGCAGCCAGTGTGTGAGATCCTGTCTTTCTTTCTCTCATCTCATACTACCTTTTGTTACATAACGATCACAGACTGCCCAGGCTTATAAGATGATTTCTATGACTACCTTGGATGATCTGATATCACCAAGTACTTAACAGTCCTGGACAAATGTCAAATTTGCTAGAGTTAGGGTAAGGATTACAATTAGTGGTCTGGGACTATTGTGGTAGTTGTCCAGGACTGTCAACACTTGGTGATATCAGATCATCCAAGGTAGTCATGGTGCGACTAACTCATAGTGTCATCTTAAAACACAAAACCACTTTTAGATACATGCTGCAACAAATGCACTACATTTCTACACTTGCATGGCTACAACACCAACACCAACAAAATACCTTGGGTTGCTACCTTTGAGTTACTGACCTTTGACCTCGGTGGAGTACAGACAACATCTTCCTCTGCATGGAGCCAGCTGCCTGTCTCCAGCGTTAATCAAAGAGGCCATTTTCATGACTTTCAAACAACTGTGATCAAAGACAGTGTGTAAAAATGGTTAAAATAACAGTTAAGCAGTTACAGTCATTTGTCCAAGGTAATACATCTAAAAATAATATATATTCAACACAAATGACTGGCTATGGGCTGAGCCTTAAGATTAAGTCAATGCAGAACTCCAAACTGAAGCTTAAATCCAAAAACAACACAACTGGAGCCACAGAGTCATGAGATATGTGGCTATTGTGTTCACAAAATGTGGACATCATGTGCTGTGTGTGTTTGACGCCACTCTGTTGTGGGTAATGGCCCCTGAAGACACATCACTGTGCCAGCATTCATGACTTAGTGGAGGCGCTCTCTTCAATGTGGGGACTCAATTAGGAGAGTGCAGATATAAATTTTTGCGTAGGTGGGCCCAACATGGCAGCCACTCTGGGGCCCAAGGCTGGGAGATAAATCAATATCAGACTGGTTGAGTTAGAGCGTCAGCTTGGAGCTTCCTGTGCGTTGACCTGTTTTTCTTTTGCACTCTCCTTTTCTTCCCATCTCCATCTGCTAATTGGAGGAAGGTCGTGGCTTTCTGGGCCTCATTCTGTTTGTCTGTCCTGTCTATGCTGTGGCCCTTGTTACGGTTCATTGGGGAGATCATGAGACGAAATGGAGGCTTCAGTACTTCTGCACTTTTATTTGCTGTGTGACTCAGAGAAGATTGAAAGGTCACCTCCTTGTGAAAAGGTCTTGATGCTGCTGAGAGCACCTCAGGGAGTCTTGAGGAGTTACAGCTCCTTCTCTCTAGCGGTGTGTTTGGGTAACCCCCATGGCCTCACTCCTACTGTCTGTTTCATGGCTAGAACTGCTTCATACAGCAGTGATATCACCTGTAAAACCTAACAACTATTAACTTAAGCAGAATATAGTGATTTTTTTAATCCTTTGCGTTGAATTGCCTTTTCCTACTCGTGAAACTGTTTTGTAATGCATTCATGCAATGCAAGTCATAACCAGGGCTGCAACCTGTCCAGGCCCTTCTCATCCAATATTCGTACAAATTACTATGAAAAGTATTGCATTCATAAATAACACACATAATTGGGAGCCAGAGTTGTGATCACATGAAGTTCGATGCAGGCTGCTCTTTCTGTGAAAACATGACGGACATTCCTTACATTCTCGGTAGAAAATGCAATATTTTAAGATAGCTCATGAATTCAAATGCATTTTGATGACATTTCTAGGGCAAAACAAGCATTTTATTTTCATAACCCTAATCCTCTAACCCTATCCCTACCCCAAACCATCACTAGAAATGTTGTCAAAGCGTATTTCAATGCATAAACTTAATTAAACTATTGCAGTTTCCACTGAGAATGAAAGGAATATCTGCCATTTTTAATTTTTTAATTTTTAATTTTTAAGGCTTCGGGGCTCGTGCATGCGAGCTGATCGCTCATGTTACCGGACATTCGTAGAGATATGGACAAAAATCGGTGCCTAACTGTACGTATGATATCATATGAAATGTTTCATGCTGACTTGTGATGATTTTCATTATCAATGAATTTTCGTCTATGCAAAACCCCAAAAACCCAAAGATCTTTAAAGCAGCACATCCTCACATTTAAGAAGCTGAATCAGGGGAATGTTTAGTATTTCTGCTGGATAAATGACTGAAACAATTACTTGATTTCTTTTGTTATTTTTATGCCGTTGGTTTGATTTAATTGGAAAATACACAAAACTGAAGTGGTTCGCAAGACTGTAGTCAATGACAGCTATATTTTCTTTCAGAGGAGGTGTTACACTTTTGAAATGATCCATATCTCACTTTGAAATCCTGGCAGACTGTTTTCCAGACCTAATTACCCAGAGAACTCTTTTTCCTGCATACCTTGCGATTTTCATAGCCGATATTTACTTATCACATTGACCCCATGTGTGTCCCATTTTCCCTGCGTGTGCCTTTTAGTTCAGCGGTGGAATAACAGTCAGAGGACAACGCCTTGAAAAAATTCCTCCCAGCCCTGAAGTAGTGCCTGTGTTCCTCAGCCTCAGATCTGGGCACCTATCCTCCACCCCTGACTCCTACTCTTCTCTCCTCCCCTAAACCCACATGCACGGACCCAGCCCACCTAATTTACTCCCACCTCCTAATGTCAAACAGCTGTAGAGTTGACTCGCAAGGAATTGCTGCCATTACGTCCTCCTCCCCTCCCACTCTGCTTTCCTTTTCTCAGCCGTTGTGTGTGTGGCCCCTAATATCAGGTCACTCACAAATGTGGTGTCCAAACCACGTATCTATTGACGGTTTATTTATGATCCAGTCGTTGGGTATGAGGTCATAAATTTACATCGTAGGTGCCCGTGGGTGGAGATGGATAGACATACAGCTTGCTATAAATTGTGCGTATGGATCGCACTCCCATGTTCTGTAGTGGCTCGGTCTGTCTGGCATGTAAAGGTGGGCCGTAACTGGGCCGATGCGTTTCCAAGGCACTCCATCTAACTGAAGGAGCTACGTGACAAAATGCTAATGACGTCACACTCTCTGTGATTGACAGGAGAAAATCAAGCAATGATGCTGAGGTGTCCAGAGCTCCTGCTGCTGTCGGGAATCTGCTTCAAAGGATTGTTTTGGCCACGTACCTGAAGTCCAGACTGGAAGCTGGTTTCTCAAGAATTCATCACTAAGTTTAAAACTTTGGCCGTGATGTACAACTACAAATGCAAAGGATTGGCTATGTGCAGTACTTTATTGCTGTATGTTTAGTATCAGGGGTATTAGCCAAAATAAAAAGGACTGAACACAGAAGCAAAACAGTGTTCAGATACCCATTCATTTCTGTACCATCGGAGAATGATCAGGAACATTGACATGCTGTTTACATGCCACAGTATCCTAATTTCTCTTGGAGTAATCCAGCTAGCATCTAGCGTCTCTCAAAACCACGTGCAACACATAACCTGATCATAACCAGCATCAAATTACCCATGAAACACCAGTGAGTCCTGACCCAGTGTGTTTACTCCTCTGTGTTGTGGAATGCGTTCACAATTGCAAAGCACAAACACCCTTTCTCTAATGACGTCGCGGCATATCGCCCTCCAGAAGCTAAGAGCTGTCTCAGCGAGCTGCCAGGGTTATAAAAATAACCCCTGAATGTGATATACTGCACAAGGGACACTGGCCACATATCTCATGACACTGTGGTTTCATCTATTTGGATTTGGATTACAGCTTCGGTTTGGAGTTCTGCATTGACTTAATCTTTTGACAAAGGCCCACAATTATCTTGACTTTCTAGATAGATGCACTCCTGTCTCCTGGTTTTAATGTCAGGGTTTGCTGACATTTTCCTGGCTCTGAGGTGACTCAGCTGATGTTTCATTGCAGAAAAGCGGTTTCTGCTTTTGTTGCTTGGAGCTGGCTGTATGGTGATTGGGTTTTCCCCTCTCCTCTGCCACGACGACTGCATCTCCGCCAATCGCATTCTGTTTCTGGGGTGGATGTGGTAGGTTTAAGTCATACATGTCGACACCCATCAATCCTGTTATTTTGAACACAGCACTGGGTTATAACTGATTGCTGTCTCAGACTTTGCCTTCAGTCATGTCTCTGTTGAGAGCAAACTAGCACTAAACACATTTGATGAAGTATTTGTGTGGACTGCTACAGAGTGATGACAGAGTATTTTGTAAGAAACGTGTCAAGTTGCTCACACTGATTATGGTCATAGACCCTACTTTTACCTGACCACGCTAAGCCTGTCTCCAATTATGTCAGAGTGACTCCCTATTAGCCATGTGGTGTATGTGTGCCTCTCTGCAGGCCTTGCTCATTCATTATTAAGTAGCTCCTGATGTTTTGCTGGCCGTCACTGCACCGGTGTCAGGTACCCACACAATCCCCCTTCACTGAACCAGACTGAGCCAGGATCCAGTTCCAGTCTCTTTGGCCTACAGGAGCTGCTCCTGAATGCTACTCATCTTCACGCCAAAACCTTTTGTTAGCTCTGGATTTTAACTCTGTAGCCACCCAGTTATTTATTTGGCTAACTGTCGATGGAACTGGAGAGCTTAAAATGCATTTGGATATTTCTCTTGGCGTGATGTTGGGGCTATTTGAGCTCTCAGGAGGTATGGTGCTGCTATCATGTCTTTTTTTTTCTTGAAAATGAGAATTATGGGTACTTTTATAGCTCACCATAAAGTACCAAGATGACAGTGTTTTCACTTTAGCAGACGTGTGGTGAAGCAATATAGTTATTTATGCAGCTGAATTTTCTTGTATGGGGGGGAAATGTGTCTCAGGCTTCTCAGAGTCTAAGAAATGAGGAGCAGAAGGGGAACTGCTGTCAGTTGGAGCATCTGTCCACTTAAATTAACGCAATGTTCAACAGGATAGCTGATTTTGGGGTTACAGGTCTGTGTGTGTGCAACATGACCCCGTCTGATCTCATCTCCATAAGTGCAGGTTGCCTAGAAACCCCATGAGGGCAGAGCATTTAACTTCCATATTACTATGCCAAAGGAAAGAATGCTCCCAGACCCAAATACATCCCACAGTCTTTGGCCTTACAAGGGAATCTTCTTATTCTGTCCTGTCAGCCGCCTGTTGGGGAAGGACTTGAAAGTTTTCATCTCAGGCCTTTACACAGCGCAGGCATTTTTTTCTCTGTGATTAATCACACCTCAATTTGTTTGACTGAGCTGTTTTTTATCATGAATGCTGTCACACAAATTATTTGGCGAAACATTTTGTTTTAGAACAAAGTTTGATTTTCTTTAGATTTTTGCTATGTGAATAATAGATACTATTTCATTCACTTAATCCACAAGAGGAAATAAACTGGGTCGCAGCGGGGATGATCACGTTTACAGGGCAGGGCAGACAAGATCCACCACTAGTTATCTTTCTGTTTATTGTTCACAATAAAAGCCCCTGACATAATATTTAGGCAAATACTGTTTTGTTTTGTGGTCTTGGTCTGTGAAGAATAGCTGTATGTCTGTCTGACAAAGCATTGTACGCTATGCTGTCATTATCAAGTCAGAGCGGAGACTACTGGTGATATTTTAAAGACACTCACACAGATGTTTTCAGTTATTCTGGCTGATTAGACCTCTGCACACACTGAAAGCAGATGGAGCTTTGATGAGAATTTATTAGGTCACAAATCTACAAATCATCTTCCAGTTAGAATTATAAAGGTGTAATTTGTCCCGCTCTAACTCAAGAAGATATCACTCTGTACGGGTCACACCAACACAGTCCTGAGAAAAGGTCTAATCAGCCAGATTAACCGAAAACACTGGCATGGGAGCACAGAAGCTTCAAAGTTACTCCAAAAGAGAAGCAAAGAACAAATTTACCAAAGTGAAATGTCCCTGCTTGTGTCTTGAGTGTACATCCTGAGTAACAGTGGATGGGTACAGTATGAGAGACATAAGTACAATGGAACAATACGGTGATTCTGCTGTTAGGTACACTGCTGGAAGAGCTTTTCACATGTCAAGCAGGCCCATCTTTTCTGCAGAGGCATGACAGACAACGAACGATAATCGTCTCTTTCCTTCGCCCAAATGGATTTTTAAAGCCAGAAAGACTTTAAATGCTAATAATTTCAAGTGCATCCACCCTCACTTTCCACCAGTGTAAACCTTCATTTCACAAAACTATTACTAGAACTATTTCAGCCCCTTGTCATCCCTACAGAAACTTACTGTAAGAGTCTTTCCTGTTATGTTCTACTATGTTCTACTCACAAGTAGAAATTACTGAAGAGAATAAAAGACTCATCTTGACTTTATCGGTGTATTCAGCATCTCTTTTATTCTTATATCAACTAAAAGACTATGTACCTGGATCTGCACTTTATTTGACTCTATATGTGGTGTGGGACTTTTATTATCAATTTATCCTCTGCTGCGTGTTAGCTCGTTGCCACTGGTGAGTGTGAATGAGAGGCAAAAGTGCTTAAGATAAACGCACTACATAATAACGAGTGTAGACCAATGAAGTTGTTGGACATACTAGATTTTCTGTAGTTGACATGAAGTAGTGGTATTTCTGTTTTCACAAGTCGTTAAAAGATTTTACACCTTAGACCTTATTTAGCTCAAATGTTTTTTTCAGATTATATGTATGACATGCAACAATGAGCCCAAGCCAGGGTCAAGCCATCAGGATGCCTCAGGAATCTTCTTAAATAATCAAATTATAAAAATGGCAGTGAGGCAGATTGTAATGCTAAAACTGTCTTTAAGTATCCTTCCAAAACAACATCCATAAACTATGTAGTAAAGTATATATGGAAATGGTGCTTCCTCTCCATCCTCAACCCTCCTACACATTTATCCCTGACATCATGGTGTGTCACACTCAAATATGTGACGCTCCTCAAGCCCCTGTCACCATCACCCTGAGATGTGTGGAGACACTGACATTGTTTTTCTATCATTAGCCACATGGCTGCTGTGCAATACAGTGGAGTGTGTCTTTTTTAATTAAACTCTGTGATGTAGACCGAGTCAGTTACAGTGCTGTAATGTTCTGTTTATTTTTTTTATAGTTTAGTCTTCACTGTTACATACAAAGAAATCTTTATGATTTGGAGAATCATCATCACTTAACTATGTGGACTGTCAGTGTCAAAAATGATTGTGGTGAAATCTGAGGGTTGTATTATTTTGACAGTCCTCTGGAAGACCTGGATGTACAGTAGGCAGAGGCTTTAAGGTGGCACAACTGCTATTTTAACACAGGACCCATATTAAATACCAAATATCAAGTCTGATATAGTTCACAGTGGATTACTTGTATTTGCACTGTGGTTTTCAATAATTTATTATTATTAACTCTGAGTGCCAGCTGTTTTTTTAAAACAGAAAGTGCCTTGTGCCAGCATTTTTTGCCCATTATGAGTCAGATTTCAAGACCCACAGAATATTTTGTATTATTTCTCTGAAAATACAGAATAACTCAAATGAAAGAAGAGACTCTCTATTTCATCATAAAAAAATGTTTTTACCTTGTTCCATTCTTGTTTTGTCTAGAGAGACCACTTTCACCAAAAACCTCAGTTTTTGTCCAGAATCCGTCCATTTTGCTCTCTAATCGCGATCGTCTCCACTTCCTGCTTTGATCTCTGTGGCGTATACCATCACTTTATGTTCCGACTACAAATCAGATAAGCCCCAAAATTGCTCACAGGCTGAGTGAGGCAGTGATCAGTGACCCGCTGCAGAAAAAACATGTTCTAAACACTCATACAGTATTTTTCACCAAAGTATGGCTTAATCTGTCACATCAGCAAGAGCTCTCAATGCAATGCATTATAAGTGCACCACAGTGTATACTGTACAGATGGAGTAATACTGTAAGGTTCTTTGACCTTTGATACTCTTTGACCATAGTTGTCTGTGAAGACTACTAACAAACATATTTTGAGCTTTAATATCCTCAAACTTTTGTGACACGTATCCCTTTTTATTTGCATTGAACTGAACTGTAGTTGTACTTGGAGCCTTTCCTTCGCTGGTTCTCGGTCCTTAGTTTCCTTTTTTTGCTGTTTACATTTTACGTTCCTCAGCAATAAATGGAGTGATGGTAGCCTCAAGGTTTGGCTAGTGGCCAAAAAGTTTGTTCATAAGGTCATTCAGATCTTGGACAGGCTGGGAAAATGTGTGGACAGCTGCAAGGCACTGACCCCCAGTCACCCCAGTAGTGCTGCAGTGTGGTGGCTCTAATCAGTAATTGTCCAAAAAAGTGTTGGTGAATATGTGTGAATGTGTAGCTGGATGAAGCCGACCAAAGGTCAAAAAACAAATTCTTCATTTGATAAGATTTACTCAAAAGAAATCAAATATGTGCTTCTATACTTGTGTTATATATAAAAACTCTCTTGGCCAAATATCCTTGTGACTTTATCGGGGATACTAGGGCCTTCAGATATTCAAACACATAACAAGCCAAGTGGTGGTATGGCAAAGCATAACAAGCTAAAATAAGTTGACCATGCCAGTGTTATCTGTGGCATGCACTGCATTTAGACTCGCTGAGATAATGGACAAAAAGACTTCTGCGTCTGGAGAGTACAAGTATGTCCTTTGAATGTCTTGCTTTATATATAAGAGATAAAGCGATGAACAAGGTATTTTATGTTTTCTGTGACAAAATATCCAAGAAAATTGGCCACATTGTCAAACAGGACCCAGCAGACAAAGAGATCAATAGCAGAACTCATCTCATGGCAGGGTTTGGTTCATGGGTGTTCAGTCAAAAAATACAAATTAAGTCATTAATATAATTGAACACTGGAGATATTCAGTGGAAAACTAGAATCCTGCACACTAATCACAAACACCTGAGACGAAGTGGGAACAGACAAAGAGCACAAGGACTAAATACAATAATCAGGTACCAGTGACACTAATGAGACAAGTGAAACTAATGAGCGAGGTGGCAGACTAAGACCCAATCCCTAACCGTATCCTGTACACTCTCCCTACACACTAGCCCTCCGTTTGTGCTTTCTCACAGAGCCTACTCTGTATTAAGGGTCGTCCCAGTACACATAGGGTGGAGGGCGAGTGGACCATTGAGCTCATCGATGCACACTTACGACAACAAAAAATAGAGGAGGAAACGACATACAAATTTAAGTTCTGTATGTGTCCAGTATGTCCCTTACACCTTTCGTCACACTGACAGAAAATAAAACAAAAGTCGTGGTGTGGAAAGATAAAAAAGACAAAACTAGCAACTTTTACTCTGTGCTGATGTTTGGTTTGATTTTGCAGTCCTGGCTCCTCAAAGTGTGAGAACAACTGGCAGCAAAATTCATCTGGCTTCATTTGTTTGCTTGGAAATGTCACATGGTCCTGGGGTTGAAAGACTTATGGACTCACTTAAAATTATTTGAGGTATAATGTTGCTCCTCCTGCAGAGGGCATCTTTCTGTTGCCATGGCAAAGAGTGCTTCCGTTTTCCGGTGGCATGAGGAGGGCGTCCTAGTCCTAGTCTGGACTTACCAAACCCTCGTACTATCGTACAGAGGGTTCAGCATTCCTCCATTGAGAACGGATTTCTGTTGAAGTTTGAAATGATTAGATCTGAGTTTACCCAATCGCTAACATTTGGTGTGTGTAGTACGCCGCTAGCATTCAGGCTAGCCTACTCCTTCGACACTAACGGAGCTAAGACTTTTCTAGGCCCCCGTGGGGAGTTAAACCACAACATATTTGGCAGCAATAAAACTGGTTGAACATTCCTCTTGCACCGACTTCAATTGCTGAATATTTGGGAGCCTAGCCAAAATGGATTGAATGGCTTCCTTCACTTCCATCTCCGCCGCCATTGCCAACTTGACTACAATGCAAATGCTGTGCATATGTTTGATGTCATCATTAACACTTGCCTCCCCCCGTCCCACCACCATCTGCTGATTGGCCAGGATGGAAATCATCCTGAGAAATCGAGTCCAAGGGGATCAAACCCAGACATAATATGTAGGGAAATGATAATTGAGCGGAAGATTACGGAGGGCTATGGCCAGGCTAAGGGCATCCCATATCTGCTCTTCTTATTTATACCCCTCCCTTCAGTTAAAGTGTCCTACACACCTGGGGTGTGACTTCATTTGGAGTCACACTTGGTGGTGAAGGGGTCGTGTGGAGTGGCGGTTTGGGATTGGGCCTAACACACAGGTGGGTGAGGGCAGAAAGTGAAGATTATTGAAAAGGAGGAGAGGTGAGTATATATCAAAATAAAACAGGAAGTGATTGGAAGGAAAGTTAAAAACAAAGTCTACTCAGGAGCACATGGTGTAACACACAAGTTGTCAACAGGTTGTATAAATCTCTTCTGAATGACTACATTACATGACCTGGATTCTTGGGTTGTTTCTCACTGCGGTTAGTAGTGATCTTACATGATCTTACATGAAATAACACCAGGTTGTAAGCAGGACTATGTAAAAGTAGTAATGCGCTGACTCACCAGACAGTAGTTAACACGAGGCATTATCTTGTTCCATGTGAGGGTCTCTCTGTCTAAATACAATGGCCCACTTTGAGCCAGCCCACTGTGTGTGGGATGGGAATGTCGGGCCCATGGCTCAGCAGCCTGCTTACAGCTTGTTCCCAGCCACCCATACGGTACCCATCCTGCTCTGCTTTCCTCCCTACATGACAGCTCTGTGGTCAGACTGTGACCACTGTCTCCTCCTGTGAACCGATGCAGTCTCCATCTCAATGATAGGACATGAGCGGCACGGCACCGCCGAGTCGCCGATGCTGAGTGTGTCCACTGTATTTAAAGGCCAAAGGCCAGAGACAACTTCTTAGATACTTTCATCTTCAGTCTGTGTGAGTTAAGAGAGCAGCATGAGAAGAAGCTTTTTGTCCATAATCGCTGGCAGTTTGGAAATAAAGCCAAACCATAAGGAATCGCTTACACAATGAGGCACTCCTGAAACAACAGGGATATTAAACTTGGAGCACACTGCCTGACTCACTCCATCACATTGATTCAAGCTGGTTCAGGCCACTCAAAATGGTGAGTTGCTGTGCTCGTTTCTTACAGTTTCCTCTGGGTTGGATTTCCTCTGTTTTTGTCAAACACAAATTCATTGATTTTGGCATGACATTGAAGCCACTGTGGTTTGATATTTTATTTTCTGCAGACCAGTTTTTGTATTCATTTGGTGGTTTTAGGCTGAATCTGTGAAAGGCTTTCTGCTTTACCACAAAATATTATAAAACAGGCTGGTAATGTATTTTTAACCAGTGAATCTTTAATAATGTGAAGCACAAACAACAAGGTCAGCGGACTATGAAATCTTGGTGGTGCTGTTGACTCCTTTTATTTGTTACAGGGACCAAATAAAGTATATTCCTACTGTAAATATGCCAATTTAAAGAATTGTCATTGTCAAACTTTAGAAAGGAATGAAAGAAACAGCTCTTTCAAGCAATATGTAGCAAAAATGTGATGTACTAGGAGGTGATATCAGAACTTACCAGGGAGCTGAGGTCCTGGTAGCTGGTTCTGTACTTGCTGCTGTTCTATTAGCATATGTCTTTACCCTTTAACTTTTTCAATGAGGCAGCAAAATGTCTGCAGTTGTTACAATGCAAACACAATAGACAGCCTATTGTCATAGACTTGGTTTGTCAAACTCGGGTCGTTAACCAGTAGAAGTCTTGGTTTGGTTATTATAGTTTTTAATTCCTAAAGAGAAGTTGTGTTGTCCTACTGGATGTTGGAGGTTTTTTTTACTTGTAAAGGCAACCTGTTTCACTTTGGTTCTTTATGGTATGAGCCTTCAAGCACAAGCTGTTGTGCTCTGCAGCCAGAACATATAAAAAATACTGAGGTCCAACAAGAATGAATCAAAGTGACTCTCATGTTAAATGCAGGAACTGGCGTGACTAACCAGAGACAGACATGAAATGAAACATGACTGGAAAACTGCAAGTGACAGAAACATGCACACTAAAGCATGCACAACATTTGAATCCCCCTCAAAACACATGCAAAGAAAGCATGCGAGTGCTGCAGTAAATCTGGAGTACGCATCGCAGCGATTTCCCTCTCTCATACACACAGTCCAAGTTTTGACTGAGTGCTTGTTATTTTAGCCGACATGTGACATGAGGCCGAAACAGAGGTGTCCTTTGTTTGGCTCACCTACAACCAACCACTCTGTTGCTGCAGAGAAACCCACAGGGCCACTTGGGTTTCAGCACAGACATGAAAAAGAAATGTCCACCCCAGCAAAAAAAATTAGCCAGGACCCCATCAAAGCTGCCCATCTGTGGAGGAAACTCACATTTCTGTAACACTTGCCCCCTTCCTGCTCTTGGGGATGATTAAACTGGGGTGCCGCATGGAAATACAGTCCCACTTTAAAATGAATAGATGGTACATGATAACAACATAACAGATCACTGTCTGTTACCAAAACTACATCAGTCCATGAAACTGTAAAAGAAAAAGAAAGCCTTGGAAACATGACAAGCTGCTGTACCAAAAAGCGCTCTCCTCCCTCATGCATCGCTTCACAGTCAGTAGCCACTCACTGCAAAATGACAGAGATCACTTTCGGTGCAGTGGCCCTTAACACAGCACTTAGTGACACACTCTTAAGTGCTCAGGACTGAATTACCTGATTGGACGGCTCATCTCCATTTGTATGGTAATCCACAGAAGAGCCCCGCACTGAACCGGAGGACCATGTAATGGAATCTGTTGGATCTCTGTGACCCTGTGCTTAATTATAGGGCCGATGTAATTCATCTACACCTCTATTGTAATAATCTAACGGTGCAATTATATCAGCCCTCATTCTTTTGTACTCTTTTCTAACTGCACTGAGTAGATGCTTTTTCCCCAAAACTGGGTGCTCACTGCCAGGCTTCTATGGTTCTGGCACACTGTTGGTGTAATTTCTGATTCGCTGCGATGCTTTCTCTGAAAATGGCCCTGGAGGAGCCATGCCAAGACTGCAGTTAAAAGAGCCCCCCCAACACACACCCCATCCCTGCATCTTCATTCACCCCCCCATATTTTCTTGTCAGCTATTCATCCGGCTGGGTGTCTGTTCCTGTCCCTCCCAAAAAGAACCCATCTTTTTTCCTCATCCATCATCAAATAGTTCCCTTGTGGCTCATAATTACGTAACTCTGGAGTTTTGGAGCAATTGAAGCAAGAAGTAACAACAATCTTTGACTCCTCCAGTGCTTCTGATCCTCTCCATCTCCAAACCCTGCAGAATGGATCAGTTGTTCTGTCATCATGGCCTTTTGGCTTGAACACTGTGGCACTGACAAATCAGACCAATGTGGGATCAAACCAATGACATCCCACATGCATCGCACATCCCCCGGTCTCAATGTCTTCATTGTGCGAGTTCTCCTGTTCACATTTATCGATCTCACATTGAAGGCTATTTAATAAAAAAAAGCAGGGGTCCACACACACTCAGCGGAAACCTGGGTGTGTGTGTGTGAGAGAGGCATAGGTCTCACTTTGTAACTACCTGCTAATTACACTCCACTGTAAACATAAAATTTGTAACCACACCACTGCAGGATATCATTAACTAAAAGGATTAGAGTGTGATTCAGACAGGGGGCATCTGCAGCCTCTCCCGATTGAAAATGGACTAATCTAAATGGGATACATCAATAAAACGGTGGAATAAAGTTGCAGGCACTTAAGAGCGTCAGCCTCTTTTCCTCAGGCTCAAAGTAGGGAAGAGAGTCACTGGCTGGCAGCCAGCCAATAAATTAGAAGATAAGAAATATTATTCCACTGGCACACCAGCGGCTTGCAGCTATTTAAAACAGTGAGGTTTATTGATAATTAAATTACTTGGAGGAAAAAAGACAAGACAGGAATAGAATGCTTGGAGGTGGATCAATAAGGAGATATTGTAGTGGATAACACTGCAGTGGTACTGTAAGCAACACAGCCAGGCGGATGCAACGTATGTGTGTGTGCATTGAATGTTGATATGTGTGGAAGTGTTCAGGCTGATGATTGAAGAACATTTTTGTCAGATTTGACTTGTAGCAATTTGTCACATTTAATGGGAAAATAAGCTGATGCAGGGTGACGCTCTCATGTTTTTTGATCTTTACGCTGAATGTCTTATGTTGCAGGCGCTGAGCTGAAGTGAGATGGCCTCGGAACGAATGGCAACTCCTCTGAGCAGCTCCAGGCAGAGCAGCTCGCTCTCTTCATCCCCAATGAGGCAAGTAGCAGTCCAACCGCTGGCTGCACCAAAATCTGTAACACTACCCATTTATTCCATTTTCCCCAGGTGGTGCACTATTTAATCATGGGACTCGTTTTGGTTTTGGTAGTACTGGGAAGTCTGCAGATGAATTTTATTCATGCCATTCAAAGGACATAAGATTTATTATCACAATTGTTATCATTGAAATGTTGCCCAAACCTAACCAACATTGTACATTTCTGCAAGCGTGATACAAGGCTGATGTAAAACTTATTTTTATTAAACAAGTTCTTGATTCAGAAATGTCAACATTCAATGAATTGAAACTTTCAATACCAGGATTTTTTTCTGGTGACTGGGTTGTTGCATTTTGAACTTCAGCTCATATCACAGAAAAGCTATGCAATATAACTATCAAGATAATCAGAAGAAAGTGCCTTGTGTCAGCGTTTTTGGCCACTTTGAGTCATATTTTAAGACGCACAGAATATTTTGTACTATGACTCCGAAAACACTGAATAGCTCAAATGAAAGAAGAAACTCTCTATTTCTTCACAAAAAAAAAAAACATTTGCTTTTTATTTGTTCCATACTTCAGAGTACCTTCAGAGGTAGAGTAGAGGCCACTTTCACCAAATCACCACTTTTTGTCCTGAATCCGTCCGTTTTGCTCTCTAATCTCGATTGTCTCCACTTCCTGCTTTGATCTCTGTGCCGTATACCGTCTCTTTATTCTCCAACTACAAATCCCGGAAGCTCCATAATTACTCACAGGCTGTGTGAGAGTGCGATTGACGATCCGCTGCCAAAAAAAGGAAAAACGTATCTATATGTTTTTGGCATTGTGTTCTATTTTAAAGGATGTAAATATATGTTTTTGGAACTCAAAAATTCAAATGTCATCTGATGTGGGGCTCAAAAATAAAATGTCATGATTTATCCCTATTTATTTAGCTGTATCGGGGTCCTCTACATTTTCCTGTTTGCATAGAAGATAACAGGTACTCTTAGGAAATCTTAGTGAACTTTTAAAAGCTACTGGAGGTGTAATTTATCCCATCGTAACTCTGCAACGTGACTGACAGGAGATTGTGGTGAGATGTCAAGCACCATCTGTGCACATCCACACAGTCCTGAGAGGAGGTCTAATCTGGCAAAATAAGTGGGAACACCTGTGATGGCTGTGCTGGGACAACTACTGAAATGATGCAATGGTTTTAATACAAACAGTCCCAAACAGTCTCTGCTCATGTTCATTTTAAAGCCAGTGATGCAGAGCTGCAAATGATCTCCATGTTGACTACATTTACACACACACACACAAACAGCATGGTGACAATAATAGCCATGATAGCTAGAAATGCTCATTCTGTTTCATCTGCACATGGGGCCCTCCATCAATCCTGCGTACTTCGGTGACCATCTCCTTCTGATAATGCACTGTAATGGTGGTAGACGCTGGCCTCACTGCAGCAGAGATGGAGGCTCCACAGTGGTGGACGGCATCTACTTGTGTCAGTCATCCTGATAAATGTATTAGAGAGATGTTTGGTAACAGATCAGGCTTCTGCGAGGACGACACGCTGTGATTGGTTCTCATTGGTGAGTGAGATGGATGACACAAACAGAAATGCATTCATACACTTCCGTTAATGAAAATACAGTAAATAAAACTTGACACATTTTAGAACTTATAGATTATCTTTTGGACATTAATCACTTACTCAGTGATTCCACTCACTGAAATCAGTGATTACATCTTTAAATATACCTGATGGTCAGACAAAGAACAAAGAAGTGGTGGTGCTGGGCAGCTGTACTGTGAATTTATCTTTTTCAGCTGGAAACAGCTGCATGATCTGGCTAGAAATGGTGTCAATGAGAAAAAATGAGGTAAGAGAACAACTGTAAAACTGTACTGTAAAACCCCAAAAAATGAGCTGACAAACACAACTTCAAGTAAGTCCATCTATTGTTTTTACAAAAACAAATGTAGATATGCTGCTTTCAAATTTGGTAACTGGCAATTTGTGCTCAACTCATAATGCATGATGCATATAATATCCCTGAGGACACCACACACCCTGCTGGACATTACCTGTTTTCCCCCCCTCCCCTCTGGATGAAGATACCGGGCAATAAAAACACACACAGGAGACTAAGTTGTTGGTTCAACGTCACCAAACCAATATAGCCGTCTCAGTCAGAATCCTATATCCACAAATTAAGTCAACATCAGGAGGTGAAAAGGTCAAAACCGTGGTGACGTTGCAAACGTATATATTCCCTTTACACACACACAAACCTGAAAACATGTGCCCACATTCGGATTTCATTTTAATTTAATTTTTACTGCTTGAAAAACTCATAGAAAAACCATTGTTAGCTTCCAAACCTTTATGGCTATCCGTCTTCAAATAAATGATTGCTGCTGACTTCCAGTATGTCTCCTTTAAGCAATACACAGGACAAAACTGTCATCACACAGCAGTGATTTACGTCATTGTTGTGAAAGTCTTTTTTTAATGGGAAAAGCCTCCTGCTCAGAGGGTGTTTCAGTCACTGATGATACATTTTACATTTGAACATATATCTTCTGACAGATCTGTGATAACAAATGCTTATACAGCGTTGCAAAAGACACGCGATGAACGCCCTTGGATATCAATTCAGTACAGTTGTCACGCCATACATAGGCAACCAGACACACACACACACACATAAATAGACAGATCATTTGTGACTTGTTTTCTTTGTCTGTCCCACACACACACACACTCAAACGTAAATCCTATTTGAGCACATGGCTCAGTAAATCAAGCCATGAAAGGAGGCGAATGGCTGAATTGTATTAAAATAAACTGCAAACACAGATGCACTCGGTTGACAAACATCACAACAGAGACCAGTTCTGTGCTCCGGTCGGCTTGTCTGGACAATGTATGAGCCTGAGGCTACAGTCTGAAAGCAGCTCGGTTGGTCAACCTAGTCTGCGCCTCTCTTTGTCTGCACATTTGTCTTTTTGTGTTGCAGTGCAGAAATGTTGGATGTACAAGCACATGTGTGGGAAAGAGTGCAAGGTTGAGAGGAAAATGTAACAACCTGAAGAGAGAGAGACGTCAGCTGGAGATGGTTTGAGACAGAAAAAGAGAAGAATCCACATTGTAATGTTTTACACATATGGCTGAAGTACTTTCACTGTATATAACCATACATGAGTGAGGGCAGGAGTGTGAGTCAGAAAGAGAGAGAGAACAAACGATGGAGAGAGAAGACAAAGAGACGGAGAACAAGAGAGAAACAGAGTGTTCTGTTCTAGGTGAGTCTCGGTCTTGGCTGCACATTAGAGGCTGTCTGAAACATCTGGGAGTCAGATGTCTGCCCCGTTTGCCAGGATTCAACTGTACCAGTCAGAGGCCACGCTATCCCCTTACCAGGAGCTCAGACTGACCTTCGCCTTGAAAATCAAGGCGTGACTTGCACATTTAAATATACCAGCCATATGTTTGTGCCATTTTCTTAGTAGCTGTTTTCACGGAGAGGCAGCATTTTGTGAAAAAAAAAAATCCCTAAAGCTTTCAGTGGAGCTGCAGCTCTGTGTCAACAGCTTCCTGAAGACTATTCTGCTCAGCAATATTCAGTTTTTTATGCAGAAGAGGAATGCATTAACGGTCTCTTTGTATACATGCCTCCATATTTAATTCTTTCTGGGACAAGCGTGTCCTTGTTTCCTACATCAGTTGAAGCCAAAGCCACAATGGTCTGGTCCTCAAAATCTCACAGCTCATTCTGCCCACATTTCCATTCCCTCTGCCCCGCTGGACTGCGGTTCCCTTTTGGTATTTGAGAGAGATTTCCATTTGTTCATAAGTGACATCAGGCATCAGACTGCGATACTCATAAAAAGCAGACGACAGTGAGGGCTACTTCCTGCACTGAATAACCTCCATATCAGACGACAATAGGAAGAACAATCTGCACTGCATGAGCTAACACATGTTGCAGTATTTCTTTTCCAAACAAACTTCCTGGCCTCAAATGATACTGCATGGAGTAAGTGGACAACTCCAGATGTTGTGAGAATGTGTGGCATTTGACTTGAAAGATGAATGTGGCATCAAAATAGGTTTCAGCGTACTCTGCTCTGTTTAAAACATTTCCAGTCCAGTTTGCATGGAGGACACATAAACATTATATTTTACATGCTCATTTTACATACTTTTCATCAAACTGCAGCCCCACAGGGTGGCTGCTCTTTCATAAAGACAAGCAGTCATTGATCAACCTGTGCTTATGATCTATGAAGTGTTGTATGTAGCTCCTGAATCGCTTGTGAAACGAGCCCAGTAATGGGCAACGGCCCCTGAAGAACAAACCAGTTCCTGCTGTGCAGTAACTGCCATACCTGAGTGACAACAGATGCTCTACTCGTTTCAAACCTGCCTGTCTGCTGCTCACTGTGAGCTGATGCTCTGCATTGGGATTATCACTGTGGTTTAAAACACAATCATATTGCATTTTATTTTTACTATCTTCATGATGTGATTAGCGAATGACCCATAGATAGCACACGTGAAAAAGATTAATGTTTACAGCAATGCGGACGTGGCTGCTGCTTTTAGCCTCAAACAAAGTGACTCATATCCTGTGATGAGTGTTTCTGTAAAAGACCACATTTATTCTACAGTGCTACTAGAAGTGCTACTTTTGTGTTTTCTTTCTCTTTGCTCAGCTGTCAAGTACAGAACAGTGACATTTTTATAGAAAATGTACCGTATGGTTCATATGATTGACATTTTACACATGAATAAGTTTTCTACTGCTACATCTCAGTACTATCAGACATTGTCGCACCAATGATAGTTACACATATTTCAGCCAGCAACACAGTTGTTTTTGTTATTCTTCTATAGATATTATAGTTTAAAAAGTTTAAAGAGCAGATAAAATTCAAATGTTACCCAGGCCCCAGCCGCTCTGCTTCCACTTTACATGACAATGCATTTCCTAGCTCTAACCCTGACCTTACCATAATTAGGAGTTTCTGACTTGTAAATAGCTTTGAGTCAACATCCGTTCAGACCTTTCCAAAAGCCATGAATCCAAATAAGTGTTGGAAAACCAAGCCACACATCAGAAGTGTATTTAAACCCAAATCGACCAGATACAGTGTTATATTGTAGATGCACACAACCAACAAATACATGCTACAAACTCCAATCTTAACTCTAGCCAACTTAGCACTCTCACACAGACTGAGCCTCTCTCTTTCATAAATGTGAAGTTGCATTCAGGGACAGATGATTCTGGAGCTGAACAGTCTGAGCAGCAATGACTCATCCTATCTCTGTCTCTGAAGCACATGAAGAGTTGAAAAAAACGAATAATAAAAGCTCAAGATATCATTTTCACCTGCGCACACCTTCACAAATGTTGTTTCTATTTTCTTTCTTTCTTTTGATAAAAGTTAAATGTTTGTTCTATGTCATGTTAACCCACTACAAGTCCATCCATCCATCCATTTTCTGCCGCTTATCCTCATAGGGTCGGGGGGGGCAAACATCATGGTTTTCAAAAAAGTTTCCATTTACATTAACTTGCATAAATATGCCGTCGAGAGCCATCATAACTACGTAAAACCGTAGTCCTGAATCTCCACTTTTGCCAGAGTTTTTAGAAAGAATCCTATTCAGAGGAGAAATCTGTGTTTGTGTGTAAATGAAAGGCACAAACGAAGGGAAAAATGTCAGTTTTTACAAATAACCATGTATGTGTAAACGGGCCCAGAGACAGACAACCACTCACACCTACGGTCAATTTAAATTAGCCAATTAACTTAATCCCCATGTATGTTTTTGGATGGTGGGAGGAAGCCGAAGTACCCGGAGAGAACCCATGCAGACACGGGGAGAACATGCAAACTCCACAAAGAAAGGCCCCGGGCCGGGAATCAAACCCGGTGCTTTCCTGCTGTGAGGCGACAGTGCTAACCACTACACCACCGTGCCGCCCTACTACAAGTCCAGTTCTCAGTTAATTCATCTTCCATTTATTATTTTTTAAGAAAGCCATTATTGTCCCATGCCAACAATGTGTTCACACACGTCTTTGTACTTGCCATCTTCCCTTTCATAAGGCACTTTAAGGTCTTACATGCCATGAAGTTTTTATTGACAAACAGCTGGGTGGGATCAAAACCTCTTCACTGTGAAATATCTGCAGATTCCTTCACAAATTCCTTGTTTAGTTCAAGTTCAGTTGGTGTACTTCAGGTGAGCATCACAGGTAATTTCAATTCATTTTTGTTTGATTACACAAATATAAGTATGCCCCATAATAATGTTCCTATCAGTATCTGCCTTATAATCTGATCGAGAGAACACTGATATCAAACACAGACAGAAATGAAAAGCCACGGTAGCTCGGTTTACTGACAGCCGCCAGCAGATGAGAAAGAGGTACGCTTTATTTCCACACCAGGATCCCTGTCTGGGATAATAGAGCTGCTGTCGCCTGACCCTCTCTTGGCCCTGCACGTAAATATTTGTCATTCCCTGCAAACTGAAGTGCACCGCTTCCCCTCATCTGGAAAACAAGCCTATTATTATCATGTTTTTCTCGATCCCCTCCTGTGGTTGAAGGGGAATGTTTTGTGGCTTGATGGGCATGTAAATCAAGGCGGGTTCATCCTTATGTGATGCCGTTATATAACTGAGGAAAATGGTTTGAAATGGGTCTGATAGGACGATAATGTTGCATACTGTTGGACATTTAAGATTGATTCAGTTGTTTGTTGATACATTTTCATACTCAGTGTCACAGTGGCGCTTTAAGAAAATACCTCATAAGCATAATATAATGTGGATATTTCCTTCTGTTGCTGTGTAATGTAGTTTTATCTTCCACAAATAATGTGTACTTTAATTGGTTGAAATGTTTCAAAAGATGAGGCCCTTTAAGAATTGAGTGTTCTTTCCATCTCCTCTTCATGGTGATTGAGCTCTTTGTCACTAATTTGACTCATGTAGTTTACCGTGTCATTCACCACTGTATGATTAATCTCTAACAAGAGACATTTTTCCAATGTGAAGCAGAGTTCAGTATTATTTTATTTGCAGGGAACATTTAGGAGAAATTAATTTCTTTAATCGATTAAATTGAAAATAAAATTCATATCTCATCCATTTTCAAAAGTCACAATGATCACGGAGCCATTTAACCACTTAGTGGAACAAGCTCCACATTAATGATTACTGCTCCGTGTAACACTAGCAGTTATTTATTCCAGTCGACAGTCACAGCTAATTACACCTTCATCCTCTTGCAAATTGAGAGAGATTTATTTGCTGGGAAAATTTTGAACTTAGCTTCCTCACTCTGCAGATTTGACTACTTTTGCACTGTTATTCCACCTCTTCACCTGATGATTGACTAAATCTACAATTTATTTACTGTACATTCAGCATGCGTTTTAGTGCATTTGGGCTCCATGCTCAGTATTTCTGAAATGTATTAATGGAGTGCTCTGAGCTGCATGACTATTTTTTTTACTTTAAAACAGACTTTGTGAAAGAAAAGCTTCACCTACATGTCTGACTTTTTTTTCATAATAAAACTGGCAGCTCAAGAGGAGCGCCTCATGTTCCTGCCTTCATTAAGTCAGCTGAGTTAATCTTCTCTGCTTTTAATGAGACCTTTTGTGACCTTAACAATAGAGCTTCTTCAGTAAACAGCTGCCTTCTGTGTGGTTTGATAGTGGATTAGATCTAATAGGAGCTGTGGCTTTCTAATGATTCTGTCCTGTGTTACCAACTCTGGCGAAAAGCCAAAACCAAATACCCATTGAAGATGTTATGTTGCTGGCTGTTTCTGATCAATGACAAATCTTTGTTTTTGAGCCAGGATGCTGCCAGGTAAAACAAAATTCCATACTAATGCAATACTCCAATGTCTCCAGTGAGCTTCCATTTCCTCCAAACTGCAGACAATACCCAGAGAGCCAAGAGGAGATTGTCAAGCTTCATTAGAGACCCTTTCCCCTGTGTTGACTCAAAGCATAGAGGGGGCTGCTGTAGCCATCGACCTGTCTCCTCTCAGGGAGCTTTGACTCAGTGGGTGCAGGACTCTGGATCACTCCTTTAAGCCTGCGTTCATTATAGCGTCAATTCTGGGAGAGACTGAAGTGGGGAGGAGTGTTTGCTCGGTGCATCCCCTTTGTTAAAGTCGCGTCTTGCTTTGGGCAAACGCTTAAATTGTGTGTGGCTTATCGGTGGTTAATTGACCTCGCGTATGCGTCATTAACTTTAGGTATGCTTTGGTGATTTTAGTGCTGCAGTTATATAGCTTGTCATAAATAATTTTATTTTAGTGAAGGAGGCGTAGTGTTGGTTTTATTTGCATGTGCGAGGGCTCAAATTAACATTTTATTTCATTTAAACATTAAATTAACACCCAATTCCTCTCAGATTAATATCTTATCATTGACACTGCCAACACATCACCTTCAATTACTATTATTACCCTTGTAAAGCTTTCCAGTTTATTACAATAGGCCTAAAGTTAACTCTTAGAGTGCCAGCCATTTTATAAAAAGTGCCTTATGCCAGCGTTTTTTTTGTTTTTTGTTTTTTTTTGCCCATTTTGACATTTTGAGTCATACTTCAAGACCCACAGAATATTTTGTACTATGTCTCTGAAAACAACGAGTAGCCCAAATGAAAGAAGAGACTATTTCATCATTTAAAAAAATATTTTTTTATTACCTTGTTCTGTTCTTGTTTTATCAGAGGTAGAGTAGAGGCCACTCCCACCAAAAACACCACCTTTTCTCCAGAATCCGTTTTGCTCTCTGATCACGTTGGTCTCCACTTCCTGCTTTGATCTCCTTATGCTTCGACTACATATCCCAGAAGCCCCAAAATTACTCACAGGAGACCGTGATTGGCAACCTGCTGCCAAAAAAACACTTTTATGGTGAAATACATCAATGGCACTCAAAGAGTTAATAACCACTTAAGATTTGTAGTAGCAGTAGACAAATATCCTTTGGATTTTTAGTTAGTGATTGGCAAGAGAGTCTGAAATATACACAATATAACAAGCTGATAGTGATGCTGATGAGTATTGCTTTTCCTAAAAATATTATTGGCCTATTCATGAATTAAACTTTTAAGAACTTTTTTGCTCATCTCTGTGGATCTGATGTTCATTTCCATCTTCTAAAAATATTCAACTAGTAGCTCAGTGTTATAAATATAACCTTCAATACCAAATATCTGTCTTATGACTTTGTTTTATCATCCCACACTTACACTATAACCCGTAGTGTTACCATTCTCAAAAAATTTAAAACTAATTAGGGAAAAAATAGTGGAGGTGGAATGAAAGAGAGAGGGTGGCACGGCCAAAGCCAAGTTAAATGATCCGTCATTGTCCATAGTTTGAATTTATGAGTAACCACTTCCTTCATTTTCTACTGATTAAGCATGTTATTTCTTGTGGAGGAGGCAAAGATGATTAAGAATCTCTCAGATAAATCAGTTCAAGCTTTAGTCAGCAGGCCAGTCAGCACAAATGCCTTACAGTATCTCAGACAGTACTGTCCTGAACATGCTCACAGTATCTGTGATACAAGTAAAATGTAAAGAGGTAAAGAGTCTGGGTGTCATCCTCGACAGCACTCTTGTCTTTTACATCTCACACCAACAACATAACCTGGTCAGCATATTTTCATCTTCGCAACATCAACCGCCTCCACCCCTCCCTCAGCCCTCACACTGCCGCCATACTGGTCCACAGTCTTGTCACTTCCTGTCTAGACTACTGCAACTCCCTCCTGTTTGGTCTTCCTTATAAATCACTCCACAAACTTCAACTGGTTCAGAATGCTGCAGCTCGGATCATCACCAGAACTCCATCCACCCACCACATCACTCCTGTCTTGCAGCAGCTCCACTGGCTTCCCATCATCCACCGCATCCACTACAAGATCCTGCTGTTCACTTACAAGGCCATCCATAACCTCGCCACCCCCTATCTCTCTGACCTCCTTCACATCTCCACACCGGCACGCTCCCTTAGATCCTCCTCCTCCATCAACCTCACTGTCCCCCCCACCCGCCTTGTCACCATGGGGGCCAGAGCATTCAGCCGCTCTGTTCCCCATCTCTGGTACTCACTCCCACCCGACCTCCATAACTCTGACTCATTACAACTATTCAAATCAAAACTCAAACGCATCTGTTTAAACTAGCATACTCACTGTAACACACTTTTAACTGTTTAACTTTTTTTTTTTCGTTTTATATTTGAGTGTAATTATTGATTCTTTGTTCATGTGTTTTTATCTTGTAAGGTGACCTTGAGTGTCCAGAAAGGCACCTATAAATAAAATGTATTATTATTATTATGTTTCACTAATGTGGTTCTGTATTTATTTATACTTTTTAGTTTCATATCAAAAATGAGCAACTCTTATGCAAATCTGTTCAGAAACAGGAAGAAATTTTCTCTACATACACTAATCAATACAGGCAAATGAAGCCTGGTCTGAATCACCTGGCCTCACTTTGGATCCATATAAATAGACTGAACTCATGGTGATATGCCTTATATTGTAGCCTAAAGTCTATCATAATCTAATTATGGATAATCCATCTACATAGGCCTCAAACTCACTTTTTGTGCATTTGATGCATCTATATGTTTAAATCCTCTGTTTCTACTTCTGGCAGGCCTGCACTTACACCCAGCTCCCACCACCTCGGCTTCACTTTGCTGTGCTCTTTTTTCCCCACAGTACCCGCATGCACTCTCTCCATGTGGACTCGGTCCAGCGCTGGATGGAGGACCTCCGCCACATGACGGAGGTGGAGTGTATGTGTGTCCTCCAGGCTAAACCCATTGGTGTGGAGGAGGACGCCCAGCAGGGAGAGCTGATTGTGGCCTCTGGGGTCGGCGCCGGGGACCACGTGGCCAGGAACAACCTGCAGACGTTGCTCCGCCGAGCGCTGGTGGTCAGCACAGAGCTCGGCAAAATGTTCCAGCGTCTGGAGAAAGGACGCTGGCAGAGAGTGCACAGTACCGCCGTGAGGGCAAACTGTCATGTGCGCTCACTGGTGCACGAATACAGCGCCGCCCGGAGCACACCACCCGAGATGCAGAAGGTGACCATTGTGAAGCCAGTTAAGGGTCTTTGCACACTTTTAAAGTGACAATGCACTAAAACAAAGCCATCATATGTTTTTCCTTTGCTTTTTGTTGCAGTATGAGAAATCACTTCTGGAAAAATGTATGGAACTGACCAATATCACAGAGAGGTAAGACTTTGAAATCATAGAGAAAAAATAATCAGTAATCCAACAGTAATCCAAAATGTGACCTACAGGTGCCTTCACACCGATGATGAGTTCTTCCTGAAGTCCATGAGGGAGGCCATCCATGAGATCCTGACAGATGTCAGTGATTCCTTCAGCAACATGATTGATATGGCTTTAGCCAATGAGATCCGGGTATGTATTGAAACATAAACCCCATTCTTGAATATTTACCCATAATGCTTCTTCTATTTGGGAGTGTCAACATATAATCTGTTAAGGGATGCATTAAGGGATTTTAGTTTCTCTATTCAGTAGATGGTTTTTAGGGTTTGAAAAAAATGTATTCATCTGCTGCATTAATTCTGAATTTGGCAACATGGAAAACAAAAACTTGAGCACAGAGATGACACAAGGATAACGAGGTAAAGAAGATAATGAGGGACACCTGATGAGGAACAGGTGAAACTCATGAGGGAAGACACAGGACACAAGGACTTTCAACCTAAAACAAGAAACAAACTAGAACAAAATCCACTTTTAATACCTTTAAGGCTACGTTTACACATAGCAGGGTATTTTGATAAACGAATATTTCCTTCAATCCGTTTTCCAAAATAACATTGTGCACACATCATAGTTTTCAAAAAAGTTTCCGGTTACATTAACCAGCATAAATACGCTGTCGAGAGCCATCATAACTATGGCAAGCCAATAAGCGACAGTGTAGGAAGAAGGAGAAAGCCATGCAAGCCAATCAGAAGCCACATCGACAACAACGACTAACACAAGCGACTTCCTGTTCCTCTGAGCCCTAATACGTCTCTGCTCCTGTACATAGAGTAATAGAGGAGCTACAGTATATTTGCAAAACACTTTAAAATTGCTTGCACCAACAGAAATGCTACTGATACCCGGAATGCTTAACTGCACATAGACTACTCTGACGGTTGTACAACAGAAAAAAGATTACACTTTTGGTGCATAGATTTCCTAAAACTCAGTTTTTCTCCGTTTACATTCAAACTCGACACCGGAGTTCTCATAAATCTCCACTTTTTCCAGAGTTTTTAGAAAGAATCGTATTCAGAGGAGAAATCGTCGTTTGTGTGTTAATGAAAGGCACAAACGAAGGGAAAAGTGTCAGTTTATACAAATACCTGTGTATGTGTAAACGGGCCCTAAGAGTCAGGTACTGACAATGTTTTTGCATTTCTGGTTTCACAGTAATAAAATGATGCAACTTTTTATCCTCCTTGCAGCTCCTGATCAAACAGATTGAGTCATCGGACAGCATTCACACCATTGGCAGCGCCATCAGCAACCTGCTGTCCCTCACTCAGGACGGACCTCAGCTGTGCAGCATCATTGCCAAGGTACTGTGGACACATACTCTGATGGACTCCTCAATCCTGTGCCGACAAGGGCTGGCCATGAGTCTGATTTGGATGGAGATTAATTTCCACCAACACCCACTGTCTGAGATGAACCTGTCTCCATTGAAACACTTAATTATGTAAAAAAAAAATCTGACATCTGTGACAAGTCAGCGGCAGTGTGATATATTGTATGCTTAGGTTTGAGATTTGTTCGACACAGTCTTTGGCAGAAGCAGCAGCTTCATTTGATAATACACCTTCACCCCTCTCTTCTTTCCAGATACACCCCTATTGTGATCAGCTCCACCTTTTGTTTGCCAGAGTTCATTATGCCAGGTCTCCAGACCTGCAGCTATCTCTTTATGCATGCCTCTAAAAAGCTATTTCACTGGGAGATAAGACAAGACGGACCAGACAGTAAGTCTCAATTGGCCATTAGTCAACCGACTGCTTCCAGGATACACTTGATAAGACTGTTCCTGATGGTCCACACACACACACACACACACACACACACACACACACGCATGCTCACACACATACCTGCTTTGCTGCCAGCTTGTCAGATCAATACTGTCAGCTCCCATTAGGAGTGAGCATTGGTCACAAATGTTAGTTGCTTCACCTTACAATCCACTCCACCTTTCTTAACTCCATATAGCACCGCTGGCCGAGTCCTCAGAGAGGCATCTAAAGGAAACCTGCTTGCCAATGGCTGCTAATGAATACCCAATACAAAACATCCTCCACCTGCCGTCTGAGTTAATGAACTAGCACCAGTCAGTCTGTCACACAAACACACCCTTTTACAGTAGTGCGTATCCTCTGGCTCGTAGCCGACTTCCTCACTCATTGTCATTTTCTGCAGCCTGCTGACTTTACTCACGCACTTGTTTTGAAAAACTGCAATTAGCTGTTTAAATATCTGGGCACTAATGTTTTCACCTCTTGCATCTCTTTGCCAGCTTTAGACAGTGTTTACTCAGTGATGTGCTTTGTGTGGAGAGAAAGGAGGTACATTGAATGTGTGGCAGTGAAGCAGGCAGCATGTTAAATAGAGATGAATCATTATATATCCTGGAAGCACCAAATGCATTTAACAGCATAATGGATACCAGACAGTTAAAGGCGGTGGCAGCTCCCTTGGGAAAATGAGTTTTGTGTGATAATTAGGTATTAACTTGTCATTTATGGCCATCTAGCTTGCATGGTGACAACAGCAGATCATTTTGCTCATTTGTTTTGTTGCTAAGACATTAACTTCTACATCACAGCTGTTGTTGGGGCAGAAGGTCTTTCCCTGGATTATAGAGGACTCAATGTAATCAACAAATGCATAGTTTGAGGATTGTCAAGTTTAAACTAAATATGTGTTGTAGCAGATGAAAGATACTTAAAGTTGCATGTTTCCGTTGTTTGGCATTAATGTGTGGTCATGTTTGTGTCCAAGACTCTTTTTAGCTCTCCTTTGGTCTCCACCAACTCCTTTGTTTTGTAAAAGTAAAACAAGGAGCTGAAAGACATTTAAAAACTCCTCAGCATTGTCCGGTGACATTGATGCAAAGACCATGGGTCCTAAAGAGTAACTAAAAAGTTACTTTTACCAGTAACACATTACTTTTAATGTAAATAATCAACAAAGTAATTGAGTTACTTTTTGAATGAAGTAACTAACTGTAAGTATTTACTATTTTTCAGTAATGAGCACAAAACTGGTCCTCAGTGGGTTTGTCACGACAAGTGACGGTAATAATTTGATCAATTCATATGAAACACTGATTATAGCAGATTTACATTATAATTAAGCAGGAAACATTCTAAATAAATACCTCATATTATTTAAACATGAATGTTTCATTAACTAGTGAATGAGTTATCTGATCAGTTTGCATGTACTGAATTAATAAAGCATGTCTGCCTCTTACTCGATGACCTACTCATAATGACAAAACAAACTAAAATGTTTCACATATTTATCAAAAAAAATAGATAGATAAACCGAGATATTTGCCCCCAATCCACTAAATAAGATGATTTCAGTATTATTTTAGTATCACAGTGATAAATCATCAACATTTTCAAGTTATTAGATTCTCATTTTCATATGCACAAGCACATCCTCTCTGTGTGTGTGTGTGTGTGTGTGTGTCTTCTAATGTGGAAAGCTTTGGTCTGCAGGGTTTGAGAACATGACATAGCATTAAGTCCAGGTCAGAGACTGCGTGTCGTGGGTAGAGAGACGACAGAGATGTGTTGAAATACAGTGCAGCAGATTTTACTCTACAAAGGAATCAACAATATTAGGACGTTCTAACAAGCATCATGATCAGACTTCATCCACCAACCTTTACATGCACATAATGAGGTATTTGAGGTAAACTGCCTGCAACCTCAAGAAACTGCAGGCATTGTGTGAGCAAATACAACAGACCACAGATCAGTTCAGGAAACTGTGAGATGGAAAGAAATTACACGCTGTGTGGGCCTTCACATGCAAACAGATAGGGAGGCATTTGAGTTTCACATGATGATGTTAGTGCGGCAAGTGCCAAAATGCACAAATGTGAGGATAAATGTATTCTATGGGCGTCACTGCAGCAATGAGGATGAAGTCGGTGGAAGCAATAGAGCTGTGAGTTGTTTGAAGGGGAAGGAAAAGAAACAAGCGACAAGAACTAACGATCTGTGAAAAGGAAAAACAGGAGTAGGTTTGTAAAGATGAGACAGAACAGCATTTCTACTACAAACTGATGATTGTCTGTTAGTCAGGATGGGGTGATATATTAAATTCATCTGTTCCATAGCAGATAAAGAAAGATAGCTAAATACTAGAAAATTAGTCTTAAAATAATGATGATTGACTACTTTTATTTCTTTTGTTTCTTTAGAGAAAACATATTTAGTTGAGCTGATTGTTCTGTTATTGATCATTAATGAGGCTGTGGAGTTCCTGTCAAACAAAAGTGTTTCCTTTTAAAATAAAACTGTAAAATGATGTCTGTGATTCAATATAAATCAACTTAAAACTTAAAATAAAAATAACTTCCGCACATATGCCTTAAAAATCAATAAAATATAACACTGTCAAAAACTATGTAGGAGGTCTTTTAATTTTAATTTTTGGCAAAGGGTAAAATCTCTGTTGAAACAGCATTTGAAATTTGATATTGCTTACATATCATATTCTGCATAACCATAATCACTTTAATGTTTAACTTTAATTAAAATGAAAAAAAATGTATCATTCTCTTTTAATCATAAATCACATTTATTGTAATATCGGTAACAAATTATATTTTTTCAAACTTGTTTAGTCCTACTCACTCAAGGTGCATTAGGTCATTGAGAGCTTCCCCATAGACACACACTCAGAAAGCTAAAGTAACAACAGGATGAACAACCTCTTCATCACCACCTGAACACAGCTTCACTCAGGCCACAGGTCTCTGTGGAGTTTCAGAAAGGTTTACTGTGTTGGCAGTTCTTCACCAGGTGTGACGAAACAAGCTTGCGTCGGTGGTGAATGGAAGAGTGGTCAGGCTGGAGGGCAGGATGATTAGTCACTGTGAGCCCCGGCAGCATGGCCTCAGCAGCATATGAGACATGCCAGCCCAGCATAATGGCCTTATTAGGATAATGGTTGTAGTTACAGGCTTCATCTTCCTCCAGGTAATTCTATCTATCCGCATGCTGAATAGAATTCAATACCTGCGAGTGTTTTTTTTTCGTCCAAGGGCCGCTTTGGTGCACACACAAAGCCACTACAGCTGCTATTTCTGTTTGTTTACACCAAGCATCGTCCAACAGAAAATGCTTAGCTATTATAGCCACAGCAAATCATCTTTTTCAGCTCGTTTTTTTCCATTATGAAATATGTATATTTTGGCTTTTTTTATCTGATATGATCAATTGTGTGAGCCATTTGATAGGTCCTGTGGTTGGCAGGCTCACTGAGTGAAGCTGGCCAAATCCATCGGCCATTCTGCGTCCCGTGGACTCTTTAAAAGCAGCATGCTGCTGCTGGCTTGGATCTGCAGTGCTGGCTTTCCCAGCACAGTAGAGCAAGGAGCAATTTGAGCCATCATTTTGCACAATCATGTGTGCTTCAAGACAAGAGCTGATTATGACGTTTGGTGTATAATTTGGTGGCATGATGAAGCCTAATGTCAGGCCTGTGAAAGTTTCCAGCGAGGTCTTCTCTCACTGAAAGTTGATTTCTAAACCTAACCACTGCTAACAAACACTAGACAGAAAGCAAACAAAAACCAAATGAGAAAACTCTGTGGCTGTTGAGCATTCTTAACAGCGGGCTCTTACCCATTAAGCAACTGTTTTTTTCTTTTGCCAACCTGTCTTCTCGAAATTAAGTCTATAGATTACTGAGTTGTTTCCACAATTACTCTTTTTGGTAACTGTATCAAAGCAGAATCCCAAAGACAAAGTCAGTCTCTCCATTTGAATGACTGATTTTAATTAGTATCAGCAGTAATTTAGTATGTGAGTGGTTGTCTGTCTCTATGTGCCTTGTGATGAACTGGTGACTTGTCCAGCGTGTACCCTGCCTTGCCCCCCCATGACCATATGTGAGGATAAGTAGTCAGAAATGGATGGACAGCAGCTTATTCGAAGACACAAAATAAAGACACAAATGCAATGGGACGATCCTTGGATGTAGCACAATTTAGCATTCAGTGCAGCTTTATGAAGCACTGTGGATCTAATGCACAAACTTCTCGTTGCAGGAAGGAGCTGTGGTAGCCCTGTTTAAGATCTGCAGGCAGGACCGCTTCAGAGACCTCTACGCTCACGCTCTGAGAACAGTGGCCTCCATCTGCTGTGTGGAGGAGGGCATCAACCAACTAGACAAGGTAGATCTCTATCACACACACACATCAAGAAATGTTGAAATAAAAGAGACAGACAGTAGTGATTTTGGTATTATACCAAAGGAAACAACCAAAGTCAAAATCATGATAATAATATCAGAAAGAAGTGATTATTTATGAGGGTCTACTAATTTAGAATGCATATTTTATTTTCATCTGTATTTTTTGGCCAGATGTACAAAATCTATTAAAAAAATGGAAAAATGAAAAATGGGTTTATGGATATTTATAAGAGAGGGAGAGACAGTAAGAACATGAGATGACATTAATCTCAACTAAGTACAGTACTTCCAGTAAATACCTTGGCTCGCTCCAGCCCTGACAGATTATGTTTACACTGATCAGCTGAAGTTGTTTCTCAGACAGGAGGTTGTTCCTCTTCCCAGCAGCACAGTATATTCAGTCTGCTGTTGCTCCCATTCAACCATGCTCTAACTTTCTATGTTATGACTGCGAGACTTAGTTTATTTTCACAGGTGAATACAGTATGTGCCAACAGTAGCAGCAGGAGGAGGCAGGGCTGCACACACACTAAGTGTGTGATGGTGGAATCAAAAAAGCATTGACTGGGGTATGATATCAACTGTTACTTGAAACAATTTTAAACATATCTACAATGTACTTAATGTAAATGATGATGATGTTCTCTGTGCACACAGTTTGGCAACAGAAGTACAGTGGAGTACAATAGCTGTGTTATAGTGAGTGGGTAGAATCCATAGGAACAAGCAGCAAATGTTACACCAGCAAGAAATTATAAGCATACAAGTCACAAGATGCTAACAGCACACATGTTGTCTGTGAGTTTTAAACATGTGGTTAATGTTTGTCTGGATAGCGGGGGCAGGACACCCCTCCCACTGCCAACATTTGTGATTGTGCTATCTGTAAAAGTTCCTATTTATAAAACCTTGGTTTAGTTACCATATAAACATGATGTGAGTGGTGCTAATAATTACCTAAATTGAGAGCACATTACTAAACGGCTTGTTGATCACTGTCAGGAGGGGGAAACATGTCTACTCTTTTATAAAATTCGCTGGATTATAAAATTCAGAGTAGAAACAGGCAGTCCTTTGTGTCACCATGACTGATCAATATTACACATGGAATCTTTGCATTGTCTAGCAGGCAACAATGGACATATACAGGCTCTGTGTTATTAATTATACTCCTGCATTGTTACATTTTGGGGAGAACTTTTGACTGCAGCAGTGGAGTTCTACAGCTTCTGTTCAGCTGATTAAATGTTCATGAATGAGTTCACAGAGTTCAGTGACTTCAGGGCAGGGAACGGCCATTAAACTCGCTGTTGAATTTTAGGACAGGAGAAAATAGGCATCTTAATGTGCACTATGTTTTACACACAAAGATGAGTCATGATTTACAGTGTGTCACCATGGTGCAGAGATGGGGTCATTGTATGGGACCTCTTGACTGCTGAGCTGACGGGTCAAACGTTTAAACCTGAATGGCTTCTCACTGTGTGGTGAGGAGACAAGGCGAGACATGGGGGGGATGCTAATGACACACCCTCCTTCGTTTGTCCTTGTTTGTTCTCTGTGGAGAATTCAACCAAAATAAACAACAAACGCACCTGAGTTAAGCGAGCGTTCATAGAAAGAGAAATATAACCTGATTCCGGCTAATAATGATGCCACAACGGCGTCTGTGTTCACATGTAGAGCAGCTGGGACAGCGTGAATCATCCAAGTGTGAAAGCTTGTTTTACAGGAACCTAAGTCCGCCCCAGATTAGCAGCCTTGTCCCGGGAGAGAGGCTGTCAGGCAAATCTACGCCACCAACCACTTACCAACGAGCGCTCAGGCTTGACAAACACAACTGTCGTTGTTGAGGGGTGATGGAGAAAATCCATTGGTGGATAAACTCTATGTTAAATTTTATCCCCAACTGGAACATTATGTAATCATAGCATGGTGAATAGGAAGAGTTTTCAAACTTTGTCACACTATCATGGCTCTCTAAGAGCTACATCAAAGCTATCCTGGAAAGAAAAGTACTAAAAATGTAAAATGAAATTATCTGACATCCGGCCTCTAACAGTCAGTATGTTGACTTGAGCTTGAGCTGAAAATGAGAAATGTACCAGAATTTAACAGCAAATAACACTGTTTCTATGGATGCGCCCCATTCATGTTTTTGTGTTGTCCACCTTGATTCTTCTACCCGCTTGGGACACTGGGGAAGTTTCAGTTGATTGGAATCTGGAAACTTTGCTGCCAGACAAATCCCACCACTGACCCTTTAACTATAACCCACTTCAGTGAACTGCCTGCTGAGTGCAGTGATGCCTCCCATACAATGAACAGTTCATGAGCTTGTCCATGGTACGTGGACCCATTTAGAAGTAGTGTCTTTTCATTGGAGGCCACTCTCACAGCCCCACACAAAAACTCAAAGAAAACAAAGAAAAGCCTTTTGATGTCTGCCCAGAAAACAAAATGAGAGACATCAGTGTAGCTGAGGAGTTGGGGAATATATGAATTTGAGGAGGTGGAAGTATGGGTATGGAAGGGGGAGGAAAACAGAAGGGGGGTTGGGGGGGACGACGGTAGATGAACGGGGGTGTGGAGAGTGGATTGTTCCACGTCAGTGGGTCGTAATGGCACAGTGCTGCTGACGTCCACGGAGACAGAAATAGGGAATTGCCCTGTGAAGCTCAGTGCACCGATGCTCGTCAGCAGATAAGACTGACAGGTGTGGCGGACTGAGAGTGACGGTTTGCCTCACTCTGGATGCTTGAAACTTTTGTTTTCAGTGCCACTGCTGGTGGCTGAGTATCAAAACATTAATTTGCTCTCTAAGTGATAGAAATAATGACTGTGCCTGAAAAACAGCTAATAAAGAAACAGGTTTTGGTGCATCGGGATCAGCTTTTTCACCAGGACACAATTTCATGTGTCCATCACCACCATGTAAGCCATGTTCCTGCATTTTATGACAATGAATTTTAATTGAAAGTATGGGTGGTTTTCAGTTCTTACACAGACTTGAAGAGCCACACAGGTAGATGCAGAGTACCACCAACAGCTGAAGTTAAGTTTCTATGAACTGTGCAATACTGCCCCCAAGTGGATCTGCTCACCTCTGTTATTTCTTGAAGCCTTGAATATGTCATGTACAAACACACACACACACACACACACACACACAAACAAGTGTGCAAACAAGCACAAAGATGAGATAAATATGACCTTGTGACCCTGAGCAAACCTTTTTAAACAGAAGAGGATTTCTTGCTCTTCCAAAACTTTGAGATCCTCCTGCAACCTGATGAAGCACACACTCTGGGTCTATGCCAGCCACGTATATGAGAGTTTCTCAGCTATTAAATCAGAGTGATGTCCTTTAATTGTGATGACTTTACAGGCAGAGCTGCTAAAACTGCAGGTTTTAGCTTAGACACTTAAATGTCTGTCTGTCTGGATGGCCTTTAATGCTGCAGACACTGTGTCATCCCTGTAGTGTTCAGATGAAATGTTAAAGAGGACATGTCATGCTCGCTTCCAGGTTCTACTTGCATTTTGGCTTTCTACTCAAACATGTTTACATGCTTTAATGTTAAAAAAAGACATTGTATATACTCATACTCTCTGTATTGACCCTTTATCTGAAATCCTCCATTTTTAGCACCTGTCTCTTTAAGACGCCTTCTTGAAAAAGCCCATCCTGCTTTGCAAAGATAGTTCTTCAGATGTCAGAATCAGTCAAGTCAAAGTTTATTTCTAAAGCACTTTTTTAACAACCTCAGTTGACCAAAGTGCTGTACAGGGTACAATATAATCATACATACACTTAAGAATAAAAACACTAATACTTGAATAAAATGAAGACAATATTAAAAGACAATGAATGAAAATTATAAATAAAAACAATAAGAGGAAAAGAGAACACTGGGAATAAAAGTTAAAGTATAAAAAAGATTACTCATCTAGCTGGGACTGAATGCCAAAGAATAAAGGTGGAGAGATATATCTCTCCACCTTCATTCTTTTTATTCTTTATTCTTTGGCTAGCTGGGATATATCAGCCTTGTGTACAGTAGGAAAGGGAAACATATGTTGGATCACATATTTTCTGATCTGGGCAACCTATTAAAAACTAGATGGATACCCAAATGTACGTACAGTAGATGCACAAGCAGTGAGAATGTGTTGGTCTCCTGTTGGCAAAAGACTCTATGAATGAGGTCTTTGACATACTCTATATTGACTGCAAATTATGCCTCACATTAAATTAGAAATTATTACACACAATTCTTGATTGATTTCCAACCTTCCATGGAGCCAGTGGTTTCTGTTCAGAGCTGCATATCCTTTTGTGTCAAGGTAATATGGTCAGTGACTGCTAGCTGTGTGAAAGTGTGAAAACATTTTGTGTCATACTGATGATGGCCAGATATGTGGAAAACCTTTGACTTTGATGTCGCTATTCACACATCTTAAATGAAATCAATCATCAGTCACAAAATACCTCACCTCCATGTTCAGGTCAGGATGTTAAATACCAAAGAGTTTCCCACGCAGATAACGCTGTAGGCTTTAGGAGGTTTTATCAAATGTCTTCCCTTAAGGTAGAAGTTAAAGTCATGTCCTTGACTGTAAAATACAAGTGAATGAGCTAAAGGATAGAACAGGTTAATTACACCATCGTTGTTTCCTATAGTATTTTATCTTGTCTCTCAATCTATAGTTTATATACAACACATCCAGTATATAAGATTTTACGCTCTGTGTTGACTGATGTGTAGGTGGATGGAATCCTGTGCCTGGCTGACATCTTGACTGATGAGAGCAGTGTGGAAGCAGCCAGGGCCGAGGCAGCGGCCGTCGTGGCTCAGATCACCTCCCCTCACCACGCGTCTACTCAGCACCTCGGCAGCTTCCTGGAAAGCATGCATGACATTGTTACTGCGCTCATCAGTGAGTAGATCATCATTTTCAGTTCTGTACAACGTCTGTGCTCAGTGTGTCATTCGACCTGTTTTAGGGGGCTGAAGCCTCCCCAAAATATTCGTATCCCCCCCAAATAATTAATACGTTTTTGCGCTCTTTGGAGCCAAAAACGTGTGCTCTCTGTGGAGGCAAAAATGCCTGCTAAAGTGCCCAACTGTTTGGCAAAACGCACATAAATAAGGTCATCCCCAGCTTGTTGAATAATGTGCTCTAAAGTGCCCTTTTGGGGGGGAAAAATATGCACTTAAATGCCCTCTAAGGATTCAAAAAACACATGCTAATGGCGAGAACTCACTGTAGGTGCCCTTTTTTCTTTTTCACCCCAGCCCTTCAAAAAGTCTATGCACGCCACTGTATACGATGATGTGATGTCATGATTGTATGAAGGGTGCTATGAAAATAGAGTTGGCACTAATAATGTAAACCTGACCTTTGGCTCATAGAAGGCCTGACTGGGGATTGTAACTAGACTATAGAAAACTATGGATTGTTTTTGATCATTTGTTCTTATTATTTTAAGTTTCCCTGATGAGTTTTAGACCTCTAGAAGTGTAATAGAGCTGTATGGAGTTACTGATCTTCAGGTAGTGGAAAACACTGAGATATGCTGCCAGGAAATGCAATGAAAAGGAGATTAAAAGATAGTTAACATGGATTTAAACAAAGCTGGATTTAAAATAGTGTACTTCGCAAGGACACATACCATGAAACATATTCAACACAAATATAAAAACAGATATATGCATAGGGTGTCACGGTGTAGTGGTTAGCACAAGGGGTTTGAATGGAGTTTGCATGTTCTCCCTGTGTCTGCATGGGTTCTCTCCGGGTACTCCGGCTTCCTCCCCCCATCCTAAAACATGTATGGGGATTAAATTGTCCGTAGGTGTGAATGTTAGTGTGAATGCTTGTCTGTCTCTATGTGCCCTGCGATAAACTGGCAACTTGTCCAGGGTGTCGCCCTAAGACAGCTGGGATAGGCTCCAGCCCCCCCTGCGACCCTATGAGGACAAGTGGTAGAAAATGTATGGATATATGCATATACTGTACAGTATTTGCTGTGGGGCACCAGAGCTCAGAACATTTTCTGACATACAGAGACACTGCATCATTTTAAGGCCACTCTTGAGGGCACTTTTTATCTACATCTGGACATTAGAGGGTCTGACTATTCCACTGAGTACTACCCTGTCCAAATTATAGGGGAAAGATTGTCTGCAATCAATGATCCCAAATGCTAAAAGTATAAAATATTTTCATTTATTGCACCTTATTTAATTCAATTACATCCAAATCTACTGAACATACTACTAAATATAACCAAATGCATCGGTCTTATTCTCTCAGAGTTGTGCGAGAGCGCCTCCTGTGGTGAAGTGTTCCTCCTGGCATCTGCAGCGTTGGCCAACATCACCTTCTTTGACAGCATGGCCTGTGAGATTCTGCTGCAGCTTAATGCCATCCACATCCTGCTGCAGGCCTGCAGAGACCGTCAAAGAGTCGACACACCCTACTCCAAAGACCAGGTACACTTCAGACAAAATATATACCACAATGGTGAAAAATCCAACTCAAAATATGGAGCTATCAATGAAAAGGTACAACTTGAATGCCTTTGACTCTTCAGCAGTGCACTGGTTCTGTAGCAAAACAGCTGGTTGTGGTCATATTGGCCATATCGGCACACAAAACAACTTTTCAAGTGATGCTGAAGTAATCATAGTTCGAAGAATCAAAAGCAAACGTCTAAGTTTTCATTAGGTATTTTTTAATTCTTTGTTTTAATTGCAGGTGGTGACAATCTTGGCAAACCTGTCAGTCTTAGAGCAGTGTGCTTCTGAAGTCCTGCAAGATCAAGGTAATCTATTTCACAAGTATATTTTTTTCATTTAATTCTGTATATCATTGTTCATTTTCATGGGCTATTGTTGTTTGATGAAGGACAAAGACAAGTAGACAAGTATTGCACTATACTCACTAATTCCCAGTAGGTGATCTCCAAAACCAACCACAGTTAATTAGTTAGGTTAGGTGGGTTTTTCTGTGCTGCCTGACTCATTGATCTTTAGCTGACTGACACTGTGTTTGAATCTATGGTCCTGACCTCAGCTCTGAAACGTCAGCAGCCTTCCTGGGCTGGGTATTGATGAATCCATAGAGCTGTCTGCAGTGCTGAAGCAGCAGACATCTTTCTGTCCCCCCTGATGCTTATACCCATGTGTCAATGTACAAGCTCCACAAATTGGTGTAATTCTTCTTTAATCCTCAAGATGGCACTATCAAATAATATTTGCAAAGCAGTCCAACAGAGTAAACTGCAGAATAAAACTGCAGCTAATGTTTCAATAACTGAATGCATTTTTAAATCACCCTTCCTTAATTTCTGCTCTTAAATGTAAGTCCGTCCTGTATAACATATCCCATTGTGTCTATGCTTTCATTTATGTATTATAAAATCCATTTGTTTTCAGTATGGGTGTTGACACTGAGCCGAGTACAGTATAAGTCTTATCTTCACACATTTAGTTTCTAGGTGTCTAGGTCAACTAGAATTTCCAAATAAATCTTACAGCTTGCTGTCTTTAGTGAGTATTTATAAAGTAATATGCCTGCACTCAAAGGACAGTTATTCTTATCACCTTTGTTCTACATAGAGGCCCTGCAGTGAATATTGTCCTGAGTCTCGTTGTTGAATCACCTGGAGACTGACTTTTTTTTGTTGACTTTGCTTTTTAAATTCATTATTGGTTTAAATCCTTGATATGTGTAATGTCTGAGTCTTGTGTAACTTGTTATGTTTGGTTTCTGTGTTTCTGACTAATTGCTTCTGTTTCCTGTCTTCTTTCCTGCTTTATTATGTATCTTGCTTGTTTGTTTGTATCTCTCTTCCTTTCCATCCTAATCAACATCTTTGATTCTTTGGTTTCCTTTCTTGTAATCTGTATTAACTATTTTGACTTGTAGGGATAGAGCGACTGCTGCTGCTGTTGGGAGAAAAGCCATCCTCATCCAGTCCATCAGAGGGCGCCGCCTGTGAGCGTGTCCAGCAGAAAGCTGCTGTCACTCTGGCCCGTCTGAGCAGAGACCCAGAAGTGGCCCAAACAGCCATCCAGCTGAAAGGTACACCTGACTCAGTACACCGTCACAGGTGTTTTTTTTAGACCTCTGCTTGGATTCAAGGTGGGCAGGTGCTTTGATGTGAATTCATTGGTTCACTAATCTTCATGTGCCAATACCAAAGATAAATATGTTATTCATGTCAGGTTCAACAAAGCTAACAGGAGACTCAGGAATAGTCGCCCACACAGTCCTGATCAAGGTCGAATCAGTCAGATTAGCTGAAAACATTTACAGCTGAACAAGATGCCCTGCTTCTGCATCGTCCTGAAGCTTGAATATGGCTTTACTTCAAGGAGGGGAAAAAATCATTTCACAGGTCAGAGGTCCTCGTCCTCCCATCTATCACTGGACTGAAAAACCTCCACTTTGCAGTAATATGTAATAACAAATGTACTGTATGTCCATTTCACCAGTAGACCTCTTTGTCTCAGGGGAAGCAGCTCTCTATGAATGCTTTATGAATCCCAATTTATGAATCCACCTGGTTAGTGGAAAGTATCATATGCTCCACAAGTATAGCCAGAGATGATAGAGAGATAGACAGATAGATAGATAGATAGATAGATAGATAGATAGATAGATAGATAAAAAATCAAATGTAACCAACATGTCACTGTGATTTTGGGAATGGTTTAAGCATTAAAGTGGTTTTCCCTTTCTCCTGTTTATGGTAGATATCAGTGTCTAAGAATGGGACGAGTTTGTAATTATTTTTTTTTTTTTCTCTGCTGTCTTTAGCTGTCCCTCGTCTTATTGAACTGTGTCGCTCCCCTACTGAGAGAAATAACAGTGACTCAGTGCTGGTTGCGTGCCTGGTAGGTATAAAGTGTGCAACCATTTGTGCATGCAGACCTTTAGATACAGTATGTGTACAGTAAAAGACTCTCTAAAAGACTCTTGTACATTTTCAACTGCACTTGCTATACAGTATTTAAACAGTACAAATGGAGAACATTACACCTCAGGCCTGCATGTGTCACATTAGTGCCCCAAATGACTGTCCAATTTAATTACACCCACAGGGCAATATCTGAAAATATATCACAACCTCAGTATCTTTTAGCCTCGTTGAGATAGCAAACCGATGCACATCATCTCACATTGTATGTTTAAATATGTACATATCATGAATAATATCCCTGCTCACATTTTATCATTCTCTCATTCTGATCATGATTAAGACCAGATCTTCGGGCTAATGAGGGGATTTGAAGCCCATAATGGTCAGGAGCTTAATTGGGCTGACTCGCTGCGCTGAGAAGCCCTCTCCTCCTCACTGTAGCCTCTCTGCCGTCAGTCTATTCAAATTAATGTGATTCTATTTTATCCTTTTCGCCAAGGGTCAAATAGAGCATTTGTAGGTGTTGAATTTGTACCTTCAAAGGATGCTGGGCTTTCACAGATCATCTGTAATCTTAAATGTTAATGTTGGAGGCTCTGGAGATGTCATGCATATTACTCATGAGCTCATCTCATGACATGTGTTTAAAAAATAAATGAAACCATGGTGTGTTACCGAGACAGGTTTCATGTCAGTTTGTTGCTGTTCACTGTAAACCTGCAGACATTTTTTTAATCTAACCATGTTGCATGCACAGTTACAACTCTACCCCCCAGTTATCTGCATGTGTGATTGCACAAGTATTCACTTCAGTGTGTGTTTTCCTGTTTGTGTACAGCACTGCAGCAGTCAGGATATGTAACAATGCATATGTTTATTGTGTGTGTGCGTGTGTGTCTGCAGGCTGCCTTGAGGAGGCTGGCAGCGGGGTGTCCAGACAGCATCGAGGCAGCCGACCACCAGCAGCTCATCAAACCACGGCTAGTCGACTCTTTCCTGCTGTGTTCCAACATGGAGGAGAGCTTTGTATGATGGCCTGTGTGGCAAATACAGACAGTGGTGAGCCAAACTCGAGTACAAGATCATGCACATGCACAGCGAGGACTAACGAGCAGTTTCACTCCACAACATTGCATCTGTTCTCTGTCCGCAGCTTTGGTGTGTCACTTCCTGCCTCTTGGGAAGATTTCTTTTTTTTTTTTACTGTACAGGTCTTTAAGAATTTGGGCGAATGGAGTGAAACTGCATTGTGTCAGAAAATGTCTCTGTGTAAATGTACATACATGTGTTGTAGTGCAAATCAATGACCACATTAAATGCAATGAATGTGTTTGGAGTCTTAAAAAATAATACTGGTTTATTTTAGTCCACTGGGAATTTTATATCGGTAATTGTATAATTATTTTTCTATGAATAGGTGCTACTTTTTGACAGTGAAAGTACAACCTGTTCTGGAATGAAACACTTTATATGCCACCACTGTGCAATGTATTTGTGCAATGCCTGAAGATCCAAAACATGTTGGCTGTCTGGGAACAGAGAAAGACTGTTGGTGTGTTCAAAAAATGTTTTCTGTGTTTTCAGCAGCCACTTTATTTGGACCAACTAAATTATTAAAGTTAGATTAACATGTGGCAATATGATGGATTTGTCCTGGTGTACAACATATTGTTTGTTAAAAGTGTATTGTATGGCATGTCGAGTTATTCTGTTGAACTTTTTGCCATTACAGTAATATCAAATATTTTATTTGCCACAGGAATATAGGAATGCTTTAAAGATAATTGCCATTATTGTATGCCATGCATGGAATAAAGGAAATCATCTAATGGCCAATGTATTTGAATAACTGTCATATGTGTAAACCTTGGTTACAAATAATCACAAATACTTTATTTCATTATTTTATTAAGTGATAAAAGAAAACTTAAGAAATGTTATTTGTCAAAATGTTGTCACTTTAAGAAGGCAATGTTTGCCACAGTTCTTTTGATATGTGCATGCCTCAACCGAGGATGACAGAGTAGCTTCAGTGGATGCAGAGATCACTCATCATCTCATATTTTTGATCCAGGGGTGGAAGCTGCAGGTTCGTTTTTCTTTTTCTTTTTTTTTTTTAACTCTTTGAGTGCCACTGACGTATTTCGACGTCATTTAAAATCTGATGTTTGAGTGCCATCAACGTAATAATACATCAAAGTGGTTTTTCAGCAGCGGATCGCCAATCGCGGCCTCCCACTGCCAGTGAGTAATGTTGGGGCTTCTGGGAGATGTAGTCAGAGCATAAAGAGACGGTATACACCACAGAGATCAAAACAGGAAGTGGAGACGATCGAGATTAGAGAGCAAAAGGATTCTGGACAAAAAGTGGTGATTATGGTGAACGTAAATGGTAAATGGTAAATGGTGTTGCATTTGTATAGCGCTTTTCCAGTCTACCGACAGCTCAAAGCGCTTTTACACTACATTTTCCCATTCACCCATTCACACACACATTCATACACTGATGCCAGTGGCTGCCATGCAAGGCGCCAACAGCTCATCAGGAGCAATTTGGGGTTCAGTATCTTGCTCAAGGACACTTCGACATGCGCCTCGGGGGAGCCGGGATTCGTTCAGTGATCTTCCGATCACTGAACGACACGCTCTACCACTGAGCCACAGCCGCCCCTGTGGCCTCTACTCTACCTCTGATAAAACAAGAATGAATCAAGGTAAAAACAAACTGTTTTTTCATGATGAAATAGAGAGTCTCTTAAATTAGAGCTATTCTGTGTTTTGAGAGACATAGTACAACATGCTCTGTGGGTCTTAAAAATGACTCAAAATGGCCAAAAATGCTGGCAAAAGGCACTTTCTGTTTTATAATACGGCTGGCACTCATAGAGTTAATGTAGCGACTACCTAAGTGTCAGCACGCTGAGAACCGCCATACTCAGTGTACAAAGTGTATTACTTAGTGTTTGGAGATGCTACGTTCTCTGTGTAAGTCACTAGTTATCTGTGTATGTGTAAGCCTCATGCTAATAGTTAATGATGGCATAACTGGAAAAATGGAGGGATAAAGGAAAGCTGCATCCAAACACCAGATAACGCCCCATATGACTAGAAAAGAAAATCATGAGTCCTCCTCTGGCTGTGAGGAGCTGTGTACCAGCTGTGTGGAAATGTGAGGATCTGCAGCAGTTGGAAAGTGGTGCTGTGGGAAGGTGGGGAGCTTTTATTCCCCGAAGCATGATTACGATTATCTCATTTATTTTGTTATTTTCTGTGGTTCATGAAGTGGATGATGACCCCATACTGTAACATAAAGAAGAACCAGCAAATAGGTCCCAGGAATTCGTCGACTGGAGTTCCTGTCAGGAGTGAGCATTTATGCCTATTAATGAGAAGATGACCCAAAGCACCTATGAATAAAGATAGTTTATCTCCAAAACAGACTGCAAAACAGTTCAACTTGTGCTCATATTTATTGTGGTCACACATAACACTGCTGCACCACCGGTCCAGCAGGAAAACAGCATATTTAAAATAGTCCACACATAAAGCCACCTTATTGCAGCATGAGTGCATTTGGGATCCACGCTGCTAAAGTTCCTCGAAGGGCCTCGCCACCTCCAGCTATCTCGGAGGAATGGGGCTACTGCACAAACACAGGCACAGGGATGAAAACTACCTTTGAATGACATTCACAAAGAAAGAAAGAGGCTAAGAGACTAGGAAGAGGTGGACCCCAAGGTCTACCTGTTGGTCCTGAACCACCAGGCCCTCTAGAAAAAAACAAAAACCCAACCAGGAGGGACATTTGCTATTTAAGCCTCAAACTTTGCAAAAACATTGGGTCTCATTGGGAGAAATACCAGTTCAGAGTTTAGCTGTGTGCTTTCCAAAAACTTCATCAAAATGCTCCTTCATTAATTCATTCATTCATTTTCTTTCAGTCAATCACAGAGGAAATGAAAAAAAGATTGAGCTGCAGTGACTAAGTTCTTCCAAGACATTTTTAGTGATGGGGACGTGATGCACCACAGAAATATGTGAGGCCTTATCTGCAAAGTTTGTCCTTTGTATTGTCATCTCTTTGATAGAAACACTCAGTTTTTTTTTCCTCCATAAGCCTTCCTCTCCTTGGAGAGACAATTGAGAGTCTTCTTGCTTTCTCTGTAGCTTCTTTTTAACCTAAGGGCACTTATGCTGGGCCTGGACTTGTTACACTTCAACCCAGAGTTGAGACAATTGAGCTGCTTTATGTGTGTGTGTGTGTGTGTGTGTGTGTGTGTGTGTGTGTGTGTGTCCAGTGTACACGTGGGACTGTGTTCAGAGGCCTTTGTGATAGAATATGCTCCTGCCTCTCTTTGGTGAGACCTGATGAAATATGGATTGACACAGAGGAGAACTAAACAGATGGCCTAAAAACACAGGTTCCTTTGATATTGTTTTGGTTCAGCCATGACCATACCAAATATTCTAGCTCTGAGTTTCTTTCAGCTTTTCTCAGTTTCTAAGCTCTTGAACTTTCGTTTTCCTCCCTCTCCATCATCCTCCATATGTACTACATGTTGTTACCAGCTTTGTTGTTTTTAAAGTTTCCAGGCAGAAGTTAGATAATGGAAATATGTAATTTAATCTTCCCATCACGACTCATATGAACATATATCAAAATGTCAGCACTACGACATTTAACTCATTGAGTGCCAGCCCTTTCTTAAAACCCTAAGTGCCTTGTGCCAGCGTTTTTCCCCATTTTAGCTGTTGTCATATTGAGTTGAACACTTTCATACAATTTTATATGTAGTGTTAATGTGTTTTCATTGTTGTTATTCTGTACACATGGCATCTATTGCACGTCTGTCCATCCTGGAAGAGGGATCCCTCCTCTGTTGCTCTTCCTGAGGTTTCTTCCATTTCTTTTTCCCTGTTAAAAGTTTTTTTTGGGGGAATTTTTCCTTAGTCAATGTGAGGGTCATTTGTAAAGGACAGAGGGTGTCATATCCTGTACAGACTCTAAAGCCCAATGGGGCAAATTCATAATTTGTGATACTGGGCTATACAAATAAACTTGACTTGACTTGATAAACTTGAATTTTGAGTCATATTTCAAAACCAACAGAATATTTTGTACTATGTCTCCAAAAACACTGAATGGCTCAAATGAAAGAAGAGACTCATCATGGAAAAAATGTTTGTTTTTACCTTGTTCCATTCTTGTTTTACCTGGAGGAGAATAGAGGCCACTTTCACCAAAATCACCACTTTTTGTCCAGAATCCGTTTGTTTTGCTCTCTAAATGACTCACAGGCTGTGTGAGAGCGCTCTTTTGTCCCAGCAGCTGAAAATAAGGAAAAAGATGTAGGCCTGTATATATGTCTATGACACTCAAAGAGGGTATTTTTCAGCCTGTACCGTTTTCCATGTTTTGTGTCTGAGTAGCTAATGGAGAAAGTGCTTCGGTAAGGAGGAAAGTAACTGGCAGCTGTTAAAGTGAGCAGCGTCATCACGTTTGTTAAGAGTGCTCTCAGATTGGTATTAGAGGTGTCTCACAGCATTATGGTCAGAATAGAAAAACAATGTTTTCACTTGATCCGGTCTGTTGGTTATTGTATCCAAATCTCCTTCATTGTCAAAATCATCATTCAACAATGAGACTGAAAATATTTTTAACAGGAAGCTTCATACTTCATACAATAAATTCTGCCCATGGATATATTTCACTAATCCACCTTTGTCTTCTTTCAGAATGTCACATTGCATCTTCTTGATCCTTAAACTCTTTAATCTTAGTGTCTCTCTGACACTTATAACAGCAATCAGTCTGTTTCGACAGAGTCAAGTACTTTTAGTGGACCAGCTTGCCATCTTCCCCAGTAGCAGAGTATCACAGCCTGAGAGCAGCTGCCATCATTTCCATGTCATCCTCACTGTCTCAAACCATCACAGACATTTTGTGTAAGAAAAGGATCTGAGGATTTGTGGACACTCCCATGAGATTTGAATATTTCATGGGTCACATCTTTTCCTTTTGCCCCTTGAAAAGTTTTTTTCTGTCTGGCCGCAAATAAGTAGAACTTTTTCTTCTTTCAAGAAGTAGATACATTAGACTTTACTCCAGCAAAACTCACAAATTAGGACAAAATAATTTAGTCAAACTTGGATCAATAAGTCAAGTTCCTTTGAAAAGTGATGAAAAAAAAGTTTCAAGATGCATACAAAGAGGCGTGGCCCCTTGTTATCACTGCTCATCCATGTCTGACATAATGTGGCATTCACACAAGAACAGGAAAACAGACATTGTTCAAATATTACAACATCCTAAATACCACATAAAGGGGTCAATTATTAAAACAGACTTCTAAAAAAAACAACCTAACAGAGGAGGCACCATCATGTGACCAACTTTTTTATCAACCATGCTGTGGTAGGTTAACTGACATGAACTGCACATTCATAGAGAGTCTTGTTGAGAAGCTGAAAATCACTAGCTAGTTGATTTACAGCAACTTGTTTTCAAATAAGTTAGATTGTGAGTTAGCGATATTATGTGTGCAGTATTTACTTTTGGACAAATTAACAGGGTCCAAATATTGCTGGCCTTTGAAAAATAATGCCAGCACTGAAATCTGCAGCTGTTCTGTCCAAAGAGAGGACAGTTACTTACATTTATCATGTTGCCTCTAAAATACAATTTGTTCTGTCAGCTTTGGACTCTTTGAAACTGTAAAACTGAAAGGTTTAAACACACACACACACACACACACACACACGCACACACACACAGTCCTACATTTGCATCCTGCTACAGCACATATAGACCTTATGGTATATCGCCTAGTTATGACTTGTGCCGTCACCTGTTGGACAGCCAATTAAGAGAGTAATATTCCTGTTTACTGAAATCTATAGTCCAGTGCCCAGCTGGCTCCCATTAGAGGACCCTGTGGGGATTTTAATTGCTGAAACACAACCACAACATTGAGCATAAATTAATATCAGCACTTTACGATCACAAGTTTTGGCCAAAGTCAGTGGAGGGTAAAAGCCTTCTGCCAGATATGTTCAGGGGTTGGTGTGCAGTGGTCATATGGCTTCATCCTGTAGCTGCAGTAGCATCCTGCATCATTAAGTACGGGAGAAATCACCCTTCATGGTTTTATTCTACTGAATGTGCCTTGACATTGCAGACAGAATAGTTTTTTGTGGGCTGTTGTGCAGCAGACACAGTGAAACTTCTTGAATATGTTTAGTATAACATCATGGTTTGACTTCAAACAAACAAGTTGGTTACCTCATTTAACTTGATGTTAACTTGACTTTTCATTTCACATGGGACACAAACAGCAGACTCCTGGGTGAAAGTCACCTCCCTACACTAACCTCCATGGACTGGAAACAAATTTGTGATACATACAAAATAAACTGAGTTTCCCTCTAAACTTAACTGACAATGTTATAGTTTGAGAACATCATTTATAGACAAGACTGGATGTACAGAAATGTGTCAGCTAACACCACAGACACATGAAACATGAATGCAAACAACCCTGGTGTTAAAACAAATGGCTTAGCAAGTGTTTGAGTGAGTACCACTGACTATGGACATAACTTTTGTTTGCGTAGATTCTCAGTCATTAAGATCTAGGTAACTAAAAAGAGCAAAAAGGAGTGAACTGAACAGACTGAAGTTTGTTCAGTTCGCTGAAAAAGCCTTTTTGATGAGAGGTGAAACGTCTACAGTTGACTCCTTTTGCTATTCTGGTAACTTTTCTTTGTCACAGTTCAAAGTAGAAAATAGAAAATAACTCTTTGTGCGGCTCAGAGAAATTATTTCAGCAGCTGGTAAGTCAGGTATATAGATGTGCAAAGTGGTGTCCAATTTTTTGTATTTTTTATACTGATTACCTCATTGTTCCACAGCATTGAAACATGAATTCAGCAATACAGAAATATGATTGATGATTGAAGATTTATGTTATGATAACAACAGTTTCACCCAGGAGGTCAATGGACATGTGAAAGCTAAAGAAATCATGGCTATTATATGTTTATTTCCTTAGATTTACACTTATATTTGGTTTTAATAATATTACGGACTGAACAACATGTTAATTAATCTTAAATTAAGGTCAGTGAGGTTACATTTTGGGATAAAAAGAGTTAGTGAAGCTATGAGCTGAATTTAGTAACACCGTAAAAACTCTAAAAGTAGAGCAGCTAATTAATGGATCTGGATCAATATTATATTGTATTGTGATATGAGACAGATATGTTCCTTATTCATAATGTACTGAAGTAAATCTTAATAAATTGGCAATGAAACTGAACAAAATTCTTGCTTTTGTTGGTTTGTTTGGTTTAAGCAGTATCGTGATTAATTAGGTTGAGGGTGGAGTATATTTAAATCTCTTTTATGTTTTGCATTGTATGATATTACCATGATAATACATACAAAAATAATGGACTCAGTGATAAATCTGTTGTTGTGTTTTTTTTTTGTTTTATAACCTCTGCAACATCAACCATTTCTTTATATCAGCATCTAGTAGAGTATATTGTTTCTTACTTAACACCTTTTATCCAGTTAATTTCTTCAATCATATGTAAATCTTATTTTCTGCTCAGTATTTATCCAGCATCCACTCTTTAAACCCAGACAACAACATGGTAATAACATACAGAGCTTAACAACAACAGCTTCACCTCCAGCACCACTTCATTCACTTTAACTGGACTCTTTCTCTGAACAGGAGTGAGGAATTTAAACTAAATTCACCTTTTCAGACCCAAATTTGAGCCAGAACACTGGAAATCTCTGACCAGTCAGAAATTAATAAAAAAAAAAAAAATGACAATAACTATATTTTAAGACTTAATATATTATTTTGATTAAAGAGCTTGAACATACTGGTGGATTAACCACTAGAGAAACATAAAATACTTTTTAGTAATCAATAATACTGTTAATTTAGGGCAGTGGTGGTAAACACCTCACACTGGATGGTGGAATAATAAATTTGTTTAGCACTGTCTATATTATCCTAGTTGATTGTACTTGCTTTGTTTTATTTTATTTTACTTTGTTTTATTTTTATGAATGCAGCAAGGTTTGAGAGAAGTGTAATTTTAATCCTCTCTATGTCTTGTACATGCTGCAGAATTGATAATAAAGCTGACTTTGACTTTAATATGGCAAAAGAAGCAGCATTATTGTACTGTAAATCTCCTCTGTGAATATGGGTGCTCTATATTCTATATTTATACTTTTATATTTTATATCTTCATTTTAATTTCCTTATTTATGTGTCCTAAGCTGAGAGACTCTACAAAATTTCGTTATGCGTGCATAATGACAATAAAGAATCTTGTGTCCAGTTAACTTTATTTCAGGGACCCTCAAGGTAAAACAAAACCTATTTTCTTTTTTTTTCTTTGTGTCCAGCAGCGTTCCTCATGGACTGCTATGAATTTGTTCAATAGTTGCTTGAGTGCACCTTAATTCGTGCCTGCATGCAGGGCGGTGGGACGTCTCTGTGTGGGTCAGAACTGACTCTCAAATAAAGGCTCTAACAGCTCCTTTTTTGTCCCAAGACATGCAACCTTGATGAAATGTTCAGCATATTCAGGGCTGCATTTTTGTTACACTGTAAAGTAAAAGACAAACAATGGTGATTACCTTTCAGTGACAGAAAATTAACATTTAGAATCTTTCTCTTTCATTAAAATAACTCTGGAACGTGGTGTACAGCAGCTCACTGGACATGCTCACAGAAAAAGGAAAGCATTAATGAAATGTGGTAATTAAAATTTGAGCAGCCACAATCTTTTTAGTGTCAAAGGATTTTTTATGAAGTCTGTATTTTTGCATTTCAGTGTGTGAGTGTGTGTGTGTGTGTGTGTGTGTGTGAGAGAGAGAGAGAGAGAGAGAGGCAGACAGAAAGAAAGGCAGAGACTGCTGCTCTTTAGGGACCGGGGCAGATCCAGCAGAGAAAAACTGCCTTGAACATCACATATGAACACACACGTCTGTACCTCGAAACTTCTGACGACCCTCTCTGTCATAACTGATTCTAGTCCCTAAATCTTAATCATTCCACAAACATGTCTATTAACCAAAACCTTTAACAATGAAAATCATTTACTCCTCACTGATGTTGTATTGTTTCTTTAAGACTTAACTGTAGGGTTAATTCTTCCATTTATCTACAGATGGTTTTATTTGTCACCCAGGTGCCTCCCCAACACAGTGGAGGCAAATTAACCTGCATGATCAGTTCTCACTGAAACTATATTGAGCTAATACAAAAAATGTTTTGCTCAATATATGCATTTTTTTTAAATATGAGGATTTTTGCAAAATAAAAAAATACTTTGTTTTAATTGTAAATTAAATCAATTTTTCTCTCTTATGTTGTCTTTTTTGCTCTCTTTTTATGCATCAATAGAACTCAGATATCACATTATACTATCAGTGTCACAACACCAGCATAAAAACTTAATATGGAAGCACCTAAAAACACAGCAATGCACACATGACTAAGTCACCCCGCAGAGTCGTGATGTGTGTGGACTTTTTTCACTTTTTCTTTATGTGTTTTTGTCCTGAAATTTGGATCGGCAGTGCTGTGTTTGAAGTGCTGTATTAATTTCACTTGGTTGATGGGACATTTTTCTTCTTATTCAGTGTTTCTCACTGAAGGATATTGTGCATATTGTTGTGGTGGTGATTGGATTTCATTGCAAAGCTGGGTTGTCAAATATTTTGATACCAGCATTGTTTTCATCAATGTTTGCTGGCAGTCCATTCATCTGTGTGCTCAGTCCTGTACATGAACATCCACCTCTCATGAAAATGTTGTTATGCATTGCTACTAGTCACATTATTAATACATATTAAATAGTATCACTGTAGTGCTGCAAATCATCAAGAACACTTCAACCTAAGTCTCATTTGAACCATATATCCAAGTTATAACATCCTTCACACACACACACACACACACACACACACACTGATTTAAATCACCTTTGGAGTATTTAGGCATTTTTACCCTTCCTTTGGGGACAAACATTGATTTCCTAAAAACTTATCCTAAGCCTAACTAAAACAACTAACCCTAACCTCAACCTAACCCTAACCTCAACCTAACCCTAACCTCGACCTAACCCTAAGCCTAACCGCTGACCCGAAATTAAGGCTTGAACAACTGGGGACTTTGTCCTCAATTGCAAATGCCATCCCCAATCAACTGGTATTAAGTCAAGTGTGTGACCCCAACGTGGACATGAGGCAGACCACACACACACACACACACACACACACACACACACACACCAGCTGTCTTGTTTTTTTTGCCTGTAGCTGCAGACAGTAGCAAACTGCTGGACTGTGTGTGCTAAGCGTCCACAGTTGTTATGGAGGCAGTGTATCATGTATATGTTGCCTTTAGGTTTTATGTGTCTAACAAGCCTGAGTGTGTTTGACACTGTTTTGGATTGGCAGGTGTTTTTTTTCAGTCTTCAGGGCTTTTATATTTTGAGTGACATGTTGTTGGATGACTGCACTATGTGAAGAAAAAAAAAGCCTGTATGTTACATGAGTTGTTTTTTTTGTCTTTACCACATTTCAATCATCAATTTTTAGCATTTGAATGTTTTTGGTTATTTGTGCTTGATGTAACACTAAATGTTAAATCAATGCATTTAGTTTCTACTTTTTTAAAAAAATAAATTATACTTTAGATGCTAATAGAACAAATACAGTTTAACTGTCAGCTGATTACTGCTGCTTTAACAGGAGCAGTAAATACAGATGTGTGTCCTAACGTGACACAGCTGGTTGAACATTAAGGCAGAAGGCTCACTGAGTTTTCCTTCTTGGAGTGAATATTTGAGTGTCTGTGTTCATGTGTGCAGGTATTTTTCTGTGTTTTTCAGGTTGTGTATGACCCTTACCTGCTGTTATATTTAGTGGCTGGTAACTTATATTTGGAGGAATGTTATTGCTTTTGTTTAAACTTTATTCAACCAGGAAAATCATATTGAATAAATTTGTACTCATGACATCCGTTTTGAATTTACTTTAATCCTGTGGTATTCAAAAGGTCAAGAAGTAACGCTGTTTCTCAGAGATTACATGCATGTAATATGTAATTTGTAGCCAATATGTTGTTAATTATTATAATCACTTAGTATGTCTGAGACTTTTTTCAAGTGAACAGGACTTTGACATCAGAGACTGTGAATAACATCCAAACTCATAGATTTAAATTGGAGGCAACAAAAAAGCACTTTGGTATCTTTCCCCCACCTAGACCAAGTGTTTGGGTTCCCGAACTCACTTTTTTTTGCTGGTATATTAAGTATTAACATTTTACAACTTTCCTTTTATGCTGTTTAATAAAATTCTTCACAATAAAAGTATGCATTCTTATGTATTACTGTATGTATTGCAGTATACCTTTAAAACAAGTTAGAATATATATATATATATATATATATATATATATATATATATATATATAATACTGATTGTAATAATAACAATAACAATAATTACTGTACAGAATTTCTAGAGGATAGGTTTGCAGGCAGAATAGAGATGCATCGTGACATGATTTGTTAGCCTTGTAAAAGATAAATAGAAGTTAAAACTGATTAATACTTCCTCATGAGGGCGGCAGCAGGAAGCAGGAAGCTGCGCTGACTGCTTCAGATCTGCTTCAGTGTTTTTCCACTCATGTCGCATAAAATTTTCTCCAAACATGAGGTTGAAGCTCAATTTATATAAAAATAAATAAATAAATAAGCACACAATAAATGATGAGTCAGTAGCAAATCAGGCAAGAAAAGGTGTTAACTTAAAGTCCCTGATATACATATTTTATTTTCCTTTCTCTCTTGCTCTGTAAAACAGCTACATTCACATGCATGACTTATTTGCTATTCTCTACCCTCCGATCTAACATGTCAGCGACATTACTGTCTCTGTGTTAATTGCTCTTTGACACACAGACAAGGAGGGGATTGAGCATGCAGAATACTTATCAAACCCTCCACCTTCTCCTCGTACACCCTGATGAGAAATTATAACTGTGGCCTTCCCTGCTCGGGACACTCTTTGACAGAATAAAGAGTCTTTTTTAAGAGGGAAAATGAGTGTGTTGAACTGTGTATGTGTGTTTTCCAAAAGACTGATATTTCCTCACAGATGTTAAACAAATTCCTGCAAGTCAAATTTTCACCACTTTCCTCCGGTTTATGGCATAACAACTTTGAGAGATTAAACAAGAGCAGCACTTTTAACCAAAACAGGTAAGGACATGTAGATATTAACTAGACAGGGCACTTGACAGATGTTTTTCAAATACAGTGCAGTGCTTCCCCTTTTATCAAAAGAGACCCAACAGTAGCATTCAGGGCAGATCTGTGTGATTTTTTTAGCAGATGAAAGTGAATATGTAATTAACATACCATAATTGCTGGCAGTCTCTCTTTTTACATCAAGATGAAATGATGTGCTCTCTTTCTCCCAAGCCAAGGTCAGAGGCCCAAGCCTAAGACATACATATTTAATGGAGAAAGACAGAACGTGAACATATATGACGGCATGAGCTATACTGTGTTTTAAATACCATCCACAGCTGCTATTTCTCATAAATTTGGCAGTCAAATTTTTTGCTGCATTATTTATCATTTTCAATGCATCATTAATAAGAAATATTTGTTTTTTTCCAGTTTGCACAGTCTCAACCCAGAGATTGGTTGTTCATTTGCACATCTTCTAACATAATTCAGTAGCCAGACCTCGACTACTGTAGAAAACACTCCACTTAACATTAAAGTAAATGGGCTACCTCTGCCTCATGTGCTGACGTGGTTTCGTGGCTCGTTCTTCATTTCAAGATCGTTTCGGCATTACCGCCATGCCGCCATGCTCTATAAACCTCGTCCCAACCGCTGCACTGCTCCTTGCAAAATGACATCACAAGCAAAAGCACTCTGTAGACTTCAAACATAAAAATTGAGAAGTATTTAGCTTTACGAGTCACCCCTACGAATCTGCACAGCCATAAGACAAGACAGCATTGTTGGAAGGTGGAACACCCCAAAATAGTGCGGTGAGAGATGGAGCTGGTTAAGCATTTCCCTGCCAATGATATCAGATTAAGCAGGGCTTTCAGGGCCCGTCCGGTGCTGGCTACGTGCATGACCTCATCAGCTGTGGCTTGGGTGGTTTGGCAGTCAGGGACCATGGATAAGCTGTGGCAGGAGATGACAGAAAAACACAGCAGAGACATTTTCTGCAAAAAGAGTATGTTGGTGCCGACACTGGTAATGGTTTGATCCTTAAATGCTTTATTCGATAGAATTAAGTCAACAAAAGTAATGCTTTGGAAGCATTTGTGGGTCTAAATCAGTCAATATGTGACGTGTGAAACTATTTATTTGCATCTTTATGACAATGTATGAACGGTTTCTGCAGAGCGGCCGTGGTTGCTAAAAGCTCTTTTGCTCAGTGTGACTGAAATACATGATTATATAATATTCAGTGTATACTGTATAGTAATCATCATTGTCTTTTCTTAGAGAGGAGATGATATAAAACAATGTATTAGTACGTTGCAATCACATAACTATCTTTAAAAATGAAAAATAAAAATAAAATAGTCTAAACTTACAGAGGTACAAGACTTGGTTAAAATGTGTATTTATTTGTCTGGAGCACAGATCAGCAGTAAGGTCAGTTAAATGACGCACAGTAAAAGACAGCACTTACAGCCGTGTCACTGCAAAGAAATCTGAAAGAAAATATCCCGTCCACATCTCTGATCTGTCAGTGCAATGGAACAATTAATTGCAGTTGCATAGTATTTTCCTTCTCTGTGTAGTTCAACAGTGTCTTGGGAAATCACCCCCCTCCCCTGAGGGCTGAAATCCTACATGTCACCCTCTTCACATAATGAGGAGACAGCGGGTGTCATGTCTGGACTTGGCAATCTGTTACTGACATGAGAGTTAGAGTATTAAATGGACTAACTGCCGGCTTTACTGTCGAGGAACACCAGAGTCTGAGCCCAATGATTACCACGGCCCAAAACAAAAATGACATTTGTCTGACAATAAAATTGGATACTAACCTGTCTGAAAGCTGTCTCCATTTGCCTAGAACAAACGGTGGCGTCAGCAGACAGTTTGACACACTTTCCCCTTGAATGCATAGAGAAGGCGAAGCCATCCTTTGGCTCACGGTAATGGCCCCTCATTGTTGGCCGCAGAGGATGTGGCGCTATTCATATTGGTGGATGATTGAAAAGAAAATTGAATCCCTTTTGATGTGATAAATGTGTCTATTACTACATTTGCACACAAAATGTCGGTGGAAATTATAGTGGGGAGGCAAGGCTCAGAGGAGAAAATACATAGGGATGGCATATTGGCTAGCTTTGATTGGAGCTGAAATATAAATATACTGTACCGGTAGATGTAATGAGTCCAAGCTCCCTGATTTTTCCACAGGAACTTCACAAATGAAAGGCCTTGAGAGCCCCAATTGTGAGACTATATAAAAAGGTTAAATGTCTGCATAGCTCTCTCTCTGTCTCCTCAAAGAGCTCTCTGATAAAGGACACCAACAACTGTTTGCCTTGTAATAAAAGGAAATTTTTTCTTTCAAAACTTCTGAAAGACACAAGACGCCTCAGGAAGAAAGGAGCCACCGAGTTTTATGTTGCAAGTGTTACACTGTGAAGGACAAATCCATTTGAAATTGTTAAGACAGTGGATTAAGTGGTTTGATTCATACATGTAACAAAAAATGGTCTCTTATTGGTAGATAAAATCACCCTTTTCTTGCCTTAGTTTAGTATAATATTGTTATTAACGCCAGAGATTTTACGATGGGTCATTTTATTATTCTGTATGCATCAGAGAAGCAAAAGTGTTACTAAAAATGATTTATGACATTTGTGTCCAAACAGAGTGGAGGATATGTTCTGTAGGTTCTGGTTTGTTGCAAAATGGTCTGAAATATTTCATGTGAACAACCAAAAACTAGTGGTAAAGGGCATGAATACTGAAAGTTTCCAGGTAGGTAAGGTAAGACCTAAAGAAGACCTGAAGAAATAAATATCTAAACATAATAACAACAACTGAACGACACACTCCTACAGAACAGACACACATATTATTCCATCAGAAATAGTCTCTGTGGATGTTAATGAATGAAACCTTTCTCTGAACTTTCATCCAGAGTTCTTGAGAACTTTTTCTGTATTTTTTTCTTATTTAATTACAGTCCATCAGATAATACTCTGAGATCATGAGCCATGTCCATGCAGTCATGCCCCTAATGGACACATCCATGGCACTGTCTGAATAGGTGTATAATAGATTTCCAGTCCAGCAATTCAAACAACAAAACAAAGAGGCAATTTCCCTCTAGCACCCCCTTGAAGTTGATATTTTTAGTGAAATGAAAGTGAAAATAGTTGATTTAATTGTAGCAGTGTTGAATGGACTGAAGAATGGATCTGTTGTTTTTTTCCCTAGCCAACCCACTTATCCAAAGAAATATTTCAACAACTATTGGATGACCACCATGACATTTTTGGTATAGGGATGAATCATATTGAATAGTGATCTCTTGACTCTTCCTCAATTGTGCCGCCATGAGCTCCATATTTAAAGAGAGAAACTGAGTGAAATGTCTTTATGAAATTGAATCTTTATCCAGAAATGTTGGAAAATGCTTTGTAGCAGTGTTCAGTAAGAAGTGTGCAAATCAGCAACTTTTATCAGCAACAGATTATCTGTGTTCATGTTCAAATCTTCTGATCCTCTGCTCCACTATTGTCCCTCTAGTTATTTTAAATATATCTGAATTTTTCTGAATAGATATAGACTGTAGATACATGGCTCCATCGCTTAAATGACTTTAATGAATGAAAAAGACAATGTCAAGAACTCAAGCAAAAACTTCACCAACATCACCTCACTTTTGGTGCTTCTTCAACACAACTGGTACTTTGTTGATCTTCTCATAAATGATTACTTTTCAAGGCTCAAAGGCCCAAATGTTAATGTCTGCATCCTCCATGTCAGCAATAACACGGAGCAAGATAGACAGAGAAGCCAGACATCCAGTCTGTCTGAAAAGTGTCATTACAGAGTCTATGCATGTATGCCTGGGTTATTGTGTGTCATCTCTTTGTCAGCCAGCCCTCTTGTTCAGCTGTACTTCAGGAGCTATAGGCTGTAACACAAACACTGACTCCACTGCTCCATTCTGCTGCCTGACCCTTACATTTTTAATCGAGACACTCATCTCTCTTTCAGTGCACAACATCTTTGATGATGAGACGCTCTTTGATGGCAAGTGAATTTCATTTTCGTCTAAAAGCTTGCAAAGCATTCGGTTCAAGATGATCACCACATTCGTGACTTCTAGGCAATTACTGTAATGATGCAAAATGGTAAACATTGGCCCAACATCTAAATAATTTAACAGACCGAAAACATGCTGCTCCAATGTTTATGAAATTCATTTTTGTGTTTACAGAGTGATCGTGTTGAAATGTTCCATGGCATTGAGCTAGCATGAAAGGTCATGTTTGAATGAACTAATTCTATGATATTTAAATGGCTCCTCTACATTACACAGTGACTCGGCTCTAGACAATAGACTCTACCTATTCCAAACCTTTGCTGCTGCAGCCAAATGTAATGCATCTGAAAATAATTATTTTCAGAGAGCTGTATTTTTGGAGAGAAAATATGCTGCGCTCAATTGTGTCCCAAAGTGTCACGTCTTTGTGGCTGACAGTGCAGACTGGCATTACTTACAGACATCCCATCATGAAAAGTGAATTCATTGAAAAGCAATTTTGTTGTGTCACAATTGAGTGGGTACATTTCAATTATATTTTTCTTTTTTTATTATTATTTCAGTTTACCATGAAGAGCTTTTATCTGGTTATGAAACTCTCAATCTCAATCTTTATGATTCACATACTTTAAGTTCTATTTGCAGACATTATTCTCACGGCACTGTTGGATGAGTAAGCACATAAAAGTGAAAGAGGTTTACTGAAGCACAAACTGAACATCATTACACTTCACTGAAGACCTTAAACTCAACATTTATTTCTCACACTGACTTTTCACTGAATGCTGTTCAGCCCTGCTGAAGAGCTCCAAGCACCAGTGGTTAATGTATAAACTCTGCAGGAGAGGGGATGAAGATGACCATGGGAACATTGGCCCCTGATAAGCCAGCTGGTCTGCTGAGTCACTGGACACACACAAGTGGACAATTTCAGTGACTACAAATACGACTGATGGCTCTTGAATTGTTCTGACAAAAGCATATGCTAGAGCTTTGTTGTGGATTGTTTTACCATCATTAAGAATTTTCTACCTCATTCAATGTTTCGTTAATTTTTGTCTTGTTTCAAGATCCATTAGGACTGTCTTTTGGATGTTTCGATTGTCTTCCAACAGAGTAGTTTAGCCCAAGTTTCTTCAAACCCTTTGCAGGTAAAATCTTGCTTTGTTGAAAATGGACAGTAAGTGTGCTGGAAGTGGGAACCATCTTCCCCATGTGGACCTCCATATTGATGAGCGTGAACCTCGTAGAGGAATCCTGGATCTTCTCAGCAGACTCCGTCCTCATTGGAAGGAACAGGACATTCAGATGAAGGCAAGTGAATACATGTGACCGGAGTATCTCAATATACAGAATTATTGTGTCCATAACTGTATCTTGGTTGTTGATTGTCTGACGCTCAGTTTATCAGACAATGATTCTGCAATCCTTAGAAGTTGTTCCCCATTTTTTGTGCTTTCTCTCACAAATGTAATTGAAAGATGATTGATGATTGAAATTATGATTCTTTCAAACCTTGGTGAATGAAAAATAAAGTCAAATTAAATATAAAAATACTGAGTGCAATTATCTTAAAGTAACTGAGACATGGTAATAAATAAACAATGCAATACAGTCAGTGCAAATACATTGTTATACTTATAGTTAATTGTCTGGTTAAGGTGAGTGAAGTGAAGTGATGTTGTGGGGGGGCGGGGGGCTGGGGTGGATGAAGCTGTCCCTCAGTCTGTTGGTCCTGGCCTTCAGACTCCTCAGTGTCCTTCCTGACAGCAGCATACACATGTCTTCATATGGGAAAATTTCATGTTTGAAATACAAGCATTTGGTTAGGTTCCAGAAAAAAATATTGTTTGGGTAAAAATAATCACGGGAGTGGCATGTTTTAAGTAAATCAGCATCTGGTTTCTCCTGGGTGAAAGTCAGGTGTTTTTTGCCGTACATTGAGTCATCCAGGTCGAGGTAAATCAAAAAGAGCAAAAAAGAGTCAACTGGACTCGCAAGAGTTTTGTTCCAGATATGAATCTGAACTCTCTACCAGTCAGAACTGAAGAAGCCTCTTGGGTGATGAGAGGAGAAACATCTTCAACAAACCACAAACTGTCCAATTGACTCTTTTTTGCTCTATTTGGTTTATCTATGCTGAGATTGTCTGCCTTTATACTTCCTGGTTTATAATTACTTGGATTTGGAATAATTGATTTTGCGGGATACATGTTAATAGTTATTGTAGTAAGTAAAGCTACAAATCATATCTGAGAACAGAACCAAACCATGTTCACCAGATTCTCTGTTGCATGCACATTAAAGAGTGTAGGTATACTGTGTAAGCTTTGTGGAGAGCGTGGCTTATGACATTGATGTCAAGAGTGTAATGTCTGGGAAAATTTTAAAATCTGGAGTGTTTATACATGGCATGGTATAGGAGTCCATTAATTGTATTTAGCCTGTGCAGCCCAGTATACTACAGTTATGTTCCCATAAAGCAAAACTGCATTGTGCATTATGTTTCCAGGGAAACATATTTTGTCTCAGATTACATTTTGTTTTTTGATGTCACAAGTATGTTTGCAGTGATTGTCTGCAGAGATCCATGTACAATGGCAGTTGAGGAAGTTGATCGGTGAAACCTGCTGTTCATGTGTTCACCTAAATTATGTCTTTTGCTGAAATAACTTAACACATTGTTGTAATTTCAAACCATTACTGATGTTTGTTTTTTTTTTCTTTTGCTTTGTTTCAGTTCATTGACCATGTTTCAAACTGTTAAAAACTACAACCATATTCTGGGAGAAAACAGAACTGAGAATACACTTTAGCTGTGTGGGAACATAACTTTGTAGGTAACAGGGGTGAAATGTGCAACCTTAGATGCTGAACATTATTACGTCAAAAGACATCCCAGTGGACCTGTCACTGACATTGTCACTGTGACATTAGGAAACAGTTTGTTCCTAATGTGTGTGTTTGATTTGTGCCTCAAGGGAAAAAACATGGATGAAAGGGAAGCAAAAAAGACGAAATGTTACACATTTATACGGAACATTTAAGTTGGGAAGATGTGCATGTAGCCTTATGACAAGGCCCTTGTGTTTACAGGGGATATAAATTCATGCTGTTTCACCTCCTGCTCTAATGCAATTTCAGTAATTTGTTTGACCTGTATAGCTGCTGTCAAAAGATCCTTAATAAACTGTGTGAACTTGTTTTATTACTGTTGGAGTAGTCAGATATTGCTCCATATAACACAGACAGACCATACTGTATATTCGGCATATTCTAGCCATGCACTGCCCCATACTGACTTTAATTGTACTATTTGGACTTTTTGTTTGGGAGTTGTTTTTTTGTAGAATCCGATGGGCAATGAGATTAGAGACATATGGTGAGGAAATCAGACAAATGTTTGGTATTCGTTGACAATAACACAAATGTAGAATCACACCACCTATATATGTGATATATAAATGGAAAGTTGTGACCTGCCTCATAAACCTGCTGACTTTTAAAAATAAAAGCACAATAAATAAATTAAATGCACACATGTTGATAAAACATAACACAAAATCGAAAAGTTTAATTTTCTGTACACAGGGCACTGTGTAGAAGAAAGTGGTATTAATCCAGTAGAAAGGCCAAGGTGACTGGACAACAAAAGTAGCCATTTTTATTTTATAAACCCTGGGAGCAGATGCGCGTAGTGTCAGAACATCTGTTCAGAACAGGATAATCCCATTCTGGTCCCATGTGCAAACACAAGGTCCAATCTTTCAGAGAAATAGGGTTTATGTTTGTTAGGTGACAGCACGTTGGGTGGATGACCTCTCAATCTGCAGCAGGGCTGGAAGAGTACACAAAGGAGTAGATGTTTCGTTTCAGCCTCACATCCTAACAGTCCCTTTAATGATGTATTGTGCTCAACTACTGCATTATACTTATTCTATGTCTGGTTTACTACTCATATTTTTATTTCTTCCTGTGACACATTCTGTATTTTTTTTTTAACAAAACAGACAATAGAGTAAACTAATACTTCAGTTTGGGGGCTTTGCATGCACTCATGCACTTCAACTGGAATACAAGACAGAAGTCAATGCCACACAAAAATGACAAATTATATCTAATAATTAATAAAAAAAAAAAAAGAACAAAAAAACTGACTTTAATTTAAGTGACTAAAAAGAGGGAAAGAAACTGCAAATTCTGCTCAAAGTCTGAATGTGTGCATGGCTTGTTTTAGCACTTGTATGAGAGATTTAGGGATGCATTTGTGAGGGTTCCATGTTTGAACCCAGACGCACGACTGTAGTGCAACACAACAGGGTGTTTATTGAAACTGGCAGCAATCAAGCATGAGAGCAGCGTTTCCAGCGAGAGGAGAGAGGGAGAACACATTTCCATGTGGATGGAGGCGCGCGTCAGGGATGCCCTACACTGAACACTACTATGGACTACAAATAGGAGAACTCAAAACCACTCCCAAAGTGAGAGGGAATCAATTTACAACTTATCTGAAAACAAAAATCTCTTTCTAAGAATTCTATGAAACTTACAAATGAAAATGCTCACCAAGGGGAATGAGGATAACTAACAAGCAGACTAACTAAAAACAAGAAACAGAGAACTACACTGACTGGCTATACAATAAACAACACAACAATACCTGCAACTATGCACTATGAGGACGGACTAATACTAACAGACAAAATAAACAGGCTATAGAGAACTAACAACAGAAAGCCACTCTGCTCTAGAGGGAAAAAAAAAGCTATACTAAAGAACAGAAAATCTACTCCTAGAGAGGGATTGATAACAAAAAGCTAAACTAAGGCTGTGAAAATTGACAAAACAAAATCACTTAGGAGCCATGTGGGAAACACTGAAACCACACTGGAGACTTGAAACAGTGCAAGAAACAGGCACAGGAAACATGACCATCTCATAACAGACAAAGGAGAGACAAGCCTATATATTTATACAGGAGGTAAGGGGACACAGGTGGAAAGAGTCAGGGTGTGGTTTCACAATCACAGATGCGGGAGCACAGGAGGACAGGAAGCAACACGATCTGAAACGAGAGAGAGACAGGGTTATTTCAAAATAAAATGGGACAAAAATGCACAACTTAACCAAACCAGACAGAGCATGACAGCATTTGTACTACATTGCTATAGAACACAGAAAATAGCAATACATAGTAATGGTTTATTTTCAAATGACACTGACTTATATCAGATAAAATGCATCAGAAGATTTCACTTTGTAAAGACAATATGTGCAAATGAAAAACAAAGGGAGTTTGATAACAATTCCAAAGCCATTGTAAAGTGTCCAAGTGACCTCTCCAGCCACGATATAAATACTTCATCAGATGTCAAGGTGGGCATGTTTGTTCACTTTCCATCTAGATGAAAAACTGTTGTGTGCCGGGCCCGGCTGAGGCTCAGAAAATGCCGTGGAGACTCTGGCAGAGAATGAGAGACTTTGAGAAACCACTGAACGACAACAAATGTCCCATGAGGCCTTTGCAGGCAAACAGTGGTCACTGTGGTATTGTTGTGTACACAGGGCAGTATATAGGCTGTGCTTCAAGTGTGATATCTAACGTCAAGCATCAAGCTGCAGCTCTCCACAGCTCTGTAGCTGTTTTTCTGGATGCTAGTTTTTGCCACTTTACATTCATTTATATTTAGGCCACAACATCATAGTGTGATGTGTCCAACATTATCATGGATAAACAGTAACCCAGACATGATGAAATTATTGTCCACACACTATCACACATATTTTTTTAATAATAATAGACTTGCTACCACTGTTTGACATGAGCACCAATTGAAATTGTTGCATGAAAACAGTTGTAAATATGTCACACTGTTGATAAGCAGAGTTTTTCTTCTTCCAGACATTCACAGAGGGTATCACCAACCAGCTGACCGGCTGCTACGTGGCCTCTCTCCAGGAGCCTGGTTGTGTTTTGGTGCGACTGTATGGCAGGATGACTGAGCTCTTCGTGAACAGGGACCGGGAGGTGGAGATGTTCCAGGTCTTCCACGCCCATGGGTGTGGTCCACAAATCTACTGCAGCTTCCAGAATGGCATCTGCTACGAGTTTGTTAGAGGAACAGTGCTGGATGATGATCTGCTCCGGCAGCCCTCTATCTACAGGTCTCTGCCAAAAGAGCTTTCAGATGTTCATTGATTTCTTTTGTAAAGTTGAGTCTATCAGAGACGAAGTGCTGAGAGCCTGTGTGTCCTGATTCACATCCACACAGTTCCCACATTCACAGATGGAAACTGCAATATGACAATCACCATGATACCAGTGTATCAATTTGGTCCTAAAAGGGAAAAACTTTTCTTCATAATTCATAGTCGAAGAGTTAAATTTGAAACAAGTCATGCTCAAATGTCAGAGTTCAAAAATTGTATGAGAACATGAGAATCAGCTGTACCACTACTCTTTCTGGTGTGGCTGTTGAAAGGCTTAAACATGAACACAATGAAGGAAAAATAAATTATACTGACAATGCAGATTTTTATTTTCCACATAAGAGCACACAGTGGATAAAAGCTAAACTAAAAGTTTCCAATAATAATAATAATACAAATGATACTATGTTATAAAACCAGGACAAATCTTAACATTTTATATGCATTTATTTTGAACTGTCATTAAACTGTCTATTCATTTCTTTTTTTAAACATATATTTATTGAAAGTTTTGCAGTACAAAATACAAAATGAACTCGGACATACAATATGAACTGTAGTAATCCCAGTCCCAACCCACCTATCAAGATTTACAGAGAGGAAAAATTAACAGCATAAATAACATACATATATATATATATATATATATATATATATATATATATATATATATATATATATATATGTATGTTATTTATGCTGTTAATTTTTGCTGTTAATATATAGTTAACAGGCTATATATATATATATATATATATATATATATATATATATATATATATATATATATATATGTAGTACTGAGTATTTAGTACTACAAGTACTGGGATATTCAAGTTAACATTGAATACTCTTAGAGGATGCATTAGGATGGAGTTACAAGGTGACAGGTATGTTGCAGATGAGTATTTTTAAGAAAATTCAAGAAAAGACCCCAGATATAATAAAATTCACCAAGTTTATGCTTAAGACTATGAGCAGCCTCTCTAATGCCAGATATGAGCATAATTCTTAAGCCAATGGGTATGGAAAGCATTTGGGAGATTATATCTGTCTATTCATTTCTACTGTGAGAAACTTCAGCTTATACTGTTATTATTACGTAAAACAATGTGTTCAGTCACATAACACACAAAACACGCTGTCACTCACATCAGCATGTGGAATTTATTATTTTGACAAGGCTACTTATTTAGTAGGAACATAATACAACATTTAAGATATCACTTACCACATTACAATCAACCTGAAGCCTGGCCATGCATATCATAGAAAAATACAAAAACGGCTAATTAATGCTGAAAGCTGGTATTTCCATGTTCTTTGAGAGCTCAAACTGTATTAATTACTGAGAGTAATGTGAAACCTTGACCATTTATTTTCTAAGAAAACAGATGGTTGCATCTGTGTGTGTGTATATACGTTGATCATTTAAATTATGGCCATGCAGGTGTTTTTAAATGACTTAATATTGCTTAGTCATGCGCCTGGTATAATTCATCATGATAACAGGCCAGCATCATTATTCTCACCACAGGACAGTAGGGAACAACACAGCCAGTTGAGGCTGAACAGCCAGGGCAACGATACACATCAATCAGCCTCGCTCTGTCTAAAAACTTCATGTCACTGCTGAGATGCTCCGACAACGAGCACTCATGTGTAGCCAAGAGGTCACAAATGCAACAAGGTCCATTTTTTGAAAAGAGGAATGAGATAAGAAACGCTAAATGGAAAGGGAGTTGTGTTTCTATGCTGATAATGGTTGTTTGTGCAATAACAGGCTCATCTGAGGAAATGTTTTCTCTCCACAGACTGATCGCAGCAGAGATGGGAAGAATCCACTCTATCCAGCCAAAATGTGCTCTGCCTGTTGAACCTCTTCTCTGGACCAAAATGTCTCACTTTCTCACACTAATGCAGACCACAATCAGTAGCAGTCCAGCTGAACAGTGCTGCACAAAGAGGTACAACTCCTGACAGTGTCATCTCAACACTTCACGCTGCTCAAAACAATTTTCAAGAGCACCTCCACAGTAGTTTTGCAATGTCTTGCAAGTCTTTTGCCACTAAATTGAATCAGTAGAATTAATCTATCAATGTGTGTGTGCTTGGCCAAAGAAGGTATAGTTGATGCATGACCCAATACCTTAAACCTCAACAACTATTTCAGTATTTATAGTTAGGAAATAGAGCATGACTCTGCAACAGTTCGAGCTATTCAGCACCGCAAATTTATTAACAAAAAGGCTTTAATGGACAGTGGCATCGACCATATGTGTGTTTAAGGGTGTACCTTTGGGTTTAGGGGTTTACTTTGCCCTGCAGACATAACAGAGATGCATTGGAGCCAACCAAAAAGGTATTCTTTGGGTGGTCAGAGAGGTCAGGAGCATATCATCAGCTAACAGCACTAGTGTGCGTAAGTTACATAAAATAACGGAATAATGGAAGCAGGGGTGCTGACTTTGGCATAATGGAATAATTAAGATCCGGTGTTTTCAACCAAGTCATGAAATGAACTACTTTAATTAGTAGGAATGCCAGTTTGGTGCAAGATTTTTATTCATACATGCACACAGAAACTGCTTAGCTTCATGGCTCTGAGATAAAAACAATAGTGGAAGTTACTGGTGTTACCTCTCACTATTTATTAACTAATGGATGATGCTGTGGGCAACCCAGAAAATTATGTCTATAGACTTCGTAGTTATGCTGTCATGTTTTTTTTGGGGGGGTTTTTTTGTAATATTTAAAAATGATAAGTAGTGTTTTACAGTCAGCTTCTGTGAGTGAATGATGCCCCCATACAGTTTATACCTTTTAAGACATCTACCTCTGTCAAAAATCAAGAGAGCATCATTGCAAAATTATGATAATGATTTTACAGTCATTATCTACTAATTAATTTTTTAAATATGAGTCAATTACCATTTATCCAGTCAAAATCGTGTGTTTTAAACAAATACCTACTGAGCCGATGCTGGGAGGCAACCTCAGTGATAGATGTTTGCAGTCATCATCTTTGATAGAAACCAGCAACATTTTCCACATCTTTATCCTTAGGGCAGTAGCACTTCCACTGATGCCTTATCACATTCTTACTTGCCAAATGTACATTTGTCACAGTACCCCTGTCCACCCATACATACTGCCTTTTAAGTAAGAGAGCAGTCGGTCCTCCAGTTGCACATTCATCTCTCTCTATCCATGTGGATGGAGGCTGTCACTATGAGCTGTCATTGGTCAGAGGGACGAGGTGGGGGAGTGGCCTCCATGGCAGTGACATTGCATTATCTGTGACAGGGGTCATGGGGTGAGAGGGGCCTTCCAGACACTACAAAGAAACAGACACTCGGCCACAAGCTTCCTGCAGAGCTCTCCCTTATCGGTCAAATGTTCAACCTTGTTTATGTATGCAGTGGAGAGGTCAGAAGTCCACACAAACCGAAGCTGGAAGGTCCAGAGTCTCTGAGGCTTTTTTGAGCAACACTGGGTTTCTTCTTTGTGTTTTAACATGAAACCTTTGGTAGCAGAGTGAGTCATCCATTACAGAAAGGGACTGTTGGTGTGAATTCAGAAAGATTAAAGTCCCACAACAATCTAAGAGAAGCCCAGAGTGACTCAAGGAAGTGACTTTTTTGTCATCAAGAAGACGAACACAGTCTCACTCTAAGTCTGTGTCATTAGAAATCAGTGGATTTTGGAGCCATTACTGAGCTCATAAGAAATCTAAATGAAATGACCAAAATAAAGTAAGGACCTGAAACAGAGTGGACTATTACTCGAGCAGTATTTTTCAATGTCTCAAGAGGTTATGAGGAATCTCATTTTATGAACCAACATTTTAAGCTTCAACCTCATACAGAAGAGTTTATGAGCAGCACATGCTGTTATAAAACTCCTGAATTGTGCAATGGGTGACTTCATATACAATGCAATACCGAAGGTAATGAGTGTATGGATGAGTCAGGAGATCACTGACTGTTATACTGTCCCACCAAAGCAGGCTGCACCACCTTAGCGAGCCCAATAGATGGTGCTACACTGTGTGCATTTGTGTGACTGAGGAGCTTGACACACTCCGCTGCTGCTCAAACACAAGGACTCAAAATGATGAGGAACACATCAGTAATTAGGATATGGAATATGAACCATGGAGTGATGGTAGGAAGCATAATTTATGAGATTTGAGATTCAAGAGGTTACTTTATGGTTAATGTCCATGATGTGTGTGCATGTCTGTTTGCATATTCACTACATATATCTTAACTGTGCAACTGAGTGTCATAACACACACACACACACACACACACACACACACACACACACACACACACACTTTGTAATTGAGAATATAAGTGCTGGTATAAATGTGATCTTCAGAGGAAATGGCAAAAGAAAAGCAGAGAGAGAGCAGGAAGAGGCTGCACCTGCAGAGGAGGTCTTCAGCTCTCATGCCCCCCGCTGTGCAAAGAGAGGGACAGAGAGAGAGAGAGAGAGAGAGAGAGAGAGAGAGAGAGAGAGAGAGGCAGCAGCTGCAGAGAGGGAGTGACTGGAGAAGTCAGAGATGGGAGAGAAAAGAGAGAAAAGCAATGGAAAGCAAGAGTGCAACCTCTTCTTCTCCCAAAGGCCCCCTGCTATGTCTCCCATTTACGCTCCCACGAAACGCATAAAACTGCAAAAGGAAAAAAGACAAGAGAAAAAAAATCATTGCTCTGCTGGTGTTTGAAATCATATGTAAATAAGGCACATTGATAATGAAGCGCCAGAGGAGGAAATTCCACTAATTACCTTACAGAGACTTGACAAGGAGCAGGAGGCGAATGTACTTGACGAACTGTTTCTCATGAAAAGGACAGAAAATAGAGAGGAAAAGATCTGATGGCAAGACGACAGGTTTCCATTTAAAGTCAATGAAAGTCTTTCATTTCGCTTTTGACTCTGAGTAGTCGTGGGATTTCTATGGTAAAGTCAGTTTGTTAAGTTAAAGCAATGGATGGGTTGAAAAGGAATCAGGGTGATTCACCAGTCCTCTGTGTGTTTTACTTCATACTAAAGAGGAGATAGATGAATTATGCGTGTCAGAGGGGGTCGACTTTAAATAACAGAAAGATTTCATGGACGAGTAGGTTTGAATTGAATCCTCTGACAGCTATGTTCTATAGATTTTCTGGAAATGCCGTTTGGAACTGAGATTCACAGTATTTGCGCTCAGTTGACAAAAAGGTAAAAAAGAATATTAAAAGAACTCTAAAATCACACACATATATACAGTACACAATGTATATACAGTATATATATATATATATATATATATATATATATATATATATATATAGTTGCTTGGAGTATTTAGAAATAGTTTAGATCTGTTTTTATTCAATCAATCTGTCCTTGATCAGCTGTACAGCAGCAAGGAGGACAGAGTGAATGAAGGACAATCTACAGAAATGACTTGAAGTGTTGTTGAGGATGTGTAGGAGGAGGTTGTATAAGGCAACAGAGCCTCTGTATCACAACTATACAAAACTCTAACTCGTTCCTAACAGGGCTCACTAAAGTATTTCCACAAGTGTGTATAACACCGGAGCATCTGTTTGTTCCCACTTGAATAAATAGCTAGTGTTTAAACTACACTGTTTAAATTACCCTCTTATCATGGCCCAACTGAAAAGGAAACGAGAAAAATTAATTGGCAGACGGATACTTTCGCAGAATTTCTCCCAGGTGCATTTTGCACTGACGTCCAAGGACACTAGAGCCTTCTTTGATAGATCGAGCAATCAACATCGCTGAAAAAACAAGGCATGTAAGCTCTCAATGATGCACGTCGAACTGCTTCACTTTACAAACATGTTGTTCCTCGAAGAAAAGTGCTGAATTTGTTGGTTTTCCATATCTGCACCGACTCTTGCTCCCTGTGCCATGAAAGCCTTGTTTTCCTCTCATTTAAATAAATTTAGCTTTGATAGCTTTCTCTTCCCTGCTCTATTCACACAGTTTCTTTACGTAAAATATATATTTTCAGACTCACCTAACTGACATTTCAAGCAGTGTGTATTTTTCAATGCTTGACAGGCCACTAACACACTGCTGAAATCCAGACAATTCAAATTCTTTCAGGGTGAACAATTCTTAAAAGCAGATGAGTCACTGTGTGTAAGGGGAAATTTAAAACGAGGCATACTTACAAAATCTTACAGTACAATGTCTTTTGAGTGGGGTTGTCTCACTTCACAGTCTGTGGGCTAGTAGGCACTCAGATACCCTGACGTATGCACACAAGCCCTGAAAAGGTGGGTTTTAATCATATGTCCCCTTTTCGTCTAATCCGTGTGATGGATTTTTGTTGTACAGACAACAGCGCAACAGTTTGACTGACAGTATTTCTTTTCTTTTTGTCCTGAATGAACTCACTGGTGGAGTATTTGTCAGTTTCACTGATTGAATTTACAAGCTGAAAGCTCTTGTCTCTTTTTGCAGCCTTTGGTATAAAGCATCGCACACCGGCAAGGTTGGTAATCGTCAAAGTTGAACTGGCACACAAATGGGCTCAATAGTCTGTGAATCAAAGACACTCCTCTTTCATGAAACATTCTTCGTAGACTCTCTTGCCTTACCCATTGTGAAAAAGTAAGTTCATTGGTTTCGCCTCTTCCAGTCCAGTGGATCTACGAGAGGTGCCCAGCTTTCACACTTTGTCAGTTGAAATGGAGACACTGAAGAGACACCTCTCTCAGATTAAGTCGCCAACTGTCCTCTGCCACAACGACCTTCTGACAAAAAACATCATCTACAACCACAAAGAGGGTGAGGAATAGCCGTGCACACTGGTGACAGCAGAAAACATCCATCCATCCATTTTCTACCACTTATCCTCAGTAGAAAACATATAATGCTGAAATCATGAGCTATAAGTGTGGCAGATTATTGATCAGAAGCAATAAAATCAACTGAATTCTGAAGCGTCTCAGCCTACCGTTGAATGTGTTTCTTTTCATCACTTTGAAATAATGCAGCTCAATTTTTTCATAGCGCTTCCCTTTATTTTACATACAGAAGGAAACCTTTGCACTGCTTACAGTCTCTTCCCACTTTGTCTTATTTGTAGTGTCCTTTCATTGTGATTTTATTTCTCTCACATATTTTACAAGGATGCCTGGGGTGACTCTCACTCAAAAGAAACTCCTTGCTCCTTTGACTCCCACAAGGTTCTGTACTTGGAATAAAAGGAGGGAGAGTTGTCATTTATACAGCCATACCTAAGATGTGTTCATCATGTTGTCCTGGTAACCACTGCTTCTTTTCTTTCTCACTCCCATTCTCCCCCATCAGGAATGGTGAAATTCATTGACTACGAGTACGCCGATTACAACTACCAGGCCTTCGATATTGGCAATCACTTCAATGAATTTGCTGGTAGGTCTGTGCCGCGATGAAAAGAACTTCAATTTGCCTCCACATCTGTGTCATGGCCAGAACATACAGTATAAGATTGCCTTGTGTGGAATATTGAGTGAGGCAGAAGTTGTATGTACAGTAAGTGGCATGCAGAATCATCATGACCAGTTTGTTTGATGTAGCAGCTGTGTCACAGCAGAGCACAGCTTGATATGGTCCATTTGAACATTGGTGAAACAATCATCAAATCATCACTTAGTAGTTATAGTGTAGTAATGTTTTGAAGAACTATATTATTGTCACCTTTGGTGCCACCACTTACCAACCACGCATACTTGGCCCAACCTCTCAATTAACGTGATCCTAAATGTCGTGCACTATACACTAACAATAAATGATAGCATCGCTAAAATGCAGTCAAATACCAAAACTGGAAAACCTTGTTTCATTCATTGCACTGTACAGATCTCTCTAAGACTTTCAGATCATTTATCCCATTTCCATGCTTTTGGTACTGTGTGAATTTTAATGTACAGTATGCAGTAGTGGAGGAGGTAAGAATACTTACAACACATTCTGTATTATCCTAGGTAATATCGAATACAACAATATTAATTCAAATATGAATATTAAAAGGGCTAAATGCAAAACAATGCATCTCACTGGGTTATACTATTTTATTTTATTAATATATTTTCTATTGCTGATGTACTAATAAGTATGGAAGCAGCATTAAACTGCTGCAATTCAACACTGCTCATTTAGACTGTTTTACAAACTGTGGAGTAGTATTTGAATGCATCACAAGCTTTTGACAATGTTTCTTAAAGTAACTACTGTAAACGAAGTTGAGTAAAATAAATTCTTCTGATATGGATAATAGTAAAAATAGAAGTGTCATTAGATGGAATTAATAAAATAATCAAACAAACTTTGTTTTCACAGCACCTTTCATCCAGGCTGGTGCAGTTCATATTAAGACAGAACAAGTGTGGAAACAGCAAAAAAGACAGAAGAAAAAATAACAAGCCATTTAACAATTTCAAATTAATGCAAGTGAGACAATATAATTATAAAAATCTAATAAAAGATCAAAAAAAACAATGTGAAATAAAAAGATGCTGTCATCAAGTTCTCATGCTTCTTGATGTTTAAGTACAGATGGGGACAAATAATAGGGACAATTTATGTGCTGACTAATGTTGAGCGCTGTGGCAAACCATTAAAACTGTAAGTTGGTTTAGGCATTGTGTTGAATGGTAACAGCAGCTCCACTAACATGCACAAATGCCTGTTTTATATTCAAGGTGTGAATAATGTGAACTACAGCCTCTACCCGAGCCAGGAGCTGCAGAGGGACTGGCTGACGGCCTATCTGGAGAGTTACAAGCGCAGCACAGGACATGAGGTCACTGTTACACAGGCAGAAGTTACGCAGCTCTACATTCAAGTCTGCAAATTCTCACTCGTAAGTGTCTGCTCCCACTGACTCCCACTGTGTGTGACTGTTGAAATGTGTCATTATGAAGTGCCTCACCACTTTGGAAAGACTTTGGAAAGTCACTAATCTCTCAACAGTTATTTCCTTTTTTTAAGTTCTAGTCTTGGAGGGACTCAATATTATGAGATTAGTTTGTGCATTTCAACAATATCCATATGTGTGCAGACCTCTGAAATGACAGGGCAGCAACACCTCACCATCACATTTGAACAATTTACTTTTCCAGCCCCAGACAGAGAGGAAAAAAAAACTCCCTAAAGAAAACCAAAGTCGAACCATGGCTGACCCACCACTGTTTAAAGTTTGATGGACTCCATCTGAGTTGATTAGAAACTGCCGCAGGGAAAAATGAAAGACAGTAGCCAAAATTATTTTTCTATGACCACAATTTTCATTCTTTGGTGGCTCAAGTGGTGCTGGCCTATCCGTCTAAAAGTGCTTTCATAGCTCAAGACAATATGCAGAATTGTCCTGACCAATTTCAGGGCGGTATGAATGTCTCTTGAAATAGCCCAGAAATGATGAGGAAGCATATTACTTTTTTAAAATAACTTGTACCTTGGCCAAAAAAACTGAGACGGGGAAGTGAGAGTGGGGGAAAGAAATGAAGCCTGGAATGGAGCGAGAGAGGCGATAACATCATGTTGATTGAAATCAGATTTTCTATGACAAACAGAGGAGGACTCTTGACTTGAGGGAAGTGGGAGAAATTGATCGCTGACATTTAACAAGCCAAGTTTCCAACTCGACTTGTTTTGACAAGCCGTGTGTCAAAATGAGGGATACAGGGCCTGATAATTTTCATCATTTCAAGGAATCGCAGCATTTTAGTGTTTGACGTAATTAACTGTTATCCTCAGAACCTTTCATTATCCATCTAAACTCTCCTGGACTACATTACTGTTGATAATATGACACATTTTATGTTTTAAAGCCGAAACGATTAGTACAACAGTATTCATCATATATTTTCTTTTTTACACATATTTTCTGACATTTTATCGGTCAAATGATTCATCAACAGTCTATCTATCTATCTATCTATCTATCTAATGTGATGCATATGTATATGCCTATTGATTGGATTAAATAGCATTTTATCATTTTGTATCACTTTCATGTCATTTGGTAATTGCTTGGAGTAATCATACTGCATTGAATTCACACTACCATTTTAGGAGATGAGAATACAGATGAATAGCTAAAAAACCAAAGAAACCAGTCTGCACTGGAGGAAGCTGTGGCTGCGCTGTGTGGCATCGACAAAGCCTGGCCACTTGCCAAAGCTGTGCGGCGTGAAGCTGCCTCTTTCGGATCTTAATCCCCAGCTAACTGTGCCAAGACGCAGTGGGGCCTTAACGACTCGCCTCCTCCACAGGGATCCCCCGTGAAGTCAAGGCTAAAGCCTGCGGCTCTGTGATGTCACTGTGCCCACATCTCTCATCACCATTTTTCTCAATGGCCTCCTGTCACTGCCGGCCTCTGCTTAGTGTTAGATTAATGCTCTCTTAATGGGGAGCAGTTATTATTAATCATGATGGAAACGCTCAATCGCTCGCTCCAACTAAAGACTTTAGAGATTAGAGATGAAAATCTACGAGGGAGGGGAATAAGCAGAGGGAAAACCACACATTGCTCTTCAAGTATTTCTTTCCACCCTTTATTTGATTATCAAATAAAAATGTGATTATATCACTGGGCCACAGAACAGAGGCCTGTCTGGATCCTATTAGGCCTTGCTATTAGTGGTCCTACCATGAAGATTTACAGCGAGGGTGGAGAACAACAGAAATTTATGGAGGCATGGAAGTCTGCGAGCTTAAGTGAGCAAAGTCATTAAGGAGGGAACCATTCAATACAGAGGTTTGTCATTCTGACTGAGCAGCATGCAGCTGGTATTCAGCAGCAGCAGCAGTTATAACACGACAACTGGAGGTCACTGAAGTGTGTTTTTACAGTTCTGCTCTGTGGCACGAGGAAATGTAGCAAAGCATGAAAGCAAAACAAAGTTGGTAAGACCTCAAAGCACCTTGCTTTACAACAATCACCACCACATAATACTGCAAATACAACGCAGAGTTATTCACTTCTGAAACATATTCCAGTGCTACAGGAGTATCATGGACTTACATGTACAGCTGCATGCAGTTAATGAGTCTGTCATTCAATTAAATGGCTCCGACGGACAGCATTTTTCCACCTGAACACAGTGACATCTGACCCCATGCTGACCTGCCTGCAGGGGGCCACCAGAAGTGTGCTTTTGAAGCTTTAACTGGATCATCAAAAGGGCGCATGATAACTGCATGTCAGTCACACATTCCTTTTAAGAAAACATCAAGTATTGTAGAAGCACACAAATTTGTTACGACTACTGCAGCAATGCAGATAACCAGACAGGCATGATGGTCACTGTTCATGAATACCTCAAACAACTATTTTTATTTTGTAATAAAGTGAATAAAAAATAAGGCTGCCTGGAAATACAACATTTTAAAAATACATAAACAGCTTTGAAAACTAGACAGTAAAAAAATTATGAAAACTGATCCTTTAATGTTTTTTCTTTCTTATCCACCAGGCATCCAACTTCTTCTGGGGTCTTTGGGCCATTCTGCAATCACGGGTCTCCTCGATTGACTTTGACTTCCAAAGGTTTGTTATTTCTGATGCATGTGGCTTGAAGGTCCCATGAAGAAGAAAGGAAAAGGCTTTTCCATGTGATTACTATGTGAGCACAGTTGGAGGAGTGTGTGTGCGTATCACTTTCTATGAACATTGTCTCAGTTTCCAAATGGTTTTGTGGTTGTTGGACATCAAATGCCGCAAAAAATAGGCGAAATATTCTAATTGACGTCCTCCTGACATCAAGCACCACCTTCACATTAACGCCACTTCAGCACTCATTCAATATAGAAACACATGAAACCACAATGAAAATTATGACCTCAGTGCAATTTCATGGAGCCACCTTATGACTTTACATCATCATAAATCACCTGAATCCTCACAAATGGAAGAAATGTATATATCCCACACATTGAATTGAAGCACTAACTAGAGTTTATTGCCCTGTTTAGACAAACAGGATGTACATTAGGATCACAGAGTCCGCCATAAAAAGCAGGAGAAGCACACTTCTTCTTGTCACTTCTGGAAACATACAAACCATAAATTCTATCTTTCTCCACTCTTAAACCGCACATCATGAAAAGATGAAAGGTTCAGCTTTTACAAAGACTTTCTAAAGAAATCAAAGCTAATGTCTTTAATTTCTAAATGCATTACGTTGCTCATAGTTATCTTTAAACAAGTCCAGGAGACATTCCTCACTACCAGCAGCCACACAATAAAGTTCAGGAGGGTGAAATGTTTCCCCTTTTTCTTTTTCTTCCCTTCTCTGCTTGCCCCACACCCGCCACAGTTGTGATCATGATCCTAATCACTATTGACATACGGCACCCTCCCCTCTGTGTGGCTTTCTCCGCTCACTTGCTAGATCAGCGACAGGGCCCCTGCCTCATTTCGATCTGGACCTCGGAGGAAATGTGATCCAGAGGGGTGCCGAGGCACAGAGGCACTATTGTTCCCATGCCGTCGGTCCTCACTTACATATACGTCTCTCATGCCTGGCTAGGCCACATGCGTCTGCTAGACGTCTGCTCCTCTAAGCCGCCGGCTGAGGTTGTCCTAAAGTGCATGATGAGGGTCGGGTTACCTTTCTTCAACTGGAGGCTTAGACTTAAATGAGCTCAGAGCGCACCAGTAATGATGAGGAACCAGGTCTGAAGCCATCACTGCCCTGCCAACCTCTGTCTACCAATACACACACACACACACACACACACACACACACACACCCTCTATATCCTCATTCTCTCTGCTAACACTACTTTCAGGACTTTTAATCATTGGTGCCATAAAGAAACAATGTTGATGGCAACGATCAAGTTTGTCCTCGCTTTCATCTTTTCATTTACTTGTGCTAATACACGGAGAGTGAGCACATACCACAGTCATAACCTCATGGGACTGTCCTTGTAATTTGTATTGACAGCATAAAGAAACCTCCATTTACATTCAGAAGCAAAGCAGAAACTAATGACACCAAGACTTCCTTAGTTGGCTCCAAAGATACTGCAAAGGAAGTTGAGTTGGAGGATGAACAGAGACCTGGTAACACGAGGTTTCAGAACTAACTGAAAGTTACTAAGTTTGTTTTCTTATTAGGGATTTTTTTTCTCAGTCTTTAACATTAAATATCTATTTATTCACTTATAATTCACTTATTCACGCTCCATAATTGTCGACCTGGAAAGAGGCAGCGAAAACGCATGGAGAATGCAACAAAAACTTGAAAAATCAAAAGACACAGAGCGACCTATTCACACAGGACTTGTATTATCACATGAACTCTGTGTTTGAAACATGTTAAGTAATTTGAAGTGAATAATAATCAGCTTTATTTCATAATAATAACTGCACAAGATTAAGATATGAAAGGTTCACCAAGTAGATTTCCTTTATTCCTATTAGGGGGAATTCTGCTCCAAAAAAAAAAAGAAAAAGAAAAACTGAAACACACATTAAGGTATCCGTCTCTTTAAATGACTTAGAAGAGACACTAATTTTGTCTGTCCACCATTTGGTGTTGTCTGTTCAGTGAGTGCAGCGCACAGCCAGCATATCAAAGCCTTATCGCTGAAAGGCAGAGGTGGGACCTTTTTATGTGTAGGTTAATTACTGCAAGACCTTTTTCACATTTACTGCAATCCTTTGATTTAATTTGAAATATAATGATGAATGAGGCTTTAACTTACTTGTCAAGACCACGACCTTACCGTCAGTTTCACCATTCAGTTTTATTTCCCTTAACTTGAGAGGAAACTCACTGCTGTGTTATGCTTTTGTGATAAACAAGTTCTTTTTGAGGAAAGAGATGAGAAGTAGTGCACTGAATATCCTGTATATGTGTGTGAGTGTGAGTGTTTCCTCCCACTGCTATCCCCCTGAGCCAAATCTCTGCAGACTTCCCAACGAGTGACAGGCGTCGCCCAGGCCTTGTGCTTTAACCAGGGCCAGATGTAGATGTGACAATAGGGAGCCACAAGGGGAATGCAAACCCGCCCTCCCTCCACCGTCCATGTTTACTTTCCTTATAAGATTTTATTCATGTGTTGAAAGTGTCTGCAAGTCAGCGGTTTAGATTTGCGGACGTGTTGGCAAGGTGAGCCGTTATTTGACAAAGACGTTATTATGAGGAAACGAATGAGGAGGAGGCCCACTGTTTGGAATAGCCTGACTGCAAAATTGAGGGAATTGTGCACAAAAGCACATTGTGAAAGGGAATACCTGCTTTTGGAGGGAATTCATTTTCCCCCACTTCTCCTAAATAGAAAAACGTCTCAGTTTCATCTCTGATGATGATAAATGTTAAGCACGCTAGTTTTAGGTGTCAGCCTTAATAAAATAGGGATGAATGGGATCACCTCTGAAGGTTGCTGTTCTTTTAAATGGGTCTACTCAAATATAATTCAGCTTATAAAGGGTGTGGGTGTGACAAGTAATTAGATTAACAGAGCAAAAGTGCTGGACCATTGTTCTCTTTTTTAGTTTTTGATTTAATGTCCAGTTAATGACTTTACCAAGTGGTGAAGTCAATTGTTTTTCATCTTAAAAGCAGAACTAGTGTCAGCATACTTACTGTCTGTGAGGGAATTTCATTGAAACAATTAAACATATGTTTTTTTTTCCCACAAAAGAAATGAATTCACAACTTTAGCAATATCAGTTGATAACAATGCACTACGCTGGTGTTTTGCAGATACAATCATGAGTAGCATGTCCACAGATTGACGGGCAGCTGGACAGTACTGTGTGCTACTGATCTCAGACAGAACTGATAACTGATGGTACTATTTTTTTTTATTGTTTATTGTTTGTGCATTGTCACTGCAGCAGCTGCCTTGTTGGAGTTTGACGTTGGGGTTAGGGAGGTTCGTCAGTCTTTGTACGTCTGGAAGGAACATAGCATTAGATAGAAGACGTGTCATAGCTGTCAATCAAACCTTTGTTGGTCCTAAGGTAGCTCCAGATATCTCTAACTTATCAACTTGCTTAGCCTTAGATCTTTTGCCTAACAATTATTAGGAGCAGTGTCAATGAGAAAGTTGATGTTTACAGCTAAAGTGCCACCAAATATATTCTACTAGAGTGAAAAGCAGAGGCAAATCATTTTCAAAGTGACAATCAAGTTTAGGAAGTCTTTGTGTTGCTGTCTGACTCAACCATTCACTGTAGCACATTTTTAAAATTAAGACTACCCAGACAAAATGCATTGAGAGAAGTGAAAATTATGTTCTGGCAGTGATTTCTTTAACCAAATTGTTTTTATCAATTATTCCAGTGGTAGAAGGTTAGATGCATACTACCTATACCATGACAGGTGTATGTTCTTCATCTAAACGTGACCCCTGAGCAAAGCAAAGAAACTACAAGGATGAAACATCCATCTGTTCATCCATTTTCTACCGCTTATCCTCACATAGGGTAAGGATGAAACAACTCTAAGAAATTGCAAAGCGCAGACAAGAGAAGTCCGACTCTGACACAATAATTAGAGAGCCGTTTTGCCCAGAGATACAGGTGGGGAACAGAGTGATGGAAAAGGAGTAACTAAAAGGCATGTGTCTGAATTATCTTTTTGTCTCACCAAGCAATAAAAGGGAGAAAACTGATTTGGCATTGAGGAGTTCAGTGAAAGCACTGATTAAAGGACAAACTCCTCTCTGTGCCTTAATTTTCTGTGCTTTTGAAACTTCACTTAATTTCAAAGGGTATAGTATAATGGCCAAGGGCAACAGCATACTTAGACATCAGATTTATTGAAGCATTCGATAATATGGTTTGAACAAATACAAAACCACTTTTCTCGCTGTTAAGTTCTAAGGCTTTGGCACAGCTTTCAGATTCAGTGCTTTATTGAATAGAGACTGGATGCTGTATTGTTATGCAAGTTTTGCAAACAAAAAAATAGTGGCTGTCTTGAGCTATTAAACAGGACTTACAGTGTGACCTGAAGTGAATACTGGACAAACACTACATTTATTCATGTCCAACTGATGAGACCCCCATCTTTTAAGATGATTATGAAAATATCTGTGGACAACACAAAAAGGTAATTCTCATAAACTGTGAATTTACTGAGGAGAGACTTTTTGTATAAAAACACACTTAAAGGTATTGATTGTCTGGACCAAAGAGAGGACCAGAGACAGAAAACTGCATGAAGACGATTTATTACAGAGGAGAGAAGAAAGCAGACAGACAAGAAAAAAAAACAGACAGGAAATTTACAGTGTTACAGCCGTGAAGTGGATAGTATATAAGTAATCCAGCTGGCAACACGATTTTCGAGCAAATTAATCACGGGAAACTATGGAAACACATCCAACACCGTGAACATCCAAGGAAGAGCATGGTCGATTTTACAACACTGACCTGAAGCTTTGCAGAAAAATCTGGTGCTCTTTGATCATTTTTTTCTCTTCTCTCCCCTCCCAGATACGCCATAGCACGACTCAACTACTACTTTGAGAAGAAAGAGGAATATTTTGGACTGACAATAAACTAGAAACAGAGAATTCATACGTAGTTTGAGTCCAAGAAAAATGACCAACATCCCACGTTTCAACACCATAAAATGCTAAATCCACTGTATGAAGGCTAATAACAAAATGTGTTTCCCATTTCCCATCAGGCTGTACTGTGAGATAATATGATTTGCCAGATAATATGATTCGCTATCACTGTGATTTTTAAATATTTGTTTTTACCACAGTCAGAATGCTGATAAGCCCTTCTGGCAAATCCGGACGAAGACCACGCCAGACACACATTAATTGTTGCCGCATTGGCCAGAGTCGCATAAAGCCGCAAGAACTGAGCCCAATCATAAAACCCTAAGAGGGTTATTTGCATGCTTATTCAGTGTGTACCACAGTTGTCATGGAAAACATTTCCATTTCAACTAATTTACACAGCACCAAGTAGTGCATTGTTTTGAAATCTTTGGACTATTGTTCAAAATCTATATTATTTTCATGGAGCATGCTGTGGATTAGAAAATGGACTACAAGTTCATCAGTGTCTTACGTGCTGAAACAGTATGTATTGACAGAACAAGGCAAATTGTGCCAACAGGTATGTAGTTTTACTGGTGCTGTCTAACTATAATACTGACTATTGTTAATGCTTTCACAGCTTTCACACATTCATGTCTTTTATTTGTGAACATGTTTCCTCGAAGGACAATAAACAAACAATACATTGAGTCTGTACTTTAGTGTGGCTCCATAATTAAATGATGTTTCTTTACTTTTTATGGGGACATACTGTATCATCTGCCCCATTGGATGCCTGTTGCATCTCATTCAGTCAGAACTGTCTCATGATGCATTTAAAATTCAGATAAATGTAAAATGCATTATGTTTTTCAGAAAATATACGCGATGAAAAATTGCTGCATGTTTTCAGTAAATGTTAAGATAAGATTTCTTGATTTCTTGTTGACCAAGTGATGGTTTCACAAGGAAATTTTGCAGTTTTACAGTGGTATTGATATTTGGCTTCCTCCTGGGATTATTATGTCATGCTCCTAAGGAGCTCAAAACCAGAGGAGAAAAATATGATTGTTCTTCAACTGAAACAACAAGATGAACACTGCAGCATCACTGCCTCTTTGTGTTTCTCTGTATTTCATTTCAAACTTTTCACAATTCATGCTTGATTTTAAATGCTAAACAAATACAAGCTATTTTAAGATAAAAGCTGTCTTCTTAGTTTGAACATCTGATAAGTAACTGAACAACCTGAACAATTTTAGGGATTAGTGCAGGTGTGTTGCATAACCACCAATTTTGGTACAAAAATGCATGGCACACAATATGTGCCATTTGACTTTTCTGAGGTACGAGGAGGAAAATTGTTTTATTTCACTTATATATCACTCTGGTTATTCATTCTACCCAAATACAACTATTTTTGACTCATTTTGAAAATTCACCTAGCCATCTACATGTTTTTCAATACAAAAAAAACATACAACAGGCATGAGGTTAGCCCCCTGTTCGTGTTGTAGAGGTGAATGTGGCTAATCCCACACTGGATGTGCAAATGTGTTTCAACACAACAACCTGCAAAATATGGTCTAAAGGAAAGGCCACCTGAATTATGTTTGTGTGACCTTGTAATACTCAGCAAGTATTGGATGGCAAAGTGCACACTGCTTATTAGCTCAGCTCTCTTATTCTTTGACTCTTTCAGTATTAAACCAATAATGCAAACTTTCTCAAAATTTGCATACATATGCTTTGGTTGCCTACTTTTCTGATGCAGTTGCTATTACCACAAGATTTCCAGAACCATCACTAAAGGGGAATTGCTGTTTTTTACAAATTGGACCTTATTTCTGATATAAAAAACTGTCATTTACTCACCCATTTCACTTTGGAGTCATTTGGAGTATTTCCAATTTGATGATATCCATTTAACAGGAGTGAATGAGGCACTGAAATGCAGCCAGTAAATGACACAAACTTGACCATTTCTCAAATAACAAACGTTTAATAAGATGGACTACATTATTACTCATTTCACAGTGCCTGAACTAAAACAAAGCATATATGTGTATGTGACAACATCACAAATAAGTATTTTAGTTCAGGCACTGTGAAGGACACATAAGTGGGCACTAGGGGTCCTTAGTAAGCCTAAACTATGATACCCAGGAAGTAGAGTAAAGTCTGTTTACAGATTGAATTTTGTCAAGTTATGGACAACTCCTGACTCAAATGAGAATAGTAATAGTGTAGCCCATCTTATTAAATGTCTGTTATTTGAAAAATGGTCAAGTTTGTGTCATTTACTGGCTGCATTTCAGTGCTCACGTCACTCCTGTTAAATGGATATCATCAAATCTAAAATTGTCAGAAATACCCCAAATGACTCCAAAGTGAAATGTAAATGGTAGTATTTCATCCCAAAAATAAGGTCCAATTTGTAAAAAACTGCAGTCCCTTAAGTTGCCCAAACATAATCATGTGGCCGCTAACTCTGCATTAGTTGTCAGGTCCAGATACTACAGGGGAAACAAGTGAAAAACTTTTAGGGTTAAAGTTTCTCCAAAGAGTCCAAGGTCAAGCAGCTCTGTTCTGAATTAGCGTCATTAGAAATTAGATGTTCAAATTTCCATTTTTTTTCTGACGATTTTAGGGGATAAACTATAAATGTTAATACATAAACTACACTGCATGTGGTATATTGCACAGTGTATATATTTGAAATGAATTCATTTGTGAAACTTGTTTGATCTAACACTGTACACTTCCTGTTGTTTTAACCCAAGGCTGTAGTGCTTCATGCCATTTTGAGGTGAACAATAATTTGATGCGTAGTCAATGAAACAAAACACATCAGACTGTGAAAATTGGAGGCAACATGTTCGGATATGTCAATGAGCCCACTCCTCTGCGTAACTGTGTCTACTGTCTTTATCCGAGAAGGAGGCACAAAAGGGAATGTGATTGTAGAATCAGTAGAAAGGTTTATGGTGGGTGAGATGAGGGGAGGGCTGGTAACAATGATGTTCTTTACCTCCTCATGGTCGCACACAGTTCCACTCATCAAGGCTGCAGCCGTGTCTTTGAGTCAAACAATCCAGCTGCTTTCAAAGTGCATTTTTCGTTAAACATATAATATTTAATTAGCGGACTAATGCACTTAAAAAGACCCAAGGACTTTCACTCAAAAAGGAAAAATTGGCCTTTTGTCCATTGCCCATCCAAAAAAGTGCTGTAGATTTTTTTCTAATTGCATTTTAAAAAGAAGTATAGGCTTTTATGCAATGGTTCAAAGACACTGAAATACAAACACATCTAAAGCAACTCCTTTCAAAGGTTTTCTTCTGTATGATTTCCCTTTATTCAGATTCAGATATTGCATTTAGATTTTTAGATATTGTTGAAGGCCTTCCAAGGCTGCTGACCCTTAGAAAGTATTCAAGCCCCCTCCTAATTTACAATTGTTCAAATCAAATCAAACTTTATTTGTATGGCACTTTTTGTACATTTCACAGTACTAAAAATAACAATGGCAAAATAAAAAAAGAAAAAAATCCTCCATCCCAAATAAATATATGCACAGGCACGCATAGCCGCATGCACACACACACACACACACGTTTACTTAAGTCACCTTTGGGGTATTTTGTCATTATTAACCGCTTCCCCATTTTTGGACAAACTTTGATTTCCTAAAAACTTAGCCTAAGCCTAAATACAACAACTAACCCCCTAACCTTAACCTTAACCTAACCCTAACCCTAACCACTGACCCAAAATCAAGTTTTGAACAGCTGGGGACATGGATTTTGTCCCCAATAGCACATGCCGCCCACATTCAACTGGTATTAAGTGGAGTGTGTGACCCCAATGCGGACATAAGGCAGACACACACACGCACACACACACACACACACACACACACACATAAACTTAGGCATGGCATGGCACTGATACCTTAAGTGAGGAAAACCACCTCTGGAAAACACTGGAGCTGAAACCTGAATATTAAATAAATAAATAACTGAGTAATATCTAAATAAATTAATGCAATAATACATAAATAAATAAATGCATAAATAGATGGATTATTTAAAGAAGTAATTTAAAAACCTAATCAAAAGGAAAAATATAAAACAAAAGAGTTGAAAGCGTGAAAGGTGAGTCTTGAGCCTCTTCTTAAAAACCTCTCTGCAGCTCTGAGGTTGTTCCACAACCGGGGCGCAACTGAAAGCCGCCTGTCCTTGTGTTTTAGTTCTAACTCTTGGTATCTTTATCAGGCCCGTGCCAGAGCACCTCAGGATCCTCGAGGGTTGATATGTTAAAAGTAAGTCAGATAAGAGGACACAAGACAGTTAAGACATCTAAAAACTAGTAAAAGTGAGCCTTGAGCCGTCACCTTATCGTGGTGGAGGGGTTTGTGTGTCCCAATGAACCTAGGAGCTATGTTGTCGGGGGCTTTAATGCCCCTGGTAGGGTCACCCAAGGCAGACAGGTCCTAGGTGAGGGACCAGACAAAGCACGGCTCAATGCCCTGATGCGGGTTACCGGGGCCCCCCTCCGGAGCCAGGCCTGGAGGTGGGGCCCGTGGGCGAGCGCCTGGTGGCCGGGCCTACACCCATGGGGACCGGCCGGGCACAGCCCGAAAAGGCAACGTGGGTCACCCTTCCCATGGGCCCACCACCCATGAGAGGGGCCAAGGGGGTCGGGTGCGCTGTGAGTTGGGTGGCAGCCGAAGGCGGGGACCTTGGCGGTCCAATCCCCGGCTACAGAAGCTAGCTCTCGGGACGTGGAATGTCACCTCTCTGGCAGGGAAGGAGCCCGAACTGGTGTGTGAGGTGGAGAAGTTCCGACTAGATATAGTCGGACTCACCTCCACACACAGTTTGGGCTCTGGTACCAGTCCTCTTGAAAGGGGTTGGACTTTATTCCACTCTGGAGTTGCCCGCGGTGAGAGGCGCCGAGCAGGTGTGGGCATACTTATTGCCCCGCGGCTCGGTGCCTGTACATTGGGGTTTACCCCGGTAGACGAGAGAGTGCTTATGCACCAAACAACAGTTCAGAGTACCCACCCTTTTTGGAGTCCTTGGAGGGGGTGCTGGAGAACGGGTGAAGAGAGGGGCAGAGCTGTCACCACCTGGTGGTGAGTTGGCTTCGATGGTGGGGGAAGATGCCGGTTCGATCTGGCAGACCAAAACGTATTGTGAGGGTCTCCCATCTCCGGCAGAACTTCGACCACATCCCGAGGGAGGTGGGGGACATTGAGTCCGAATGGGCCATGTTCCGTGCCTCCATTGTTGAGGCAGCCGACCAGAGCTGTGGCCGTAAGGTGGTTGGTGCCTGTCGTGGCGGCAATCCCTGAACCCGTTGGTGGACACCTGTGGTAAGGGATGCCGTCAAGCTGAAGAAGGAGTCCTATCAGGCCTTTTTGGCCTGTGGGACTCTGGAGGCAGCTGACAGATACCGGCTGGCCAAGCGGAATGCAGCTTTGGCGGTCGCCGAGGCAAAAACTCAGGTGTGGGAGGAGTTCGGTGAGGCCATGGAGAATGACTTCCGGACGGCTTCGAGGAGATTCTGGTCCACCATCCGGCGTCTCAGGAGGGGGAAGCAGTGCACCACCAACACTGTGTATAGTGGGGATGGTGCGCTGCTGACCTCGACTCGGGACGTTGTGAATCGGTGGGGAGAATACTTCGAGGACCTCCTCAATCCCACCGACACGCCTTCCTATGAGGAAGCAGAGACTGGGGACTCTGGAGCGGGCTGTCCTATCTCTGGTGTTGAGGTCGCAGAGGTGGTTAAAAAGCTCCTTGGTGGCAGGGCCCCGGGGGTGGATGAGATCCGCCCGGAGTTCCTAAAGGCTCTGGATGCTGTGGGAGTGTTTCTGCAGCATCGCGTGGACATCGGGGACAGTACCTTTGGATTGGCAGACCGGGGTGGTGGTCCCCCTCTTTAAGAAGGGGGATCGGAGGGTGTGCTCCAACTATAGGGGGATCACACTCCTCAGCCTCCCTGGTAAAGTCTATTCAGGGGTTCTGGAGAGGAGGGTCCGTCGGGAAGTCGAATCTCGGATTCAGGAGGAGCAATGTGGTTTTCGTCCCGGCCGTGGAACAGTGGACCAGCTCTACACCCTCAGCAGGATCCTGGAGGGTGCATGGGAGTTCGCCCAACCAGTCTACATGTGTTTTGTGGACTTGGAGAAGGCTTTCGACCGTGTCCCTCGGGGAGTCCTGTGGGGGGTGCTCCGGGAGTATGGGGTACCGGACCCCCTGGTACGGGCGGTTCGGTCCTTGTACGACCGGTGCCAGAGTCTGGTCCGCATTGCCGGCAATAAGTCGGATTTGTTTCCAGTGAGGGTTGGACTCCACCAAGGCTGCCCTTTGTCACCGATTCTGTTCATAATTTTTATGGACAGAATTTCTAGGCGCAGCCAAGGCATTGAGGGGGTCCGGTTTGGTGACCTCAGTATCACGTCGCTGCTTTTCGCAGATGATGTGGTTCTGTTGGCTTCATCAGGCCGTGATCTTCAGCTCTCACTGGAGCGGTTCGCAGCCGAGTGTGAAGCGGTTGGGATGAAAGTCAGCACCTCCAAATCCGAGGCCATGGTCCTCAGTCGGAAAAGGTGGAGTGCTCTCTCCAGGTCGGGGAGAAGATCCTGCACCAAGTAGAGGAGTTTAAGTATCTCGGGGTCTTGTTCACGAGTGAGGGAAAAATGGAGCGGGAGATCGACAGGTGGGTCGGTGCTGCTTCTGCAGTGATGCGGACGCTGTATCGGTCCGTCGTGGTCAAGAGGGAGCTGAGTCGAAAGGCGAAGCTCTCAATTTACCAGTCGATCTACGTTCCTACCCTCACCTATGGTCACGAGCTGTGGGTCGTGACCGAAAGAACAAGATCACGGATACAAGCGGCCGAAATGAGTTTCCTCCGCAGGGTGTCCGGGCTCTCCCTTAGAGATAGGGTGAGAAGCTCGGCCATCCGGGAGGGGCTCAGAGTAGAGCCGCTGCTCCTCCGCATCGAGAGGAGCCAGATGAGGTGGCTCGGGCATCTGGTAAGGATGCCTCCCGGACGCCTCCCTGGTGAGGTGTACCGGGCACGTCCCACTGGTAGGAGACCCCAGGGACGACCCAGGACACGCTGGAGAGACTATATCTCTCGGCTGGCCTGGGAACGCCTCGGGATCCCTCCAGAAGAGCTGGACGAAGTGGCTGGGGAGAGGGAAGTCTGGGTTTCCCTGCTTAAGCTGCTACCCCCGCGACCCGATCCCGGATAAGCGGAAGAGAATGGATGGATGGATGGATGGATGGATATTTAGTAAAAATGGTCCCACAGCGTATTCAAGGGAAGGTTTTACATTACTAGGTAATACAGAATATCATATTACTATGTTAGTGTAGGGTATATTATAGCTAAGTATATACTGTATTTAAAAAAAAACGTATTTCTTAAAATATTGAAAACTTTGGGAAATATAAAATGTATCATTTCACTGTGTAAGAGTATTATTAGCTACACTAGCTTTATGTGGCTAGAGATAGCAAAGTTAGTCTCTCTATCATTTGTTCATGGTCCCGAGAGGATGAATCTTAAGCATTAAGCACTAAGCAATTAACCTTTTCATTAAGCATCACCATGAGGTGACATTTGTGTTTTTGAGCTGGATGCATGAAATATGGTACAAACAATAATGTTTCCCTGAATGACGAATTCAAAATCACAACATGCCTTAACTCAACTGACCCAACATTTCAGTGCTCTTAGTTTTGATTTTATGCAGCATGTCTGTGATTGAGCCTGCTTCATATGAAACTGTAGTTAAGGCAACAGCAGTGCGGAACCAGAAAGTCTAAAATCTATCATTTTTCAATTAACATCTTTGTGCAAAATTACTCAACCAGTGCCTATTGCCTTTTGCATCAGTATGATGTGAATGATTAAGCATCATATAGAAGATGACTGCAGCACCAGAGCCACTCTGTACTCTTTAATGAGTAGTGGAGTCTCCATGATCACAAACAGGGTGGCTATGATGCCTCGTGGAAAGAGCCTATGCAACACGTCTGAAGAGGGCTCCTCCTTTATAATAACAATTTATAATTCTTTTGATCTGGAATTTTGAGAAAAATAACATGCTATAATTTGTTTTGTTTATTTTACAACTATTTTGACACATTATAAGATGCTTTTTTACAACTTTGGTCAACAAATAGTACTATGACAGCATACTTTAGTATGGCGTGATTAAAAAGTTGCAATATAGTATTTTTATGAAAGAAGTTGTTGTATAGTATGTCAGACAATGTTGTGAAATAGGTGTAGTGTAGTATGTCAAAAATTGAATGAAAAATATAACATATTTTGGCTTTTTCTTTTTTTTTTTTCAACATATGCTGAGTTCATTCAACATTCTATATTATGGTATCTTTTGATACTTTTTTTTTCTAACGATCCTATGACTTTTTTTTCTTAAAATATCACCTTTTCATGATTTTTCTTGACATTTTATGATATAAGTTACTTTAGATTTTTCTCCAGCATGTAACACTACAACTTTTAACAACCTTTTCAGCATAGCAAAATACAAAAAATGGCCTTTCCATGACTTTTTCTGACATTTTACGATTTAACTTATTTTAGATAGACACTATGACTTTTTTTTACAAAATATTTCAAAACATACTATGACTTCATTCAGCATACTATAAAATTGCCTTTTGACTATTATTTTTACATACTGGTAAATGCTTCATTTTGGTTTTTCTGAATCTCAGTGCCACCATCTACACTGTCAATCACAAAATTCTTTTGGAGTGTTTCACCGGTTTGGCATTTCCAGTTTTCCATTGGCAGCTCGTCCTCCATGACTACAAATGTTAATGTGGGATTACTGAGGGTTCCATCTTAGTGCTGCTACTTTTCTGCTTGTACATGTTGTGAATTGTTTGATATAAATGCTTTGAATAGGCAATTCATATTTCATTCAGTTATGTATTAAAAGGGGATGCACTATTTACAGTGTATTTACAGTTTATTGCAGTTGTATTTGTTTACATTGAATTATGTGACACGTCAAGTAATGATAGTTATGAAGTGTTTCTATGGAGAATATGCTGAATTTTATTTTGTTGAAGCTGTATAGAGAGATGTTTGGAATTTGAAGGAAACTGGAAGTGACCCAGGAAATGACTTGCAGAGACGTTGTCGCTGTTTTTCCTCTACTAATCATGACGTTTTTACCGAGGCACGCTTCCGTTCCACTTCTCCTGTATATAAGCTGCATGTGGAGAATAAATGTTCATCTGAAGTACACACCGTCTGTTCCTTTGACAAGAAGCTTCAACGAGACGTAACAGTACATGCTCCCACTGGGAAAAATTCAAATCCCATAACAACTCTTTTCAATGCTATGCAGATGACACTCAAATCTACCTTCCTCTACAGTCCCAACATCAGACTCATTGGTTACAAAACCAAAAATTGTCTCCAAGACATAAAAGACTGGTTATATCAAATATTTCCTGCAGATAAATGAGGACCCCATACACATCAGACCACATGTTGGGAACTTATGTGTCATATTTGGTGTAAATCTTTGATGTACAGAAGCTTGCTCTTTGATGTAAAGCCAAGTAAATTCTGTTAGGGTTATGGTTAACCGAACCATCAAAATCAAGAATTTCCTATCACATGATAATATATAATATATACTGATAATAGATACGGAAAAAATATCACAGAAAAAAAATATTTAACCCCCCTTGTTTTCTTCAATTTCTTGTTCATTTTAATGCCTGGCACCACTAAAGGTATATTACCTGAAAAATACAATGACCATGTTAAAGGTCACGTATTATGCAAAATTCACTTTATAAAGGTGTTCTCACAGTAGTATGTGTCCCCAAAGCCTGTGAATGAGGCCCCAGGAGTGAAACCCAGCCCCCCCTTTCTTTGCCAATGTGTGCTGAAACCTACTGACGAACAACAGCCAAATGCCCCTCCATCCAGCAGAGGACACTGCCTTTGAACCGTGCTAACGCTACAGGGTTTACATATGGAGCACTGCAGGTAACGGAGCTGCAATTGCTGCTTTGCGAACGTTTGTGTCCTTGAGTAATTAATATCAGGAGACATTCACCATAAGCTCTGTGAACACAAGGCTCATTTGCAGCTAGCGTTATACACTCATTCGTAATTTGGGTGACTCTGACTGCTGGTAACGGTGCACCTTCAAAGCCATCACACCACCAGGTGGATATCCTACCAATCACACCTCTCCAGGTCTCACTGTCATTGCCCACATGTGCATTGAAGTGCCCCAGTAGAAAGAAGGAGTCCCCAGAGGGAGCATTCTCCAGCACCCTCTCCAAGGTCTCCAAAAAGGTGGGTACACTGAAATGCATGTATAAGCACAAACAATAGTCATGATCTGTCCCCCCATCTGAAAGTGGATGGAGGCTACCCTCCCATAGAGGTGACATTCCATGTCCCTAGAGCAAGCTTCTGTAGCCGTGGATTGGACCACCAAGGTCCATGCCTTCGGCCACCACCCAGCTCACACTACACCTGACCCCCTTCGCCCCTCCTACCAGTGGTGAGCCCATTGGAGGGGGGACCCATGTTGCCTCTTTAGGCTGTGCCTGGCCAAGCCCCATAGGTGCAGGCCCGGCCATCAGGTGCTTGCCATAGAGCCTCAGCTCAAGGCCTGGCTGCTACAGTAGGGGGTGCCCCAGTAACCCTCGTCTGGGCAAGGGAAAACACGATCCATGGCTGCTTCTCTCGTTTCAACGACTATTTGTGCTTGAGAAAGGGAAGGGGGCTACACATTGTCATGTCCCTGGTTTCTGTAGGCCAGGATTGGACTGTTGATGATTGAGCTAAGGTTCTCTTCTGTGATGAATCTAGTTTTGAGTTGATGCCCCCTCCAGCCAACTTAATGGTTAGAAGGAAGCTCAAAATGGAGAACCACCAGCCCAAAAATAAAGAAAATCAGTTTGAATTGGTGCAACAGTAATGGGCTGCTGTAACAGCAGCTGGTGGACAGCATGCCAAGATGCATGGCTGCAGTCATCAAAAACTATGGTTATGCAATCAAGTACTGACTCCTGTGTATCATGACAGTAAAACAGACAGGGAAGAAGACATGGAATGCCTGAAAGCTGTTTTTGGTAGTACAATGCCACAGCTATTGATGTAAGAACTGAAGTGATTTGTTCATTATTATCAAGAAAACCATGGAAAATGGCTAGATATCAGCTCTGAAACTAAACTCTTATGAGGTACTTTTGTTGTTAGCAGTGTATTTGTCGAAACAAATGCACCTTCAGTTGTACCAGGCAATAAAATGAACGAAAAATTGAAAAAAAAATCTGTCCTATCTGTCCTGAGGGACAGAATATCCTCATGACTTCTGTCATGAGGATGCGCATGAGGACGAGCATGCATGTTTGTTAAATAAAAGTGGTTGCTGCTTATAGAAAAACACACTATGGGTTAATGTTGGAAAACATTAATTTCACTGTAAACTGTATACTTAAATATCAGGTATTCACACATCCACTGGTGGTATTGTGTCAAGTACTGTTTGCCTGCGTCAATATGTTTCCCCTGTCCCTAACTACCACAGAGGGTGCTATCATATTAGCAGGAAACACTATTCAACAAGGTGACAGACTTCAACATAACACAGGGACTGAGTAATTGTTTGATCTTGTGCTGCCAGATGTAGATATACTAAATTAAATGCATCACCTTCTCATTGTGGCCTGGCTTACAGTAGCATTGGTATCGGTCATAACAGTCAAGGTTAGGCTCCTTGTCCTGACTGGTGCATCCTGTGCTCTGCACATAGGCTAATAAATCCAAAAAGCCTACTACTGTGCTACTACTTCAGCTTGAGCCAATACAGCTCGTCAAACAGTCATTTAATTTACACTAACTTTGACTCCATTCCTAAACCTTAACCTTAAACTCATCCTCCTCGAGCCTAAACCTAACCAATCCAACCTGCAAGGCAGCGAATACTAGCCACTCAGCGGTATGGCAGGGCAGGTCATGGCATCCTTGTTACAGGGTTCAGACTGTGCAGATGTTATGAACATTAAATAAATAAATAAATAGATTAGATCATGGATTACATGTATCTGTGGCTCGAGCGACATCAGGAGAGGCTGAAAAATCACTTTCACACAGCAGTTTGTAAATGCAGTTTCATCTGTCTGTATATAAATGTAATAACATGTTTTTGATGAAAATTAATAAAAGAAAGAAAAATATATTTGTGGTTTTCTATTACATTTATTTAAACTAATTAACAATAAACGTGTGCATCACAATTTGTGATTTTTTTATATGCACATTTTGTTTTCATTTATAGGCTGTACAACAATAATGATTTTGTATGCAGTGAATAATATTTTTCTGGAGAGAACCATTTGTGCCTACAGTATAGAAATCCTGAGTGTTTTTCTAATCTCTTTACATTTAGCTACCAGAAGATATGACAACTGGGATATCATGGCCGTCACGTCAGTTTCCTCCTGGGATAAATGTATAAATGAGTCTATGTGTAGCTGTGGAAATATGAGTGTTCTGTAATGATCTCTGCTCCTTTGTTTTAAGGCGCTGAAAGCTTTGCATACACTCACACAACCATGGACACACAGAAACAAATCTGTCAACTTGCAAATAGCTCCGTGTTTATCCTGCAGAAAGGAAAAAGGAAATTGAAATTATGATGACTTATTTAACAAGATTAACATGGCTACAGCACAAGTATGATTTCAAACACCCCTCCCAACAAAAAGCTATAGCTCACACACACACACACACACACACGCACACACACACACAAAGTACACACAAAGTAGTGTGTGACACACTTGCCGGCGCCCCTCGTACAGTGACGCTATAGTTGATTTGGGAATTACAATTAGATTTATGATGTGGCTGCATACGGCTGAGCCCTCTGTTTCTCCGTCTCTGAAATGCTGGGATTGGCTACACCGAATACCGGCGCCGTGGCGTATACACCACAGCACAGTCAGAATGTGTGGTGTTACCTCACACACACACACACACACACAGTGGAACAATAGGCCACATTCTGCTGTAATAGGCCACCAAAATATAAAGACCGAGTGGAATAGCTTGACTTTGGAAAAAGAAAGCCTTGTATTGGAAATTATTAGATACCTGGAAAGTAAGAACTCTCTTTAGCGTAATGGAAATAAAAATCATGCAGCACTACCTGTGAACTGTGTATGGTGCTTTCACATGCACAACAAAATAAGTGTGAGTGCTTTTCCTGTCAATTTTTTTTTTTTTTTTTACAAAAAGTCAAAGAAACACTTGAAAGGCAATAATTAAGTGACAGATTTGTAAGGAAAATCTCAAGTCTTTACTTTTTATTTATTTATTTTTTGATTGTCTTTCTCACCAAGTTGTACTGACACTTTTTAGAGCCAAAGCTGGCTAATAAATACAATGAAATGTTAAAACGCACAATTGAATTTCAAATACAATACTTATCACAAAATGTGTGTGACCAGGGAACTTGACTGTGCTGCTTCTGCAGGTCACAACTGACAAGAGCATGAGGTTTTTTTTTAAAAGAGATCAGAGGCAATGTGACTCCTTTAGGCGGCACTAGAGCTGCAGCAACAAGATGTGCCTAATAAATGAAATGCTTCGAAAGAAATGGCAATTTACTTGTGTGTGGCATGTACAAGGCTTCCTATAAAAGTCCAAACATGACTTTTGACTGTTCTAATTTATCATGTTGAAAATCAAACAACAACTTCACATTAGTCAATACTAAAAAAAACAAAACATAGAATTTATATCCAGTGCTTAGGATGCGTATGACACTAACACAAATGTCTATGCATGAGGCTTCTTTTTTACTAGGATGCAAGCAAAAACCAATGTTAAGTCCCAGCTTGTGAAGCTTTTCCCAGGTAAAAACTGCCAGATATGATCTTAAATATGGAGCCATAATGATTTGAGAAGAAACTAACGGTTAAACAGAACAACCGGAAACCACCCCAAGGTCACAGGTGTTGAAAAATGTTCACAATGCATGAACGTGGTGAAAAGAGACAAAGAAAAAAATACTGTGTTTTCAGAGAAAGAATGTGACATTTGAGTAAAATAGAGGAAAATGCGTGCACACCCAGCATGGTGCTGACCGCTGAGCACATCTCGGTTCAGACTGTGGAAAGAAAACATCACTCTGACTGTTTGACTGCCGTTTGACTGAGAAGCTGGTTGAGAACTACACACCTTTTTTTCCTCCATTCTGCTCTTAATAATTTACTTGTCTTCAAAATATACATGCAGCGTACAAAAAGGTACCCTTTTTGAAATAGCAGACCTCTTAAACCCATTTTTGCAACTATATAAATGTGTTTTTTTTGTATGTATATATGTGTATCCTCCCCACAAATATTAACAAGCTAATAAAAAAATCAGAATACAGTGAAGGGATCCAGACTATTAGAAACTCTTTTATCGTACAGTAGGGTGATTCTGGGACTGCTCGTCTCCTTTCCTATGACGCTGAATGAACAGAGCTATAGGGACACTTTTAAGACTCGTGATCTTATTAAGTGTCGAAGCAGAAACTAAGCTGAAATATGTCTATGCCTTTCAACAGGTCGAAAGGGACAGACTCACATGGTAAATGTTGGCATCTGGTTACAACGTACTGCACTGATAGCACAATGTGCCTCACATTTGGCCTCCAGGAACTATGGGCAATGCAGTTCATGAAAACAGGCCTTTCAGAAATAGGTGTGTGTGTGTGTGTGTGTGTGTGTGTGTGTGTGTGTGTGTGTTGCCGAACATATGGGGACATAAGTCTGATAACACACTCACATTGTGGGGACTCACGCTGACAATGTGGGGACTCACCGTACTTATGGGGACAAAGTGCAGGTCCCCATAATGTAAACTCTTAGATTTCAGGCTGAAGACTTGGAGAACATTTAATGTTACTGTAAGGTTAGACTTTGGTTAGGGTTAGGATTAGGATTACATGGGTAGTGGATATGGTTTGGGTCAAGGGAAGTGTCTAGGAAATGAATGCAAGTCAATGTAAAGTCCCAACAATACACAAATACACAGCTGTGTGTGTGTGTGTGTGTGTGTGTGTGTGTGTGTGATTGAGCGAGCATGATGACAACGTGACCTCCCTGAGCTCTGTCTACCTATGATTGGGCCAGGAGGGGAGCCAGCAATTACTGAGCAGGAACTCTATCAGATAGAAAAAGCTGATTGTATAAGACTTTTGCAGCATTGGAAGTTAAGACGACAACATCCCGAGTGAATGTTTGGCACATTTGAAGTAAATCTGTACAATGCCTGGGTGCTTACTTAGCCTACTTAATAATAATAATAATAATAATAATAATAATAATGTATAAGGGATTTTGCTCCCTTTATTTTGTTGACAGTCTGAAACGTCCTACCACTCTTTTTGTATGAAAACAAACAACACACGGAAAAAAACACATTCACAAGCTGGCACATCATACCTGAGCTGGGATATAAAAAAAAACCTAACAGTAATGTAATGTAAGCAGTTTGTCAGAAAACAAGATGTATATGCACTGTATTCATAAGAAACAGAAGTAAGACTATAAGATTACAATAGCTAGGATTTATATTAAAACTTTTCAAATTTCAAGTTCTGACAGTCCAGAGTTTGTAGAGGCAGTGACCTGTCAGGAAAAAAGTCTATAGAACAAAAAGCAAACAAAAACACAGAAAAAGTAAAATACATAAGGATAAAAACAAAATCACTCCTTAAACATTTAAGACCAAATAGCTGTTGAAGACCATTTTCTGATACTTCACAATCCATGCATGCTCTTTACAAACCACACAGCAATGTGTTCGTCGCTCATTTGTCCTTTGTCCCATTCTCTCGCTCTCTCTTCTAACACTTATTCGCTCTTGTTAAGATTGTCAAAGTGAACTTCACTGTCAGATGGATGTCTGAATGTCTGTTCAGGTTGTTTTCTTGGGTCACATTTTTTCCAACAGTCCTCTTCTTCAAATGGACGTCCATTGAGATACCATGCAAGAACTCTCTGAGCATGTCTGCTGAGCTTGAATCCTGTTCTGGGCATTCTCAGTGCATGACGTAACATGTCCTGAAAGGTTGCCTGAAGGTCTTTATAATAAACTGTTTTGAAAAAGTGTCTCTGAGAATAACAGGAGTTTTTTTTTTCTTTTTCTCTTTTCTTTTTTTACAACTGATACCCTGAGCATACTCAGTTAGCACTGACGGCCTCCCGTGTCTCGTGGTCGCTGCTATAGTCTGACTTGGGCTCATCCTCAAAGTCATCGTACATGTCCATGTCGTCGTCTCCGTTGGTGGGGTCACTGGGAAGATCCAAGGCCCTGACCCCACCACCATTGCTGCTTCCACCACCAGACTCGGGCTTCATCCCGTACGTGCTCTGAATAACAGGGATGGTGGGCTCAGGGCTGGCTGAGTTGCTGGAGCAGTCTGAGGTCAGATGTGGAGATGGTGTAGCTGTCGTTGCCATGGATATGGCACCCGGGTAAACCCCTACTCCGCCCGGGCTGTTACCGAGAGGCATCGATGGCTGAGGCCTGAGAAACAATGAAAGAGGAGAAGAAAGAAAGAAGAAAGGAAGAGAAGCACAGATTAGCACAAATGAAATGAAACAGTGAGGCTGCACAGTGGGGCTAAACGCTAACGCCAACATGCTAGGGAGGATGAGATGAATATGCTGGTGTTTAAACGGTACAACGCTAATTAGTACTAAACATAAAGAACAGCTGTAATTAATAAGAGCTTTCCAGATGTTTTACCAAGAAGTGAAGTATTGGACCCACTTGATGATGGCATTCGGGGAGTGAATAAATGTGGCTATTAAATTTCATGGCAATCCTTTTGGTGTGTCAGCATCAGAATGTTGTGAGACAAAATGTCAGGTGATCACTTTAATTGAGAAAGACCGATTCTCTTGGGACCATAAATATCTGCACCAAATTTCACAGCAATATCTTTGATAGTTATTGAGAAAAAGTGACTGACAGGTATGGCTAAAACAAAAAAGAAACAGCTTAACAACATTTTTCTATGATAATGAAATTATGAAAAAATGAATGCTTTGGTCAAAGCAACAGTTAACATATTAACTGGTGACTGTACATGGTGGACAGAGCTGTCTTTGATCACACACTGACTCATTATAACCTCCTTTGAGCAAACTGCTTTGAACAAAGGATGACTTCTGAGACCACTTTAAAGAGCAGCGCTCCTCTGGCTGGGCGTGCCCTAACACAGAGCTCAGCATCTGCTAAATAACCCGTTAGATATCGATGGAAAAAGGACAAATGCTCATCACTCAAACAGGCCCTCTGGCTCTTCAAATGAGCCACATAAAGCAGGAAAATACAGTTTTCCCCACTTCTATCACCTGAAACAATTACAGACATTTGCTGTTGATGGACTCATTTTCACATGAAACACTTTATAACAACACTGATTCACTTATATGAAATGTGCCAGAAATTGGTTATGTACTGGCTCCTAGTATAACTATTTCATTTAGCTGTAATTGAAAGACCAGGTCTGGAGAATCATGCACGTTTTTTTGCATTTACTTGACCACACACAGTAAATGTGGCATTCAGCCCGTGACGTCTGCCTCGCTCTCGTTCCCTCTCAAACATCTGCTTACATTTCATATTCCACTATGTCTGTCTGTGTCCAATTTCACTGCCCGCAAGCGCCCAGCATTGTCCTAATTTAATAAATGACAAGCTATTAAAAATCGCTCCTATTCAAAACTGTGGCCTCTGGTAAATCCATCGAAAGCACAAGCACTGTGATGCTTTAAATACATCCATAGCTGGTTCCTATTAAGACAATGCCACTGTTTTTCTCTCCGCATCGATTACACTCTAAAAGATAAAATGCTATTCAGTGAATATTTTAAAAGGTTTTGCCGATACAAGGAGGAGGTTTCAAGAAGAAGCCTTTAATGACTGGTCCATAAACTCTGATGGTCACCTCACAAACCTCTAGCGAATGGATGTACTTTAAAATATTTCTTTTACATTCATACTATGACACAGACCTCATTTATAAAGTGCTGAGAAAAACAAAGAGAAATACCAGATTGAAATGAAATGTGGATCTTTTATCTAGCTAATTAGTTTTGCTAAAATACACATATTCAGGCCAAGGTGATGAGCAAAAAGTGTGTTTAGTGGAAAGTCAACGGAACAGAAAAGTCACAGGTGAAACAGTAAATTAGTCAAAGTGTTCTTGAGAAAGACACAAAGCTTGTGTGTGACCCATGGCTTGTGGCTGTCAATGCAGCTGACTCCTCTTAAGAAATGTGCAGAATTTCTTAAAACAAACTAAAAAGTCCAGGGCAAGCAATTTCTGTGGAATTATACCTTGTACTGACATAGAATACCACTGTTAAGTCCATATGTGCAGTCATTGTGTTTTCTACAGAAGAAACTGTCAAGGCGAGTTTGAACTTCTTCATCATCCACACAAAGGATTCACTTTGGATTTTCTTCCAAACCAGGACCGCCAAAGCCAGCTGTGATGTTCAGGGACAGCTTCTCTGACCCTGGCACTCACCCCACAAAGAACTGCCTCATCTCCTGACGCCGTGACCGCATCATCTGCTTGTACTCCCCGATGCGCAGCTTCTTGCCATCGATGATGCAGGTCCTTTTGGGCCGTGGCTTGTACTTGTAGTTGGGATATTTCTCCAGATGGATTTTGCTCAAGCGGGCCTGCTCCTCATAGTACGGCTGCTTCTCCTGGTTTGTCATGGCTTTCCAGCGGGAGCCTGCAGAAAACAATCAAGTTTTTTTTTTTGTTTTAATTTAGATTAAACAGTATTGGCATACTGTCACTTAAGTGCATAAGTTTATTATCATCAATAAACTAGAACTCAAACTTGAAATTGAGAAAACATTTTTATTTACTAAAATAAAAAAACTATAATTAAAAGAAAAAATAACTCACTCAATGAAACTGTATTTCCTGTTTACAAAACTAACTGAAAGATACTGAGACTACAGATAAAAATTCTTTCGTTTTCATCTTTGTCAATTTTGGATTGATATGAAATTGATTTATTTTTCTTGAGCAATTTTACATGAGCTGGAGGCACCTCACTGTCACTTCTCGTCACCTCTTGTTTAGACTCGGTTTGGCTGTCTTGATTTGTAGTAGACAGGCTCACTCCCTGGATTTAACCCCAGAAGCAGTGTGTGATCAGAAGCACTGTTACATACATTTTAAGGCTGCTCTGTTGTGGACTGTTGGTTGGTGTGGATGTTTGCTTGTTCATCAGTGACTGAATACATTTTTTAAAATTTGATCTTTTGTTGGGTTTTACTATTTTATTCTTTTTGAAAAATAAAACAAATAAAAACTAAACTAAAACTAATCATTTAGAAAAAATAAAAATAAAAACTAGCAAAAAAAGCAATTAAAAATAACTGAATTAGAGAAAAAAAAGTTAATAAAACTAAACTATAATGTTGTTTCAGCAGCAAATTAAATCAATTATAGAAAAAAAAATCCATCAGAGCCTTGGTTTATACATTCAAAATGTCAGCATTTCTGCTGGTCTGTGTTGTCATGTGAACAGACACTGTCACGTCTTTAACCAGGGAGGCTGTTTAGAATCAGGAGTGGATTACACTCTGCTCCCTCTTGGCTCAAGAAGAATGATGCATTGTGTACTGCTTATTTTCCCCGGTAAAGGGGACCTTCTGAGCAAGTGGACAGGGCCATTACCGCAAGAACGCAGCACATCTGCGAGATGCTCTGATTATATACACACCCCGCCTCGCTCCTCTGTTTATCAAGGTTTATCACAAACTAGTCCTGTACTTTTGTGACACAGGAAACAGGGGAGTTTTTTTAAAAGCCTGCCACCCACTCCCCAGTCCAGCTGTGTTATTACACGCATTGTACACATGCACTCATACACACATACACAAATGTGCAGTTTAAATTCTGCTTTTTGTCATAAATCACTGGAAAATATTTTTTTTCCTTTAAACAGAATCTTACAATTCATATTCAACTGAAAACATATTTTAATATAATAATCTCACTATGACAATTCATCATAAAAATTTTGATTCTACCAATGAAACTTTTGCACAGATGATGATGTTATACATGTGTGAAGCAGTTTTTGCCAAAGACTGTGTTTATCAGCGTCCATTCAAAGCTCAAAGTCAGGAACACTGACGCACTTAAGGAAAAGCAACTTGTTAATGTTGAGGAGCATTCAGTGACCCTCAAACTTACTGGAGCCCTGCATCAGACAGTGGAGGTCTTCAGAACATTTCGCTAACAAGCGCTACGCTCAGCGCCACGTGAATGGCTGTCTGTGTCGAGGAGGTTAGTATCAACACAGCTACTTTATAACTGAAAGCATCCATCACACTGCTCAGGCTGCCACAGTGGGGCTCTGTGTGTGAAGTGTTCCAGGTTTAGAGGCACACTAGTCCTCCTCATAGTCAGCTGCCTGCTGGTAATAGACCCTATGAACTGTAGAATATAGAGCGTAACCTATTCATCCATGGAGCCTATCCCAGCTGTTTTAGGACAAAAGGCAGGGTACACCCTGGACAAGTCGCCAGCCAATTAACCTCATCCCCATGTATGTTTTTGGGTGGTGGGAGGAAGCCGGAGTGCCCGTAGAGAACCCACGCAGACACAGGGAGAACAAGCAAACTCTACAGAGAAAGGCCCCGGGCCGGTGATCGAACCCGGTATCTTCTTGCTGTGAAGCGACAGGAGCTAACTACTGCACGACTGTGCTACCCAGCGAGTAGAAAGGCAGACATGAAGAGAAATTTACTGTCAAATATAGTGCATTTTCAACAAGATAGGGAGAGGAGGCAAAACCACTTTTGTGGCCACAGATTTATTTGTTGATGATGTGTGAATCTTTAAGATGTCGATGCACATGTATTTGTTTTATAGTTTCTTTTCACAAAAAAACAAAGAGCACAATAAACATTTATATCCTAACATATCCAAAAGGTGATGAGTTTGCTGTATAGTTAATTTTGTAACACTGCGAACACTGAAACATTTTTTTAGTACCAAAAGTAGTTCACCTCTTTCATTCATCATCATTTGTGGGTTTTTTGCAGCTAGAAGTGACATGACAGTAAGGAGCAAATTTGTTACAAGCTTCGGATTTGTGTTGAACATTGTCTCTCCCGTCAAAGATAAATCTGTGATATCTCACCTAGGATCTTGCTAATGTTGGAGTTGTGCATGTCGGGGAAGGTCTGCAGGATCTTCCTCCTCTCATCTTTGGCCCACACCATGAAGGCGTTCATAGGCCTCTTAATGTGGGGCTCGGTGCTGTTCCTGCCCCGTGACTCTCTGAACACCCGCGCCTCTGTGATGCTACTGCCTACATGACACAAAAGAAATGACTTTCACATTTGTACACTTGAAGTGCAGGATATTACACTGATGTGGATGAGCCCTTCCTGTTTATTAACTGAAGTGTGCTGGAGGTCCCGCTGTGACGTCTTCACGCAAACACACACCAGCTATTCACACCACAGTCCATGTCAGCACTTATGCTGCTGTGTTTAGTGCCCTGATTCTAAACTAAACCACAATGAGCGCTCCTCGACTCCTCATGGCCTGTAAACAGTGGGGTTTTATGAGTAACAGGTGGGTCGGGGAAAAAAAGACTTCATTAAAAACTGAGAATTCTTATTTGCAGTAAACTTCATTGACCATTAACCACAACAGACTTGTTGCCTTTCTTTGCTTGCTTTTGTTTGTTTACTTGTGCTGGGTGGGATCTTATGTCACAAACACTTGTTGTGGAAAAAAGGGGGAGAATTCAGCCCCTTGTCAAGCACTTGCAGGAATAATAACAGTGTAAAATTGTTCAAGAGCGTAAAATGTTAACATTGAACACGCTGTTTAGCTGTTGAGGGTGTCCTTCACCGTAGCTTCCTTGGGAACAAAATAAATATTTGTATTCCATGAATACCTGCATGTTCTGGCTTTCTAGAAGATGCTTTCTTCTTTATTGTGAACTTCTGAGATGGCAGAACACCAGGAGTGGGGCCTCTTCTATGTGGGGCCCACGGAGTTAAGGGTCACTGGTATCAATTTAGTCTGAAAAGGATGTGACCGCTTCTAACTAAGCCTCTGCTCCTCATGACTCCATCAATTCCTTCCTTTGATATCCCTCTAAAACCATCCATTCTCTATCGTGTCTTTTGTGTATCTGCATACATTTTGGAATGATCAAGATTACAAGCAACAAGCAATCAGAATCAGAAAAGTAGGCAAACTAAATAAATCAACAGAACAAAGAAGACTGCTAGAAAACGAGCAGAAAGGGAAGAAGAATAGGGCACAGAGGTGTTTACCATCCAGATCTTCTGGTCTGGTCAGGTCGATAACTCGATGGACCATCTTCCCAGCATCCTCCCCGAGCTTCCCCAGGTGCTGGCTCAGCGTCTCATAGTGCAGCCGTTCCTGCAACGCAAGAAAAAACTATGAAAGGTTGTTTGAAGCAAGCTGCAAATAAAGTCCCCCACCCCCCACCCATCAAGGAACAAGTGTCCGTACATGTCTTTAAATTGGGTCACTGGGGATGACTGTGATGGTAATGACAATGAAACAAACTGCTGGGTTGACTTGTCATGGAGGAAAGTCCAGGCCAGAAAGTTGTTTTATTTTTTACAGTATCCGAGGGAAGGGAGTCATGATGTTGGTTATGTGATAACAGACCACTCATAGCTGCTTCAGGGCCATGCTAATCAACAGTGTCTTCTCCCATCCTCCCATCATTATGCTCTCTCTCCCTCTCTCTCTCTCTCTCTCCCTCTCTCTGATTCTGGCTCCTGCCTGCCACTCCACTTCTGAGACAAATGACTTCTACAAGCAGGCCGCCCTGAGGCCTTCCAGCTAAAATTACCCCACCACGCTCGCTAACTGTGGTGGAAAACATCGAGCCCTCCGCACAGCTACCGCACATCTACACTCCTCCTCCCCCCGTCCTTCCCTCCCTCTCAGCTCTCCTCCTTTTTCTGGTGACAGAGGCATTTTGTTTGACGCAAGGAATGGTTGCCGGGTGAAGTCATGCCGCGGTAGCCGCTGGCAGAGTCGGTGGAACTTAGGAGCCGGTGTGTGTGTGTGTGTGTGTGTGTGTGTGTGTGTGTGTGCATGTGTGTGTTTATAGATGAGGAGTCGGCGCGGGCCAATGTCAGCACTATGGCAGGGCTGTAATCAGGCCCACCACAGAACATGTGCCTGGGCAGTGCCATGCTCACCGCAGGAAGCAACCGCCTAACAAAGCACTAAAGAAAAGAGAGAAAGAGGGAGAGACAGAGGGAGGTAGAGAGAGAGAGAGAGAGAGAAGGAGGCAGGGAGGGAGGGAGGGAGGAAAAGAAAAAAAGAACAAGGGTGGAAAACTGGAGACAAAAATAAGAGATGTTCTCTTTAAGCTTGTAGTGCTGAACAATAGGGTGCATTTGCTCTTGATAGTGCTTTCAGACTTCTGAAAGTTTCAGCTCTAAACATTACCAGTCAGTGTACATTGAATTCATGGCTTTGCTCTGTAGTGCTATCAGATGTAACGTGGAGCATCATTTATAAATAAGTAGTTAGAGATCTACTAAAATTCCTGGTGAAGGGAGGATGACCAACAGAAAACTAACCTCTCCATTAGGTTTTTTTTTTGGAAACTGGGACAGCATCGATAGCAGTTGACTGATCCAAAACACAGCTTAACAGCAGACCTGGGTCGAAATTTGCAAATATTCCTTGTGGTTGGTCTCCTTTTGGTCTACTTGAAAGTTGTTGTGGCAAACGCAATAAGGAGCTGTCTTTGCTTTGTTTAGTCAAGATTGAAATAGGTTTGGCCAGCACGCCTGCTGGTTTGATACTGGACTGCTGCCTTCTGGAGCAACATTATAGACTTTTTACTTTTCTCTTTCAAGAGACTCGTTTTTTTGTTTTTTGTTTTTTTTTTCATTGTGTGTAAAATTGGATTGTGCTTTTTTCTCTTAATCTCAGAGGGATTATCTGTTTAAAAAAACAGTCAGTGTCCGTCCTGATGTTCAGTGAACAGTGAAGAGGATGCGCGTTTTTCACTGTGCATCTGAACAGCTTGGAGACAGTAAAATCACCCAACACATACTGAGCTGTATATCACTAGACTACTATTTACAAAAAAGAGTAGCAGGACTAAATTAATTAAACACAATGAGGCAAAAGGGAGAGAAAAAATTAAATCAAGCAGATTGACGACTAACGACATTTACAGTAAAAGCGATACGGAAGAGGAGCGCAGCATTCACTTTAAAAATAAAATCAAGCACCTAAGAAGCAAATCACGTTTGTGTATTTTTACCACTGCTGCTGAATGTAAATTCCTACAATTAAGAGACACACAACTTGTTTTGTTTCGCCTGGTCTCTCCTCATCTCGCCGCTTTGCATCTCTCCACCGTTGCTAGGGTAACACTCCAAACATCACTGTTATTTTTTTTTTTTTATCCACATCATATTGAGCTCATTACCACAGTTACAACTCGCCTACCGCCAGCGCGGCCTGCCTCCAGCTGACCCGCAACCGTTTACTGTCTCCTCCTGGACCAATCAAGTTTGGCAACCTCCTCAGCCCCCCTCTGCCAGCGTCCTATTTTTCTTAATCTTTCCTGCTCTCTCCTTTTTCAGACTTCGCTGTGTGCCGATAGAGCTGTCAGTCAGCCCTGTTCGGTTCCCCCCACCTCTCCTCTTTCTCACCATTCCTCCTATTCATAGCCCTTAACACCGTACCACCAGCTCTCCACCCCTTGAGGCTCCAAACCCAAAGAAGTAGACACTCAACAGTCTATTTGCAGGTGCCAGACTCAGCTTTGTAGTATACATTATCATAATATATATCATTCAGTCTTCAAATACAGCAACATTACGGCGACCTTTAATCAAGACTTGGAACTGTCTGAGCTGTCGGTTTAACAGGCTCGCTTCCTACAGAGACCAAACTCACCGGCAGAGCCAATATAAACTTCTATACAACTGTTTCCTCCTTCATCACTCTGCGCTACCAAAGGAAAACTGCAAGCATAGAGACAAAATACATTTTTTCTATGATGGGCCTCATTAAATCAAATACCCAAACATTTAGAGATCTGGTAGATTTCAAAACTGTGCAAAAGTCAAGAAAAAGTCTAAGAGGATGAAAATGGATAACTGCAAGTTCAACATGTATGATTGTATAATTTATATGACAAAGTCTGTATTGAATTAAATTTGATGAATCCCACAAAATGCAAACACATATGTTTGTATTGCTGCTGGAGGATCGGCTACCAGCTTAAGGTGAATACAGCAGATGTCAGCCCTTCAGTCAACTCAAAGGAGAACACCTCCCAAATTCAAAATTTCATTATGTTATATTATGTAATATGCTAGTATTTAGATTTTTTTCCAAAGCTGTTCTTCTTCACTGAGATTTTTGGACTGTCTTAGATTACAAGAAAAATGTGTATGAATATTGAAAATACACCAAAAACACTCCCATCATTCAATGGTTGCAATTAAGAATTGCTGTTGAGTGACTGTGTGCATACCTGGCATCATTCAAAGTGAGAAAAAAAGGTTGTGGCCTGTAAATTTCCCTGCACTCAGTCTGCCATCACCTCCTATGGAAACACAAGAAGCAGTCCCTCATGGTTCAAAGCAGTGTATTATTTTTTATGTAAACTTCACAAAGCCTGTGTGCAGAACTGTCAAATGTTTGTGATGACTTAGAAGACTAAGAACTTCTACATGTACTGTAAAGATTTAATTTGTTAGTGCTTGAGTGAGCGATCTACTGGGATACACAGTTAATTTAGGTGTTTTTTTTTTAATCCAAAACATCAGCTGAGTTATGTGCTTCTCAAGTGTATTCCTTTAAGTGGGTTTAGGGAGTGTTTTGTGGCTGTTTAGATGAGAAACAAAAGTGCACAAGCTTTTCTACACACAAACATACACGCACACACCCACACAGTCATATGCGGCGGCTATTTCAGTGAGCTTTGGCAGCCGCAAGCCAGCTGGAAGCAACGTAAGCGTAAGGTGATACTCAACAATGCCACTAACTGGCCAGGCCTCTCGTCTGTACACCAGCTATAATGACATTAACATGGCCAAGGCCAACGCAGAGCCAGAACACACACACACACACACACACACACACACACACACACAAAGAGCCCAGGATCACTTTCAGCTCTCAGGGAAATGTCGTCTATGCTTGAAATGACTGCTGTGGGACAAAAATACACAAACAGAAAGCAAAATAAACACAGTCAGACGTCACCGCGTCAACTCTGAGTCAAATCAGTACAAATCAAATCAAATCAAAAGCCTTTATTAAGCGATAAATAGCTCAGCATTCAATATTACACTGATATACCATTTACAGCAGTGGTCTCATTCCCTCTGCTATAAAACAAAAAAAGGCTTGGCCACAGCTTCAAAGTGTCTGAGCAGAGGACTTATGTGTGGTGAATTTATTCAACGAACTGCAAACAACACACAAATCCAAGGTAAAGAAAAAGTGCTGGTCTCGTTGCCTCCCGAGGTGGAGCAGCTGAGTCACACGCTCAGCATCCAGCAAGTTCCATCCATGAATTGTTTAAGACAGAGCAAAGCCTTTGAGTGCTTTAGAAAAAACACACACACAAAAAAAATGTCTCCATCCCAAAAGAAAAAAAATATGTATTTAAAGCTAAGAGAAAGAGTCTTTGAGCTGCCGTTGTTAGGTAACGAATAACAAACTGACAACAAACACCAAGGCCTGCTGTCGTCCTCGAACCGGAAACAATTACTTTGAGACTTTCCAAATGAGCTTTTTATTAGGAGGCATGGAGCTATAAACCAAATTACTGCATTGCTTTGGTTTTGTTCTTATAAAGTTGGAAAATGCAAACCTTGAGAAGCACACAAGCCTCTCCCTGCGATCTGCTCACCTTAACCAATATGTTAAAAAAAAAAAAACTTATTGAGGAAAATTTGTGGGATTTCTTTTTTTTCTTTTTTTACCAGACCCGCAGCAGACAACTTAAATTAAATCTTAATAAACAATTTATTAGTATGGGTGGTCATATAATTTATATTTATGAGTTTCTCAGTGTTTACTAGCATAATGACTGATAAAAAAAAAACAGTCAACTTGAGACTGAGGAGATATATTTTGCCAGATTTTGGATGTTTTCCTCCTGAAGATGCGAGGCAAACATGTCCCAAAAAAAATTCAAAACAGCCTATCATCGGCGTGCACCGATCATGACCTAGTTGGGGTTGGTGGGTTCAAAGTCTCCACCCCTAAAATATTCATGAGTTCCTCGCTTCCTCATCCTCCTCCTCCTCCTCCTCATCCTTAAAAGCAACGTGGGATCAATTGCGCAGGAGAGCCGGTCTAATCATGTTCCCTATTTTGCTGAATGTCTGATCCCTGGAATCTGTGATTGGCTGATCAGACTGATTGAAGATGTTTTGGGATATGAATTTCCCGCTGGATAGGAGATCCTGGTACAAAGGGCCTGTCTCTCCCCCTTCAGCCCAAGGGGGAGAGATGAGCGGAGGGAGAGGTGAGCACGGAGGAGGGAGGTCCCTTACCCGAGAAAGACCCTTTAATCGGACTAAAACCCTCAGGCCCGGGATCCCCCCTCCAGGGCAAAAGGAGAGCAGGAGAGCTGGACTCCATTATACACACACACACACACTCATGTTAACACCTCTCCTCTCCCAAAAACAACACCCACTCAGACTCAGTCAAGGAAGGCAGGCACGCGCGCGCACACACACACACACACACGCCAAAACCATCACTTGTCATTGGCCCAGCTGCTCCCTCTTCAAAGCTGTTGGCTTCTGGGTGGCCATGGGGATGAGAGGAGAAAAGAGGAGTCCTCAAGAGCTGCAGCAACAGCGAATGTCATCCATGAATATTCTTCAGACTTATGCACAAGAAACCTTCAGCACTCAGGTCGATGAAATACAGGAGAAAATAAGACACAGGGAGATCTACCGTACAGATGTGTGTAGAGGAGCAAGAGAGAATATTATGCTGGATCTGAATGCTGTGTAGAAATAAATGCAGAAGAGACGATCTTCTAATTTCTCCTCTGCATGCTCCTCTAGCATGTGGGCAGTTTCAGGAGAGGTGTGCACATGTTTTTCTGAAGGAAAAAAATTGTGATGCCACCTTGTAAAAATTCCATTTAAAAGATTACTTTGTCACACTCCGGTGCTCAGGTGTACGGGACCGAGAGCAGGTGATAGGATAATTTCAATACTTATTGAATGAGACAGAGCTGTATAGTTTATATAATATATATAATTTTGTGATTGCATTCTGCGTCACGTTTACATTGATCATATGATATTTTGGTGTGTATTTTTACTTTTACAAATTATTTATGTACACAAATGTAAATATTAAACAAAATCAACAAGCAGAATATTTAATAAAAACTGTCAAAATATGTTGGTGAAAACAGCTGTGGTTGGAGGGCAATTAGTGTTGCAGAGATGTTCCTCTATAGTTCAGTAAAAGTTCAAATATATTATCAGTAACTTATATTACTATAGTTATCAAAAGACTTTAAACAAAATAAAGCCCCATTATTATTTCATTAGTACGCAAGTACCTGCTCCACTTTTTAAACATTAAGACACTGTTGAGTTTTAATCCTTGATATGCTTCTTATTTTAAAGTAATAAAAAGAAATACTTAAATGTCAGCACCTCAGAAAGGATAGTGCCTGCTCGCTGCCTGTAGGTGTGTGTCACATGAACTGCAACATTACAGCATGCGCCTCTGAGTCTTTGTGTAGTTTGCGTGCGTGCAGCGTTTCAACCAGAATTCTTTCGCCACATGAAAGAAAATGCCTTTGAAAAAAACACACTTCCATCATGTGATTCTTGCAGACCTTATCAGTGGAGTGTGTCTGTGAACCTTCTTATAGAACCACATGTGATCTGCCTGTCCCTCTAACCTTGTTGCCGTTGTTCAGGCTCATGTTGCTGAGGGCGGACAGCTTGGCCTCCAGGCTGTGGTGTCCCGGCTGCTGCTGCTGCTGCTGCTGGAGCTGCTCCCTCTGGATCTGCTCCCTCATGCTCCTCGCCTCTTGGATAGCCTTCATTACTGCATCCTGGTCCCCGAACAGCGCTGTGGAGTTGAGGCTGGACAGTATGTCTGGAAGGGGGGGGCAGGAGAGAATTAGAATCAGAAACAAGGTTATTGCCAAGTTTGTACATTAATTTAACTTTATATTAGTGCATGACATATAAACATGGAAACATAGTGCAGATATAAGAAAAAAAGACAGGCGATAGGAGAGGGGGCAACCATCTGTCACTTTGACTGGCAGCACAGGAAAGCAGAGAAAGTGAAGCTTCAATATAAGAGGTCACACACATTCAATGACTCAAAAGCAGTATTCTGAGTTTTCTGAAGACAGTTTGATCAGATTTGATTAACAATAGCTAGGAAACATGAACAACAAAGAGAAGGCGCAGGTAAACAGGTATATTCAGACACACACGGTATGGGAGAAATAATGTATAATAAAGCATGTAAACACATTCTACTAGAAACTAAAAGATGAACCTGAAAATGAGCAATGTATCTCTTCTTTAATAAACCACATGAAAAAAAATGTAATCATCTGTATCATCTCCTATTGGGGTTGCTAAAGTTGTTTTTTTTCTATATGTATCCCCGACAGAAACTTTCCCTCTTGTTTATGTGCCGCGCTTCACACTTTTGAAACCAACGCACGATTTGAAGAATGAAAAAAAAGAAATAAATAAATGAATGCAAAGTTTCCGTCGCCCTCCTCGTTTAATTAGCAGACAAGTAGGAAGCACTGTATGCTTGGGTGGCCGTTAAAATGGGCAAAAAATAACTTTGCAGGGAACACGAGTGTTGCGTCCTCAAAGCCACTCCAGAGGGAGCTGGTGAAATTGTTTTCTGGGGGGATATAATGAGAGGGTTAGATTGGCCTTAATAACAGATAGCAGAGGTAGGGGCATAAAAGGTCTAGCGCGGGCAGACAATGATGTGAGGAAGCTCTTAAAAACCAAATAACGTGTGCTGGGTTTCACTGCTTCCGCTGCCAGGATTTTCATTGGGGCTAAATACAGGGCTTTGGACTGCTGTAAAAACGCCACAAACACACACACACACACACACACACACACACAGGTCTCCTCTTGGGGTGAGGTGTCTGCAGTCTATCAGACACATGCACCGCTGCTTGGTTTGTCTGTGTGTGGCGGGGAGGAGGGAGGTGTTTGGGTGGGTGATGTTTTTGTTTTTCCGGTCGAGGTGAAGACACAGTTTCACACTGGAGTGAGGACATGTTTGCTCTGGATGGGTGTGCAGTGCAGATGTGAACAATACGGCGGTGTTTGAGTGTTTGTTTGTGTGCGAGACAGCATAGACTGCGTCAGCGTTTCCCCTCCGATTTTTTTCTTGGCTCCTTGAAGCAGCGTTTAGGCTGTGTGATTCTTATTGAACATGTCAGTACAGCCAATTCTAATGATTTATTTTCGGCAGAGTAGCCGCTATGCTACGTGGCCCGTCCTTTCTATCCAGTGGTAAAAAAAACACTATGTGTGTGTGTGTGTGTGTGTGTGTGTTTGTTACCTACCCAGAGAGGTGTTCCTGCCCATGTTGGGGATGGGGCTTGGGATGCGGCTCTTGCCGATGCCCGTGGGGCTGGTCTTGCTTCCGGAGAACAGACTCTGTGTCGGGGACGTTGGGGAGCGAAGAGGCTCTGCTGTCTTGGGTCTGGCTGAGAGGTTCAATGGCTGTGTGGATCCTTCCTCCTGTCAGAAGAGATGATGAAAACGTGTTTAATAGATCAGGATATACTGTAAGTCATATATTACAATATCTGAAACCTTTTATCAGTCAAATTTATCTTTTACTTTTCTAGTACGGAGGTGCAAGTGGAGAGACAGTCTGTAACCATATCTGTATATATAAAATTATTCAAGAAGCAGTGTGTTCATGATATTATCATATGTGTATCACTCACATGATATCAGTATTTTCTGTCTTAAATCCCAAACAAATGGTGCTAGTTCAGTACTGCTACTGCTACATATACTAAAAGCTTCAGGTGGTGCCTGAAGACACAGATACTGCATAAAGCAATATTTGAGCATTTCTGGTGTTGGAAGTGTAACTGACTCAATTAAAGGGAATCAAAGGGATGCTCCTGCCCACTGCTCTGTCATCCCTATCAGGTTTTTGCCCTTCAGTAAATGGATTCCTCTGCTAACCTCTGTGAACCTGACAGTGCACCTTCTTGTCTAAACAGGGCAGAAGGCACCTTTGTGCAGGTCCTTTATTTCTAATCAAACCACAGCGAGTCACACGAGGAATCCTCACTGTGGTTCTCATGTTGGCAACAGACGCTTAATGACCGTGGATGTGATTTGAAGGAAGTGTGGAGAAGGAAAGAAGTTTAGGAGAGAAGTTTAGGCAAAGGCAAGGAGAGCAGGCTGCTGGTGGCACGACAAAGTGTGGGGTGGGCTGAGAGTGAGCGGGGGTGAGAGCAGGGCGGGGAGCTTGGAAGGCATAGCACTACTGTTTGAGTGCGGTGAGCTCTGACGCCGGCCTATTGTGACGCCGGTTGCAGCTGTGCCACACACACACACACACACACACACACACACACACATGGCTTCCATTACTGCCTCGTCTTCGAGTAAAGACGAGGCGTGCGCTCTCCAGTGAAGATGTCTGGGCTCCTGCCAAACAGCAGCCAGTGCCAGTGTCAGTCTGTGTGTGTGTGTGTGTGTGTGTGTGTGTGTGTGTGTGTGTGTGACTTTTAAATAAGCTGTTTCTTATTGTCAGTGTGTTACAGGGCCCATGCACAGTTTGTTGTTTCAACAACCTCCAAATTTCCAGCCTCTTTCACTTTTACTTGAACAGATTGTTATTAACTCACTCTTTCCTTCACCCCCCCGACCATACATAGCCCTTTTAAATCTATTTGCCCATTACTTATTTCTTGAATATAGTCAACATGTTGCTGTTGTCTTTGCTTCTCTGTCCTTCCTGAATATTATCGATCACAATTGTGTCCACCTGGCTCGAGTAAATCCTCTTGATTCTGCCGCTCTACATAAACCACAACATTGACAACAGTGGACTCACCTTAATCTGAGCAACGGGGCTGGATGCTCGCTTCTCACTCTTCAGGGCGGAGGGAGAAAGAGGACCGGAGGAGTTGAGAGTTTGCGGGATGGGAGCCATCTTGGCTCCTGGCGAGATCTGCATGCTCGCCAGCTGGGCGGCATACAGCTGCTGCAAAAAGGGAAGAAACCAGCAAAACCGACAGGCTATTAACATTGCTCGCCAGCAGCTAGTCAGTGGCTTTCCTCTTTTATTCCCCTCTCCCCCCCACATCCTTGATCCTGTTGTACTTTTTTTCACTGAACCCTCTTGATGAGTGTGTGTCTGAGCACACACACACACACACACACCTTGATCTGAAGTTGACAGGAGTGTCCCACACAAATGGAAGATTTGTTTGGGGGTTGAGTACTTATCATTCAGCGAAACAGTTTTTTTTTAATTTGAAATAAATTATCTACGATCCATCTATGACACTTATTCTTTCAGCAGATGTTGGGAGCAGCTTGTACATCAGTTAGTATCTGGAAGTACATACAGACCATAGCTAAAATCTTCTACTCTTTAGTTTTTAATATTTATCACAAAATTGCATATCTTCTATGTTGCTGGGTTATGCACAAATATGAGAGTGTAAGTATGGTCATGAGCTTTTTAGACAATGTCTGGCACAATGTTTCATGAACAACATGAACCACAATGGAAATAAGCCATGGGGCTGTTTTTGTTGTTCTTTTCAAAGTCTAGGCTGCTTACTGCAGAGCGATAATTGAAAAATTGTAATAGTCAAATAAAGACAGGATTAAACAACACTTCATATTAATCTTGTCATATATGGTTAGTCCTTGCATTAACAGTTCAGACAAGTTTGCTCACTAACTTTAATCCAAAAGAAAAATAGTGGACAATCATTTTTAAGTGGGTGCAGTCATATTGTAATTACATCTTAGTCATGAGTCAATTGAAAATAATGTAAAAATAATAGAACATGTAAAAAAAAACAGACTTGGAATGTATAAGCCATCTGCCTTCAGGGTTGGAGGATAACATTAAATGTTGCAAAAAAAAAAAAACTGTACCAATTTTCCATCCAACAAAAATCAAAGAGTCAAATACTCGGCCCACAGTCCAGGGTCTTCTAAATCAAAGCTAGCTAGCCAGACAAACCACTGCTTGAAACCACTGTCAACCCCTGTCTAAATGCATTGGAGTGTGAGTGCTGGAGTATCAAAGAGGCTGTCCTCAGGAAAACCACCCAGACGTGGCTGGCCTTCACTTTCCTCCTCTCTTTCTTTGCTTTCCTCTCATTTCGTTGCTCTCACCTCATCTGTGCTCTCCCCCTCGTTCTACGGTTCTGTCTTTCCTCTTGTCCTCTCTTTTGATCTTCCTCTGACTCTCTTCCTTTTTCCCTCTGTCCCTCAGTTTGGTTCCAAAAAGAAACTCCTCATATCTACTCAATCATCTCCATCTCTACCTCTTTCTCTTTCACTTTTAGCTCTCTGCCCCCTCAGCCTAAACTTCCCCCAGTGTTGCGAGATCTGATTTCCCTGCAGTCAAAACCTGCAAAACTGGGGGGGGAGTGTTGCGCTGCAGACACACGAGACCACCGTCGTTTCACCGCTGAAGCGCCAGGCTCAGTGTTTGGGGCCAGAGAAGAAATTGGCTGGCCCTCTTTCCACTTCTCTCAGAGCGATATTAAACACAAACAGAAGGGGCCTCGCCGCTGAAACAAAGCCCTGATGTCACGCCGCTTATTTTCCTTGGAAGGCACCAGGAGTGCTCGGGCCAACCCCTGGCGATATGAGATCCCCGTAAGAATGTGCCTTGAATGGCTGGTGGTGAGGCCTCTCGCGTCAATCAAGCCAACCGCAGAGTTACTTCTGGTGATGCCTGATATTCTTACAGCTCTGAGGGGAGCAGAGGCCGCGGCAGACACACGAGTCTTTGAGGTAAAACACACACAGTTGGGATCTCACACTCAAAACACACACACACACACGCACACACACACACACACACACACACTGAGCACTGTGATTGTGCTGTTAGCAGCAATTCAGTCAGCAATTCCAAATAAGATGAGGGAACTGTTGAACAAACAAAAGACATAGAATGAGAGCTTGTGCCTTGTTTTTTTCTGTTTCTTAAAGACACTCTTGAGATTGATTGGTGACTGGGGAGGCCAATGTGCTGCGTAAACAACCCCAACCAGAGCGCTCACCATTCAGTCAACCCCCGAGGGAAGACAATGCCGCAATTTTCTAAATTACAAATTGACAAAGAGGGCCTCGAACCGTGTCACAGCTGTCCAGACTATCTGACGATAGTGCTAATTTGACTGAAATCCAAATAATTAGTCTGTCATTTTTTGGCCCTCCTGATCATCAGCAGGTTTTGCATTGCAAAAGCAGTGAGAAGGTGGTGTTGTTGTGGTCTGGATTGCTGTATTGTAGCCTGCCAACAGCCTCCTCCATGCTCAGACCGGCCTGTCCCATTAGGACTGAGTGGAGAATCCCTTCCGCTGCCCTCTTTTAGTGTCGAGCTGCTATCGATCTCAGGAACGCAGAGAACAAATGAGGTTTTGTCTTTTTCAGCAGGTTCACGGGGGAAGGAGGAGGAGGAGGAAGACGGTGAAATGGATCGACTGCCACTGAGCTGGCCCTCACAGAAGATGGAGGCTAAATATTGCACTTGGAGGGTTGGCTGTATTACACAGAGAGGCATGCCGCATAAAGACAACCATTATCTCACTTCCAGTTCTCTTTTAAGGAGCAGATGCTTCATTTTTTTAGTCGAGACAAACCATACCCAAGCCAAATCCTTCCGATCATTGTCCTCATTTTTGACAAATTGTGACAAAAATGCCATTCTGGCATAATTAGTGAGTGTTGGTGACGGGGCAGAAATCACGACTCAAGTTTGCTCCTTACCATCATCTCCAAGCCTCGATGCAGAAACCGTGACAGATGTCATATGATTTCAGCAAGTATGCCTGCCAAGCAACTGTATTTTGCTCACATTAGTCGTGACAAAGAAGGCCTTTCTTCAGCAAGAATTCAGTGTGAAGAGGTTTACTCCAAGTTTCTTGAAACAATTGGCTCGATCAAGTTCCTACACTGATAGCATGACATTGTGCTATCATGACTTTCAGGTAAGGTCATGATGAGTCAAGCACAATATGCCACATATTTTCTGATTAGTTATTCCTGCTTGAGAATGGATTTGTTTCTCCAGTTAATTAAGGTCATCTCCAAGGATTTGGAGATATAGTAAAACTTTTGTAGCTTGTGCAGGTCTATGCCCACCTGTCCAGCAGTACCAGCCAGCAGTCTGAAGGCTAACTAGGAGAGGTGGTAATGTATCTGCATGAGTCTGCCTCCAACATCTGCCTAACACAGATCTGGTGTTAAAAGGATTTGATGTCAGCTGGAGTGTGCTTGACAGTATGTGGCAAAGGACATTGCTAACAGAACTAACATGGTGTAATTGTGAATTTACAATGCCTTTTTAAGTGTAGCATGACTGAGACTAATAAGTAAAAAAAACACTTAAAAACAGAAAAGATCTCAGTGTGAGCGCTGTGCTGCCATGTCATGCCAAGACATCACCAGCGTCTTTACAGTAGTGCCTTTTTTACATCCAAACTGGCTGACTCACCAAAATGCAAGCAAACAGTAAAAGGAAACAACACATCATATTGTAGCACGTTATAAAAGTTACAAAGTAAAAGCTATGAAAACTTTGACACAGAATATACACTAAATAGTGCTGCATTTTGGAATGATACTGTTCAAGCATTTTTCTCCTATTTTTACAAACTTTCGTCTGGGATGACTGGGACTCACAGATCGTCATCAGGAGACCCAGAGTTCATTCTCCAGCCCCAGGAGCTACTGTCTCCCTTCTAGACCTAAAACCCCCTTATAGTAGTTTAAAACATAAAATGTACATTCTGTTTCAGGCTAGGAGAAACAATCTTGCTTCTCTGATCTGGTTTGTCTGGTTAGGACATGTAGGGCTGAACACATCCAGTATTGCAGATGGTGGATATTTTCATTTTTACGTTATTTTGGAAGCTGAATTTTTATACATGGAATTTCTTTGTCATTCAAATTTGACAAGATGGTTTAAAACACATTTTTCTATGCTGTGGCTATCTCAGATTATATTCTTATTCTTACTTTATCCAGACTTCAGTGACTCATTAATGCATGCAACTACATAAATTACACCTCACCCTATGACACACTTTTCCATATTGCACACATATTTAATGAGTGAAACAGTGCCCTGAGTTTGCACATCACCAACATTGTAACAAACAGCACAAAGTCAAAGGGTCAAGGCTGGAAGCAAAAGCCAGGCATGGTGCTCAAGCAGAGAGATAAGTCACAAGGAGTTAGCAGAAAAAACACATCCACTCATAATTGTGAGCTTTTCGTCGCTGTCATTGTCCCTCACCTCTAAAAAAAGGCAGAGCCCATATGGGAAGCTGAGCCAGAGAAAGAGAGAGAGAGAGAGAGACACTCTTGCACTACAGCGTAACCCCGATGGCTACATGAAAGCCAAAGGTGCTTAAGATAGTGCTGGATGTTTCTGGCCTTCTACTGTAAAATCTCATGTCATCAGAATCATGGCAGTTGGGGGTTTCCTGCAGGATTTAGCAGCAGAGGTGGACCTTTGCTAACAACAAGAGAAAACACAGTCACACAGCAAAGGCTGTGTCTGTAATGAGTGAGGTGTTAAAATGGCCTTAAACAAATCGATCATGAGACGAGACATTACGATCTCTCATTGATGGATCATCATGTGTTTGCTGTATGGTAATTATCCAAACCAATGGCTTAATTACCAACAACTTTCCTGGTGGAAACCCTGTAGTTGTCAAGTTCTCTGACACATACACACAGCAAAGACAAAAAAATGCAACCTATGTACCACATTTTTAAGAGATATAGAGGGGTTAGGAGATGAATCACTTCAAACAGCTCAACCACATCAACGTCATAAAACAAGCTCCAATTGAAAGGCTGCTGGATAGCAGTGCACACTGAATGCAGGTGTTTTTTTGCATCCATCTCCATCCGTGTAGATACCACACATTGCAAACTACTTACTGTACCATCGTGCAAAGAGTGCTACTTGCACATTTTTTTCAGATGAAGATTCATAACTAAACAAGCACAACTCATAAATCCTGTCGTGATTGCTTTTGGCTCAGGCATTGTTGTCAAAACAATGTCCAAACATGTGCTGGAAGCCAGCGCCTCCGTCTTATAAAAATTCCTCAGATAATCTGCCTTTTTTTTCTCTCTCTCGTGAACACTTCTCCCATGTCTCCTGCTAGATTTCAGCCAGCGCCGCAATGATGAGAAGCTTCCTCTCCCATTCAGGTTGCTCTCCGCCTCTCATTCTCCATGTCTGAGGCAGTGTTTACATGTGAATGAGTTTGCATCTCCGACATCATTCATCCTCTTACCTCTCACTCGTGTGAGAGGTGAGAGGACTCTTTTGATCATTTCAGCTCCTATTCCCTCGGCAACAGCGCAGCGCTTCGCTAAGTCAATAGCGGCTAATGAGGGCCCCCGATAACAGAAAATCACAATACAAATTGAATAAATTGAGATAAGGATTCTTGTAACACCCAAAAGCCATGCCATGGTAATGACTGACATGATGAAGCAATATTGTTTGCCAGTGGAAAAGCTTTTGAGAGCTTTTGTTCTTTTCATTGATAGTTGATACAGGGGTGACTGGGTCGTGTTGTGAAATTCCAAACCGCCTTCAGGGAATAGCGATTTCGTTTTCCTTTTCTTTTTTTTCTAGTTTCACTCTTTTTTTCTTTGCAAATATGTTCTATGATAACCATTATGGATAAGTGCTATTCTCAAACCACAGGTGTCAAGCAGCAATAAAATATCTGATGAATTGCCTGGGCCAGGTGTTGTGCTGGTGGGGCGGAATTCCTCTGTGATTCATCATAACAGCTTTTGTCTGCCACAGCTGACAGGCAGCAGATAAGCGGGCTAGCACGTTAGTGTCGGCCTATAGAGCTTTGTCTTCAAAGCGTCATGTTGTTTTCTTGAAAAGAGTTAACTTTATTAAAATTCATTAAGAAATAAGCATGTGATTTGAGCCAATTAATGTGCTCAGCTTCCATTTGTATTCCTCATCGTCATTTTGCTCTAATGAATGTTTTTTAGGGGTACTTATGAACATATAAAGCAACATGGAGCAGCTGAGACCATTGATTCATTATGAAAAGGGAAAAAGCGAGAACTAAGCCGGCAAATTCTCATATTATATTGCAAAAAAATTCTGTATTGTATATATTGAAACTTACATATTTTAGTTTGATTGTATTTTGTGTCCACTTCACAGAGTTCACTTCTGTCTTCACAAGAGGCTTGGTTCACATTAGGCAACAAAACTACTTGTTTAGGTTTAGGAAACTGATTGTGGTTTGTCGTTGACCTCTGGTCATGAACAGTGAAAGTGCTATGGTTTTGAACCCAACCATGCACCTCCTCCCAATGTGGCGTTTGCCGCTCTTTATACTTCCTAATGATTACATGGCTTACATGATTACATTTATTTTGTGGGATATGTTTGAACTATAGTGCATTAATTTTCATAGATACAGCCAGGCACAGTGTATAAGTCTGCAATCACACAGGGTGGCATTCCTTCCTTCAATTTTCCGTTGTTGAAGTCATGACAGCTCTCACTTCTCATGCAAAGTAGCAAGTGCTTTTTCTTTTTGTTGCTGATGTTTTTCCTCCTCCAGACACATAATAGCAGACATCATAACATCCTTGGCCTCTAGATCTCACATGCAAAGTATAAAAGGTTTTATGTACCAGGTATAGATTAAATCACAATTGTGCAGTTGAATCTGCAATAGATATGGAGCATTAAAAAGCCTCTATATTTTACGAAAATAATGCAGGTTCTTTTTACACATTTGAACTCAAGGCGATGTAAGAACAAATAAGACTTTTATTTGGTTTGGCAACATTTCTTATCGTATCTTGTCTTTTTTATTCATCTATTCACTAATGTACAGCTGTCTTGTGTTCTGGCTGGTTGGTTGCACCCTCTGCATCAGATTAATGTGTATTTTCTCCATGTGCACACCCTCACTGCTGTGTCTCTCAGCCTTTATAGCTGTGTCTTTTTCCCACTAGTGCTCTGAAACTTTCTTTGTTTGGTTGTAAACCATTCACTCACATTATTCTTGATATCCATATATATGTAACCTCTTCCTTTCAAAACTATAAAAGGATTGGACATAGCATTTCCTTTAGTTTAGGTTTGAGCAAGCAGAACATGCTGAGTTTAGGTATAATAATAAATGCAATTTGAAGTTTTAGTCATGGCAAAATGTAAAAAGTATTTGCAAATGCAGATGAATCTAATGCATATTTCACAGACAAATAGAGACGCACCCACCAACCTCCACACCCTTTTCACCGCCTCATTGTCAAACAGACTTTTATGCTCTTGGCTCTGTCGTCTGATCATAAACTTTCTGATCCTACATGCATACGGCCCCTTGCCAACTTCCAATGTGACACTTCTTATATACTTATGTTGGATAATGGTTTGGGTTCAAAATTATGGTATGTGTATTTGTGGTGATAATTTCAGCAGACCAGGCATTTTCAACTTACCTGCAGCTGTAAGGGGCTGAGTCCAGATGCTGCTGCAGCTGCCATTGTAGATGGAATGAACTGCATGGGGTAATTCTCACCTGTTGAAAAGCCAAAACAAAACAGAGAGAGGAGATGGTGAAGGTGGGGGGGGGACAGACGACTGCACAAGAACTAACCTGTTCTTTACCTTCAGCCAACCTCTGTCTGTCTATCCCTTTGTCTCCATATCTGCCTTTCATGTTTTTATTCACATCAAATGAAACGTGAAGGGTCACAAGTGTTTTATTCAAAGGTTAATTACACACGGCATACACGGGTGCTTAAAACCCGGGTGGTCACAGTTCAAGTCCGATGCTGCCTCTGGGATGCACGCATAAATGGATATACGAGTACCGTGCACAACCCCTGCTGTTTGTCCCTAAAAGGCTTTCCATGTCCGAGCCTTTGTTGAAAACAGACCAAAGTCAAAGGAGAGCATAGAATAATGGTTTTTCAAATCCCTTTCTTCATCACTGCCTCTCTTTGCGGCCTCGTGGGAGCGTGTACCCACGCATTAGTAGTAAACATGGATTATTCTGTATGAAGTACCAGGGTTCAGTAGTGCACGGCGTCAGGCGAGCACCTGGAGGAATGTGTGGAAGAAAGGAATGTGTGAAGGATGAGGAAAGAGGAAGAAAGCAGGTGGTGTGTGGAGTCCTTCAATAAGAAGACTGAGCTGGGGGTGTGCTGTGTGTATTTTGTTGCGCCTGTTTGTGCTGAAGTCCTTGTGGACTGCTGAAAACATGCAACATGCATGCAATTTTGTAAGTGTGTTTTGGGGAATGCATCTGTCTGACTGCATCTTCCTGATGTGTACAATGTTGGGTCACTGCATACCAGGAGAACACGCTTGAGAGTGTGTTGAGTGTGTGTGAGAGTGTAAAATTCCATGTTGCAGATGTGTTGTGGAACTGACAAGCTTTCAGCAGGCCATAAAAGAGACATTCCAGTGCTTGCTGTGTCCAATGTATTGTTCCTGACATGAACAAGCAGTGCTTGTAAATCTCTCCGCTCATTTCCAGAACATTCCTCACCTGACACACCTCATTAACATAGACTGGGATTCCAGTGTGTGTGTGTGTGTGTGTGTGTGTTTTAGCAACAACTGTCACATGCATAAAGCTTTTGTGTGATGAGGGGGAGATGAATATTTAGTCAGAGAACATACAGTGAATTTCCTCAACACTTGCAGGGATGGGCAATTATTCAGAGTTTTTGTATACCTGGCTTGTAGGACATGCCCGGTGGGAAGAGGAAGCCCTGCTGTGCAGCAGCGGCAGCAGCCAGAGACCGCTGGTCGTGAGGAAACACTGGGATCATCAGAGGAGGCATGTGACCCTGAACCTGAGAGAGAGAGAGAGAGATCCACAAGGACAAGGAGAAAGAGAAAAGAGATATGCTTGAAGTCTGTACACACAAATCATGTCATAGGACAAGGTGACTAAAATCACCTTGACAAAAACACAAGCACTCCAATCAACACACAGCGTGCAAAAAAAGGAAAATGAAGCCAGAAAAAAGTGGAAGGATGGGAAGGAAGGATATGGCATGATATAAAGAAAAAGATGGAGGAAGAAAGAATGCAAAAGAGTCAAAGGGAAGAAGCTCAGAAGAAAGAAAATATATTGTAAAGAGGTAAAGAGGGAAAGACAAAAAAGATGATTTTGCTGACAAAAAAACAAACGCAGCAGTGAAAAAAAAACAAAAAAAAACCAGGAGTTAAACAATTAGCAGGGAGAACAGAGACCAAATAACAAATAAAGACGAAAGACAAGTGTAAAATGTGAAACAAAATGCCTTTAAAACAACAGCTGCCTTTCATGCTGGCTTGAAAGACTCTTAAAAACGGTGGGTTCGGCTGAGTTAAGGCGCTGAGGGCTCTGACTGAGGAGAGCATATCAAAGATGAGCCTGCGGGAATCTATTAGAGCTGGTTGTATTTAACCACTGGTCTGTCTCACTCTCCCCTTCCATCACTCCCTTCATCTCATACTTTATTTTTATTTTTTTCTGTCTTGTAAAATTGTCTTTTTTTCTCCTCTCATGTCTCACGCTTGTTGAGTTCCTGTTGAAAAGTGAAATTTGGGCTGTTTTTGTTCAATGAATTGAAAATGAAATGCAAGTTGCACAGGTTTTCCAAAAGTTTTTTGAAATCCGCTCTAGTTTGTTTCTTTAAGGATTATTATGCAGGAAAAAAATATGTCATTCTGCCATTTTAACTGGAGATGGTTTTCACCCATTTTCTCTCATTCTAACACATTTTTCTGTTTTTATTTGCCTCCTGTTTTCTCTCCTCTGTTTCTTCTTTTGAGAATCATTTCTGTTCCTGGTCTCTCATCTCCCTTTTTCTTCACTTGTCCCTTTTTGGTCCATTGTGCCTCTCATTTTATTCAGTTATCATTCAGTCTTTCTGTATTCATCAATATTCAGCTCATCACACTATTAGTCATTCAAGTCTTCTTCTTCTCATCTCACATCTCTTCACTTCTCTTTTTGTTTCTTACTCTTTCAGATGAACGCTTGTTGGCGCCTCTTTTTCTCCCTCTGTTTCCCTCCTTGCCTCTGTTCAATGCCATCTACCTCCATTCATCTCCTTTATTACCAATTCATTAACCACACAGACCCCTCCCATTGTCCTCCTGGGACAGTTCATCATTAGAGCCTAAATTTACACAATCAGCATGCTGTGTCGTTACTTCCTCGCATTTGTAGTTGCGGGGGTTACGTGGCTCAATTAGTTGACCGTCCTCTGGGATGTTTGTGGAGAATGTGAGGGAGAGTGGAAGGGTTTGTGGTAGGGAGGTTCAAAGAGCCTTAGAGAGAGAGAGCGAGAGAGTAAGAGATGACCAGTAACATTCTGGACCTGCAATTGTTTGCTGAAAGGCAGGAGACATTATCCAATCGATGAGAGGATCATAATCAGTGACCAATTTGATAATTGATAAGGCAGCACCAATGTGGTGATTTACTGCTTTGCGCTGTTTGCTGTGAATTTCGCAACTAGGTTGTGTGTGTGTGTGTGTGTGTGTGCATGTGTACAAGCACACATCCATGCCAGAACCAGGCAACAGACATCTGCATCACCCATACAGTTACATGTGGTCCTCACCTGACCAGTTCTTTAGGCAAGGATATTTAGGTCACACTCACAAAAAAAGAATGATAGCTTGGTAGACCCTCATCTCTCTCTCTCTCACATGCACACACACACACAGTCCACACAGAGTAGAGAACAAGCTGTCTGACGTCTTGTGACACGGAGAAAAGGGAATGAAGAGAGAATAAAAACGAGTCTGTCTTTCTGAATGGCTAAAAAAAGAGGAGACGAAGAAGAAGAGGGGTGGGGGGGAATGAAGTTATAGAGTGGGACAAAATGCTCCCATTCATTGTATTCCTTTGGGAACACTGGGACTGACTGGGACTGCTTCACCAGTGCAAACACACAAAGATCTTCTTTTACCGTGGGGAGGGGTGGGGGTGGATGAATGGACTGGAGAAGGTGGTGCAGGGCCCCCCGCTCTGCTCAGCCCCTAAGAAAACACAAGGTCCCCTTCCTCTAACTGCCCACCAGACACATGGATATACACACCTAAGCACAAGGAACATATGTACACGCTCAGACACACACTCAGAATTAATGGTCCTCTTGTGTGCGGGCAGCAGGGTTAGGGGGCAGTGGGTACGTATGTGGTGTGTCCATGTGTTGATGTGTTTGGAAAACCAGCGAAAGGAAGAAATGGAGCCGTCGGATCGAACAGTTGGCAGGTATGCACACACGACACTCGTGGTCAAAATCTGCAAATTCATACAGATTCATACACCTTTTGATTGACAAGTGATCACTGGAAAAAAAACATTTGGCACTGGACCCATTGTGCTTTTTCTCCTTTTCTTTAGTATGTTATAATCCTCTTTGTGCTTGTAAAAGATCTGCAGAATTACACAAAGTCCATGCCAAGTTACTGTCCCCCACAGAAAGACGGCTCATAAACTGCCTAAAACGCTCGCTTTAAGTCCTGCCTTTTCTTCAGTAACGTGGTGATGTCACCAGGTAACACACTTTGTCTCAGAGGTCATTAGGCATGCCCTCAGACAAAGTTAGATAGAGTGGAGTGGAGCACAGCCTGAAGAATTTGGTTCGGTTGACTAATAAGAGCAGACCGGACTTTTTGTGAGGATGGATCAGGAGCTCAAACAGGGCAAAAAAAAAGTTGCCGTCTTTTAGTAGAAACCCAAAATACAAGTATGTAACTAAAAATAATCTTGGTATCTCTTTAAATCGGTTTCTCCAGCCTGCATATAGACTATATCGGCAAGTAACACTGTTCACATTCAAAACTACAGGCAGCTGCTCCCAGCAAACAAGTTCGAACAAGGCAAACATGCTACCGACTTAGCAGTAAACAGCAGTGAAACAAAGTAACGTACAAGTAAGCAGCTAGCTAAAGACATGTTTTTTTCCCCAGGAGTTAAACACAAGTTAATACACAACATGTTAGCCTCAGCAACGTGATAGGCTGGTGTTAAACCACTTTGAATTTGCTATAGTGAAACTTTGCCCCCTAGTGGTGAGAGGTACAATAAAATATATCAACAAATAAGTTTGTTCTTTTGCCATCTTGCTATACCCATGTGAGCAAAGTGAAGACCATCAAGGTGATTTTAATTGAAGTACACAGAATTACTGTATGCTTATAGCATTTTTCTATAGGCTAACACACAGGTTAATCCATTGAGTAAGGGCTATTGTAAAGTCAAACGTTAGCCATTCTCCATAGCGAGTGAGTCCAATCCACGTTATGGGCCTTCCATGGCTTTCCGAGTCATTGTGTCTGAAGCTCTATATGCTGACGTAGGTGTTGCTGTCTCTCTAACAGCCATTTGCCGGGTCCATTAGTTCTTATGTATGTGTGTGTGTACCGTATGTGTGTGTGTGTGTGTGTGTGGAGTATTGTGTTTGCCTGTTTGCCTTTAACACAGGTTTTGCAACCGGGACTATTCAGTATCTTACAGAGTGTCAGCACTTTATTGACGGGGAAAAAAGGTCCCTGGACTTTACAGAGAGGAAGATACTGTAAGTAGTTACATATCATTACTCATCTGTAATGTTAGATGTTTAGTTATTATAAACAGTGCTGGAAAAGCTCAGATTATGTAAGTTGGTTAAAACCATATCTTTACTTTAATTAGTCACAGCTTGTGGACTGCACATGGACATCCACGGAAGAAAACAATAAACAACGAAACATAAAAACAATCAGAAAACAACAAGAACTCAAAAAGAAGAGAGGGAGGAGGGGAGCAGTCGAAGGAGGAGACAGAATAGTTACATACGAAGAACAGAGAGAAGGGAGGAGGAGTGCAGCTTTGTAGTCATTAATTAACCCGCTAGCTAGGGCCCGGGCGGTGCGGTTAGGGCCTGTGCCTTTGTGGGCCCGAAGGAAATGGGCCACATATGAGAGCCATTATAGGAACTGACTTAACAAAGACACATGCCTGTCAGCCACCAGGCTGGGCTGGGCCACTCTGCCTGCCATATATATGTACATATATATATGCTTTAAGTTTATGTGTGTATGTGTATGTGTGAACTTGCAAACTTGCATGGACTGCATGTTCATTTTATGCGTTCTTCATCTATTTGCATGTGCATGCGTGTCTGTCTGTGTGTGTGTGTGTGTGTGTGTGTGTGTGTGTGTGTGTGTGTGTTTGTGTGTGTAACTATATCTATCAGAAGGGGTCCTTTCGGAAGCGTTTCTTTAACCCGTGGACATACCCCGCTGGCTCTCCACACCATTTAAAACCACATGACAGGAAACCTGGGTCACTTTGAACTGCAGCGCCCCCCCCCATCTCACACACACACACACACACACACACACACACACACACACACACACACACACCACATCATAATCACTGACAAACACAGTGACACCATCCACAGATAGAAGAGAGAAGGAGTGATGAGAGGCCCCCACTTTAATGCCTCCTTTCAAAAATCATATACAGATGCCAATCTATAAAACTATAAAACAACGAAACGCATCATAAAAAATAATGCTAATTAATTGCTGGAAGTCGGTTAACTTTATTTGCAGAGATTATGCAACAGCTGGCGAGTGTAGGCTGAACTGCTCCACGTTTCTAGCAAAAACTTTTTTCCTTTATTTTTTCCATCTGGACAACATTTAGTGTTTCAAATTAAGATATGAACAACAAGCGGCACTTCTAAAAAGTGCTTTACCACACTGAGGCCTTTTCTTTTCAGCTGAAACAGTAGCATTTGGTCAGCTCCTCAGAGTATTGGCCTGAGAGGAGCTCAGGTCTGGATTTGATAAGTGGAAACAGACCGGTGCAGCGCCGCCTGTGTGTTTAAAGCCAACACAGCGTAAACAGCCCATACTCCAGTGACTAAGCCCTGGAGCTTAGCCACAATAATTCTAAACCTCTGTACAGCAGATAGACCATATGCTCCTTACTAAGCCAGGTCTGTTCCCTAAGAAATGTCACTGTTTCTTTGCTTTGGTCTCTCTGTGCCTTTTTAAAGAGCAAGCTGAAGTAGTTCTGACCATTTTTTTTTATTCAATTTAACAAAATAATAAGTGTGAAACAAAAAATAATCATGGACTGTGTTTCACCTGAATTCACTGAAGCTCTACATGATGACACACTGCTTTCGAGACTATTTTCTGCATGTCCCTCCCTTCATCCTCCAAACCAAACATAACACAGAATCTATGCTTCACGGTGTGGAAGAGGATCCGCGAAGGAGCTGGTTTTTATAGTCTCGCTCTCTCTCTCCCCTGGGGCTCGAAGGCCTAATGAAGTCCGATCCAAGCTTTATTAAGATTCAAGGGTGGGGCCTCATAATAAAAATGCAGAAGAAGAGGAGGGGTGGAAACAAGCTCTCGTTAACTAGATCACACCTCCGGAGTACAGGGAGATCCAAAGCTCAGAACCGATGGGGGGTAAACAGGGTTCGGGACGAGACTGAATCAGTCAGAGCAGTAAATGGATTCAGATTGTCTCACAAGCCGATGTCATTCCAGCCACATAAAAACAAATAAACCAATGAAATACAAGCTGGTTAACTTCCCACGTGGCTATCAGCCACAGCATGCAAATGTCACCAGCATTTGGCTCACAACCAATGGTATTTTTTTGGCTATATATATATATATGTATGTATGTACTGTATATACGGTGCACTTTTTTATAAGCATTTGTCTGTCGAGCTAAAATAGATGTTGTTTATGTTCTCCTTTTTCTTGACAAGCTTACATTGTTTTTTGTCTTTGTAATTCATTGTTATGGACTTGATTTATGAAAGTTGCAAAAAGCAACAGAGGCGTAACTTGAGCTGAGAAGAACATAAAGCGAGAAGAAGACAGCAAGGGGAGTGCATGCCGAATGGAAGAGCGGAAACACATGTTGATGAAGAGACAACTGGAGAACGAGAAAGAGTAGGAGGAAGCCCACAGAGGATGCTGGGACATTGATCAGTGACTGATCAATGCAACAGTAAATGATCCAACAGTTAAAGGGGCAATTACTGGGACACCAGTGTGTTATTGTGTGTGTGTGTGTGTGTGTGTGTGTGTGTCTGCATGCCTCCGTACTAATGTAAGACTACATGGTCCAACTGTCAAACCACTCAATAGAGAGCAAAACGTCAAAGAAAAGGTCACAACCTCTCACAATACTGTTATCACACACGGCTCACTAATAATGGAGGTGGAGAAAAAAACGTTTCCATTCACCAGAGACAGATGTCGCAAAAAAGAAATGTCTGCAGAGGGCCGGTCAACTCAAAAATGTGAGGAATGAACAGAAGAAGTGTGTTTTTTCAAGTGACTGAGTGCGAGCTGGTAGTTGGGAAGGTGTGTCTGCCTTCTAACCTGGATCTGTTGTTGGAGAATGTTTATCTTGTGCTGCTGCTGCAGGAGCTGCTGCTGTTGTCTGGCGATCTGCACATACAAAGAGAAAGAGGCAAAGTGTCATTAAAACAATAATGTCTTTTTTCACAGGTTTACACAGAAATAATGACACTAGACAGCTGTGATGTCTTGGCATAAAGTCTCGAACAGGCATACCCAGCCTGTTCCCCAGGCATCAAATAGCAACACAATCGGTGTGTGATTCCCTGCACAGGGCATCCTTTAGCACAAGCACTATTTCAGTAGGCTATAAACCCATCCATGGCAATATTAAACTCCCAGAGTAAGTATGCAGAGAGAGTTGTGACGTAGTCTAAAGAGTGAAAGACACACAGGCAGCAGAGAAGGTGGATGTGTCTGACAAACACCAGGCCTTCATCCAGTCATCACAGTCAGCTGTTCGTTCATGTGTTCACAGCATTCAGCGTCACAGAGGTTTTAATGACGTTTGGACAAAATGTTCAAAAACACTGAAAAATGAGTTTCATATGATATGCAGCAGTTTAATATTTGTGCTGCATTCTAGGTCAAGATATAATAATAATAGATTTTATTTATAATGCACTGTACATTTGGCAACAAATCTCAAAGTGCACAAAAACAGATAAAATCAACAAATAAAATTATCAGAACAAAAAAAACAGTCAAAAGATACAAACATCAGATGAAATCACTCTGAAAAAGCTTTTCTAAAAAGGAAGGTTTTAAGATTTGTGTGGCAGCGTTGAGAGTTTCTTAACTGACACTGTATCTGACAACAACACACACACACACACCACTCAACATTCATCGGCGTGGTGATCATTGTCATTTCTTCTTTTGTCATTTTGGTGTAAGATTGTCTGATAAAAAACAGGACCTCAACCGTTGACAGGCAGCTGGGACCGTCCAGTCGCGTGAGGTTACAAATTCTTAAGGGGGCAGCATGTTGACCTTTTAATCCCGCCCACTCTGCTCCAGAAAAGTTAAGCAGCTGCCTTTCTTTCTTCTGGAGGAGTCATTTAGTATATTTATCCTGAAATGTAATTACAGGCTGCTGAATGGGAGGCGGCGCCCCATTTGCACACATGTCATATTTCATTAAAGGCAGATTTCTCAGGGTTTGTCTGTAGGGCATTATCCTATCAAGTCTCAACAGCCAAATGACTGGCTGATATTGGAATCTGTCTTTCTTTTTACTCTCTCCATCTTCCCCGTTCTTTTGTGAAGCTATGAAAGGTGGAATGTGTTGTGATGGGAGGTGTGGACTTGTCCAAACAGAGCCTGTCGTATGTCGACCCACACTAACATTTCGGCAAACAGCGAAAACAAAGCAGCTCACCTAAATGCCTCCCTGCTTAGGCTCTCTCTCTCTCTCTCTCTGTTTCTCTGTCACACACTAATGGTGTCTGACACCTGAAGACACACACACACACTAGCATCTTTAACTTTTTCTACAGTGTTTGAAGCCACAATAACTTCTGCCTAATGGCACTGTACAACTTCCACAGGGAACACAACAGCATCACTGGAACAAAGTCCAACAGATGGTCAGGAAATCACACAGTGCAAAACTGCCAGTGTAAAAATAAGAAAACAAAAATCTGCTTCACAAAACCATCTTTCATGCTTTTTTCCTTTCAAAATGCTGCATAAATGTACCTGTTTAGGCCTTCCAAACACATACAAGATGGTCATTTAAGAGGTTGTTTTTCTCCTAAATGAAATAGAGGTTGATGCAACTTGTCTGATCATGTGACTGTAAAATGTTATCATACCTGACACAAAAGAAAGACATTATGAACTATTACGCTCAGACCCTCCCTACCTGCTCCTGCTGCTGCCTGGCCAGCTCCATCTGTTGTCTCTGCTTCTCCAGCTGTGAGGCGGCCATCTTTTTCTGCTCGTCATGGGCAGAGAGGAGCTGCTCCCTCAGACTGATCAGCTGACCAATCATGGTGGAAAGTTGGTGCTCCTTCTCCTCCAGTGACTCTGGTGTACCTGGACAGTTAAGGCACGGGTTAGAGATAAGGATGGGTTAGAGATCTGCAGAAAACGACATGAAGAAATTCAATGAAGGTTCATGATGGCGTTCAGCAAGCTACTTGACTGCATGACTGTAAGAATTTTTCTTCTTGTCTTGAAGTAACCAAACTAAAGAATCTGAAACAAACCAAAAACAAAAGAATGGATTTGGCCAACATGAAAAACTTTGGAAAAGCCCATCTCCAAATTCACATAAATCATCTGGCTTGTAGCAACATCTCCCTGCTTATTATCTTACTTCTTGTCTCTGCATGCCATCAGTGTTTATCACTTAGTGCTGCACACAAGAACAATAAAATCACTTCGAGTTAACCTTTGAAAACAAGTAGCTGTTGCAGGCTTTTGTGTCAGGTTTATGATGTACGCATTCTTTGGAGGCTTTAGTCAGAAAGGAGGGTCAACATCAGAAAGACCACTATCTAACCTGTTTCACTACATTTTTTAGTACCATAATTGTTAGTAAGCAAACACTGAATAATTAAAAATAGACCTCATATTTAAGAATAATTATTCACAATATCCCCAAAGAGCCCTCCACATTCCCAGCAACTGCCCCCACAACGTAGTTGGTAATGTAGTGACAGGAAAATGAACCCTCACTGGCTTCCCAGTGATGAATAGATGTGCATTTAGTTCTGTACGTCAGACAGTTAAAACACATATAGTGTGAATGACTACAAGGTTAATCTAGTGTGTGTGTATGTGAAGTTTATCTTGTTTAGAAGTTCTTGCTCTGGTGTGTGTGTGTGTGTGTGTGTGTGTGTGTGCGTGTGTGTGTGTGTGTGTGTGTGTGTAAGGTCTTGCCCTGGGGCCGTGTAGGGAGACTGCAGGGTGGCCCCAACACTACCTGCATACTAACAGAGTCTCCATTGTAGTCCAGTCAAGCCTCTATTGTACCTCAGACTGGCCCCTGACACACACACACACACACACACACACACAGAAATTACCCCTCAGCACCCCTGTATCAAAGGCAACATTCGTTTCTTCTTGTCTGTCTTTTTTCATGCTTTCATTCTTCCTTTCTTCATTTTCCCTAAGCGACCTCCCCATCACTCTACTTCCACTGGCCTCCCCTTTCCTTTCCTTTTCTTTCCTTTCCGTATTCCTTACTCCTTATTCCTTTACTCCTCTCATCTTCTCTCCATATTCCTCTCCTACTTTCCTCACCTCCTTTCCTGTTCTCTCCTCTTTGCTCTCCTTTCTCACTCTCTTCTCTTACTTTCCTTACTTTCCTTTCTTTGCCTCTCACTATTTCTCTCCTAATCTCTTCTCCTCCTGTCCTTACCTTTCCCATCCTCTCATCCTTTTACCTCATCTTCTCTGCTCTTGAGATTCTTTTTCTTTACTTTCTTTTTCTTTTCCTCATCCACCCTACTTGTTCTCAACACATCTCCTCTTAACTCTCTTCTTCTCTCTTTACTTGCTCATCTGTCTTTTCCTCTCTGCATCACTTCCTCTCCAATCCAATCTGCTCTTATCGCCACTGTTATCCTCACTTCTCCAGTCCACCCTGAGTCTCTTTGGCCAGTTCAGTCTTGCATCACTGATGGACACTTTACAATGCTGTCATGTCTTAAAGCACGCACAGACTTATTCCCGTTGCCACACACACATTCCTTGCAGTGAACTAAAGTCTATTATGTAATCACAACATCTGATTGCAGCTTGATTCAGCGTGAATCATGATTACGGGTTGCGCATTCCTAACGCGACGCCTCGCGTGCCTTCAACGCTTCTGGCACCAATAATCATCTCAAGACGTTTTCCGCTTTCCATCCATCAGGATTAGTCCCGACACCTGCGAGGGCACCAGCCAAAAGTAAAAGTTGTTAACTGTTTTCTCACTCTGTTTGGACGATTTTCTCTCTCAACCAAGACTGGAGCATCGTGTCAAAAGTTTGTTGCTGGTTACACAGTGTTTGGATTCAATGGAATTAAATTAAATGAAATTTGTTTGATTGTAACATATGCATATCACAAAATAATAAAATAGCATTGCTTCAGTAGAATATGTACTAACTAAATTTAAATCAAGGTCATTGCCAGCAACCCAGATTTTTCTATTATACACTGAGCATTTCCACAAACTCCACAAAAAAGAAACACTTTATCTTTTATTTGATCTGAAAAAATGTGTCTCATTGTGTATTTACATGCTACAGTATGTGAATATATTTACAGAAAAACAATTATAAGCCCCCCACATTCTCTGCATGAAAACACCTGATGACACACGCCATAATGCACACATTCAAATACACACGACACCCGCACTACTTGGGCTTCTGCCAAACCATCACATCTCATATGAACGCCCAGCATTCCTATGGATAACTCAACCTTCGCCTCTGACACTTGACTTCCCATCAGCCCACAGGCCCAGAGACAAACACAGTAACTACGCATTTCATAAAAACAGATTTCATGATCTTCCCGGTGTTAGATGGGGACAAACACACATGTGATCTGCACACACTTCAACAAAAACCTGATTTAAGTGACTCTTGACTCGAACATAGCAGGGTTCTTATCACTAATGTCAACATGTAATATGGTATTTAAGTTTTTTTTTCTGAAGTAAGTCTGAAGCCTGATGTGATGTGCCACATTGCTGGGTCACTGCCACTGCCATCCACCACTGAAAAAATACACATCATAAAAACAGACAAAATACTGCTTGATGTATTTGGACAGAATAGTTAAAGTTAGTCATACATATAACATGTAAGTGTAACTTGTACATGCAAAATACAGTAGATGGAAAGAAGACATGAACTGATAATTTCCTACAGTTGCTGGGTCTTTTTTAATTAAGCCTTAATATTTGATGCATTACTTTTTCCACATCAGCACACAGTGGGTTGCAATAGAGGAGTGAAGTCATTCTGGGCACAGTCCCCATTGAGGCATGTCAGTGTTTCATACAAATCTTAAATGGATAAGTATAGATATAGTGTATATATGCTGTATGTATATAGTATTCACTGTACATTACAAGCATTCATGAGCGCTAATGAATGTTCCCAGTAAAGAGGTCATCGGTTCTCTCCACCCTAAAAATAACTGCGACTGAACAAATAGGTTCAGGTCGCTGTGTGAGGAGACACAGAGCAACAGTTGTGTCTGTGTATTTAGGCCAGCCAGGCTTCATGTCAGCCGTCGAGAAATAAAAGAGTCTGATGCATGAATTCAGAAGATCAGAGAGAGAGAGAGAACCGTTATGTACATACATGTACTGGTACATGCTATATTTATGCATGTCATCAGAGTCTTCGACAAACATACAGGACACTGATATTGTGCACATTCCTTTAAACAACTTTATGTATAGGACAAGCACACCTTGGTTCTATTTGAAGTTAGTGAAACTGAGTGAGGTCATAACAGGGTTTTGTAGAAGGAAAGAAAAGATAATACATAATGTCATATAATGTTAAAAATAATATGAATTACATACACTGGATAAAATATGCATGAAGCTACAATTTCCTAAATACAAATACATCCCAAATACATCTTGCATCTTCCCAGCCAGTAAAATGTATGATTTAATGTCAGCTATTAATATTGTCCATTATTCAGTGGGTCCACATTTGTGTATCTTGTGCAGAGGAGCACATGCATGTGCACACATGCAGACAGCCAAGTGCTGACAGTACTTAAACAAAACTATGCAAAAGTCGCGTGGTGCTGTAGACACTATCAGTGAGTGTTGTATTGCAAGACTGAATGGCTATAATTCACTGATAAGTTTAGTATCAACCTTTATGTGATTTTCACATTAATAATACTTCTTTAACAAAACAGATTCAGTCTTTATTATGTTTCCCTCAACACATTTATTGTTTCTAACCTAATTCCATGCATCACCAGCATAAGCGGTATGTTAAGATATTAAGATATAGAGTATGTAAAATTACACATATAGACATAGGTGTTCCGGTCTGCCACTCCCTGTACTGTCACAGAGTCTAACCGCAGGGCAGAGCACATTATTCTTTACTGCAGTGTTTGTATCTGAAGCTTTTTCCTGTTGGTTTTCGTCACACTTAAGAAAAAACCCTGATGAACTAAAATGCTGATAAGTGTGTCTTTTATTCTGGTTAATTTCTATGAGGGTGATAATTTGACGGAAAAACATATTTGAGTTGCCAGAAAAAAAAAGGAAAATGAGCTAAGCATTCAAGTGCAGCTGATCAGACGGATGTTAATGGCTAGCTATTTTGGAGTGAGCAAATCTCCTCAGACCTGTGGATGAAACTAAATGGAAGAAGTAAAATACAGTACAGATGGCATGAGTGGCTTCCTGGTCTGTCTGACCTGTTTGTCATACATTAAACAGAAGATGAGTTGGGGGTGATGTACATGTATATATATATATATATATATACAGTCATGGAAAAAATTATTAGACCGCCCTTGTTTTCTTCAATTTCTTGTTCATTCTAATATCTGGTACCACTAAACGTATAATACAATGAACACAACAAAAAATGCAGCTGGTCACATAATACTTTATGTCCTATTTGACATTCTTAAGCTTAATTGATTCCCAGGGTATATAAGAGGCCATTTCATGTCACAAGCAGCACTGCACATGCAAAGGCCTAGAGTGATTTCCTGCTTACATTCAAGCCGTAGCACAACTCAGAAGTTGTCAGCTCTCACATAATGCCTAAAACAAAAGAATTATGTGAAGCAACAAAGGCAGCCATCTTGGCACTGCTGGAAATTGGCATGAGTGAGAGACAGGTAGCGAAAAACTGAAGATCTCCAAGACAGCCGTTCATTACAACAAAAAAACAAGCTGAACATGGCACTACCAAATTGCTACCTGGCCGTGGCAGGAAACGCCTTTCTACCCCACGAGATGACCGTGCACTCATCCGTTCCTGTGTCAGGAATCGTCGCCAGACCTCCAGGGACCTTAAAAATGAGTGGGCACTGTCGAGAAATGTGACTTGCTCGGCAAGGACAGTTCGAAACCGACTTGTTGAAGCTGGTTTGAAGTCACACAGAGCACGCAAGAAGCCCTTCATCAATGAAAGGCAGAGGAAGGCCCGGTTACTCTTTGCTCGAGACCACAAGGATTGGACTGTTGATGATTGGGCTAAGGTTCTCTTCAGTGATGAATCCAATTTTGAATTGATGCCCACTCCAGCCAACTTACTGGTTAGGAGGAAGCCTGGAGAAGCTTACAACCCAGACTGTCTTGCCCCTACAGTAAAACATGGGGGTGGATCAGTCATGATCTGGGGCTGTTTCAGTCTGAGTGGAACAGGGCAAATGCAATTGTGTGAAGGCCGAATGAACCAGGTCAAGTACAGGACTACCCTTGAAAACAGTCTTCTTCCATCAGCTGGAAAACTCTTTCCTGCCTCGAATGACTGGATTTTCCAACAAGACAATGCCCCTTGCCACACGGCAAGGTCAGTTAAAGCCTGGATGGAGAACCACAACATTCGCACCATGCCTTGGCCTGCTCAATCACCAGATCTTAATCCAATTGAAAACCTGTGGAAAATCATCAAACTCAAAATGGAGAACCACAAGCCCAAAAACAAAGAAAATTTGTTTGAATTTGTCCAACAGGAATGGGCTGCTGTGACAGCAGAACAATGTCAGAAGCTGGTGGAGAGCATGCCAAGACGCATGGCTGCAGTCATCAAAAACAATGGTTATGCAATCAAGTATTAACTCTTGTGTGTATCATGTGTTTAAAGCAAACAGAAAAGAAAACATGGAATGCTTAAAAGTAGTGTTTTTGGCGGTACAATGCCATAGCTATTGATGTAAGAATTTAAGTAATTTTGCTTATTATCAAGAAAACCATGGAAAATGAATAATCCTTAGTTCTTAAATTAAACTCTCATGAGCTATTTTTGTTGTTATCATTATAATTGTCCAAACAAATGTACCTTTAGTTGAGCCAGGCATTAAAATTAACAAGAAATTGAAGAAAACAAGGGTGGTCTAATAATTTTTTCCATGACTGTATATATATATATATATGACAGGAGTGAGGAATTTAAACTGAATTCACCTTTTTAGACCCAAATTTGAGCCAGAACACTGGAATTCTCTGAGAAGTCAGAAATTATTTTGTTCTGTTTTTTGTAAAACAGCAGATTATAATAAAAATTATGATAATGATATGATAATAAAAATATTTAAGCATTAAATATATATTTTTGATTAATAACCGTTACAGGAAAATAAAGAAATATTCTGGTAATCAGCATTACTGCTAATTTTGAGCAACGGTGGCAAATACCAGACACTGGGTGGTGGAATAATAAATTTTTTTAAGCACTGTATACATACTGTATAGTTATATAGTTGTAAAACAACTAAGTGTCAAATGAACAACATGAGGTAAAGAAATTTAGCTTTAGCTGTGTCCTAAAAGCGAGACAACAAAAACCTAAAGCAGAAAGATATAAACAGACTCCCTGCTAACAAAATGTAAGTCAAATACTAACGGCCTTGAGCAGCGTTTTTGATCGGTTTCCCATTTTCACTTGACAGTAACAAGACAGCTTTATTATCTTACCTCTGTCTTCATGTTAAATACAAAGAAACGTACCGAGAAAAAAAAAAACCTGAAGTTGAAAAGGTCTGCGAGGAGAGCAATCTAGCACTTGACCTGGATACAGATCACTATCCTACTTCTCAGTGAAAACAGTCATCCAAAAGAGAAGATATTCTGCACATGGAAATTGTATGACTGGCATTTAAATGAAAAGAAGTGGTATGAAGTGGATTTTCAACTTCATCGTTCAACAGCTACTGAGTCTCACAAAACTTTTTATTCCATTTTGTTAAATTAACTGGCACACTAATGTAGACTGTCTCTTCATGAGAGATTGGTGAAATGTTTATGGAACAGATGATTAGTGATGCTTTGCAAAAGATATATGAAATTTACTGTACGTGCAGTTTCTGTGTATGCACAGTGTGTGTGAGTCAGATCTCTGTCCTGGAGTGAAAGTCAATGTTGATGCTGTTCTGCTGCACAGGGCTCTCTGTCGTACCTTTTTCCCCACTTTTCCACAGAGGAAATGCTTGCCATCACAACGGTCTCTCACAGCTCGACTGCAGGAGCCGTCCTAAGCGACTAATGTTACAGCGCGAACACAGAATTTGCTGCGGTGTGGGAAAACTAAAAGCACTTTTCTATCAGTTCTCCAAAGCTACACGGTTTAGCCAGCATCCATTTTCTTTCATTCAATTAGTGAGTTCAAGAGCATTGAAGACAATGTTACAACGTTACAACACTTCAAAAGTGAAGCCATTCTTGTTCTCTGTTATGAATCTGGTCAGTCATGGTTAAGAACACAAGTGTGACATCTAACCAGCAAAATGTTAGAGGGTTATCAAACAGAAATTGTTCTCTTGTTACTAGCCAGTGGGCATCAGGACCAATTATTAATATAAATATAAAGTTAATTTCTCAGTCAAATCACTGTAAATGCACCCTTTGCTTTCCCTCCTGCTGCAGCCACTGCAACTCAGACTCTCCCACAATGTAACGTTGCTATTTTCTTTTTTAAATATCGGAGCAGGTCGAGAACACATTTGCCTTGGTACTGGTACTTTACTTTACTGTAAAGCTTCATGAATGTGCAAGCCTTTCCTATCATACACACCCTTTAATCAAAGTTATACAATTATAATCCACACTCTCTTGCTCTTTCTATAGTGACAGGTAGACCTGCCGACCACTAACCCTTCTGCTTTCATACTCAGAAACATGGGTTGAATTACAGCATGTTTGACCACTTCTTAGCCCATGAAGGTTTTTTTTTTTTGGCAAAACTGTGCGCTTTTCTCATCCTCGTACCACCTTGTCAACATGTTTTCTACTTAATGACAAGATTCCTGAGATGCTGATGGTCTGCAGGTTTCAGATAGTGAATATTCTACATTGTTTTGCTTTCTAATTCTTATTTCTAACAGCCAGTGCACATGTATTATGGTGCCACCTGTTGCTGCAAGGCCACAGTGAAGACAGGCAGTGTTTCTGGTAAATCTTGACATTTGACTGTATGAATGTAAATGTAGATTTAGCTATAGTTGTATATTTGGATACCTAGATGGTGTCTGACTTACCTTTGACCTCTCCCAGTAGCTCGTTGGCATTCAGGCGGTCAACACGCTCCTTCCAGTCCTTGGAGAGGAGCCTCTCCATGCAAGTTGGTTCTACAAAAAGAACAGAAAACAATCCACTTGTTTAACGTGTTGTGAACAGCTTATTACACAGAATTTAATTGTTATTGAGGTCCATGAAGTTCAACATCAAAAGAGCAAAAAGAGACAAGTGACAGATTTCTGGGCTGTGGTTTCAAAAACACTTGCATGCGCCACCTGAAAGATATTCATTGTTGAAAAACTAAATGGCAGCAGCCATCGACGCTGAGCAGCTGAGAATGTCTGCATTGTTCTGAGATGGGTTCTCATTTGTTGCTGTCCTCTTTCTCACTGTGTCTCATATCGCCTCAGGATAGTAGACATCAGAGACACGTGGTCCCAGATTCATAAGGTCTCATTTGTTCAATTGGGGTCCTGCTGTGAACTTTACTTAGACAATGGGAACTTTTCAATTCTTCATCAGGCGGACAGCAGAGAGAGCGAAACAAACAGAGAGACAAATATCAGCACATGGGCAAGCATGAGTGCTTGGGTGTGACTTCAGTTCACTTTTGAGGCACTGGTAGCCTTACTGTTGTATTTTTGGCTCCACTACCTTTATTTGTCAACAACAGTTACCTGTTACTTTGCAAGTTATTATCTGAAAACATGTCAGTTTGTAACATATAACTCATTACGATATTATTAAAGATGCTAAATGCAAGATTGGGAGCATTTCTATTGCCTCTGTGTAGCTTTCAACTTGGCGACAGATGCACTGATGGCTGACCTGACAGCTCACCGTGCGAACAGTGTTAACAGTGAAAACAGCAGGAACAGTGTTAAAATGTGGGAAAGCTGTGTGGAATGGTGATACATACATGCATGGCTGGCATTCGTTTTGTCAATAAAGCATGAAGAAGCTCTGATCACAACACACACAGATGAGAGCGACTTCATTCTCTGCTCAGGTCGACGTTACTCCTCTATATCTTCACAGAGTAAATAGTTGCTTGCTGCTATATTAATGTTCTGGATATCATATGAAGCCCTGTTCATAAAGTGGGTAAATCAGCTCCATCTCAACTCTAAAATTATACTGTATCAGCATAACAGTCATATACTGTAAAGAAATATAACAATGACAGAATTCCACTGTGTAATGAGCATGTTTGCTTCTAATACTGTGTACTTTTCCAAACTTAATACTGTCTCCCGTCACTCCCAGGTATACAACACCTGTGTGAGTGCTTGCATGTGAAACTGCTCCCTTGTACAAACTGTACATGTCCACACACCCAGACGTGCCCGGGTTTGACTGGACTACTTGGGTTTTCGTGCCAGTGGACACACCACAGATGGTGTCACGGTCACGCAGGGTCCCATGCCGAAGCCTAAGTCGCCAAGGACGTCAAACACACACACACACACAGAAAAAGGAGACATTCTTGGGAGCTACTGTGTGGAAAACATGCGCCTGAGGGCTTGCCTGATTTAGAATGGTTAAACCAGACAATAGCTCATTTGTGGCGCCTTTATCCTGACAAAAGGCGCTATAGGCATTCATAAGGGCACATGGCCTATTGTGAATGGCTTAATGTTTAGTTTGTGTGCATGGGACCATGTGTGGTCAAGAGATGCGGTCCCCCGGCCTGAGCACAGCTTCCTCGTTGAGTCCATTAAAGCCTTGCATGTTTACAGTTGGATTATGATTGTTGTAAATAACCTAATATAGCTGTCCAGATCACATGGGATCAATGTAAACTGGGGCAGGGGGCAATAGCAGTGAGGGAGGCAGGGTGGCAGACAGCTCCACAAGACAAAGAAACAACTTTAAAAAGACAGCAATATTGGTGATTTCCCAAATTTGGGGAAAAAAAACAGTGGGTATTTCCAAACAGATGGCCCACATTGCAGCAAAATAAGGTAATTAACACAATTTCCCCTCCCTCAGGACAATGGAATCTACCCAATATTTCATAAATTTATTGGACAACTGGCTCCACTGGTGATGTATTTGGTGTACATTTGGTTCAATGGGTGATATTTACAGCCGGTAAAGGGGGAAAGCTGGAGAATAGGGTCAGGATGAAAGTTTTTTCCCCTCACAAGACTGAAGGACGCCAACACACACGTTCAGCCAGCCTCTTATGAAACAGAATTAAGGAACGCAATTTATGGGAGCACTTAGGGAGGAAAATACAACCTGTAACTCCAAGAAACATCTGCATAAGTCAACTGTGTTGACTCTGATACACAATTTATACCCCACAAACCGATAAACAGATCGGACGCAGAGACAGTGCAGAGTGAGGTTGTAAGTGGGGGGTAGAGAAGACGAAGAGAGGAAGAAGAGAGGGATGAGAGGGAGATGTTTTACCCTAGATGGCTCTTTACATGTGTCTGTCCCCATGACCAAGTCAGGGATCAAGAGCTGTTTAGATTGGAGGGTGGATAAAAATTCCTCTCTGTCCGAAACACAGACTCCTTCATCAAGTGAAGGAGAAGTGTGGGAGATGGATGTTCTGAGGAAGAGGAGGAAGACGGAGGATGAATGGGGTGATTCAAGAAGGAAGCGCAGATGAAAAGAAAGAAGACGACATCAACCGGGGAAGGTAAGTGGAGAAGCAAGATGATGAAGATGCTCGCTTCATTTCCTGTAAGGACACAGCTGTATGGGTTTGAATGG